>CM077160.1:67946311-69214601 GCA_039583875.1 Platanthera guangdongensis
CCTATTCATTGTCTTCTTCTTGAAACCGTCGGCCTGTTTGCGTAAGAGAGAAAGAGACGGTGTTTTGAGAGCCTTCAGCCGTCGATTGTAGGAGCTCTAGTGTACGAAATCATCAACAGAGAGTAGATTCGGATAGCTCTCACCTAGATCTACGTTTCAACGGTAAGTTTTTCCCGTTTCGTAGATTTTTAGAGGTTTAGGTTGTGGTTTTGTCCTTCCTTCCTCTCGAAAAGTTTCAGGTTTTACTGCTGAGGTGTTCTTCCGGCCAGATCCGTGAGGAGTGCTGGTGTTGCCAAAGTTCGGCAAGGTTTGAGACAAGTGGTGGTTTTCCCCCCTTGCTTGTTCTTAATTCCACTGTTTTCTTGATTTTCTTTCCTCCCTGTACAGAAATTGGGATTAGAACAGGATTTCCTCCTTGTCAAACCTTGTTTGTTATAGATCTTCAGGCAAGTGGTGATTTACACCCATGTCAAGCTTTCAACTTGCAATATTCTGTTCTTGTAGGCCGTATGGTACTTAGCATAGCAGTGAACCAGTAGTCTTGGTGAGGATGAAACCCTATTGCTGTTACAGGAGAATTCTTTTCCTGTGTTGGGCTTAGCTGTTAACTTGATCTTAATCTAGGTTTAATTGTAGCCAAAATTAAAAAGAGATAGCTAGAATAAGTCTATTAACCTCTGTTTAGGTATGTTAGCTTTTCTGCCAGATTTCTGCGTCCTGACGTTCAGTGGCTTTGAGAGGTTGTGTGGCTAAGTATAAAAGCGTTGAGTGTTCTGAATACACTCAACGCGACGTTGAGTGTGTTGAATGCACTCAACGTCATCGAATATTTTCATAGGCTAAGTCAAAAGCGTTGAGTGTGCTCTATACACTCAACGAGGCGTTGACTGAGCTGAATACACTCAACGCCATCTTTTAAATTGAGTCCAAGACAAAAAGCGTGAGTGTGCTGACTACACTCAACGCGGCGTTGAGTGTGTTGAATACACTCAACGCCATCATCTTATTCTGGAGTCCAAGTGAAAAAGTGTTGAGTGTGTTGAATACACTCAACGCCATCGATTTATTTTGAGCTTAAGTGTAAAAGAGTTGAGTGGGCTGGTTACACTCAACGCGGCGTTGAGTGTGTTGAATACACTCAACGACATCAGTTAAAATTTAAATTCTAAGTTAAAAGCGTTGAGTGTGCTGAATACACTCAACGCGGCGTTGAGTGAGCTGAATACACTCAACGTCATCCGATTTTCTGGTTGGCGTCGAGAGCGTGGACTGCACTCGACGCGTCGTCGAATATACTCGACGCTTTTCCATGAACTTAGTTTTATTTTTGTTGATTCATGGTATATCACCAGTAGGCTAGTTTTGCTAAATAAAATTAGTCTAGTGTCTGTTGTTATCGTCAAGTTTGGTCTTAGGGCAATTTTTTTGGTGATTTATTCCTGCATTTATTGTGAGAGAAGTCCAATGCTTGGTTATAGGTTTTTCTATGACTTGGCTATGATTGCCGGTAATTTGGCAGATCTTTTGACCCTGATGGGTTTATGATTGTGGGTGTGCTAGTGGAGGTGTCTACCCCCACAGGTGCCAATTTTCCCCGGTATTTGGTGTGCCAAGGTATAAGATCACCTTTCTTTGGATCATTGCAAGGTTTGTGACTGTTGGTGTGTTTGGTAGGTCCCCTCCACCTCGGATGCCAGCTTACCCCGGTGATTTTGTTGTGACTGTTGATCTGTTGGGTAGGTCCCCACCCCTGCAGGTGTCGATTTTTCCTCGGTGATTTTACTTATAAAGTTATGAGCGGACTGTTGCTGATACTATTACTTACACATGTACACGTTTATTAAAATGTAGTTCTTTATCGCAATTGGTGCAAATTTTCCTACTCTTGGAGTCGGTAAGTTAACTTTTACACTTGTTGATTTCTTTTCAGCTGAGGTTTTCAGCTTTTCCTTATAGTAGGGTTTGGTAAACCCCTCTTTGTTTTTACTTGATTATTATCTAATTGATTCCTTTTTTCACTTGTATTTTTTTGTGAAGGGCGGTAGCCGGTTGAGCGGCTAGGTTAGTGTTGCTAGTATACTGTTTTGTTGCAGAGATTTTCCTCACCCTTGTTAGATAATTTTTGGTTGCTTTTTGTTGGTACAGACATACATGCTCTCCAGTGAGTTCGTGTTAGGTTACTGACGCCCAGTGGTGAATTTCTTTTAAAATGCTAATTACTTTGCTAAGCTGCTAGTTTTACCTCTTTGTGGTTGTTTTTACTTATTCTCTTTGGAATGTTTTATTCTATGTTGCATGTTAGGTATTTTAACTTATAAAAACATTACTACTAGTATTTCATACATGTCATCTTTTTAAAACTAATATACTATTTTCTAAGCTAACGTAACGACTATTTTTATACTTATAATAAATCTAGAGTCTTACATGTCGCGGGTTACACTTCGGGGATGCTTATGCTCGCGTAGGATGTTAAATCAACATAATCAAAGTTTTTCCGCAGTGTACAACTATATTTTTACTCGTGTACTAGTTGATACACCGTGTCGAGGGATACGTCCATCTTAACTTAAAACTAGATTTCTTTCATAATGACTTATGAATTTCATTTAAATAGTAGAGTTTGTAGTTTTGTCTGAGTGTCTGCAGTTATCCCCTGCTGACGTGGCATCATGACGTGTATTTTCCCTTACTCTGATACATTGTTAAATGCGGAGAAAATGCGGGTTGTGCACCCTGGGTGGGTTTCCCCTCCGTGGAAACCTCTTCTCTGGCCCTGGCCATGTCATTCCTGCTGCCTCCAGCCCAGCTGATTGTTCGTCTCCTGACGCCCCCACCTCGGCTACTGCTACTGCTGCCGCTGCTTGGGCTCTTCCCTCCTCGCTTCTCGACCCCTACCTCCTCCTAGCTCTCTCACATCTTCTGTCGCCCACTTGAATAGTCTCCCATCAAATGCAGGATTCGTCGATCCCCTTCAACCTCTTTGGCTGCCCTCCCCATCAGCTCTTCAAAGGTCAGTGAAGGCACTCGCTTCAGCTCTATCCTGAATAACCCTTGTCGCAGCCCTGGAGTGAAGGCCACTATGAGGGTATGCCCTGGATCTCCTAAACTTGGAGGACCTCCTACTGGAACCTGTTAACATAACTTCCCAACGTCTCTTCCACCTTGTTAGGTACATTGATCACAATGTCCCAGATTTGAAGAAGGTTTACAGGACAATGGTATACACATGTTTGTATCTGATGCATGTTATAAGTTCTATGTATGTAGGGGCTCTTTGTTACTTTGATTAGACAGGTTATCCAAGTGACAACGATAGGAGGACAAAGGACAGGATGCTGACTAGGATGAAATTTGTTTATGTACAGATGCATTGAGTGAAGGCAGTTCACTCAATGCCACATGACCTTAACTGTTGAGTAAATACTAGACAGTCACAGCCTCAGCATTGCCAATGCAAAAAATCTGGTTAAGTCCAAAAGTGTTGAGTGAAGGCAGTTCACTCAACGCCTAGAGCCAGAAGTGTTGAGTAAAGCTGAAGCAGTAAAAGCCACAGAAGGATCTGCCAAGAAATCTGGCCAAGTCCGGAAGCGTTAAGTGAAGGAAGTTCACTCAGCGTCATGCAGAGTGTAACACCCTCATCCGTCGCATGGCATATAACAGAAGGTCCAGCTGGAACCCGACGCCATATGCCACAGACAGTCGGAAGGGTTACTAAATGAATAAATCAAACCAACCAATTAATACTACACGTCCTAAACACAGAGCATTCTAGCGGAAGATTTTAAAGTTGAAAGAACCCAAAATTAAATCCATCAATATGAATGTCCACAACTACAACAATAGGAATGAAAACTCAAATACACAAAAACGGGTACATGGCCTTATGGCCTTACAAATGTTCACTTCATAAATAGTGTTTTACATACATCGGCTCGCAGGCCAGCCACACATGAAATATATAAAAACAGCTATTCTACGGCCTTCTAGGGCCAGCACAGCAACATGGGCTCCAGCCCGCTATTTGGCGTTCGGCTCCGCAGCACCTGCAAGCACATACCACCGCACGGTGGCAAATAAAGCAACGGTCAGCTAAAAGCCGACCAAATTATAACGACCCCGCCCCTTACTCGGGACGGCGGTGCTCTTTCCCTGCAAAACATTAGCCCAACAATATATATATCGCAATTATAATTCGCCACAGGCGTAGGCTCGCACGGCCAAACACCCCGTGCACTCAGGGCACATTCATGGTGAACCCTGACAAATCAGTGCATTCACCACCATCCCCAGGATGGCAACAACATGTGAGCATTTAGCCTTTCTGACCACCGTCTAAGGCTCCGACTATGCCAACGGCCAGTCCCCGTCTTCGGGTCTCTCGCACCGAACCACATAGCCTAGGTCCAATTCCACTTGCCCGTTGCTCACGCCGCATGTCCAATTTAAGGAACTTTGCGCGGGCCAAGCTTCTCTCGGATCCCAAGTTTTCCAAAACAATCTCATAACCCAGTTATGATCAAGGCTGGTTCCCAGACCGCCAAGTTAGCAGAACACGTTTCCGCTCAATTTTCCGGGTGCGCCTTGAAGCTAACCTTCAAGGATCCCTGCTGCAATCTACCGCGTGGAAACCCGAAAAATCCAAAGCACGGAGTCTTCTCCGGCAAAACCACATCAAATGCAACATCACCGATCCAGACAAAACACGTCCGGATAGGCTTCACACACAATGCCTATGCCCGTACTTACGATTCCGGGCTCTACATGCAACACAAGGGGGACTATTCCCGTCAACCCCAAGGAACACCACGCACTCACCGCATACTCGCGGGAGCGGGATTCCTTATGCAGAAAGAAAGAGATTCAAGCGCTCGAGTTGAGAATCGTTACCCTTGTAGTCCGTTTTGGCGCCATGGAAAAACTACGCGGTTAGAACTCTTCGCAATGACCTTCCCTCCACGGATCCGCTCTCCGATTTCGAAACGGTGCTCCGATGCTCCGCCGGCGGCCAGAAACCTCCTTCTTCTTCCTCTCCTCTCTCACTTTGGAAGGGGAGAACTTTGGAGAGAAAATGAGGGAATAACTCCCTATTCCCGGCCACAACAGAGCAGGATTTAATCTGGGCCATCAGATCCTAATTAAAGAAAATGAACGGCTCGGATCTGCACAAAATTCCCCAGACCTGGGCCGCACACGGCTTGGCACACGGTCGTGTCCAAGGCCGTGTGCCTCGATCCAGGCACGATCGTCGAACTGAGAAACGCACACGGGCCAAGACACGCCCGTGTCTGACCTGACACGCCCGTGTCAGGTTCCTCGACACGCCCGTGTTCGTGGGCGTGTCACGCATAACCTCCACGGCAACGGACACGACCCATCAGGACACGGGTAGGGACACGGGTTGGCACACGCCCGTGTCGGATGACACGTCCGTGTCATCTGGCCGTGTTCCTGGCCGTGTCCTTCTCGGGTTGGAAACGGCCAAAAATCACCAGCCAGACACGGCCTTGGACACGCCCGTGTCCTAGGCCGTGTACCCCTACAGGCACCAAAAACTCTTTTTCCGCGACCGACTCGCACACAAAATTCGGGGCGTTACAAATCTCCCCCACTTAAGGAATTTCGTCCCGAAATTAAGCAAAGGTACACAAAAGCTAAATGGTACCCGAGTGGAATAACTCGGGATATTCCTCCAACATAGCTTGCTCTCGCTCCCAAGAAAGCTCCTCACGTCCGCAATTATCCCAACGGACTTTAACCATTCTGACCTCCTTGTTGTGGAGTCGTTTGACTGCAACATCTTCAATTCGTACTGGTCTGACCCTTGTTGTCAACTCATAATCAATCGGTACCTGATCGTCTGCAATGATCTGCGAAGCCTCTAGAACTGCCTTACGCAACACTGATACGTGGAATACGTCATGCAGCCCACTCAACTCCGTCGACAGCTTTAATCTATACGCCGCCTCGCCAACACGCTCCAGGATTTCAAATGGTCCAAGGTATCTCGGACTCAGCTTCTTCAAGCGTCGAACCCGCGATACACCCTTGAACGGCTTGATTTTTAAATATACCATGTCGCCAACGTTGAACTCCACATTTCTATGTTTGGCATTGTATTACTTTGACTGCCTATCCTGAGCAATCTTCAGCCTTTCTTGAATTGTCCGTATCATTGAAGTGGCATCTTCCACCGCTTGACGTTTATACAGCTTTGAGTCGCCTGCCTCCAACCAAGACAACGGCGTACGGCACTTCCTCCCATACAAAGCTTCGAAAGGCGCCATTCCAATGCTTGCCTGAAAGCTATTGTTGTACGCAAACTCCACCATGTACAGGTGATCCTCCCAATGCTTCCCGAAATCTAGGACGCACATGCGAAGCATGTCCTCCATAGTTCTGTTGACTCTCTCGGTTTGGCCATCTGTCTGCGGGTGAAAGGCTGTGCTGAACTTTAGCTTAGTACCCAACAGACCATGCACCAACCTCCAGTCATTTGACGTGAAGCGTCCATCACGATCACTAACAATACTGCGAGGCACACCATGCAGTCGTCCAACATTATCCACGTAGAGTTTGGCTAACCTTTCTACTGGATCTTCCTTTCTCATTGGGATAAAGTGCGACACCTTTGTCAATCTATCTACGACCACCCAAATGGCGTCATTTCCTTTCTGCGACTTCGGCAAACCGTGCACAAAATCCATAGATATATCGTCAAACTTCCATTCTGGGATAGGAAGTGATTTCAAGAAACCTCCGGGCTTCTGGCATTCCGCCTTCACCAATGCACAAGTACGGCACTTGGCCACATAAAGCGCCACATCCTTCTTCAAACCCGGCCACCAGAATAATTTCTTCATGTCTCTATACATTTTCGTGCTTCTCGGGTGGATTGAGTACTTGGTATGATGAGCCTCATACATTAACTCCTCCCGAATATTATTCGTACTAGGAACGCATAGACGACCGTCCTTCCTTAGCAACCCATCTTCAACCACAAACTGGGAATTTGACTCATCCAAAGATTCATCTAAGATTTGCTTCATGCTGCTATCCTGAACCAAAGCCCGCCGAATTCTATCCGCTAGGTCACACTGCACCTCTGTCCAAAACAGTTTCGCCTCGGCACTAGACTGCTTGTCAACGCAAGATATCTCCAATGCCTCCAACTCTTGGACCAATCTCTTATCATGCACTGATAACCAGTTGGCTTGTGCGGGAATCTTACGACTCAACGCATCCGCCACCACATTTCCCTTCCCAGGCACATAGTGTATCTTGAAGGTGTAGTCCCCTAAGAACTCCATCCACCTCCTCTGCCTCATGTTCAGATCCTTTTGGTCCAATAGGTACTTCAAACTCTTATGATCGGTGTAAATATCTACCTTCACACCGTACAGATAGTGCCTCCAAAGATTTAGAGCAAAAATCACGGCCGCCAACTCTAAGTCGTGGATCGGATAATTCCTCTCGTGAACCTTCAATTGTCGTGAACCATAAGCTATCACTCTCCCATGCTGTAGCAGAACACAGCCCAAACCACTGCCTGGAGCATCACTATAAATCTCGAACCCTTCGGTACCACTTGGCGAACATAAAATAGGCGTCGTGGTTAACCGCCTCTTCAACTCTACAAACGCCTGTTCACACTCCGAAGACCACACAAACTTCTGATCCTTTCTTGTCAACGTCGTGAGTGGTAGTGCTATCCGCGAGAAGTTCTCTACGAAGCGCCTGTAGTAGCCAGCAAGCCCCAGAAAACTCCGGACCTCTGCCACTGTAGTCAAAGTAGGCCACTCCCGTATCGCCACTATCTTCGCCGGATCCACAACTATTCCTTCTCCACTGACAACATGACCAAGGAACGCTATCGAGGATAACCAGAATTCACACTTGGAGAACTTTGCATATAACTGACTTTTCCTCAATGTCTCCAACACCATGTGTAAATGCTTGTAGTGATCCTCCTCGCACCGTGATTACACCAGTATCATCGATAAATACTATCACGAACTGATCCAGGTATTCTCTGAACGTCCTATTCATCAGACCCATAAACACGGATGGAGCATTCGTCAACCCAAACGACATGATTATGAACTCGAAATGCCCAAACCGCGTACTGAATGCTGTCTTTGGGATGTCGCTCTCCCTTATCCTCAACTGATAGTAACCGGACCTCAAATCTAACTTCGAATATACAGTTGACCCAACCAACTGATCAAACAGATCGTCAATCCTAGGAATAGGATACTTGTTCTTCTCTGTAAGCTTGTTCAACTCCCGATAGTCAATACAAAGCCGCAAGCTCCCATATTTCTTCTTAACAAAGAGAACTGGTGCGCTCCAAGGCGACGAACTTGGACGCACATAACCTTGCTCTAGCAACTCCTGCAGTTGCACCTTCAACTCCGCCATTTCTCTTGGGGCTATCCGATAGGGGGAGCGTGACACCGGTTTGGCACCCGGTACCAGCTCTATAGTAAAGTCTATCTCCCGCTGAGGAGGGGCTCCTGGGAGATCATCTGGAAACACCTCAGGATACTCGGACACAACTGGGATGTTGCCCAAATTAGGTTTAGGCGTCGAAGTCTGCACTAGAGTGACATATAGTTCTGCCCCAGACCGAACTGCCTTGAACATCTGAAGGGCCGACATCAGAACTTTCCCTGACCCCTTCATGCCCGCAAAAGTAGTCTCCCGATCAGTGTCCAGACCCAACTTGACTTCTTTACGGTTGCAATCAATGCATGCACTCTGCTCCGAGAGCCAATCCATACCGAAGATTACATCGAACTCCACTAATGGTAGAACCAACGCCCGCAAATCAAACTCTCGGTCTCCAATCTGAATCTTTACAACACAGATCCTATCCGCACGCATTGAGCACCCATTAGGCAACAACACATCCAACTTGTTTTCTGCCATCGAGAACGGAACTCTGATGCGCGATATAAACTTTTCAGACAAGAAGGAATGTGATGCTCCCGTATCAAAAAGGGCTCTCGCCGAAAACCCAAAGATCAACACAAAGCCTAGCACTAACAAACGTAAGCTAACAAATACAAAAGTAACAACTATAAAAGTTAAACCACTATAATTTAACTCATACATGTCACCACGTCTGCTTGCTTTATGGCCTCCTGTAGACCAAGGTTGTAGACTCTAGGCTGGGCTGGAGCATGATGGGATGCGGTTGACTCCACCACCTTCCCTTTCTCCTCATAAGTCGCTCCAGGTCTCCTCTCGGACTTTGAACGTCCGCTCCAACACTCCCGAGCAAAATGCCCCGTCTTCCCGCAGTTGTAGCAAGCTCCGGGGACTCGACTTGTAGTTGCCCCCGATGTATCAGCCGAAGGGGCTGAGTTTGAAGTCCTCCGCTTCTTGTTCCATCTGCGGAAACCTGTCTTGTTACTTGGCACCTTGAACTCAGTCTTCCTTTCTCCTGGGTCCCTCTTCTCTTGAACTTTCTTCGCAACCTTTTCCAACGATCGGGCCGAATTGACCAAGGCTAGGAAGCCCTGCGCCTTAGGCCCAGCAAGGAGTAACTGTAAATCGCCACGAAGACCCTCATAGAATCGGTTGGTCTTCCTCTCTTCTTCTGAAAACATAGCACCAGCATAACGACCCAACCGTGTGAACTCATGCAAATATTCGTCCACGCTTCTGGATCCCTGAGTCAACCCAAGAAATTGATTCTCCATCTCCAACTTCTGAGCAGAAGGTACAAATCTGGCCAGAAACAATCTTGAAAATTCTTCCATCGGCACATCCGCAAGTTGCCTTCCCACTAGAAGATGAAACTCCAACTCGTCCCACCACAGCCTCGCCTCACCTTCCAAAAGAAAAGTCGCTATGGTGGTCTTCTGCCACTCCTCAGTCATTGTGGCCGTCAACACCCTCTTTATGGAAGAGAGCCAGTCCTCAGCTTGAGTTGGCGTTCCAACCCCATTAAACCTCGGAGGATTAAAGCCCATCACGTGCTTTAGCTGCCGCTCCGTAGTTCTCCTCGGCTCTACTAACTCAACTGCTGCGCGTTCCACCACTCTCGGCTCTGCCGCCCTAACCGGTTCTTGCTCATCCGCAGGAGGTGCGCGATGCATTTGCCCTGCAGGTTGGGCATTTATCATTGCGAACACGGCTTCAGCCACCATCCTGATGGTTTCCGCTGAAGGAGGTGTAGCAGGCACGTCCCTTGGTACACTACTTTCCGCTGATTGCGGACGCTCTGACTGACCAGCACCGCTCCTAGCAGCCTATAAAAGCAAAGACACACGATTAGACGACAAACAAATTGCTAAAAGAAATCATTGGAACACTCAGGTTCCACAAAACAAGTGTATTTTCATTCCTAAGTGGACATTCATGGGTTCTTTTTTAATGTTATAACGATGACGCACACATGTGCTCACCACCCCTTAAAAGAATTCGCCCACGAATTCATTTAAGCTTGACCGTAACCAGAAGTCTGATATCAAATTGTAACACCCCCATCCGTCGCATGGCATATAACAGAAGGTCCAGCTGGAACCCGACGCCATATGCCACAGACAGTCGGAAGGGTTACTAAATGAATAAATCAAACCAACCAATTAATACTACACGTCCTAAACACAGAGCATTCTAGCGGAAGATTTTAAAGTTGAAAGAACCCAAAATTAAATCCATCAATATGAATGTCCACAACTACAACAATAGGAATGAAAACTCAAATACACAGAAACGGGTACATGGCCTTATGGCCTTACAAATGTTCACTTCATAAATAGTGTTTTACATACATCGGCTCGCAGGCCAGCCACACATGAAATATATAAAAACAGCTATTCTATGGCCTTCTAGGGCCAGCACAGCAACATGGGCTCCAGCCCGCTATTTGGCGTTCGGCTCCGCAGCACCTGCAAGCACATACCACCGCACGGTGGCAAATAAAGCAACGGTCAGCTAAAAGCCGACCAAATTATAACGACCCCGCCCCTTACTCGGGACGGCGGTGCTCTTTCCCTGCAAAACATTAGCCCAACAATATATATATCGCAATTATAATTCGCCACAGGCGTAGGCTCGCACGGCCAAACACCCCGTGCACTCAGGGCACATTCATGGTGAACCCTGACAAATCAGTGCATTCACCACCATCCCCAGGATGGCAACAACATGTGAGCATTTAGCCTTTCTGACCACCGTCTAAGGCTCCGACTATGCCAACGGCCAGTCCCCGTCTTCGGGTCTCTCGCACCGAACCACATAGCCTAGGTTCAATTCCACTTGCCCGTTGCTCACGCCGCATGTCCAATTTAAGGAACTTTGCGCGGGCCAAGCTTCTCTCGGATCCCAAGTTTTCCAAAACAATCTCATAACCCAGTTATGATCAAGGCCGGTTCCCAGACCGCCAAGTTAGCAGAACACGTTTCCGCTCAATTTTCCGGGTGCGCCTTGAAGCTAACCTTCAAGGATCCCTGCTGCAATCTACCGCGTGGAAACCCGAAAAATCCAAAGCACGGAGTCTTCTCCGGCAAAACCACATCAAATGCAACATCACCGATCCAGACAAAACACGTCCGGATAGGCTTCACACACAATGCCTATGCCCGTACTTACGATTCCGGGCTCTACATGCAACACAAGGGGGACTATTCCCGTCAACCCCAAGGAACACCACGCACTCACCGCATACTCGCGGGAGTGGGATTCCTTATGCAGAAAGAAAGAGATTCAAGCGCTCGAGTTGAGAATCGTTACCCTTGTAGTCCGTTTTGGCGCCATGGAAAAACTACGCGGCTAGAACTCTTCGCAATGACCTTCCCTCCACGGATCCGCTCTCCGATTTCGAAACGGTGCTCCGATGCTCCGCCGGCGGCCGGAAACCTCCTTCTTCCTCTCCTCTCTCACTTTGGAAGGGGAGAACTTTGGAGAGAAAATGAGGGAATAACTCCCTATTCCCGGCCATAACAGAGCAGGATTTAATCTGGGCCATCGGATCCTAATTAAAGAAAATGAACGGCTCGGATCTGCACAAAATTCCCCAGACCTGGGCCGCACACGGCTTGGCACACGGCCGTGTCCAAGGCCGTGTGCCTCGATCCAGGCACGATCGTCGAACTGAGAAACGCACACGGGCCAAGACACGCCCGTGTCTGACCTGACACGCCTGTGTCAGGTTCCTCGACACGCCCGTGTTCGTGGGCGTGTCACGCATAACCGCCACGGCAACGGACACGACCCATCAGGACACGGGTAGGGACACGGGTTGGCACACGCCCGTGTCATCTGGCCGTGTTCCTGGTCGTGTCCTTCTCGGGTTGGAAACGGCCAAAAATCACCAGCCAGACACGGCCTTGGACACGCCCGTGTCCTAGGTCGTGTACCCCTACAGGCACCAAAAACTCTTTTTCCGCGACCGACTCGCACACAGAATTCGGGGCGTTACACAGATAAAGCATCGACAGAACATAGTTCAATCAGAGTTGCAGTATTGACTGATACAGAATTTTGTGTAAGGACAGAAGCGTTGAGTGAAGTCAACTCACTCAACGTCTATTCAATAGAAAATATGTCTAAGGACAGAAGTATTGAGTGAAGGCAGATCACTCAACGTCTCTTCAACAAAATAGGCAAAGACAGAAAGCGTTGCATGAAACCAACTCACTCAACGCCTTCATACAGAGAAAATCAGCCCAGTCCAGATGCGTTGAGTGATGAAGGCTCACGCAATGCCTACTCAGTTAGACTGCAAAAATCAATATTGTTTGAGTGATGACTGATCACTCATTGCTAGAAGATGCAGAAATGTTCCTAAGTGTTTTGGCATTGAATGACAAGACTTCACTCAACGCCTATGTAGAATTGTGAATTTGGCTAAGTCCACGTATGTTGTTTCATGATGACGTCAACAACAATTCAAAATCTTGCGGGAACTGAACAATAGATGACAAATGACGTCGCTTGGTTGTTGTACAGCATTTAATGCAAAAGACATATTTCAGCTTAACCTTCTAGTAGTCCCACTATCCAAAGAACCGTTGGATGGCAGGAAAGAAAAGCAAGATATTAAGGAAGAAGAAATAAACTGTTAGAGTGAGGCTTTTTGGGAATTACAGAACTTCATCTTCTTCAGTTCGACCTAGTTGCAGAGTTGAAGAACTTGCTCCTTTTCAAATAAGAAGTTCAAGAAAGATAGCTATTGACATTCTCATCTTCAACAGCAAGTTCAGAGAGTTCTCTCTCTAAGGTAGAAGAAGGAACAGAGCAATCCAGTGATGTAGTGACTTCACAGCTCAAGCAGAACAAATCTTGCAGATTCATTCCTGGAGCTGTGAAGAAGAAAGAACTGGATCATTTCAGTTCAGGAAAAGGAAGACTCAGAGATTGTTTCTTTGAAGTCATTCATCAACACCAACCAACCTTTCATTTGTAGGATCATTACTGATTTGAGTATAAGTCTGATCTGAGCTATAGGGCATTTGGGCCTGAGTTGTAGAATTCCAGTTGAGAATCTGAGTGGTAGGATCCTTGTATGGAACTGAGGTAGGGCTAAGTGCCTGAGGTGTAGGAGATTTATTCTCTGAGGTAGGATCCAGTGTAGGATCTGAGTGTAGGTCTTTCCTCCAAGCATGAGTGTAAGACTTTGCCTAAAGTCCGAAGTAGGTAGTCTGATGCAGATTACTGAGTTGTAGGAGATACATCTCTGATGTTTTGGGGTGAGACTTTATGCACAGGTGCACATGTCATCAACCTCTCTCCCAGTTATGCATTATAAGAGGACGTTCCAGATAAGGTCTGATATGGGAAAGACCCCTCATACAGCCACTTGAGTCTTTGGATACAGAGCCTTTGTGCACATTCCTCGGGACAAAAGACCGAAGATGGATTCCAACACCTGATAATGCATATTTCTGGGAAATGGACGTAGTGACGATTTTGGTTACAGGTTTTTTGATCCAGTTGAGAAGAAACTTGTACACAGTTATGATGCTATATTTTGTGAGGATCGGACTATTGTTTAACTTAAGAAAACTGAGAAGACCAACTCTCTTACCAATGCAGAGTCTCCTATGATTAGAGGTGACAATACCGAGGAGGCCGCAAAGCCCGAGCCGACACGGGGCAATGTGCCACTTCCAAATTATAAGGATGATATTGATGGAGAACCTACAGAGAACATCATTGACAATGTGCATATACCCCCAACTGAGCTTGCTCCACGAAGGTCATATAGAGTCAGACACTCGTCTTTGAGATGCTCCATTATCGAGTATATTCTGTTGACTAATGTCGGGGAGCCCGAATGCTTTGATGAAGCAGTGCAGAGCTCGGAGAAGAAAGAATGGATGATTATTATGCTAGAGGAGATGCAGTCTCTGCGGGAAAACAATACATATGATTTGGTGAGATTATCTAAGGGCAAGAAGGCTCTGAAGAATCAATGAATTTTCAGAGTAAAGCAGGGAGACCCCCCAACACCACTCAGATATAAGGCTAGATTAGTGGTGAAGTGCTTTAGTCAGAAATAAGGGGTTGATTTTGATGAGATCGTCTCTAATGTTGTGAAGATGTCATCTATCCGGGTAATTCTTGGCATTGCTGCGAGACTAGACCTGGAGATCAAGCAGATGAATGTGAAGACCACGTTTTTACATGACAATCTTAAAGAAGAGTTGTACATGGAGTAGACCGAAGGTTTTAGGGTCAAAGGAAAGGAAAGCTTAGTCTGTTGCCTGAAGAAGATTTTGTATAGCCAGAAGCAGACCCAGCGATAATGGTACAAGAAGTTCGATGCTTTTATGGGTGAGATCGACTTCAAGAGAACCACTCGTATCATTATGTGTCCGTGAAGCAATATGCTCTAGATGATTTCATCATCTTACTCCTATATGTAGATGACATGTTGATAGTTGGTAGGAGCACAGTTCGCATTATCAAGCTGAAGCAGTAGTTGAGCTACACACTTGCAATGAAGGACATGGAAGCTACGAAGACAATCCTAGGGATGGATATTTAGAGAGATGGAGGTTCCAAATTACTTTGGTTATCATAAAAAAATATACATTAGGAATGTACCTCAAAGGTTCAATATGGATCAAGAGAAGAAGGTGAGCACGGCGCTTGCAGCTCACTTTAGACTCACTATTGACCAGTACTCAAGCACACTTGAGGAGAAAGAGAAGATGCAGAAGGTCTCCTATGTTTCTACAGTTGGCAGTCTTTTGTATGTGATGGTGTGCACCCACCTTGATATAGAGCACATTGTTGGGACTGTTAGTGGATTTCTCTCCAATCCCGGAAGAGAACATTGGAGCGTTGGGAAGTTTATTCTAAGGTACCTACATGGGACGTCAGACTTGACGCTAAAATTCGGAAGTAGTGAGTCAGAGCTCCTGGGTTATACTGTTGTTGATATGGCTGGAGATTTGGACTCCTAGAGATCGACTTCTGGGTAACTGATCCCATTTGTAGGGGAGCTATGTCGTGACAGTATAGACTACAGAAGTGCATCGCACTGTCTACTATAGAGGCAGAGTTTATTACAATCACTAAGGAAGGAAAAGAGCGTCTTTGGATGAAGCGTTACATCGAGGAGTTGTATTTCACTCAGAAGCATTACACACTCATATGCGACAGTCAGGGTGAAATTCATTTTGGCGAAGAATTACACTTTTCACTCGAGATCCAAGCATATTTACACACAGTATCATTGAATACGCGATAGTTTAGAGCAGAGAGTTAGATTTGCAGAAGGTGCACACAGATGACAACAGAGCAGGTATGGTTACGAAGACCGCGTCGAGAGAAAAGTTCGAGCACTACGTGAGGATCGTCGGCATGGCAGTTCCCTCCACATAAAGCAAAGGGAGATTAGTTATTGGGTACAGTTCCTGTCCTTCGTGAAGAAAATGTTAACTCGAATTCGTTATTGCTAACCAAAGGTGGAGACATGTTTGGAGATTTGAAAAAAAAATTGTTACTTAATCAGAAAAGAGGAGATTTGTTGAGATAATTTTCTCCTAAGTGTGAAAGAGGCTAGCCACCTTTGATCTTTAAATCAACATATGTTCTTGAAGGAATCTTCTAGAAAAGTGATCAAAAGAAGATTCATGACGTGTTTTTAACCGAATGAAATTTCATGAAAATTTCATCCACATGTTATCTATCACTTCTAACTCCTTGATTTTGACCCTATAAATAGGGATGAATAACGAGGGGCACGACATCCCCTTCTCTACAAAATCAAGCATTGAAAGATTTCTAGAGACCGTATTTGCAACAATCATCTTAACTTGGGAGAACTTTTGAAAGTCGTTGCACAACATTGACGGGTAGTACTTTCACTTGCATGTATTGAATCTAGAGCAGATTTGTGCAAAAATTCGAAAGACATCTTGGAAAACATTTGTGTAATCTATTTCGTCCGTCATTGTCGCTAACTTGCAGTTTTTTGTTATTATTTATTGTATTGTGTAGTGTGAAGTTAATGAAAATATTAAAAGAATAGATGAGAGAAAGTATTGTAATTGTCTATTATTTCATACATTTTAATGACGGCTTTTCAGACTAAACTCTGATCGTCCCGTAATTTTCATCATATTGGATTTCCACGTTGAATCTTTGTCAATTTTATTGCTGTTATTTTGTGTAGTATTTTGATTGTGTATCGACATACCACTAAGCGGTCGTATAGGTACTTGCTCGGACTAATTTGCAGGTGCTCTGATCAAGCTTGCGTGCTTTCTAGCCCAACAGGTTCAGCATGTCTGGTCTACCGAGAGCCTCAAGCAGACCGCAACACCTCTAATACCAAACTGATGTGGCGCGGCAGAGCGAAGCAGAAGATTTTAGCAGAAAAATAACACTCGTTATGAACTTCAGACAAAATTGTTATTTTTTTTAGATTGAGCTCTCAAGTATATTACGAGTCGATTCTTCCACAAAATCACTACATCCACAACCTAATCTACCATAACAATTTATAAATAACAAAAATTAAAAGCAGGCAGAAGGTTGAAGGCAAACTTCTAGTTATTTGATTAGATCGCATAAAATGAAGCTAATCAAAGAGGAGCAAAGATCTAACAAGGATACAACAGGGAGGAATAGCTTGTTCTGAAGCTTGTCGGGCAGAAGGGAGGTGGAACCATGGTGGTGTACTTTGACAAAAGGTGTTGGAATCGGCATCAACCTGCAGATAGAACTCCTTGGATTGGTGGCAGGAAGAGGGAGAGCAAAGTCGACAGCACCAATTTGGTGATCAGGGGACGGTGCACTCCGGAAAAGTGTCAGGGCTAGCTCATCGTTGGATCATGAGAGGGGGCAACGTCTGGAGTTTGGATGGCGGTGTTCAAAGTACCGATGGCTCTCTCCAAGTCATCAACGGGAAGAATTAAGAAAGGCGTGCGGAAAGGTGGACGATTTGGGTAATACAAAGAAACAAGAATTTCATTTCTCTGTGTATTCGAGTTCGGCTTTCTTTTTCACATAAGCTTATTTTATAGAGGGAATCTCTTTTGCCTTGGCATTAATACTTTTCATATTTTATTTTCCAAAAAATTCTTTCACCCAATATTTCTTTTCAAATAATAATATTCGAAACTATTTTTTTATCAACGGACTTGGTGTTGAAGCTTTTCCAAATTTGTTTTTTCCCAACTAATTCTTTCCTAGTCTTTCAAATAAAAATTGGCGATTGTTATCCGCAGACCTATTTTGATTATCCGCAGACCACGAATTCAGCCGATTTTTACCTTTAAGTTTTCAATTCAAAATCTCGCTCTCACTATTCACAGATCAGCCGCCTCCGTGCCCTAACCTCTCCCGAACCCGATGCGATAGCATCGACACCGACGAAACTCGCCGTCGACGTCAACATTCCTCCTCCATCAGCAGCTCCCACTCGTCGTCGACGTCGCCGCCTGAATGCCCTACATCCTCACCCGCGATTGAGCCCAAAAGAGCTGCTCCGCCAAGTCTCCTGTCGCGACACCGCCCCCCTGCAACCTCATCTCCCATTTGGTCTCCGGCGTCATTCTCTGCAGAGAGACCTCCGGTAATTTTGTCATTTCAAGCCTCCCTTCTCAACTTCGTATTCCAAGTACTATTTCTGTGTTTTTTTCCGTGCGATTTTTTTCCCTTCGAAGCATCACATTCTCTGCGATTTTTTCTCATTACTAGGTTATTTTTTACCCATTTCTAGGTTCCCCCTCCCAGCCTCATTTCTTGGTTGTTTTTTTCCCCTTCACTGCAGGGCCTTTTTTTCCTCTTCACTGTCCAGCATTGTTCCGGAACTTTTTTCAGATTGTTGAAGTGGATGTTGAAATATTTTTAGATTATGTCATTGTGCAATTGTTGTTGAATTTTGTTCAATTTGTGTCATTGTGAAATGTGATTTCATTCTCCCATTAACCCTAGATTTATTTTAGTTTTCACCAAAATTAGGATTGTTTCAGTATATGAAACATGCTGTGTTTCTGTTTATTTTGTATTTCAGTTTATGAAACCTCCTCCATCAGCAGCTCTTACTCGTCGTTTATTTTGTAATTTGTGTTTAAATATATTAACCCTAGAATGATTTCAGTTTTCACCAAAATTTGTGTTGTATATGAAATCTGCTGTAATCTCTCATTAACCCTAAAGGTTTTTTTGTTTCGTGTTTAGACATTGTAATGGATGAAGAAGGCAATGACAACGATGTAAACAATGTTATTGCTAATACTCCTCCTTCATGCGTAAATGGTAATGTCTCATCAATTTCCGTAATTGCCAATTTGTTGACTTTAATATTCTAAAATGGTTTTATTTGGCTTATAGATATGACAAAGCATTTTCATACGAATATAGTATTTCAGTCAAGGGATGAGTTAGTAGCTTGGGCACGCAATATTGGTAGATCTCTCAGCTTTGTTATCACAATTCAGAGCGCAGATAAATTAACAGGTAGACCACGACCTCGTGTTTTACTTGGATGTGATAGAGCAGGCTTTCCCCGCGAGTATCAGAATAAAAAAAGATAGGTTAAACAAAATCTGAGGAGAACAACCTCGAAGAAATGCGGGTGTCCCTTTTTATTGAAGGGAACAAAAGATGCAATTGCTGATGAATGGCGAGTTGAAGTATTATGTGGCACTCATAACCACGATTTTGTTCACTTTGAGGCACATCCTTATGCCGGTCGGTTGAATGTAAACGAAGAGAGATTGGTTGAGGTTATGTACTCATCAGGAGTAAAGGCAAGGAAAATACTAACTGCCCTAAAAAAAAGAAATGTGTATAATTCCACCACTATGAGAACCATTTATAACCAAAGAGCGTTATTACACAAAAAGGAGTTGGGGGGTTTGACTCAGATTCAGTTTTTATATAAGTGTATTACCGCTGTAGGTTATGTTAGCTTCAATACTGTTGCTGAGGATAGCAAGCAGTTGAAGGGCTTATTTTTTGCACACCCTACAGCCATCAAATTATGCTTTATGTTCTCATCTTCCTTTCAGCTTGATTGTACCTACAAGACTAATAAGTACCGGCTACCGCTCTTGTCAATAGTCGGTGTTACATCGACAAACCAATCTTTTTTTGCTGCTTTCGCCTTTTATGTTAGATGAACTTGAAACAAGCTATACATGTGCTCTGAGATGTTTTCAGTCCATCATGGACCCAGCTTCTATGCCTACTGTCTTCATCACTGACAGAGAGTTAGCTCTTATGAATGCTATAAAGGTAGTTTTCCCTCATTCCAAAAATATCCTATGTCAGGTACATATACATAGAAATATTCTGACGCACTGCAAGAAGTTTTTCAGCCAGGGTAAGGAATGTGAGGTTTTCTTGGGTGTGTGGCAAAGAATTGTTAATGCCCGGACAGAGAATGAGTTCAACATTGAATTCAATGTCATGTTAACTGCATATGCTGAAAAATATCTAAACGTATTCAGTTATGTTGTCACTACATGGCTCGATCCATTCAAAGAGTACTTCGTATCTGCATGGGTCGACAGATTTCTTCATTTAGGGAATTCAACCACCAATCGGGTCAAAGGAGGTCATAGCAGAAATGGCAACAGATATTGATTTTAGTTTTTGCTGAGATATTACTTTTGTGGATGAGCTCTGATATAACTTTTTGTGGATGACCTCAAATATTTGTTGCAACAAAAGGGACTAGTATTTTATTTGAAAATAGACATTTTATTCTAATTTATGATCCACTTTGGGGTTGAGCTATGGATGATTAAGTATATCAGTAAATATTATGGACTGTTTAACTATATCAATATACTTGCATATATCAATATACTTGCATATATCAATATATCAGATGAGCTATGTACTGTTTAACTATATCAATATACTTAATGATTCATTTATATAGTGTTGTATAGGATATTATGGACTGTTTAATTTTTTTGTTTTTTAAATGGTTTGCGAATAACAATTTTATCTGCGAATAGTAATTCTGAGTCTCTTTGGATCTGCGGTTAGTAAAAATCTACGAATAACCAAAATAGGTCTGCGAATAACAATTGCCTAAAAATTTCACAACATCTAGCATGTGCCTCTAATAATCTCCTTTACACTTGTTTAAACTATCTATGTGAACATTCTCGCATCCTCCCTACATTTGATCTACATTTAATGAAACTCAAATAATAGTGTGGTCAAACTGAAGAACCAAAATATTTCCATATTGTTAAAAATTGGCGATTTGTCTCTCTATCGGGCAGCTTGCAACTCGGGCGGTCTAGCGGTAAGTCCTGGCGGCTAGTTCTGGCAGTCTGGCGGGTTGGTGCAGCGGTCTGGTAGTGATCCTCTGTTGGCGGTCTAATGATAAGCCGCAACTACGGCCTGGTGGCAACCCACAGTTGCGGTCTGGAGGATTGCCGCAGCAGCGGTCTGGTGATTACCCACAGATGCGGTCAGGTGGCATCCCGCAACAACGGTCTGATGATTATCCGCAACTGCGGCCTGGTGGCAACCCGCATTTGCGGTCTGGCGGCTTGCCCAGCGATCTTCTCTGGCGGACTGACGACATCCCTTGGTGGTGTTGAGAGTTTTGTTATTTTTTGTATAGTGTGTGATTTGACATTGTCAAACCGCACAAACCGCGCGAACTATATTTAGTCTAACATCGTTTGTTGTAATTTTTTCATCTCCCACAGTTTCTATAAATAAGCGGGTCTGCCTATGTAATAATTATCGTTTTGGAGCAATAAAATTTGTGGTTTATTTAGTTTTTTGTCCATTTTTCACATGGTATCAAGGCAAACCGATTATTTGCTTCAAGAAGCTCGCGGTTTGTTGTTTTAGCCACGCGACCTCCACCGACTTCGTCCGGCTTCTTTCGATTTGTCCGGTTTCTTTCCCTTCCCTTCCCTCTCTTACTTCTCACTGTGCTTGCGACTTGCTTCTTACCGGGCTTTTCTGTTCTCCCGACTCTCTCTGCTACCTGCCCTTCTTCTGCGAGTTTCGCCTTTTTGATCGCGGCTTTTTCCTGGCAGCTGGTGTGTTGTCACCTTGACCGGGCGGGCTCTTACTCTTCTCTTTCCTCTTATTAGCGGGGCTTCTTTGCAAGTTGCTTGCCTCTGCAACTTGTGATGTTCGCGCGGTTTGTTGTGCGGCTTCTTTTGCTCTTGCCGCCTTTGTTTGTCGCCCTTTGTTACGGCTTGTTTCTTCTTTGCTGCGTGTGCCGCATTTTGGTCGCGGCGTGTTCCTTGCCGTTGGTGTGTTGACACCGTGATCGTGCGGTTTCTCCCTTTCTGCGACCTTTCCTGTGATCGTTTTCTTTCGACGCCATGGTTTGTTCGAGCAGTTTGTTGGGCGGCTTCTTTTGCTCATGCCGCCTTTATTAGTCGTTATTTATTGCGGCTTCTCCTGTTCGCGCGGCTTATCGTTGTTCGCGGTTTCTTTTCTTTCCGCTGCGGGATCTGCATTTTGGTCACGACCTCTTGTCTTGCCGCTGATGTATTGTCATTTTGACTGTGTGGTCTCGTCTTGTTCCTGCGACCTATTCTTGGTCGGTTTGTTTGCATGATTGGTTCGTGCGGTTTGTCTTGTTAACCCGTGCGGTTTGTTGTTGTTCTCTATGGCCACTTTTTCTTCTTCTCTTGTCACTTCTGCTGCTGGTCAGCCTACTTCTACAGGAAGGTGGCACATCGATTCTAGTGTCACGACCATTCTTGTCACGGCGTCAATGCGAACCAAGGCGAGCGTCGGGCGGCTGGACGCTTAGACGATAAGGCGGACGCCTAAACAACAATAAGGCGAGCAACCCGAAGCGACAATGTGGCATAAAAAAATTTTAAAAAATGACTTTGGCTCCGTTTGGGGCGACTTATTTTCACCGGTCAAGCGGACATAACCGCATGAACCGGGCCCTAAATAAGTCCCGGTTCATGCGGTCATGAACGCTTGACCGGTGAATATAAGTCCCCCCAAATGGAGACTTTAGACAGCAGTTTTTATAAAAACCGCTGTCAAAAGTCTTTTTAATTTTTTTATTTAAAAAAATTTAAATTTTTTTAATGACTTTAGCCTGCGGTATAAATAAAAACCACAGTATAAAGTCATTTAAAAATAATAAAAAAAAATTAAAAAAATTTTTAATGACTTTATACTGCGGTTTTTATAAAACCAGCAATCTAAAGTCATTTAAAAATATTTTTTTAAAAAAAAATTTTAAAAAATTTTAAAATTTTTTTAATGACTTTAAACTGCGATTTTTATAAATTGTAAAGTCGTTTAAAAAATAAAAAAATTTAAAAAAAAATAAAAAAGAAATTACAAGTATATCCTCCCTTTTATAAAATGGAGGAAATGAGACAGATTACAATTAAGCAATGTGGGAATAAAAATTTATAAGTATATGCGGATTTACAAATAGACAAATCGGACAGGTCGTGCGGTTAGACAAGCCGGTTAATCGCCCGACAACCAACAGGAGGAGAGAACAAGCGCCACAGAGAGCAAGCCGCCATAGGAGATCGCTAGACCGCTAGACCGCCTGGTCTCCAAGTTGTCTGAGACAAACCGCCAGACCACTGGGATACCAAACAGCAACAGCTCGGCAGACAAGCCGGCTAAGAGAAACTGTCAGACCGCCCGGCCTTCGAACAGCAACAGACCGTCCGGCCTCCATACAGCAACACTCCCCCTCAAGCTGGAGCATAGATATAAATAATGCACAGCTTGTCGCAAATGTGGAAAAAGGAAGCGGACACCGATTTGGTGAAATGTCTTTCAACTCTTTGTCGGAAGTGACGAACGGAGTACAAATCTATTTTTTCAAGATTTCTTCCCGAATAAAATGACAGTCGGCTTCTATGTGTTTTGTTCTCGCATGAAAGACCGCAATTTTGGAAATGTATATCGCAGTCTTGTTGTCACAGAACATAGGAAGAGGATAGTTGTAGAGCTCTCTTAAGTCAAGCATGAGAGCTCGTAATCATTTCAACTCACATGTGCTCGACGTCATACTGCGATATTCCGCTTCTGCACTAGATCTGGAGACCACAGACTGCACTTCCAACTCACAAGATTTCCTCCAACAAACGTGCAGAAACCTGATGTTGACTTGCGGTCACCTTTGTCATCAGCATAGCTCGAATCTGAGTACGCTTCAACCCTTAAGTGACCATTCTTCTGAAAAAGAAGTCCTTTCACTGGTGCTGCTTTAATATACTCCAATATCCTCAGGGCAGATTGTAGATAACACTCCCTATGAGCTTACATGAACTGGCTCACCTTGCTCAAAGCATAAGAGATGTCGAGTCTGGTTACCGTGAGATAAATGAGTTTGCCAAACAGACGTCAGTACCTCGTAAGATCGGATAGAAGGGGCGAGTCATCTGTCCAAGTTTTGTCTTCTCCAGCAGTCATGGGACATCGGATAGGTTTAGCACCAGTCAATCCTGCCTCTTTTAGAAGATCAAGAGCATACTTCCGTTGAGAAAGGATCATGTAGTTGGGATTCCTAGAGATTTCAATCCTCATAAAGTATTTCGGGGAGCCCATATCATTTGTGACCAGGTGTTGACGGAGGTATTTCTTTGTCAAAGTTACCTCATCCTGGTCATCACCAGTAAGAAGAATGTCATCAACATATACCACAAGAACTACCAGACCCGAGGCAGTTTTCCGAACGAACAAATAGTGATCGGCTGAACATCTTGCAAAATCAATGGCCGCAACAATGCCACTAAACTTGTCAAACCAGGCACGAGGGCTCTGCTTTAGGTCATAGATAACTTTCGTTAGCCGGCATACTCGTGTCTCCCCCTGAGCAACATACCCAAGAGGTTGCTCCATGTAAACATCTTCCTGCAGATCACCGTAGAGAAAAGCATTCTTAACATCCAGCTGCGAAATGGGACAATCCCTATTAACAGCGACAGAGAGAAGGACTCGAATGGTGCTGAGACAAGCAACGGGAGAGAAGGTGTCGAAGTAATCAACACCATAGGTCTGAGTGAAGCCTTTGGCCACCAGGCGGGGCTTGTAGCGATACACGCTGCCATCTGGATGGAATTTGACAACAAAGACTCAGCGACAGTCAACCACATCAGTGCCCAAAGGAGAGGGAACCAGAGTCCAGGTACCCCGTTTAGTGAGGGTAGCAATTTCCTCATCCATGGCGGTCTTCCAATGAGGAACAATAAGAGCTTCCTTGTAGGAACGGGGGATGGCAGTGGCCGAGATAGCCAGTGCAAAAGTTCTGCGAAAAGGGGTAAGATGATCATAGGAAACAACAGCAGCAAGCGGGTGTTGGGTACATGCCCGAACCCCTTTGCGAAGAGCAATGGGGAGATTCAGGTCAGCGGGTTCCTCAGTATCCGGAGCATCCGTGGTGAAGAGAGCTGGCCCGGGAGTAGAGAGAGACGGCGGCGGAGAGGAGGGAGATATCGCGGGAGGGGGACACAGCGGAGGAGAGGGTGGAGATGGTGGAGGTAGCGGAACGTCAGTAGGTGTAGAGGGAACAGAGGGGTTGATATAAGAAGTAAGAGCATCAGGAGTAGGGGAGGAAGCGGGAGAGAAGTAAAATGCATTTTCAAAGAAGGTGATATCCACAGAGACGAACTGCTTGCGGGTAACAGGATCAAAAAAACAATAACCTTTATGAGTGGTAGAGTACCCCAGAAAGACACATTTAGTGGCCCGTGGTGAGAGTTTGTCACGGGTGACAGCGGGAGAGTGCACAAAGGCGGTGCACCCAAAGATGCGCAGAGTAAGAGAGAACGTATTCTTGTTTGGGTAAAGAATGGAGAATGGGGTGGAACCGTTGAGAACTGTGCAGGGAATGCGATTGATGAGATAGCAGGAGAGGAGGACAGCATAGCCCCAATAGGTGCGAGGAACGTGCATCTGTGTCATCAGAGTGCGAGCGATATCGAGAAGGTGACAGTTTTTGCGTTCCGCCACACCATTTTGTTGTGAGGTGTAGACACAGCTAGTTTGATAAATAACATCAGGTTGCATACATAAAGAAGAGAAATCATGGCTAAGATATTTCTTAGCACTGTCAGAACGAAAGAGTTTAATAAAGATATCAAAATGAGTCTTAATCATATAATAAAACGATGTCCAGACAGAGAATAGTTCGGAGATATCCTTTAGAAGATACACTCACGTACACCTAGAGAAATCATCAATAAATATGACAAAATATGAACTACCCCGACCGATGGTGAGGGTAGGAGCAGGACCCCAGACATCAGAGTGAACGAGATCGAATGGACGAGAAGAGCCTCGGTGTTGCGTTGGTCGAAAGGAGGAGCGGTGATGCTTGCCAAGATGACATGCATCACAGTTAAGAGGTGGATGATGCGGAGGGAGGTGGGGCAGAAGCTGGTGAAGAAGTCGGGGAGGAGCATGACCAAGGCGAAGATGTCATTGAAGAAAATCTGTAGAGGAGGAGGAGAAGGCGGATAGAGCAGAAACGTTGTCGAGGAAGTAGAGGTCGCCGCTCTCAGTCTCAGTAGCAATCGTCCGTTGGGAGTCCGGATCCTGAAAATAACAAGAAGTATGTGTGAATGTGACGGAACACCGGAGTTGGTTGCATAAAAAAGTAACCGATAATAAATTGTAAGAGAACATGGACACATAGAAGGTATCTGACAAGCGAAGAGACGGAGTGACTTGAACCACTCCCGTCTCATTGATCGGAGAGGAAGATACGTCTGCAACAAAGACCGGGGGGAACCGATCATGTGTTTCGAGAAGAGAAAAACAATGAGGATTGTCTGTCATATGATTGATAGCACCAGAGTCGATCAACCATCTGCCTTGAGTAACAACGTGGACACTAGCAGAAGATGAGACCACCGAGGCGGACTGCGTGGAGGAGGTGGAGGTCATAGAAGAGAGACCGCGCGAGCAATCAGGAGACCGCGCGAGAACAGCAGGAAGCGAAGAGAAAGAAGGTCGCGGCGACAAGGGCAGAAATACAAAGCTGGGCGACCAGCAAGCAGGACGTGCGACTAGGAAGGCCGCAACTAAGAAGAGAGCAAAGCAGAGGGAAAGAAGTCGCACGGCCAGAGAGAAGGTCGCTCGAACAGGATAGAGAGGAACATGCGAACTGGGAGGAGTTCGCAAGAAAGCCAAACAGGTCATGCGGACAGGAGACCGCACGAAAAGAAACTGGCCGCGCGAATAAGGGGAGATCGAGGCGAGAGAAGAGGCAGAGCAACCGTGAAAACAGGTCGCGGAGAAAAAGAAGAGATGGGCCGCGCAGACAAAGAGCAGCGACAAAGAGGAGACAGAAACCGCGCGAACAGGCGCGACAGGTCGCGAGAAGGGGCAAGTCGCACGAATAGGTCGCAAACAGGCGGATGAAATAATTCGCAAACACGTCGCGAGAAGAAGCAGCAAGCCGCGCGGACAGAGGAAGCTCACAGAATCAGGAGGAAAATATCGAGTCATCTGATACCATGAAAGAACTCGTCAACCCAGCAGTTCATCTCAAAACCCAGGTATTGAGATGAAGAGTGGCGGGGTACATGAACACAGAGTGGAGAAAGCTGCAGGCAATGTGGGATTAATCCCAACCACAAGACAGCAGGGATATTCCGCCACAGGGGGCCCACCGGGGTCAAAAACCAGACCTGAAACGCGGTGGGGAAGCCATAACACGGTCTCACATACATGTGTCCTACTGGCAAATCAATCTCAACATTGTTGTTCTCTATGACCACTTTTTCTTCTTCTCTTGTCACTTCTGCTGCTGCTCAGTCTGTTTTTACAGTAAGGTGGCTCATCGATTCTGCTGCCACGACCATGCTTGTCACGGCGTCAAGGCGAACCAAGGCGAGCATCGGGAGCCTGGAAGCTTAGGCGATGAGGCGGACGTCTAGGTGACAATAAGGCGAGCAACCTGAAGCGACAATGTGGCTAAATTTTTTTTTTTTTAAATGACTTTAGACGGCGATTTTTATAAAAACCGCTGTCAAAAGTCTTTTTTGAATTTTTTTTTAAAAAAAAAAGTAAAAAAAAGAATTAAATTTTTTAATGACTTTAGACTGCGATTTTTATAAAAACCGCAGCCTAAAGTCATTTAAAAATAATTAAAAAATTTAAAAATATATATTTTTTAATGACTTTTGACTGCGCTTTTTATAAAAATAGCTGTGTAAAGTCATCTAAAAAAATTTTAAATTTTTTATTAAAAAAAAATTAAATATTTTTTAGTGACTTTAGAATGCGATTTTTATAAAAACCACAGTCTAAAGTCATTTAAAAATACAAAAATCTAAAAAAAAATTTAAAAAATTTTCTTTTAAAAATTTTTTAAATAGCTTTAGACTGCGGTTTTTATAAAAACCGCAGTCTAAAGTCATTTTAAAAAAATTTTAATACTTCTTTCTGCGGTTTTTATAAAAACCGCAGTCTAAAGTATGTATAGACAGCGTTTTTTATAAAAACCGCTGTCTATTCAATTTTTTAAAAAAACATTATTTATTATAAGCCCTCCAACGCCTTATACACATTCGAGCGTCTGGACGCCTAGGCGACACCATGATAAGCAAGGCCACGACTCATATGACCGGAAATTCTCGTCTTTTCTCCTCTCTTGATACGAGTATTTGGTTGCCTCTGGTTCACATTGCTGATGGATCTCCGTCTTCTGTTTGTGGGTCTGGCACGGTTCATGTTACTCATTCTCTTGCGCTTCATGCTACTCTTTATGCACCTAGTTTTTTGTGTAATCTTCTGTCCCCGCTTTATGCAAACAGTTGAACTATGAGGTTCTTTTTACTTCTTTCACGTGTGTTTTTCGGGACCCTCACTCCAAAGAGTCGCTTGCTACGGGAACTGAGAGCGGAGGTTTGTTCTACCTTGATAAACTTTCATTACTTTCTCATCTTATTATTTACTTCAATGACATCTTCGCCTTGGGCATCCTCCTCTCAGCAATCTTTACAAGCATTTTCCTGATTTGCCTCGAGAGGTTTCTTCTCTTCCTTGTGAGGTCTGTGAATAAGGGAAACATCACCGCTCTACTTTTCCCGCTAAAACTGGACGTAGTTCCTCCCGTCCTTTTGATCTTGTTCATTCGGATGTTTGGGGTCCTACTCCCCTTCCAACTGTTGGGTGTGGGAGTCTGTATTTTGTTACTTTTATTGATGATTACTCCCGGTGTACTTGGTTATACTTGTTACGAGATCGCTCTAAAATATTTTCTATTTTTTCTGCATTATATAATGAGATTCATACACAATTTAATACTTCGGTCAAAATTTTTCGTACTGATAATGTTAAGGATTATCTTAGTAATCAGTTCACGTCATTCTGTTTGAATCACGGCATTATGCATCAAACCATTTGTCATTACACTTCTCAACAGAATGACGTTGTTGAACGTAAAAATCATTATCTTCTTGATCTGACTCGTAGCTTTCTCACTCATATGCATGTTCCTCATTCTTATTAGGGTCATGTTGTTCTTCTCTCATGTTTTCTCATTAATCGGGTTCCCTCTTCGGTTCTCGATGGCAAGACTGCTTTTTTTATCTTGTATTTTGATGGGACTCTGCTCCCTTTGACTCCTTGTATCTTTGGATGCACAGCATTTGTTCACTTTCCTTCTGGTCGTGACAAACTATCTACTCGTTCTGTTAAGTGCATCTTTCTGAACTATTGCTCGACACAGAAAGGGTACCGATGCTTTGATCCTGTTCTCCGGAAACAATATGTTTCTGCAGATGTTACTTTCTTTGAGAATGTTCTGTTCTTTTCCTCTCCCTCTGTTCTTCCCTCTTCTGATGACTCTGCTTCTTCTCTTATTGTGTCAGCGCCTGCTCTTGTTCCTTCTCCTTCTCTTTCTGATTCTCCTACTATCTCTGATTCTTCTCCTGAGTTGCTGCCACCAGTTCCTGCGCCTGCTATCTCTTCTTTGGATGGTACTGAGACTGTAGACCGAACAAACCTTGATCTTCTGAATGCTCTGCGGAAAGGTATTCGGTCATGCACTCAACTAGGGCTGATATCGAGTCGAGTTCGAGTGATTTTGGCTCGGCTCGAAATCGAAATTTTCGACTCGAACTCGACTCGAAATAGAAATTGATTTCGAGTCGAGTCGTCTCGACTCGAAATGACTAGATTCTGAGTGGGCTCGAAATCGAATCGAGTCGGCTCGAAATCGAATCTGATTGGCTCGAAATCGAATCAAATCGGCTCGAAATTGAGCAATTTTTCGTTTTATTCATAGTTTGCTCAAAATTAAAGTAGACAACCTATAAATTTAGCAAATGAAACATTTAAAGTCTCCAGTCTTTTTATTTAGGTTAAAAATTTGTTATTTTTAATCTTAAAATAAAAATATATTAATAAATACATAATTTTTTTTAATTAATTTGAGTTTATTCGAATCATATTTCGAGCAATTCAGAGCTGGCTCGAAATCAACTCGAAGTCAAATTCGAGTCAAATTGAATCGACACAAATTGAGTCGAATCAATTTTAACCGATTCCGATTCGGCTCAATTTTCGAACGATTTTCGAGCGACTTTCGAGTTTCGAATAATATGCTCAGCCCTACACTCAACATCCTCTTCATGATGTGATCTCTTATGCGCGGTTGTCTACTTCATCTCGGGGTTTTGCTCTGTCTCTATCCGCTAAAGTTGTTCCAGCTTCCTATCAAGATGCTATTCTTATTCCTCATTGGAATGCTGCTATGGATGAAGGTTTCATTTGGTTCGGCGGTGACGGGTCGATCCGACGGGTGGAAACGTAGTGTTCGAAACAGAGGGGGAGGTGGTTGCTCCAAACGGAATTTTTTGGGGCATTTCTCAAGGCGGGCGGGTGGAAACGGAGCAAATGTCGTCGGAGGTTCATCTATTTACCCTCCGTCCTGCGGCGTTTGCCCAAAACGGAGAAGCGAAACGCCCAAACAAATAGAGCCGAGGAGATGAACACTCTCACTGAACGGGGTACTTGAACTATTGTTCCAACCAATCCGGGAGCTGATATGGTTGGCCGTCGCAAGGTCTTTGTCATTAAATTTCTTCTTGATGGTACTATTGATCGTTACAAAACCCGGCTTGTTGCCAAAGGATTTACTCAGACCTGCGGTGTGAATTTCTTTGATATTTTCTCTTTTGTTGCTCGGATTACTACGATCCGTGTTCGTTTTTTGGTGACTGTCAATCAAGACTGGTAGATGTCTCAGTTGGATGTCAAGAATGCATTTCTTGATGAGGATTTGCAGGAAACCTTCTATATGGAGCAACCTCCTGGTATGTTGCTCGAGGGGAATCTCAGGTTTGTAAAATGCGAAAGACGATCTATGGTCTTAAGCAAAGTCTCAGGGCCTGGTTTGACAAGTTTAACGAAGTTCTTTCTGCGATTGGGTTTGCTCAGAGTGCTGCAGATCACTCTTTGCTCATTCGCAAAACTTCTGCTGGTCTGGTCGTTCTTGCAGTTTATGTGGATGACATTATTCTTACAGGGAATGATAGAAACGGTATTGACATGACTAAAAAGCATCTGCTTCAGTATTTTGTTACCAAGAATATGAGCTCTCCTAAGTACTATCTGGGGATTGAGATATCTCGAAAATCTGGTTCTATAGTTATTTCACAGTGGAAATATGCATTAGATCTCTTAAAAGAGACTGGTCTTCTTGGGGCTAAACCAGCTCAGACTCATATGGCTGTCGGAGATGACAAATGTTGGAATGAGAAATCTCTTATTCTTGAAGATGTTACTAGGTACAAGCGTCTTGTGGGTAAACTCATTTATCTGACAATCACTAGACTAGATATTTGTTATGCAGTGGGAAAAATGAGTCAGTTCATTCAAGCTCCCAGAGAATGTCATCTGCGGTCAGCTCTGAAAATTTTAGAGTATGTAAAAGGTGCGCTGGGAAAAGAGCTATTGTTTCAGAAAAGAGAACAACTGAAGGTTGAGGCTTATTCTGATACTAGCTACGCCGACGATAAGGAAGATAGGAGGTCTACGTATAGTTTCTGCACTTTTGTTGGAGGTAATCAAGTCAGTTGGAAGAGCAAGAAACATGTTGTAATTGTCAGGTCAAGTGCAGAAGCAGAATATAGAAGCATGGCTCAAACTGCTCGTGAGTTGAAGTGGCTATGAACTCTCTTACTTGATCTGGGAGAATTTTATAATCATCGCATACCTATGTTTTGTGATAATAAGGCAGTCATATATATTTCGAGAAATCCAGTCTTTCATGAGAACAAAATATATCAAGATAGATTGTCATTTCATCAGAGATGAGATTTTGAAGAATCAGATCTGCACTTCGTTTGTTACCTCAGAAAGAGAGTTGACTGATTTCTTCACCAAGCCAGTTACTCCTTTTCGGGAGGTTTGTAGCAAACTGAACATGGTAGATATATATGCTCTAGCTTGAGAGCGAGTGTTAGAAATTGATTGTTTGTCTCTTTAGATGGGCGGCTTGCAGCTCGGGCGGTCTGGCGGTTAGTCCTGACGGCTAGTTCTGACAGTCTGGTATTCTGGCGGGTTTGTGCGGCGGTCTGGTAGTGATCATCTGCTAACGGTCTGATGATAAGCGGCAACTGCGGCCTGATGGCAACCCGCAGTTGCGGTCTGGAGGTTTGCCGCAGCAGCGGTCTGGTGATTTCCCACAGATGCGGTTAGGTGACATCCCGCAGCAACGGTCTGATGATTAGCCGCAACTACGGGCTGATGGCAACCCGCAGTTGCGGTTTGGCGGCTTGCCCAGCGATCTTCCCTGACGGACTGGCGACATCCCTTGATGGTGTTAGGAGTTTTGTTATTTTTTGTATAGTGTGCGATTTGACATTGTCAAACCGCACAATCCGCGCAGACTGTATTTAATCCCACATCATTTATTGTAATTATCCCATCTCCCCACAGTTTCTATAAATAAGGGGACATACTTATGTAATAATTATCTTTTTGAAGCAATAAAGTTTGTGATTTATTTAGTTATTTGTCCATTTTTTACACATATAAAAGTGATTGTATGAGAAAAGAAACACATAACATGAAATAAATAAATATATGATAAAATATGTATGATTCACGATGATATAATGCATTTTTAGATGCACCAGAGAATGCAGTAAGTATAATATTAAATAAATTAAATAAGCATTTTTGTACTTTTACTAGCTCAAATATTTATTACATTACAAAGTGGCCTCAGAATTGCAGAATGACATCATAAATCAGTCCCGAAAGATGGTATAGTGTTATTAGATATCATCATTGGCCAATTATTCATCAAAATAAAATAAAAGGAGGAAAATTGTGCAAACTAAGGCTCTATTTGGTTCGGCGTTTTGCCGCTCCATTTGGGGCAAACGCCGCGAAAGGCGGTTAAACAAATGAACCTCCGACGGCGTTTGCTCGCCGCCGTAGAACCAAATGAAGCCTAATATGCAAACTGATCAATAAGGTATGGTTGGTAAGAATGGAAGCTTCCTTTAATTCTGGCAAAAGCTACAAAGCTCCCCATATCAAAAAAACTCATGCATTGCTTATAAAAATTCCAATCCATTATAGAAATGGCATATCTAGACACATTCGCATCCCACTGGAAGCCATTCAACTAAAAGATGTATGCTACTCTATTTTAATTTTAATGTGGTTATGGGTAATTTACAGTTTTAGAGCTCTGTTAGGGGGGGGGGGGGGGGGGGGGGGGTGGGGTAAGACCAAATCACCATTTTGAACTTCATTTCCAAAAAGGATGGGACAACAATTTCTCACCAGAGCATCATAGTCCATCGAGTCACCAGTATTGGTCACCTAAATGGCCAAATGGATCATAAAGGTAACTTAGGGTGTAATGTTAAGCTAGCCAAATGATGAAATTATGATTAAATCAATACCATCGTTTCATTGGAAAGTAATATCTTATTTAAATCAATACCACTGTTCAAGGCACTTAATGGAATCCATAGCTGAAATTCTAATGAAGTGACAGAGAATGGAGTCCCTAAAAGGGGGTTGCCTGGATTCCTATATGCCCCATAAATTAGCCAAATGGTGTATATCTCAAAGATGCTGATTGCTTCTCTGAGGTCACAATCTCGCTACTCAACAAAGGCAATTGCTTATAAACAAAGTGAGTTCATAACAAAATTCTAAAAAAATACAGAAAGGACAGGCATGCTGTCTATAAATCAAAACATTTTGGAAAAAAAATAATCGAATTATTACTACCAACTGCATCGTTAATAACCATAAGGCTGATGTTATCTTTTTTTCAATTTGAACGTCAGCTACAAGCCTAGAACAAAATTTCAGGAACAGAAATATAACGGAATTAAATGAAGTAATCCATGGCTTAACCATTATCAGAAGATGCGTGAGTTGAATTTGAAATGGAAGAGGGGAGGAGAAGAGTGGTGGGCTTTTACCGGTCCGATTTCAATCTGCTAAAAATTAAATCGAACCCAGCTGGCTCCAAATCGTTTAAAGCCACCAAACAAGAAGAGTCTGTTACAGTAGGTGAACTCCAAAACCGTAAAAAATTATTGTACGCCCACATAAAGCAAGAATCCAACGTTGATGCAAAAGCTATAAGACAAAAAATAAATTTCGGTAAACGAATTGAGCAAAGTAGCTTTGAAGACGGAAAGAAAAGGGCCATTACTGATAATCTCTTCAGAGAAGGTGAGACTAAGAAGAAAGAAGCTCAGTGGACGAGAAGCAGGAAAACAGCAAGATTTAAGAACCCTAGCCGCGCCAGCGCTTGGGAGAGAAGACTCGACACACATACCAGAAGCGCCTCCAGCGCGGGAGGAAATCGCTGCGACTTGCGCGAGATATCGAAACCCTAGGCATTTTAATCGGCCTTAAATAGAAAGCCACTCCCTCTGCCATACCTAAAATCGGACGGCATAGAAAATGAAAAAGGAATTGAAACGGCGGATGCAAGAGAAACAAAACGTCGATATACCGTAAGGACGTATGTTAGTGTTTAAGAGATAATTGTTGGGGCAAAGAAGCTGTTAGAAATTTTGTAAGATAACAAAATATGGTATCTGTAAAATTAGATTTGGCGGATAAAATTTTTATGAACTAAATTTTTGTGTTAGAGCTGTTTGAAAATGGTAATTGCATAGTGTCGGGTAAAAACTGTAAAAACATAAGAGAAATTTTTCCGTGCGGCACCCGCAAGGAAAAACCCTGTGGCTTTAAATAGCGAATGAGCCACTTTTAAATTTTTTTCACGATTTTATCTGAGAGAAGAATACAAACCAGCGAAAACCCTACCTCCAGCTCCGCTTCCATCCTCCTTCACGGCGAAGACGTTAGCTCTACAGCGAAAGTCCTAGCTCGGGTTCAAGCTTCCACCGTCCTCTCCACATTTTCAAGCTATTTGGTGTTTCAATGATCTTTTTGAGCTACGTCTGCACTTCCGCAGCCACGGTTGGTGTTCGTCCTAGGCATTGAAGTGTAGCTTTTGAGGTTATATAACTGCTATTATTTCTTCAACAACATCATTCTCCTAATACGAATGACTAGTAGCAAAAGTGTAAATGTCGATTCAATTCTCAATTGACAGGTACTTTAGGACTTTTCCACATGTTCACCTCCAACCCCCAATGTGATGACGAAAGAGTAACTCATGATGCTCCCTTAAGTTTTTAAACATGTATGCAGTAGCTAATCTTTCAACTGTATTTCTGTGGATTTTTTATGACTGTATGCACAAACTATTTTTCCAACTGAATTTTGTCCTACATTTTTCTAGTTGCATGAATATACATCAATTACGACTGTATTTGTAATAATTTAAGTTCTGAAGATTTCCTGACTTTTTAAAACTGTATACAGTAGTTATTCTTTCAAATGTATTTCTGTCGGTTTTTTATGATTGTATGCATAAACTATTTTTCTAACTGGATTTTATTCTACATTTTTCTAGTTGTATGAATATACACCAATTACGACTATATTTATAATAATTTAAGTCTTGAAGCTCCCCTGACTTTTTAGAATTATATGCAGTAGTTAATCTTTCAACTGTATTTCTGACGGTTTTTTATGACTGCATGCACAAACTATTTTTTCAACTAGATTTTGATATCATTTATTTTTTATTCTCGTAGATGAAGAATAAACCTATTGTGTTCCTCATAGTTCATTCAGATGAAGAAGCATACACAATGTATTGCGACTATGCCCACAAATTAAGATTCAGTGTACGTAAGCAACACCTACTGTACTGGACGCATACCAAAATAGTTAAACTATGAGAGTATTGTTGCGCTAAAGCGGGGCTAAAGAGCAGAAAGAATTCCCCTTTGAAGTACCGCAAATGAGATATACGAACTGGTTGTCTTGCATGCATAACATTTCATGTTGATAAAGAAGGAAAAAATTGGACAGTATCCAAATTTGTAGAGGAACATAATCATCTGTTAGCCACAGATAAAGAGACACATTTGTTGTGATATAGCCGCCGTATTCCTGTAATGCAAGCGAGTCTTTTGAAAAATATGACGACTGCCGGAATTAGAGCCGTAGATTCCTATAATTTCCTATCTAATGTAGTCGGGGGTTGAAAATATAGGGTTCACGAAGACAGATGCTTTCAACTACATTCAACAAGAAAGAAAAGCTTTGATAGAGTGGTGACGCCTCCAGCTTGCTCACTTTATTACAGAAAAAAAGTTGGATGACAATATGTTCCCATATGAAGTTCGTACAGATGAGCTCAACAGGTTGACAAGCTTCCTCGGGATGGATGGGCATAGCAAGATAGACTACGACTGTTTTGGAGACGTTGTTATTTTTGACACCATATATAAACTTAATAAGTACAATCTAGCTTGTGCATCATTCATTATAGTGAATCATCACTGGCAGAATGTATTCTTAGGTGGGGCTTTTATCGCTGAGGAGACTATCGAATCTTTCTTCTGGGTTTTCGAGTCGTTCCTTAATTCTGTCTGTGGGAAGCAACCCATTACTATCTTTGTGGACCAGGATCAAGCCATGGCTGTTGCTATTGAGCGGGTTTTGACTTTTACACGACATCGGTTATGTCAGTGGCATATATGTAAGAAGGCTCCATCGAAAGTTCCAAGTTTCAACCACAACAGATATATTCATACATGTTTTTATAACTATATGAACAAGTGCGATGGTGAAGAAGAGTTCAATAGGTATTGACACGAAATGATAATGAAAGAAGAGTTACATGAGAATAGATGGTTGGAAGATCTTTATACTATTAGGAGGCGGTGGTCTGCGACTTTCAATAAGGATGTATTGGACTTGGGGATTTTATCCACCCAAAGGAGTGAGTTTGCCAATAATTGCATTCACGGATGTTCAAAGACAACTATCTCACTTGTTGACTGTTTTTTCTGGAATGGAAAAGCTTGTCTCAACGTGGCAGCGCAATGAACGCGATGAAGATTTCAAGTGTACACATTGTCCTGTGAGTTTACGATACAAAATGTGTGTAATACTAAAACTTGTTTTGAGGTAGTACACCAAAAAATGTTTGCAAAATTTGAAAAATTATTCATGGAGGCAGTGGTATGAGTAAATGTGGTGGATGAGAATAGATACGACGAACAAAACATCTTATATATAACAACCCCGACTAATGCAGTTGGTGCTGAGAAAAGGTGGTTCGTTAGATATAATTCTCGGACAGATATGACACAGTGCTCATGTTGGTGCAACCATAGTGATCTGGAAGTGATCAAGCATGTAGTCTCACTGCCAACTCAGTATGAGCCTATCAGGGTCGCACATAAGATTGTGGAGAAATTGGGAGATTGGATCTGTACTAATTAGCTCATTTGATGAGTTGAAGGATATTGAAAAGGTGCTGAAAATATTCTAAGGCATTTGGCATTGAGTGTGTTTAGCTCACTCAACGCCATGGGGCTGTTGACATTGAGTGTGTTTAGCTCACTCAACATCATGGGGCTGAAGACGTTGAGTGCGTTTAGGTCACACGACGCCATGGAGGTTGAAAGATTCTAAGGCATTAGGCGTTGAGTGTGTTTAGCTCACTCGACGCCATGGAGGTTGAAAGTTTCTAAGGCATTAGGCGTTGAGTGTGTTTAGCTCACTCAATGCCATCGGGCTGAAAGTGTTGAGAGCGTTGAGTCCAGTCAGTGCTTTTGCTGGTTAAGTGTTAACTCCGCGAATGTTGGTGTTGAGTGCGTTTAGTGCGTTGATTGTCGCACTTAAACGTTGAGTGCGTCGAGTCCACTCAAAGCCTTCGTCGAGTAAAGGGTTTACCTGGCGAATCTGGCACTTAGGATTTGAGTGTATTGTATTCACTCAACGTAATTCGACGAATGAAGTTCAACATTCTGGCCTGCGGCGCAGATTCCATCGAGCTGAGTTCGACGAATCCAGTTCGACATTCTAGATTTTGGCGCAAATTTCGTCGAGCTGAGTTTGACAAATGCGTTCGACGTTCTGGCCTTTGGCACAGATTTCGTCGAGCTGAGTTCGACGAATCCAGTTCGACGTTCTGGCTTGTGGCGCAGATTTCGTTGTGCTGAGTTCGACGAATGCATTCGATGTTCTGGCCTTTGACGTAGATTTCGTCGAGCTGAGTTTGACGAATGCCTGTGTTGAGTCAAATTTTGACTTGTTGGATCTATCTCATGGGATATAAATAGGATGTTTTAGGGTTTTCTGTAAACGGATCTTATCTTTCTGCGCACGAGCCGATACTGTGCGATAAGAAGAAAACCTAGAAACCTGATGGAAGTGTTCAGCCAATCCTGTCGCCGATTCTGATCCCTATCCTGTTGAGTGTCGCCGTCACCACTCCTATAACAGATCTAGCAGTCTGTAGAGATGGCGAGTGTCCTCTCTTGACCTAGCGCTTATGTGACAAGTTGTTGTGGGTTCTCCCGATCGTGTGGATTACTATAGAGGTGCAGATATACTTTCTACGCTCAAGACTCTAGCCGCTGTGTGGCCGACCTGATTTTCCTGGAGCATCTAGGTTGAGTTCTAACTCAATCCCTCAAAGGTAATATTTATTATAGTATGCTTTACTTCTTGATTCATGAATATTACTAGATCCGAACTCGTTTGAGTTTTATTGTTCTTTTCCGCTGCGTGCACAAGTGTTGTGTAATCCCCAAAAACCCAACAGTGGTATCGGAGGGAGGTTGCCGACAATATTCATTATTTCAGAAGTTGTTGATTCCATGACGTGTAGATTTGGTGATTTTGAAGTATTCTAAATGCCCAAATCTAGTCTTGGATCTTTCCAAGAACGCATGTGATTTCTTTGAGTTTACTCCTTAACAGTAACTGTCACTGTGTTGGTTTGTGAAACTAAGTATGTGTTAGATTTTGAATCTCGCATAAAGTGACGAGCTTGTCTACTGTGTAAGTGGATTTGGTGTTGCTCATGTCCCATGCATGTAAGTTTGAAGATTTGGACATGTTCTAGATGTTCAGACTTAACCCAGTCCATCAAGTGCTGATGATTCTGGTGCACATTTGGGATGCATTTGGATTATGCTTATTGTATTTTATTATGCTTGATGTGTATGCTGGTTAAGTGTTAACCATGATTAAAGTGTTAATCAACTATTTAAAATCACTTAAGCAATATTAAGTATTTGGATGCCTTCCGATGGATGACACTCTTCCTGCCTCGATTGATGAAGTATGGGTATGCTAAAGCAAGGTGAATTAATCTATCTTGGCGAGGGTGCGAGCGGATAATTGTGATATCCCACTGTCAACATTGGGTCTAGCTTAACTGGGTGATCTTAGAGGTTGAGTGCCCAGAGGCATGGGGGTGTCATGCACCATATGATGGATGCGAGTAAAGAGTTATTCACCAGCCATACAAGAATTGCATTGTGATGAAATTGACAAGCGTTGCCTACCTAAATAGCTGCATTGTGAGAGAAAAGCTAAAGCTGACTCATAGTGTTTGTGAAATATGGATCGTGTCCACTAAGAGGGTTACTCGTCAAACTCTTCGAATTGATACCGAGGATTATCAGTTTGATAAAAATAGTAGGAGCTTTTGATTAAAGTCCTAATTGAAAGATAAATTGTATTTTGAAATGTGGTACTAATTTGATTTGCTTGTATTCTTGTAGAATTTCCATGGCAAGTGATTCACACTCCACCCTATCCCTCAGAGTGATCCTTGAGAAGGAGAAGCTGAGTGGTACAAATTATTTGGACTGGTATAGAAACTTGAGAATTGTTCTCAGGCAAGAGTGCAAGCTCTATGTTCTGGAAGAGGTATCCCTTGATGAGCCTGTCGGGATGCACCCCGTGCTGATAAAGATGCTTATAAGAAGTATCTTGATGACTCCTTAGATGTCGAATATCTCATGTTAGCATCCATGAACTCTGAGCTTTAGAAGCAACATGAGAATATGGGTTGTAAGGACATTGATGAGCATCTCAAGAAAATGTTTCAAGGGCAAGCTCGTCAAGAGATATTCGACGTCACCAAGGCGTTGTTCCAGTGTAAGATGGGAGCCCGGGACCTAGTAGGGACTCACGTACTCAAGATGATTGGGTATATGGAGAACCTTGAAAGACTAGGTTTCCCTCTAGGCCAAGAGTTGGCTACATACCTGATCCTGCAATCGTTGCCGGACAGTTCTGAGCAGTTCGTCTTGAACTATAACATGAATGAAATAGACAAGTCACTGCCCGAGCTCCTAGGCATGTTACGAACTGCCAAGATTAATATGAAGAAGGCCAAGTCTGCTAGCCCCATATTGATGGTGCAAAAAGGCAAGGGCAAGGCCAAGGACTTCAAGAAGACGAAGGTGAGACCTAAGTCTGGACTGGAGCCCAAGTATTCTACACTGAAAAAAGGCTCAGGTAAAGAAGGGAAGTGCCGCCATTGTGTCAAGTTAGTCATTGGAGGAGGAATTGTCCTTCATACATTGAGGGTCTGCAAAAGATGAGAGGAGGTATGACCTCCACTTCAGGTATATATGTTATAGAATAAACATTTCTGCTCCTTCATCCTGGGTATTGGATACTGGATATGATTCACACATTTGTATAAATGTACAGGAACTGGGAAGGAGAAGAATGCTGAGCAAAGGAGAGGTAGACCTACGCGTTGGCAATGGTGCAAGAGTTGCTGTCATTGTCGTGGGGGGTTTAATGTCTTGCTTTGCCTAGTGGGCTTGTAATAGAACTAGATAATTGTTATTTTGTTCCTTCCATAACTAGAAACATTATATCCATTTCATGTTTGGACATGGTGGATTTTTCTTTTATTATTAAGAATAACTATTGTTCAATATTTAAGAATGATGTTTGTTATGGTGTAGCCCAAATGTTTAATGGTCTGTATGTATTGAACTTAGACCATCCGATCTATAATATTGAAAATACTAAAAGACTAAGAACAAATAACTCGAAACCTACGTATCTTTGATATTGTCATTTGAGCTATATAAATGAGAAACGTATATCCAAGCTCCATAGAGATGGACTGTTGGACTCATTTGATTATGAATCATTTGAGAGATGCGAATCTTATTTGTTAGGCAAGATGACTAAAGTTCCTTTCACTGGCTTCAATGAGAGGGCTGATAATCTCTTAGGTATAGTACATAGTGATGTATATGGACTCATAAGTTCTATGGCTAGAGGTGGGTTTTTCTACTTTGTCACATTTACTGATGATTTCAGTAGATACGGATTCATGTATCTTATGAAGTGCAAATTCGAAACCTTTGAAAAGTTCAAAGTATTTAAAGCGATGTAGAAAACCAGCTGGGTAAGAAGGTTAAAGCACTCCGATTTGGTTGAGGTGGGGATTACCTAAGTCGTGAGTTCCGCGATCATTTGATAGAGTGTGGTATTGTATCACAGCTTACTACACCTAGAACACCACATCATAATAGTGTGTTTGTGAGGAGGAATCGTACTTTGTTAGACATGGTACGGTTGATGATGAGTCATGCAGATCTGCCTATTTCCTTTTGGGGCTTTGCTCAAGAAACTGCTTCTTTAACATTAAATCGTGCTCCAACGAAAGTTGTTCTAAAGACACCATAAAAGATATGGATTGGGAAGCGTTCCAGTATATCGTTCATTAAGGTCTAGGGCTGCAAGACATACATGAGACGTCAAATGCCCGATAAGCTGGAACCCAAATCAGATAAGTGTTATCTTGTGGGGTATACTAGGGAAACAAAAGCGTACTATTTCAATCTACCGTCCGAGGGAAAAGTGTTTGTCGGAAGGACTGATGTCTTTTTTGAGAAAGAGTTCTTAAGTAGAAAGACAGACATGGTAGAACTTGAAAAAGTTCAGGAACCACAAACAATGAATGAACCGAAATTGGAACCTGAGACAGGACTACAAGTTGTTGTAGTTGGAGAACCTGCTCAGGAAACACAAGTTCCACATTGATCTGGTAGACCAAGATTTGAGCCTGAGAGATATGGATTTCTCGTGTCTCAAATAGATAATGTGTTGCTTATGGATCATAGTGACGAGCCTGCAACCTACCATGAGGCTATGTGTGGACCAGACTCCGAGAAGTGGCTTGAGGCCTGTGAGAAACGAACAAAAACAAACCGGAAGTGGTTTAACAGAAATTTTATTATCCCAAAAGGTATCAATTGTAATGGTATAGCCTCCCTTTTATAGAATGGAGGAGATGAGAGAGATTACAAATAAGCAATGTGGGACTAAAAATTTACAAGTATATGCGGCTTTACAAAAAGACAAACCGGACAAGTCGTGCGGTTAGACAAACCGGCTAACCGCCCGACCACAACCAGGATGAGAGAACAAATACCCAAGAGAGCAAGTCGTCACAGGAGACCGCTAGACCGCCCGGTCTCCAAGTCGTCTAAGACAAGCCGCCTGACCGCTGGGACACCAAACTACAACAGCCCAGTGCACAGACCGGCTAGGAGAAACCGCCAGACTGCCCGATCTCCGAACAGCAATAGACCGCCCGGTCTCCATCCTGCAACACTCCCCCTCAAGCTGGAGCATAGATATCAATCGTGCCCAGCTTGTCACAGATGTGGAAAAAGGAAGCGCTCACCGGCTTGGTGAAGACGTCTGCCAACTCGTTGTCGGAAGTGACAAACGGAGTGCAAATCTGTTTCTTCAATATCTCTTCCTGAATAAAATGACAGTCGACTTCTATGTGTTTTGTTCTCTCATGAAAGATCAGATTTTTGGAAATGTATATTGCGGCCTTGTTGTCATAGAACATAAGAAGAGGATAATTGTAAACCTCTCCTAAGTCAAGCATGAGAGCTCGTAACCATTTCAACTCACATGTAGTTTACGCCATACTGCGATATTCCGCCTCTACACTAGACCTGGAAACTACAGACTGTTTCTTTCTCTTCCAACTCACAAGATTGTCTCCAACAAACGTGCAGAAACCTGATGTCGATTTGCGGTCCCCTTTGTCATCAGCATAACTTGAATCAGAGTATGCTTCAACCCTTAGGTGACCATTCTTCTAAAATAGGATTCATTTCTCTGGTGCTGCTTTAATATACTCTAATATCTTCAGGGCAGATTGTAGATGACACTCCCTAGGAGCTTGCATGAACTGGCTCACCTTGCCAACAACATAAGCGATGTCGGGCCTGGTAACCGTGAGATAAATGAGCTTGCCCACCAGATGCTGGTACCTCGTATGATCGTATAGAAGAGGCGAGTCATCTGTCCAAATTTTGTCTTCTCCAGCAGCCATAGGACAACGGGCAAGTTTAGCACCAGTCAATCCTGCCTCCTTTAAAAGATCAAGAGCATACTTTCGTTGGGAAAGGACCATGAAGTTGGGTTTCCTAGAGATTTCAATCCCCAGAAAGTATTTCGGGGACCCCATATCCTTTGTGACTAGGTGTTGATGAAGGTGTTTCTTTGTCAGCAATACCCCATCCTGATTATCGCCAGTAAGAAGAATGTCATCAACATAAACCGCAAGAACAACCAGACCAGAGGCGGTTTTCCGAACAAACAAGGAGTGATCGGCTGAGCTTCTCATAAAACCAATGGCCGCAACAATGCCACTGAACTTGTCAAACCAGGCACGAGGACTCTGCTTGAGGCTATAGATAGCCTTCTTTAGCCGGCATACTCGTGTCTCCCCCTGAGCAACAAACCCAAGAGGTTGCTCCATGTAAACATCTTCCTGCAGATCACTATAGAGGAAAATATTCTTAACATCCAGCTATGAAATGAGCCAATCCCTGTTGACAGCGATAGAGAGAAGGACCCGAATGTTGCTGAGATGAGCCACAAGAGAGAAAGTATCAAAGTAATCAACACCATATGTCTGAGTGAAATCTTTGGCCACCAGGGGGCCTTGTAGCGATCCACGCTACCATCGGGACAGAATTTCACAACAAAGACCCGACGACAGCCAACAACATTCGTACCTAAAGGTGGGGGAACCAGGGTCCAGGTACCCCGATCAGTGAGGGTAGCCATTTCCTTATCCATAGCAGTCTTCCAATGAGGAATAGTGAGAGCCTCCTGGTAGGTGCGGGGAGTGGCGGTCTCAGAGATAGCCAATGCAAATATCCTGCGAGAAGGAGTCAGCCGATCATATGAAACAACAGTAGCAAACGAGTGCTGGGTACACGTCTGTACCCCTTTGTGAAGAGCTATAGGTAGATCCAGGTCAGTATGTTCCTCAGCAACCAGAGCATCCGTGGAGGAGAGAGATGGCCCAGGAGGAGAGAGCGACAACGACGAAGAGGAGGGAGATGAGGGAGAAGAGGTGGGAGAGGGTGGAGATAGTGGAGATGGTGGAGATGGTGGAGGTGGCAGAATAGTAGTAGGAGCAGAGGGAATGGTGGGGTTGTGGTGAGAGGTAGGATCAGCAGGAGTAGAGGAGGAAGAGGAAGAGAAGTAAGATGCATTTTCAAAGAAGGTGACATCCGCAGAGACAAATTGCTTGCGGGTAACGGGGTCAAAGCAACAATAACTTTTTTGAGTGGGAGAGTACCCCAGAAAGACACATTTAGTGGACCGCAGGGAGAGTTTGTCGCGGGTGGCAGAGAGAGCATGCACAAAGGCTGTGCAGCCAAAGATACGTAGAGGAAGAGAAAAGGGTTCTTTGCCCGGATAGAGAATGGAGAAAGGAGTTTGACCACGGAGAACGGTGGAGGGAATGCGATTGATGAGATAACAAGCGATGAGAACAGCATAGCCCCAGTAAGAGCGAGGGACATGCATTTATGTGAGCAGAGTGCGAGCGACATCAAGGAGGTGACGGTTTTTGCGTTCCGCTACTCCATTTTGTTGGGAGGTGTAAACGCAACTAGTTTGATAAATAATCCCATGTTGCGTGCAAAAAGAGGAAAAAGTATGGCTGAGATATTCTTTTGCATTATCCGAGCGTAAGATTTTAATGGAGACATCAAACTGAGTTTGAATGGAATGGTAAATGGATGTCCATACATCAAAAAGTTCAGAGCGGTCGCGTAAGAGATATACCTAAGTAGAGCGAGAAAAGTCATCAATGAAAGTAACAAAATAGGAACTACCCCGACCAACGGTAAGGGTAGGAGCAGGACCCCAGATGTCGGAGTGAACAAGATCAAACGGACGGGTAGAACCACGATCTTGCTTTGGAGGAAAGGAGGAGCGGTGATGCTTGCTAAGTTGACATTCGTCACAGTTAAGAGGAGGATGATGCGGAGGGAGGTGGGGCAGAAGCTGTCGAAGAAGCCGGGGAGGAGCATGACCAAGGAGAAGATGACATTGGAGAAGATCTATAGAGGAGGAGGAGAAGGTGGATAGAGTAGAGACGTTGTCGAGGAAGTAGAGGCCGCCGCTCTCAGTCCCAGTAGCAATCGTCCGTTGGGAGGCCGGATCCTGAAAAGAACAAGAAGTAGGAGTGAATGTGACGGAGCACTGTAGTTGCTTGCATAAAGAAGTAACCGATAATAAATTGTAAGGAAACTGGGGCACATAGAGGGTATCTGCCAGGCACAAATAAGGAGTGACTTGAACCATGCCCGCCCCATTGACCGGGGAGGAAGAGCCATCAGCAACTATGACCGGGGGCAACCGATCATGTGTTTCTAGATGAGAGAAGAACTGAGGATTGCCTGTCATATGATTTGTAGCACCAGAGTCGATCAACCATCATCCACGAGTAACAGCGCGGGCACTACCAGAAGAGGTGACCACCAAGACGGACAGCTTGGAGTTGGAATCCATTGAAGAGAGACGATGAGAGAACAGGAAGCAGCGGCGACAACAACAAGTCGCAAGCCGGGCGAACAGAAGCAGGCCGCATGGCTAGGAAGGCCGCAGGCAGGAGAAAACAGGTCGGACGGCAAAAGAGAGGCCGCAACGACTAGTAAGCAGGAGCGGCTAGAAGGAAACAGGTCGAGGCGAGGAGCGAAGGCAATTAGGAGAGGAGCAACAAGGTCGCGGCGACTACCAAACAGGTCGCGACGACTAAGAGGAGGAGAGCGGTGAGAACAAGTCGCGGCGACTTAGGGACAGGTCGCGACAACAAAGAAAAGCAGCTAGAGAAGAGAAGCAAGGAGAAATAAGCCGCGCGAACAGGGCAGCGGTCAAAATAGAGGGCAAGCCGCGAAGACATGTCACGAAAAGCAGAAACAAGCTGCGAGAATCTGAGAGCACACACAATCAGGAGGAAAAGACCGTGTCCTCTGATACCATGTGAGAAACGAACAAAAATAAACCGGAAGTAGTTTAACAAAAACTTTATTATCCCAAAAGGTATCAATTACAATGGTATAACCTCCCTTTTATAGAATGGAGGAGATGAGAGAGATTATAAATAAGCAATGTGGGACTAAAAATTTACAAGTATATGTGGCTTTACAAAAAGACAAACCGGACAAGCCGTGCGGTTAGACAAACCGGCTATCCGCCCGACCACAACCAGGATGAGAGAACAAGCACCCCAGAGAGTAAGTCGTCACAGGAGACCGCTAGACCGCCCGGTCTCCAAGTCGTCTGAGACAAGCCGCCTGACCACTGGGACACCAAACTGCAACAGCCCAGCGCACAGACCGACTAGGAGAAACCGCCAGACCGCCCGGTCTCCGAACAGCAACAGATCGCCTGGTCTCCATCCTGCAACAAGGCCATGAAATCTGAAATGGACTCCATGTATGAAAACCAAGTATGGACTTTGGTGGTACCACCTGAAGGGGTTAGACCCATAGGCTGCAAGTGGGTCTTCAAGAAGAAGACTGACATGGATGGGAATATACAGACATTCAAAGGCCGACTGGTGGCAAAGGGTTTTAAGCAAATTCATGGTGTTGACTATGATGAGACTTTTTTCCCTGTTACCATGGTTAAGTCCATCAGAATTTTTCTTGCTATTGCTGCGTATTATGACTACGAGATCTGGCAGATGGATGTCAAAACGGTTTTCCTTAATGCGAACCTCCTCGAGAAAGTGTACATGACACAACTTGAGGGTTTTGTATCTCTAGGTGAAGCCACTAAAATATGCAAGCTGCAGAGATCCATTTATGGATTGAAATAGGCTTCTCGAAGTGCAATCTTTATTTTGATGAAAAGATCAAAGAGTTTGGTTTTATCAAGAATGAGGATGAACCTTGTGTTTACAAACAGATTAGTGGGAGCACTGTAGTCTTCTTTATATTGTATGTAGACGACATACTGTTGATCGGGAATGATAAATCGACCCTGCAAGTTGTTAAGAACAACCAGGGGACTGCTTTTCGATGACGGACTTAGGAGAAGCGACTTATATACGCAGTATTAAGATCTATAGAGATAGATCAAAGAAGTTGCTGGGTTTGACCCAAAGTACGTACGTTGACAAGGTGTTGAAACAGTTCAGCATGGTTGAGTCCAAGAAAGGATTCTTGCCCATGTCTCATGGTGTGAGCCTCTCTAAGGACCAGTGTCCTAAGTCTTGTGAAGATAAAGACCAAATGAAGTTGGTTCCATATGCTTCGGCAATTAGATCAACCATGTATGTAATGTTATATACTAGACTCGATGTCTCTTATGCTTTGAGCATGACTAGAAGATATCAGTCTAATCCCGGTGAAGGTCACTGGATAGCCGTCAAGAATATCCTCAAGTACTTGCGAAGAACTAAGGATATGTTTTTGGTATTCGACGGAGGGGAAGAGCTCGTTTTAAGTGGTTACACGGATGCTAACTTCCAAACTGATAGGGATGATTCAAAGTCCCAGTCAGGGTTTGTGTTTTGCCTGAATGGAGGTGATGTTAGTTGGAAGAGTTCCAAGCAGGATATAGTTGTCGATTCTACTATCGAGGTCGAGTATATTGCCGCTGTAAATGCAGCGAAGGAGGCTGTATGGATTTGGAAATTTATCTGCGAGTTAGATGTAGTTCCTAACATTGTTCGTCATGTAGATCTCTACTGTGACAACAACGGTGCAATTGCACTTGCTTCGAAACCTAGATCTGATCAGCACTCCAAACACATACTCTGACGGTTCCATCTAATTTGAGAGATTGTCGATCAACGAGATGTGAGCATATGCAGAGTGCCGACTGAGGAAAACATTGCGGATTCACTAACAAAGCCTCTTGCATAGAGAAAGCATGATGGTCATGTTAGATCTATGGGTATACGATAACTAAATGATCAACTCTAGTTTGAGTCTTGTGGATTGTATGTTTGTTGGATGTATAATATTTCATTTGATGAATAAAAGTACTATATGCATTTCATTTTATATATTTTGGCAAGTTTTTTTATTATGAAGTTATTTCTATTGTGATAGAGTAGTTTAATTTAATAAATGTCTTAGAGTGTTTGCTTCCATAGGTCAAGTAGTGACTTGATGTGAGAACCTATGCTTTCAGAAGCTTCATTCTTAAAGGTCTTTGGTCGTTGTATCATCTTAGAAGCTGAGGGTGACGATGATACCTTTAAGACTAGCATGTGTGTTGACTGATGACCCATCCTCACAGGTCATGATATTGTGATATCAAGTCATCACAGTAATCCACACGATCCACACCTTCGGCTGGCCGCACAGCGAACTGTCTTTCATCTCATGATATTGCTCGAATACCTTCTCTTCCAGCAATGAAAGAACTAGGAGAAGGAACCTTTAAGACTAGTAGCCGAAGAAGACTTGACTGTGCGTGGATACCTTTAAGACGAGCGACGCGTGAAAGGCATCTTAGATGAAACTGAAAGGGGAGGACAGCCGTAAACGACCCGCCAGTGAAGAGACCCAAAGGCACGCCGAGTGCACACATGAAGAACCATTGGGAGAGAGGCAATCGAAAACCAAAAACAAGTAGGATAAGGCCAACCTTTTTTTCCTTTTAGGTAATCATTGTAATACATAATTAAAGTTGTTCTAATGCTATTTATTTTTGAATTTGTGATTCAGGAAAGAAAACAGAGTGCAAGGGCAAAGCAGTCAATGTTGATAATATGCCAACCCTTCAGTAGTTCGATTTTTTTGGAGGCCATGACATTGACCAGCAAGATTCTACCATTCCCACACCACCGTGTGACTATTCAAACGACGACTACTTTGTTAATTTATCATTTAATTTCTCTAATGTACTGGATATTTTTAATCCCTTGTAATTTATCCAGTGATTATCCCTACATGCAATATATTAAGTTTTTTATGTTTAACATTACATAAAATTGCAAAAACTTCAAGTGCATTAAGCCAAATTGCAAAGCATTCAAGATACTCATATAACATAAAATTGCATCAGTCACTTGATATGCATTATTCCAAAACTGGAATAATTTGAACTGCATTGCTACCTGTGTCAAACTTCAGACACATTATAATTAATTAGGCAATATCAAAGGTTGTTTGAATCACACAAAAACCAAAACGCATCACAATTTATCAACCTTTCCCCCTCTATCCAGCCACATTAGCTACTATGATTTCATGAAAAACACGAAAGTAGTCAGCTATGATCTCGACACGGAAACGTGTCATTGAAGCTTGCCAGTTCTTGTGGTTCTCCCATACAATCTCCGATGGTGAAAGTGCTGCTTCCATGTATTTAAGAACAAAAACACCGCAGTCTGTCCCACCTTGTTGTTTTGGGATTTTGTCCACCAGCTCGATCTTCCAAGTCAACATATCTGATGGCAAGGCTTTCCGGGCATCTTTGTAGAAGGTGGAGACCTGTATAAAACAAAGGAAATTAAAAAATATGTTCCTAAAATGAATATTCACCAGATAGTAGAATATAGCTAGTCATACCAATGTGGAAAGGGATGCTCGATGCACAGAACATGTCATCAAATCATAGAAATCCAACTTGCGGCGTTTCATGTCGCATACTAGAAGTGACCAGTGGCCTGCTGTGTGTACGGGCATGATTAATATATTCACCTTGCTGACATTCTCGGGGGTTACATGGTTGATCATAGTCTCACTATTGGAGCATTTACTTCTCTTGAAGTACTACATGATATGAAAGATTCAGGTTTTTTTAAATACCCAAAATTAGTCAAATATAAACCACACTTACGACATGATCGGGTGATATGTACATAAAGCTTTTGAATTGAGCCGACGATCGCCTCCTCTGAGCACTTAGTACCAATGCCCAGGTATTTATGTGTACGTCCGACAACCATCGTTCTCCTAGCAAATCATCGATTAAGGCCCGGTTCACTAACACATTCCCACTGTCAAATATCGTTTGATCTCTGTGAAAATGAAGCCAAAAATGCTTTAATTATTCTCTAAAGATAAAAAAACATAAACATTGATTGTTGAAACCGATTCCTCGATCTCTCGTGGAGTTCGCCCTTGGGGAAGGGGTGGTCTCGCACCTACTTCGATCCTGCAAGCAAAACAACAAAGAAGACAAGGTGACGCAGACCCAAGGGCTCGACGGGGGAGGTCCCACCACAAACCCGGAAGATCTCAGAGCGCTTCCCCTCCTTAGCCAGAAGCCGAGCTAAGGTACCCTCAGAAAGCACTTGAAGATTGGAACATGAGAGCACAGGGAAAAAACCTGCTTTCTTGGGTACCCCTTGGGTCCTATTTATAGTTTTTGAAATCCGGACTGCCAATAACCAAAAGAACTGACCTGAAATTACCAGAAAACCCTTGATTGGGTCTGCCAACATCCAAACTCCACTATTTTGAAGGGCTATGGGCAGACCAGCGGGGGCAAAACAGTAAAAAGTACCTCATACATCCAGGCGAGCTGGGGAGCTTTGACAACCTCAGCATGTTCTGCTCGCCTATTACTGCCGAGCTCCACTGCGAGGACGCGAGTTGTGTCTCGCTCGGCATATGCCGAACTCGGGGTCGCCGATCGTCAATCTCTGGTCGACAGATGCCGAGCTCGGGCTCGCCCCCTCTACTGCCGAGCTCGCCTCTTGTCCTCAGCCCGATCTGCCTAGACCCTGGGTGACCTTGCTCGCTGGACACGGGGTTGTACACAATCTCCGCTCTTTTCGAGCTTGTCAAAGCTCGAAAAGAAACATCCAACCCCAAGTGTGCGGCGAGCGCTGGTTGGCGAGTTGGAGGGAATCTTCTGGTGGGGGCCACATGCGGCTATATATATGTGCACCTGCCCACCTGCCTGACTCTTGCCATTCTCTCTGCTGCCCTGCCAAGATGCCTCTACCTAAGGAGATCCAAGAGCGCATAAACCGAGCCCGCCAGGACTCCGCGGCTCGCGTTGTCGCTCTGACGGCGGTCCCCGCGAAAGCTCCCCAAACTGATTCTGCCGAGCCCAGTTCCAAGAAGTCAAAGCCATTCCCTGAGGCGGCTGAGCCCATTTTCAACGACCTGAGGGCCACCCTGGCTCGCGAGACCGGCTCTTCCACCCGAACTATTCTTGAGAAGGATAGAGAGGTGGTCATAGTTGGCGATGACCTGGACGGTCCACCAGATGGCGAGGGCGCCGCGCCGCGAGAGCCCACACCGCGAGGCGAGACCACGCTCGCCAACTCGCGATTCTCGGCACCGCACAGCCATCCCCGGGACCCGCCTCTTCTCTTTGGGATCCTGCCTGTGAGCTCGTAGAGGCCGAATTCGCCAGTGTGCACCTCCCCTCCTCGCCAAGCTGACGTGGTCGCGGGGGCGGGTCTGGGGACCATTACCATCCCGGGATTCGAGCTCATCTCGTCGGGGGCTCGCGGCCCAGGTCGCGGGAAGGATCTGAGGTTCATACCTCCCCGCACTTCCCTCGATCTTCCGAGCTCGTCTGGTTAGTCTTGCTTGACTTCTCGCTCCATGAGTTTTTGCTCTTTTTTTTGCTAATACCTGTCTTCACAGCTCTTCCCAGTCAATCGGCTGCTAAGGAATCCTCGCGGGCAGCCCACTATTCTCCCCTCCCTTCCCCGAGCTCGCTGGACTCTTACCTGGGTGCTGAGGTGGATCAAGGCGAGTTGACGAGGAGGGAGGTCAAGATCCTCAAAAAGTTGGTGTGCGGGCTGCGCGAGGTGCAGGGGGTCAACGAGACGCTGCAGCGCGACTATGCGCGTCTTGCTAACGAGGTGCGCCGTGGCCAAGCTGGCGAGCTGATGTCCCCATCCCGGCTCCTGGACGAGATAGAAGACGGTCTCTCGGTTGCGCAGAGGAATTCCGGAAGGATCCGCAAGCTGCTCCGCGCACGGCAGCCTGGGGGGCGGGGGTTGCGAGGCCGGGGTAGATAAGTGAGCGGCTCCTTTGCCGAGCCGACCGACACTCGCATCCCGATGCCCTCCCTGCTTGCGCGCCCTGCTTTTTAAATCCTGAACTTTATTTCTGTAATAAATAACTCTTAGAATATTCTTGATCATGTTACTTAAATAAAATGCTGCAATGTTCGACTTAGCCTTGGCTGGGATGCGCCGGAAGTCGGCGAGCTTGGGTGGCGAGCTGGGGTGGCGAGCTGGGACAGCGAGCTGCGCTGATTGGACAGCCTGCCTCAGATTTCTTTTCCTATAAATAGCCCCCCCCCTCACCTACCCCTGTACTGTGCCTTTATTGCTTTTTTCCCTTCTCCCTATGCTTTTCCGTTTCCTGCTCGCGCTCTACCCCTGCCTCCGCGAATCATGGGCAAGGTGAATCCAGATGCTGACGGCCGCTCCAAGTGCGCTCAGCACTTCACGGACTATTACTTCTTCGAGGGGCACACTAGCGAGGAGGAGCTCGCTGAGTTTGTGGCGGAGCGCGTTCTGCCGGGCTTTGAGGCTCGCAGGCCAAAACAGGGGGAGGCCATCAATACCTTTTACGAGGATGAGCTCGCCTTCCCGCTTTCTCATTTTGAGGTGGGGTTACGCCTCCCCCTATGGCTGGAGATCCGGCAGATCTTAAAATACTACGGAGTCGTGCCCGCGCAGCTGAATTCCAACGCCATCGCGATGATGGTGGCATTCGCGAGTTACCTCCGGCGGGAGAGGATCGAGTTCAACCTGACGGTGTTCCGGAAGCTCTTCTCCTACAAGGCGATGCCGGACGGGGTCTCCTACTTCAGCGGCTCGCTAATCAAAGTTTGCGAGATCGCGAACAAGCACCACACCTGGATGACCAAGATGACCTTCATCAAGTGCGATCTCGGCAACATCCCCTACTCGCCTCAGTAGAAGGGCGAGGAGGTATACCGCCATCCGGCCGTGTCCGGCAATGACGCCGAACTCCACAAATACTTCCTCCACAAAGATTTCGAGGTCACCTTCCTGCGGAGGGGCCTCGACGCACTCCCCCCCCTTTCTGCCCGGCGAAGGTATGCTTTCCTCCTCGTCTTGCCGAGTTCGCCTGACCGCCGAACTCGCCATATTATTGCTGAATTCCTAACTTTTCGAAGTGTTTTCCTGCAGGGGAGCGAATAATCCCCGTGAACCCGCCGTTCGCGGATCCGGGGCTCCATACCGACCCTCTTGCTCGCGAGAGGGCGGCGGCGGAGGCCTGCCGAGATGAGGTGGCCCTCTCGCAACCCTCTTCCAGCAAGAGGCGACCTGAGGACGCGGGGTCGAACCCGCCATTCGGCCATCAACAAACGAAGAAGATGCGGAGAGCCCTGCTGGCTCCGCGGGGGCAACAATAACAACAGCCCAGCCCCAAGTATATCAGCTCGTCGGCGACCCCTCCCGACGCGTCGCCGGAGAGCCCGCTGAAGGAGATAACTAGCAAGGGGCGGAAAGGTGGCAAGGGCCCCTCTTCTACGGTGACGATCTCCCCTCCTCCATCGGCGAAGAGGGCCGCCCGCGAGCGCGCGCCGCCGAAGCAACACCCCCTCTTCAACTTCGGCGCGCGCTGGAAGGATTCGGCGGGCGAGCCCATGCTGCAGTGGGACGAGCTCGCTCATCGAGTCTCCGTCTCCACTCTACACTCCTCCTGGCACGACCACGAGCCTGCCACCGGTCACGCCTATGCCCTCGACTTCGGCCTATATGGCCGGGAGGATGCCGAGGCCTACAAGAATACGACCCTTCGGCAGCTCGGCCATGAGGTCCTGCAGTCCCACCTGCAGACCCTGGAGCTGCATCACATGCTGGCACGCCGCAGCTTCGCCCTCAGCCACCAACTCGAAAAGGCTGAGCAGGCTCGTGACATTGCCAAGGATAAGGTCACCGATCAGGCGAGGCGGCTCGGCATAGCGGAGGGTCTACTCGCCCAAGCCGCCGGCGGGCTGGTAAGTGTCAAGCGCTATTCTTCTTTTTTACTTATAATATTTCGTGCTGCTGCTAAATGGACTTTTTTACAGGATGCCAAGGCGGCGGGTGAGCTTCAGGCTCGCAACACCGAGCTGGGGGAGGAGGTCAGCCAGCTGCGCGCACTACGGGTCGCGGATGCCGAGGCTGCAGGGGAGCTCCAGGCTAGCAACGCTGAGCAGGGGGAGGCGATCGGCCAGCTGCGCGCACGCCTTGCCGAGCTGGAGGGCGCGAACACGAAGCTGAAGGGGGAGAATCAGCACCTCCTCAGCGAGGTGCGTCGCCAAGCGGAGATCTTCTTCCCGCCTCACGACATCGACCCCACCCTCCCCTACAAGAGCCCGCGGATCTTTGGCTTGGCCGACCTCGTCGAGAGATTGCGTATCAACTCAATACAAGCCACCGAGTGCACCCTCCAGATGATGAAGGATTCCGGGGTGCTGGTGGAGGGGTGCGAGGGGATCTCGGCTCGGGACCTGATGCCGAGCCTATTCCCGGCAACGCCGCCGAGCGAGAAGGAAGACAGCCTGGACGCGATGTTCGGAAAAAGCTTCCAGGATTCTTCGGGCGACAGCGAGGACCAGTCCGGCGGAGGGGGCGAGGCCCGAGGGTAGCCTGTATTTTTTCTTTTTTTGTTGTTTCCTTTTTTGTTCACTTGCCGAGGAGAGCCCCCCTGTAATTACTTTTTGTAAACAATTAATGAAAGTTTTTGATCATACCCGTGCCACTTCCTTTCTTTTCTTTCTTTACTTTCTTTGTTGAGCTATGAATATATGCGAGTGCTTCCCCACGCGACCTCGCCGAGACAGGTTCCACGAGTAGGGTAGTTATGAGAGCGCGCCCGCGAGTTGATGCGTTATGAGAGCACGCCCGCGAGTGGATGCGCTTCCCTACGCGACCATAACTCGCACGCGATCCATCCAGGTTGGACCCGAAAAAAAGGAAAATTTTTCAAGTCAACGGGCAAAGGGGTGAGGTGCCCCGGCCTGGCTCGCCCTCCTTTGGCGAGGCCCGGGTCCGCGACCTACTTGCCAATGCCGAGCCGGGAATGATGAGTCCATACTCGCTCATGCAGAGTCCTCCAGCCTGGCTTGCCTTCCTTTTTGATCATGTCGCGCTGGATTTACCGAGCCCTAGCTCGCCTTGACAGAACCCTTTCCCCCTTGCTCCTTGGCACTGAGACTTTGATCTTTATCTGACGATTTCGAGGCCGACACCATCGAGTGACTTCCGGCCCTGTTAGCTAGGTGAGCCTGACAGCGGGATCTGCTCGAGGCTAAGGATGACACCGAGTGACTTCCGGCCCTGCCAGCTAGATGAGAGCCTGGCAGCGGGATCTTCTCGGGTTCCAAACACATTCCATCGAGTAACATCCAGCCCTGTCAGCTAGGTGAGAGCCTGACAGTGGGATCTGCTCGAGGCTAAGGATGACACCGAGTGACTTCCGGCCCTGCCAGTTAGATGAGAGCCTGGCAGCGGGATCTTCTTGGGGTCCAAAATACATTCCATCGAGTGACATCCGGCCCTGTCAGCTAGGTGAGAGCCTGACAGCGGGATCTGCTTGAGGCTAAGGATGACACCGAGTGACTTCCGGCCCTGCCAGCTAGATGAGAGCCTGGCAGCGGGATCTTCTCGGGGTCCAAACACATTCCATCGAGTGACATCCGGCCCTGTCAGCTAGGTGAGAGCCTGACTTCGGGATCTGCTCGAGGCTAAGGATGACACCCAGTGACTTCCGGCCCTGCCAGCTAGATGAGAGTCTGGCAGCGGGATCTTCTCGGGGTCCAAAATACATTCCATCGAGTGACATCCGGCCCTGTCAGCTAGGTGAGAGCCTGACAGCGGGATCTGCTCGATGCTAAGGATGACACCGAGTGACTTCCGGCCCTGCCAGCTAGATGAGAGCCTGGCAGCGGGATCTTCTCTGTGTCCAAACACATTCCATCGAGTGACATCCGACCCTGTCAGCTAGGTGAGATCCTGACAGCGGGATCTGCTCGAGGCTAAGGATGACACCGAGTGACTTCCGGCCCTGCCAGCTAGATGAGAGCCTGGCAGCGGGATGTTCTCGGGGTCCAAAATACATTACATTCCTCTATGCAGGCTAGCTATGATAATACTAGAGAGTTGAAGAAATTTATTATAATCAAAGTGTCGCTTACATGCTTCAGGAGAAAAATCGTTTTAGGTCGTCACCACTCCAGGTGAGACTCAGGGTCTTGCCCTCTACATTTTGGAGTCGATAGCCCCCTGACCTCTGGGCTTCCTTTACAATGAATGGTCCCTCCTAGCTGGGATTGAGCTTCCCTACGGATGCTGACCTCCCTGCTGCATCCACCTTCTTCAGCACCAAGTCCCCTTCCACGAACTGCTTGACCATGACATGCTTGTCAAAGTACTGGACCATTCTTCTTTTCACCTCCTCCTGCCGGATAGCGGAAAGGTCCCTCACCTCTTCCACCATGTCAAGGGAGAGCCTCAGTTCCTCCTCATTCTCCGCTTGCCATTCCTCACGGCCTTCTTTGGCCGAAATGACTCGCGGTGTTTGTACTTTGAATTCTATGGGGAGCACTGCCTCACATCCATGGGAGAGTTTGAAGGGGGTCTCCCCCGTAGCCGTGTTGGGGGTGGTCCTTAGGGCCCAAAGAACTGCGGGAAGCTGATCCACCCAGCTCCCCTTCAAATTCTCCACCTTCTTCTTGAGGAGGTTGACGATGATCTTGTTTGCGGCCTCCACCTGCCCGTTGCTCCTGGGGTGATGGACCAAGGCGAACCTGAGGTCGATTCCAAGCTGTTCGCAGAAGCTGGTGAACTCGGTGCTAGCGAACTGGGGCCCGTTGTCCGTGACGATGGCTTGGGGCAGCCCATGGCGACAGATGATCTCCCCCCAAATAAAGTTCCTGATCACCTGGGAGGTCACCTTGGCCAGCGCCTTCACCTCCATCCACTTTGAGAAGTAGTCAATCATTACTAGGAGGAACCTTCTCTGACCGCTGGCTTGGGGGAATGGTCCAACCAAATCCATTCCCCAAATTGCGAAGGGCCATGGGACCGTGATACTTCTGAGTCGCTAGGCCGGCTGTAGCTGGAGAGGGGCAAACAACAGGCATTTATGACATCTTCTTGCGAACTCTGCGGCGTCTCGACCCAGGGTGGGCCAGAAATACCCTTGCCTGACTATCCTCCCTTCCAGGGTCCGACTCCCGGAGTGACTCCCACATTCCCCGGAGTGGACTTCCTCCAAGATCCTTCGTACTTCTCCCTCGGTCACGCAGCGGGCTAGCATCCCTGAGAGGGTTTTCCTGTATAGCTGTCCGTCTTGGAGGAGGTAGTATGCTGACTTGTGCCTCAGTTTCTTCTTATCTACCCCCTCCGGATACTCTCCCCTGGAGAGGAAAACCACAACTGGGTCCATCCACGAAGCTTGTTGATCGATTTCCATGAGCTCTCCTTCTTCGATGGAGGGGCGGAACAGGTCGGTGATGGTGCCTCCCACCTGGGGACCATGCTTCGCTAGCTGATCGGCTTGTTCATTCTCTTCCCTGGGCACGTGTCGGATGGTGAAAATTTGAAAAGTGCCAATGACCCCTTTCACCTTGGCCAAGTACGATCACAGGGTGGGCTCCCTTGCCTCGAACTCCCCGTTGATCTGGGAAGCTACTACCATGGAGTCAGTAAGGACCTCCACATTCGACACCCCCAGCTCCCTGGCCAGGCATAGCCCTGCTATCACAGCCTCGTACTCGACCTGGTTGTTGGTAATGGGAAAGTGTACCACCACCGTCTGCTCGATTCGGGTCCCTTGAGGGCTTTTTAGGATCAGCCCCACTCCAAGGGAATGCCTCCCTGAGGCTCCATCCACCCTCACTTTCCAAGGAGTCGGGCGGGTGAGCTCTTCCTCCGCTACTTCAACCATGTAGTCGGCCAAGAAGTCGGCCATAGCTTGAGCTTTGATTGAGAGCCGCAGAACGAAGGAGACATCGAACTCGCTCAGTTCCACCGACCACTTAGCTAGCCTGCCTAAATGCTCCACCCCCTCAAAGATGTTGCGGAGGGGATGGTCGGTCACTACTCGAATTGAGTGCGCTGGAAGTAATGTCGCAGCCTCCTGGCCGAGATGATCAGGGCAAAAGCAAGCTTTTCCAGAATCGGATACCTGAGCTCGGCCTTCCTCAGGACCCGGCTCACATAATAAATAGGGAACTGCCTCTTCCCCTCTTCACGAACCAAGACGGAGCTCAAGACCTCCGCCCCGACCCCGAGATATAAGAACAGGTCCTCCCCCTCCTTCGGCCCTTGGAGTAGCGGAGCCTGTGTCAACTGCACTTTGAGGGCCTGGAACGCCTCCTCGCACTCCTTGGTCCACTCAAACCTCTGACCACCCCTTAGTGTTTTGAAGAAGGGGGAGCACTTTTCCCCTGCCCGTGAAAGGAAGCGACTCAGCCCTACTAGCTTCCCCGTCAGTCGTTGGACCTCATTTGCATTCCGCGGGGACCCCAACTCCAAGATATCCCTGACCTTATCTGGATTCGGCTCGACCCCCGCGGGGGTGAGGAGGTGCCCCAAGAACTTTCCCCTACTGGCCCCGAAGACACATTTCAGGGGATTCAGCCGCATCTTGTATTTGCGCAGGGTGGTGAAGGTCTCTTCCAGGTCCCAGAGGTGGGAGTCCACATCCTGACTTTTGATCATGAGGTCATCTACATACACCTCCAAATTCCTCCCCCTCTGCTCCTTGAAGACCATATCCATCATTTTCTGGTAGGTTGCCCAAGCATTCTTCAGCCCGAAGGGCATCATCTTGTAGTAGTAGCATCCATCCCCTGTGATGAACGAGACATCCTTGATGTCTGGGGGGGGGGGTGCATCCTGATTTGATGATAACCTGAAAAAGCATCTAAGAAACTCATTATAGAATAATAACGACGGCTGAGTAAACCAGCGCGTCGATTCGAGGCAAAGGATAACAGTCCTTAGGACAAGCTTTATTAAGTAAGGAAAAATCGATACACATCCTCCATCGGCCGTGTCCTTTTTTAACCATAACCACGTTGGAGACCCAGCCGGGGTACTGAATCTCAGACACGAAGCCGGCCTTGAGGAGTTTCGCCACCTCCTCCCTGATGGGATCCGCCAGCTTGTCCGCAGTGGACCTCTTCTTCTGCTGAATGGGGCGTGTTCCCGGGTCCAAGTTGAGGCGGTGGCAAGCCACATCCATGTCAACCCCCGGCATCTCCGCGGCGTTCCAAGCAAAGATGTCCACGCTCTTCTGGATGCACTCCAGCATCCTGCCTTGGTCCTCTGGGGTCAGCCCCACGCTGACGCGGACCTTCTCCATCCTGCCCCCTCGGGTGAGCACCTCCAGCTCCACCACTTCTTCTGCTGCCACCAGCCTAGATTGCTCCCCCCATCCCTCGGCATCCCCTTCCTCCGGAACGGGGACCTCTACCTCCATCTCTCCTCCCATGGCCCTCACTTCCGCCACCTCCGCCAGATCTCCTCCTGCCGCCTCCTCTGCGCAGTCCTTCACTTCCAGCTCCTCCCCTCCTACTTCCTGCTCGACCTCCTCCATCCTTCGCCCCATCTCCTCGGCTCCCTCCTCTCAGGAGATGGTGTTCACCGCAGTGACATAACACTCCCGCGCCACCTTTGGGTCCCCCCTGACCCTGACCTGGACCCCCTCAGCGTTGGATTTCAAGCACTGATGGAAAGATGAGGGGACGCAGCGGAAGGCGCTGATAAGGGGCCTCCCGAAGATGGCGCTGTAGCTGCTGGGGTCGTCCACAATGACGAACTTGCAGTTTCGGGACTGCCCCCAAAGGTGATATGGAGACCAACTCCTCCCTCTACTTCCTTCCTTTCTCCTGAAAACCCGAACAAGGGCCCGTCTGAGGCCAACACCCTCTTAGCCTCCACTTTCATTGCGTCAAAAGCCTTTTTGAAGACGACGTTGACGGAGCTCCCATTGTCCACGAGGATCCGAGAGACGGTGAAGTTCTCGATGGCTGCCTTAATGACCAGCGCATCGCAGAATGAGTCCTCGTGGTCCGGCATATCGCTCCTGGAGAAAGTGATCCTCTCCTCCGGGGGTGGGGTTTGGGATGTGGAGGCGACGCTTCGCCGATACATGGTGTGGAGGCTTGCCTTGCGGGAGGCCTCGACCCCCACTCCCCCGTGGATCACTCCGATCCCCCCTCGGGTTCCAACATCCACCCGGTATTCGCACCGATCCTCCTCCGCCCGAGGCAGGACCTCCTCGATCCTCACTTCTTACTGTCCTCCCTGCTACTGCTATCGTTGTTGTTCCCGATTGCCTCTCATCTCAAGGAACTTCGGGAAGGTGGCTGTGGCATGCCCCTCTTCCTGATGGAAGTCACAATAGGGCAGCTCCACCTTGACCTCCCTTCTCCTCCTCCTCATGATCCCCCTCCTTGCTCCCAAGGCTATGGCCATGGACTCCTCCTGGTCGGGGAGCCGGGGCCTCTGGCCTTGCCTCCAGCCCGGAGGGTGGAACTGATCTTGCCCCCTAGTGGTGACCCCTTCCGTAGTACCCTCTCTGTGGCCCCTGCCCCTGCCACTCAGGTCTCCATCCCAGCTGACGGTCGGGCTCCTGATGCCCCCACCTCGGCTGCTGCTGCCACTGGAGCTACCTTTGCTCCCTCTGCCTAGGCTCCCCTCTTCTTTCCTCCTGCGCCTTTCCTCCTCTCGACTCCTTCTCTTCCTCCGTGGCCCACCTGGCCAGCTTCCTTGCAAACTCCGGGTTCGACGCCTCCCCGTCGACTTCTCTTGCCGCCCTCTCCATCAACTCCTCATAGGAGAGGGGGGGGGGAACTCTCTTCAGCTCCATTTGGAAGAAACCCTGTTGCAGGCCCAGGGTAAAAGCCATCATTAGACTTTGGCTCGGCATCTCCTGGACTTAAGTAACTTCCTCCTAGAATCGGTCCACATAGCTTCCCAACGTCTCGTTCACCCCCTGCTTTATGTGGAACAAGGACTCAGACTCCTTCTTCCTCCTCTTCGAGGTGGTGAATCTCAGCATGAACCCTTGACGCAGGTCGTCGAAGCAGTAGATGGAGCTGGCTGGGAGTTGGTGGAACCACTCCCTTGCCCTCTCCCGGAGGGTGATAGCGAAGAGTCGGCATTTGAATCCGTCCGACATCTGACGGATAGAGACCACATCCTCGAACTATTGGACATGCTGGACCGGGTCCCCCTTCCATGTGTAGTAAGACATCTCGGGTTCCCTGAACCCATCTAGGACTGGAGCTGAGGAGACCAGCTCGCTAAAAGGACTGCCTCCCCCCACTGGGCGAGCTGGCGAGTCTCGTGAGCCCAGCTCGCCGAATCGGCCTCGGCCTGCCGAGCCTGGGAAGAGCTCGCGCCCTGCGAGCTCGCACCCCCGGCCTTCCTCGGCCACTTCCTTCCCAGCTCGTCGGCCGGGAGCGTCCTCGCCCAAAGAGGGGGCGGCCGCGATCTGGGCTGCCGGAGTCGAGCACTCGGCTCACGCGCCGAGTGTGAACTTGACGAGGCCCAGCACCTCGTTCCTGAAGTCTTCCAACATCCCCACCGTTGTGAGAGGTGGGGGGGGGGGGGGCGGCGAGTTCTACCTGTCCGATCCTTGCCCTCCTGTCATTGAACTCGCCAAAGCTTTTCTGCGCTGACCACTTTCCACGCTCACCGCACCAAAATGTTGAAACTGATTCCTCGATCTCTCGTGTAGTTCGCCCTTGGGGAAGGGGTGGTCTCGCACCTACTTCGATCCTGCAAGAAAAACAACAAAGAAGACGAGGTGACGCAGACCCAAGGGCTCGGCGGGGGAGGTCCCACCACAAACCCGGAAGATCTCAGAGCGCTTCCCCTCCTTAGCCAGAAGCCGAGCTAAGGTACCCTCAGAAAGCACTTGAAGATTGGAACAGAAGAGCACAGGAAGAGATCATACAAAGAGCATGACAAGCCAAGGTATGATAAGTCAAATAATAAAGAAATTGTTTGCTTTGGTTGCAGGAAACCAAGCCACATTGTGCCTGACTGTCCAGAGAACAAAAATAAGGACAAAAAGGACAAGAGAGAAAGAAGAAAAGACAAGGACTTTAAGAAGAACAGCAATGGAAAACCCTTCTCAAGCAAGAACAAACACACAAGGAAGGGATTTGTTGCTGAATCTTGGAGTGAAACAGAAGAAGAATCAGAAGCTTCATCCAGCTCTAGTGATGATGAAGATGATGCTGAAGAGAAGGAGTTCTGCATGATGGCAATAAATGCCTCTCAACACAATTCTGATGCAGAAGATTAAGAGTCAGACTCAGAGACTCAACTTGAAGAGGACCAGGTAATAGACTCTTTTGACTTCAATTCTGAGGACTTCAAGTTTGAATTTAAAATACTATGTTTAGACCTATTAAAATCTGAGAAGAAAATTATCTCTCTCAGAAATCAATTGTCTGAACATAGTACCTTAAAATCAGAAAACCTCAAAATCTCTGAGGAGTTGGAGTGCTGTAGGGAGCAGATAGCTTCACTGAAAAGTGAGCTGTAAGAGGCCAAAAAGCTTGAAGAATCCCTCAATGGGAGAAGTATCAAGTTAATGGACATCACAAGCACAGTGAACTCTAGATTCAATAGTACACTGGGCTTGGGTGCTTCATCCAGCTAACCTATAGTTCTAACAACCCCAATTAAGTTTATTTCTAATAAAGGAAAGGGAGTTGTAGAGGTAGCTAGGAAAAATTCTGACTTACCCAAGAAAACCAAGGTTCAATAGAAATCATCGAACGGAGCTAGACGATCGTCGAACGCAGATCTACGATCTCAGGCAAAATCGTCGAACTTAGGTCAACGATCTCTAATTCCTGAACTCTGCTACAGTCAACCGTCGAACGGAGCTCGATGATCTGACCCAAGATCGTCGAACGCAGCTCAACGATCGTCAAGCAGAGATCAGAGATTTGAAAACCACTTCAAGGGTAAATCAAATTCAAATCCTAGGGGTCCTTCATCCCAAAGATTTAACTCTTATACTGAATGGATAATTCCTCCAAGGAGATATCATCCTGAAGGTTATAAGAGTCGACCAGGGATGTTATTTATTTCTGAATTTAAAGGTTATCAACCTAGGCCCAAGGTAAACTGGGTCAAAAACAAGTAAATTGCTTATGTGTAGGTGAAGACCTATCCAACATCAAACCAGCAATGGTATTTGGATAGTGGGTGCTCCAAGCACATGACAGGAAACAAGGACAACCTCACATCCTTTAAAGCCAAGCTTGGACCCAAAGTCATATTTGGTGATTCAAACTTTGGACTGACAAAAGGATATGGTGCAGTTCAAATTGGCACAATCACATTCAAGAAGGTAGCCTGTGTGGAAGGACTGAAGCACAACTTGATCAGTATCAGTCAGTTATGTGATGAAGGCTACCAGATGACTTTCAGCAAATCCCTATGCAAGATCAAGTCAGAGGACAACACAACTGTGCTGACAGGTAAAAGAAAAGGTAACATCTACTTAGTAGACTTTCTTTCAACTGAAATAGATATTTGCCTGTTTAATTCTGTTAGTAGACCTAATATTTTATGGCATAAGAGACTAGGGCATATAAACCTTAGAACCATTACTAGGCTATCCAAGGACAACCTTGTTAAAGGACTACCTTCTGGCCCCTACAAGAAGGAAGGACTCTACAGGGCTTGTCAATTAGGCAAACAAACTAAAAATAGTTTCAAGTCACTTAATAAGAGTGATTCATCTAGGATTTTGTATCTGTTACACATGGATCTTTTTGGACCCATTACAGTACAAAGCTTAGGAGGGAAATCTTACACTTTAGTGGTTGTAGATGACTTCTCTAGATTTACATGAGTGTTCTTTCTGAGGAAGAAGTCTGATAACTTTAAGTGTTTGACAGAGTTTCTCAAATGTATACAGACTGAGTTCAATACTCACATTGCCCTGATCAGAAGTGATCATGAGACAGAGTTTGATTCTCTTCTTATGCAAGAGTTCTATCAGAGTGAAGGGATCAGACACACTTTCTCAGCTCCTAGAACTCCTCAACAAAATGGGGTAGCTGAAAGGAAAAATAGAACACTTATTGAATCTGCCACTACATTGTTGTCAGATGCTCACCTTCCTCTATCTTTTTGGGCATAGGCAGTGAACACCTCCAACTATGTGCTGAACAGAAGTTTAATACATAAACTGAAGGGCAAGACTCCCTATGAATTACTCAAAGGGAAGAAACCTAAAGTATATTACTTTAGAATTTTTAGTTGTATCTGTTACATACACAATAATGAAAAGAAGTATTTAGCAAAATTTCAAGCTAAAGTTGATGAAGGAGTGTTTCTGGGATACTCCGTGATCAGTAAGGCTTATAGGGTATACAATAAATCAACTCTTAAAATTGAAGAATCTGTTCACATATCTTTTGATGAAACTAACATGTCTTTCAAGGAGAAGAACACTTCTACCATAGAACCTTTGCAGGTACATTCTCTTGCTGAAAACTTGGACAGATTACAAATCATTCAAAAAGAGGACAACAGTGAAGACGAAGAAGACATTCAACATCATGAAGAGAAACCTCTTGAAGAGCCAGTTGTTGTACCACAAGAGGAAACAACAACACAGGTTGGTGAACAATCAACACCCCATGTTGATTTAGTAACATCAAGAGACCATCCAATTTCCCAAGTAATTGGAGACATCTCAGCTGGTGTGCAAACCAGAAATCAGGTCAGCCAAAACCTGTTGCACAATTGCTTCTTATCTCAAATTGAACCTCAATCCATTTAAGATGCAGAGCAAGATCCACACTGGATCATTGCAATGCAAGAAGAGTTTCATCAATTTGAAAGGAACAAAGTTTGGGAACTAGTACCAAGGCCTAAGGATCACTCCATTGTTGGAACAAAGTGGGTGTTCAGAAACAAATTGGATGATCAAGGAGTAATTGTAAGGAACAAGGCAAGACTAGTTGGTCAAGAGTACTCTCAAGAAGAAGGCATAGATTATGACCAGACTTTTGCACCAGTTGCAAGGTTGGAGGCCATAAGAATCTTCTTAGCATATGTAGCACACAAAGGCTTCAAAGTATACCAGATGGATGTAAAGAGTGGCTTTCTCAATGAAGACATCAAAGAAGAAGTCTACGTCAGACAACCTCCAGGTTTTATCTCTCCAACCCATCCTGATTATGTTTTTAAATTGAAGAAAGCATTATATGGTCTCAAGCAAGCTCCTAGAGCATGGTATGAGACCCTAGCATGCTTTCTCCTGAAAAATGAGTTTATAAGGGGTAGAATAGACCAAACTCTTTTTATTAGAACTCATAAGTCCCATACCCTACTAGTACAGATCTATATAGATGATATTATTTTTGGTTCTACTGATTCAAATTTGTGCAGAAGGTTCTCCAACCTAATGCATTCTAAATTTGAAATGAGTAGCATGGGCAAGCTATCCTTCTTTCTAGGATTGCAAATCAAGCAACATGCTGAAGGCATATTTATTTCTCAAACCAAGTATGCAAAGGAATTGGTCAAGAAATTTGATATGTCTGAAGCATCATGCATGAAAACACCTATGCCCACTAATGCTGTATTGGATGCTGATGAACATGGGAAACCTGTTGATCAGATAACATATAGAGCAATGATTGGCTCTTTATTGTACCTTACAGCCAGTAGACCTGACATAATGTTTGCTACATGCATATGTGCTAGATTCCAAGTGAACCCTAGAGAGTCACACCTAACATTAGTAAAAAGGATTCTCAGGTATGTTAAAAGTTGTCCAAATCTAGGTCTCTGGTATCCAAAAGATTCAGCATTTGACTTAACTAAATTTTCTGATGCTGATTATGCTAGATGCAGAAGTGACAGGAAAAGCACCAGTGGAACTTGTCAGTTTCTTGGTGACAGACTTGTCTCTTGGTTTTGTAAGAAACAAACATCTGTGTCAACTTCAACTGCTGAAGCTGAATATATGGTTGCAGGTAGTTATTGTTCACAAATATTGTGGATTCAAAACCAACTCCTAGACTATGGCTACAACTTAGAGAAGTCAAAAATCTTTTGTGATAATACCAGTGCTATTTCTATAGCACAAAATCCAGTCCTCCATAGTAGGACAAAACACATAGAAATTAGGCATCACTTTTTAAGGGATAATTTTGAGAAGAACAAAATTGAACTTCAATATATCCCAACTGATTTGCAAAGGGGAGATATTTTCACCAAACCCTTGGATGAAAAGAAACACACCTTCTTCCTAAATCAGTTAGGAATGTTAGATGGAGGAAGTCTAAAATAAGTTCCAAGATTTTGAAACTCTAAAAATTGACCAAGACTAGGCAAACATCTTAATTTTTCTAGTGTATAGAGTGTTTCTAGTCTCTGAACTGCGCTCGACGATTTTCCCCTAGATCGTCGAACAGAGATCGACGCTTTCTGAGATCGTCGACCAAAGTTCAGCGCTTCTCAGATGGTGTTCAACTATCTCTCCAGGTCAGCGATCGTCAAACGAAGCTCGACGATTTTGTTTTCTGAACTATCATCGAACGGAGCTCGACGCTCTTCAATATCGTCGACCGGAGATCGACGATGTTGATGACCTTTCAGTTTCCTTTAGAAGCCCCGATCGTCAAACTAAGTTCAACAATCTTTCCTTTTTTGCGTCGAACCCTAATATAAAACTCTTTTTTTGGCCGTCGTTCTCCCTTGCGCTTTCATACTTTCTGCAAAAATTTTCTTTCCCTCCAAACATCTCTACAATTGGTCGTTTGTTTGTTGAGTTTTGCAGGAAGCAATGGCCGTCTCCGTCGTCGTTCTGGCCGCCATGAAATTTGATGCAGGTTTCGACATTGACATGGATTCTTTCGGCACTAGTGATCAAATCTTCCAAGATATTCTGGAACTATTCAAGGAGCAAAAGCTAGTCACTATAATGTCTACCAGAATAAAATTGGCTGCTGATGAAATCAAGGAGTGGGTGTATACTGCCCACAACCAGGATCAAAATACTGTTGTTGGCTCAATTTCTGGAACCCAGGTACCTCTGACACCTACTATTCTGACAGAGGTTTTTCAATTAAATTCTGGAAGAGATTCTGCTGAAATGTCTGGAGAAGAATTTTCTACTATGCTTGATAGAATGGGTCATTCTGATGCAAACCCTAGCAAGCTGCTGAAAAAGAATTTGGCTGTTGAGTATAGATTCTTGGCTGATGTTATAGGAAAGGTCTTATTGGCCAAGCACTCAGCCCATGATACCATCTCCAGGTATCAACTATGTTTGATGGGTGCTATTGTAGATAAGAAATAATTAAACTGGGGAGAGATTTTCTTTGATCTGAGTAACATGAAGATAAATAAGAATTTTGTTAACTTTGGAAGGATACTAGGGCTGTTTCTTCAAAACAGATGCCCTGCTCTGCTAGTATCAAATGGGATGCACATCAATGCCTCCAAGAGGCTCTCCTGTGCCATGTTTGGCAAGTGGGACAGACAGATTGTGAAGCCCAGCAGGCCCTCTACAGCTGCAACTTCAGGCACAAAGATTGTTACATTCTCTTCCCGTCAAGTATCTGCCCCTGCAGAAGACTTGTCTGCTGCTTCTCCTCCTCCACCTCTTATTTCATCTCCACCAGTCACCTCCACCATTCAAATTTCATCCACCATCATAATTTCAACCCCATCTCCAACTTCAGTTTCACCAACTCCACCTCAAATAAAAGAACTATTCCATCCTCTACATCAATACCCTCAACCAGATATTGACTCATCATCTCACATTCCATCCTTCAATCTGATAGATGATTCCTTTATGGATGATTCACCTTCATCCCCTCCTGATCTATCCTCTTCATACACATCATATCAACAGCTACTGCAAGACATCATTGCTCAACCCTCCTTCACACCTTCTATTTCTATTCCACTATCTTCTATTTCCACACTCCCCATATCTCAACCTTCCTTTCCCCCATACACCAGCTCTCTACCAACATCTCCAGCTGCTCCACCTTCAGTCCCTACCTCTGCTCAAATCCCTATTGAGCATGTAGATATTCCAGCCTTAGCAGACAGACTGTATGAGCTGATAGCTCCCAGACTATCACTCTTGTTGGAGACCTCCTTGGCTCCACTTCTACAGTCAGTTGCAGACCTTTCTGCCAGGCTCTCCTCCCTCATTCCTCAGGCAATCCCTTTATCTGGGTGCCTTGATCCAGTCCTGACTGAATCTAGGCATGGGGAGATGCCTCATGAAGTGGAAAGATTGCCTGATGCTGCCTTTTCCTCAGTTCAAGATGTTGTTACTTCAACTCAAGCACCAGTCTCAACACCACAAGTTGATGTTTTCTCAATGAATCTCAGATCTTTATTATCAGATTTTGATTATATATATTTCAGCTGTCTTCCAGAGCATACTGCAGTCCAGCCATCTGAAGACCTCTCCAAGGCCATTGTGCCCATTTCAAGCTGTGACACCAGTATTATACATTCCTTTGTAAATTCAGTTTATGATGTTGTCCCTACTACTGCCCCTACTGCTATTATTGATGGTTCTGCTACTGTTGTTGTGCCTGATAGTTCTAATACTGCTGATGATTTAGTCTCTAAGGATATACATATGACAGAGGCATATGATTTTGAGCCTGCTGTCACTGCTGATGTTGCCCCCGCTGATGTTCTTATATCTGAAACTGTTATCTCTGAATCTGCTGCTGCCCCAGTTACTGCTGTTACTACTACTGCTGTATCTTCTGAGAATGTTGCTCCTAAAAGTTTTGTATCTGCTGATGTAATCTCCTCTGCTAGTGCTGCTTCTACTTCTCCTTCTACTGCTGTTGCTACAACTGATGTCACTACTGTTACCTCTGCTCCAACCCAACAACAGATAGACTATCTTAAGAGAATTGATGCACTTTATGATGATCAAAGCTCAGAAAGTGATCAATATAGGACCGATTCAGATGACTCCTCAGCCACTATTGCAAGAAAAAGAAAAGCAAGAAGCAAAGCTATGAAAAGAGTTCCACCAGCAAAAGTAAAAGATACAAATGATATTCCCTACTACATTCTGCATGACTTTCCTATAACAGAACACTAGATGCAATATTCCAAGAATCAACTAAAGGCTATGAAAAAGAAAAGAAAATATGACAAAGGTTCCTCTCAGTTCCATCATCCTCCTCCTCATCCTCCTTCACCTGGTGCAAGTATAAGTGGTAGCTCTGCATCTCATCCCTCTGCCAGAAGTCAAACCCCCTATCAGCCTCAAGGAAGATCTCAACATAGGGGAAGCCAATCTAGAGGCTATCAATCAAGGAGAGGAAACTACAGAGCAAACCAAAGAGAACTTCAAGTTTATTCCAAAGGTTACTCCAGGCAACATCCTTACTCAAGGGAAGGACCAGGTCTATCTGATACAACTTCAGGTCCCTTTTTTTATAAGCATAAAGAATTAGTCTCCACCAGAGCTCCTCCAGATAATCCCTCTAATAGGTATGAGCCTTCAGTGCCATATGAAGATCCAGAAAATAATCCAACTTCCTGGATAGCTAGGATGAAGTAATTAGCTGCCTTGGATCAGATTAAGAAAGCTAGAGAGCAAGGCAAAGACACCTCCAGTATTACTACTTTGTCAGAAAAAGGAAAAAGTAACTGGAAATATACTCCTCCAGCAAGTTCTTTGATTCTGAAAGCTACATGAAGCTGCACCCTGAAGCTGTAGTACCAAGGCCTAAACAACAAACATCTCTAGGTGCAGCTGATGACAGAAGATCAAAGAAGGAAGCTCTTACTCCAAACAGGGAAATAAAACTTATAAAGAGCAAAGAAAAGGAGTAATTCTGTAAGGTGACAATATTTTCTATTTTATGATATGTCTGAGATATTATCTGTGTTTCTGCAATGTTTTGTTGTTATATTGTTGTTTTGTATGTTTATAATTTTCCAACTTCTATAAATAGTAATCCTAACCCAAATAGGGGGAGATTGTTGGAACACCCTATTACTAATTTGGGTCAGGATCACTATGTCTCTTAGGAACTTGTTTTGACCTCATTGTATAGATCTAAAGGTCAATTAGAATTGATTCTAAGGGTTAGTAGTTAGGTTTGGAAGCTGCCCTCAAGACCAGGTTTTTCAGTTTGGAGACTAAGTCATTTCGTCGAGCTCAGTACGAAGAATCGTCGAACTTCATTCGACGATCGTTGAGCTCACTTCGACGAGTCGTCGAACTCCATTCGACGATCTCTGAGATCAACTTCATCAAGTCGTCAAACTCCATTCGACGATCTTCGAGCTCAGTTCGACGATCGCTGAGTCCAGTTTGATTCTCTATCTCTGAGCTCAGTTCGACGATAGTTGAGCTCAGATCGACGATCTCTGTTTCTGTCTAAGTCCAAATCTCTGAGCTCAGTTCGACGATAGTGGAGCTCAGTTCGACGTTTTTCTGAAGAGTTAAATGTTTTTCAAGATTCAAATACAGACAGTTGAGAAATTATTGTCAGCAATTAATTCAGAGATCTTGTAGCCGTTTTCATTTATTCTGGAGCAAGTTTCAAGAGATTTTCAAGGAATGTTTTATTGGACTTTCCTCTTGAAGACAATGCAATTAAGGAAGTCATTGATGACAGTCCAATGACTATCTTGGACAATGGATAATTTCTATTCAGACAGAAGAAATAAAAGACAATTCTTCAACTTCTGTAATATCAATCCAGTAGAGAACTCTGAAAAAAAAAGAAGAGGAATTTTCTCTGCAACAACTCCCACAACAACAATCACATAAGAGAAAGAAAAAGAGCTGCAGACATTTCTCAGTCTCAAGATTCATACAAGAACACCAACACCAAAAGGAGATCAACAAACTGAAATCTTCAGATCTCTTTTGTTTCAAGTGTTCAAGGCCATCATCATTCAAGACTCCAGACACCTCACATTTCAGCTGTTGCTGAAATCATCATTTGTTGGAGATCAATTCTCTGAAGGCCTATCACCCTACTGCAAAGCTTCACTTCCTGAACAACTACAGATCTCAGGGGGAGCTTTGACAACATCACTGAATCCACATAGTCTTCTCACTGTGATTGAGAAAAGAAGACTTTCATCACTCTCTCATCCCCACCTCTGTAAAGGGTTTTTCAAACTCCCTTCAAAAGTTTGTGTGTGGTTTTTAAGCACCTTATCAAAAGCTCATTGGTGGCAAGACACCTAATCAAAAAATCTGGTTTGGTTTTTGAGCACCTTATCAAAAGCTCATTGGTGCTCAGGACACCTGATCAACTCATCCTGCAGTGGATTCCTACCTAGGGTGGTAGAAGAGTGGATGTACCCAGATTGGTTGGGGAACCACTATAGCTCCTTGTGTCTTCTGGTTGCTTGTGTTTCTTTTGTTTCTCGCTGTGGCTTGTGATTAGTTTCTTTTGTAGATTGTTATTATTCTGTGGTTAGATTTACTATTTGCTTCCCTGTTCACATTAGAATACAATAACTGTTGTAAAAGTTTTTAGCAAGAACCATACTATATTCACCCCCCCTCTAGAGTATATCAGATCTAACTCACACTTTCACACTACTTCCCCTATTTATAGGTTAGGGAGCCTACCCAAACGAGTAGGCCTAAAATAACTGGTTACCTGGGGTACAGGAGAATCAGGCAACGGTGACGAGAAGCAAAAAAAGAAAAGACACGCCAGTCCGCGCAAAGAGGTGTGGACTGGGCTCGCAGGCTGATGATTACTTCTGCTGCTACAAGGCACGTTCCTGCCGAAGGGCCGTGGACTGGGCGGACTGACCTTTGAGTCCGCTCGAAGAGGGGATGAAACGTGATCTTCCTAGGGCATGTCGAGCTAGGCGGAAGGAGCACCACCCCCGCCGCTGAAGGGGATCAACCCTGGGACTTGCAGCATATTGATGCTTTGCCAAGCTCTGCTGACTGCCAAACAGAGTCCGCCGCTGATGTGCCTGGGACCTTGGACGGGTTGCGGACTTTGTGGTTAACACAATCCCCACACATTTTTAAGTTTCTCGAAACTTCAAAAATGTTTGCTTAACTGCAGAGTCCGCAAAACTCATAAATGTTGTCAACGCTATAAATATCATTGGAAGGAAAGCATTTGTCAAAAGTTTCCAATGCCACGGGTCACTTTTCAGCTCTTGCGGTTTCAACTTTGCATTCTGGCATGGCAAGGCTTGGCATGTTTTTCAGCAGCCTCACTGCAAAGGAAGAGAAATCAAAGCCACCAATGAAAACTAAGATGGTGGTGAGGAGGGGAGAGCCAGTCCGCTCTGCCAGAGAGAATTCACATAGTAAAAAAGCCTGCTGCAGATGCAGTCCGACAGGTTGATGTGCCTGCGCGTGAGAAAACCAGAGGCGCCGCTGCATCTCATTCAATAGACCCATCAAAGAGGCCGGACAAGACTCTGAGTCCACTAAAGATTGTTGACAAACAGAAATCTGCGATCGAGGCCGAGGTCTCTTCACTGGGCCAGCAGCCTATCATTGATTTGGATCAAGGTAGGCGGCCTACTGAAGGCGGAGCTGAGGAAGATGTGCCTTCAGAGGCATTGGTTGTTGTGAACATGGAGACAGTCCATGAGAGCCTGCCGGACTTACGGCAGGTCGCCGCGGATTCCACTAAGAAAGAAGTCCCTTCTGAGAAGAAGAATAGGAAGAGGGACAAATCCACCGTCGTGGAGCAGGTTGAGAAGAAATTTCGGGAAAGGAAGGAGAAGAACATTTCCTTGCGAACTGGGGCTGCGAGCTTGCAGCACAGGCCGTGAGAGAAGGAAGTCTCTGAAGGCGGACTTATCACCCCGGAGGCCTACATCGCAGGAAACAATTCCCTCTCAACGGACAGTCTGTCCACTGACGAAATACTAAATTCTATAGATGTTGAGCAGGTTGACCTTATAAATCAATCCTTACTGGAGGTGTTGAAGCCCGACGTCGAAATCCTGGGGGTAAAGTTTGCTGACAACCTCTTAACATTTATCGCTAAAGAACAGGAGGAGCTGAAGAGAAAGATAGCCGAGTAGCAGGAGAAGATCGCCGCTCATAAGGCGAAAGTATAAGCGGCCTCGAAGTAGACCGCCGCGGACAAACAAGTGGAGGACCTGCGAGCTCCTGCAGAGCTGTTGTGCACAGGTAAACTCCAACCGGCTCCCAAATACTTTAAGCGTCAATGGCTTTACAGGTCGCCGCAGCGGAAGAAAAGGACAATCAAAATCATCACCGAAACTGAAGATATTGTTATGTAGACGAGCTCGGCGGCTGAGACGAGAGCCGAGGTGCACTGCGAATGGAGGAAACGACTAAGCGCCTTTGATCCGGAGCGGATAAGGCGGCCTGTGTTTGATAGTTGCCAGCTCGCTGTGGCTTTTGCGAAAAGTGAACTTTCATCTCTACATTTTGAGTCCGTTGCGGCCTGGGTTTGAATATGACCTCTTCTTTCTTTATTGCTGCAGGAAGGAGGTCACCACCAGGCTCTGTTGAGACTGGCGAGATTGTGCCCACACCAGATGCTTCAGCTGACGCGATCTCACTTGATGAGTCCGCCAAAGATTAGCAGTCCGGTGTGGACAAACTCGTGAAGTTAGAGAAGAAATTTCAGGATGAAATTAATGATATTCGAGAAGAGTTGAAGAGAGGGGCAGAGCGCGAGAAAGCTCTAAGGGACCAGGTCGTAAGCATCTCAAGGGCACTGGAGAAGTCCGATAGGGAGAAGAAGCGGCTTGCAGATGACGTCCGCTTCTACAAGGGAAAGTACTTGGCACTGGCGCGGGAAGACAAGGGCAAGCTGGCTGCCGAGCTGCCGGTGGAGAGGTCGCTACTACCAAATCGTGCTTCTCCATCGGAGGTTTCGGCCCCACTGAATGCATCCAGCCCGCAGCGGACAAGATTCTGAGGTCGGCATCAGAGCCCGTTGTTCCCTTGAGCCGGGTGTATCGGGAGGCCGCGCACGTGCATCGAACTATCAATTCCATGCATCGACGCATCTTCCATCTGTACGGCCAAGTTCTCCAAATGAGCGACTAGGCAGCGCATTTATGCAAAGACAAGACTGAGCGACCAGCACGATCTAAACAAAGAGACCGCTGAGATCGTAAAGTTGTACATTATTTGGTGTATAATGTCTAAACAATCCTTTGTTTTCTCCTGCGATCTATACAATGCCTTGCTTTTTTATGCGGGTTAAATGTTATATCCGCATATTCTGATCTGTAATGTGAAATTGCACTTGTTTTTCTCAATGTTGCACTCTACATGAATTTTTGTGCAGGGTTGTAACGAACTGTGCAGAGTAATGCTGCGTCCGCTTCTTTGATTTAAACTGCTTGTGAATTAATTTGCAGGTGGGAAATATTGCGAGCTGCGCTGACTGAAATTTTGTCCGCTAACTTTATGCTTTGAAATATGCTTGGCAGGCATAGGAAAATAGGAACATCAAACTGAATGGACTCAAGCTTGTGTCCGCGATGTTTTACTTTGGACGCATGAAAAATTGAATATGATGCGAGCTTGGCGGACTAGAGGATCAAACTGTGTGGCCTAGCTGAAAAGCTGTCAGACCCTGTTGCTATAAATATGGCTTCATTCTCTCTTCTATACATGAATACGATTGAAGCAGAAGACCTTGCGGCCTGAGAAAATGGTGTCCGCCAGAACCGATGCCGCGCTTGACTTCTATGCTGCTGAGCACAAAAAATGCAAACTAACGGAGTCCGATCCCGAGGCCTTTGCTGAGAAACATATGGCTTACTCGCCCGTGCTTGACTGCCTGCCTGCCGATGAAGAAAGGCTAAATTTTTCAACTGCAACCCCGATCGCGATACCCGCTGATCACTTTGACAGCGGATTCAAGTTCCCTCTGATATGAGAGATAGCAGATATCTTTGAACATTATGGGATGGTGTCGGGCCAGCTCGCGCCTAATACTCTAGCCGCAATATACAGCTTCATCTCTTATCTGCGATCTGAGAAGATCGCCTTTTCTTAAAATATTTTCACGAAAATATTCTCAGTCTGCTCAATCACTCTGTCTGGAGGCCGCCCATACAAGGGCGTCATATACTTTTACTGCAGGGGGATGAAGGTTATGGGTCTGCCGAACAAGATCCATAACTGGACTTCAAGATTCTTAATCTTTGAGGGCTAGCTCGGTTTCGCGCACACCTACCCGCAGGAGCGCGCGGACACTGCCTTCAAGAGAGTCAGGCTTGACGCAGTGGAGTCCGCCATCGTTGAGTTTCTTGCTGGGGCCAGACTGGACATCGAACACTACATCCCACTCCTGGCAAACCTTGGCGATGTAACTCGCGAAGTAAGTAAGCTTTACAGACTGTCACTTGTATCCGCTACAACCTGCTGTTGGTTGACTGATTCTTCTTTTCTTCTTGCAGCGACCTTGAATGTGCCCGCGAATCCGTCGCAAACTCCTGGCGGCCTGACCCCAACACAAAGGGAAAGGAAACAGGAGCTCGCGAGGAAGAGGCGGGAAGAAGGCGATCCCGCTGCGGACTACTCCTCCGAAAACTTCGGGATGCGAGGCTTTGGAGTCTGCCAGTAGGATCTGTAGGGCAACCCAATGATCCACTATCATAGCCGGAATAAACATGTCCGCATATCCACTTCCATCTTGGAGAACTCCAAAGATAACCCGCCACGCCCACATTGCGGTCTCCGCGCTTTTTGGAAGCAGAATCTGCGCGAGCTTAAACAAGTGCCGCCAGCCGAGCTCCCCCTCCTGGCCGCACGGGCTACTACAAATAGCATCGTTACTAGCCATTTCCTGGGCTGCCTGACCAGGGACCTGCTTAAAGAAAATGAACAACTTCAGCAGGAGATGAAGGTGGTTAAAGAAAGAAATAAGCGGTTAGGGAAGAGAGTCGCTTTGTAGAAGGAAGAGTTGGCGGTAAGTTTTGTATCCGCAGCGGTCTCTCTTTCAAGTCCGCGGAGACCTGACTATTTTACTTTTTTTGTCTTTGTGCAGGTCACACACGACCTGGGGAATGAAATTTTCAAGGCCGCCACGCTCCCTTTTGTGAAGGAGAGCGTCGAGATCGTCATTGAGCGGTTTGTTAATGGCGGCTTCACGAAAGAGGGCGTGGATGGCGTTCCATTTCTCCAACTCTTCCCCGATTTGGAGGAGCAGTTCCCTGCCATGGGGCGGACTTCCAAAGAAAAAGAAGTCATTGATGAGTTTGAAGAAGAAGAAGAAGGCGGTGAATCCGAGGTTGCTTCCGATGACGCCGGTTCAAGCCAGCGAGGCGGAGATCAGTCCGCCGAGTCCGAATCGCCCTCATCTAGCTCTGCTGACGAGAGCTTGCCTAGCGAGTCCACGGTCAGCAAGAGTTCAGATAGCAGTGGAGGAAGCGGCTCGGAGGGCTACTCTCCTGAAGTTGATATTGAAGGTCTAAGCCCTGAAGCTCCTGCAGAGAAGAAACGGAAAAGAAGCGAAAAAGAATGATGTATTTTTATTTTTATTTTTTTTATAAAGGATGCAGAGGACTCAAGTTAGAGGATGTCAATATTATGAAAAGTTGTAATTTCACATTAATAAATATAAAGGATATTTTTGGGATTAGTCCGCGTCTTCTGCAATGTTTGCTTATTTTTTGTTTGAATGCAATCTGATGTGTAACTAATCGAGTGAACTCCGTAGATAAATACGCGCGTTATAGAATTTATCCATGCCATATAATTTTTCAGCTTGCCAATTAACCTTGCAAAAAAATTGATTACAGCTCGCCGCAACATGAACGAGGATGAAACTTGCTAGCTTGCCAAAATAATAGGTTAAAGCGGACTCTTCTGAGTTCCATTTGCAGTCCGCAATATCATTGACCAAAACTGAATGTCTGCAAGCATATTGATAATATGTGTTGCGGACTCGGAGAGAATTATTATTTAAACTGTGAGCTGAGAGAATTATAGATAAGCCTGCAGCCTGAGAAAGATGGGTTACAGACTTGAGTGTCCAAGCAGGCAGGTGCGCATGTGGACCAAAACTGTAAGCCACATCACCAAAAATAGCTTTGGCGGCTTGATAAATCACGCTCTGCGGACTATAGCGATTACCATAATAGTGTGAATTCAAAACCGAAAGCTTGCGGACTAAGCGGGCACTAATGTTGAGTCTGCACCTTCTCTTGTACAGAAATGATCCACAACTTATGTGACCAAGCGGACAGGTGCATATAGAATTGCTTTCCTCACAGGGTCACAGAAGTTGTGCAATCAACCCACTGAATGCTGGCGGACTGAGCGGACACCAATGTTGAGTCTGCACCTTTATCTACCGAAAGAAATGATTCACAACTAAGGTGACCAAGCAGGCAGGTGCATATAGCATTGCTTTCCTCTCAGGGTCACGGAAGTTGTGCAATCAACCCACTACATACTTAGGTGACCAAGCGGGCTGGTGCATATAGCATTGCTTTCCTCTAAGATCATCCTAGCTATGGGTCTCTTACAGACACTCTTTGTTGGCTCCAAAGAGTATTTGAGGGTCACAAACTAGGATGATCTGCGGGCAGGTTCATATAGCATTGCTTTCCTCACGTGATCATCAGAGTTGTAACGATATCCCCTAAATGGCAAGGCAGAGCTACCACCCACCCTGTCCCTCCATAATGCAGAGGTGGGGTCAGATACCAGCCGGGATCCGTAATTCAGTGGTCCTCCACACTTGAATCTGCAAGCTCCCACTACACGTTGCGAAGTCTCCCAGCCACACGTGGTTCATCGTAGTGTTACACAAATGACAACGATTCAAAGGGACACTCAGCTGAACACGGCGATGTCTCCTGGAGTCAGTTATCCCTATCTATCAAGCTGTTAAGGAGAGCGAACATTTGGAAAAGTGTTATTAAGAGGCTTTGGAATATGAGATATAAACATATCAAATAAAGAAATTTTAGGAAATGAGTTGGTAATACAAACAAATCGATGCATTTGCATTTATTCTCCAGATTGAAGGTGAGGCTTTTTGGATCTATTTATTCCAAGCCGGGGAGGATGTCCAGCATATCTTTGCTTTTCAGGTTCCTGAGTGAGATGCATAAATCTTTTGGACGGCTTCACCAAATTTTCCCTTCTTCATCATTCTCTCCACTAGTTGTTTAAGAGCTCTAAAGTCTTCTGTCAGATGACCCTTTCCCTTATGATACTCACAGTACTGATCAGAGCCCTTGGATATTTGCTTTACAGGCAGAAAAGATTCCTTATAATTTGGTTTATCCCTCATGACATAGTCAGAATTACCTCTTCTAGCACGCGAATACTGGTTAGCAAGATCAATTATCTCCTGATATGTTTTTTCTTTTCTGAGGGTGGCTTCCAACCTGAATGATCCTTCTTTCAATCCTTCAATTAGAGTGATTTTATACAATTTTGGATTGGCCTCCTATACTTCTGAAATCTACTTCTGAAATTGGCCGATAAAATGAGAGAGTTTCTCATTCTCACATTGTTTGACCTGGAATAAAGTCGACAAATGATTTTTTATTTTTTTTTAGAAGCGCCAGTTTTTTTGTATTGTACTCGTGTGGTTGGTAGAGTAAGCGTCGGACCTGATACCGGGTTCATAAGACTATACCCTTTCTTGATCAACAACTGGAAACCGTAGGGGGGCTGCGGCCTGCAGAAGCGGATAAGACTCCGGGCAATTTTGCGGATAGGCTTGCGGATAGGCTAACGGTCCTGGCAGACAAGCAGGCTGTTTATCAGGTGGGCTCTCCACTGCTGGCACCGAGTTGACAGAGGTAATAAGAGCTGGTGCGGATTGCGCTTGATAATAGCTCCTAAGAAATCGTAAGTCGTCGCAAACTATTGAGCCACCACCCGATAAATTTGTTCAGTCTCTTGAGTTAACTGCATGACGGCTTCCCAAAGAGCATCCCTGCCGGGATGAAGGTTGTGTTGTGTGGTCTGACGGTCTGTCATTCTGTCCGCAGACAAACTGGAGCGGTCTGAATGGCTGGCTCGACAGTCTGACATTCTATCCATTGGATTCAAAACACTACCTGATCTAAAGGGCGCGTGTTAACTATTGATGCACGAAATCGGAAAGGGAGCCGGGCACCACCAGCTAACAGTTCGAGCACCGGGGAATGGAAGGGAAAAGGCAACTGCAAGTAGGAATCTACTAAGTAGATGAGAGAAAAAGAACAGCAGAGCCGTGAGCCAAGGCAACAACAGACTTCGCCGGCGGCCTGAATGCCTCTCTTGCGACGGGCTTTCCTTTGATTTCAAATGGGGTTTGATTACGGAGTTGAGTAAAGGAAAATAGCAAGTGCAGAGCAAGCTGGAGACCGCGAGTCTGTAGCCTTTAACAAGTGTGTTGGAACACCCTATTACTAATTTGGGTCAGGATCACTATGTCTCTAGGAATCTGTGTTTGACCTTCTGTATAGCTTAATAGGTCAATTAGAATTGAGTCTAAGAGATCAGGAGTCTAGGTTTGGAAGCTGCCCTGAAGGCCAAAGTTTTTCTGGAGACTAAGTCAAATCGTCGAGCTCAGCACGACGTTTCGTCGAACTCCGGTCGACGATCGTCTAGCTCAACTTCGACAGATCGTCGAGCTCCGTTCGACGATCGCTGAGCTCAAACCTCATAATATCGTCGAACTCCATTCGACGATCGCTGAGCTCAGGTCGACGATTTTGACTCTGCACTGGATCCTTATCTCTGAGCTCAGTTCGACGATCTTTGAGCTCAGATCGACGATTATGTTGCTTCTTGCATTTTCCAGGTCGCTGAGCTCAGCTCGACGATAGCAGAGCTCAGTTCGACGATTTCAGTTATCTTTCAGAATTCAAATTTAAATCAAATAGAAGTTATTCTGCATTTAATTCAGAAGATCTGCCAGCCGTTTTCATTTACTTCTGCAGCAAGTTTCAAGGGATTTTTCAAGGAACAATTCAGTGGACTTTCCTTCAGAACAAATTATGCAATTAAGGCTGTAATCAATACAGACCAACGACAATCTTTGACAGAGTAATATCCTATTCAGACACAGAGAATAAAAGAGAATGTTTTTGAATCAAGAAAAGAGATTGACAAGAATAGAAAACACAACTCAATATACAGAGACACTTTGAAAATATTCTGTCAACAAGAATTCTGAAGAACACTCATCAGAGAGATCAAGCTTTCAAAAATCTTCAGATCTCTCCAGCTCTTAAAGTGTTCAAGGCCAACATCATTTCAAGACTCCAGACACTCAACATTTCAGCTTGCTGAAATCATCTTTTGCTGGAGATCTATCTTTGAAGGCCTATCACCCTCAGCAAAGCTCATCTTCCTGAAGATCAAGGACTCAGGGGGAGCTTTGAAATCAATCCACTTAGTCTTCTCAGTTGTTTGAGAAAAGAGAAGACTGCCATCACTCTCTCACCCCCACTCTGTAAAGGGTTTTTCAAACTCCCTTCAAAAGTTTGAATCTGGTTTTTGAGCACCTTGTCAAAAGCTCATTGGTGGCAAGACACCTGATCAAAAAATCTGTTTTGGTTTTTGAGCACCTTATCAAAAGCTCATTGGTGCCCAGGACACCTGATCAACTCATCCTGCAGTGGATTCCTACCTAGGGTGGTAGAAGAGTGGATGTACCCAAGTTTGGGGAACCACTATAATTTCTTGTGTCATCTGGTTTTGCATGTTTTCTTTCTGTTTCTGGCCTAGATTTTCTTGTGCTTAGTTTCTGCATAGCTTGGTTTTGTGATTAATTTTATTTCTGCTTCCCTGCTTACACTCATTACAGCAATTGTTGTAAAGCTTTGCAAAAGTTTTTCTTTGTGTTTTAAAAAGCACCATATACTCTATTCACCCTCCCTCTAGAGTATATCTGATCTAGTTTCCCCTTTCAATTGGTATCAGAGCCAGGTTGGTTAAACGTACCATACCTGACTGGTTGTACAGGCTAACACCTGAACCCCAAGATCCCAAACTAGATCCTTCTGTTATATTTTATTATTAGATTTCGTTTGCACAAATCATGGCCCAAAACAAAGATTATGCTAGCACCAGACCTGCAGTGTGCAATCTGTCAAAGTTTGCACTTTGGAAAGCAAGGATTAGACTCTACATGAATTCTATTGACGAAGATATTTTTAATTCTGTTTTGACAGTGTGTCCAAGACTTCCAGAGGGCACAAGCACAAATGCTGTTCCACCTCCATCAAGAACAGATGCTGACATCAAAAAGTGGAAAGTAGCTGATGCCAAGGCAATGAACATTTTAGCTCAGACAATGTCAGATGACATTTTTCAAAAGGTAGCTGAATGTAATTCAGCCAAGGAGATCTGGGACAAGCTCTCAGAAATAGTTTCAGGCTCAGCTGATGAGAGAAAGGACAGAAGATCCCATCTCATCTCCCAATATGAGAACTTCAAGAAGGGAGAAACTGAGTCAGTGGGAGAAATGTACAACAGACTGAGTCTAATTGTCAGTGAACTGAGGACATTAGACAAAGAGATCTCACTGACAGAACTTAATGACAAGATCCTAATGTGCTTCCCCAGCACTTGGGATTCAAGAATCTGGCCAATTAAAGATGCCAGAAGTCTGAATGAGATCACTACTGAAGCCTTGTTGGGTAAGCTCAAATCTTATGAGCTACTCATCAAGAACAGAGAAGAAGAACAGAAGGCTGCCTCACCAGCCACACGGAAGGAGAAGACTATAGCATTCAAGGCAACTGAGGATCTGCCTGAAGAAAAAGGAACAGTCAATGATGAACTTCTCAGCTTGTTGGCCAAAAGATTCTATAAGATGGCCAGAAAGGACTTCAGAAGAAGATCATACAAGGAGCAGGATAAGCCAAGGTATGATAAGTCCATTGGCAATAGCAAAGACATCATTTGCTTTGGTTGCAGGAAACCAGGGCATATGGTTCCTGACTGTCCAGAGAACAAGAACAAGGACAGAAGGGACAGAAAAGAAAGAAGAAAGGAGAAGGACTCCAAAAGGAATGGAAGTAGCAAACCTTCCTCCACCAGAAATAAGCACACAAGGAAAGGATTTGTTGCTGAATCCTGGAGTGAGACTGAAGAGGAGTCAGAAGCCTCTTCCAGCTCAAGTGATGATGAGGATGATGCAGAGGAAAAGGAGTTCTGCATGATGGCAATCAATGCCTCACAACACAACTCAGAGGAAGAGGAGTCAGAGTCAGACTCAGAGACTCAACCTGAAGAAGATCAGGTAATCAGCTCTTTTGATTTTACTTCAGAAGATTTTAAACTTGAATTTAAAGCACTATGTTTAGACCTGCTAAAGTCTGAGAAAGAGATCATCTCTCTCAGAAATCAATTATCTGAACAAAATGTTTTAAAATCAGAAAACCTCAAACTCTCTCAGGAGTTGGAGAACTATTGGGAACAGATAGCTTCACTGAAGAGTGAGCTCTCTGAGACCAAGAAGCTTGAAGAATCTCTCAATGGGAGAAGCATCAAGCTGATGGACATCACAAGCACAGTGAACTCAAGATTCAACAGTACACTGGGCTTGGGTGCCTCATCCAGCCAACCTATTGTTCTAACAACCCCTATCAAGTTCATTTCTGACAAGGGAAAGGGAGTTGTAGAGGTTGCCAGGAAAAATTCTGATCTGCCTCAGAAAACTAAAGTCCAGCACAAATCGTCGAACGGAGATCGACGATCGCCGAATGAAGATCGACGATCACCGAACGTAGCTCGACGATCTCAGGAAAATCGTCGAACGCTGGTCGACGATCTCAACCAAAGTCGTCGAACGAAGCTCGACGATCTCATGTACCTGACCTCACCCATAGTCGACCGTCGAACGGAGCTCGACGATCTGACCCAAGATCGTCGAACTCAGCTCCAAGATCGTCGAACAGAGGTCAGAGCTCTGGAAAATTTCTCAAAGGCAAATCAAAATTGAATCCTGAGGGTTCTTCATCCCAAGCCCTCAACCCTTATACTGAATGGATTTTACCTCCAAGGAGATATCATCCTGAAGGATATAAGAGTCAGCCAGGGATATCTTTCATCTCTGAATTTAAAGGTTATCAACCTAGGCCCAAGGTAAACTGGGTCAAAAACAAGTGAATTATTTTATGTGCAGGTGAAGACCTATCCAACATCTAACCAGCAATGGTATTTGGATAGTGGGTGCTCTAAGCACATGACAGGGAACAAGGACAACCTAAATTCCTTTAGAGCCAAGCTTGGACCCAAAGTTATCTTTGGTGACTCCAACTTTGGACAAACTAAAGGATATGGAGCAGTCCAGATTGGTTCTGTAACCTTCAAGAAAGTAGCATATGTGGAAGGACTGAAGCACAACCTAATCAGCATCAGTCAGCTATGTGATGAAGGCTACCAGGTGACCTTCAGCAAAACCTTATGCAAAATCAAGTCAGAGGACAACACAACTGTGTTGACAGGTAAAAGGAAAGGTAACATCTACCTAGTAAATTTTTTTCAACTACTATAGATATCTGTTTATTCAATTCAGTCTATAGACCAAATGTTTTATGGCATAAGAGACTAGGACACCTAAACCTTAGAACTATTGCTAGGCTATCCAAGGACAACCTTGTTAGAGGACTACCTTCTGGCCCCTATAAGAAGGAAGGACTCTGCAAGGCTTGTCAATTAGGCAAGCAAACTAAAAACAGTTTCAAGTCACTTGATAAGAGTGATTCACCTAGGATATTGTATCTGTTACACATGGATCTATTTAGACCCATCACAGTACAAAGCCTAGGAGGGAAATCCTACACTTTGGTGATTGTAGATGACTTCTCTAGATTCACTTGGGTGTTCTTTCTAAGGAAGAAGTCTGATAACTTTAAGTGTCTGACAGAGTTTCTCAAATGTATAAAGATTGAGTTCAATACTCACATTGCCCTGATCAGAAGTGATCATGGGACAGAGTTTGATTCTCTTCTTATGCAAGAGTTCTATCAGAGTGAAGGGATCAGGCATACTTTCTCAGCTCCTAGAACTCCTCAACAAAATGGGGTAGCTGAAAGGAAAAATAGAACCCTTATTGAATCTGCTAGTACATTGCTGTCAGATGCTCATCTACCTCTATCCTTCTGGGCAGAGGCAGTGAACACCTCCAACTATGTGCTGAACAGAAGTCTGATACATAAACTGAAGGGAAAGACTCCCTATGAATTACTCAAAGGGAAGAAACCTAAAGTTGACTATTTCAGAATTTTTGGCTGCACTTGCTACATTCACAATAATGATAAGAAATATTTAGCAAAATTTCAAGCCAAAGCTGATGGAGTGTTTCTGGGATACTCCATGATCAGCAAGGCCTATAGGGTCTATAATAAATCATCATTGAAAATTGAGGAATCTGTTCATGTTTCTTTTGATGAAACTAACATGTCTTTCAAGGAGAAGATTTCTTCTACCATAGAACCTTTGCAGGAACACTCTCTAGTTGAAGATATGAACAAGTTGCAGGTTGCTCAAGAGAATGAAAGCAGTGAAGATGAAGGAAATGCTCAACACATTGAAGCTCAACATGAAGAGCCAGTTGTTGTACCACAAGAGGAAACAACAACACAGGTTGGTGAACAATCAACACCCCCTGTTGATTCAGTAACATCAAGAGAACATCCAATTTCCCAAATAATTGGAGAAATCTCAGCTGGTGTGCAAACCAGAAATCAGGTCAACCAAAACCTGTTGTACACCTGCTTCCTTTCTCAAATTGAGCCTCAGTCCATTCAAGATGCAGAGCAAGATCCACACTGGATCATTGCCATGCAAGAAGAGTTGCATCAATTTGAGAGGAACAAAGTATGGGAACTAGTGCCAAAGCCAAAGGATCATTCCATTGTTGGAACAAAATGGGTATTTAGAAATAAACTGGATGATCAAGGAGTAATAATAAGGAACAAGGCAAGGCTAGTTGCCCAGGGATATTCTCAAGAAGAAGGAATTGACTACGACCAGACCTTTGCACCTGTTGCAAGATTAGAAGCCATCAGGATATTTTTAGCTTATGCAGCTCACAAAGGCTTCAAGGTTTATCAGATGGATGTCAAGAGTGCCTTCTTAAATGGAGACATCAAAGAGGAAGTCTATGTCAGACAACCTCCAGGTTTTATCTCTCCAACTCATCCTGATTATGTTTTTAAACTACATAAAGCATTATATGGTCTCAAGCAAGCTCCTAGAGCATGGTATGAGACCCTAGCATGCTTTCTCTTGAAAAATGGTTTTATAAGGGGAAGAGTAGACCAAACTCTTTTTATTAGAACCCATAAGTCCCATACCCTACTAGTACAAATTTATGTAGACGATATCATTTTTGGTTCTACTGACTCAAAATTGTGCAGAAGGTTTTCTAACCTAATGCATTCTAAATTTGAGATGAGTAGCATGGGCGAGCTATCCTTCTTCCTAGGATTGCAAGTCAAACAACATGCTGAAGGCATCTTTATTTCTCAAACCAAATATGCTAATAAGCTGGTTAAGAAATTTGGCATGTCTGAGGCATCTTGTATGAAAACACCCATGCCTACCAATGCTGTATTAGATGCTGATGAACATGGGAAACCTGTTGATCAGACAACATATAGAGCAATGATTGGCTCTTTACTGTATCTTACAGCTAGTAGACCAGATATAATGTTTGCTACATGTATATGTGCTAGGTTCCAAGTTAGCCCTAGAGAGTCACACCTAACATTAGTAAAGAGGATTCTCAGGTATGTTAAAAGTTGTCCAAATCTAGGTCTCTGGTATCCAAAAGATTCAGCATTTGAGTTAACTGGATTCTCTGATGCTGATTATGCTGGATGCAGAATTGACAGGAAAAGCACCAGTGGAACTTGTCAGTTCCTTGGTGATAGACTTGTCTCTTGGTTTTGTAAGAAACAAACATCTGTGTCAACTTCAACTGCTGAAGCTGAATATATGGCTGCAGGTAGTTGTTGTTCACAAATACTGTGGATTCAAAATCAACTCCTAGACTATGGTTACAACTTAGAGAAGTCAAAAATCTTTTGTGACAATACAAGTGCTATTTCCATAGCTCAAAATCCAGTCCTCCATAGTAGGACAAAACACATAGAGATTAGGCATCACTTCTTAAGGGACAATGTTGAAAAGAATAAAATTGAACTGCATTATATCCCAACTGATTTACAAAGGGGAGATATTTTCACGAAGCCCTTGGATGAAAAGAAACACACCTTCTTCCTAAATCAGTTAGGAATGTTAGATGGAGGAAGTCTTAAATAATATCCAAGATTTTAAAAGCTAAAAATTGACCAAGACTAGGCAAAAATTTTGATTTTCCTTAGTGTCTAGAATTTTCTGATCTCTGAACTGCGCTCGACGATTTCCCCAAAGATCGTCGAACGGAGTTCGACGATTTCCTGAATCGTCGAACGAAGTTCAGCGCTCCTCAGATAGTATGAACTATCTCTTCTAGTCAACGATCGTCGAACGGCGCTCGACGATCTTGTTCCCTGAATGATCGTCGAACGGAGCTCGATGCCTTTCCAGATCGTCGAACGGAGATCGACGATGTTGGAGTCTCTTCAGATTCCTTTAGAAGCCTCGATCGTCGAACTGAGTTCAACGATCTTTCCAATTCTGCGTCGAACCCTAATATAAAACTCATTTTTCGCCGTCGTTCTCTCTTGCGCTTTCAATTTCTCTGCAAAAAATTTTCTTCCCTCCAAACAGTTCTACGCTTGTTCGGTTTGTTTGTTAAGTTTTTGCAGGTACCATGGCCGTCTCAGTTGCTGTCCTCGCCGCCATGAAGTTTGATGCAGGGTTTGACATTGATTTGGACTCCTTCAACACCACTGATCAAGTCTTCCAGGACATCCTGAGTTTATTCAAAGATCAGCAGTTATCTGCCCTCATGACCACAAGAATCAAACTTGCCTCAGATGAAATAAAGGAATGGGTATATACTGCACACAACCTTGACAACAACACCATTGTTGGATCTATTGCTGGCACCCAGGTACCTCTGACCCCAACAGTCTTAACAGAGGTTTTTGGTTTAAGAAATGGTGAAGACTCTGCTGAACTTTCTGGAGAAGAATTTTCTGATATACTTGCCAGGATGGGTCATCCGGAGGGAAACCCTAGCAAGTTGTTTAAGAGGAACCTGTCAGTTGAATACAGGTTCCTGGCAGATGTTGTAGGCAAGGTCCTGTTGGCAAAACATTCTGCACATGACACCATCTCCAGACATCAGCTCTGCCTCATGGGAGCTCTGGTAGATAGGAAAAGCTTGAACTGGGGAGAGGTCTTCTTTGACCTGATAAAAAAAAGATTAACAAAACCTTTGTGAATTTTGGAAGAATTCTGGGAGTTTTCCTTCAGGTAAAGTGCCCTGCTCTGCTAGTCTCCTCTGGAGTGCACATCAATGCCTCCAAGAGACTCACCTGTGCCCTATTTGGGAAATGGGACAGGCAGATTAGCAAGCCCAGCAGGCCCTCTTCAACTGCCCCTTCAGGCACCAGGACTCAAAGAGTCACTCCCCCCCAGGTCTCTGCTCCTGCAGAAGACCTGCCTGCTGCTAGTGCTGCTTCTCCTCCTCCTCCAAGTCCAACCCTACCTATTCCATCCACCACTCCAGCTCCATCCACAATTACAATCTCCAGCCCATCTCCAACCTCAATTTCATCTCCAGCAACCACTTCATCACCTCCAGTTGACCACTTCCACCCATTATTCTCATATCCACCTCCAGATGTCACCTCATCCCCATCCATACCATCCTTCACACTTCTGGATGAATCCTACATGGATGATTCCCCCTCTTCTCCTCAAGAATTACCCTCCACCTCAACATCTTTCCAAGATCTCCTCCACCACATCCTTGACCAACCCACTTTCACTCCCTCCATATCCCTCCCTTTGTCCTCCATCTCCACAATCCCCTCTCCTGAGCCATTCATTACACCATTCAACCCTCCACCTCCAGCTTCTTCAGCCATCCCTGTACCCTCTACCTCTGCTCCTCTTCTTGAGCAAGTAGATCTTTCAGCCCTTGCTGACAAGCTGTATGAGCTCATTGCCCCCAGGCTCTCCCTCCTCTTGGAGACCTCTTTGGCTCCTCTACACTTGTCAGTGGCAGCCCTCTCTGCCAGGCTTTCTTCTCTCCTTCCTCCAGCAGCCCCACCAGCAGTTTGCCTTGATCCAGAGGTATCTGCATCCAGGCAGGGGGAGATGCCCTATGAAGCCAGCCTTTATGCTGCTGTTGCTGCTGCCTCTGCTCCTGCTGCTGCTGCTGTGCTTGTATCTTCTGCTCCAGTTGCTGTGCCTACTCCAGTCTTAGCAATAGACCTAAGGTCTCTGCTATCTGCATTTGATACTGCATACTACAGCTACCTTCCAGAAGCCATTGCTGTCCAGCCCTCAGAAGATCTGTCTAAGGCAATGGTGCCCTTCTCTGGCTGTGACCCCAACATTCTTTCATCCTTTGTACTCTCAGTGATGACTGCTGCTGCTGCTGATAAAGAAAAGGCTGAATCTGCTTCTGAAACTGCTCTTGCTGCTGCTGAAGACAATGTTCCAACTGCTGCTGAAAATCAAATTGTTTCTGATGAGCCCATTTTCCAGGATTCTCTGATGATAGAGGCTGCTATTTTTGAGCCTGCTGTAGATGTTGTTGTTGTTTCTGAACCTGCTGCTGCCATAATTCCTGAAATAACCAGTGTTGCTTCTACTGCTGCTCCAGTATCTGTTGTTATGTCTGCTGCTGTATCTGTCTATGTTGCTCCTTCTGCTTCTGCCTCTGCCCCATCTGCTGCTGTTCAACTAAACGAAAATCTGATGAAAAGGATTGATGCTTTATATGATGCTCAAAGCTCTGAATCTGATGACTACAACACTGCTTCTGATGATTCTTCTGCCACCATTGCAAGGAAAAGGAAGGCAAGAAGTAAGACAATGAAGAGGGTTCCACCTGCCAAAGTTAGAGATGATAATGATGTTCCTTACTATATTCTGCACAACTGCCCAATTACTGAGCATTGGATGCAGTTCTCTAAGAATCAACTAAAGGCTATGAAGAAGAAAAGGAAGTATGAGAAAGGTTCCACCCAGTCCAAGAACCCTCATCCTCCTCCACCACCTCCACCTGATGCAAGTGCAGGTGGCAGCTCTGCAAGATCAGGCCCAGCTAGAAGCCAGGCTCCCTACCAACCTCATGCTAGAACATATCAAAGGGAAAGCCAGTCTAGGGGCTCTTACTCTAGAAGGGGAGGATATAGGGGAAATCAAAGAGAGACTCAGGTTTACTCCAAAGGGCATTCCAGGCAGCACCCTTATTCCAGGGGAGGACATGTTCCTTCTGATACATCTTCTGGTCCATTCCCCTACAAGCTCAAAGAAACTGTGACTGCCAGGACTCCTCAAGATACTTCTTCCAACAGGTATGAGCCACCTGTTCCATTTGAGAACCCTGAGAAGAATCCTATTGCTTGGACTGCTAGAATGAAAGAGTTGGCTGCATTAGATCAAATAAAGAAAGCCAGAGAGCAAGGCCTAGACACCTCTAATATATCTACAATGTCAGAACAAAGACAGAAAGAACTAGAAAGATATGCCTCCAGTAAATTTTTTGATGCAGACAGGTACATGGAGTTGCATCCAGCTGCAGTGGTTCCCAGGACATCAAAGCAAACATATTTGGGAGCAGCTGATGATACCAGATCCAAACAAGAAGCTTTAAATCCTAACAGAGAAATCAAGTTGGTAAAAGGCAAAGAGAAAGAGTAACTCTGTAAGGTGACAATTCTTGGTTTTTCTGACTGCTTTCTGGATATCATATTTATATATCTCTGTGATGGTTCTGTAATGTCTAGCTGCTGTTGTTTTTGTATTTTTCTGATTGTATGATATTGTTTGATTTTCAAAGTCTGTAAATAGTTTTCCTAACCCAAATAGGGGGAGATTGTTGGAACACCCTATTACTAATTTGGGTCAGGATCACTATGTCTCTAGGAATCTGTGTTTGACCTTCTGTATAGCTTAATAGGTCAATTAGAATTGAGTCTAAGGGATCAGGAGTCTAGGTTTGGAAGCTGCCCTGAAGACCAAAGTTTTTCTGGAGACTAAGTCAAATCGTCGAGCTCAGCACGACGTTTCGTCGAACTCCGGTCGACGATCGTCTAGCTCAACTTCGACAGATCGTCGAGCTCCGTTCGACGATCGCTGAGCTCAAACCTCATAATATCGTCGAACTCCATTCGACGATCGCTGAGCTCAGGTCGACGATTTTGACTCTGCACTGGATCCTTATCTCTGAGCTCAGTTCGACGATCTTTGAACTCAGATCGACGATTATGTTGCTGCTTGCATTTTCCAGGTCGCTGAGCTCAGCTCGACGATAGCAGAGCTCAGTTCGACGATTTTAGTTATCTTTCAGAATTCAAATTTAAATCAGATAGAAGTTATTCTGCATTTAATTCAGAAGATCTGCCAGCCGTTTTCATTTACTTCTGGAGCAAGTTTCAAGGGATTTTTCAAGGAACAATTCAGTGGACTTTCCTTCAGAACAAATTATGCAATTAAGGCTGTAATCAATACAGACCAACGACTATCTTTGACAGAGTAATATCCTATTCAGACACAGAGAATAAAAGAGAATGTTTTTGAATCAAGAAAAGAGATTGACAAGAATAGAAAACACAACTCAATATACAGAGACTCTTTGAAAATATTCTGTCAACAAGAATTCTGAAGAACACTCATCAGAGAGATCAAGCTTTCAAAAATCTTCAGATCTCTCCAGCTCTTAAAGTGTTCAAGGCCAACATCATTTCAAGACTCCAGACACTCAACATTTTAGCTTGCTGAAATCATCTTTTGCTGGAGATCTATCTTTGAAGGCCTATCACCCTCAGCAAAGCTCATCTTCCTGAAGATCAAGGACTCAGGGGAGCTTTGAAATCAATCCACTTAGTCTTCTCAGTTGTTTGAGAAAAGAGAAGACTGCCATCACTCTCTCACCCCCACTCTGTAAAGGGTTTTTCAAACTCCCTTCAAAAGTTTGAATCTGGTTTTTGAGCACCTTGTCAAAAGCTCATTGGTGGCAAGACACATGATCAAAAAATCTGTTTTGGTTTTTGAGCACCTTATCAAAAGCTCATTGGTGCCCAGGACACCTGATCAACTCATCCTGCAGTGGATTCCTACCTAGGGTGGTAGAAGAGTGGATATACCCAAGTTTGGGGAACCACTATAATTCCTTGTGTCATCTGGTTTTGCATGTTTTCTTTCTGTTTCTGGCCTAGATTTTCTTGTGCTTAGTTTCTGCATAGCTTGGTTTTGTGATTAATTTTATTTCTGCTTCCCTGCTTACACTCATTACAGCAATTGTTGTAAAGCTTTGCAAAAGTTTTTCTTTGTGTTTTAAAAAGCACCATATACTCTATTCACCCCCCCTCTAGAGTATATCTGATCTAGTTTCCCCTTTCAAAGTGGGCTCCAGGGCACGAGTCAGCGTGTTTTGGGTGCCCCGCTTCCCCCTATTTATAGGTTAGGGGGCCTGCCCAAATGGGTAGTGCGAAAATAACCGGCTGCCCGGGGTACAGGAGAACCGGGCAGCGGTGATGAGAAGAAAAAAAAAAGACACGCCTGTCCGCGCAAAGAGGGGCATACTGGGCTCGCGGGCTGATGCTTCCTTGTGCTGCGATAAGGCGCAATCCTACCGGAGGGCCGTGACCTAGGCAGACTGACCATTGAGTCCGCCCGAAGATGGGATCAAACCTGATATTCCTAGGGCATGTCGAGCTGGACGGACAGAGCACTGCACCCGCTGCTGAAGGGGATCAATCCTTGGACTTACAGCATGTTGATTCTTTACCGAGCTCTGCGGACTGCCAAACAGAGTCTGTCGCTGATGTGCATGGGACCTTGGACGTGTTGCGGACTTTGGGGTTAACATACGACTTCATGTTTATCTTCGAATGCTCCATGTTGGCTGGTCAGAGCAACCCTGGATTTGGTTCAAGAGGCATTTCACAATGTCCACTGAGGCCCCTGCCCTGTCCGTTTAACGGGAGCCTGGCAGCGGGAGCAGCTTTGGACTTGCGTAGACAGTCGCGAGTGAAATCTAGCCCCGCCAGTGGGATGGAAGCCTTGCAGCGGGATCTATTTGGGGTCTGGGTAGACTTTGTCGAGTGACATCCATCCCTGCCAGTGAGATCTACTCAGGGTCTGGGTAAACTCTCTCGAGTGGCATCCATCCCTGCCAGCTAGAAGGGAGCCTGGCAGCGGGATCTTCTTGGGGTCTAGGTAGACTCTCTTGAGTGACATCTAGCCCTGTCAGCTAGATAAAGCCTGGCAGCGGGATCTTCTCGGGGTCTGGGTAGACTCTCTCGAGTGTCATCCAGCGCTGCTAGATAGATGAGAGCTTGAAAGTTGGATCTGCTAGGGGTCTGGGTAGACTCTTTCGAGCGATATCCATCCCTGCCAGCTAGATTGAAGCCTTGTAGCGGGATCTGCTCGGGGTCTCTGTAGACTCTCTCGAGTGACATCCAGCCCTGCCAGCAAGGTGGGAGCCTAGTAGCGTGATCTGCTCGGGGTCTGGGTAGACTCTCTCGAGTGACATGCAGCCCTGTCAGCTAGATGGAAGCCTGGTAGTAGGATCTGATTGGTGCCTCGGTAGACTCTCTCGAGTGATATCCAGCCCTGCTGGCTAGGTGGGATCGTGGCTCTATGAGATCTACTCGGGGTCTGGGTAGACTCTCTCAAGTGACATCTAGCCTTGCCAGTTAGATGTAAGCCTGGCAGTGGGATCTGCTCGGGGCCTGCAAATACTCTCTCGAGTGACATCCAGCCTTGCCAGCTGGATGGAAGCCTGGAAGCGGGATCTGCTCGGGGTATGGGTTGACTCTCTCAAGTGACATCCAAACTTGCTAGCTAGATGGGAGCCTGGTAGCGGGATCTGCTTGGGGTCTGGGTAGAATCTCTCTCGAGTGACATCCATCCCTGCTAGCAGGATAGAATCCTAGCAGCGGAATCTGCTCGGGGTCTAGGTAGACTCTCTCGAGCAACATCCAGCCCTGCTAGCTAGATGGGAACCTGGTAGTGGGATCTACTCGGGGTCTGGGAAGACTATCTTGAGAGACATCCAGACCTGCCAGCTAGGTGGTACTCTGGCAGCGGGATCTGCTCGGGTTCTAGGTTGACTCTCTCTTGAGTGACATCCACCCCTTCCTGCAAGATGGGATCCTGCCAGCAGGATCTGCTCGGATTATACTTTATGAACCTGGCCTACCACAAAATCTATTGTAAAAAGAGCTGAAAGATCAAGAGATTTCATATTAACCAAAGGGATATAAGTACATGATTCATGGGTAGAAACACTTCAAGTCATGACCACTCCAGTGTGACTTAGGTTCTCGACCTCCACATTCTGAAGGCGGTATCCCCTTGACCTCAATGCTTCTTTTACAATATATGGACCCTCCCGGTTGGGGTTGAGCTTTCCCATGGCAGCTGATCTTAATGCGACATCTGCCTTCTTGAGGACCAAGTCCGCTTCCGTGAACTGCTTGACCCTGATATGCTTGTCAAAATACTTGGCCATCCGCAGCTTAATTTCTTCATATCTAACAGCGACCACATACTGAAGTTTCTCCATTAGGTCCAAGGAGAGACGCAGCTCATCCTCATTCTCGACTCTCCATTCCTCTCTTCCTTCTTCCGCTTCGACTACCCTAGTTGTCCAGACCTCGAACTCTATGGGGAGCATTACTTCGCAATCATGGGAGAGCTTGAAGGGGGTCTCCCCCGTGGCTATATTGGGAATAGTCCTCAGGGACTAAAGGACCAAAGGGAGCTATTCCACCCAACTCTCCTTCAAATTTTCACCTCCTTCTTTAATAGGTTCACGATGATCTAATCCGCCACTTCCACCAGTGTGTTGCTCCTGGGATGATGGACTGACGCGAACCTGAGATCAATCCCGAGTTGACCACAGAAGCAGATAAACTCGACGCTGGCAAACTGTGGCCCATTGTTCGTGACAATGACCCGAGGCAATCCATGTCGGCAGATGATCTCCCACAACACAAAGTTTCTGATTACCTGGGAAGTCACCTTGGCCAATGCCTTCATTTCCAACCACTTAAAAAAAATCGATCATGACTAGCATGAACCTCCTCTTCCCACTAGCCTTAGGGAATGGTCCCACAAGATCCTTCCCCAGATAGAAAAGGGCCAGGGCGTAGTGATGCTCCTGAGCCTCTAGGCTGGTAGTAATTGGAGAGGGGAGAACAATTGACACTTCTTCACAAACTCGACAGCATCCTGACCCAGGGTTTTCCAAAATTACACTAGTCTCGCAATCCTCCCTTCCAAGGTCCTACTCCCCGAGTGGCTACCGCACTCTCCGGAAAGGATCTCTTCCAAAATCCTTTGAACTTCTCCCTCGGCTACGCAATGTACTAGCAGTCCTGAGAGGGTCTTTCTATACAACTGCCCATCGCGCAAGAATAAGTACGCCGACTTGTGCTTAAGATGCTTTTTGTCCATGCCCTCCAGAAACTCCCCTATGGATATGAAGGTTGCAAAAGGATCCATCCACGAGAGTCGTTGGTCCATCTCCATCAACTCTGCATCTTTGATATAAGGGAGGAATAAGTTGGTGATAATACCTCCCACTCGGGGTCCATGCTTGGCCAATAAATCCACCTGCTCATTTTCCTCCCACAGTACGTGCCGGATTGAGAATGTCTGGAACATGCTGAAGACCCCCTTCACCTTTGACAAGTACAATTAGAGAGTGGGCACCCTTGACTCTAACTCCCCGTTAATCTGCGAGGCCACCACCAGGGAATCCGTGAGTACTACCACATCATACACCCGCAACTCCCTGGCAATACGTAACTATTCTATCACCGCCTCATACTCGGCTTGATTATTGGAAATGGGGAAGTTGACGACCTTGTCTGCTCGATATTTGTTCCTTGTGGGCTCTCCAGGATAATGTCTACCACCAAGGAATGCCTTCCCGATGCGCCATCTACCTTTACCTTCCTATGAACTGGGTGAGAGAGCTCGTCCTCCGCCACATCAATCACATAATCAGATAGGAAGTCGGACATCACTTGAGTCTTGATCGATAGGCGGGGAACAAAAGATATATCAAATTCAATCAACTACATAGACCATTTTTCCAACCTTCCCGAATGCTCCACCCCCTCAAAGATGTTGCGGAGGGGATGGCCAGTCACAACTGGGATGGAGTGTGCCTGGAAGTAGGGTCTAAGCCTCCGAGCCGAGATGACCAAAGCAAAAGCAAACTTCTCTAAAATCCGGTATCAGAGCTCTACCTTCCTCAAGACCCGGCTCACGTGATAGATTTGTAGCTTCTTCTTCCATTTCTCCCGAACCAGGATGGAGCTCACAGCCTCAGCCTCAACCCCAAAGTAGAGGGACAGATCTTCCCCTTCCTTTTGTCCCTAAAGCAGAGGAGCCTAGGTCAGCTGCCTCTTCAAGTCTTGGAAGTCTCCCTCGCACTCATCGGACCATTCAAACTTTTGACCCCCCCCCTCTCAGTTCTTTGAAGAAGGGAGAGCACATATCTCCTGCCTGAGAGAGGAATCGACTCAATATTGCCAGCTTCCTTGTCAGCCACTGGACCTCTTTAGCATTTGTTGGCCACCCCAGCTCCATGATTGCCTTAATCTTATCAGGGGTGGGCTCTACACCTGCAAGAGTAAGGAGATGGCCTAGGAACTTACTCCTTGCCCCGAAAATACACTTCAAGTGGGTCATCCTCATCTTGTATTTTCGCAAGGTATTGAAGGTCTCCTCCAGGTCCCGGACGTGAGAGTCTATGTCCCGACTCTTGATCATGAGATCATCCACATACACCTCCAGGTTCCTCCACTTCTGCTCTTGGAAGACCCGATCCATCATCCTATGATATGTTGCCCCTATATTTTTGAGCCCAAAGGGCATAATATTGTAGCAACAGCACCCATCCCTGTCGATGAAGGAGACATCTTTTATAATGGGTTGGTGCATCCTGATCTGATGATAACCTAAAAAATCATCTAGAAAACTCATTACAGAAAAATTGACGGCTGAGTGAACAAGCACATTGATCCGAGACAAGGGGTAACAATCTTTAGGACATGATTTATTTAGAAGAGATAAATCTACACATCCTCCAGCGGTTGTCTCCTATTTTAAGCATTATAATATTGGAGACCCAACCGTGGTACTGGATCTCAGACATGAATCCAGCCTTGAGGATATTGCCCACCTCCTCTCTGATGGGCTCGGTCAGCTTTTTTGCAGTAGTCCTCTTCTTTTGCTGGATGGGGCGGGCCTCTGGATCCAGGTTGAGGTGATGACATGTGACATCTGCATTGATACCTGGCATGTCTTCCGCGTTCCATGTGAAGATGTCGACGTTCTTTTGGATGTACTCTAGCATCCTCCCTTGGTCCTCCTGGCTCAGCCCTCCGCTGATCCACACCTTTTCCACCCTGACTTCTCGGTTGAGAACCTCCATCTCTACCACATCCTCTACAACTTCCAACCAGTACTGCTCCTCCCACACACTAGCAGCCCCCTTGCCTGGGGTAAGAACTCCCTCCTCAGCTTCTTCCACGACCATCGCCTCGGCCGTCTCATCCAGAACTTCTTCCACCACCCCTTCCCTAGTGTGGACTTCTTCCTCCACCACCTCCATCTCTCTGGATTCTTCTCTATCCTCCTTCCTGGACACTTCCTCCATACTTCTCTACATCTCCTCAACCTCCCCTTGCTAGGAGATAGCATTGACTACTGTGACATAGCACTCCTTTGCCACCTTGGTGTCTCCGCGGACACTGATGAGTCCTATTTATATAGTGTTTTTTGGACTCATTGGGACATATTATCTTGCTTGTGCACTACTATTTCAGTAGGAAAAGTTGTATATTGGATTAGGGCTTCACTTAGCCATTGTTGCATTGTTTCTGTCATTTTGGTTTGTGAATTGCACCAGGATGTCGGGAGTAGGTACTGGGGTACTCTCCGTGTAGCTTTGGTTATTTTATGTTGTATATTGCTGCTGGGCGCTTTTGCTCCATCTATGGTTTTTGCTGTGCAGGTGGTAAGATTTCCACCAAATAAGGAATTTTGACTTGTGGAAAATGCAAGGTCGTGTGATTTCTTAGCGCACGCTTTCTACCAAATCGTGCGTTTTCTATAGGTTTCTATGGAGGATTGACCAACCAGTGCGATTTCTTCATGCACGGTTTCTTCTGAACCGTGCGCGAAGGAGACGCATGGTTTTCCTATAGCTGTCTAGTTTTATAGCGCTCTGTGATTAATCGTGCGATTTGTTTACGCACTGTTAGAAGTGCCCGTGCGTGAGTAAAACACACGGTTCCACCTGCTTGCCAGGAATTTCAGCGCTCTGTGGTTACTCACGCATTTTCCTCCACGCACGGGCAGAAGCGTCCGTGCGAGAGTAAAACACACGGGTCAACTCATCTTCATCTGCAAGCTTTGTCCTGGAAGTTAATATTGTACGGTTAACGCACGGTCGTGCGTCAAACTATGCGTGACCATTTTTCTGACCTGCTTCTATTTATGCTCAGGAGTTGACTGGAGCAAGGAGATTCCGCCATTTCCGCTCCTCTGAGCGGGAAAATCTTCCTCCAACCATTTTTTCCTCTCTCCTCCTTGGCGAGCTCGTCCGGCCACCATTCTTCCTCCAAACTTCACCGCAAGCGAAGATCTTTCGTTGTTTTCTTCATCTCCATCTCAAGAGGAGCATTTAGAGTTCCTTCTCGCTGCCATTGGAGAGCTTTCCGACGACTACCAACTTTCATGGATCGTGAAGAAGACGGGGAAAACACCTTTGAAGTAGGTGACATCACTTCAAGCTTCCTCGGACGTCAACCACCGGCCGAGCCCGGACGAAGACCGACAACCTTTGACTCCGGCAGAGAATTGTGGCTAGCTTTCACGTGTTGGGTTGTAAATCTCCTCATTACTCTCATTTGGATGTTGTTTCTATGCTTTGGATGTTATCTAAACTTGATAGGAACTCTTAACAATATTCATGGTGGTTTACTATTACAAATGTTGTTGTAGTTCATAGTTTGGCTTTACTTCCTTTGCTTGCTTTGAGTAGTTGCTTGGTGATACACCGCACTAACGTATGTTAGGGGCTGGCTTGGCAAAGAGGTATTTTTGACCCTCAACGGTTACGACCGTATGCCCAAATACTCATCAGAGTATTCCACCATTACGAAGCGGTGAAGGCAACCCGCGTAATTAATTTTAGTTGTTCTAAAATAAAAACTCAACCCCCAAACCTTTGTTGCGTTTGCAATCACTTTCCAATGAGGAATATTGTACAACCCCGTATTCGCCCCTGTATAGTTTTTAAGCTTTTGGGAGATTTTGCACTCTCGGTGGCCAATTTTTGGCTCTAGCTTGGAAACATACTATTAGGGAGGAAAACTCTACCTCCCCCCAGTGGCCCCCTTTTGGGGGGCAGGTGCGACAAGTTGGCTAACTCCAGCCCCCGTCCCTGTAGGTGCTTGGCGGCCTGGTGGGGCGAGACCGGCCGGGGCCGGGGTCTCGCCCCTGCTCCTTCTAGCCTGGCGGCCTGGTGGGGCGAGACCGGCCGGGGCGGGGTCTCGCCCCTGCTCCTTCTAGCCTGGCGGCCTGGTGGGGCGAGACGGCCGGGGGCCGGGGTCTCGCCCCTGCTCCTTCTAGCCTGGCGGCCTGGTGGGGCGAGACCGGCCGGGGGCCGGGGTCTCGCCCCTGCTCCTTCTAGCCTGGCGGCCTGGTGGGGCGAGACCGGCCGGGGGCCGGGGTCTCGCCCCTGCTCCTTCTAGCCTGGCGGCCTGGTGGGGCGAGACCGGCCGGGGGCCGGGGTCTCGCCCCTGCTCCTTCTAGCCTGGCGGCCTGGTGGGGCGAGACGGCCGGGGGCCGGGGTCTCGCCCCTGCTCCTTCTAGCCCGGCGGCCTGGTGGGGCGAGACCGGCCGGGGGCCGGGGTCTCGCCCCTGCTCCTTCTAGCCTGGCGGCCTGGTGGGGCGAGACCGGCCGGGGGACGGGGTCTCGCCCCTGCTCCTTCTAGCCTGGCGGCCTGGTGGGGCGAGACCGGCCGGGGGCCGGGGTCTCGCCCCCTGCCCCTTCTAGCCTGGCGGCCTGGTGGGGCGAGACCGGCCGGGGGCCGGGGTCTCGCCCCTGCTCCTTCTAGCCTGGCGGCCTGGTGGGGCGAGACCGGTCGGGGGCCGGGGTCTCGCCCCTGCCCCTTCTAGCCTGGCGGCCTGGTGGGGCGAGACGCCGGGGGCGGAGTCTCGCCCCCTGCCCCCTTTAGCTTGGCGGCCTGGCGGGGCGAGACCGGTCAGAGGCCGCGGTCTCGCCCTTGCCCCCCTGCAGTTTTACCTTCTTGCCCTCGGGGGAATTCCCCCTTTACCCCCCGACGTGGCTGTTCTCTATTGGCCCGAGGCCTTTTGGCCGTAGGGGTAGTTTGGTCATTTCACCCCAGGACTTGGAAAAACTATAAATAGACCCCCTTGGGTGCCTTGGAGAGGATCCTTTTCTTAGCTTCCTCCTCCCTTAGCTTCTTCTTGGTTGAGTAGAGAGAGCTCTCCAAGGCACCTAGCCTAGCCCTTTGGTGAGGGAGGGAAGAGCTCAGGTAGCCTTCCGGTGTGAGGTGGGACCTCCGCGCTAGAGCCGAGGGTCTGTTCATAGTCTCCTAAGTCTCCGGTCCGTGACGTTCTCTCAAGTGTAGTAGGTGTGAGGTCACCCCTTTCAGGACCCCGAACTCCACAGAGGTCAAATTTGGCTTCAACACTTTTGGTGCGGTGAGCGTGGAGAGTGACCAGCACAGAAGATCTCGGGAGAGAGTCATGACGGGAGGTCAGGGAGGTAGTGATGATCTCGGCGAGCTCCCTAGCTCAGGACCCTTTGTGGGGAGGCAAGAGTTCATGGCCTCCATCCAGGGTATCATGGAGATGCTGCGAAGCATTGCTCCTCAGGGTGGCAGCTCCACCCCGACCCCCCAGGAGCTAGCTCCCCCCTCGACGAGTCGACTCCCAGGGGTCTAGGTGAGATGACCCCAGCGGGGGAGAAGGAAGTGCACCAGAAGAAGGCCCGGGAAGGAGAGGATGGGAGATGGGGTCGAGCGAGACCTCACCGGTCGGGAGCTGTTTTCCAGCCCGGCGAGTGCCAACCTCCCAGGCGAGCAGGTCGCGCGAGTGGAGGTGGCGAGACCACCCCTTAGGGGGTCACCCTTCAGCGAGCTAATCATCTCAGCTCCCGTTCCCGAGGGGTTCAGAGAGCCAAACATGGCTTACTATACGGGGAAGGATGACCCCGTCCAGCATCTGCAGTGGTTCGAGGATGCCGTCTCCATCAGACCGATGACGGATGCCTTCAAGTGTCGCCTCTTTGCGATCACGCTGAAGGAGAAGGCAAGGGACTGGTTCCATCAACTCCCTCCGAGGTCGATCTATGGGTTCGAGGACTTGAGCCGAAGCTTCCAGCTCCGCTTCTCCACCTCCAAGAAGCGGAAGAGGAGTCCTGAGTCCATATTCCTGATAAGGCAGGGGGCCGAGGAGTCGTTGGCCCGCTACGTTGACCGGTTCCAAGAGGAGATCCTGGAGGTCCAGGAGATGCCAGGGTATGCTCTCCAGATGGCCTTCACCGTTGGGCTGAAGGAGGGCTTCTTCAAGATGAGCTTGACCCGGAAGGCCCCCCTTTCCTTCGAGGAGCTGATGGAAAGGGCGGCAAAGGAGATAGCCATGGAGGCGGCCAACCGGTGTTTGTCAAGAAGTTGGCAAAGCTGACAGAGACAGAGGCAAAGGAGCAAGGTGGCTCGAGACCCCAGGAGGGGAGAAGGAGAGAGGAGCGGAGAGCCCAGGAGGGTCCGGAACCAGGTTGGAGGCAGCAGGGAGGACCCGCTCAGGGCCCGGGAAGAGGTTACGCCCACGATGGGGGAAACTTCCATGGGGGCCAAGGAAGGTTCAACTTCCAGAGGCAAGCCCCTAGGCAGCTCCTGCCCCCACCCCAGCAAGCGATGGAGATTGGTCGAAGGGAGAGGAGGAACCGCCAGGGAAGGAGAAGGGTCAGGGTAGAGTTGTCGTACTGTGACTTCCACCAGGTGGAGGGGCACGCCACAGCTACCTGCCCCGAGTTCCTGGAAGTAAGGGGGGCGAGAGACCCCGCCCAGCCACAGCCACCGGTGCGGGTTGAAGAGGTTCTGCCCAGAGAAGGAGGGGATGATGTTTGTGAGGACCGGGTCGATGTCGGACCCCGAGGCGGTATAGCGGTGATCCATGGTGGAGTGGGGATTGAGGCCACTCGGAAGGCAAGCCTCCATGTCATGTACCGAAGGAGCGTCGCCTCAACCTCCCAGACACCGCCCCAGGAGGAGAAGGTCACCTTCTCGGTGAAGGACCTGCCGGATCATGAGGATCCATTTTGCGATGCGCTGGTCATCCAGACGGTCATCGAGGGCTACAGCGTCTCCCGAATCTTGGTGGACAACGGGAGCTCTGTCAACGTCGTTTTCAGGAAGGCGTTTGATGAGATGAAGGTAGAGCCAAGGAGGGTGTTGGCCTCGGACGGACCCCTGTTCGGATTTTCAGGGAGAGGAAGGAGGTTGAGGGTGGAGTGGGACTCCAAGTCAAATTAGGGGGAGTCTCAAGGAACTGCCGGTTCGTCATTGTGGACGCTCCAAGCAGCTATAACGCCATCTTCGGAAGGCCCCTCATCAGCGCCTTCCGTTGCGTGCCATCTTCCTTCCACCAATGCATCAAGTTCAGCTCCGGAGGGATCCAAGTCAGAGTCAAGGAGACTCCAGGATGGCAAGACAGTGTTATGTCACGGCCGTCAACACCATCTCTTGGTTGGCCAAGGCAGAGGAGATGGAGAAGATCATGGAGAGCCTAAGCAGGATGGAAGTGTCCGGCGACCAGGAAGCGGATGGCGACCACCAGGCCCAGACCCCCTGAAGAAGCCTCGTCCGGTAGAGTCCTGTATTCTTCTTATGTTGTATTGAGTCCAGCCCCCGACCAGCTGAGTCGAGGGGGTCTTGTAACTCATCTTTTTCCCCATTTGAGGATGTAAGATTTGGTAAGGACTGATTGAGATGCTTAGTTCTTTCGCTCCGAGACGGTCCCGCTGCCCAGGCTCTCACTAGCTGGGCAGGGCCGGTGGTACCTCTCGTTGATGCCTAGTTGTCTCACCTCGAGATGGATTCCGCTGCCAGGCTCTCACCTAGCTGGCAGGGCAGGTTGATCTCTCGGAGGGTGGGAAGGTCTCACCTCGAGATGGATTCCGCTGTCAGGCTCTCACCTAGCTGGCAGGGCAGGTTGATCTCTCGGAGGGTGGGAAGGTCTCACCTCGAGATGGATTCCGCTGCCAGGCTCTCACCTAGCTGGCAGGGCAGGTTGATCTCTCGGAGGGTGGGAAGGTCTCACCTCGAGATGGATTCCGCTGCCAGGCTCTCACCTAACTGGCAGGGCAGGTTGATCTCTCGGAGGGTGGGAAGGTCTCACCTCGAGATGGATTCCGCTGCCAGGCTCTCACCTAGCTGGCAGGGCAGGTTGATCTCTCGGAGGGTGGGAAGGTCTCACCTCGAGATGGATTCCGCTGCCAGGCTCTCACCTAGCTGGCAGGGCAGGTTGATCTCTCGGAGGGTGGGAAGGTCTCACCTCGAGATGGATTCCGCTGCCAGGCTCTCACCTAGCTGGCAGGGCAGGTTGATCTCTCGGAGGGTGGGAAGGTCTCACCTCGAGATGGATTCCGCTGCCAGGCTCTCACCTAGCTAGCAGGGCAGGTTGATCTCTCGGAGGGTGGGAAGGTCTCACCTCGAGATGGATTCCGCTGTCAGGCTCTCACCTAGCTGGCAGGGCAGGTTGATCTCTCGGAGGGTGGGAAGGTCTCACCTCGAGATGGATTCCGCTGCCAGGCTCTCACCTAGCTGGCAGGGCAGGTTGATCTCTCGGAGGGTGGGTAGGTCTCACCTCGAGATGGATTCCGCTGCCAGGCTCTCACCTAGCTGGCAGGGCAGGTTGATCTCTCGGAGGGTGGGTAGGTCTCACCTCGAGATGGATTCCGCTGTCAGGCTCTCACCTAGCTGGCAGGGCAGGTTGATCTCTCGGAGGGTGGGTAGGTCTCACCTCGAGATGGATTCCGCTGCCAGGCTCTCACCTAGCTGGCAGGGCAGGTTGATCTCTCGGAGGGTGGGAAGGTCTCACCTCGAGATGGATTCCGCTGCCAGGCTCTCACCTAGCTGGCAGGGCAGGTTGATCTCTCGGAGGGTGGGTAGGTCTCACCTCGAGATGGATTCCGCTGCCAGGCTCTCACCTAGCTGGCAGGGCAGGTTGATCTCTCGGAGGGTGGGTAGGTCTCACCTCGAGATGGATTCCGCTGCCAGGCTCTCACCTAGCTGGCAGGGCAGGTTGATCTCTCGGAGGGTGGGAAGGTCTCACCTCAAGATGGATTCCGCTGCCAGGCTCTCACCTAGCTGGCAGGGCAGGTTGATCTCTCGGAGGGTGGGTAGGTCTCACCTCGAGATGGATTCCGCTGCCAGGCTCTCACCTAGCTGGCAGGGCAGGTTGATCTCTCGGAGGGTGGGAAGGTCTCACCTCGAGATGGATTCCGCTGCCAGGCTCTCACCTAGCTGGCAGGGCAGGTTGATCTCTCGGAGGGTGGGAAGGTCTCACCTCGAGATGGATTCCGCTGCCAGGCTCTCACCTAGCTGGCAGGGCAGGTTGATCTCTCGGAGGGTGGGTAAGGTCTCACCTCGAGATGGATTCCGCTGTCCAGGCTCTCACCTAGCTGGCAGGGCAGGTTGATCTCTCGGAGGGTGGGAAGGTCTCACCTCGAGATGGATTCCGCTGCCAGGCTCTCACCTAGCTGGCAGGGCAGGTTGATCTCTCGGAGGGTGGGAAGGTCTCACCTCGAGATGGATTCCGCTGCCAGGCTCTCACCTAGCTGGCAGGGCAGGTTGATCTCTCGGAGGGTGGGAAGGTCTCACCTCGAGATGGATTCTGCTGCCAGGCTCTCACCTAGCTGGCAGGGCAGGTTGATCTCTCGGAGGGTGGGAAGGTCTCACCTCGAGATGGATTCCGCTGCCAGGCTCTCACCTAGCTGGCAGGGCAGGTTGATCTCTCGGAGGGTGGGAAGGTCTCACCTCGAGATGGATTCCGCTGCCAGGCTCTCACCTAGCTGGCTGGGCAGGTTGATCTCTCGGAGGGTGGGTAGGTCTCACCTCGAGATGGATTCCGCTGTCAGACTCTCACCTAGCTGGCAGGGCAGGTTGATCTCTCGGAGGGTGGGAAGGTCTCACCTCGAGATGGATTCCGCTGCCAGGCTCTCACCTAGCTGGCAGGGCAGGTTGATCTCTCGGAGGGTGGGAAGGTCTCACCTCGGGATGGATTCCGCTGCCAGGCTCTCACCTAGCTGGCAAGGCAGGTTGATCTCTCGAGGATGCCAAGTCCTTAGCTTCGGGATGGATTCCGCTGCCAGGCTCTAACCTAGCTGGCAGGGCAGGTTGATCTCTCGAGGATGCCAAGTCCTTAGCTTCGGGATGGATTCCGTTGCCAGGCTCTCACCTAGCTGGCAGGCAGGTTGATCTCTCGAGGATGCCAAGTCCTTAGCTTCGGGATGGATTCCGCTGCCAGGCTCTCACCTAGCTGGCAGGGCAGGTTGATCTCTCGAGGATGCCAAGTCCTTAGCTCCGGGATGGATTCCGCTGTCAGGCTCTCACCTAGCAGACAGGGCAGGTTGATCTCTCGTGGTAACCAAGTTTGTTACCCAGAGAAGCTCTCGCCACCTAGGCTCCCATAGCTGGCGTGGCAGGTTGACTCCCTGGAGAGGCGTGCAAGGAAATTGCACTCGGCGAATACGTTGGTTGGACATTTCTTTCCGAGTTTGTGCCAACCTCGAAAAGAGCGGGGATTGTGTACAACCCCGTATTCGCCCCTGTATAGTTTTAAGCTTTTGGGAGATTTTGCACTCTCGGTGGCCAATTTTGGCTCTAGCTTGGAAACATACTAATAGGGGAGGAAAACTCTACCTCCCCCCAGTGCCCCCTTTTGGGGGGCAGGTGCGACAAGTTGGCTAACTCCAGCCCCCGTCCCTGTAGGTGCTTGGCGGCCTGGTGGGGCGAGACCGGCCGGGGGCCGGGGTCTCGCCCCTGCTCCTTCTAGCCTGGCGGCCTGGTGGGGCGAGACCGGCCGGGGGCGGGTCTCGCCCCTGCTCCTTCTAGCCTGGCGGCCTGGTGGGGCGAGACCGGCCGGGGGCCGGGGTCTCGCCCCTGCTCCTTCTAGCCTGGCGGCCTGGTGGGGCGAGACCGGCCGGGGGCCGGGGTCTCGCCCCTGCTCCTTCTAGCCTGGCGGCCTGGTGGGGCGAGACCGGCCGGGGGCCGGGGTCTCGCCCCTGCTCCTTCTAGCCTGGCGGCCTGGTGGGGCGAGACCGGCCGGGGGCCGGGGTCTCGCCCCTGCTCCTTCTAGCCTGGCGGCCTGGTGGGGCGAGACCGGCCGGGGGCCGGGGTCTCGCCCCTGCTCCTTCTAGCCTGGCGGCCTGGTGGGGCGAGACCGGCCGGGGGCCGGGGTCTCGCCCCTGCTCCTTCTAGCCCGGCGGCCTGGTGGGGCGAGACCGGCCGGGGGCCGGGGTCTCGCCCCTGCTCCTTCTAGCCTGGCGGCCTGGTGGGGCGAGACCCGGCCGGGGACGGGGTCTCGCCCCTGCTCCTTCTAGCCTGGCGGCCTGGTGGGGCGAGACCGGCCGGGCCGGGGTCTCGCCCCCTGCCCCTTCTAGCCTGGCGGCCTGGTGGGGCGAGACCGGCCGGGGGCCGGGGTCTCGCCCTGCTCCTTCTAGCCTGCGGCCTGGGTGGGGCGAGACCGGTCGGGGCCGGGGTCTCGCCCTGCCCCTTTCTAGCCTGGCGGCCTGGTGGGCGAGACCGGCCGGGGGCCGAGTCTCGCCCCCTGCCCCCTTTAGCTTGGCGCCTGGCGGGGCAGACGGTCAAGAGGCCGCGGTCTCGCCCTTGCCCCCCTGCAGTTTTACCTTCTTGCCCTCGGGGGAAATCCCCTTTTACCCCCGACGTGGCTGTTCTCTATTGGCCCGAGGCCTTTTGGCCGTAGGGGTAGTTTGGTCATTTCACCCCCAGGACTTGGAAAAACTATAAATAGACCCCCTTGGTGCCTTGGAGAGGATCTTTTCTTAGCTTCCTCCTCCCTTAGCTTCTTCTTGGTTGAGTAGAGAGAGCTCTCCAAGGCACCTAGCCTAGCCCTTTGGTGAGGGAGGGGAAGAGCTCAGGTAGCCTTCCGGGTGTGAGGTGGGACCTCCGCGCTAGAGCCGAGGGTCTGTTCATAGTCTCCTAAGTCTCCGGTCCGTGACGTTCTCTCAAGTGTAGTAGGTGTGAGGTCACCCCTTTCAGGGACCCCGAACTCCACAGAGGTCAAATTTGGCTTCAACAAATATTACACTCCCAATCTGCACTCCTCGAGAGATTCGATACTCGGAGGATAACTTCCCCAGTTTATTACTTGATGACGATCGGTGCACTTGCCGAGATTGAATCAAGTTTTTGGCATCGTTGCCGGGGAGTGCAACAGTTGGGTTTATTTTTCTATTGGAAAAGTTGTTGTAAGTGTTTTTGGAATTTTGATTAGTTTTTCTGTGTTGAATGACAGATCCAAACCCCAAGGATAGAGGTGACGATCTTGGAGTTGATCTTGAAACTGCACGAGCGAGGCGTGCCTGTCGGTGTGCTGCTGCTGCTGAAGGAAGAGAAAGAATGGAAGATTTAGGTTAAAGAGGAAATGGCCTCGGTGAACATGTAGGTGAGGACCAGGAGGAGGTTCGACCCCGCATTAGGATAATGCGAAACTTCACGACCCCTACTGCGGGAAGTGTTTACCCTGGTTTCGGCCCGGCCATCGTGAACCACCACTTCGAGATAAAGCCTGCCATCCTCAACACGATCTGCAATAACAGGCAGTTTTCGAGCCTACCAAGTGAGGATCCACAGCTCCATCTGGCAGAATTCTCGGAGATCTGTGGCACCTTTCGCTACACCGGTATTACAGATGATGTGGTGAAGCTAAGGCTGGTCCCATTTTCTCTTATGGACAAGGCTAAAACCATGCTCCACACTATTGCTCCCGGGACTGTGACTATATGAAATGCTCTTTCCTCGAAGTTCTTAGCCAAATTCCACCTGGTGGACAAAATAGTGAACGCCAGAAGGGAGATAGCCACCTTCCGGCAGCTGGACCAGGAAACATTATCTGTGGCCTGGGAGATATATGCTGATCTGTAGCGTCGATGCCCCCAGCACGGCTGTGAGCCGTGAAATTTGGTTGAAATATTTTATTTTGTCGTTGAGCCTAATTATACGGCCATGATCGACGTGGCGACTGGATTCACTATGATGAACCTGACTCCTGATGAGGCTTAGCGAATCCTTCATGACACCGCTTCTCATAGAACATATTGGATTGCTGGAAGAAACACACCTAGGGGTGCGAGAAATTTGTTTGAGGTGATGGCTATTTCGTTCCAGGGTTGGGGAAAACTCGACCATCGTACATATGAGTGCCCAGCTGGAGAAGCTTTTGCTGATCCCTCAGGTATATCTTCTGACGAGAGTGTGAACTTTATAAATAATCAGAACCGCACTACACCTTATAATAATGCTTATAACCCGAATGCGAGAAATCATCTGAATTTATCCTGGAACCAAAATGCTCCCGGTCAAAGGTTGCATGGAGTCCAACATCATTTTGATGCTCGTACTTCTAATAGCCAGCAGCGACCACCGCAATCGGGTTATAATCAGAATGCGTAGGGGACGCAAAAGAGTACATTAGAAGAGATGATGGATAAATTTGTGTTGATGGCTCAATCCAACATGGCCACTCAGACCGCCTCCATGAGAAACTTGGAGACGTAGCTGGGGAAACTGGCCCATGTGTTCTCTGAGCGTACTCGCAGCGCCCTCCCGAGCGACAAAAATTCCCGTGAGCAAGGGAAGTGTGTTGGGGAGACGGATGAGTGTATTAAAAATAAAGTGGTCGTGAAGTGTGAAATGAATGAGGTAGAGACAGTGGCCCTATGTGATTTTGGATTTTCTTACAACATTCTTGCTTTGCAAGATGTTGAAATATTTAATTTAAATATCAAGTCGAATGTCTGGATATCACTCGTGCTTGCCTACATGTCGGTAGTGAAGACCGACATTGAGATAAAAGAGGTTGAAGTGATATTAAACAGGGCTGTGGTGGTCACTAATTTCCAGGTGCTGGGACCAATGGGGAATGCTTCAAAACCCATCTTAGGGGTCCTCTTCCTTAAAGCTAGTGGGGCGACGTTGCAGTTTAACGCGAGCGGTATCACCATGGCAACCAAGGTTGATTCACCTTTGCAGCCGTCCCTTCCCTCTATGATCCTGAATGAACCCGAAAAACTGTAGGATTTGAATGTTGTGTTATCTGACTGTTTGCCTAGTGTTGTTGAGACAGGTGTGCTACAAAAAGGGGAATACATAGCGGTGAAAGAAGCAAAAATGCTAAAGATAGCGGAAGGGGAACAAAATCAGAGTTGCTTGGAGTGCAGCAAGTTGCGGATGAGAAGGGCAGTGAGCGGAGTTAAAGGCACGTCATTGAGACTAAGGAGCGGAGAAGGTCTGTTGAAAGCATGCATAATTAGAATCAAAAACTTATATTGAGCCAAATGATTTGTGTAAAACTGTAAAATAGGTTACATGGGTTGATCTATCACCCGCTGCAGGTGAGGAAAGGATGCCTCCGGATCGAAAAGCTAGAGCTACCACTGAATTGAATGGAGTGGTTGTACCGCCATGGAGATCTCCATCCATGCAATTGCGCAAAAAAGAACTGTGAATGCGCAAGGCGATGGATTTTGTCCGCCGGAGCGAGAAGGAAGAGGCAAGGGGCAGGGGAGATTCGTCTTCCCTGGGCCCTAAAGCTTATGCTTCTCCCTCGTCTCGCATGTCAGGGGGGATCTATCACAAGTTACCGATTAACTAAGATGTGAGGGATCTACGCCCCCCTCGTTTAGTATAATTTTTGCTTAATGTTGTGTGTGAAGTTTTAGACTTAATCATTGTGTACTGCACTTATGTTCTTGAACTATATATAAAATTGTTAATACAGGTATTTTGTCCACCTTAAGGATGGTAAAGAAAAGTGGCTCCAGGGAGACAACCTTTTATTTTGTTTTTGTTTTTTTGCATATTCTTTAATATGGATTGTTGTGCTTGGAGGTATTTTCTTTTGTAGGTGGAGTTCATTTGGGTCGTGGACTTTCAACATAAATTAATGCCAATCTTTTATTATGCTCATTTCTGAGCATTGGGTAACCCCTTCACCTTACTTGCTTTTTAATTTAACGATCACATTGTGGTGTTAGGATGTTTAGGCTAAGTCTAGTGGGGCGAGTTATGCGGCGTACTCACGCATGTGCAGTAAACCATTGTCGTACTAGAACAATATATTCATTTGATGCCTTTGATGATTGGCATTGCATACCACTGCACCACACTTGAGCGCGTGCTTGAACAGAGGCACGTCATTAGTTTTATCGGCATTAGTGTGTGATTTGGAAAATTTCAGTGCTCGCATAGGATTGTGAGGCAGAGTAAAATGTTGCCTCTATGAGTTCTCCTAATCGAGTGCTCACGTCTCATTTAGGATTACGTGAATAATTAGATTCTTTTTATTCTCATAGCATATTTTATTTCTATTGGCGTAAATCTTGTTTATTCTACTCGCCTACTTCGAGTCCGGTGTGAATCAAAAGGTAGCGTATGGATGTGTGTCGACATCGGTAGCCTCGTATTGCTCGAGTCGGGAGGAAGGATTGTCTTTCTCGGTGGGTAAGAACTTGCCCCTAGCTACTCTCGAAGCATGGGTACATGGTTAGTCAAGTGCGCATGTCATGTAGGCCGTCACTTTGTTCTAGTTTGAGCCTTGTACCATTCCCGACGTCTATCCGTTGTTATCCCCATTGAGCCTATCCCTTCCTTTGAAATCCCTACACCCGCTACTAAAGCTATATATCTTTTCCTATCTCACACCCGAATGTGGTCGCTTGGTTGGTTTGTTTAATTTTAGTGTTGTATCTGTTATGTGTGGTTGTTATGCGGGAGCTTTGTTCCGCTTGTGGTGTTGCCGTGTTTTTGGCTCGTTTTTGTTATTTGGTTAAAAAATAATTATAAATGAAATGAAAATGGAAATTCCCAATGTGGAATAAAAAAAGAAAATTTGTTTTAGAGTTCTGGTTTTATGGTTGTGAAATTTGGTTGTATTGTGTTCATTATGGGCGTGCATGCACTGTTAAAATTCCAAGTCTGGTGGTGCACTGCACGTGTTTGTCGTTTCGTGTAACCGTGCGTGACCACTTTTTCTGAACTGCTTCTAATTATGCTCAGGAGTTGACTAGAGTAAGGGGGGATTCCGCCATTTCCGCTCATCTGAGCTGGAAAATCTTCCTGCAGCCACTTTTATCCTCACTCCTCCTAGGAGAGCTCATTCGGCCACCATTCTTCCTCCAAACTTCACCGCAAGCGAAGATCTTCTGCTGTTTTCTTCATCTCCATCTCAAGTGGAGCATTTGGAGCTCCTCTCACTGAAATTGGAGAGCTTTCCGGCAACTATCAGCCTTCACGGATATTGAATAAGACGGGGAAAACACCTTTGAAGTAGGTGACAGCACTTCAAGCTTCCTCAGACATTAAACCCTACCGTTCCCGGATGAAGACCGACAACCTTCGAATCCAGCCGAGAATCGTGGCTAGCCTTCATGAGTTGGGTTGTAAATCTCCTCTTTACTCTCATTTGGATGTTGTTTCTATGCTTTGTATGTTAGATAAACTTGCCAGGAACTCTTAACAAAGTCCATGGTGGTTTACTATTGCAAATGTTGTTGTCGTTCATAGTTTGGCTTTACTTCCTTTGCTTGCTTTGAGTTGTTGATTGGTGATACGCCGCACTAATGTGTGTTATGGGCTGGCTGGCAAAGAGGTGTTTTCGACTCTCAACGGTTACGACCACACGCCCTAATACTCATCGGAATATTCCACTATTGTGAAGCGGTGAAGGAGACCCGCATAAATAATTTTAGTTGTTCTAAAACAAAACCTCAACCCCCAATCCATTTTACGTTTGCAATCACTTCCAACGATAAAGATCACACTCCCAATATGCACTCCTCGAGAAATTCGGTACTCGAAAGATAACTCCACCAGTTTATTACTTGACGACGATCGGTGCACTTACCGAGATTGCATCAGACCCAAACTTGGATGCTATCAGCATTAAACTTCAGGCACTGATTGAAGGAAGAGGGTATGCAGCGGAAAGCACTGATGAGCGGTCGTCCAAATATGGCATTCTAACTACTAGGGGCCTCCACGATGACATACCTGCAGTTTCTAGACTGCCCCCCTAGAGTAACATGAAGTCCCACTCCTCCTTCCACCTCCTTCCATTCCTCGGATAATCCATATGGAGGCCCATCCAAAGCCAACACCATCCTGGCCTCCACCTTCGTCGCATCGAATGCCTTCTTGAGGATGACGTTGATCGAGCTAAAGTTATCAAAGAGGATCCGAGAAACGGTAAAATTTTTGACCATGGCCTGGATCACAAGAGCATCGCAAAATGGATCCTCATTATCTGGAATGTCCTTTCTTGAGAAGGTAATCTTCTCCTCCGGGGGTGGGGCTAGTGTTGGGTTATTTCTAAACGACACAACACTTATGCGTAATGGAATAAAGGAACAAGAAAAGCCAAAAGTATTTCGGATCTAGCAATATACATTGATCAAAAAGAAAGTGTTGTAAAATAAAATTACCTTTGCGCGATTGAGTCGATACTCAACCTAAATGCTCCAGAATATCTGTCGATCACTGAGTGGCTAGAGTCCTTGGTACAAAATTGTGTCTGCACCTCTACTGTAGATCCACATGAATGGGAGAACCCGTAGAGTCTTATCTAACAAGGTATAGGTCAAGAGTGGGACTCTGCATCTTCACAGATTGCTAGATCTGTTACAGAAGAGGTGGCTGTGACACTCACCAGAATCGAGGTCAGCGACGGTGATGGGATCGGCAAAGGCGGAACAGCTTCCATTAGCCTTTTAGGTCTCAGTTTTTCGCACAGTTCGGCTCATGTGCTTAGACAGAATCAACACGTCAAAATCCTAAAGAGAAACCCTAAATTCTTCTAGTTATACCCAAAGGAATAAACAAAATAGCATGTCGATATTCGCAGAGCCAAGACTTGGAATACAACCTTTCGATCAAACAACCCTTCTATCGACGAATCGTTCAGTATCCATAACATATTCGATGAATCGTTGAGTATTCATATCATACTCGACGAATCGTCGAGTATCCATAAGATAATCAACAAAGGAATTGAGTGAACTCAACGCACTCAATGCTCACAGTGCCAAACCCGTCGAATCAACATTTTACTCAACGAAGGCGTTGAGTGAACTCAACGCGAAAATGCCAGATTCATCGAATCAACCTTTGACTCGATGAAGTCGTTGAGTGAACTCGACGCACTCAATGCCTAAGAACCAGACTCGTCAAATCAACATCTTGACTCAATGAATCATTTAGTGAACTCAACGCACTCAATGCTTAAGTGCCAAACTCATCGAATAAACATTTTAACTCGACGAATCATTAAGTGAACTCAACACACTCAGCGCCATAATTTGACGAGTCAACACTTGTCTCGACGAAAGTATTGAGTTATCTCAATGCACTCGACGCTTTAATAGCCTGGCTGAGCTGAGTCATTTCCACTCATCATATGAGCAAAGAAATACTAATCAAATCTCCCAATTTCTCCAAATGTACTTATGTGTGACAATAATAGGCTCATACTGTGTTGGAAGTGCTACTGCATGCTTGATTTCTTCCAGATCATATTGTTAACACCAACAATCTCTCAATTGATCTTGAAAGTATCAAACAATGAGCGATATCTAGCAGTGCATCATTGCTCCCTAAGCAATAAGAGTTTAGAACTCAAAATCCATCGTTACCAATGTATCAGTGTTGCCATGTCCCTTCATCCCTTACATCTGAATAGAACTAGAGGTATATACCGTGTCACCCTCATAATTATTCAATCCCAGTTTCTTGATCAAGAATGGACTTCTATAAATTGGTGAGCCCAATATCACATATTTACTCAACCAAGCAAGGCCAAGCATTTCTCTGTCCCATTCCATCAAGGGGCCCTTGCATGCAACTCCTGTCATATAGGAGGACAAATCCCATCTCTACTAACATGCAAACTCCCAAATGATTCATAGTGTACTCAATAACTGTTGGGTATTGCATCCACAATAGCCTAGATTTGTATGAAATCACCCTTGAACTAAGATGAATTGAGTTTGTATTTGATGATAGTTTTTGTTACGTATTTACAGGCCTTAATTTCTAAGTGTAGACCAATGTCAATCTACAATGAGTCTACAAACATAGGATCATACGATGTATTCCCTCATTGTGTGATCCATGGTGTTGACTCATGTGTAGCCTCTCTATTGGGACACACTTTCTTTTCAAACACTAAGGGCAAGAGAAAAGATGGATGCTGATTTTAATGAAGAATTAAGATTTTCAGTTTTTCAGAAAAAGTCTAAGTTTTTTTCTCGAGTACTATATTTGTACTCGAGAAGGACTTAAGAAATTTCTCGAGTTAGACTTGTCTTAATTTTGAGTGGCAGAAGTTGTTCTCGAGAAAGCTTAATGTTATTCTCGAGAAGGGCTTTTGTTTTCGAGTACTATATGACATTTCTTCTCGGGTTGTTTCTTTTCCAGTCAATATTTTCTAAGTCTTTTTCTCGAGAAGAATAAAATTATTCTCGAGAAGACTATCTTTTGTTCTCGAGATGCAGAAGTTAATTCTCGAGACCCGGAGTATTTTTCTCGAGAGCCAGACATTTATTCTCGGGATGATTATTTGTTCTCGAGTAACATAACGATTCTTCTCGAGAACAAAACATCATTTTTCTCGAGTACTTATGTCATTCTCGAGACTGCTGATTTCCACATCCACATATTTTTCTAAGTATTTTTCTCGAGATCCTCTTAGCTCTTCTCAAGAACCAGTATGTTTTTCTTGAGTACAATACTTCTTCTCGAGAACACCAGTACTCTATTTCTGAAAATTTCTAAGTCCAGACAGAGGTGTATTTCAAATATCATTATCGCGTTATTGGTCCACGTGGATGTCATTAATGTGATTATGACCGTTATACAAGTCCCATATAAGGTCTTGTCATTTTCGACCAACCCTAAGAAGATGAAATAAGAAGAATTACAAGCTGCTGCAAGAAGTAATTCTAAGAATTCGGAATCTGACATTTCTATCTAAATCGAGAGCTATTGATCATCATCTTCATCGTCAAAGCGCTTTCGATCCAGATCGATTCAGAGAAGTTGATTCATAGATCAAAATTTTTCTCAAACGACAGATCTTCTACCTGATCGTGTGAGCCCAGAGAATTTCAGATCAGAGTTCTTGTCGATTCTTCTTCAACCATTTTTGATAAAGCCGCAAAGTTCAAAGAAAGAAGAACAGGCAGAAGCATTTCAGATCTAAGATCAAATCACTGTTTGTATTTGTTATTTCATTCTATTGTTGTAGGAGATCTTTCTCCGAGTTGTAGGAGTTGTATTCTCCGAGTTCATGTAGGAAGTTTTATCTTCCGAATGTAGATCTAGTTTTGGGGATCGAGTTATAGGAATGTTGTTCCGAGGTGTAGGATTGTTTTCAATCCAAGATTAGTGGAGTAGCCGAGTCTAGTGCGTTGCTAGATCGGTGAGTGGAAAGTGGATGTACCCAAGGTTGGGGAACCACTATAATTTTTAGTGTCGTCTGTGATTGCTTGGTTAATTTTCTATGCATAGCTCATTAAATTTTTTATTTCTCAAAAAGAAGCACAACTCACAAATTCACTCCCCTCTAGGTGATTTAGGTAAGACAACTAAAACATTTTCAATTGGTATCAGAGGGAGGTTGTTCATAAAAAGGTTAACACCTTGAACAGATCTGCCCCAAAATTGTCTTTTGAGTAATCAAAGCTTGTACAAGGCCAAGGATTTTGCAAAGCTTTCTTTGTGCACAAAGACTAACTTTCCCATGTGGAAAGAATGGATTAAGTTCTTCATGGAAGCTGTGGATCCAAGGATCTTCATGATTGTTGAAGAAGGTTCTTATGTTCCAATGACCATCTCCAATATTGATCCTACCAAAAAGGTTCCTAAGAAATTAATGGACCTTGATAAAGTTAAAATTTCACTTGTCTCGTTGGACAAGAAAGCTAAAAATATTATAGCAAGTGCAGTCGATGATTCTATGTTGTAGAATCTGATTCACTGTCAATCTTCTAAGGAAATGTGGCAATCTCTTATCAGCTTGATGGAAGGCACTGAAAAAGTTAGGGATGATAGAAGATCCCTATTGAATCAAAAGTATGAAGCATTCTGACAAGGATCAAAGGATTCTATTGCAGATACCATTGAAAATTTCTTCATAATTGTTAACGGCCTAAGAGTATTGATGCTATAGATCACGGCAGTGAACCAGTCGCACAAGTAATAAAAAATGGGGGTTTTCCCAAGTATCGATCTCACAAGGAACACAGTAAGGTGGAGTTTATTTCGAGGAGGACTTGAGATTGAAGTCCTCAGGTCGGAGCTAACTAAGGGGAGGTTTTGATGTTGTGGAAACAGAAAATAAAATACTAACAACTACTCATATGCAACGCCGCTATGCGATGCTTCGTCAGGCGGGATGGAAGACTAGTCGGGCCGCTATGCACCGAATTGCTAGGCAGATGGAAGAGTAGGCTTGCGAATGAGGTGGTGAGAATGGCGGGATGAGGGTCGTAAGCACCTCTTCGCAACGCACGCCACTAGAAATTGCTAGTGCGGCAAGGGTGGATGGTGGTGGATGGATATATGGCACAACTCAAGCAACTAAAGCGTAAACAAACACAGAATCACATAGACATGAATCTAGTAAAGTTTACATCTAAAGTGCAATAACATCAATATAAATACAGTTTTAACACACATATACAACAATAAAGCAAGTACAAGTCAAGAGATCGACTGAATCCGAAGTCTTGCTGAGGATTCACGGTTAGAATCGTCGGGTTGTCATTCCGCGTCCAAGCTCGGTCCTCAACTGCTTTCGAGGTATAGAAGGGCTGTCACCACCTTCCAATAGCCCGTCTTCTTCATCTCACGATAACAGACGAAGTTTGCTAGCTTTCCTTTGCTTGATGGCTATGGCGTCAAAACTCTACTTGAAGCTCACAGATGAAGGAGAAGGCCGAGAGGAAGCTCCGGCTTGGATTTAGCGGTGAAAGCTTTCCCGGAGCACCTCCCTAGGGTGGAAGATGAAGGGGAACAACGGAGAAGGTGGAAAACGGCGGAGGAAATTGGCGATCTGCGGATCTCTTGGATTAGGGCGAGACCTGCACTATTTATACAAAAGCAGAAATGAACAATGCGCACGATCACAGGCGCACGACCAGTGGTCGTGCGCACTATGTCCTATGCTCGTGCGCACTGGCATGGAATATCAGGAAGAAGAACTGGGATACTGCGCACGAGGAGTGGCGCACGACCAGTGGTCGTGCGCACTAAGTCCAATGATCGTGCGATTACCTAGACAGGACTCCAGAAAAGAGGAATCAATGCACACGATTAGTGGCGCACGACCAGTGGTCGTGTGCAATATGTCCAGTGGTCGTGCGCTTACCCTATGATGATTCTAGAAAACGTAGAGTAGAGCGCACGATCAGGGGCGCACGACCAGTGTTCGTGCGCATTAGATCCCATGATCGTGTGCAGTATTCCTGTTTCACAACCATCCCGGAACACCCACACGACCCCAGTACCGAAAGGAAAAATCAATCACTAATATGTGCAGACATTCCAGACAATCACAAAAAAGGAGTACAGACTAAAAGAATAACACAATACACAACCACGGGCTAAAATGTGCACTTCCTATGGAAATAAAGACAGGATGAAATCTATATGATATTGAACTAAAAGTGAAGTGCAACCGTGTGAAAACTAGCCCAGATGAGTTCGAAAGTAGGTATATAAAGTGGACTCATCACACCCCCAGACTTAACTATTTGCGCGTCCCGAGCAAACAAAATCTAAGCAGATAGGGAAAAATACTAGTTAACAAAGAAATTGTGAAACGAAGTACCATGCGTAGTCGCATGCTCGCGTGCGTAAAAATATAATAGAAGAAATTTCTAAGTATACAAAATAGTTTATACTTTTCACAATGCGTATCAAAATTTTATTATTACTCAAAAATGGAATCACGGTGAATCATCCGGTCATACGTAGGGAGAAAGTAGACTAATCACTAGGAGAGCATTGTCAAAGATCGGGGATCCGGATAACCTCCAAAGGAATCCACCAATGTCGGTGACCATAGCTTGCCTTTTCGCATTCTCTCCACGGCACTGGTTTGGTTCACACACGAATCAGTAGGACTTTATGTGAAGAGATGGGGCTTGGGTTTCGGTGAGGTAAACAAGGATAAACAAGAAGGCTATGCACCTAACCCAAAGGAGCTAGTATGAAGGGAATCCATCAGCTAATCAAAATATATGCGGGTACACCACACCCCCAAACTAAACTTTTAACATATGGGTGTGTGCACCACCTACTCCAAATATAATCACATTTCCAAAATGATTTTAAATTTTACTTTTCCTTTTCACTTTTTTTTATTTACAAATATTTTTCTTTTTCTTTTTATTTTCACAGTTCAGCAGATATAAACTTGGGAGCACTTCCACATTTTCACAAATAATAACACCACATCACATCCCAACATGAAAATGTAAAACTCTAAAGCTCAACTCGGGAGTGCGACTAGGATTGGCTTGGAGGCTTTGGTGAAATCATAGTGGAGCTGTATCAAAAGGAGGGGTAGGCACAACGGGGCTAGCGAGGATAAGACGTTAGGAATGGTACAAAGCTCAACCGGGCCAAAATGATGGCCTACATCACACTCATGCATGACTAACCTATACCCATGCTTCAAGAATAGCTTGGGGCAAGTTCTTAGCCAACGAGAAAGACTATCCATCCTCCCAACTCGAGCAATACGAACATAACGGCCGTCTACACACATCCCTAAGCTACTGTCGGATTCACACCGGATTCACCAACTTTTGAGTAGAATAAAAAGTATTTACGCAATTAGAAAAATATAAAACTAAAAGCAGACAGAAAAATTAAATCTACTCCAATTTCTACACGAGACGAGAGCAGTTGACTACGATCACAACAAGGCCAACATTTTACTCCGTCTCACAATCCTATGTCAGCACCATAATTTTCCCAAATCTAACGAAAAAATGAGTTTAACTCGCGGCACACTAACATTTAAGCACGCGCTTAAGTGGGTGCAGTGGTGTGCAGTGCAATGAACTAATCAAAATAAAACTATATAAGCTTCTAGTATGCACATGAGATGTGCACGTGCAAAAGGTAACAAAATGGCTCTCCCCAGACTTAAACTAAACTACACAGCAAATGATAGAGAAATTAAAATCATAAAGAGCTAAGGGAAGAGGTTACCCAATGCTCAGCTAGTGAGCATACCAGAAGAGGCGTGGAAACTGAAGCAGGCCCGCCATATGAAGAATCAGAACCCCGCCAATGCAATTTGCTATGAATACCTGCAGGGGTGAGCTCGGCAAAAACAAAAGAAAAATATACAAAAAGAAATGCTAAAACTAAAATAGACATGAAAAATAAAATGCAGAAAATGAAAGATAAGTACTGGGGTTATTGTCATCCCAGCACGACTTATTACATTCTAAACAGTTCTAGCTAATGGGCCTATGAAATAAAAAGTGCACAGGTAACTGACCGAATATCCGTTTCGGTAACGGGTACCGATACGGTGATAGAACAGTTACCCCTCTGCCTAAATAATCATACCTGCTCCTCGCAGGCAGAGGAAATAGGAAGTAGGGTGAGGAGGAGGCCTGGTCCTCACTCATTTCACCACAAAACAAATCCTTGCCTAGCAAGGTATCGTCTATCACAGGCCCGCAGGAGGCGATGGCAACGGCATGAGCACAAAGCTCATCATCATCCCAACATACCTGTGGAGACTCATCCTGCACAGGCTCAGATAAAGAAGGGGGATCAAGAAATAAAAGAGAAGAAGAACTAAAATAATCAGAAATAGGGAGAGTGATCCCGGTATCACTCTCAGCAGGATCCAAGCAGAGATCACTGTCGGTGTCATATGAGTCGTAACGAGGGGAATCTAAGAACTCAAGGTCCGCGGTGGTAAGTGGAACGGCCTCATCTAATAAGGAGGTGCAAACCTCCACATCAGAAAGAGGGTATTCCTCATCCCATTGGGGTGCGTAAAAATGTTCCGAAGATCCACTTTCTCCGTCGGAGATAGAGGAATCATCATCCCACTTCGGCGCAACCTCGGGCATCGAATCATCCACAATCACGGCATCATCAACCGACTCACAAAAAAGAGGAATAGCACAATCCGGCAAAAATTGCGGAGGGGCAAGGCTGCTCTCAAAATCAAGCACTGAATGAGCAGGCCCCATCGCAAAATCATTCGTTGACGCCACCCTGTCGATGACCGGAACAATCTCATCGTCCCATACAGGAGCGTCCATGAGTTCCTGCTCCACGTTTTGTTGGCTAACACCAGAGTGATCATCATCACTCAAGGAAAGCTCGTAAAAAGGGATCGAGGGACCCATGAAAGATCTGTATGCGGCTAGAGATTCTTCGGTAATCTCAACGGGTAGAGAATGAGCAAAGTGCATTATGTCAGTGTATGGGCCAGGCAACACCCTAGTAGGCCTGTCCACAACAGTCTTTCACGAACGAGAGGTTGTTGGGAACACGCCCTTAGAGGGAGAAGGCTTGCACAAACGAGGGCAATCCTTCAACATGTGGCCCACACCTTGACATAACAAACACCGAATGCAATGCTCGGCATTCATATCAGCAATGACATCGATGGATTGGCACAAAGTGTCAAGGATACGGCACTCAGCATCAGGATCCATCACGAATAAAAATAATTGCTGAAAAAGTGCTAAACAGCTAAAATGAAAATAGCACGGATCTGCTATCTAAATCAAAAATCAAAGAAATAAGCAAAATAAAAATTCTAATAACAAAAGCAAATAATAAAAAAAATGATATGCATAAATGGAAAAGGGCTTCAATCTATTATCTCCCTCTCCAAAAACTCACACGACTGTGTTACCCGGCAACAGCGCCAAAAACTTGATGATATAGATCACGACAGTGAACCGGTCGCACAAGTAATATAAAATGGGGGTTTTCCCAAGTATCGATCTCACAAGGAACACAGTAAGGTGGAGTTAATTTCGAGGAGGACTTGAGATTGAAGTCCTCAGGTCGGAGCTAACTAAGGGGAGGTTTTGATGTTGTGGAAACAGAAAATAAAATACTAACAACTACTCCTATGCAACGCTGCTATGCGATGCTTCGTCAGGCGGGATGGAAGACTAGTCGGGCCGCTATGCACCGAATTGCTAGGCGGATGGAAGAGTAGGCACGCGGATGAGGTGGTGAGAATGGCGGGATTAGGGTCGTAAGCACCTCTTCGCAACGCACGCCACTAGCAATTGCTAGTGCGACAAGGGTGGATGGTGGTGGATGGATATATGGCGCAACTCAAGCAACTAAAGCGTAAACAAACACAGAATCACATAGACATGAATCTAGTATGAAATTATACATACCAAAATATCATAGAGATTCAAGGTCATTTGACCCGTAAGATAATTCCTAGGGTTTAAAGTCCTAAATACTTATTAAGTGATTTATGCGTGGTGCATGTGTCTAAATACCATCATAACCCTTCCTAGGGCATTTCACCACCCTAGTATTTCATGGACTAATCCCCAAGTCCATCCAAGAACATAACCCCCTATGTCCTTTACAAGCGCCCAAAGTTCAACCTTAGTGTTAGAACTGGGGTACTTGGGCAAATTCACCCTAATCCACCCCATAATCTATACGAGGGTGTTAAATGTCATGTCAAATCAGTGGCCCAAATTTCAACCTCTGTTGAGGTGGTTTGGCCACTCAAACACAGAAAGGGCACTTTTGACCTAAATACCCCTTTTAGGGCAAGGCTAGGGTTTGCTTATTTCCAAACTAAATCATCTCCAAATGGGATGAAAATTTATACAGAGCCTTATGATGACCCCAAGGTCCACTCACCAATATTTGGGAGGATTTGGAGGTAATTAGGTCCCCTAATTAAATTACCCAAGGATTATTAAATAATTTCAAAACTTTAGAAAACCTGTCCCCAAAAATTCCCATTTTTGTACATAATCTATGTATAGGTTTGAATGACCCCTGTCCAAATTTCAGGTCATTTGGACTTGTGGTGAATTCGGGGCACACATTTAAATTTCTAACTAGTCCTAGGTATAGACCTCACTAAAATGGGTTCTGTGGTCAAACCACTTAACCAAATTGGTTGAAATAAATTTTAAAATAAAGTAGACCCATAGAGCTACAATTTCATGTTGGTCATTTTCTCCGAAATAGCGCCTAGATGTTTTTAAAAAATAGAAACATTAACTGTAAAATATGTGATAGAAAATCACATAATTGAAATAATTAATTCCGAGGAATATAATCAGGCCGCACGAATCTTGGCGCAAAATAAACAACATCCCGTCATCTTCAAGCTCCAACCAACGGCCGGGATTTCCCCATCTTGGAGTTTGTTCCATGCGCATTTCCCGGCCACCCGACCACCTCCCTGGCCGACCACCGCCAGCACCACCTCCATCACGGTGGTGGCTATCTCCAGGCGGCGGCACAGCCATCGGAGGTGTGGATTCCGATGATCCCGACAAGTTAATTATTTCGAAAAACCAGAGAAATTAATGGCTTGAATCAGGCTCAATTGAGCCCGATTCGTTTCCCTATTGAAACCTATGATCTACCTATTGAAGAAGGAGCAAGGGAGGACCTTATTGGTGGTCTGGAGTCGAGCCAATCGCCGGGTTGCCATTTGTGGTGGAGGTGTCGCCGGAGTTCTGCAACAACACAGTCAAGTTTCCCGGCTCCTTCAGGTAAGATATGGAAATGAATCCTATGAGTCTAGTGATTCTTTTAAAGTCACTAAATGGGGAAGAGGAGGGGCCAAGCACCACTGGCCATTAATGGCCATCAATGGTGTTTTCGGGCATGGGTGGATTCACTATTACGACCATGAACAACCACCAAAATGGCCCCTGACCTTCCCCAAATTGAATGGGGAGTTGAATCAGCTCCCTTGGAGGTGGAGGGAGGGGCTCTTGGTCTGCCTTGGCGATGAATGGTCTTCCTCCCATTTCTCACTCCTCCATTAAAGGGCAAGTGAAGCTTTTTTCTCTCACCTAGTCACCTTGGCTGAAATTAAATGGGTAATTCAATAAACCTACACCCCATGAAATCATTTAAATAATTATCATGAGGCTATCCCAAATGAATTTGGGTTTGAGTTTAAGTTAGCCCATTCGGGTTAACTTGACACAAAGGTGGGTTAACTCAACCCTAGGCCTCATTGGGTGACCTAGCTACCCTAGACGGTGATTAGTGACCCATTGGCCTCCCCTAGTGTATAGGTAGGGTTTGGTAGGGTTGTCTTGGTACTTGTAGGTCACCTGCCCCTTTGTTAGGGCACTTTGATCATTTTAGTGCTAGGGTTGACTTGGGTCAACTTAGCTTCTTGTGTTGACCCCAATGGATCCCTAGTGACCCATTGACCTCATTTTGGGGTTATGAGGGCATATGTGGGGTCCACTTGGCTAAGGAATTTCAACTGACCCTAAGTAGGCCAGTTTGACCCATTTAGTGTTAGGGCGGACTTAAGCCAACTTGGCCAATTTGCCTGTCCCCATTGGGTCCTTAGTGATCCTATAAACCATCCAAGGTAGTTTAGGGTGTTGTGGTAGGGTCATGGGGTCAAGTTGGAGACATAAAGTCAAACCCTAAGTCTGGTGGTGAGGCTGTGCTATAGGCAGACCAAGGTGATCTTCACCTTGGCCCTTATTCACTTGGTCCTTTGATCTTCTTATGGTTTTGTCATGACCTAGTCAAGATAAAACCACTCCTAGGGGTCTAGTTGTTTGAGGGATGTTACAAATACCAATATATAAAAAATAAAAGTTTTGTCTCCGATATTAAGGTTAAGCCTACGGAATTTCTACTGAAGTAAAAGTATGAAACATCCCTAGGAGTTGCAGGTATACCTGACTCGAAAGGTTCCGGGTACTTTTGCTGCATCAAGTCCTATGGCTCCCAAGTGTGATCCTCCTGCCCATGGTTTCTCCACAAAACCTTGACTAGCAGAACCTTCTTGCATCGCAATACCCACACTATCGTAACATCGATCCTGATTGGCTCCACGCTGACTGATCGATCTGAGGCCACCTTGCCGTCTGCAGTGGAAATCAATTGCTCAGTGCGTAGTAGAGCCCTCCTAAGTGAAGAGACATGGCAGACATCGTGAAATCCCGCTAACCCTGGTGATAGCTCCAGTCTTTAAGCGAAGGGGCTGATCCGCTCCAGGATCCTATAAGGCCCCATGTATCTCGGACTGAGCTTCTTCCGCCCACGAACCAGCGAGACTCCATGCATCGGTCGTATTTTCAAGAAGACCCAGTCTCCTACCAGGAACTCCACCTGACAATGTCGCGCATCGTAATATTTGGCCTGCCTGCTCTAGGCTTCAACATCCTGTCCCGAATCAATCTAACCTGAGTATCAGTGTCCTCCACAAAATCTAAGCCAAGTGCCTTCAGATCCTCATCCTGAACCCAAGATAGTGGGGTCCTGCACCTCCGTCCGTATAATGCCTCATAAGGGGCCATGCCTATGCAGGACTGATGGCTATTATTGTTCGAGAACTCGATCAGCGGCAGTAGTCTCTCCCAACGCTCGCCGCGGTCCAAAATGCATAGGCGCAAAAGATGTTCCAGTGTTCGATTGGTGCGCTCCGTCTGTCCATCAGTCTGGGGGCGGAAAGCCATGCTGAACATCAACCGAGAACCCAGGTAAGCCTGAACTGACCTCCACTCCTTGGACGTAAACTGTTCGTCCCGATCTGACACGATTGTCCTGGGAACCCCATTATAGCGCACAAAGTACTCGACAAACCTCCGTACTAACACACTGACCGGAGCGTCCTTCACAACAGGAATAAACATGGCCACCTTCGTCAGTCTATCAACAATCACCCAGATCGAATCATTCCCTGCATGAGATCGGGGTAGCCAATGTATAAAATCCATGACTATGTCCTCAAACTTCCACTCCGGCACTAGAAGGGGCTGTAATAACCCGACAGGATTCTTGCACTCCGCCTTTACGAGCTGACAAGTCTCGTAATGCGTCAAACAATAAGTATTATCCTTCTTCATGCCTGGCAAATACATCGTTCTTTTTAGGTCCGCTGCCATCTTGGTGATCCCCGGGTGCACTGAGTATCTGCTGAAGTGTGCCTCTAACATGATATCCTCATGAATTTGGCCCCCTGTCGGTATATAGCCCCTGCCTTTAAAACATAGCAGCCTATCTCTCAGGGAGTAGTCTCCTGCCGTGCCTTCCTCCAAGGCCCTGAATATCGACTTTGTCCTCGCATCCAGCCACTGCCCATCCTTGATGCGATCCTGAATGGCATCGGTGGCAGTCATCGAAGCAACGTACTCGGTATATAGCTCTGTATCATCCTCGGACACTAAGGGTATATGCATCTCATCCAACATCTTCACCAACCCCAAAGCCATCAGTTGAGGACTTGCTCTCGGCGTTGTTGCTCTACGGCTCACAGCGTGTGCCACTACGTTTGCCTTCCCGTGGTGATAGTGCATGGTATACTGATAGTCCGAAAAAAACTCTACCCAGCGTCTCTGTCTGATGTTTAGCTCCTTCTGCGTGTCCACATACTTCAAGTTATTGGGGTACGAGAATATATCGCAGTGGACACCGTATAAATATTGTCGCCAGATCTTTAAAGCAAAAATAACCGCCCCCATCTCCAAGTCATGCACCGAGTAGTTCTGCTCATGTTTCTTCAACTGACGGGAGGCATAAGTTATCACATGCCCATTCTGCATCAGAACGACACCCATCCCCTGATATGATGCATCCGTGTATACCTGGAATCCTTCCTTCCACGATGGCAGAGCAAGGATAGGCGTCGAGGTAAGCCGACCTTTAGCACCAGACAGGCAGCCTCGCACAGTGATAAATGGAGACTCCTTCTTTGTCAGAGATGTGAGAGGGAGAGTAATTTGCGAGAATCCCTTAACGAACTTCTGGTAGTATCCGACAAGCCCTAAGAAACTCCTAACATCCGTTGTCGTCTTCAGTGGTGGCCAATCCCGTACTTCCTGAATCTTCGCTGGATCTACCGCCAATCCTGCTCCACTGATAATATGGCCCCAAAAGGCCACCCCTTTTAGCCAAAACTGCACTTGCTGAACTTAGCAAATAGCTTGTGCTCTCGGAGCTTTTCCAGAATCAGAGCCAGGTGTCTCGCATGCTCCTCTTCTGTCCTCGAGTAGATGAGGATGTCGTCTATAAATACGATGACGAAGACATCCAGATATGGATCAAATACCCGGTTCATAAAACTCATGAATGCGGAGGGTACATTCGTAAGCCCGAAGGGCATCACGGTAATCACGTACAGTCCGAATCTACTGCTGATGGCTTTCTTTGGGATGTCCTCCTCCTGAATGCGTAGATGGTAATATCCCGACCTTAGATCTAGCTTTGAAAACCAGTGATCTCCGTCCAACTGATCAAATAGTTCATCTATCCTTCGCAGAGGATACGTGTTCCGGACGGTCAGCATGTTCAAGGCCAGGTAGTTGATACATAATCGAAGTGTCCCATCCTTCTTCTTGACGAACAACACTGGAGCTCACCATGGTGAAGAGCTAGGCCGGAAAAATCTGGCTTTTATTAGCTCCTGTAGCTGGCTTTGAAACTCCACCAACTCCTTCGGGGCCATTCAGTAAGGAGCTCTGGATGCCGGCTTAGCCTCCGACATGAGCTGAATTTGAAAATCCTTCTCCCCGTGCGGGGGTAGCCCTGGTAGCTTCTCCAAAAATATATCGGCAAAATCCCGCACCACCGGGATATTCAGAATGGAATCTTTGGCCTCGGCCACCTCAAAAAGCTTATGATACACCTCATCTCCCCGCAGATGGGACTTGACGGTTTGAATAGAAGATTACAATATACGAGGTGCGAGTTCAATACCTTGGAAAACGACCTCCGAGTCCTTATGCCTTAAGACAATTTGCTTTTCTACATAGTCAATTCTAGCGTGGTGCCAACATAGCCATGCCATGCCCAAAATAAGATCGAACCCCAGTATTTCCAATACCGTTGCCAGGTTTCGAAGGTCTTTCCCCCAATACAAACTTCCATATTCCACTTTTGCGGACGAAGTCATCATGGAGCCGTCTGGGAGGCGTACCCTCCGAGTGATGCCGGTAAAGTGGTGCTCGTCACCTAAGTCTTTAGCGAAGTTTGCCGAAACGATCGAGTGTGTTGCACTAGTGTCGAACAGAGTATAAGCGGGCATGATGTTGATAGAGACTATGCCTGAGGTAGTTAAATGTTTTAGAATTCTAGTTATGGTTTTCTTTCCTATTTCTAACTATTATATATCCACGAATCTAGTTTTTTTTAAAAGGAAAGAACTTAAAATTTACTGCAATACCTGCTTTCACCCGCTCCAGATTCTGAGGATGTGCTAGGTCTAGGGCATATACTTGCCCTCTCTCCTACCTGTGGTCTCTGTCCTGAAATCCACGTCCTCGGTCGCGTCCTCAGCCACCAAACTGCCGAGGTGGTGGGGCATCCTGAAGTACTGGTCGGGGTGCTTCCCTCTTGGGGAAGTTCCTCTTGAAGTGTCCCGGCTGGTTGCACCAAAAACATGTCGGTGCCTTCTCCACTATCCTTGGCATCTCTAACATCTATAAAGGCTGAGGAGCCAGCACGGCCGGGTTCCTCTGCTCCTGCCTATCCTCCCGGTGAAGTTGATCCCCATTCCTCCTTTCCCCAATAACCTGACCTCGAGGACAATCTCTACGGCCTCCAATCACTACGTCATCAGCTATTCTCTTCCAGCTCCTGACTGTGAGCTGATCTGCCTCTCTCTTCTTGGCCATCTCCAAAATCCTTGCAAGGCTCCCCTCAGAGACAAAGAGGAGGGCCTGTCTCATGTCATCATGAAGACCCTTGGAGAATCTCTTTGCGTAGCCCGCGTCATCCAACTGATACGAATCTGCATAGTGGGCTAGGTGAGTAAACTCCTGGTAGTACTCAAGCACGGTCCTGTTGCCCTGCCTTAACTGCAGGAACCTATCCTCCAACTCGTCCCTCACTAACTGAGGTACAAAATGTCCCAGTAAAGCTGCTTTGAACTCCTCCCAGGATATGTCTGCGGAATCCACTCCAGCAAAGGTGGTGTCTAGCTGTGATTTCCACCACCTCTTCTCATGTGACTCTAGCCAGAAAACTGCCAAAGCAACTGCCTCCTCTGTCGGGCATCGAATCCCCGCAAGCATCTCGTAGATGTTGTCCAACCACTCCTTAGTGCAGACTGCCGACTCCGTCCCTAGGTAGGATGGAGGAGAAAGCCCCTAGAAGGCACTCATCCCATTGGCCCCAGGATTTGGCTATGGAGCCGGGGCCTGTTGAGCCCTAAAGGCCTCCAGAATGGCCGTCAATGTTTGTCCCATCTCAATCTACTGGAATGGAGCAGGAGCTTGCGGGGGTGGAACCATATTCTGTGCCTGAGGTGTTCCCTACTATGGGGTAGGGCTCGTCGCAGGCTACAAGGAAGAATTCCAATTGTTAGATAGCGTACAAATGGAGTGAATGGGAGAGACAAAGTGGACATTTACATGTGATTTCCCTTATGGGCCCACCACTACTTCCGCTGCTAGTTTGTCCGCAAACTAAGCTCGCGCGGGGTGTCCTAGGGTTTTTCTGGACTTCTTCTCTTGGATCGATGTTTGCTCTCTGATACCAGTTTGTAAGACTCCTTTTTTCTTTTAAAACCACAGGGGTCTCATGCCCAGAACCGCCGTTTTGCGGTGATACCGACACTCGGGAAGGTCGCCACTACAAAATGCCGATCCTGACAGCCTTCACGATCACCAAAGTGAAAGAAGCTTTAACGGGTTCTGATAAAACTAGTCCACAATCACATATAAAAAGAAACCACCATTAGTCCACAAGATAATAAAAGTACTGAAATAAAACAGTACAAAGAAAAATAAACGGGCTCAAGCCCGGTACATCAATCCTCACTAAAAATTCTCGCGAAAGCTAAGTAAACTAATCACTCACGGAGGCAGTAGTTAGTGCTCTTGTGCTAGACTGGCCCCCCTCCATATGCACCGTACTCCGCTGGTGCTGTATCCCCTGCTGCTGCTCCCTGTCTCCCATCCAGAGTCCCTGGAATGTTGTGGTCTGAAAACCGTTAGTCAAAAGACTAAGTCCTATAATCCCCTACATCTCCCCCATGGCTCCTAGGCACCGAGCAGGGAGGAGGAAAGGGAAGCTATGAATGTCGAGAATAAAACAAGATGGTGACGGTGGAACTAATCTAGTAGTTATTTATAATGTATACGCAGCTATGGGAGGAAGGTCAATTTAGAAGTTCTATAATAGCAAGCAGTAAGGCAAACAAGTAGAATACGCAGCATATATAAGAAAGACAAACTAAGAAGTAACCTACATTTATATGAATGCCGATGCAAACTTATAAGTTAAGGGGTTTTCTGCAGGGCTCCCATCATATAAAAAGTCCCATACTGATTTATACGATGGGGTGTCAGGTTTATATGCAAGTATGAGTGTAGTGCTATGTTATGTCATGATTCATGCAAGTGCAACCCACACACACGACTCTATCCACACAGACCTTTAGTTCCCCCCATTTGGGCAGCTAGCTTCACTCCCAGGAACCTCCGTAGTGGCATACGTAGATAGTGGGTTGGGCCCCGCACTCCTTGAAAGTGCATTTAGATCTGATATACTCTAGAGGGGGGGGGGTGAATAGAGTATATGGTGATTTTAAAACTTTTAAAACTACTGTTGTATTTTAGGTGTGTGTGTGTGTGTGCAACAAATACAATAAATCGGAAAGAAGCAAAAGACTAATCACAGTACAATCACAGATCAAGGCCAGAAACCAAAAAGGAAAAGAAAGCAACCAGACGACACAAGAATTTTATAGTGGTTCCCCAAATCTGGGTAGTCCACTCTTCTACCACCCTGGTAGGAATCCACTGCAGGAAGGGGTTGATCAGGTGTCCTGGCACCAATGGGGTTTTGATCAAGTTCCCAAAAACCAAACCCTCAAGTCTTTTGGTGGGAGACTTGCAACCAGAATAATTTTGAAGGGAATTAAAACCCTGTACAGAGGTGGAGTGAGAGGGTGATGAGGTCTTCTCTTTCTCAAGTCAAATGAGAAGACTTGTGGATGTTGTTTAGCAGCCTTGCTCCCCCTGAGATGTAGAATGGTTCAGGAAGAAAACTGGAGCACTGCTTCAGGGTGATAGGTCTTCAAAGGCCTAGACTTCCAGGTCCAGAGAAACTCTTCAGGAACTTCTTGCAACTGATATGAATGTATTGTTTTGAAGTTCTCCTGAGTAAAAGCAGATGAAGAAGACTCTTGATATTGATGTAATGTTCTTCTTCTTCTTCTAGATCAGTTTCTCTCTGGGCCAAGAATGAAATCCTTTTCTTGTGTTGTCTGAATTACTGTCTGTCTTCTTCTTGTTATTGACTGGTGTTGTGTGCTTGTTCAATTTTGTTCTAGTTTCTCTATATCTCTATCTGTCATGGAGAGCAGTTCGAATTTTTGAAAGTCGAGCAATAAATTACAGACGGCCTGGAAAGGAAGCAGCAATTAATTATTTCCCCAACTATTTCCATGAGAAAACTGCATGAAATAATCCAGAATTAACTGCGCATCCTAACGGTAGTATTCTGTGAAGAATTGCCATTAATTGACCAGGAATCAGCGCCATGAAATGCGACGGGAACGGAAGAAGACCTAGTCTGGAATCGTCGACCGAAGAACAGAATTCGTCGAACAGAGTCTTGAATTCGTCGAGCTGCGCTGAGTTCGTCGAGATGAACTGAGTTCGTCGAGCTGCGCTGAGTTCGTCGAGCTGAGCTGAGTTCGTCGAGCTGACAGTCTTCATTCGTTGAATAGACAATCTTCAATATCAGACAAACATTATCCGTCAAGCTGAGAACCAAATTCGTCGAGCTGAGAAAAGTTCTGGACTTGGACAAAATACTCTGCATCTGCTGAAACACTGTGTCGACACAAAATGGTGTCGACAGATTGATCTTAGTGTCGACACGATTCCTCTGGTATCGACAGATTGGACTTGGTGTCGACACAACTCCTTTGGTGTCGACACAAGCAGGTGTCGACTGAAATCCTGGGTGTCGACACAAATCTCCTGGTGTCGACTCAAGCCCTAAGTGTCGACACAGATTCTCTGATCACAAAAATCGTCGAGTACAGATTTAGCATTCGTCGACCTGAGAAGCTGTGAACTTGAGGTCCAAGTTCGTCGAGCTCAGAAAATAATTCGTCGACCGAAGCATGAAGCTGGACTTAGAGAAATTTTGAAGTAGTCCTGAGAATGCTAGAGGTAGAATCTGGAGTTCGTCGAGCAAAGAACAAAGTTCGTCGAGATCAGTACTGCGAATTGTCTCATGGTCGTCGAGAGCACAACTTTCTTCGTCGAGCTGAGTTTGACGAATGTCGAACTCATTTCACTTAGTCTGAAAATCTAATAGATCTGGAGTCCTGAAGGTCTTGAAGAAGGCTGGTCCATCTAAAGTTGAGATACAGGACTGTCCTAGACTCTAAGACACAAACTTGACCCAGACTATACATGATGGGTCACATCCTAAGTCAGTGAACCTAGCCCAAATCAACTAGGGATCCAACAATCTCCCCCTATTTGGGTGAGGTCACTAACAGAAATCCAAGCAAAGAACAAACAGAAAAACAAAGTAAAATAAAGAGATATATCTGGCAGAGAATTTACAACACATGCAACAGATATATATATACATACTGGCTTTGTTTTAATGCAAAAGTGTAAACTGAAACAGAAGCAGAAATGAACAGAAAACAGAAAATTACTTCTCTGATTTCTTCTGTTTTGGCTTGACTTCTGGTGCTTTTTCTCCTGGCTTCTTGAAAATGATTTCCCTATTGGGATTTGAAGCTTCAGCCTTGGTCATAGTCAAGTCAGCTGCCCCTATAATGTTCAGAGAAGTGGCTCTGGGGACAACTGCTTCTGGGTGAAGATTCATGTATGCATCAACATTTAGTAACTTGTTTTCTTTCCCAAATCTTTTCAGTTCATCTCTTCTGTACTGAGACATAGTGGTTAAACCTGTTGTATCCTTGCCTTCAGCTTTAGCTTTGTTGATAAGAGATAAGCCAATGATTTCTTGGAATCTTGCCATTCTGGCTGTATTGGCTGTTTCTGGATCTTCAGGAGGAGAATAGGGCCTTTCAGCTTCCTGTTTCTTAGATTCCTAGGGCTGCTGTTGTTTTTGTTGATGGTGTTGACTGCTTGAAGATGGTGGCCTTGGCTGACTACTACCAGAGGATCTCCCTGCTTGTCTCTGATAGGTTTGAATAGGAGTAGATCTTTGAGAACTTGAGCCAGAGGCACCTGCTGCTGGAGGAGCAGGAGGAGGGGGATCCTTTCTGTACCTATGAACTGAGGGAGGAGAGTATCTCCTACTCCTCTTCCTCTCTTTTTGCTGGTTCTTAGATAACCACATCCATGCAGACATTCCTTTGTAAGGAGCAACATTATGCAGAATATAATATGGAGTGTCTGCAGTGGGATTAGGCTTGGGAGCAGGAGGAGGAGGAGCCTTCCTTTTCTTACAAAGCAACTTCTTTCTCTTTTTAGCAGCCTCCTCATCTGATTCATCATCATCATCATCAGAAGAATTTGAACTCTGAGGGTTATCATACAAAGCATTCAGCTTCCTCAGAGTGGCATCAGGAATGGTAAGAGGTTTGTCTTGAGGGGGAATAGAAGGTTCAGAGGGTGAAGGTACAACAGCAGTAGAGACAGATCTAGCAGCTGCTGCCTTGTTCTCTTCCTCAAAGTCTGCCAGAATGAGCTCATCCAGATCAGGCATGTGAGAATCATCCATGACAAAATCTGGGACAGGGCAGATTGCTGGGATAGACACAGGAGTTGGAACAGCAGAGGGAGCAGCAAAGGATGCACAAAGTTGCCTGGCAACTGCTGGATTTGCAGGAGAAGTATACTGGACAATAGCCAGAGATGGCTTAGCAATCTCTACTGAAGGACGCTTCATATATACAGGATCAAAGATCTGAAGTAATGCAGATAAATTAACTGTGAGATTTATGAGAAAATCACCAACAGTTGTTATTGAATTTTCTGACTCATCAAAGCTACTGTCAGTCTCTATGAATTGAATAAAATCTATTGCTGTATCTGTAACTGTATCTGTATTATCAAGCACTGAATCAACTATATCTGTAGTATTTGTATCTGTATCAACTGTATCCACTTCTGCAGCTGCTGCACCAGCTTCATCATGGAGCATCTCCCCCAGCCTGGGTTCAGGAGAACCTGGAGACAGGCCCCTGATTGAAGAGGGGGCAGCAGAGAGAGCTGAGATTTGGGCAGATAAAGAATCAATGGAATTCACCAGAGGTGTAATGGCCTCTGTGATGAGTGATTTAATGAGAGGAGTCAGGAGAGAGATGATGGTGGGAATGGTGGAAGAATCCATAGGTGGAGAAAGAATAGTAGAGGGGGAAGGAAGAATATGTGGAGGGGATAGGGGAGGTAGAACAGGTTATGGTTCAGTGGGTATGGTGTAGGAGGGAATAAAGGAAAGGTGTGGTGGAAGAGGGGATTGAGGAGGAGAGGGAATGCGTGTTTTAGTGGGGGAAAGTGGAGGTGTAGGCATATGTGTAAGATCAGGCGGTGGAGATTGATGTTGAGGAGGAGTCAGTTGAGGTGCAGGAGGAGTAGGAAGGGATGTGGTAGGGGAATGACCTCTTCAGATTCAGGGTGGGGAGTGACCTTGATGGTCCTGGGGCTCTCCGAAGCATTGATGGAGGAGGATGAACCCTTGGAGGGTTTGGAGATTGTCCTCTCCCATCTGCCAAACAAGGCGCAGGTGAGGCGCTTGCTGGCGTTGATGAATGTGGTCGGGGAGACCAAACATTCACTGGCCTTTTCCTGGAGGAAAATCCCCAGGATTCGGCCGTAGCAGACTTCCTTCTTGCTAATCCGTTTCTTGATGAGGTCAAAGAAGACCATGCCCCAATTAACCTGACGCTTGTTGAGCACTGCGCACATGATCAGGAATTGATGACGAGTGATGTAGTCGTGTGCCGAGTGCTTGCCCATTAGAATTTTCCCGACAATGTCAGCCAAAAACTGATAAGCGGCGGACAGTTGTTTCTTCAAACGTTTATTAGGGTTGTTGCCAGAGAAACCCATGACTTTCAGCATATCAGCATATTCCTCAGCGTCCATTTCTAAATTATCGTCCCCATTTATCAGACCAAATATTTCAGAGATTACTGCTGAGGTCAAGGAAACGGCAGTGTTTCCAATAGTTCCTGTCAAATTTCCATCTTCAGAAGTTATGGCAGTGTACACCCATTCTCTTATCTATGTTGAGTGTAGCTTGATGTTGCGTATCATGAAGTCCTTGAGATGCAGTTCTTCCAGTAATTCAAGGATATTAGAAAAATGGGATCGGAGTGCTGGAAGGACTCAAAGTCCATTGAGAATGCTGCATCAAACTTCATCGCTGCAAGTGCTCTTGGAGGAATCGCCATTGAGGACCTGCAAAGAAAATTACAGAGAAAACGGCGAGCAAGAGCAAAAGAACTGAAAGCGCGGGACGGAGGTCGAAGAAAACCTAGATATAAGATTTTCAGAATATGAATCGACAAGCTCCGTTCCACGAAAAGGAGACAAATCTTCGAACTGAGATCGACGAAATAAGGTTTAGGAGAGTAGTTCGTCGAACCCATTCAGAAGAAATGAAATCAGTTCGTCGAACTCCGTTCGACGAAATGATTTCTGAAACAAGATTCGTCGATCGTCGGTCGACGAAAATTGTTTCCATACAGAGAATTCGTCGATCTCCGTTCGACGAGAATCTCTCGAACTTTCTCTAATTCGTCGAACTCCGTTCGACGAACTCTGGAGAATTCGTCGAATGCAGACAGAAACTAGGTTAATTCTTCTCCATCAATCATTCCCATTTGATTTATAAAGAACAGATGGGTTTTCTCATCCAAAGGCTTGGTGAAGATATCTGCTCTCTGTAGATCAGTAGGAATGTGGATTAAGTTAATTTTCTTTTTGTCCACATTATCTCTAATGAAATTATGTCTTATTTCAATATGTTTAGTCCTAGAATGATGAATTGGATTCTGTGCTATAGCAATAGCACTAGTATTATCACAAAATAAGGTTGAATTATTTAAGTTGATACCATAATCTAGGAGTTGGTTTTGTATCCATAGCATCTGTGAGCAGCAGCTGCCAGCAGTCATGTACTCTGCCTCAGCAGTTGATGTAGACACAGATGTCTGCTTTTTGCAAAACCAAGAGGCAAGTCTCATACCCAGGAACTGGCAAGTTCTAGAGGTACTTTTTCTGTCCACTCTACATCCAGCATAGTCAGCATCTGAGTGTCCAGTTAACTCAAATTCTGACTCTGCAGGATACCAGAGTCCTAAACTAGGACAACTCTTTATATATCTCAAAATTCTTTTTAGAAAAATAAGATGAGATTCTTTAGGATAACTTGGAATCTAGCACAAAGACATGTGGCAAACATTATGTCAGGCCTGCTAGCTGTTAAGTATAATAGGGATCCAACAATTGCCCTATAATGTTTCTGATCTACAGGTTTCCCTGCTGCATCAGAATCAACAACAGCATTTGTAGCCATAGGTGTTTTCATTCCTGAAGCATCACCCATCCCAAACTTTTTAATAAGCTCTTTGACATACTTAGATTGGGAGAGGAAGATACCATCAGGGAGCTGCTTCACATGGAGACCAAGGAAGTAGGAAAGCTCACCCATGCTACTCATCTCAAATTTGGAATGCATGAGGTCAGCAAACCTCTGGCATAATTTGGGATCAGTAGACCCAAAAATAATGTCATCCACATATATTTGTACCAATAAGATTTGGTCCTTATGATGTCTAGTGAAAAGAGTTTTATCTATGGTTCCTCTTGTAAATTTTATGCTCTAAAAGAAAGCTAGCTAGGGTCTCATACCAAGCTCTTGGAGCTTGCTTTAAACCATAAAGAGCTGTATGCAACTTGTAAACATAAGAGGCTGAGTTAGAGAGATAAAACCTTGAGGTTGTTCTACATAAACCTCTTCTTGAAGTACACCATTCAGAAAGGCACTCTTGACATCCATCTGGAATACCCTGAACGTTTTGTATGCTGCATAGGCTAGAAATATTCTAATGGCCTCCAACCTTGCAACAGGGGCAAATGTTTGGTCATAGTCTATTCCTTCTTCCTGCCTATATCCTTGGGCAACCAGTCTAGCCTTGTTCCTTACTATGTTCCCTTCTGCATCTAATTTGTTCCTGTAGACCCATTTGGTTCCAATAACTGGGTAGTTATGGGTCTTGGAACCAAATCCCAAACTCTACATCTCTCAAACTGATTTAGTTCCTCTTGCATTGCAAGAATCCAGTGGGGATCTTGCTCAGCTTCATGGATGGTGAGAGGTTCAATTTGAGAGAGAAAACAGGCATGCATCAAGTCTTGATTGAGCTGATGTCTTGTCTGTACACCAACTGAAATGTCCCCAATCACTTGAGTTCTGGGGTGATCTCTAAGTGTGACAAGATCAGTTTGTGGAGTTGGTTGAGCAACAGCTTCTGCAAATAATTCCTCTTGAGGAATGGTGCTAGCTATTGATGGAAGTTCAGTTACTTCCTCTTGGATTTCTTCTTCACTATCTTCAGCAGCCTGTGGAGTGGGATGAGTTGGAACCTCTTGGGTAAGGTTTAGTGTAACATCTCATTTCCAACTAGACCCCTAAGAGTGGTTTTGGCCATGACTAGGTCATGACAAACCCTAGGAAGCCAGTAATGAGTCAAGAGATAGGGGACAGAAAGGTGGGGGATCACCATGGTCTGCAAATAATAGAACTCTGAACCATGGTTTAGGATGACCATGGGCTACACCTTGACCCCAAAACCCTACCACAACACCCCTAATACCTTGGGAGGCCCATTAGAGCCATAAGGACCCATTGGGGTCAAACAAAGAGGCTCAATTGACCAAGGTCAACCCTAGCCCTAAATGGGTCAAACTAGCCTACTTAGGGTCAATTGACCTACTCCTAGCCTAGAGGACCCCACCTATGCCCTCCTAACCCTAAAGTGAGGTCAATGGGTCACTAAGGACACATTGGGGTCAGCCCTAGAGGCCAGGTTGACCCAAGTCAACTCAAGCTCCTAATCTGGTCAAAGTACCCTTACTAAGGGTATGTGACCTCCAAAGTGCAGGGTAACCCTACATAACCCTTCCTAGACCTTAGGGGAGGCCAATGGGTCACCAAGGACCCAATGGGGTCAACCCAAATGGTTTTGTTGACCCAAGTCAACTCTGGCCCTAAAATGATCAAAGTGCCCTTACCAAGGGGCATGTGACCCCCAAGATGCCCAACCAACCTTACTCAAGTCTTCCTAGACCTTAAGGGAGTCCAATAGGTCACCAAGGACCCATTGGGGTCAACTCAAATGGTCATGTTGACCAAGGTCAACTCTATTCTAGTGTTAGGTCAAATTAGCCTAAATGAGTCAACCCAAGCTCAACCCCTTTTTCCTTTTAAGTTAACCACAACATAATGAAATATTATGGGTGGAAAGGGCTGCCAATAGGCTGGGGAGTCAGCATGGTCAGTTTTGGTGACTAGGAAAGAGAGAGAAAGCTTCATCCCACACTAATGGAGGAGAGAGAAAAGGGGAAAGAGAGTTGAAGGAGGAGATTGGCCAAGGAAAGGCCAATGGTCCCCATTGATGGCAGCATTCATCTCCTCCAGTGAAGGGGAGGAGTTTCCAGCCGTTTTCCTGGTTGTCAAGGGGCAGTTACAGCCTCCACCATCATGGCCGAAACAAGCCTTTAATGGCCATGATGGCCATGGCAGTTTCTTCCATTCTTCTCCCCCTCTGATGATTTAAACACCACCAGTGAGCTTGGAGGAGAATTTCCCAATCCTTAACTGAAGAAATCCGGCGAGTTTTACTGGGAGATTGCAGAAATCCGATCGGCGGCGCCACCACCATGTCAACCCGCAGATCCGCTCGTCTCCAGGCCGCCAACAAGGTCCTCCTCCTCCTCTTTTCTCATGGGCAGATCTTAGGTTTCATTAGGGCCGAGGTTCGGGCACAATTGAGCCCGATCCAATTCAGAAAATTCATGGCTTTCGGCCGAGAAAATTTCTTGGTTGGATCGCCGGAATCCGCCCCTCCGGCGGCTGTGCCGCCGTCTGGCGATAGCCACCACCTCAACGGAGGTGATGGTGGCGGTGGCAGGCCGGGGAAGGGACTGGGTGGCCGGCGGCAGACGTTTGAAGTCGGCACAGGAAGAAGCAATCCTGGCCGTTGGCTCATCGGGGACGATAACCCCGCGCCGTTGATCTGCGCCAAGATTCGCGCGGCATCAATCAGATACTTTAGGATTTAAATGAATATTATTTCATTTCTATCACATTTGATGTATTTAATGTATTTAATTTTTAAAAATACTTAGGGACCCTGAATGGAAATCTGCCCAACATGCAAATTGTAGCTTAGGGTGTCTAGTTTGTAGCAAAAATTGTTTGGACCCTTTTGGGCCACTGGTTAGACCAGGGTACCCTTTTTGGTAGGACCTATACCTAGACCTAAACAGAAATTAGTTTTGGTGCCCACACTTCATTCCTTGTCCAAACAAGTTGAAATTTGGGCAGTTAGAAGGTCTTAGTCATATCTAGAACCTGTCCAAAATTTAGAATTTTTGGAGAACATTTTTCTATAGTTTTTAGAAACATTTAATAAATCATGATTAATTTAATTATGTGACCTAATTAATTTAAAACTCCCCCAAATTTTGGTGGGTGGTCTTAGATGTCATGATAGGTATAGGGTTAAAACGTTAGCTCATTTGGAGATGTTTAGGATAGGTAATTTACCCACCCTATATATGACCCTATAAGGGTATTTTGGTCAAAAACCACTATTTGATGGTTGAGTGGCCAAATTCCCTCATCAGAGGCTGAAATTTTGGCCACTGATATACTTTGACTTTTTACACTCACTTATGAAGTTTGGAGTGGTTTGGACTAGGGTAGCCCTAGAATTTTAGGGTAGGCTCTTTAGGGTAAATTTCTAGGGTTTGAGGAATTTGGGGTGCTTGGGCTGCAGCCCGGTAGGGTCGACTAGAGCGGAGCCGTGACACTGTCATGTTGGATCGGCTAGGGGCCTTACAATAAAAAGTGCACTTTTTTGTAACGGTCCAGGCCCATCCCATGGGAACCCGCTGGCACCGCCGGCCTACCAGGGTCCAGACCCGGGCCCACCACTGGTAGTCAGCCTTTCACATTCAAGCCTGCAGGCCATGCACCCCAACCCCTCTCCAGCCTGTTTATCAGCATGGTAGGTTATTGTCACTGGGTCTCGAACTCAGGACCTTGATAAGAGAGCTTTCCACCACTCCCTCATCACCAACTGAGCTGCAGCTGGGACAGATCAACGGAATTTTCCACCAATTGAATTTTCCACCACAAAAAGACCTTGGATGGGCTTGAAACTTGGGACAGATGTCCATAGGGTTACTATGGTCCTGTGGTTAAAATTTTAGGGCATTTGGAAGACTTTAAACCCCTTAAATCTATAACCCTAGTTTAGGGCACTAGCTTTGAAATCATAAGTTTCTAATACCAAAACCTTCTGAAAAGGGCTGAGTTTTTGAATGGGTAGTTGTTTAGGGTATATACATCTCTGGAAATTTTATAATAAATTTTGGATGAATATTTTTGGTACTTTATTCACAAAGTCATGTTTTACAATTTCCACTTAGGAATTTTTGGAGATAAATATACTTGATTAAATCTGATGAAACTTAGTAAAGGGGCTTGTAATAATGGTACCCATCTCTGTAAATTATTATGAAATTTTTGAAGAATGATATTTAGTAGTTGCTTCTTTAATTATTTAATTCTATGGAACTTTGGTAAATTTAATAATGACATTTAGATGGTCTGAAAAATTTTAATTTCTTCATCATGATGTTTCTAGTTCCTTATGAAGCACTAGTAATTTTTACATAATTATTGGAGACATATTTGTGGCACTTCCTTCATTATATTTGATCTTGGGAATTATTTTTAATAAATCTTTTAGAGGTCAAGAACTATATGGAAAATTATGAAAATTGGCAACCAATAATATTTTTCTGTTATTTAGTGGATAAAAATTTTAGGAGGCCATTACCTGAGCAAATCTTATGGTTCATGTTCAAATTGACTATGGCCTAGTTGTTGAGGAAAATTCAATAGATAGTAGATTAATTGGGAAAAATATAATTTTCTGAATTTAGACTATATTTATCATAATAGACCTCTGGTAAAATTTGTAGAGTTATTGGAGGAGAATTTAGAGTATCACCTATTGAGTACATCATATTAGCTTAGGGTGGTCTGCAATTAGTAAAAACAACAGAAATCTAATTAAAGTGCACAATGAGTTTAGGAAGTTGGAATAATGGGGCATTAGTCTGGTAGGTGATTTAGGTTTGTCATCAGAAGTGTAGATGAGTAGTGGAGTTGGTTTAGAGTTGTGTGGGGTTCGGGATCGACAAAGGATCACTCATCCTCGTTGAAAAGAAGGAGTCATATACACTTGGGTTAGGATTCAATTATAACCCTAAGGGATTGAGAGATTTGTGTAGTAACCAATAATAATAAGTGCCTTGCGAAAGGGAGCTTTGGGCGTAATCCCATCGTAGTTCCTAGTGCCTTCGAGAGCCCTTCACGGGGAATACCTTGGGCAGTCCTGGGCTAACGCAACTCATAGGAGTAATGAAACTTCAAGAGTAACTAGAATAACTAGGGTTTCACTCTCACACACCCCGAGGTTACGGGAAGTAGTTTTGGCTAGATGATCAAGCAGTAGGCTCGGTCGTTGTGGTAAGAGGGCAGGATGGCCCGGTGAGCTTCGACTCGGTGTCGGTACGTAAATTTGCATGTGCATAAAAGGAATGATATTAAGGTGGTGGGTCTTCGGTATTGGAGGATCTTAGCACAGACACCAATACGTTGACTCGGCAAGTGTTGTGATAGCACTTCGCCAACAAAAGTCCGGTGCGCCAGCCGGCAAGAGTACGCAGGAGTCCGCTTGTGCACCAGCGTTGAGGCGTACGATAGGTCTGACCAGTAGTGCTATACTGGTTTAGAGGTGGGCGAGGCCCAACCCACCGCTTCCGTCTGCCACTACGGAGGTATCCTGGGAGGTGAGGCTCCAGAAAGGGGGAACTAAAGGTCTGTGTGCACAGAGTCGGGTGTGTGTGTTGCACTTGCTTGATCCATCATACCCACTTGCATGTCATAGCATAAGCGATTCATTTAACCTTTGACACCTAAAATATAAGTGGTATGGGACACTTATACATTAGGCCCTGCAAAACGACCCCTTGGTCTATAAGCTTGTGTGGGCAAGTTTATAAATTAAGGTTAATTTTCTTTACATATATATATTGCTGTTAATAACCGACACCCCAACGTAAAAATAGTATGGGACTCTTTATACGATGGGAGCCTTGCAAAAGACCCCTTGCTTATATGTACCCATATAAGTTAAGGTCACTTTACTTTACTTGTTTACAAATATGATTAGTTACTATATAAATTGCTAGTTTTAGGTCCACCGTCACCTGCATTTGATATACTCTCCACTTTCAAGTCCTCCCTTTCTTCCTCTCCGCTCGGTGCCTAGGAGCCACGGGGAAGGGGTGGGGGATGATAGGACTTAGTCTTTTAGACTAACGGTTTTCGAACCACATCATTTAGGGGATCGCGGAGCCCAGATTGGAGGAGCAGCCCCAGAGGTTGACACGCTTGGAGATAGGGCAGTCTAGCACAGGAGTTCAGACAGCTGGGACCGTGAGGCCCTTACTCTAGTAGTTTTTATTTTATTTCCTCATGAGAGATCTTGTGGTGAGGAATTGATGTATCGGGCATAAGCCCTTATTTACAGTGCTTGGTTTTGTGGACTCTCCCATCGTGGAGATATTTTACTTGATGTGATATTTCTGTGGACTTTTACTTAGAGTTTTGCTGCGCATGATATTACTCTAATTTTGTTACTATGCTGCGATCGAATTGGCCGGCAGAAACGGCGTTTTGTGGTGATGCCGCTTCAAGGCGTGAAGGAGTCACCGCAAAACGGCGGTTCTGGGCCTAAGACCCCGGTGTCGAGAAAGAAAAAAAAATGGGGTCTTACAAGTGGTATCAGAGGAAACCTCGATCGACAAGTAACAGTCCACAACCCCTGGTCCACCCCCGCGCGAGCTTAGTTTGCGGACAAACTAGCAGCGGAAGCAGTGGTGAGACCCTAAGGAGGAATCACTTGTAAAATAGTCCACTTTGCATATAATTGAGCTGATTACCCACTAATATAGTTTGTTTCGCAGCCTCCAGCTCAGCCCACACCACAAGGCGGGGCCCAGCGGACTCCGGACGTTGCACCACCTCCCCCGGTCCCTACTCCTTTCCTACAGTCGGAGGTGGGACAGACGTTGACAGCCATTTTGGATGCTTTCAGGGCTCAACAGGTTCTGGCTCCGCAGCCAAACCCGAGCGTCAACTGGCTGAGTATCTTTCGAGGACTCGCTCCCCCATCCTACTGTGGGACTGAGTCTGCCGTCCGGACAGAGGAGTGGCTAGATATCATGTACGAGATGTTGACTGGAATCAAGTGCCCGTGGGAGGAAAGGGTGCCCTTGGTCGTGTCTTGCTTGGAATCTCATGCTAAGAGGTGGTGGAAGACTTCCCTGGATACGATTTTTGCTGACAGGACGGCTGCGGAGATAGCTTGGGAGGAATTCAAGGGCGCTCTATTGGAGCACTTTGTTCCGCAATCAGCCAGAGATGAGCTGGAGGACAGGTTTTTGCAGTTGAGGCAAGGGAGCAAGACGGTGGTGGAGTACCACCGAGAGTTTGATCATTTAGCCCGGTTTGCAGACTCATATCAGTTGGACGAAGCTGGGTATACGAAAAGGTTCTACAAGGGCCTGCGGGAGGAGCTGAGGGAGACCTTACTATTTGTATCTGACGGGCCCATCTCCCGGATTTTGGAGATGGCGAAAAGAATCGAGGCGGATTGGCTTACTACTCGGGGCCGGAAGCGGCCAAATGAAGACCAGAGCCGGGGAGCCCGAAATGATCAGCGGCGGGGCCGCATCACAGATGGAAGAAGGGTAGAAGACCAGCCTCATCAGGAGGCGAGACAGGAGATAGGAAGACCAGTGTTGATGGCTCCACCACCAGTTCAGAGGCGGGACGAACAGAGACCCGGGGGAATGGCGTATCAACCGCCAGTGTGCTTCGATTGTCACCAGGTGGGGCACATTAGGAGGAACTGTCCCATGGGGAGGGCACCCTCACCAGCACCACAGGCTGCCCCACCAGCGCCATACTTCGGAGGCCGGGGTCGTGGCCGAGGACGTGGATACCCAGGTGGCGATCGTAGACCGGAAAGGGAGCAGGCGTATGCCTTGGATCTGGCACAGCCTCGAAACCCGGAGCAAGTCATAACAGGTATGACAAGAGTTTTTTTTAAATTATTTAAATAAAAATTCCATTATCTCTGCTGTAAATTTCTAGAACTTCTCAAAAAAAAATGATTAAATAGGAAGAAACTAGTTACAGAATCCTAAGACGTTTAACCGATCCAGGTATAGTCTTCGTCAGCGGCAAACCCGCCTACACATTGTTCGACACGGGTGCTTCGCACTCGTTCGTATCAGAGGCTTTCGTGGAAGGGCTAGAAGGCGTAGAACAGTTCACAGGCCTGACGAGGAGGGTGCGTTTACCTGATGGATCGGAACTATTCACCTCTGCCCACTGCAACATGGAGGCGGAGATTGGCGGGAAGCCATTCGAAGTGGCGGCAACGATTCTTAGAATGCCAATCTTCGAGTTGATCCTGGGCATGACATGGTTGCACTGGAACCATGCCCAGATTGATTGCCAAGCGAAGAAGATCACAGTGAGGCATGGAGACTCGTTTATTGTCATCGAAGGTATAAGATCCGCCTCTTGTGTGCTTTTATCTTCAGTACAGGCCGTTAAGGCCCATCTACAGGGGGAGGAGGTTTACCAGATTCTGTTTGAGATAGAGGAGGCCAAGGGGGCCATGACAGACATCCCAGTGGTGCGGGACTTCGTCGACGTCTTCCCAGAGAAATTGCCAGGACTACCTCCGTGTCGAGAGCAGGATTTTCAGATAGAGTTAGTGCCCGGAGCCAGGCCGGCATCTAGGGCCCCTTACCGGATGGCCCCGAAGGAGTTGGCGGAGTTCCGGAGTCAGCTGCAGGAACTTGTAGAGGCAGGGTTCGTCCGGCCAAGTTCTTCACCGTGGGGAGCCCCGGTGCTGTTTGTCAAGAAGAAGGACGGAAGTCTCCGCCTGTGCATAGACTATCGAGCGCTGAATAGACTCACGGTTCGGAATACCTACCCACTCCCACGAATCGATGAGTTGTTCGACCAGCTGGAGGGAGCACACTTCTTCTCGAAACTTGACTTAAGGTCAGGCTATTATCAGCTGCGGATCCGAGAAGAGGACATTCCGAAGACCGCTTTCAGTAGCCGATACGGACTGTTCGAGTTCACAGTGATGCCGTTCGGGCTCACGAATGCACCATCAGCATTTACGAGCCTTATGAACAGGGTGTTCAAGGAATATTTGGACGTATTCGTCATCATCTTTATTGACGACATCCTTGTCTACTCAAAGACGGAAGGGGAGCACGCACGACACCTGACCTTGACATTAGAGAGGTTACGGGAGCATCAGCTGTACGCAAAATTCAGCAAATGCTAGTTTTGGCTAAAGGAGGTGGCCTTCTTGGGCCATATCGTCAGTGGGGCTGGGTTGGCGGTAGACCCGGCCAAGATTCGGGCCGTTCAGGATTGGCCACCATTGAAGACGGCGACAGATGTACGGAGCTTCTTGGGACTTGCCGGGTACTACCGGAAGTTTGTAGAGGGATTCTCCCGGATCGCGCTCCCTCTTACGACTCTGACGAAGAAGGAATCCCCTTTTATTTGGACACCACAGTGCGAGGCAGCCTTCGTGGAGCTGAAGAGTCGGCTCACTTCGGCTCCCATCCTCGCTATTCCGTCAGGAAGGGAGGGATTCCAGGTGTATACCGACGCCTCCTACCAAGGGATGTGTGCCGTTCTGATGCAGAATGGGCATGTGATAGCTTATGCCTCTCGACAGTTGAAGATTCACGAGAAAAATTACCCGGTCCACGATCTGGAGATGGGCGCGGTAATCTTCGCCTTGAAGATTTGGCGGCACTATCTGTACGGGGTTCATTGCGACATCTTCTCCGACCACCAGAACCTGAGATACGTGGACACGCAAAAAGACCTCAACATCAGACAAAGGCGTTGGGTGGAGTTCCTGACAGATTATGAGTATACTATGCACTACCACCCCGGGAAGGCGAACGTGGTGGCGGATGCGTTGAGCCGGAGAGGAGATGCTTCAGGGAAGGGACCTCAGCTTATGTCTATGGAGCTGGTCCGGTCTTTCAGGGACATGCAGATATCCCTAGTATCCGAGGACGATCCAGAATTATACATGGAGTATCTGGCGTCGATGATCGCTATTGATGATATCCGGGACCGCATCAGGGAAGGGCAGAAGACAGACCCTCGGACGGAACCGATATTTCGAACCTTGGAGGAGGGTTCGACGGGGGATTATACCTTGAAGGATGGGCTATTGTACTTCAGAGGAAGGATTTATATACCCGCAGGAGGTCAGATCCGGGAGGATATCATGGCGGAAGCACATTGCAGTAGGTATTCGATACACCCGGGAATCACCAAGATGATGGCCGATCTGAAGAGGATGATGTTCTGGCCAGGAATGAAGAGGGATATTACACACTTCGTGACCCATTGCGAAGCCTGCCAGTTGGTGAAGGCGGAATGCAGAAACCCCGCGGGATTGTTGCAACCTCTTCCAGTGCCAGAATGGAAGCTTGAGGATATTGCGATGGATTTTATTCATGGTCTCCCCCGATCACGAACGGGAAATGATTCGATATGGGTCATCGTAGATCGATTGACGAAGGTGGCTAGATTTATACCAGTCAGGAAGGACGATTCAGTGGGGGTTCTGGTTCGGAAGTTTGTGGAGCAGTACATCCGCTATCATGGAGTACCCAGGACGATCGTGTCAGATCGGGACGGTCGGTTTACATCCAGGGAATGGCGGTCGGTTCAGGCATACTTGGGCACTCGACTGACTTTTAGCACCGCCTTCCACCCTCAGACGGATGGGCAGACAGAGCGCACAAACCGGACACTGGAAGACCTGCTACGTCTATGCATCCTAGACCGAGGAGAGCCTTGGGAAAAGATGTTACCGATGGTGGAATTCTTGTACAACAACAGTCATCAGGCCAGCATAGGCATGGCCCCCTACGAGGCTCTATATGGACGGAAATGTAGAACCCCACTCTCTTGGATTCAGGACGAGGACCCGAAGGCTTTGGGATCGGATTTTGTTGAAGACACCGAGGCTCAGGTGAGGTTGATCAGGGACAGGATGTTAGAGGCACAGAGCAGGCAGGACAAGTATTATGACGCCCGCCATCGTCAGGTGGAATTTCAGGTCGGGGACCGAGTGTTTTTGAAGATCCGGCCTATGCATGGAGTTTCTCGGATGCGTGGCCGAAGGAAGAAGCTCAGCCCCAGGTACATGGGCCCTTACAGGATCCTGGAGCGGATAGGGGTCCTGGCTTACAGGCTGGAGTTGCCACCAGAGCTGGCAGCTCTGCATGATGTTTTCCACATATCCTCGCTGAGAAGGGCTCTACTACGCCCGGAGCAGCGGATTACGACCACCGAAGGGCCGGTAGCTTCGGACCGATCTGTTCACTTGGAGCCGGTGCGGATCGATGATAAAGGAGTACGGATCCTGCGACGCAAAAAGATTCCCTTAGTCAAGGTTCTGTGGAGGCACCACGGCCAAGAGGAGCATACTTGGGAACCGCAGGATCTGATGCAACAGAAATATCCAGAGCTATTCAGTCAGGTATACCTCTCAGACCCCTCAAGATGTTAATTTATTCTCCTGCTTTAATTTACTAAGGGCTGCTCTAGGCAGATAGAGGCTTATCTTTTGTTTATTGGGGGCTTATCCTTGTTTATTGGGATCTTGGTCTGCCGATTGGGCGAAATGGACATAGATCTAGGTTTCCCTTTAAACCAATTTTAGCAAACAAGCCGCCATGCTGGGATGTTACAAGGTTCTTTTCTTCGGTAGTAAGTCCCGTAGACTCAACTTTGATTTCAGGGACGAAATCTTTGTTTTGTTTATTGGGATTTGTAACATCCCATTTCCAACTAGACCCCTAAGAGTGGTTTTGGCCATGACTAGGTCATGACAAACCCTAGGAAGCCAGTAATGAGTCAAGAGATAGGGGACAGAAAGGTGGGGGATCACCATGGTCTGCAAATAGTAGAACTCTGAACCATGGTTTAGGATGACCATGGGCTACACCTTGACCCCAAGACCCTACCACAACACCCCTAATACCTTGGGAGGCCCATTAGAGCCATAAGGACCCATTGGGGTCAAACAAAGAGGCTCAATTGACCAAGGTCAACCCTAGCCCTAAATGGGTCAAACTAGCCTACTTAGGGTCAATTGACCTACTCCTAGCCTAGAGGACCCCACCTATGCCCTCCTAACCCTAAAGTGAGGTCAATGGGTCACTAAGGACACATTGGGGTCAGCCCTAGAGGCCAGGTTGACCCAAGTCAACTCAAGCTCCTAATCTGGTCAAAGTACCCTTACTAAGGGTATGTGACCTCCAAAGTGCAGGGTAACCCTACATAACCCTTCCTAGACCTTAGGGGAGGCCAATGGGTCACCAAGGACCCAATGGGGTCAACCCAAATGGTTTTGTTGACCCAAGTCAACTCTGGCCCTAAAATGATCAAAGTGCCCTTACCAAGGGGCATGTGACCCCCAAGATGCCCAACCAACCTTACGCAAGTCTTCCTAGACCTTAAGGGAGTCCAATAGGTCACCAAGGACCCATTGGGGTCAACTCAAATGGTCATGTTGACCAAGGTCAACTCTATTCTAGTGTTAGGTCAAATTAGCCTAAATGAGTCAACCCAAGCTCAACCCCTTTTTCCTTTTAAGTTAACCACAACATAATGAAATATTATGGGTGGAAAGGGCTGCCAATAGGCTGGGGAGTCAGCATGGTCAGTTTTGGTGACTAGGAAAGAGAGAGAAAGCTTCATCCCACACTAATGGAGGAGAGAGAAAAGGGGAAAGAGAGTTGAAGGAGGAGATTGGCCAAGGAAAGGCCAATGGTCCCCATTGATGGCAGCATTCATCTCCTCCAGTGAAGGGGAGGAGTTTCCAGCCATTTTCCTGGCTGTCAAGGGGCAGTTACAGCCTCCACCATCATGGCCGAAATAAGCCTTTAATGGCCATGATGGCCATGGCAGTTTCTTCCATTCTTCTCCCCCTCTGATGATTTAAACACCACCAGTGAGCTTGGAGGAGAATTTCCCAATCCTTAACTGAAGAAATCCGGCGAGTTTACTGAGAGATTGCAGAAATCCGATCGGCGGCGCCACTACCATGTCAACCCGCAGATCCGCTCGTCTCCAGGCCGCCAACAAGGTCCTCCTCCTCCTCTTTTCTCATGGGCAGATCTTAGGTTTCATTAGGGCCGAGGTTTGGGCACAATTGAGCCCGATCCAATTCAGAAAATTCATGGCTTTCGGCCGAGAAATTTCTTGGTTGGATCGCCGGAATCCGCCCCTCCGGCGGCTGTGCCGCCGTCTGGCGATAGCCACCACCTCAACGGAGGTGATGGTGGCGGTGGCCGGCCGGGGAAGGGACTGGGTGGCCGGCGGCAGACGTTTGAAGTCGGCACAGGAAGAAGCAATCCTGGCCGTTGGCTCATCGGGGACGATAACCCCGCGCCGTTGATCTGCGCCAAGATTCGCGCGGCATCAATCAGATACTTTAGGATTTAAATGAATATTATTTCATTTCTGTCACATTTGATGTATTTAATGTATTTAATTTTTAAAAATACTTAGGGACCCTGAATGGAAATCTGCCCAACATGAAAATTGTAGATTAGGGTGTCTAGTTTGTAGCAAAAATTGTTTGGACCCTTTTGGGTCACTGGTTAGACCAGGGTACCCTTTTTGGTAGGACCTATACCTAGACCTAAACAGAAATTATTTTTGGTGCCCACACTTCATTCCTTGTCCAAACAAGTCGAAATTTTGGCAGTGAGAAGGTCTTAGTCATATCTAGAACCTGTCCAAAATTTAGAATTTTTGGAGAACATTTTTCTATAGTTTTTAGAAACATTTAATAAATCATGATTAATTTAATTATGTGACCTAATTAATTTAAAACTCCCCCAAATTTTGGTGGGTGGTCTTAGATGTCATGATAGGTATAGGGTTAAAACGTTAGCTCATTTGGAGATGTTTAGGATAGGTAATTTACCCACCCTATATATGACCCTATAAGGGTATTTTGGTCAAAAACCACTATTTGATGGTTGAGTGGCCAAATTCCCTCATCAGAGGCTGAAATTTTGGCCACTGATATACTTTGACTTTTTACACTCACTTATGAAGTTTGGAGTGGTTTGGACTAGGGTAGCCCTAGAAGTTTAGGGTAGGCCCTTTAGGGTAAATTTCTAGGGTTTGAGGAATTTGGGGTGCTTGGGCTGCAGCCCGGTAGGGTCGACTAGAGCGGAGCCGTGACACTGTCATGTTGGATCGGCTAGGGGCCTTACAATAAAAAGTGCACTTTTTTTGTAACGGTCCAGGCCCATCCCATGGGAACCCGCTGGCACCGCCGGCCTACCAGGGTCCAGACCCGGGCCCACCACTGGTAGTCAGCCTTTCACATTCAAGCCTGCAGGCCATGCACCCCAACCCCTCTCCAGCCTGTTTATCAGCATGGTAGGTTGTTGTCACTGGGTCTCGAACTCAGGACCTTGATAAGAGAGCTTTCCACCACTCCCTCATCACCAACTGAGCTGCAGCTCAGTTGGTGATAAGGGAGTGGTGGAAAGCTCTCTTATCAAGGTCCTGAGTTCGAGACCTAGTGACAACAACCTACCATGCTGATAAACAGGCTGGAGAGGGGTTGGGGTGCATGGCCTGCAGGCTTGAATGTGAAAGGCTGACTACCAGTGGTGGGCCCGGGTCTGGACCCTGGTAGGCCGGCGGTGCCAGCGGGTTCCCATGGGATGGGCCTGGACCGTTACATTTAGTCCATCCATAGACTCACACATTGGTGAAACCTGCAAAGGACTATTGGTAGAAATGTCTTTCTCCTTATAAGACATGTTAGCTTCATCAAAAGACACATGGACAGATTCTTCAATTTTAAGTGATGATTTATTGAAAACCCTATAGGCCTTGCTTACTTGGGAATATCCTAGAAAAATCCCTTCTTCAGCCTTAGACTCAAATTTTCTGATGTATCTTTTGTTATTAGTGTGGATATAACATATGCAACCAAAAACTTTAAAGTAAGTGATTTTAGGTTTCTTTTCTTTAAGTAATTCATAGGGGGTCTTGTGTTTTAGTTTATGTATAAGACATCTGTTCAGGACATAGTTAGCTGTGTTTACAGCTTCTGCCCAAAAGGATAGAGGCATATAGGCATCTGCTAACAATGTACCTGCAGCTTCAATGAGTGTCCTATTTTTCCTTTCAGCAACCCCATTTTGTTGGGGAGTTCTAAGAGCTGAGAAGCACTGCCTGATACCTTCCTTCTCACAGAACTCATGCATAAGAAGAGACTCAAACTCTGTGCCATGATCACTTCTGATCAATGCAATATGAGTAGAGAACTCAATCTGTATGGTCCTGAGAAAATCTGTAAGAACTTTGAATGTATCTGACTTAGCTCTCAGGAAGGCTACCCAACTGAATCTGGAGAAATCATCAACAATAACTAAGGTGTAAGACTTCCCTCCTAGGCTTTGTACTGCAATGGGTTCAAAAAGATCCACATGAAGCAGATACAATATCCTAGGTGAATCACTTTTATTAATGGATTTAAAGCTAGTTTTAGTTTGCTTGCCTACTTGACAAGCCCTGCATAGGCTTTCCTTCTTGTAGGGACCAGAAGGTAAACCTCTAACAAGGTTGTCTTTAGATAACATAGATATGTTCTTAAGGTTTACATGTCCTAGCCTTTTGTGCCATAGCTCATTTTGGTTACTAGAGATATTAAGTAAACAAATTTCAGTTGTGGCAGAAATGAAATCTACTAAATATATGTTTCCTTGTCTAAGTCCAATTAAAACAGTTTGGTTTTTTTCATTTATAATAGAACAAGAGGTAGAGTTGAAATGTACCTGATAACCTTCATCACATAATTGGCTTATGGATATATGGTTATGTTTAAGTCCTCTTACATATATCACCTTTTTGAAGGTCACTGCTCCAATTCTTACTCTTCCATATCCTTCTGATTGACCACTCTTTGAGTCTCCAAATATCACCTTTGGTCCTAGCTTGGACTTATAGTTGGTGAGATTTGCTTTGCTGCCAGTCATGTGCTTGGAGCAGCCACTGTCCAGGTACCATGTCTGACTTATCCTTGGACAGTTCTTCACCTGTACCTGCATCAGAAAATAAAGCTCAATTGTTCTTGACCCAGGTTACCTTGGGTCCTTGGTTTAGTTGAAAAGAAAAACTAGAAATGACTGATAAAGTAGGTTGAGACTTTTACCCTAGTGGGTGATATCTCCTAGGTGGAATTATCCAATCAGCTACTGGATTAAATGCCTTGGTAGCTATTTTAACATTTCTATGAGAGAAATTATTTATGTTTGGTCGTTCTGGGATCGACGAATTATTATAAGTTCGTCTACCAGAGTTCGACGAATGGGGATGAGATCGTCGACCTCCACTCAGAGAATGACCATGGTCATTTTCTGCGTCCCACGTTCGTCGACCTCTGCTCGACGAGCCACACACAGTTCGTCGATCACAGTAAGACGAATAATTATTTCTGAGGTTTGCGTTCAACGTTCGTCGATCGGGGTTCGACGATCTTGCAGGATTTCGTCGATCTAAGTTCGACGAATTCTGCTAAACTTGGTTTTTGACAGCTTTCTTCTGTTTTCAGTTGCTACTGTCTAAGGGATTTGACTTGTTTTCTGATCTGGGTTTTTCAGTTAGTTTCTCTTTACCTTTAGCAGTGATAAACTTTATGGGAGTGGAAAGTATATTCTTCTTTATTATGGGGGGTAAACCTGATGAAGCACCTAAGCCCAGCCTGCCATTTAATCTGGCATTTACTGTGCTTGTGATATCCATCAGCTTCAGGCTTCTCCCATTGAGAGATTGCTCAAGATGTTTTGCCTCACATAATTCAGATTTTAATTTGATTATCTGCTCATTAGCTAGAGTCAATTGGTCAGTTAGTTGTCTGTTTTCTGTGTTGACAGATTCTAGATTTTCTAGTCTAGTTCTCAGGATTTTTATCTCTTTCTCTGAGTTTATTAAATCCATGCACATAGTTTTAAATTCTACTTTAAAAAAATCAGAATTGAAATCAAAACTAGAGATCACCTGATCAGCCTCTGAGTCTGAGGCATCTTCATCTTCAGAATCCTCTTCTGATCCACAGTTGCTTCTGGAGGCATCTATTGCCATTAGGCACACCTCCTTGGATTTGGCTTCTTGCTCTTCTTCACTGGAGCTAGAGGTGGATGTTTCCTCTTCTGTGTCACTCCAGGACTCAGCAACAAATCCTTTGTCCTTCCTTTTATACTTGTTGGAGGAGGGTCTGCTGCTTTGTTTTCTTCTGGACTCCTTGTCCCTGCCCTTGTCCCTTTTCTGATTTTCTAGGCATTCTGAAATATAGTGCACTGGCTTTCTGCATCCAAAACACACAACCTCCTTAGTTGGTGTCTTGTCATACTTGGGTTTATCATCCTGCCTGGATGATTTTCTTCTAAAATCCTTTCTTGCCATTTTGTAGAATATTTTGGCAAAGAGGCTCATTAACTCTTCATTGGAGGTAGATGTTTCATTGTCTTCAGAGGCTTTGAGGGCCAAGCTGTGCTCCTTCCTAACTGGTGTAGTTGCCTTCTGTTCTGCTGCCTCTCTTGATTTGACAAGTTGCTCATATGACTTTAGCTTGCCTAGCAGAGATTCTGTTGAGATCTCATTGAGGCTTCTGGTTTCTTTGATTGGCCAGATTCTGGAGTCCCATGAACTGGGGAAACACATCAGTATCTTATCATTCACCTCAGTTAAGGTGATGTCCTTGTCAAGGGTCTTGAGTTCACTAATAATTGAACTTAATCTATTGTACATCTCAGCCACTGATTCTGTCTCATTCTTTTTGAAATTCTCATAGAGAGAAATGAGACTGGATCTCCTATCCTTTCTTTCATCAGCTGAGCCTGCTACCATTTGATTGAGAGAGTCCCAAATGGCCTTGGCTGAGGTGCACTCAGCCACCTTCTGAAATATGTCATCTGACATTGTTTGGGCCAGAATATTCATAGCCTTTGCATCAGCCATCTTGGCTTTCTTATAGGCTTCAGTGTTGTCTGAAGGTGGTACTGCACTCAGATTAGTTGATGTGCTGGCAAGAGTTGTAGGAGCTGGAGGAACACCTGTTGAGATGACAGAGAAAATATCCTCATCAATGGAGTTCATATATAATCTGATTCTTGCCTTCCAGATGGCAAACTTATTAAGATTGCACACTGGAGGTCTGATGCTTGTATAATCCTTATTTTGCGCCATGTCTGTGAGAACAAAATCTAGTAACAGAATAAAAGCAAAGAGATCTAACTAAGGGATCTTTGGGCTCAGGTGTTAGCCTGTACAACCAATCAGGTATGGTATGTTTGACCAACCTGGCTCTGATACCAATTGAAAGTGCAGTTAGATCTGATATACTCTAGAGGGGGGGGGGGGGGTGAATAGAGTATATGGTGATTTTAAAACTTTTACAACTACTGTTGTATTTTAGGTGTGTGTGTGTGTGCAGCAAATACAATAAATCAGAAAGCAGCAAAAGACTAATCACAGCACAATCACAGAGCAAGGCCAGAAACCAAAAAGGAAAAGAAAGCAACCAGACGAAACAAGAATTTTATAGTGGTTCCCCAAATCTGGGTAGTCCACTCTTCTACCACCCTGGTAGGAATCCACTGCAGGAAGGGGTTGATCAGGTGTCCTGGCACCAATGGGGTTTTGATCAGGTTCCCAAAAACCAAACCCTCAAGTCTTTTGGTGGGAGACTTGCAACCAGAATAATTTTGAAGGGAATTAAAACCCTGTACAGAGGTGGAGTGAGAGGGTGATGAGGTCTTCTCTTTCTCAAGTCAAATGAGAAGACTTGTGGATGTTATTCAGCAGCCTTGCTCCCCCTGAGATGTAGAATGGTTCAGGAAGAAAACTGGAGCACTGCTTCAAGGTGATAGGTCTTCAAAGACCTAGACTTCCAGGTCCAGAGAAACTCTTCAAGAACTTCTTGCAACTGATATGAATGTATTGTTTTAAAGTTCTCCTGAGTAAAAGCAAATGAAGAAGACTCTTGATATTGATGTAATGTTCTTCTTCTTCTTCTAGATCAGTTTCTCTCTGGGCCAAGAATGAAATCCTTTTCTTGTGTTGTCTGAATTACTGTCTGTCTTCTTCTTATTATTGACTGGTGTTGTGTGCTTGTTCAATTTTGTTCTAGTTTCTGTATATCTCTATCTGTCATGGAGAGCAGTTCGAATTTTTGAAAGTCGAGCAATAAATTACAGACGGCCTGGAAAGGAAGCAGCAATTAATTATTTCCCCAACTGTTTCCATGGGAAAACGACATGAAATAATCCAGAATTAACTGCGTATCCTAACAGTAGTATTCTGTGAAGAATTGCCATTAATTGACCAGGAATCAGCGCCATGAAATGAGACGGGAACGGAAGAAGACCTAGTCTGGAATCATCGATCGAAGAACAGAATTCGTCGAACAGAGTCTTGAATTCGTCGAGCTGCGCTGAGTTCGTCGAGCTGAACTGAGTTCGTCGAGCTGCGCTGAGTTTGTCGAGCTGAGCTGAGTCGTCGAGCTGACAGTCTTCATTCGTTGAATAGACAATCTTCAATATCAGACAAACATTATCCGTCGAGCTGAGAACCAAATTCGTCAAGCTGAGAAAAGTTCTGGACTTGGACAAAATACTCTGCATCTGTTGAAACACTGTGTCGACACAAAATGGCGTCGACAGATTGATCTTAGTGTCGACACGATTCCTCTGGTGTCGACAGATTGGACTTGGTGTCGACACAACTCCTCTGGTGTCGACACAAGCTGGTGTCAACTGAAATCCTGGGTGTCGACACAAATCTCCCGGTGTCGACACAAGCCCTAAGTGTCGACACAGATTCTCTGATCACAAAAATCGTCGAGTACAGATTTAACATTCGTCGACCTGAGAAGCTGTGAACTTGAGGTCCAAGTTCGTCGAGCTCAGAAAATAATTCGTCGACCGAAGCATGAAGCTGGACTTAGAGAAATTTTGAAGTAGTCCTGAGAATGCTAGAGGTAGAATCTGGAGTTCGTCGAGCAAAGAACAAAGTTCGTCGAGCTCAGTACTGCGAATTGTCTCATGGTCATCGAGGGCACAACTTTCTTCGTTGAGTTGAGTTCGACGAACGTCGAACTCATTTCACTTAGTCTAAAAATCTGATAGATATGGAGTCCTGAAGGTCTTGAAGAAGGCTGGTCCATCTGAAGTTGAGATAGAGGACTGTCCTAGACTATAAGACACAAACTTGACCCAGACTATACATGATGGGTTACATCCTAAGTCAGTGAACCTAGCCCAAATCAACTAGGGATCCAACACTCCTAGGTGGGTATCCACACTGCCAGGCCTAGCCCTTACGTGCGCGTCTAGAAGGACGCAACCAAGAGTCACCATGTACTAATGTTGGCCATATCAACCAGACTTTCTTTGGCTAAGTGTAAACCACACCTGCCGAGTCAGCGTATCGACGTCGATGTGAACGACCGTCCAATACCGAAGACCCACCACCTTATTTATGTATCCAAATCCTTTCGAGCCCCCTACTCCAAGGTCTATCCCGTCCGTTACATCTACCTTCCAAACCTACCGTTCGGATGGCTAAGCAAACTAACCTAACCAACCTCTCGAGCTACCAGGGTGTGTGAATTGTGAATCCCTACTTATACTAATTACTCTTTTAAATTTATTCTTACAATTTAGGTTAGCCCAGGACTACCCCGGCATACCCGGTGATGGGTTATCAGAGGGCACTAGGAACTATGACGGTAGCTGAAGCCCATCGTTCCCTTTCGCAAGGCACTTACTATTATTAGTTATTACCCATTACCCGATCCCTTTTGGCATTATATTGGAACTAACCCTACTGTATTTGAAAATTCCTCTCCGCGGGAAAGACGATCTTTCGTCGATCCCGAGCACCACCTACTCCAGTTAACCCATCATTATTCCTAATGATGAACTCCTTAGTACCTGACCTCAACCAATAGCCTAATATCCCAACTCTCTGAGTTCATTTTACAGTTTCGCTATGTGCAGACGATCCTAGGCTATATGATGTACATGATTGGAGGTACTCAAAACTTTAATCTAAAAGCCGTAAGATAATTAATGGAGGTCTATCATGACATGATTAGCTTAAATCCAGAAATTTATAATTTTCTAATTAAATTTAATATTTAATTAAGATTTCCCAAAATTAATCCATGGGTGATTTGAACATGAAGTACTAGATTTAGTTAGGGGTATAACCATTCGAAAATTATGAACACTGTACAACCTCGGGCTCAAAGGAATAGTTCGGGCTCGAAAAGAGGGGAAGGTAAGGCTAGAAGGACCCTTTGACAAAAGCCTACTCTCTTGCGAGTCCGTCCCAGGAAAAGGGCTACTCGCCGGGTTAAGGCCGACTCGCTAGGTGAGAGGGCCCCAGTGGTACGTGCGAGAAGGGCCCAGCGGCTCAGGCGAGAGCCTTCCCAGGCGAGACGGACCCAGAGAGAGGAGCTCTCGCCCCCGAGACGGTGCTCTCGCCGAGCGCCGGTTCAATTGGAAGGCGGTTCACCTTTTTAGCCCCAAGTGATTTTATAGTTTATGCCTCGGGGGTCTGCATATAACCCTTCAGAACAACGAAGTTTGGCTGTTGGCAGACCTAACCAAGGGTATTTTGGTAATTTCAGGTCGGTTCATTTTGGTTATTAGCAGTTCAAACTCAAAATCCTATAAATAGACCCATAGGGGTTCTTCAGAAGCACCTTTTTCTGGGATTTTAAAATAGTTTTCCTGTGCTTTTGGAGGATCTCCTAGCCCAGCTTTTGGTTTTGGAGGGGAATCTCTCAGAGATCTTCCGGGTAAGCGGTGGGACCTCGCTGCTGAGGCTTTAGGGTCAGTTTCTAGTCCTTCATAACCAGTCGAAGGTCAGGGCTCGGGACAAGTAGGTGTTGGCTACGCCCTTGATTTTGAACTTTCGTCGAGGTCAAATTTTTTGCTTCAACAATTCTGGTGCGGTGAGCGTGGAAGGTAGCCGATACAAGAAAGTTTTGAGTTTGGTCCTATGATAGGTGGTGAAGGTGAAGGATCTGGTTCAGGAGGTTCCCCCTCCTGGGGAGAGGAGGCAACAAGGAGATGCTAGAGGACTTTAGGCGTGTAACACCTCCCCTGTAATGAACGTATAATATGGGTCCGGCCGGGGCCCCACAACATACGGACGCCATAACTTTAGTATTAAAAGTTGATATAGCTACCCACACTCAAAACACTTTGCACAACACAGCGGAAACACAAGCAAGATAAGAAGTTATCCACCACTAGAAGAGTAAAACAAATGACCTTATGGCCTTACAACAAGTGTCCAAAATCAAATAATACAACAGTCATGAATGTGCTTAGCACTCATAGTCTAACTCGGCATGCAAGCCAGACAACATGAGTCTCAAACATATAACATCACATAAGTAGAGCTACAAAAAGAAAAGCACTTCATGAGGCTTAGGCCTTTCTGGCCGGCGAGCTAGCTCCTGCATGGGATCTTTGCCCTATAAAATTTATTAGTAACGTGGGTCAGCAAAGACTGACCTCAAACTGTGTAACAACACATCTCCTCCCGGCCGCCCCTAACGGACCCTGGGGTACCCCTCCAACCTGCAAGTTAGCACTTTTTATGCAATAATCATAAGCAAGAAAAGCAACTACAGAAACAGGCTTGGATGTCACACACATCATACATGTTCTCTACTGGTTGAGCATATAATAAAAGGGCCTACTTATGCAATCATGTATGCAATAACCTGGGTTTCACCCAAGGCACCCTAACTCGTATGCATCTAGCACATCATCACATCATATGGGTACTCATCGATTCCCCACTTGCATAAAGCCGCAAACAAAGGGGGGTCACCATTTCCCCCAACGGCTCACAGGCCGCCTCATGGAACTCTTATCAAGGCCCCACCCGCTCAAGGTCTTAGCCCCGGGCTTGCCTACAAGCTCTGACATCTCATGTCAGGATTCCAACAAACACAAAACTGACCGATTCTAAGAAGCCTTGCCGGACCCCACCCGCTCATGGCCTCATTGCCTGGGCTTGTCCCCATGCTTGGCATTCTTGTCAGTCTCACAGAAGGGGACTAGTATCGCCGGGACACTCTCCGCACATGACGTGAATGTCACGGGATAGCCAGCCGACCACAGAGACATAGCCATGCCTTGGCACAACACAAACCAAGACAAATTCACCCTAGTCCCTCATTTGTACTGCAACGTTCCCGCACACCAATGAAACCATCTTCAACTCATGCGGAGCTAACCTTGTCCACCAAGGAAAACATCTACCGCCACAAGGAGCTAACCTTGCCCGGTTCCAACTACACGTACTCACTCGAGAAAAAGGGGGAAAACATCACCACATCACAAACAACGTCTTGCCGCAACGGAAACTCTACGAATCCTTAACGTTCGTATGCAACATCACCGAGTCGGACTAACGGTCGCGACTACGGCTTCACCCACCATGCCTAATCCACTAACGGAGCGGATCTCTAATGCAAATCATGTCGGGGACGGACTCAATCAACCCGGAGGTTCCTCTTGAACCTTGGCAAACCAAAACCCCTCTTATTTGAGAGTTTGGTGCCCAAAAGCTAGAAAGAAAAGATACTAAAAACATGCATCATAAGACCGAGAGGGGAAGTGTCGTTACCTTCCGACTCCTCTTCCTTGCCATGGAAAAATAGCCGGATGAAAGCCTTCGCAATGATCTAACCTCCACGGATCTGGAATCGGCTCGCGATTTGGAGCACCGTAACCTCTCCTACAGCCCAAACTCTCCTTCTCCTTCTTCCTTGTTTAGACTTCTCTCTAGATCTTTAGTAAGAGAATGCTTGGAGAAGAATGACGGTTTTCAACCGTATTCTCGGACTTAACTCCTAAAGAAATGATCTGAAACATCAGATCCTAAAACCAGGGAAATAAAAGGCCACGATCCGACAGAAAAATAAAAGACCTGGGTCGAACACGGCCTAGCACACGCCCGTGTCCAGGGCCGTGTGTCTCATTCGCCGTCTAAAATCGACGCGCCTAGAACAGCACACGGGCATCCGACACGCCCGTGTTCGATCCGACACGCCCGTGTCCCCAATGACACGGCCGTGTGCCTCCATCGACACGGCCCCGAAACCAACCAGAGAAGTGACACGGCTTGGGACACGCCCGTGTCCCATTCCGTGTGCCAAGTCTCGACACTCGTCGACAGCCTTTGTGTCGACACCGCGGAAAAACGTCGAGCGAATATCGTCGACCAAGCGGGACACGCCCTGTGACACGCCCGTGTGCCCCAGTCTCGACACTTGACACTCGTCGAGTGAACATCGTCGACTGAAGATCGTCGACAGACCCACACGGCCTTGGACACACCCGTGTCCTAGGCTGTGTGCCTTTTCTCGACACACTGTCGAGCGAAAGTGTCGACACCCCGGGCCGAGTGTCGACACGGGCTCGACACGCCCTGCGACACGCCCGTGTCGCAGGCCGTGTTCCCTAGTCTCGACACATTGTCAAGAGAAAGTGTCGACACCCCGGGCCGAGTGTCGACATGGCTTTACACGCCCTGCGACACGCCTGTGTCACAGGCCGTGTGCCCCCTGCCAGAAACCAAAAATTTCCAGAAACGCAAATCGACCCTCTTTCAAAACTGGGGTGTTACAACTCTCCCCCACTTAACAGAATTTCGTCCCGAAATTACAAAACAAAAGGGTACAAAAACTTAACTTGTACCTGAAATGAAGAGTTCTGGATACTCTTCTAGCATGGCCTGTTCTCGCTCCCAAGAGAGCTCCTCTAGACCGCAGTTGTCCCATCGGACTTTCACGAGTTTAACTTCTTTATTCCGCAACTGCCGAGTCTCCGAATCCTCTATAGCAATTGGAAGGACTCGCATCCTCAAGCCTTCCTCAATCGGCACCGATGCCGGCTCAAACACCACACTAGCCTCCACCAAGGCTTTCCTCAAAACGGAGACGTGGAAGACGTCATGCAATCCACTCAGCTCCGCGGACAACGCCAACCGATAGGCTGCTTCTCCCACTCGTTCAACAATTTAAAAAGGGCCCAAAAACCTTGGACTCAACTTCTCGAGTCGGCGAATCCGTGAGACGCCTTTAAACGGTTTGATCTTCAAATAGACCCAATCACCTACCACAAACTCCAACTTCTGGTGACGAGCATTAAAGTATTTTGCTTGACGGTCTTGCGCCACTTTCATACGCTCTTGTATGGTCCGTACCATCTCACAAGCGTCAACTACCACCTCCTTTCCCAAAAGTTTGGTGTCTCCCGCCTCTGCCCAAGACATTGGTGTTCGACACTGCCTCCCGTACAAAGCTTCGTATGGCGCCATTTTTATACTCGCTTGAAAACTGTTGTTGTACGCGAATTCCACCATGAAGAGGTGATCCTCCCACTTCTTGCCGAAGTCAAGAACGCACATTCTCAGCATATCCTCCATAGTATGGTTTGTTCTTTCTGTTTGCCCATCAGTTTGAGGATGGAACGCCGTACTGAACTTTAGCTTCGTGCCCAAGCTCTTTTGAACTAGTCTCCAGTCCTTGGACGTAAACCGTCCATCTCGATCGCTGACTATACTCTTTGGAATCCCATGCAGTCGCACAATGTTGCGAACATACAACTCCACCAGCTTCTCCACGCTGTCCTCTTTCCGATTTGGGATGAAGTGGGCCACCTTAGTTAAGCGGTCCACAATCACCCAAATGGCATCATTACCCTGCTGCGATCTAGGCAACCCATGTACAAAGTCCATGGAGTTGTCATCAAATTTCCATTCAGGGATTGGAAGGGGCTTCAGGAACCCGCCCGGCTTCTGACATTCGGCCTTCACCAAGGCACAAGTTTGGCAACGATTCACGTACAAAGCTACGTCCCGCTTTAGCCCCGGCCACCAAAAAGATTTCTTCATATCCAAGTACATCTTTGTACTGCCCGGGTGAATGGAGTACTTTGTGAAGTGAGCCTCAAACATCAACTCCTCACGGAGTTTGCCGAACTGCGGTATACAAACCCTTCCGTCCTTCCTCAAAATCCCATCCATCATCTCCCAGGCGCTGCTCTCGCCTGTTTGAGCCTCCAACATAAATGGTTGAAACTCTACATCCAACCGAGTCGCTTCCCGAATGCGATCGGTCAAGTCGTTCTACACTTCAATCCAGTTCAACCGAGCCACGCTGGACTCGCCTCTCGCAACGCATTCCAAACCAAAGGACTCCCACTCCCGTACCAATCGCTCATCATGAGCTTCGATCCAATTCCCTTGCCCCGAGTACTTCCTACTCAAGGCATCTGCCACCACATTGGCTTTACCTGGTGTATACTGAATCTCCACCTCGTAGTCTCCAAGAAACTCAACCCACCTGCGTTGCCGCATGTTCAAGTCCTTTTGATCGAAGAGATACTTCAGGCTTTTGTGATCCGTGAAGATCTCCACCTTTGCACCATAAACATAATGCCGCCATATTTTCAACGCAAAAATACCGCCGCCAACTCCAAGTCATGGACGGGGTAATTCCTCTAATGAGTTTTCAGTTGTCTAGACCCAAAAGCTATCACCTTGCCATGTTGCACCAAAACGCAACCCAAACCGCATCCCGATGTGTCACTGAAAATCTGAAATCCCTCGGTCCCTTGCGGTAGACTTAGGATTGGAGCCATCATCAGTCTCTCCTTCAGTGCCTCAAATGCTTGGCTACACTCTTGATTCCACACAAACTTGTGATCTTTATGTGTGAGTGAGGTGAGGGGTAGAGCTATCCGCGAGAAATTCTCCACGAATCTCCTATAATACCCGGCTAGTCCAAGAAAACATCGGACTTCCGCCACGGTCCTCAAGACTGGCCAATCTCTGATGGCCTCCACTTTTGTTGGATCCACTGCCACCCCATCCCCACTAATCACGTGGCCAAAAAATGCCACCTTCTCTAATCAGAACTCGCACTTGGAGAATTTTGCATACAACTGATTCTCCCTCAACACTTGCAAGACCACTCTCAAGTGGGTCTCATGCTCCACTTCCGATTTAGAATACACCAAGATGTCATCAATGAAGACAACCACAAAATAATCCAAGTATTCCCGAAATACTCCATTCATAAGATCCATGAACACAGATGGTGCATTCGTCAGCCCGAACGGCATCACCGTAAACTCAAAGTGCCCATACCTTGTACCAAAGGCAGTCTTGGGGATGTCCTCATCCCGAATTCGCAGCTGATAATAGCCTGACTTCAAGTCCAATTTTGAATACACCACTGACCCTACCAATTGGTCAAACAAGTCATCTATCCGAGGAATCGAATACTTATTCTTGACGGTCAATTTATTCAGCTCTCGGTAGTCTATGCATAACCGCATGCTACCGTCCTTCTTCTTTACAAACAACACCGGCGCACTCCACGATGAAGAACTGGGTCTGATATACCCTTGCTCCAACAATTCCTGTAACTATACCTTAAGTTCAGCCAACTCCTTTGGTGTCATCCTAAACGGAGGATGTGACACCGACCTAGCCTCCGACACTAACTCGATTGAGAAATCGACCTCCCTCCGAGGAGGCGCTCCAGGAAGTTGATCAGGAAACACATCCTTGAACTCTGCCACTACGGGCACTTCATCAATAGACAGCTGGGAGAGACGAACCTCCAATAACGCTACAAGCACTACACCACCCTGGTTAACCGCCCGCATTAACTGCATGGCAAAAATCAGGGAACAGGCCACTCCACAAAGGCCCTCAAATTTGACCTCCGTCTGCCCGTTGCTCTTTAGGGTCACTACCTTAGATAGGCAATCAATACTGGCGCGCTGCTCTACAAGCCAGTCCATGACCAAAATGACATCGAACTCAACCAATGGTAAAATCGCTGCTACCAAAATGAAGTCAACTCCGTCTAGCTCTCAACAGATGCGCCCTTTGGCCCCAGTAGTCATGGATGACCCATTGGGAATGCACACTTTCAACTATGGGCCCGCCGAGAAAGACTCAACTCCTATTATCCGGATGAAGCTCTCCGCAAGAAAGGAGTGTGATGCTATCGTATCAAACAATACCCTAGCGGGGTATCCAGAAACTAACACGAAGCCTACAACATAGACATCACACAAAAATCTAAAAGGGTGAAGCAAAAAATTTAAACTTAAATTTTCTCTATACCTGTCACCACATCAGTCTGGCGGATCGCTTCTTGCTGTCCAAGGTTGTAAGCCCTTGGTTGTATCGGTTGGAACCGAGAAGCGCTCGACTCCGCCATCTTCCCTTTCTCTGCAGCACTGGGGCCGGAGCGCACAGACTGCTCCTGCCTAGCCTCTTGCCCCGCACCTCCTTGGGGACAACCACAAGCTATGTGCCCCACCTTACCACAGTTGTAACACGTCGGCGGTCCCCTAGAGTGAGAACCTCCAGGCGTCCAATTGCTCGTCTCACCGGATATGGGAGTGTGAGGCTTCTTCCTCCACCTACTCCCTTCAAACTTTCCATGAGATTGGGGAGGCTTCCCTTCCCCTTGCTTTGGAGTAAAACCCTTACGTCATTGGGTTCGCTCCAAATCACTTTCCAAAATTCTGGCAGCCTTAACTAGTTCATTGAATCCCGCACTCTTCATGGAGATGAGGGGTTGTCTCAGGTTCTCCCTCAGCCCCTGGTAGAAGAGGTTGTACCTTTCTACATCATCTGCCATCGTCGTTCCAGCGTAACGACCCAAACGGGTGAACTCCTGCACATACTCATCTACTGTCTTGTCTCGCTGCATTAAATACAGAAACTGCCTCTGAAGGGCAAATCGTGTAGAAACTGGAATATACCTCTTTAGAAACGCATCCCCAAACTCCTCCACTGACGGGGTGCGTCCCGGGAACTGGCGGCCGCTATGGCTCACCCACCATAATTTAGCGTCTCCTTCCAACATGAAAGCCGCATAATCAGCTTTCTTTTCCTCTGGCGTCTCTGCCGCCCTCAAAAGCTCTTGAATGCGAACCTACCAGTCCTCGTTGGCGTACCAACTCCCTTGAATGACGGGGGATGGAAACTCAGGAAATACTTCATGTGTCGGTCTCCATGTCCGACAACTACCCTTTCCGCCAAAGGCTCCACTCGCCTGGCCTCTCCTCCTGGCACGGCCGTCGCCGTGTCCGGTGTAGCAGGGGTTACTACCTGAGCTGCCGCTGCAGCTTGGGCTGCCACCATCGCTTCCGCAAGCATGCGGAAGAAGTCGGCCGGGTTTACACCCGTGCCCAAAAGACCTGGAGCAGTAGCACTGCTCGCCGAAAGCTCTTCTCTTGCTCTCGACGTTCCCGCCTCGTTGCTTGCACTCTTTAAGAAATAAGAAACAAGCAATCAGTCTCAAATCTCAAGACTTAAACATAAGGACACTCATGGTCCCGCGTCACTCTTATGTGGATAACTTCTCTACGCATTGACCTTGAATCTAACCTCCCTCTGATACCAAATTGTAACACCTCCCCTGTAATGAACGTATAATATGGGTCCGGCTGGGGCCCCACAACATACGGACGCCACAGCTTTAGTATTAAAAGTTGATATAGCTACCCACACTCAAAACACTTTGCACAACACAGCGGAAACACAAGCAAGATAAGAAGTTATCCACCACTAGAAGAGTAAAACAAATGGCCTTATGTACTTACAACAAGTGTCCAAAATCAAATAATACAAGTCATGAATGTGCTTAGCACTCCTAGTCTACCTCATCATGCAAGCCGGACAACATGAGTCTCAAACATACAACATCACATAAGTAGAACTACAAAAAGAAAAGCACTTCATAAGGCTTAGGCCTTTCTGGCCGGCGAGCTAGCTCCTGCATGCGATCTTTGCCCTGTAAAATTTATTAGTAATGTGGGTCAGCAAAGACTGACCTCAAACTGTGTAACAATACATCTCCTCCCGGCCGCCCCTAACGGATCCCCGGGGTACCCCTCCAACCTGCAAGTTAGCACTTCGTATGCAATAATCATAAGCAAGAAAAGCAACTACAGAAACAGGCTTGGATGTCACACACATCATACATGTTCTCTACTGGTTGAGCATATAATAAAAGGGCTTACTTATGCAATCATGTATGCAATAACCTGGGTTTCACCCAATGCACCCTAACTCGTATGCATCTAGCACATCATCACATCATATGGGTACTCATCAATTCCCCACTGGCATAAAGCCGCAAACAAAGGGGGGTCACCATTTCCCCCAACGGCTCACAGGCCGCCCCATGGAACTCTTGTTAAGGCCCCACCCGCTCAAGGTCTTAGCCCCGGGCTTGCCTACAAGCTCTGACGTCTCATGTCAGGATTCCAACAAACACAAAACTGACCGATTCTAAGAAGCCTTGCCGGACCCCACCCGCTCATGGCCTCATTGCCCGAGCTTGTCCCCATGCTTGGCATTCTTGTCAGTCTCACAGAAGGGGACTAGTCTCGCCGGGACACTCTCCACACATGACGTGAACGTCACGGGATAGCTAGCCGACCACGGAGACATAGCCACGCCTTGGCACAAGACAAACTAAGACAAATCCACCCGAGTCCCTCATTTGTACTGCAGCGTTCCCGCGCACCAAGGAAACCATCTCCAACTCATGCGGAGCTAACCTTATCCACCAAGGAAAACATCTACTGCCACGAGGAGCTAACCTTGCCCGGTTCCAACTACACGTACTCACTCGAGAAAAAGGGGGAAAACATCACCACATCACAAACGGCGTCTTGCTGCAACGAAAACTCTACGAATCCTTAACGTTCGTATGCAACATCACCGAGTCGGACTAACGGTCATGACTACGGCTTCACCCACCATGCCTAATCCACTAACTGAGCGGATAACTAATGCAAATCATGTCGGGGATGGACTCAATCAACCCGGAGGTTTCTCTTCAACATTGGCAAACCAAAACCCCTCTTATTTGAGAGTTTGGTGCCCAAAAGCTAGAAAGAAAAGATGCTAAAAACATGCATCCTAAGACCGAGAGGAGAAGTGTCGTTACCTTCCTACTCCTCTTCCTTGCCATGGCAAAATAGCCGGATGAAAGCCTTCGCAATGTTCTAACCTCCATGGATCTGGACTCGGCTCGCGATTTGGAGCACCGCAACCTCTCCTACAGCCCAAACTCTCCTTCTCCTTGTTCCTTGTTCACACTTCTCTCTAGATCTTTAGTAAGAGAATGCTCGGAGAAGAATGAGGGTTTTCAACCCTATTCTCGGACTTAACTCCTAAATAAATGATCTGAACCATCAGATCCTAAAACCAGGGAAAGAAAAGGCCACGATCCGACAGAAAAATAAAAGACCTGGGCCGAACATGGCCTGGCACAAGCCCGTGTCCATGGCCGTGTGCCTCATTCGCCGTCTCAAATCGACGCGCCTGTAATAGCACACGGGCATCCGACACGCCCGTGTTCGATCCGACATGCTCGTGTCCCCAATGACACGGCCGTGTGGTCGGCCGTGTGCCTCCATCGACACGACCCCGAAACCAACCCGAGAAGTGACACGGCCTGGGACACGCCCGTGTCCCAAGCCGTGTGCCAAGTCTCGACACTTGTCGACAGCCTTTGTGTCGACACCGCAGAAAAACGTCGAGCGAAGATCGTCGACCAAGCGGGACACGCCCTGTGACACGCCCGTGTCACAAGCCGTGTGCCCCAGTCTCGACACTCGACACTCGACACTCGTCGAGTGAACATCGTCGACTGAAGATCGTCGACAAACCCACACGGCCTTGGACACGCCCGTGTCCTAGGCCGTGTGCCTTGTCTCGACACACTGTCAAGCGAAAGTGTCGACACCCCGGGCCGAGTGTCGACATGGGCTCGACACGCCCTGCGGCACGCCCGTGTCGCAGGCCGTGTGCCCTAGTCTCGACACATTGTCGAGCGAAAGTGTCGACACCCCGGGCCGAGTGTCGACACGGCTCGACACGCCATGCGACACGCCCGTGTCGCAGGCCGTGTGCCCCCTGCCAGAAACCAAAAATTTCCAGAAATACAAATCGACCCTCTTTCAAAACTTGGGTGTTACAAGGCGAGAGGTCTTGCAGACCATTAGATTGGCCTTCTCGACAAGGAGCAAGTGGGCAATGCCTCAGGTCCCGTTGGAGGGGATCCTGCTCTTGGGCGAGAAAGCTCCTGGCCAGCGCCCCTGGAAGGAGGTCCCGGTGGAGGTTGGTGAGAGGGACGTGGCAGCGCGAGAGCTCTTCCCAGTCCAGCATCACGGGAAGGAGATTCCGGCAGAAGTTGGTGAGAGGGAGGCGGCTGTGCAAGAGCTCTTCCCTGGGCATGGTATCGCGGATCGGGCCAGCAAAATGAGGGCGCGATACATTCCATCTCGGCAGGTAGGTGGCGAGAGCCCTTTCAGTGAGATCATCATCTCGGCCCCGGTGCCGGAGGGGTTCCGGGAGCCCGACATGTCCTACTACTTGGGGAAAGATGACCCTGTACAGCACGTGTAGTTGTTTGAAGATGTTGTTTCGATAAGGCAAATGAAAAATGCCTTCAAGTGTCGGCTGTTTGCCATCACATTGAAGGAGAAGGCACGGGATTGGTTCCAGCAGTTGCCGGCAAGTTCGATCTATAGTTTTGAGGATCTACGTCGAGGGTTCCTGTTGAGGTTCTCGACATCAAAGAAGCGTAAGAAGGATGCGGAGTGCATGTTTGCAGTAAGGCAGAAGCAATACGAGGCGTTGGGCCATTATGTTGAACGGTTTCAGGAAGACATCCTCCTGGTCTAGGAGGTCCCAGGGTAAGCACTGATGCTCGCTTTTACCCTGGGACTGAGGCCGAGATTCTTTAGCATGGAGCTGAAGAGAGTGCCTGTGACATCCCATTTCCAACTAGACCCCTAAGAGTATTTTCGTCATGACTAGGTCATGACAAAACCCTAGGAAGCTCAAGAAGACCAAGTGAGCTTAGGCATGAAGTTGGAAATCATCATGGTCTGCAAATAGTAGAATTCAAAACAATAGTTTAGGATGACCATGGGGCTACACTGTCACAACCCGCATTTCCTCAACGAGTACATCGTATCAGAGTAAGAGGAACTACGGGTTATGATGCCACGTCGTGCAGGGGATAACTGCACACGCTCAGGCAAACCCTTGACGCTTAATTTATTAGTTGAAATCCATCAATTAAATGCAAGAAAACCGTGGCCGTATCCCTCAGCCGTAGGAATCAAAATGTGTGTTTGTACGCGACGGAAATACTTTGTTTACTTATGACGATCTCCTATATGCAGTCTATATTTATAATAATATAAGAAATCATCTTTGTTTACGTTATTTGGAAAATACTTGTTCGGTGACCAAAACCTTTTATGTATGTTATACAATAATAGGTTTTGTTTAGCTTAAAAATACCTAATGCAACCTACCATAAATCCTTCCCAGGAGCAAAGAGACATCATCTCAGCCAAATGAGTCCCATTAGCAGTCTAGCATTCATATAACACAAGTAAAGAAAGCCACCAATGGGCGCCAACAAGCTGACACGAACCCATTGGGCACATACATGTCTGTACAAGCAAGTAAGAACTACCTCGCTAAGCAAGCTTGGCTAGCTCCCAGTAGCCTCCACCAACAAAACCTAGCCGCTCAACCGGCTACAACCTGCACCTGAGGCATTCAAGAAAGAACATCTCAGCAATCATGAAAGCTACACAATAGAATATGAAGTTCAGAAAATATGACGAATGGCTTACCGACCCCGAAGCAATGATTCATGTAAGTAAAATGAGTAAACAAAACCGGTGGAACACAAGTGTTCAACACTATCAATCCAAAGTGTCAAACGCACCTAGTGCGTGCACTTCTCACCAAGTCCTGCTGAAACCGTAGGAGCAAAAAGGCAATACACATGCCCAAGCCATCATCTTTAGCACAAGAAACAACCATACTAGTGAAACATAAGCAGCGGTTAAGTTCGATTCCGCAATGGTCCTTTGGTGGCGGCCCTCAAGTGGAACACACCAATAAAAGTTAGCCCAAATCGGGGCCAAAATGGTGCTCTACACCACAAATCCAAACCCGGTGGCCACCAAGGCTGAAACCACACCACCCCTTACCGAATCCTCACACAAACTCTCCTGCCATAGTTCACAATTCGCCTCGCAAAACTCACCATAAGCGAACCCAAGCTCAATCGCATAAGCAAATCTCACCATAACCCACGTTACACACGTTTCCTTCCTTCGTCCTCACTCATGACGACAAATTGCCCAAGTTATGTCAAACTTGCTAGAGTTTGGTTAATTGAACAAGAAATAATCACATGAGTATGAGATGAACAAGAAAGAATCACATGAACAAGAAAGGCTACATGAATCAAACTAACTACACGAATCAAATTAGCGCATCACATGAACAAGAAAAGCTACATGAAGCAACTTAATTGAGCATAGGGAAATTCGATAATAAGGTAGTAAGCATGTAAGACATGAGGATCAAGAGGATTCATGACTAAACCAAAACAAGAATAACAAGGCTAGTGAGGTACAACACAAAACAAGAAGAACAAGCTAGTACAATTGAAAGAGAAAACCTAGCTAAACTTGCACAATTAAAGAATAAGAAAATAAAATTGGCAAGGGTGAAGAACACCGCTTGCCTGAACCGCGATGACACCGCGACGGCTGCTCCTCTCTTTCCTTCCCTTGTCTTAGCTTTTCTCCCTTGATGTCTTTTTGGAATGAGAAAGAAGATGAAGAAGAAGGTGAAATGAGGAGGAGAAATCTCTGTTTCGGCCTTATTTCCTCCAGAACAAAGCTGGTCCATTTGATCCAGAATCAAAGAAATGAACGGCACAAAAAAACTGGAAAAAATCAATTTTCGGCCCTGTCACGCCCTTTGACATGCCCGTGTCACAAGGCGTGTACCTTAAGCGGCGCAGAAAGTCAACAAAACCAAGTTTATCCACGAGGTACACGGCCGAGTACACGCCCATGACCGGTAGGTCACGCCCGTGACCTAGGTCGTGTAACCCGTGTCTCGACATCTCGTCGACTCAAAGTGTCGACACTTCGACAAAGCCGGACACGCCCCGTGACACGCCCGTGTCACAGGCCATGTCCCATCTCTCGACACCCGACACTCGACACTCGACACTCGACACTCGACATAGCGGGACACGGCCCGTGACACGCCCGTGTCAAGGGGCGTGTACCCCATTCGTCGAGCTGAACTTGACATAAGAAATTCGTCGAGTTCAGGAGGTCACGCCCGAGGTCACGCCCTGGGTCACGCCCCGACAAGCCCGTGTCGGGGGGCGTGTCACGCACAAAAACAACCATTTTTCCGCGTTTTGAAAAGTGTTTCTGTGTCGTCCTGGACCATTTTTTCCTTAAGAACTTTTTACCCCTTTTTATTTTCTGTACCCATCTTCCATACCCTCAACCCGTTTTGAGCAACCTTACCCGGCTCGAAAAAGTGCAAGCATTCCCTAAGAGGCCTCACCGAGTCCCCACAAGTGGACTCCGGCTTGCTGGGGAATCGTGCAACTAGGCTACCAAAACAGCCACTCGAAAGCCCGTGGGAAAACCATGCTCGAACAACAGGTCAAAGCTAACGTAACGCCCCTCAAGCATATGCACTCGGTCAACGACAAAAAATACGGGGCGTTACAGTCACTCCCCCTAACAAAAAGTTTCGCCTCGAAACTTATCCATCATTTTGATATAACTCAAATGAGTAATCAACCAAAAACATGAATTCAACAAAAACACCATTTCACATACCAGCTTATTCACGGGAATAAATGAGGGTGAGCCGCCCTCATCGTTGATTCGAGCTCCCACGTCGCGCTTTCCACATTCTGATTTTTCCATAGCACCTTGACCATCGAAATTTTCTTTTTCCGCAACACGCGATCTTGGGAGTCCAAAATACGGATGGGCATCTCCACATAGGAAAGGTTCGGCGCCAACTGCGGCACCACATCCAACACTTGCTTATCATTGCGCACACACTTGCGAAGTTGGATGACATGAAACACGTCGTGAACACCAGGAAAGTTCACGGGTAAGTCTACTTTGTAAGCGGATGCACCAACTCGCGCAAGAATCTGGAAGGGAACCACAAATCTGGGGTCTAATTTGCGCTCTTTTCCAAACCGTTTAATTCCAACCATTGGGGAGACTTTCAGGAAGATGAAATCCCCCACAGCAAATTCTAACTCCGTCCTTCGCCGATTGGCATACTTTTCATATCGCTCTTGGGCAATCCAGAGCTTCTCCCGAATAATTCGTACGGCAACTTCCATATCCTCGAGCGTCTCTGGTCCCAACAAAGGCCGCTCGCCAACCTCGGCCCAAAATAGGGGAGTCCGACATCGACGCCCATATAAAGCTTCGAACGGAGCCATTTGCAAAGCTTTCTTGATAGCTATTATTATATGTGAATTCCATAAGCCGCAAACGTTCATCCCATGCTCCGCCATACTCAAGAATGTAGCATCGAATCATATCTTCCACAATTTGGTTGACTCGTTCCGTTTGGCCATTCGTCTGAGGGTGGTAAGCAGTGGAATACCTCAAATCCGTCCCCAAACCCTCTTGCAGACTTTTCCAGAAACAAGAAGTAAATCGGGAATCCCGGTCTGAAATGATATTGACTGGCACACCATGCAGTCAGATGACCTCGTTTACATATAGCTCCGCTATTGTCTTCATCGGGTAGTTGACCTTAAAGGGTATGAAATGAGCACACTTGGTCAACCTATCCACGATCACCCATACGGAGTCATGTCCTCATGGAGATCTTGGAAAGTGATGACTACTTTTAGTCATCATTTTTGATATAGTTTAGTTTAAGAAATTCGTAAGTTAATTGGTATTTTTTGCTTACTTTATTCTTATTATGCTTTCTTTCATATCTTATTTGTTTGTTATAATATATTTTTTTTATGTTATGTTATGTTTATGTTATGTTCAATCTTATTTTTATTCTATAGGTATGTTATAATAATTAATGTTTTGATACAAAATATGTGTCTAATTTGTTATGTTTTATGTTGTTGTTCAGCCCACATGATGCAGCCCGACCACTACATAATGCAACCCAACTGGAGCAGCCCTCTTCCACCAAAACAGCCCACATGATGCAGCCCGGCCACTACATAATGCAACCCAATTGGAGCAGCCCTCTTCCACCAAAACAGCCCACATGGTGCAGCCCGGCCACTTATGGTGCAGCCCCTCTACATGATGCAGCCCCCTACATGCAGCCCTTGAAGTTTGGAGCAGCCCGGCCCTTTTCCTTGAAGCCTATATGATGCATTCAGCCCCTCTTCAAGCTTCCCAAGTCCATATAGTGCAGCCCACTTCATCCATGTGTGGCCGGCCACTCATTTTCCCCCCTCCCTCATCATTTATTGCATTCATGCAATCTCTCATTCATATGGCCGGCCACCCCTCTTTCTCTCCCTCTTTTATTTCTTTTTTTCCTTTATTTAATCCACATTCATGCATATCCTCTCTCTCTCCCCTCCACATTAATTTCCAAATGCATGAATCCCCCACTTCCCATGGCCGGCCACACTCTTTCCTCCTCTTTTATTTCTTGTTTTTTATTATTCTACATTCAACCCCTCTCTCTCTCTCTTTCTTTAATTCTTATTCATTCCCCCTTTTTTATTTTATATTTTCCAAATCATTCCCTTAAAGTCCATGAATTGAACCCACCTCTTTCTCTCCACCTAATTAAATATCATGCATGAATTCTCTCCACCTCATTTAATGCCATACATGAACTTCTCTCCCTCTACATGGCCGGCCACCCCCTTGCCTCCTCCTCTTCATTCCCATCTAGAATCTTCCCTCCTCATCTATAAAAGGGCACCATGGTCTCATGCTTTGGAGGGAGATTTTTGGAGAGAGTGAATTTTATCTTTGTAAGCAATTTATGTTAAGAAGTTTAGGGAAGCTTTGGAGTTAAGTTGTAGGAGAGCAAAAGAGTTGGTGCGTTGTTATTTTCTTTTCATTATTATTGTAGTCTTTTCATTATTGTAACCCTTTTCTTTCAATATTGTCCTTTTTAAATATTGTGTTCTCTCTTATTTTTACAAGTAATGAAAATGAATTTCTTTCATCCTACTTTGATTTCAATTTCCATTATGCGTAGCTAATTTTCTTTAGCGTTCGATCGTGAGGATCCATAAAATGAGATGAGGGTTTCTTTTATTCGATAGTTTTATTTTTGTCTAAATTACATTCGATCCTTCTTTGATTTTTTTTGTTTTGTCGACTCCGTATTTCCGGTATACGGTAGTAGGCTTGGGATCTCATATTTGAGTAGCCGAGAGGCTCATGAATGTGAAAGATCACTCAAAGAAGGAAGGAGTTGAACGCAACCCTAGAGATAGGATGTCGTAAATCTTCCGGATTGGAGTCAAATCCAATAGTGCGGGTCACCTCGATAATGCGGCTTTAGGCCTTCTTGACTTGAAAGAGATTTCGGTCAAAACGTCTATAAGTCAGGGGATTTAATTCTCTAGCGAGATTATTTCCTAATTTCGGATCCGTCACGGTCGAGTATGATTTGCAAATTTAAAACTATGCCTTTTCATCCCTCTCATTTCATTTTATGGTGAATCTTCGATCGAATGCTAGCTTTTTATTATAAAGTTTTTCGTCTAAAAAATTATCTTTCGTTTTAGTTTAAAAATTCTCAAAACCCACTTTTTTCGGTAGGATAATAGTTCAAGCGTGAGTAGCAGTACTTGACAACCCCGTGTTTAAATACGACATTGATACTACAATTCGACAGGTACACTTGCCTGTTCGGGTTTTAGCCCATCAAGTTTTTGGCGCCGTTGCCGGGAACCTTCTTCGTCAATATTTTGAAAACGCTTTCGCTATTGTTTCTACAAAAATTTAAACAAAAAAAATCTAATCATTTTTTTCTTTCTTCAAGTTTTTATTTCCATTTCTCCTTCATTTTTTTAGTGCATGACCCGCACGAATCCGTCGCTACTTGTTGATTTGGACCCAGAAATCGAACGCTCCTTTTGGAGACAACTACGATTCGGGGCTTCCACTTCTCAAACAGCGGTTGAGGATTCCGACGGTTATTGTAATTTTAATTCTGAAATGGGAGATCCCAACCCAAGAATGGCTCAGCAAAGGACCATGCCCGATTATGCTCGACCCAACCTGGAGGGGACTGAAACAAGTATTGTTCGACCTGCAATTGCGAACAATAACTTCGAGCTTAAGCCTAGCATCATACAAATGGTGCAGCAATATGTACAGTTCGGCGGATTACAAGATGAAGATCCGAACTTGCATATTGCCAATTTTCTTGAAATCTGTGGCACCTTCAAAATAAATGGTGTCTCAGATGATGCTATAAGGCTAAGACTCTTCCCCTTCTCCTTAAGAACTAAAGCCAAACAGTGGTTGAGTTCTCTTCCAAGAGGATCAATCACTACTTGGAACATTTTAGTCGATAAATTTCTTACTAGATATTTCCCTCCCGCTAAAACTGCTAAGTTAAGAAATGATATAACTTCTTATTCTCAAATTGCTTCGGAGACCCTCTATGACACTTTGGAGAGGTTCAAAGAACTTTTGAGAAGATGCCCTCATCATGCTCTGCCTGTATGGTTACAGGTTCATACATTTTACAATGGGCTAAATCAAGAAACTAAGCAAATGATAGATGCTGCTTCCGCTGGTTCTTTAAACCGCAAAACTCCGGAAGCCGCTCTTGAGCTTATCGAGGACATGGCGATGAACACTTATCAGTGGAATTCGTCTAGGACTCGCCCATCTAAACCTGCAGGTATCTATGAAGTGGACTCAGCTTCGCAACTGGCGTTGCAAGTGGAAATGTTGAACAAGAAGATTTCAGAGATGACTGCTTCCTCCGCCGCTAAGGTATATGAAAATGTGAATGCTGCTGCTGCCGAGCAAGTGGATTATCTGGGGAACATACCCAAGCCTGCTCAAAATAATTCTGCCAATAATTTTTCTGCTTTTTCTAATTTTTCTGCACCTCCTGGTTTTAATTCTTCTTCGAACTCTTATAATCCTGGATGGCATAACCATCCTAATTTTTCTTGGAGTAACCCTACTAATGCTGCACGCCCACCACACGATTTCACTCCACCACCACCACAATATCAAAACCAAAATTTTCAAAAAACTCCATCTTTGGAGGAAATACTTTCTAAATATATAAGCTCGAATGATGCTACCATTAGAAGTCTATCTAGCTCCGTGAAAAATTTAGAGAACCAGGTCGGGCAACTTGCCAAGGTCATCTCCGAGAGGCCACCCGGGGCTCTTCCCTCAAACGCTGAACCTAACCCAAGGGAGCACGTGAATGAGATTTCCCTTCGGAGCAGTAAAGTTATTAACGAGCCCACCACAAGGGAAGAGACAGAGGTGATTGCCTCTCCTACTGCTGAAAATATTATCGTTACGGAATCAAATGATAAAATTTTTGAAAAAGAAAAAGTCAAATCTAATTTTGAAAAAGAAAAGCCTACTTTTGAAAAAGAAGTTAACAATTTTCAAAATGATGCTCCGACAATTATAAAGGAATTTCAGCCACCTCCTTATCCGGCTAGGCTTAGGAAGGAAAAATTAGATGATCAATATTCACGCTTTCTTGAAATGTTTAAACAAATTCATATAAATTTGCCATTTCACGAAGCCATTAGCCAAATGCCGAAATACGCCAAATATCTCAAGGATTTATTAACGAATAAAAAGAAATTGGAAAATCTTTCTCACGTAACGTTAAATGAAGAGTGCTCGGCGGTCGTTAAAAACTCTAACTTGCCTAAAAAAATACACGATCCAGGTAGTTTTTCAATTCCTTGCGTTTTTGGTGATCTTTTTATAAAACATGCGCTAACGGATCTAGGTGCGAGCATCAACTTGATGCCTTTTTCATTGTTTAAAAAGCTAGGATTGGGCACTCTCAGCCCTACGCATATGAGTATTCAATTGGCTGATCGATCGATTAAGTATCCGTTAGGTATCGTTGAGGATGTGCTAGTGAAGGTCGACAAACCCAGGGAAGTCCTGTTTTTTTTATTTTCATTTCCTTTCTGCTTTTTTCTCTCCTTCTCAGTCTCCTTCTCGTTTTTCTTTTTGTTTCTTTCATTGAGGACAATGAAAAATCTAAGCTTGGGGGAGGGTTTAGTTAGTTCTCTTTTTCCTTTTTCTTTCAAAAAAAAATTTTTCTAAAAAAATTAGCATAGTTTTGTTAAGTTTTTTGCTAATATTGCTTTTATTTTACCCTTTTCAAAAATCACAAAAAAGAAAAGCAAAAATCCAAAAAAAACTGCTAAAATATATTTGAAAAATAAAATCTAAAATTATTTTCTATCTTTATTTTTATGTTTCTTCCAGTGATGTGTAGGCCTGTGCGGTTCCTTAGTTCTATTTAGATTTCTTTGAATTGGTTTTCTAAATTTATTAGTTTAACATAACTTAGTTTTACTAGTTTCTTTTTCTAAAATATAGGCATCCTATTTTTACATCTTAAGTTAGCAATTTGTAGTTATGTCTTTTTATTCGGTTAGTTGCTTACGAATGGTTGCTAGGTAATGTTATCTCTTTTTCATTTGCGGGGTAGTCTTTCTTGGTGTCTAGAACTTGTCCCTAGCGACTCTCGAAACATTTGCGTCGTTTTTACGTACTTTAGAAATGATTTAGGCCACCCTTTGACTAGTTTGAGCTTTTCTTGCCCACCAACAAATTTACCATTGCCAAACAATTTTTGGGCCTTTTTCCATGTTTCTTTGTTTTTAGCTCCGCCTTTCATTTCATCATTTCACCAAAGCCAAATGTCTTTCCCATTTCACACTAAACTTTGAGCTTAAATATCATTTTTTGTGAAGCGTTATATCTTTGAAATGAAAAGGAGTGTTTAAAGCTTATTTTTGGAGCTTTCGTTAAAAAGTTATTAAAGAAGAAAAATTATTATTATCAAAAAAAAATGTGAAATCAATCAAAAAGAAAAAAAAATGAAGTTTATTTGGGGCCAATTTATGTAAAAAAAAAGTTCATGGCCCTTGTTTGTTAGTTTGATTTGGAAAATGATGTACTTGTCATTTCTCATTTCTCTTCATGTTTTTATTTTTGTGCTCAACCTTGGTTTAGTGTTTAAGCCCTCATGTTTATCCTTGTTTTCATTTCCTAATCATTTACCTAAGCCAAGTTTTAACGCCTACTAGAAGTCCTATTAATCTTTAGAACGTAAATTTGCGTAGTGGAGAGAGTGTGAACGGACAAAGCTATGGCCACCATCATTGATGGATTTCTTTGGAGGTTATCTTGAGGTGATTTAGGGTTAATTGTTATTCTAGCAACCTAGTAGTTCGTTAATGCGCCGTTTATTTAGAATTTCTACTTTTGTTTCTCTTATTTTCATTAATTTTGGATGCATTGTTTTAAGATTTAGAAATGTGTAAATTTTCTTTATGTTCTAATGATATTTTTAGGTCTTCACTTTCAAGTTTTCTATTGTGCACTTCTCACCCCACTAGTTGTTAACATAGGAATTAGGATAGTTTGATTTTTCATGTTTTGTTTTTCTTAATTATGAAATCTAAATTTGCTTTATTTACTTTTTCCCTAGTTTTCAATTCTATTTGCTTGAGGGCAAGCAAATATTCTAGCATGGGGGAATTTGATGACTACTTTTAGTCATCATTTTTGATATAGTTTAGTTTAAGAAATTCCTAAGTTAATTGGTATTTTTTGCTTACTTTATTCTTATTATGCTTTCTTTCATATCTTATTTGTTTGTTATAAATATATTTTTTTATGTTATGTTATGTTCAATCTTATTTTTATTTTATAGTATGTTATAATAATTAATGTTTTGATAAAAAAATATGTGTCTAATTTGTTATGTTTTATGTTGTTGTGCAGCCCACATGATGCAGCCCGACCACTACATAATGCAACCCAACTGGAGCAGCCCTCTTCCACCAAAACAGCCCACATGATGCAGCCCGACCACTACATAATGCAACCCAATTAGAGCAGCCCTCTTCCACCAAAACAGCCCACATGGTGCAGCCCGGCCACTTATGGTGCAGCCCCTCTACATGATGCAGCCCCCTACATGCAGCCCTTGAAGTTTGGAGCAGCCCGGCCCTTTTCCTTGAAACCTACATGATGCATTCAGCCCCTCTTCAAGCTTCCCAAGCCCATATAGTGCATCCCACTTCATCCATGTGTGGCCGGCCACTCATTTTCCCCCCTCCCTCATCATTTATTGCATTCATGCAATCTCTCATTCATATGGCCGGCCACCCCTCTTTCTCTCCCTCTTTTATTTCTTTTTTTTCCTTTATTTAATCCACATTCATGTATATCCTCTCTCTCTCCCCTCCACATTAATTTCCAAATGCATGAATCCCCCACTTCCCATGGCCGGCCACACTCTTTCCTCCTCTTTTATTTCTTGTTTTTATTATTCTACATTCAACCTCTCTCTCTCTCTCTCTCTTTTTAATTCTTATTCATTCCCCCTTTTTTATTTTATATTTTCCAAATCATTCCCTTAAAGTCCATGCATTGAACCCACCTCTTTCTCTCCACCTAATTAAATATCATGCATGAATTCTCTCCACCTCATTTAATGCCATACATGAACTTCTCTCCCTCTACATGGCCATCCACCCCCTTGTCTCCTCCTCTTCATTCCCATCTAGAATCTTCCCTCCTCATCTATAAAAGGGCACCATGGTCTCATGCTTTGGAGGGAGATTTTTGGAGAGAGTGAATTTTATCTTTGTAAGCAATTTATGTTAAGAAGTTTAGGGAAGTTTTGGAGTTAAGTTGTAGGAGAGCAAAAGAGTTAGTGCGTTGTTATTTTCTTTTCGTTATTGTTGTAGTCTTTTCATTATTGTAACCCTTTTCTTTCAATATTGTCCTTTTTAAATATTGTGTTCTCTCTTATTTTTGCAAGTAATGAAAATGAATTTCTTTCATCCTACTTTGATTTCAATTTCCATTATGTGTAGCTAATTTTCTTTAGCGTTCGATCGTGAGGATCCATAAAATGAGATGAGGGTTTCTTTTATTCAATAGTTTTATTTTTGTCTAAATTACATTCGATCCTTCTTTGATTTTTTTTATTTTGTCGACTCCATATTTCCGGTATACGGTAGTAGGCTTGGGATCTCATATTTGAGTAGCCGAGAGGCTCATGAATTTGAAAGATCACTCAAAGAAGGAAGGAGTTGAACGCAACCCTAGAGATAGGATGACGTAAATCTTCCGGATTGGAGTCAAATCCAATAGTGCGGGTCACCTCGATAATGCGGCTTTAGGCCTTCTTGACTTGAAAGAGATTTCGGTCAAAACGTCTATAAGTCAGGGGATTTAATTCTCTAGCGAGATTATTTCCTAATTTCGGATCCGTCACGGTCGAGTATGATTTGCAAATTTAAAACTATGCCTTTTCATCCCTCTCATTTCATTTTATGGTGAATCTTCGATCGAATGCTATCTTTTTATTATAAAGTTTTTCGTCTAAAAAATTGACTTTCATTTTAGTTTAAAAATTCTCAAAACCCACTTTTTTCGGTAGGATAATAGTTCAAGCGTGAGTAGCAGTACTTGACAACCCCGTGTTTAAATACGACCTTGATACTACAATTCGACAGGTACACTTGCCTGTTCGGGTTTTAGCCCATCAGTAAGCCTGTAATAAAATCCATTGAAATGCTTTCCCATTTCCATGTTGGAATCTCCAATGGCGTCAACTTGCCACCAGGCCTCCCATGATCAGCTTTCACCCACTTGCAGGTATGACATTCAGATACAAATTACGCTATATCTCTTTTCATTCCATACCACCAGACAATTTGTTTCAAATCACGGTACATTTTAGTTGAGCCTGGATGGTAGGCCATACGTGAGCCATGTGCTTCTCGACATACCATATCGTGAATGTCTCCAACTGCGGGGATACAAAATCGACCACGATACTTTAACGTGCCCCCATCATCAATAGCAAAATCCGGTAGTTCACCCTTTTCAGTCCGCAGAAATAAATGTAAAAGCTCAGGATCATCCCTTTGATGTTGTCTTACAAGAACCATCCATGAAGGTTCTTCGACTGCCGAACGACTTTGCGGTGCATATCTTCCCACGGAAATATCCATCAAGAGAAATTCCTCCACAAGACGGTCGACGGAGAGATTAAATAATTTCCCCGTCTTCCGACTCAAAGCATCGGCAACAGCATTTGCTTTCCCGGGATGATACTGAATCTCCACATCATAATCAGCGACATATTCAAGCCATCGCCATTGGCGCAGATTAAGTTCCTTTTGCGTGAAGACGTACTTCAAACTTTTATGGTCTGTAAAGATTTTACACTGTGCACCATACAGTAAGTGTCTCCACAATTTCAATGCAAATATCACCGCTGCGAACTCCAGATCATGCGTCGGGTAGTTCTTTTCATGACTTTTCAACTGCCGAGACCCATACGCAATCACCTTTTTGTCTTGCATTAAAACACAACCAAGTCCAACGTGCGACGCATCCACAAAAACGTCATAATCTATCCCTTCTGTTGGTAAGATCAACACAGGAGCGGTACATAACCTGTTCTTGAGTTCAAGGAATGAGGCCTCACACTGGTCATTCCACTTAAACGCCACATTATTCTGGGTTAAGCGAGTCAAAGGCGCAGCCAACGTCGTAAAACCTTCTACAAATCTGCGATAATATCCGGCCAAGCCCAAGAAGCTTCGAATCTCCTTGGGTGTCTCCGGTGTCCTCCACTCCATAATGGAAGCAATCTTTTCGGGATCCACTAAAATTCCATGTTGATTAATGATATGCCCCAGAAAGGCAACTTGAGGCAACCAAAACTCGCATTTGCTTAGCTTGGCGAATAATCGTTGGTCTCGCAAAGTGGCCAATAGCAATCGCAGATGTTGTTCATGTTCCTCAGCACTGCGGGAGTAAACCAGAACGTCGTCAAAATCTTCCAAATCGATCACTTTGAAATCAGCCTTTGAAACCATAGAAGTACCGGAAGGAAATTTCACCAAAAAGGCATTCCCCACTCGATCTGGTGTCAAATGATACCGATCCAAAAAGGTTCGAGCCACAAATGAATGGGTCGCGCCAGAATCAAAGAGAACACGCGCCCAACGATTCTTTACCTTAAAGTTTCCTATAAGGGTACATATGTAGCTAAGAACTACGCACAAGAGTCATAAACAAAACGTGAACCAGAGGAAGGAATCGAACCTGAGATAACCTGAGGTGACATCCGAGCTTCCTCTGAAGAGATCACATTTAACTTCCCTTTTCCTTTGTCCAAACGCGGAGGCGGAGGCAAAGCCTGGAGTGGCTTTGGCTGCAGCACGGGCTGGTTTTGTGGGCACCTTGCCTTGAGATGTCCCAGTTTGCCACACTGATAACAGGCTTTCTCTTTGGCCCAGCAACAGGCAGAATCATGTCCCTTCCGTCCACACACTGCACACTCCAAGTCTCTGGTTGGCGCACCCTGAATGGCGTGCACCTGCTCCTTCTTTTGCATCTCCAACCGCTTGAAACATTTCTCAAATGGGTGGTCTGACCGGCCACAGAAGCTACACGTCTCCTTACTCTTCTTTCTTACGTCTGATGCTTGGGAGATTTTCCCTTCCACGAGCTGTCTCTTGCCCTGCCTCATCAGCTGCCATCTTTATTTTGCAGTTTTTATAGCTTCCACCTTCAAAGCAGCCTCAACCACACTGGTATAACTTGTCGCGCCATAAGCACTTGCAAACTGCTGAACATCGCTTCGGAGTCCGCCAAGAAATCTCTTCACTCGGTCGGCTTCCGTAGTCACCAAGCTCGAAGCGAACCGACTTAACTTGCTAAACTCAATTTCATACTCACTAACTGTGAGTTTCCTCTACTTCAGGTACAAGAAGTCATTCATCAAGCGGTCCCTTTCCACTGACGGCAGAAACTTGCGCCGTAACATTTCTTTGAAGGCTTCCCACGAACATCCCACCCCTAGGCTTTCCTTTTCTCGCAACCACCAACCTTTAGCTAACCCTTTTAGTTGATAGGCGGCAAGCAGCACCTTCTAGTCCTCGGTAACGCCAGAATAGACAAACATCTCTTCCAACGTGATCACCCAATCATCCAAGATCACAAAGTCTGCTTTTCCATCATAAGTCGGTGGTCCAAGTCGCTGAAACTGCGAGATGAAAGTCATCGTCGGAGGAACCACAACTGGGGGTATCACTGCCACGGAAGGAGTCGAACTAGTGGGGCCTCTAACAGTCTCTTGCACTCTTGGTGCCAGCCCAGATATCGCTGATGACATAGCTAGGAGCTGGGACTGCACTTCATGCACCTGCCTCGTCAAAGCCTCATTACTTTGGCGTAGACTATCCAGCAGGGCATTATTCTGCGCGCCCGAAGACTCGCCCTCGGATTGGGGAGTTTGCCTTGTCACTGGACGCTTCGACATCCTATAAACACGTTCACCCTTATCCAGCTCAAACCCAACAAAACACATAACTGCTATGTACAGACCAGACATGTATAAATATGAACATCAACTGCTAACTTGCTCTGTGAGTTTAAGCATAACGTGATGCCTAGCCTACGATGACTTACTGTCATCCCACTACCTTGTGCATAAACCATGACTGCATGAATTTATTTGACCCAAAACCATGAGTGTACAGGTGTCATCAGATACATCTTTAGCTTGACATGTTGTGTCCATGAAATGTTATGTTATGCGTGCTGTGCTATGCATTCTAGAAAAGGCCTTAATGAATGCCATGAGCCGTCGTACGCATCACAATGTTATGCATCCCATACTACATAGCATTGTATGCAATGAAGAAAAGAAAACGTGCTAGTCGCATCCATGTGGTAAGGTTATGCATCACAAACTACATAACCCGCACATGTTGCCCTTATGGTGGTTCCATATACAACCACATATTATGCATCCCATACTACATAATATGCCTCGTATACTTCTGTTCATGCCATGAGTGTAGTGTGCGTGCTTCGGCCAAGACATACTGATGGCACCTCGGTGTGTGTCTGATATGATGCTTACGACAATGACAAAAAGGAAAGTTTGCCCGACCAATTGTCAAGCAAACCTCCCTCTGATACCAACTGTCACAACCCGCATTTCCTCAACGAGTACATCGTATTAGAGTAAGAGGAACTACGGGTTATGATGCCACGTCATGCAGGGGATAACTGCACACGCTCAGGCAAACCCTTGACGCTTAATTTATTTATTGAAATCCATCAATTAAATGCAAGAAAACCGTGGCCGTATCCCTCGGCCATAGGAATAAAAATGTGTGTTTGTATGCGGCGGAAATACTTTGTTTACTTATGACGATCTCCTATATGCACTCTATATCTATAATAATATAAGAAATCATCTTTGTTTACGTTATTTGGAAAATACTTGTTCGGTGACCAAAACCTGTTATGCATGTTGTACAATAATAGGTTTTGTTTAGCTTAAAAATACCTAATGCAACCTACCATAAATCCTTCCCAAGAGCAAAGAGATATCATCTCTGCCAAATGAGTCCCATTAGTAGTCTAGCATTCATATAACGCAAGTAAAGAAAGCCACCAATGGGCGCCAACAAGCTGACACAAACCCATTGGGCACATACATGTCTGTACAAGCAAGTAAGAACTACCTCGCTAAGCAAGCATGGCTAGCTCCCAGTAGCCTCCACAAACAAAACCTAGCCGCTCAACCAGCTACAACCTGCACCTGTGGCATTCAAGAAAGAACACCTCAGCAATCATGAAAGCTACACAATAGAATATGAAGTTCAGAAAATATGATGAAGGGCTTACCGACCCCAAAGCAATGATTCATGTAAGTAAAATGAGTAAACAAAACCGGTGGAACACAAGTGTTCAACACTATCAATCCAAAGTGTCAAACGCAGCAAGTGCGTGCACTTCTCACCAAGTCCTGCTCAAACTGTAGGAGCAAAATGGCAATACACATGCCCAAGCCATCATCTTTAGCATAAGAAACAACCATACTAGTGAAACATAAGCAGCGGTTAAGTTCGATTCCGCCAGGGTCCTTTGGTGGTGGCCCTCAAGTGGAATGCACCAATAAAAGCTAGCCCAAATCGGGGCCAAAATGGTGCTCTACACCACAAATCCAAACCCGGTGGCCACCAAGGCTGAAACCACACCACCCCTTACCGAATCCTCACACAAATACTCCTGCCATGGTTCACAATTTGCCTCGCAAAACTCACCATAAGCGAACCCAAGCTCAACCCCATAAGCAAATCTCACCATAACCCACATTACACACGTTTCCTTCTTTCGTCCTCACTCATGACGACAAATTGCCCAAGTTATGTCAAACTTGCTAGAGTTTGATTAATTGAACAAGAAAGAATCACATGAGTATGAGATGAACAAGAAAGAATCACACGAACAAGAAAGGCTACATGAATCAAACTAACTACATGAATCAAATCAGCGCATCACATGAACAAGAAAAGATACATGAAGCAACTTAATTGAGCATAGGGAAAGTCGATAATAAGGTAGTAAGCATGTAAGACATGAGGATCAAGAGGATTCATGACTAAACCAAAACAAGAATAACAAGGCTAGTGAGGTACAACACAAAACAAGAATAACAAGCTAGTACAATTGAAAGAGAAAACCTAGCTAAACTTGCACAATTAAAGAACAAGAAAACAAGATTGGCAAGGGTGAAGAACACCGCTTGCCTGAACCGCGATGACACCGCGACGGCTGCTCCTCTCATTCCTTCCCTTGTCTTAGCTTTTCTCCCTTGATGTCTTTTTGGAATGAGAAAGATGATGAAGAAGAAGGTGAAATGAGGAGGAGAAATCTCTGTTTCGGCCTTATTTCCTCCAGAACAAAGCTGGTCCATTTGATCCAGAATCAAAGAAATGAATGGCACAAAAAAACTAGAAAAAAATCGATTTTCGGCCCTGTCACGCCCTGTGACACGCCCGTGTCATAGGGCGTGTACCTTAAGCGGCACAGAAAGTCAACAAAACCAAGTTTATCAACAAGGTACACGGCCGGGTACACGCCCGTGACCGGTAGGTCACACCCGTGACCTAGGGCGTATAACCCGTATCTCGATATCTCGTCGACTCAAAGTGTCGACACTTCGACAAAGCCGGACACGCCCTGTGACACGCCTGTGTCACAGGCCTTGTCCCTTCTCTCGACACCCGACACTCGACACTCGACACTCGACACTCGACATAGCAGGACATGGCCCGTGACACGCCCGTGTCAAGGGGCGTGTACCCCATTCGTCGAGCTGAACTCGACATAAGAAATTCGTCGAGTTCAGGATGTCACGCCCCAGGTCACGCCCTGGGTCACGCCGCGACACGCCCGTGTCGGGGGGCGTATCACGCACAAAAACGACCATTTTTCCCTGTTTTGAAAAGTGTTTCTGTGTCGTCCTAGACCATTTTTTCCTTAAGAACTTTTTACCCCTTTTTATTTTCTGTACCCATCTTCCATACCCTCAACCCGTTTTGAGCAACCTTACCCGGCTCAAAAAAGTGCAAGCATTCCCTAAGAGGCCTCACCGAGTCCCCACAAGTGGACTCCGGCTTGCTGGGGAATCATGCAACTAGGCTACCAAAACAGCCACTCGAAAGCCCGCGAGAAAACCATGCTCGAGCAACGGTCAAAGCTAACGTAACACCCATCAAGCATATGCACTCAGTCAACGACAAAAAATACGGGGCGTTACATACACCTTAACCTCAGGACCCTACCACAACACTCCCAAACACTTTGGGAGGCCCATTAGAGCCACAAGGACCCATTGGGGTCAATCAAAGAGACTAAGTTGACCCAAGTCAACCCTAACCCTAAATGGGTCAAACTAGCCTACTTAGGGTCAATTGACCATCCCCTAGCCACGTGGACCCCACCCATGCCATCCTAACCCTATAGTGAGGTCAATGGGTCACTAAGGACACATTAGGGTCAGCCCCAGAGGCCAAGTTGACCCAAGTCAACTAAAGCCCCTAATCTAGTCAAAGTGCCCTTACTAAGGGTAGGTGACCTCCAAAGTGCAAGGTAACCCTACATAACCCTTCTTAGACCTTAGGGGAGACCAATGAGTCACCAAGGGCCCATTAGGGTCAACCCAAATTATCATGTTGACCAACTCTAGCCCTAAAGTGGTCAAAGTGCCCTTACCAAGGGTCAAGTGACCTCCAAGGTGCCAAGTCAGCCCTATCCAACCCCACCTATACCTTAGGAGAGATCAATGGGACACCAGCGACTATTTAGGGGTAGCCAAAAAGGTCAAAATGACCAAGGTCAACCCAAGCCTACCTTGGGTCAACCTAGCCCAAATAGGCTAGCCCAAGTTCAAGCCTCCTCATGAGGCTTCTTTAGGAGATAATGTGTATGGATGGGCTGCCAATTGACCTCCAGATTGAACAAGTCAACTTGATGTCTAGGAGGGAGAGAGAGCTTTATTTCCATGGTTATGGAGGAGAGAGAAAAATGGATGAAGGGGCTGGGGAAGGAAGGGGCTCGGCCAAGGGGAGGCCAAAAGCCACCTTTAATGGCTGGATTCAACTCCCCTATGGAAAGGGAGAAGTTTCAAGCCACTTCCCTGGTCACCAAGGGCCTGATTCAGCCCCCTCCAGCATGGCCGAATGTAGCCATTAATGGCCTTAATGGCCATTTATAATCCAGCCTCTCCCCTCCCCAACTGAGTCTTTAAACACCTTCAGTGGGCCGAGAGGAGGATTTCCCAACCCTTAACTGAAGAAACCGAGCCACACCACTGTGTTGTTGCAGAAACTGAGCGGCGCCGCTTTCAAAGATGGCTTTCCGACGATCGTCTTGACTTCAGGCCGCTGGCAAGGTCCTCCTCCACTCCTTCTTTCATGGGTAGATCTTAGGAATCTCTAGGGCGAAGGTTCGGGCTCAATTGAGCCCGATCCATTGGGAACTTTTTCTGGTTTTTCTGCAAAAATGCAACTATCGGGATCGCCGGAATAGGGCTCTCCGGCGGCTGTGACGCCGCCTGGCAGAAGCCACCACCTCAACGGAGGTGATGGTGGCGGTGGCCGGCCGGGGAGGCAACTGGATGGCCGGCGGCAGTCGTTTGAAACTGGCCCAGGCGGGATAAATCTTGGCCGTCGGCTCAAGGTAGAAGATGAACGGATCCCGTTCATTTGCGCCAAGATTCGTGCTATATTTGATTCTAAACTCTAGTATATAAATTTTTTGATTATTTAATTATGTGACAGATTCTACATTTATTGGCTTTAATTTTTAAAAATACTTAGAGGCTATAATAGAAAAAGTGGTCAACATAGCAAATGAAGACGTTGATGAATAGTTTAATTTAAAATTGATTTCACCCAATTTAGAGTCATCGTTAGACCACAACACCCATTTTGGTATGCCTTATACCTAGGGCTATCCTGAGATTCAAATGGATGCCCACTCCTCATCCCTTGTCCAAATGACCTGAGATTTTGGCAGGGCGTCTACCCTAGCTATATTTAGGGCATGTCCAAAATTCAGAATTTTGGAGAAACTTTTCTATAGTTTTTAAGAAAATTTAATAATCCATGAATAAATTAATTAGGTGTCCTAAACACCTCAAAATCTCCCCAAATTTGGGTGGGAGGTCTTGAGGTCATGTTAGGGCTCTGGTAAAATTTTTATCTCATTTTGAGATGTTTTGGTTAGGTATTGATCCAACCCTAGGTTGACCCCTTTTAGTTAAATAGGTCAAGCATCCCCTTTGGGTTTTGAGGGGTCAAATCACCTCAACAGAGGTTGATATTTTGGCCACTGACTTTTTATAGTATAACTCACACTCAAATGGAATTTGGCGTGGTTAAATGTGGGGGTAGCCCTAGAACCCTAGGGTAAGTCCCTTAATTGGGATTCTTAGGGTTTGAAGAACATAGGGTCAAATGACCTTGGATTGACTTGAAACTTTGTGGAGTGGACCATAGGGTTAGTATGGTCCTCTGGTCAAATTTTTAGGGAATTTGGAAGTCTTAAACCCCCTCAAAACCCTAACCATAGCTTAGGGAACAAACATTGTAGGGATAGAAAATGTCACAAAAACTCTTTGAAAAGTGTTGAGATTTGGGTTGAGTAGTTTTTAGAGATAGTACAAGCTCTGGAGATTTTATCATGGATTTAGGATTATTATTTTGGATACTTCATTAACAAATTGGTAATTTGTATTATTTACTTAGAAATTTATTAGGAAGAAGCTACTTGCTGGAAATTGATGAAATTAATCTAGAAGACTTTTTATTATGTTTTTAAAGCTCTGTGAATCTTTATAGAATTTTTGGATGAATATTTTTAAGGGTTGCTTCATTAAGTATGATTTTCCATGAAAGTTTAATTTAATTTATTTTGGAGTCTAGCAAGCCTCAAAAATTATGCTTTTTGTACAATGATCTTTTCTGAGCCATATTAAGATTCTGTAATTTTTATGTAATTTTATGATGAATAAGTTTGGTACTTCCTTGTTTACACATGATTAAGGAAAATATTTTTGTTAAATTAATTAGATGTCAAATATTCTCTGAAAAATTATGGAAATTAATATCTAGTTATATATCTCTGTAATTTAGTGATCAAAAGTTTTGGGTGGCCAGTACTTGAGTAGATCATATAGTTCATGTTCAAAATTGCCCATGGCCAAACATTTGGGAAAATTCAATAAATATCAAATTGATTAGGAAAATTATGAATCTCTGATTTTAGACTAAATTTATTATGATAGACATTTGGTAAATTTTAAAGGAGATTTGTAAGACAATCAGGAGTACCTCCTTTATACACCTCATATAGTATAGGGTAGTCTGCATATAGTATCTGCGGAAACTGAACTAAAGTGGGTAGTGAATTTTGGAGAGTTGAATCCTCGGTAGGTTGCTGGTTTGGGTAAATAAAGGAGTTCATCATTGGAAGACAAGATTTGTAGAGTGAGAGGATGACTAGTGTTAGGTGGTGCTCGAGATCGGCGAAAGATCGTCCTTCCCGTAGGGAGGAAGTGTTTAATGCACTAGGGCTAGATTCAATAAAATTAATTAAGGGTTGGGAAGACGGTTAGCAACCAATAATAGTAAGTGCCTTGTGAAAGGGAACTTTGGGCGTAATCCCATCGTAGTTCCTAGTGCCTTCGAGAGCCCTTCATGGGGTATACCTTGGGTAGTCCTAGGCTAACGTAAACTGTAGTGGTGATAAAATCTTAAAGAGCAACTACAATAATTAGGGGTTCACTTTCACACACCCCGGTCTCTCGGGAAGTTGCTTTGACTCGGTTGATATTTTTGAGGGGCAGGATAGCCCTGCGAGCTTTGGCACGGTTGATATTTGCGACGGACGGGATGGTCCGGGGAGCTTTGGCTCAGTACTGATACATAAGGTTGCATGTGCATAAAATTAAAGGTGGTGGGTCTTCGGTATTGGAGTGTCGATGCACCGATGCCAATACGTTGACTCGCAAGTGTGGCTAGCACTTTGCCAATAGAAGTCCGGTGCGCCAGCCGGCAAGAGTACGCAGGAGTCCGCTTAGTGCATCAGCATTGAGGCGTAAGATAGGTCTGACCGGTAGTGCTTTACTGGTTTAGAGGTGGGCAAGGCACAAACCACCGCTTCCGTCTGCCACTACAGAGGGATCCTGGGAGGTTCGGCTCCAGAAAGGGGGAACTAAAGGTCTGTGTGCACAGAGTAGGGTGGGTGAGTTGCACTTGCATGATAACATCATAACCCACTTACATCTCATAGCATAATCATAGTATAAAACCCATGTCACCTATCGTATAAGTAGTATGGGACGCTTATACAATATGCCCTGCAAAATGACCCCTTGGTCTATAAGCTTGTGTGAGCAAGTTTATAAATTAAGGTTAAATTCTTTATATATATATATATATATATTATTGTTAATAACCGACACCCCAACGTATAAGTTGGTATGTGACTTTTTATATGATGGGAGCCCTGTAAAAGATCCCTTGCTTATATGTTCCCATATAAGTTAAGGTTAATTTTCATACTTTACTCTACTGCCACATGTACTATAAAAATTGCTAGTATATGTCCACTGCCATCTGTTTCTTGATTACTGTCCACCTTCATGTCCTCCCCTTTCTTCCTCTCCACTCGGTTCCTAGGAGCCATGGAGGAAGGGGTTGGGATGATTAGGACTTAGTCTTTTAGAATAACGGTTTTCGAACCACATCATTTAGGGGATCGTGGAGCCCAGCATCGAGGAGCAGCCCCGCAGGTTGGCACGCTTGGAGATGGTGCAGTCTAGCACCGGAGTTCAGACGACATGGACTGTGATCCACTAACCTTAGCAGTGTTTTACTTTGCTTCCGCTTGAGTGATTATGTAGTGAGGATATGATGTATCGGGCTTAAGCCCTTATTCTTAGTACATTATATTCTGTGGACTCTCCCTTCGTGGAGATATATTTACTCTGATGTGATTGTATTTTGTGGACTTGTGGTTAGAGTTTTACCACTCTTGTGTTACTCTACTTTGTTGCTTTTCTGTGATCGAATCGGCCGGCAGAATCGGCGATTTGCAGTGATGGCTCTTCAGGGCGTGAAGGTGTCACCGTAAAGCGGCGGTTCTGGGCCTAAGACCCCGGTGTTTGAAAAAGAAAAAACATTGGGGGTCTTACAAGTGGTTTCAAAGCGAACCTCGATCGAAAAGTAATAGTCCACAACCCCTGGGTCACCCCCGCGCGAGGTTAGTTTGGGGACAAACTAAGCACCAGAAGCAGTGGTGTGCCCATATGAGGGATCATATGTAAATTGCCCACTTCTTGTTAGGTATTGAGTCGATTACCTACTAATGTAGTTTGTTTTGCAGCCCCCAACTCAGCCCACCCCACAAGACGGAGCTCAGCAGACTCCGAACGTTGTACCACCTCCCCCGATCCCCACTCCATTCCTACAGTCGGAGATGAGACAAACTCTGACAGCCATCTTGGAAGCTTTTAGGGCCCAACAGGTTCTGGCTCCATAGCCAAACCCGGGGGACAACTGGCTGAGCATTTTTCGAGGACTTGCTCCCCCATCCTACTTGGGGATTGAGTCAGCCGTTCGGACAGAGGAGTGGCTGGATATTATATACGAGATGCTGACCAGGATACAGTGCACTTGGGAGGAGAGGGTGCCCTTGGTGATCTCCTGCCTGGAGTCGCATGTAAAGAGATGGTGGAAGACCTCGCTAGACACGACATTTGCGGACGGGGAAGTAGCAGAGATTTCTTGGGAGGAGTTCAGGGGCGCGCTGTTGGAACACTTTGTTCCACAGTCGGCCAGGGACGAGCTGGAGGATAGGTTTTTGCAGTTGAGATAGGTGAACAAGATGGTGGTGGAGTACCACCGAGAGTTCAACCATCTGGCTTGGTTTGTGGACTCTTATCAGTTAGACGAGGCAGGATATACCAAAAGGTTCTACAAGGGTTTGCGAGAGGTGCTGAGGGAGACTCTACTGTTTGTATCCGAAGGGCCCATTTCCCGGATACTAGAGATGGAAAAAAGGATAGAGGCTGATTGGCAAGCTACTCGTGGCCGGAAACGGCCAACGGACGATCAGGGTCGAGGAGCAAGGAACGATCAGAAACGAGCCCGTATCACGGAATGGAGGAGGGTCGAGGACCAGCTTCTTCAGGAGGCAAGACAGGAGACAAGGGATCCAGTGGTGGTGGATCCACCACCTCTTCAGACACGGGAGGGACAAAGACGCGGGGGAATGGCATATCCCACGCCGAAATGTAACGCCCCAAAACGCAAAAGAGCGACGGGTGACGTTTTGGGCCAGAGTTGGAATCTGGCAGGAGGCACACGACCTGGGACACGGGTGTGTCCCAGAGCGTGTCAGGCTGGAGTCGAAGACTTGGCCGCATAGTCGATATTTTGCGCTCGACGAAGTGTCGAGACGGGGCACACGGCCTGAGACACGGGCGTGTCCAAGACCGTGCCAGGCAGTCGACGAACTTCGCTCGATGAAGTGTCGAGACTGTGAACACGGACTGAAGCCCAGACGTGTTCGGGTGTGACACGGGTGTGGACACGGGCGTGTCCAATACCCGTGTGAGTCTCGGGTTGTTTTCAGGGCTGTGTTGATCGGGGAACAAGGCCGACCACACGGCCGTGTCATGAGGAACACAGGCGTGTCAGATCAAACACGAGCATGTCGGATGCCTATGTGCTGTTCCAAGCGCGTCGATTTTTACGGCGAATGAGGGACATGACCCTGGACACGGGAGTGTGCCAGGCTGTGTTCGGCCCAGATTCTGCATTTTAGATCTGGATCGTGGCCGTTCGTTTCTTTAATTCAGGATCCGACGGATGGGGGCTGTTAGTACTTGGATATACACGGGATTGGGCCTTTGAAACCCTCACTTTTACTTGAGTGGTTCTCTTCCTAAGTCAAGAGAGAGGTGAGAGCAAAGGAGGAAGAAGAAGCTAGATCCGGCAATTGGAGGAGCTTCGAAGCTCCAAATCGCGAGCCGAATTTGGATCCACGGAGGCGAAGAGAGTGCGGTGCTTTTAATCTGCTTACTTTTCCATGACGCCAAGGAATAACGCTATGGTAACGATTCTCTTCTTGAGCATGTGAAGCTCTCCTTCTTTGCATAGGAAGCCCGCTCTCGCGAGTTTGCGGTGAGTTGGAGGCGTTCCTTCTGGTAGATATGTATAGTCCCCGTTGTTTAGAGTCCGTATTCGAGAACGGACATAGGCATGATGTGTGAAGCCTACCCGGACATGTTGGTCTGTATCGGTGATGTTGCATTGCATAAATGCCGAAGAAGAATCCGTGCGATTGTTTGTTTTTCGGGTTTATTACGTGGTAGATTGCAACGGGGAGCCTTGGGGATTAACCCAAAGGTGCACCCGGAAAACTGGGCGGATGCGTGATCTTGCCAACTTGGTGGCCTGAGAGCCAACTTGAACATAACCAGGTTATGTGAATTGTGATGGAAACGGGACTCGGGAGAAGTTTGACCTGCGCATATGGTTTAAATTACCGCTGCGATGTGAGCATGAGTTAGATGGAACCGTACCCGTTCTATGTCATTCGGGTTAAAGAGACCTAAGGTTACGTGGCACTTGCCGTTGGCATAGATGAGGTTCTTCGGCGGTCTATGGTTTCAATTACCGTGACCCATGCCGGGAAGACAAATTGCTCATTATTTTGCCGTCCAAAGGGACGGTGGTGAGTCGACAGACTTAGACTGTGTTCACCAAGAATGTGCCCTGAGTGCATGGGGTGTGTGGCCATGCGAGCCTACGCTTGTGATGTAATGAATATTTATACACTGCTCGCTTATGCTAATAAAATGCAGGGAAGGAGCATCGCCGCCCCGAGTTGGTGGCGGGATCGTTATAATTTGGTCAGCATTGCTGACCATTACTTTGTTTGCCACCGTGCGGTGGTTTTGTTGCTTGTAGGTGCTGCTGGACCAAGCGGTCAATAGCGGGCTAAAGCACAAATTACGAAGCCGGCCGTCGAAGGCCTAATTGGAGTGTTTACTGCTTTTATTCATGTATGACCGACCTGCGTGCCATGGTTTGCAAATCATGTAATATTAAGTAAACAATTTTGTAAGGACTTAAGGCCAATATTGGTGTTTGCACTACATTCCTATTTGGTATATTTAATGGACATTCGTGCTCTTTGTACTGGGTTCTTTAATTGCAACTTATAAAACTGCTTCCGCTAGAATGCTCTGTGTAGGACGTTGGATTGGTTGGATGGTTTCCATTGAGTAACCACCCGGTCTGTCTGTAGTATATGGCGTTGGGCCCCGGCTGGACCTACTGCTATATGCTATGCGACGGATATGGGGTGTTACAATTTGGTATCAGACTACTGGTTTTGGTCGGGCTTAAAATGAATTCGTGGACAAATTCTTTTTAAGGGGTGGTGAGCACATGTGTGTGCGTCATCATTATAACAACAAAAGAACCCATGAATGTCCACTTAGGAATGAAAATACACGTGTTTGGGGAACCTTTGTGTTCCTATAATTGCTGTTTGCAATTTTATTTGGTCGCTTAACGGTGTTTTGTACCACTATAGGTGACCGGAAGTGGTGCTGGACCGCCAGAATGTCCGGTTTTTGAGGAGTTTAGTGCGCCCGTTGAGGTGTTTGAGACCCCTCCTTCGTATGAAACCATTAGAAGGATTATTGAAGCGGTGTTCGCTGTGACGGGTGCACAGCTTGGAAGAAATGTACAACCCTGCGCCCCTGTTGTGGCTTCAACGCCGGTTGGCGTGATGGAGCAGATGACCTTTGGTAGACCATCAGGGCAGCAACTGAATATGCATTTAGTGCAGGGAGCGCACACAGTTGAGGAATATTTGCAAGCATTTCTTATGATAAGCCGCTACCCATGTTTCGAGTTGGATAATGAGCAAGCTACAGTTGATAGATTTTATAATGGCCTGCACGCCAAGTTACGAGTTCTACTACTAGGACCAAAGTTATTGGGATTCCGAGCCTTGGTGGAATCAGCTAGATCTTTGGAGGCAGATTTGAGGAAGACTCTCCCGATGCCAGCGACCATGGTATCGAACTATGCAAGCCCCATAAGAGTTGCATCCGGCGGAATGCTGGAGAAAGGGGCTACGACATCGACTAGCAAAGCTACTTACACATGTTTTACTTGTGGAAAGAAAGGGCACTTTGCCCGAGACTGTTGGAGAGGTGCTCAGAAGGACAAGAAAGCTATGTCAGGAGCAGTCAAGGACTTTAGTGCAAAGGAGATTGCATTCAAAGTGCCGAACACCTCAATGTCTATATATCAAAAATGGTTTAAGAAGGCTAGGACTTTGGGTCTAGTCCCTCCTCTCGGAGCTTCGGGGGCATCTACAGGCCAAAACCCAGGCGCATGTTATAACTGTGGGGAGTCGGGGCACTATGCCAGTGGGTGCCTAAAGCCCGGGAGAATGCACGCTGCCGTGATGACAGGTATGGTTTAATGTTATAACAGCTTAGCCTTAAATACTTGTCGCCCTTGTGCGTGTTAACTTAGAACTACTTGTGCTAAGCTTTGTTCTGATTTTCGTTTATCCGGCGAGAGCACCGTTCGTGTAAACGAAGCTTCGCATTCCTTTATTTAGGAACTATATTGCGCGTCGAAGTACCTCCTTCGATGGGAAGAGACATATTGGATGCGTTACTGTCCAATGGTGCTCCATGTGCGCGGGTAAAATCTGTTGCGTTTAGGTGTGGTCAGGGAGCCAAGACTTTGACCTACAAGCGTCGTTACTACCGTTAGGGGAGCTCGACGTGATATTTGGCTTGGACTGGCTCTCGGAGCAGCCAAACTATATTGATTGCAGTCGTAAGGAAGTCAAGTTGGGAGTAAGTCGTGAGACGACTTTTACAGACTTGAATAGGTCGAGCAAGTCATTGGTGTCTGCTCTTCCGGTGGTGAAGGCGGTTCATGCTGGTGCAGAACTGTTCTTTACACTATTGGAGGTTGCAAAGCCAAAGCTTACGTTGGATAGTGTATCAGTGGTAGCTGAGTACCCTGATGTGTTCCCCGCAGATCTCCCTGGAGCCCCGCCTCAACGGGAGATAGATTTCATGATTGAGCTAGTACCAGGTGCAAAGCCTGTGCCACGCTCTCCTTATCGGCTAGCGCCTAAGGAAATGGCGGAGATGAAGGCGCAACTTCAAAAAGTTGTTGGAGTAAGGGTATGTGCGTCCAAGCTCTTCGCCTTGGAGCGCATCGGTCCTCTTTGTTAAGAAGAAGGACGGAAGCTTGAGGCTATGTATTGATTATCGGGAGCTCAACAAGTTGACAGAAAAGAACAAGTACCTGATTCCCCGGATCGATGATCTTTTTGATCAGTTGGTCGGGTCGACGGTGTACTCAAAGTTGGATCTCAAGTCCGGGTACTATCATCTGCGAATAAGGGAGAGTGATATCCCAAAGACAGCGTTTAGTACGAGATACATGAATTACGAGTTTACGGTCATGCCGTTTGGGCTGACCAATGTGCCGTTAGTGTTCATGGATTTGATGAACAAGACTTTCAGGGAATACTTGGACCATTTTGTGATCGTCTTCATCAACGACATTTTGGTGTACTTGTAGAGTGAGGAAGATCACTTCAGGCATCTTCATTTGTTTTTGGAGACGCTAAGGAGGAATCAATAGTACGCCAAGTTCTCGAAGTGCGAGTTTTGGTTGTTCTCAGTGGCGTTCCTCGGTCATATAGTGAGTGGGGAAGGTATTGCAGTGGATCCGGCGAAGATTGTTGCGATACGGGAGTGGCATGAGCTTTCTACGGTAGCGGAAGTCCGGAGCTTTCTGGGGCTTGCCGGCTATTATAGGCGCTTCGTAGAGAACTTCTCGCGGATAGAGTTACCTCTCACTACTTTGACGAGGAAGGAGCAGAAGTTCATTTGGACGCCGGAGTGCGCACGAGCTTTTGAGGAGTTGAAATGTCGGTTGACCACGGCGCCTGTGCTGAGTTCGCCGAGTGGGACCGAAGGCTATGAGATGCTTCGGGCAGCGGGCAGCATTTTGGGTTGCGTGCTACTGCAACATGGAAGTGTAATAGCTTATGGCTCAAGACAGCTAAAAGTGCACGAGAGGTATTATCCGGTCCATGACTTGAAATTAGCGGCCGTGATTTTTGCCTTGAAGCTGTGGAGACACTAGTTGGACGGTGTGAAGATTGATATCTACACCGATCACAAGAGCCTGAAGTATCTGTTTGATCAGAAAGATCTGAATATGCGGCAGCATAGATGGATGGAGTACCTGGGGGACTATACTTTCAAGATCCACTACGTGCCTGGTAAAGGTAATGCGGTTGCGGACGCATTGAGTCGCCGGGCCCCAACTCAAGCCAATTGGCTGTCGATCCATGACGAGCGGTTGGTTCGGGAGTTGGAGGCATTGGAGATTGTTTGTGTAAATAAGCAATCAAGTGCTAAAGTAGTACTGAATTGGACTGAAGTCCAATATGACCTGGCTTATCGGATTCGACAGACTTTTGATTTGGATGATCACATGAAGCAGTTCGTGGTAGAGGCTCTGGATTGGTCAAATGCCCAATTCGTTGTGGAGGACGAGTTACTTTGGAAAGACGATCGTCTGTGTCTCCCAAGTGTGGGCAATTTGCGGGTGGAGTTGTTGTACGAGGCATACCATACTAAGTACTCGATTCACCCGGGGAGCACAAAGATGTACCGCGACGTTAAGAAACTGTTTTGGTGGCCGGGTATGAAGAAGGAGGTGGCGCTCTACGTGGCGAAGTGCCAAATTTGCGCCTTGGTGAAGGCGGAATGTCAAAAGCCGGGAGAATTTCTGAAGTCCTATCCTATTCCGGAGTGGAAATTCGATGACATCTCTATGGACTTTGTGCACGGTTTGCCAAGGTCGCAAAAGGGGAAACGATGCCATCTGGGTAGTCGTAGATCGGTTATCAAAGGTGTCGAATTTCATTTCGCATAGGAAGGATGACCCGGTGGAGAAGTTGGCAAAGCTATATGTGGATAATATAGTACGGTTTCACGATGTGCCCCGCAGCATCGTGAGTGACCGAGATGGGCGGTTCACGTCCAATGATTGGAGGCTAGTGCAGCAAATGTTGAGAACAAAATTAAAATTCAGCACAGCCTTTCATCCACAAACGGATGGGCAGACCGAGAGGGTCAATAGAGCTATGGAAGACATGCTCCGCATGTGTGTCTTGGACTTTGGAAGGCAATGGGAAGACCATCTTCATTTGGTGGAGTTTGCGTACGACAATAGCTACCAGGCGAGTATTCAAATGGCGCCCTTCGAGGCCCTATATGGTAGAAAATGTCGCACGCCGTTGTCTTTGTTAGAAACGGGTGAGTCAAAGTGTTACAAGCGCCAAGAGGTGGAAGATGCTACGTCTTGGTTCGTACCATTCGGGAGAGGTTGCTTATCGCTCAGGATCGGCAAGCGAAGTACTATAATGCCAAGCACATGAACGTGAAGTTCGCTGTGGGCGACTGGGTGTACTTAAAGATCAAGCCGTTCAAGGGTGTCTCGCGGGTGCGGCGATTGAAAAAGCTAAGCCCGAGGTACCTTGGGCTGTTTGAGGTGCTGGAGCGAGTTGGTGAAGAAGCCTATCGGTTGAAGCTTTCGGTCGAGCTTAGTGGCCTACAAGATGTGTTCCATATTTCGGTGCTACGGAAGGCAGTGCAAGAGCCTACGCAAGTGATCGCGGTCGATCAAGTGCCGATTGTTAGTGGGTTGGCGACAAAAGTCAAGCCCGTGCGGATTGAGGACTCGGAGATCAAGCAGCTACACAATAAAGAGATCGGGATGGTCAAGGTCCGATGGGACAATTGCGGTCGAGAGGAGCTCTCTTGGGAGCGACAGAAGACCATGCTTGACGAGTATCCGGAGTTCCGCTCAGGAACAGTTTAATTTTGGTACTTGTCTTTCCTCTATTTTAATTTCGTGGACGAAATTCTTTTAAGAGGGGGAGAGTTGTAACACCCCGAAACTCAAAAGAGCGACGGGTGGCGTTTTGGGCCAGAGTTGGAATCTGGCAGGAGGCACACGGCCATGGACACGGGCGTGCCCCAGGGCGTGTCAGGCTGGAGTTGACGACTTGGCCGCGTAGTCGACATTTTGCGCTCGACAAAGTGTCGAGACGGGGCACACGGCCTGAGAAACGGGCGTGTCTCCGGGCGTGTCGAGCCCGTGTCGACAACCGGCCCGGGGTGTCGACATTTTCGCTCGACGAAGTGTCGAAACAAGGCAGACGACCTAGGACACGAGCATGTCAAAGGCCGTGTCAGGCAGTCGACGAACTTCGCTCGACGAAATGTCGAGACTGTGAACACGGCGTGAAGCCCAGGCGTGTTCGGGTGTGACACGGGTGTGGACACGGGCATGTCCAATACCCGTGTGAGTCTCGGGGTGTTTTCGGGGCTGTGTCGATGGGGGCATGCGGCTGACCACACAGCCGTGTCATGAGGAACACGGGCATGTCAGATCAAACACGGGCGTGTCGGATGCCCGCGTACTGTTCCAGGCGCGTTGATTTTGACGACGAATGTGGGACACGGCCCTGGACACGGGCGCGTGCCAGGCCGTTTTCGGCCCAGATTCTGTGTTTTAGATCTGGATCATGGCCGTTCATTTCTTTAATTCAGGATCCGACGGCTGGGGGCTGTTAGTACTGGGATATATACACGATTGGGCCTTTGAAAGCCTCACTTTTACTTGAGTGGTTCTCTTCCTAAGTCAAGAGAGAGGTGAGAGCAAAAGAGGAAGAAGAAGCTAGATCCGGCCATTGGAGGAGCTTCGAAGCTCCAAATCACGAGCTGACTTCGGATCCACGGAGGCGAAGAGAGTGCGGTGCTTTTCATTCGCTTACTTTTCCATGGTGCTAAGGAATAACGCTAGGGTAACGATTCTCTTCTTGAGCATGTGAAGCTCTCCTTCTTTACATAGGAAGCCCGCTCTCGCGAGTTTGCGGTGAGTTGGAGGCGTTCCTTCGGGTAGATATGTAAAGTCCCCGTTGTTTAGAGTCCGTATTCGAGAACGGACATAGGCATGATGTGTGAAGCCTACCCGGACATGTTGGTCTGGATCGGTGATGTTGCATTGCGTAAATGCCGGATAAGACTCCATGCGATTGTTTGTTTTTCGGGTTTTCTACGTGGTAGATTTCAATAGGGAGCCTTGGGGATTAACCCAAAGGTGCACCCGGAAAACTGGGCGGATGCGTGATCTTGCCAACTTGGTGGCCTGAGAGCCAACTTGAACATAACCAGGTTATGTGAATTGTGATGGAAACGGGACTCGGGAGAAGTTTGACCTGCGCATATGGTTTAAATTACCGCTGCGATGTGAGCACGGGTTAGATGGAACCGTACCCATTCTGTCGTTCGGGTTAAAGAGACCTAAGGTTACGTGGCACTTGCCGTTGGCATAAATGAGGATCTTCGGCGGTCTATGGTTTTAATTATCATGACCCATGCCGGGAAGACAAATTGCTCATTATTTTACCGTCCAAAGGGACAGTAGTGAGTCGACAGACTTAGACTGTGGTCACCAAGAATGTGCCTTGAGTGTACGGGGTGTGTGGCCGTTTGAGCCTACGCCTGTGATGTAATGAATATTTATACACTGCTCGCTTATGCTAATAAAATGCAGGGAAGGAGCATCGCCGCCCCGAGTTGGGGGCGGGATCGTTATAATTTGGTCAGCATTGCTGACCGTTACTTTGTTTGGCACCGTGCGGTGGTTTTGTTGCATGCAGGTGCTAATGGACCAAGCGGTCAATAGCGGGCTAAAGCCCAAATTGCGAAGCTGGCCCTCGAATGCCTAATTGGAGTGTTTACTGCTTTTATTCATGTATGACCGACGTGCGTGCCGTGGTTTGCAAATCATGTAATATTAAGTAAACAATTTTGTAAGGCCTTAAGGCCAGTACTGGTGTATGTACTACATTCCTATTTGGTATATTTAGTGGACATTCGTGCTCTTTGTACTGGGTTATTTAATTGTAACTTATAAAACTGCTTCTGTTAGAATGCTCTGTGTAGGACGTTGGATTGGTTGGATGGTTTCCATTGAGTAACCACCCGGTCTGTCTGTAGTATATGGCGTCGGGCCCCGGCCGGACCTACTGCTATATACTATGCAACGGATAGGGGGTGTTACATGGAATGCTTCAATTGCCATCAGGTGGGGCACATCAGGAGGAACTGCCCCATAAGCGGGGGCACCCCCACCAGTACCACCGACTGCCCAGCCAGCGCAATATTTTGGAGGCCGAGGTCGTGGACGAGGACGTGGATACCAGGGAGGGGATCATAGACAAGAAAGGGAGCAGGTGTATGCTTTGGACCTGGCGCAGCCTCGGAACCCAGAGAAGGTCATAGCAGGTATGCCAAGATGTTTAATTATTTAAATAGAATCCCCCTTTGTCAATTGTTAAATTTGTAGAACTGCACTATATAGAATAAATAGGAAGGAAAACCCGTTATAGAATACTAAGACATTTAACCGTCCCTGGTATAGTTTTCATCAGCGGCAAGCCCGCCTATACTCTGTTCGACACGGGTGCTTCGCACTCGTTCGTGTCGGAGGCCTTCCTGGAAGGGCTGGAAGGAGTGGAGCGGTTCACAGGCCTGATGAGGAGGATGCGCCTACCCGACGGATCGGAGCTAATCACCTCTGCCCACTGCATCATGGAGGCGGAGATTGGCTGGTCGTAATTCGAAGTATCGACAACAATCCTAAGGATGCCAGTCTTCGAGCTTATCTTGGGCATGACATGGTTGTACTGGAACCATGCCCAGATTGATTGCCAAGCAAAGAAGGTCACTGTGAGGCACGTGGTCTCTGTCTTTATCATCAAAGGTATAAGACCTGCCTCTCGTATACTCTTATCTTCAGTATAGGCCGTTAAGGCCCATCTGCAGGGAGAGGAGGTTTATCAGATTCTATTTGAGATGGCGGACGCCAAGGGTATGTGGCAGACATCCCGGTGGTGCGAGAGTTTGCTGACATCTTTCCAGAGAAAATGCCAGGACTACCTTCGCACCGAGAGCAGGACTTCCAGATACATCTTGTGCTGGGGGCCAAGCTGTCATCTAGGGCCCTTACCGGATGACCCCGAAAGAGTTGACAGAGTTCCGAAGTCAGTTGTAGGAACTAATAGAGGCAGGGTTTGTCCGGCCAAGCTTTTCGCCGTGGGGAGCCCCGGTGCTATTTGTCAAGAAGACGGACGGAAGTCTGCGCTTGTGTATTGATTATCGAGCACTGAACAGACTGACGGTCCAGAATACATATCCGCTGCCACGGATTGACGAGTTGTTCGATCAACTGGAAGGAGCGCATTTCTTCTCGAAACTTGATTCGACGTTAGGTTATTAGCAGCTACGGATTCGAGAGGAGGACATTCCAAAGACTGCCTTCAGTAGTAGGTACAGACTGTTTGAGTTTATAGTGATGCCATTCGGGCTCACAAATGCGCCGTCCACATTTACAAGTCTCATGAACAGAGTATTCGAGGAGTATTTGGATGTATTCGTCATAGTATTTATTGACGACATCCTCATCTACTCAAGGACGGAGGAGGAGCATACACGACACCTGACTTTGACTCTAGAGAGGCTACAGGAACACCAGTTGTACGCGAAGTTCAGCAAATGCCAGTTTTGGCTAAAGGAGGTGGCCTTCTTAGGTCATATCATCAGCGGTGCTGGGTTGGCAGTAGACCCGGCCAAGATTCGGGCAGTTCAGGATTGGCCACCGTTGAAGACAACCACGGATGTACGGAGCTTCTTGGGACTTGCCGGATATTACCAGAAGTTCGTCAAAGGATTCTCCCCGAGTGCACTCCCTCTTACATCCTTGACGAAGAAGGAATCCCCGTTCATTTGGACGCTACAGTGCGAGGTAGCCTTTGTGGATTTGAAAGGTCGGCTTAGCTCGGCTCCCATTCTCGCTCTTCCGTCGGGAAGGGATGGATTCCAGGTGTACACAGACGCCTCCTACTAGGGGATGGGTGCCATTCGGATGCAGAATGGGCATGTAATAGCCTACGCCTCCCGACAGCTGAAGATACATGAGAAGAAGTATCCAGTGCATGATCTGGAGATGGGTGCAGTGATCTTTGCTCTGAAGATTTGGCGACACTACCTCTACGGTGTTCACTGTGACATCTTGTCCGATCACAAGAATTTGAGATATGTGATCACAGAGAAGGAACTCAACATCAGAAAGAGACATTGGGTGGAGTTCCTGTCAGATTATTAGTACACCATGCACTTCCATCCCGGTAAGGCGAACGTGGTGGCAGATGCTCTGAGCCGGAGAGGAGATACCTTAGGGAAGGAACCACAATTGATGTCCATGGAGCCAGTCCGGTCTTTCAGAGATATGCAGATATCCCTAGTATCCGAGAATGATCCAGAGCTATACATGGAGTATCTAGCATCGATGATTGCCATAGATGATATTCGGGACCGCATCCGGGACGGACAGAAGATAGATGCATGGGCAGAGCCGTTATTCCAAGCCTTGAAGGAGGGTTCGACGGGAGATTATTCACTGAGGGATGGATTGTTATATTTCAGAGGCAGGGTCTACATACCCGTAGGAGGTCAGATTTGGGAAGACATCATAGCAGAAGCACATTATAGCAGATATTCTATACACCCGGGGATCACCAAGATGACGACAGACTTGAAGAAGATGATGTTCTGGCCGGGGATGAAGAAGGACATTACATACTTCGTGACTCATTGTGAGGCATGTCATATAGTGAAGGTGGAGTGCAGAAACCCCGCAGGATTGCTACAGCCACTTCCGGTGCTAGAGTGGAAATTTGAGGACATTGCGATGGATTTCATTCATGGCCATCCCCGATCATGGACGAGAAATGATTCGATTTATGTCATCGTCGATCGGTTGACGAAGGTGGACAGATTCATTCTGATCAGGAAGGATGACCCGGTTGGGGTACTAGTGCGGAGATTCGTAGAGCAGTTCATTCGTTACCACAGGTGTTGAAACCGAAAATCGGTCTCCTGTGGAGTTCGACCCTTGGGGAAGGGGTGGTCTCGCACCTACTTCACTCCTGCAAGCAAAACAACAAAGAAGACGAGGAAAAACCGACCCAAGGGCTCGGCGGGGAGGTCCCACCACAAACCCGGAAGATCTCAGAGCGCTTGCCCTCCTTAGCCAGAAGCCGAGCTAAGGTACCCTCAGAAAGCACTTAAAAACTGGAGCAGAGAGGCACAGGAAGCATGCCTTCTGGGGTAACCCTTGGGTCCTATTTATAGTTTTTAGAATCTGGACTGCCAATAACCAAAAGAGCTGACCTGGAATTACCAGAAAACCCTTGGTTGGGTCTGCAAACAGCCGAACTCCGCTGTTTTGAAGAGCTATAGGCAGACCCGCGGGGGCAAAATAGTAAAAAGTACCTCATTCATCCAGGCGAGCTGGGAGCTTGATCATCTCGGCGGGTCCTGCATGCCTGCTATTGCCGAGCTCCATTACAAGGGCGCGAGCTGGGGCTAGCTCGGCGAGATGCCGAGCTTGGGGTCGGCGAATACTGATCTCCGGTCGACGGATGCCGATCTCTGGTCGAAGAATGCCGAGCTCGGGCTCAGCTTCTCCACTACCGAGCTCGCCCACTGCCTTTAGCCCGATCTGTCTGGTTCCTGGCGACCTTGCTCACCGGACACGGGGTTGTACACAATCCCCGCTCTTTTTGAGCTTGACAAAGCTCAGAAAGAAACATCCAACCCCAAGTGTGTGGCGAGCGCGGGTTGGCGAGTTGGAGGGAATCTTTGGGTGGGGTCCACCTGTGGCTATATATATGTGCACCTGCCCACCTGCCTGACTCTTGACATTCCCTTTACTCTAACCCTGCCAAGATGCCTCTTCCTAAGGAGATCCAAGAGCGCTTAGAGCGAGCTCGCCCAGCTTCCGCAGCTCGCGTAGCCGCCCTGACTGCGGTTCCTAACAAAGTTCCTCAAATTGATTCTGCCGAGCCCGGCTCCAAGAGGTCAAAGCCATTCCCTCAGGCGGCCGAGCCCATTTACCACGACCTAAGGGCCACCCTGGAGCGCGAGACCGGCTCTTCCACCCGGACAATTCTTGAGAAGGATGGAGAGGTTGTCGTAGTCGGCGACGACCTGGATGGTCAACCAAATGGCGGGGGAGTCGCGCCGCGAGAGCCCACACCGTGAGGCGAGACGACTCTCGCGGACTCACGGTTCACGGAACCGAACAACCATCCCAAGGACCCGCCTCTTCTCTTTGGGATCCTGCTAGTGAGCTCGTAGAGGCCGAGCTCGCCGATGCGCGCCTCCTCTCCCCAGCAAACTGATGTGGTCGCGGGGGCTGGACTGGGAAGTTTCCCCACCCCGGGATTTGAGCTCCTCTCGCCGGGGGATCGCGGTCCATGTCGTGGGAAGGATCTCAGGTTCATCCCTCCCCGTATCTCCTTTGAGCTGCCGAGCTCGTCAGGTCAATCTTGCTTGACTTCTTGCCCCGTGAGTTTTTTCTGCGCTTCTCTTCTTGCTAACACTCGTCTTCACAGCTCTTCCCAGCCAATCCGCTGCCGAGGAATCCTCGCGGGAAGCCCACTACTCTCCCCTCCCTTCCCCAAGCTCGCTGGACTCTTACCTAGGTCTTATGGTGGATCAAGGCGACTTGACGAGGAGGGAGGTCAAGATCCTCAAGAAGCTGGTGTGCGGGCTACGCGAGGTGCAGGGGGTCAACGAGACGCTACAGTGTGACTACGCGCGTCTCGTCGACGAGGTGCGAAGCAGCCAGGCTGGCGATCTGATGTCCCCCTCCCGGCTCCTGAACGAGATAGACGACGGTGTCTTGGTGGCTTAGAGGAATTCAGGAAGGATCCGCGAGCTGCTCCGCGCGCGGCAGTCTGGGGGGGCGGGGGTCGTGAGGCCGGGGTAGGTAAGTGAGCGGCTCCTTTGCCGAGCTGACCGGTACTCGCATCGCGATGCTCTCCCTGCTCGCGCTCCCTACTTTTTCATTCCTGAACTCTGTCTATAATAAGTAGCTTTTAGAATATTCTTGGACATGTTATTCAAATAATGTATTGCAATGTTTGACTTAGCCTTGGTTGGGATGCACCGGAAGTCGGCGAGCTGGGGTGGCGAGCTGGGGTGGCGAGCTGGGGTGGCGAGCTGGGGTGGCGAGCTGAGCCGATTGGATGGCCTGCCCCAGATTTCTTTTCCTATAAATAGCCCCCCCTCACCTACCTCGTACTGTGCCTTTATTGCTTTCTTTCCCCCTCTCTGTGCTTCTTTCTGTTCCTGCTCGCGCTCTGCTCGTTCCTCCGCAATCATGGGCAAGACCAATCCAGATGCCGAAGACCGCTCCAAGTGCGCGCAGCACTTCACGGATTATTGCTTCTTCGATGGGAACACTAGCGAGGAGGAGCTCGCGGAATTCAAGGCCACGTATGTACCGCCGGGTTTTGAGGCGCGCAGGTCGGGGAGGGGGAGGATATCGGCACGTTCTAAGAGGACGAGCTCGCCTTCCCCATCTCGCATTTCGAGGTGGGATTGCGCCTCCCCCTCTGGCCGGAGATCCGGCAAATCTTGAAATACTACGGCGCGGTACACGCCCAACTGAACTCCAATGCCTTCGCAATGATGGTGGCGTTCGCGAGCTATCTCCGGAGGGAGAGGATCGAGTTCAACCTGACAGTGTTCAGGAAGCTGTTCTCCTATAAGGCGATGCCGGATGGGGTCTCCTACTTCGGCGGCTCACTGATCAAGGTTCGCGAGATCATGAACAAGCACCACACCTGGATGACCAAGATCGCCTTCATCAAGGGCAATCTCGGCAACATCCCCTACTCGCCTCAGCAGAAGGGCGAGGAGGTGTACCGCCCGCCGGCCGTGTCCGACAACGATGCCGAGCTCCACAAATACTTCCTCCACAAAGACTTCGAGGTCGCCTTTCTGCGGAGGGGCCTCGACGCGCTTCCCACTGTTCCACCCGGCGAAGGTACTGTTCTCTCCTCATCTTGCCGAGCTCGCCATATTGTTGCTGAATCTCTTCTGATTTTTTCAAAGTATTTTCTTGCAGGATAGCGAATAATTCCTGCGAACCCGCCGTTTGCGGATCCGGGATCGCACCCGGACCACCTTGCCCGCGAGAAGGCTGCAGCGGCAGCCTGCCGAGATGAGGCGGCCCTCTCCAAATGCTCTTCCAGCAAGAGGCGACCTGAGGATGCGGGGTCGAACCCGCCGCACCACCAGCGACCACTAAAGAAGATGCGGAGAGCCCTGTTGGCTCCGCGGGGGCAACAACAACAACATCAACAGCCCAGCCCCAAATACATCAGCTCGTCGGAGACACCTCCCGACACGTCGCCGGAGAGCCCGCTGAAGGAGATTACCAGCAAGGGCCGGAAAGGAGGCGAGGCCCCCTCTTCCACGACGACGATCTCCCCTCCTCCATCGGCAAAGAGGGCAGCCCGCGAGCATGTGCCGCCGAAGCAACACCCCCTCTTCAACTTCGGCGGGCGGTGGAAGGACTCGGCGGGCGAGCCCATGTTGTAGTGGGATGAGCTCGCTCATCGAGTCTCCATCTCCACCGTGCACCCCTCCTGGAACGATCGCGAGCCCACCACTGGTCATGCTTACGCCCTCAGCTTCAGTATATATGGCCGCGAGGATGCCGAGGCCTACAAGAATATGACCCTCCGGAAGCTCGGCCATGAGGGCCTGTAGGCCCACCTGCGGACCATGGAGCTGCACCACATGCTGACCCGCCGTAGCTTCGCCCTCAGTAACCAACTCCAGAAAGCTGAGCAGGCTCGCGACATCGCCAAGGATAAGGTCACTGATCAGGCGAGGCAGCTCGGCATAGCGGAGAGTCTACTCGCCCAAGCCGTCGGCGGGCTGGTAAGTGTCAAGCACAACTCTTCTCTTTTACTTGGAACATTTTGCGCTGATACCAGACTGAAGTTTTTCTTTACTAGGATGCCAAGGCTGCAAGGGAGCTTCAAGCTCGCAATGCCGAGCAGGGGGAGGAGATCAGCCAGCTACGCGCATGCCTCGCCGAGCTGGAGGGTGCGAACACGAAGCTGAATGAGGAGAATCAGCACCTCCTCCGCGAGGTCCGTCGCCAGGCGGAGATCTTCTTCCCGCCCCACGACATCAACCCTACCCTCCCCTACAAGAGCCCGCGGATCTTTGGCGAGGCCGATCTCACCGAGAGACTGCGGATCAACTCCATCCAAGCCCCCGAGTGCACCCTCCAAATGATGAAGGACTCGGGGGTGCTGGTGGAGGGATGCGAGGGGATCTCGGCCCGGGACCTGATGCCGAGCCTGTTTCCAGTAACGCCGCCCAGCCAGAAGGAAGACAGCATGGACGCGATGTTCAGGAAGGGCTTCCAGGATCAGCCGGGTGAAGGCGAGGACCAGTCCGGCGGGGGGGGGGGGGGGGGTGGAGGCCTGAAGACAGCTTGTACTCCTTTCTTTTTTTTTTACTCACTGAGGCGAACCCCCTGTAATTATTTTTGTAGACACTTACTTAACAAAAGAAAGTTTTTGATCATACTCGTGCCACTTTTCCTTTCCCTTTCTCTTTGTACTTTGTTTGTTATGCTCTGAATATCTGCAAGTGCTTCCCCATGCGACCTCGCATAGACAAATTTCGCAAGTAGGGTAGTCATGTGTACGCGCCCGCGAGTGAATATGTTTTGAGTGCTCGCCGAGACCGAAGCGATTCGGGATCGGGCTGCTCTCCGCCCTTGTCACGCCACCTTAACTCGCCCACGAGCCGTCCAGGTTGAACTCAAAAAGAAGATAAAATCTTCTAAGGAAAACAGGCAAAGGGGTGAAGTGCCCCGGCCTGGCCCGCCTTCCTTCAGCGAGGCCCGGGTTTGCCGCCTCTTTGCTGATGCCGAGCTGGGGTCGAGGAGTCCAAACTTGCCTGTGCAGAATCCTCTTACTGATGCCGAGCAGGGTTAGGCGAGTCCGAGCTCACTTATACAGAACCTCTTTCCCCTTTCTCCTTGATCTTTACCTGGCAATATCAAGGCCGACACCATCGAGTGACTTCCTGCCCTGCCAGCTAGGTGAGAGCCTGACAGCGGGATTTGCTCGAAGCCAAGGATGACATCGAGTGACTTCCTGCCCTACCAGCTAGGCGAGAGCCTGGCAGCGGGATCTGCTCAGGGTCCAAACATATTCCATCGAGTGACTTCCTGCCCTGCCAGCTAGGTGAGAGCCTGACAGCGGGATCTGCTCGAGGCCAAGGATGACACCGAGTGACTTCCTGCCCTGCTAGCTAGGTGAGAGCCTGGCAGCGGGATCTGCTCGGGGTCCACTATCAATACCATCGAGTGACTTCCTGTCCTGCCAGCTAGGTGAGAGCCTGACAACGGGATCTGCTCGAGGCCAAGTATGACACTGAGTGACTTCCTGCCCTGTCAGCTAGGTGATAGCCTGGCAGCGGGATCTGCTCGGGGTCCAAACACATTCAATCGATTGACTTCCGGCCCTGCAAGCTAGGTGAGAGCCTTACAGCGGGATCTGCTCAAGGCCAAGGATGACACCGAGTGACTTCCTGCCCTGCCAGCTAGGTGAGAGCCTGACAACGGGATCTGCTCCGGGTCCAAAGACATTCCATTTCTCCATCCAATCTAGCTGTGAGAGTACTTGAAGTGTCGAGGAATTTTATTATAATCAAAGTATTACTTACATGTTTCAGGGGAAAAACGTTTTAAGTCGTCACCACTCCAGGTGAGACTCAGGGTCTCACCCTCTACATTTTGGAGTCGAATACCTCCCGATTTTAGGGACTCTCTTACAATAAACGGTCCTTCCCAGCTGGTGTTGAGCTTCCCTACTAATGCCGACCTCCCTGCTGTATCCACCTTCTTCAACACCAAGTCCCCTTCCACGAACTGCTTGACCCTGACATGCTTGTCAAAGTACTTGGCCATTCTCCTTTTTATCTCTTCTTGTCGGAGGGCGGAGAGGTCCCGTAGTTCCTCCACCATGTCGAGGGAGAGCCGCAACTCCTCCTCGTTCTCTGCCCGCCATTCCTCTCTGCCTTCCTTGGCCGCAACGACTCGAGGTGTTTGCACTTCAAATTCCATGGGGAGCACTGCATCACACCCATGGGAGAGCTTGAAAGGGGTCTCTCTAGTAGCCGTATTGCGGGTGGTTCTTAGGGCCCAAATGACCGTGGGGAGCTGCTCCACCCAGCTCCACTTCAAATTCTCCACCTTCTTCTTGAGGAGGTTGACGATGATCTTGTTCGCGGCCTCCACCTGCCCGTTGCTCCTGGGGTGATGGACCGAGGCGAACCTGAGGTCGATTCCAAGATGCTCGCTAAAACCAGTGAACTCGGCGCTGGCAAACTGGGGCCCGTTGTCCGTGATGATGGCATGGGGCAGCCCATGGCGATAGATAATTTCCCCCCAAACAAAGTTCCTGATAATCTGGGAAGTTACCTTGGCCAGTGCCTTCACCTCTAACCACTTGGAGAAGTAGTCGATCATCACTAGGAGGAACCTCCTTTGACCACTGGCCTAAGGAAATGGCTCGATCAAATCCATTCCCCAAATTGCGAAGGTCCACGGGGCCGTGATACTCTTAAGTTGCTGGGTCAGCTGTAGCTGGAGGGGGGCAAATAGCTGGCATTTATGGCACCTCCTCGCGAACTTCGTGGCATCTTGGCTTAGGGTGGGCCAGAAGTACCCCTGCCTGACTATTCTTACTTCCAGGGTCCGTCTCCCAGAGTGGCTCCCACACTCTCCGGAGTGGACTTCCTCCAAGATCCTCTGTACCTCGTCCTCGGCCACGCAATGGGCCAACATCCCCGAGAGTGTCTTTCTGTACAGCTGCCCGTCCTGGAGGAGGTAATACGCTAACTTGTGCCTTAGCTTCTTCTTATCTTCCCCCTCCGGATACTCTCTCGTGGAGAGAAAAGTCACAACTGGGTCCATCCACGAAGTTCGTTGATCAATTTCCATGTGCTCCCCCCTCTTCGATGGAGGGGCGGAACAGGTCGGTGATGGTACCCTCCACCTGGGGACCATGCTTTGCTAGTTGGCCGACTTGTTCATTCTCTTCCCTGGGCACGTGTCAGATGGAGAAGGTTTGGAAAGTGCCTATGACCCCCTTCACTTTGGCTAAGTATAATCGCAGGGTGGGCTCCCTTGCCTCAAACTCCCCGTTGATCTGGGAAGCTACCACCATGGAATCTGTGAGGACCTCCACGTACAGCACCCCCAGCTCCCTGGCTAGGCGTAGCCCTGCTATCACGACCTCATACTCAACCTGATTATTTGTAATGGGAAAGTGCACCACCACCGTCTGCTAAATTCGAGTCCCCTGAGGGCTTTCCAGGATCACCCCCACTCCTCGGGAATGCCTCCCCGAGGCGCCGTCTACCTTCACCTTCCAAGTAGCCGGACGGGTGAGCTCTTCCTCTGCCACTTCAATCACATAGTCAGCCAAGAAGTCGGCCATTGCTTGAGCTTTGATCAAGAGCCGTGGAATGAAAGAGACGTCAAACTCGCTCAGCTCCACCGACCACTTGGCCAGCCTGCCTGAATGCTCTACCCCCTCAAAGATGTTGCACAGAGGATGGTCGGTCACCACTCGAATTGAATGTTCCTGGAAGTAGGGTCGTAGCCTCCGGGCTGAGATGATCAGGGCAAAGGCCAACTTCTCTAAAATCAGGTACCGGAGCTCGGCCTTCCTCAGGACCCGGCTCATGTAATAAATGGGGAGCTGCTTCTTCCCTTCTTCACGAACTAGGATGGAGCTCAAGGCCTCTGCCCCGACCCTGAGGTACAAAAATAGGTCTTCCCCCTCCTTCAGCCCTTGGAGTAGCGGAGCCTGAGTCAACTGCATCTTGAGGGCATGGAACGCCTCCTCGCACTCCTTGGTCCATTCGAACTTTCAGCCACCCATCAATTTTTGAAGAAGGGGGAGCACTTCTCCCCTGCCCGGGAGAGGAACCTGCTCAACCCTGCCAGCTTCCCCGTCAGTCGCTGGACCTCCTTAGCGTTCCGCGGAGACCCTAGCTCCAAGATAGCCCTGACCTTATCAAGATTCGGCTTGACCCCCGCGGGGGTGAGGAGGTGCCCCAAGAACTTTCCCCTACTGGCCCCAAAGACACATTTTACGGGATTCAACCGCATCTTGTATTTGTGTAGGGTGGTAAAATTCTCCTCCATGTCCCGGAGGTGGGAGTCTATATCCCGACTTTTGACCATGAGGTCATCTACATACACCTCCAAATTCCTACCCTTCTGCTCCTTGAAGACCCTATCCATCATTTTCTGGTAGGTTGCCCCTGCATTATTTAGCCCGAAGGGCATCATCTTGTAACTGTAGCATCCATCCCCTGTGATGAACGAGACATATTTGATGTCCGGAGGGTGCATCCTGATTTGATGATAACTTGAAAAAGCATCAAAAAAACTCATTACAGAAAATTCAATGGCTGAGTCAACCAGCGCGTCGATTCGAGGCAAAGGATAACAGTCCTTAGGACAAGCTGAAAGTCCACCTAGTGTCAACAAAGTTCACCTATGGGGGGGGGGGAATAGGTGACGAGCAATGCTTTTGCGGAATTTACGAATGTACCTGCACAATAAAAATAAAAAGCACAGCACACAGAATACACAGGCAATTTATAGTGGTTCCCCGACTTGGGTACATCCACTTTCCCCCTTCGACCTATCTCCCAACAAGGGACGACTCGGTCTCTTCTCCAACAGGATTGAAATCCAATCCCTGCACTAACGGAAGGAACCCTTCCACACGTAGGAGTAAACACTCCCACAAAGCGGGTTGCACCCAACCCTTACAACACGGAACAATCGTTCCTTTACAACAAAAGTAAAATAGAATGTACACGAGATACAAACTTCGTTAGGAGACTAAGGTGTCCCTCTTTGGTGACGACGTGTTCTTGAAGTCCACAAAGAGTCCACAACCTTGGATCTCTCTTGGAGAGGATCTCCCCGGAACCGGCGGCGGCAAGATGAGCGGCGGCTAGGTTCACGAGATCGGCGGCAACAACGATGTGAGGCTGCACTTCTTTGTTGATCCAAACTTCGTAGCGAATAAAGCTAGGTCTACCAACGGTCACACTAGGATCAATAGTCTCGATCGATTCGAACGGGGAAGTTTTTCCCGATCAACAAATCGAGAGACAAGAGATCTCTGGATAGACACGTGAGACTCAAAGCTTGGCTAAGCTTCTGTTGCCGGAGATCGGGAAGAGACGCAATCAACAACGGTGACCAGCTTATCGCGAGCGGCGGCAGCGACGACGGAGCGGAAGCGACGATTTAGGGTTTGTACGTGCTCGCGTATTTCTTGTTTTCTTCACACCCATCACTGTTCAAAAATACCCATGTATTTATACATTGAAGACCCATACAATATGACCGTTGTGGGTCCCACAAGTAGAAACCCGAAATCCGGTTCAAACTAGTCCAGCGGCAGAATCCGGTCCAGCAACATCCAGAGAAAATGCCAAGTAAAATTCATCGAGAATCATTGGTGATTCTCGACGAATCGGCGAGAATCAGTTAACGATTCTCGACGATTCGTCGAGAATCACCGAGTGATTCTGGACGATTCGTCGAGAATCACCGAGTGATTCTCGACGATTCCCTTGTTGATTCTCAACTATTTTCACTTGGTATTCATGACCTGCTCAGCGACGGGTTCGGCGAGAATCATTAGTGATTCTCGCCGAATCTTACTTGGCACCATTTTGAGGTAGCCGGAAGGAGTCGGCGAGAATCACTAATGATTCTCGACGATTCGGCGAGAATCACTAGTGATTCTCGCCGAATCGGCGAGAATCACTTGGTGATTCTCATCGAATTATACTTAGACGGATTTTCATCTTTCCACCCAAGATCTGCTCCTTGACCCATCCTTGCTCCTTGTCTTCTCTTGCATAAACATGGCCCTATACTTGAAAGTAAGTGCACTCCAATAGAGAGAGTACACGTAGGCCAACACACTGATCTGCTCAACGAGGGATTACGTCGTGCAGACCCGTGTATATTGACCTACTGCACCCTGACATTGGTGTGCACTTAGCGTGGAATAACTGCAAGCATAACTTAAGAGGTTTCATCAGATACATTGTGAATTCATCTTAGCTTGACAGGTGGCTTCCTCAAATCCAGGAATTGTGGATACAATACCCAACAATCTCCCCCTATTTGACGAAGCCAAAACCCTACTAGCTAAGATGAATAACACCAATAAGAAATAAAAATAGCATTCAGAATCTAAGCATATAGCATAAGAGAATATAAGCAATCAGATCAGGACTTGAGTCATTCACAAATTCAAATATATATACCAATATATATATATATATAATCTCAGAATTGTTCATATCATAACAATAAGCATTAAATGTTTTTAGGAGAGAATGACAAGCTACAAGTTGTTGACTATCTTTCCTTAGCTAAGTCATCCTTGAGTTTTTGCACCAAAAACTTCTTCCTTTGTCTCTCCATGTACTCTTTAAGCTTCGGGTAATATCTGGGAGGAGGAACTTTATCTGCATCCGTGTTGTTTCTGAAGAAGATGTTCCTTTTGGCTTCATACGTCTTATGCATCTCTCATTCATACTGGCTGTATACTTCGTTTCGATTGAGTTCTCCTTTTTCTTGTAGCCAAAAGGTGTCCAAGATGATGTTCTTTGAAACTGGACTCCACTTTTCGTTTCGTACTTCCTCCTCACTCATTCTGATTCTCTTCTCAGCTAGTGTCTCCCTGGAGGTCCCTTCCTGAGCTTTTCTCTTGCCCCTGGCTTTTGCTAGGGCCTCTTGGTCAAACATGCTCATCAGTTTAGCTTTGGAAATAGCCCTAGCATCAGCTTCACTTATGGGAACATCTGCAACACTTGCACCTATTCCCTCAGCAGCACTTACTCCCGCAGCAGCCATAGAAGTCTCAGGAGCATGAATACCTGCAGGATTGTCAGGCAAAACCATGCCTAACGCGCCTAACGCCTGTTGGAGCATCCACCAGCAGCTCTCATAGACGTACTTGTTTGACTGTTCGAAGTTATTGATCATGACTTCTCGGAGTTCAGCCATCCTAGCAATGTAGTCCTTCTCCCCCTTTTTGTCTTCGACAATGATGAAGTTTGCATAGGAGTGCAGGGAGTCATCAATATGCTTGGTGGTCCGGGAGAATTCAGTAACCAAGGCCTGCTGATTGGCATTGAGAGTGACCATATTACCGTCAAACTTTTGAATGTTGTTAGCTACAACATGTGCATTCTGATTTACTACAGCAAGAGTATCAGTGTTCTTTTTCAATCCGGCCATGAGAAGTGTGACAGATTGGCCGACCTCGGTGTACTTTTCTTCAAATTTCTTCTCCATCTCGTCCAGTTTATGGTTGATCTCCACCATATTCTTGAGCATGAGATTTTCAGATGTCTTAATCCTTTTCAGCAGTTTATTCTGAGCTTCATCAAAGGAGGCTTTGAGTTCATTCACAATGCCCTGAATGACATTTACAGTGTGAGTGGCTAGCTCATCTCGTAATGGAAGAGCCGGAGGCACTTGTGGGCCTTGCCCTTCAGCAGACGCATCTGTAGAGCTGGATACAAGCACAGTCTCTAATGGAGGAATGCTGGCGGCCTCTGGAGATTTGTCTGACTCCCCCTCCACTGGTGCATGCTTGTCAGATGGAGGTTCAAAAAGACCCGGAGCCTCCAATTCTTCATGTACCTCATTCCCGTCTTCCTCTCCATCATTATCCATGAAATCATCTATATCAGCAGCATCTTCCAACTCGTTGTCAGCATTCTCCAGTCCAGTAGCTTCGACTCCTTTCTCGTTTCTGTTCGGGGCCTCCCCATGCTCCAGCTCAGGTTCACTTTCTTCGTGTAGATCTGCCACAGCATCTCTGGCTAGCTGGAAGATGTCAGATACTACATCAGTATGAGGGGGTAGAGGCTCCCCCTCGATTCCTGCAGTCAAGGTATCAGGAACTTCATTGGGGGTGACTGCTGGAGATACTCCCTGTTGTTCTTCCACGGCAGTCTGCCCAATACGCCTCTCCCATCGGTCAAACACACTTGAGTCCATCTTCTTCAAGTAGTGTAGAGGAACACCTTTGCTCATGTCAAACCTGTCTCCATTTAGCTGATTTAGATACAGACTTATGATACGGCCAAAACTCGGAGAGCCCAAGGTGTCCTTGATCTTCTCGAACAGCAACTCCCCCCAGTTGAACCTTTTACGGCAGACAACAGCTATCAGGATCTTGAACATATCCGCTGAGATATGGTCATGAGAGCCCGGCTTGCAGATGAGCACCTTTCCAATAATGTCAGACAGGAGCTTCCCTTCTTCATTCATATCCTTTCTCTTTATTGACCGAGTTCCTCGTGGGAGACCGCAGAATAAGAGAGTTCTGGTTTTGTCATCGTTCTCCAGATAGTTCTCATGCTCCGAGCTAGAAAACTGCAGGAAGCGAGTCAGCTTGCTGGCAGACAGCTTGACCTTTGCCCCAGCCACCTTGCTTTTGATTAGTGAGTCGCCATTTCGGAGTCTTGCGGTGGCGAAGAACTCCAGCACCTCTTTGTCCAAGATTTTGCAAGGGTGATCCAGGAGGAATGTTAGCCCAGCCTCTTCCAGCATCAAAATGATGTTGCGGAATTCGTCCGAGGCGTGAGAGAACCCAGTCCGAACAAGCTCGCAACCAGTGACCAACCTAGCAGTTGTCCTTGGAGCCATGGCAGATCTAGAGAGAGAAGCCCTACTCTAAGCTTTAATGAACATTCAAAAGAAAAGCGTCACTAGTGAGAACGTCCAAGTACGGGTGAGGAAGAGGTTACCTAATGGCGTAGATGGAAGTGAGTTGGTGAGCTTCCTGCGAGAACTCTTCCTTGAGCGTCCTTTGGGAAGACCTACGGTGGATAGGAGAGTTTTCTGCGAGGTTCGGCGGGATTCGACGGAAGCCGGTGCGATTCGACGAGAACCTTGCGAGAACCTTGCGGGAACTTACGGGAAGACGATGGAGAAGCGGGATTCGTGTAGCGACGAGCTTCCTGCAGGGTTCGGCGGGATTCGACGGGATTTTGCGAAGGCGGTGCGACGAGCTTCCTGCGGGTCGACGGAAGAAACCTTGCGATTTGGCGTGTTTTCTGCGAAGGTCGGCGGGATTCGTGTAACTTGCTCCTTCGGAGGGATTCTTAAGGAAGGTGAAGGGTCGGTGAGATTCCAAGTATATACAAGGTCGGCGGGATTTCAGCTCTGTGGTAAGTTTCCCGTGGAAATGAAAGGTCGGCGGGATTTGTCTAAGTCGAAATTGAAAGGTTTCTTTACTAGGAATTTTCACGTTAAGAAGCATTGCAACATTTTCGAATTCTTCTGATGTCAAGTCAATATAAAAATGATAAATACATATATATTTTAAAGCCAATCTATTTGGGTTTGAACGAGACTTTTCCAAAAACTTCTTGAAGTCAATTGTGAGTTGTCGAGATTCACAATGACATATCTTCGTTAACTCTTTATTGATGTATAAAGGTTTGCATGTATCGAGTTAACCTATCCTTAGATGTGCACACATACATGTATAAGCATAAGTTTAAATATACACATAGATAGAGATATATATGTAAATGAGGATGCAATATGACGCAAGTCCTTGAACTGATCAAAAGTACCTGGGATTATGAGAGTTAACAATGAGTCTCTCTGACTATAACATACCAGGTGCTCGATGTGAGTATGCTGATATATATATATGCCACTTCTGTTATTCCAGATGCATGTTCCATTTCAGTCGTGGAACACCTACTGTCTAGTTCCCATCATATTTACGGGAACCTAGACTACCCTGCAAAAAGGAATTACCTTACCTTAGGAACCCAAATCATGTTGGGTCCTAGGTTCCTGTTAGCATAAGCACTTGACTGCCTTCCTTCAGAGAACCTGTCAGGAAGACTACCTCTGTCCCGTGAATGTGGATAAGCCCTTGCCGTTGGCACAAAGGGGTTGTACCAACAGTCGATGGCAAAGTGCCCCACTCTGCCACAGCACCAACACGGGTGAATGTTGTATCGCCGTTTCCGACCTGATCTAGTGACTGAGGTAGTCTCGGTCCTAGGTCTAACCGGGATAGAGCATGATCGCCTCACAAAATTTTATCTTCCATCGTGACACGTGGAAGGGTGGAATGAATGCATGTTGTGAGCATCATGAGGCCGGGAAGGTGGTGCCTTTCTCACAGGCATCCCCCTTCCAGAGGCCCCATGAAAACTAACACCATGACTTCTATCCTCCCTATTCTGTGTCCTCGGGTGGTGAGAAGTCTTCTGTGAGCAGGGACATGCAGATTCACACCGAGTTGAGGCCGTGGCAGTGAATACAAAGGGCTCAGAGTGAGCCTTAGGTATTCTCTCGTGGGTTGCCACGACGGCCCTTGCACTATGGGTGTCTCCACTTGGAGACAGATCACCCTTGCAGTGACCACGACTATTCCTGTGGTCATACCTGAAGGCATGATGAGTTGCCTTCCTGCTTGGAGTGGGGGGTCGGAACATCGTTTCCCCATTTCTCCACGCATTGATAATCCGGGAGATCCACCCGTTTTCTTGCTTTCTCTTTATAGCATCAACTTTGGAAAAGTTTGATACTATTCGTTTCTCATTCTCTAGACTTCTCTCTAGAGCTGAGATCTTAGAGTCCTTAACCTTGTTGGACGCCAATTGGAGAACCAACAAGATCTTCAGTCGAGCAATCTCTTGAGCTTGCTCCTCAGCAAGTAGGTTGCTTGACTGAAGGGCTCTCTTCAGAGAATCAGAATCTTCTGGAGGAAAGCAGTTCCTGTCTTCAGAAAGTTCAAAAGAGATGGGGCAGGATGAGGAAGTTACCTGCTCTTCAGTGTTATTGTCATTCGAGCCAGTGACCATTGCGTCATCCTCATCAGAGCTGCTTTCCTCACTAGTCTCTTCAGTCTCAGACACAGACACTGGAGCTCTGATGCTGTCCGAGAGATGCTTGCCTTCATCATCAGAGGTGAGGACCCCCACATAGGCTTCCTCCTCTGGTTGACAGCATATTCCAGCTTTCTATGACTCCCCCATCAACTCTGAGATCATCACCCACATGGATTTAGCCGTCCTACATTTTGCTAATCTAGAGCGAGAAGCTCCAGACCAGATATCCAAGATAATTTGACGAATCCTCTCGTCCAAGTTAAATAGTGACAGTTCCGTCTCTGACATCTCAGCAATGCACATGGGCACTTGGATCCCAGAGTCGGAGGTCTTCATGGGAATAAACGGACCCTCTTCTAGGATGAAGGATGCTCGAGGATCGATAGCATCAAGGTGAAATGACACTCTCATTATCCAGATGGGATAATAATCCTTTGTGCATGCGGGGAGTTTGAGTGGAGATATCTCATAATCCAGCTCCATGCTTTTGACACTGGTGGCAGGAATCTACTCAAGGTGTTAGCCTTTTTGATGAGTAACCTCACTTTGATACCACTTGAAAGTCCACCTAGTGTCAACAAAGTTCACCTATGGGGGGGGGGAATAGGTGACGAGCAATGCTTTTGCGGAATTTACGAATGTACCTGCACAATAAAAATAAAAAGCACAGCACACAGAATACACAGGCAATTTATAGTGGTTCCCCGACTTGGGTACATCCACTTTCCCCCTTCGACCTATCTCCCAACAAGGGACGACTCGGTCTCTTCTCCAACAGGATTGAAATCCAATCCCTGCACTAACGGAAGGAACCCTTCCACACGTAGGAGTCAACACTCCCACAAAGCAGGTTGCACCCAACCCTTACAACACGGAACAATCGTTCCTTTACAACAAAAGTAAAATAGAATGTACACGAGATACAAACTTCGTTAGGAGACTAAGGTGTCCCTCTTCGGTGACGACGTGTTCTTGAAGTCCACAAAGAGTCCACAACCTTGGATCTCTCTTGGAGAGGATCTCCCCGGAACCGGCCGCGGCAAGATGAGCGGCGGCTAGGTTCACGAGATCGGCGGCAACAACGATGTGAGGCTGCACTTCTTTGTTGATCCAAACTTCGTAGCGAAGCAAGCTAGGTCTACCAACGGTCACACTAGGATCAATAGTCTCGATCGATTCGGACGGGAAAGTTTTTCCCGATAAACAAATCGAGAGACAAGAGATCTCTGGATAGACACGTGAGACTCAAAGCTTGGCTAAGCTTCTGTCGCCGGAGATCGGGAAGAGACGCGATCAACAATGGCGACCAGCTTATCGCGAGCGGCGGCAGTGACGACGGAGCGGAAGCGACGATTTAGGGTTTGTACGTGCTCGCGTATTTCTTGTTTTCTTCACACCCATCACTGTTCAAAAATACCCCTGTATTTATACATTGAAGACCCATACAATATGACTGTTGTGGGTCCCACAAGTAGAAACCCGAAATCCGGTTCAAACTAGTCCAGCGGCAGAATCCGGTCCAGCAGCATCCAGAGAAAACGCCAAGTAAAATTCGTCGAGAATCATTGGTGATTCTCGACGAATCGGCGAGAATCAGTTAACGATTCTCGACGATTCGTCGAGAATCACCGAGTGATTCTCGACGATTCCCTTGTTGATTCTCAACGATTTTCACTTGGTATTCATGACCTACTCAGCGACGGGTTCGACGAGAATCATTAGTGATTCTCACCGAATCTTACTTGGCACCATTTTGAGGTAGCCGGAAGGAGTCAGCGAGAATCACTAATGATTCTCGACGATTCGGCGAGAATCACTAGTGATTCTCGCCGAATCGGCGAGAATCACTTGGTGATTCTCATCGAATTATACTTAGACGGATTTTCGTCTTTCCACCTAAGATCTGCTCCTTGACCCATCCTTGCTCCTTGTCTTCTCTTGCATAAACATGGCCCTGTACTTGAAAGTAAGTGCACTCCAATAGAGAGAGTACACGTAGGCCAACACACTGATCTGCTCAACGAGGGATTACGTCGTGCAGACCCGTGTATATTGACCTACTGCACCCTGACATTGGTGTGCACTTAGCGTGGAATAACTGCAAGCACAACTTAAGAGGTTTCATCAGATACATTGTGAATTCATCTTAGCTTGACAGGTGGCTTCCTCAAATCCAGGAATTGTGGATACAATACCCAACACAAGCTTTATTAAGTAAAGAAAAATCGATACACATCCTCCATAAGCCATCTCCTTTTTTGACCATGACCACATTGGAGACCCAGCCGGGGTACTGAATCTCGGACATGAAGCCGGCCTTGAGGAGCTTCGCCACCTCCTCCCTGATGGGCTCTTCCAGCATGTCTGCAGTGGACCTCTTCTTCTGCTGAACGAGGCGTGTTCCCGGGTCCAGGTTGAGGAGATGGCAGGCCACATCCGCGTCAACCCCCGGCATCTCCGCGGCGTTCCAAGCGAAGATGTCCACATTCTTCTAGATGCACTCCAGCATCCTGCCTTGGTCCTCCGGGGTCAGCCCCCCGCTGAAGCGGATCTACTCCATCTTGCCTCCCCGGGTGAGCACCTCCAGCTCCACCATTCCTCTACAGCCTCCAGCCTGGATTGCTCCCCCCATCATTCAGCATCCCCTTCCTCCGGAACGGGGACCTCTACCTCCATCTCTTCCCCCACGGCCATCACTTCGGCTACCTCCTCCAGGTCTCTTCCTGCCGCCTCCTCATCCCAGCTCTCGATATCCAGCTCCTCCCTTCTTTCTCCTTGCCCAGCTTCCTCTATACTCCGCCCCATCTCCTCAGCTCCCTCCTGCCAAGAGATGGTGTTCACCGCAGTGACATAGCACTCCCGCGCCACCTTTGGGTCCCCCTGACCCGGACCTGAATCCCCTCAGCATTGAACTTTAAGCACTGGTGGAAAGATGAGGGGACGCAGCGAAAGGTGCTGATAAGGGGCCTCCCGAAGATGGCCCTGTAACTGTTGTGGGAATCCACAATGACGAAACTGCAGTTCCTGGACTGCCCCCCAGTGTAACGTGGAGGCGTACTCCTCCCTCCACTTCCTTCCTCTCCCCTGAAAACCCGAACAAGGGTCCGTCCGAGGCCAACACCCTCTTTGCTTCTACCTTCATTGCGTCAAACGCCTTTTTGAAGATGACGTTTACGGAGCTCTCGTTGTCGAGGAGGATCCGAGAGACGGTAAAATTCTCGATGGCTGCCTTGATAACCAGCGCATCACAGAATGGATCCTCATGATCTGGAATATCACTTCTGTAGAAGGTGATCCTCTCCTCTGGGGGCGGGGTCTGGGATGTGGAGGCGATGCTCCGGCAATACATGGTGTGGAGGCTCGCCTTGCAGGAAGCCTCGAACCCTACCCCCCATGGATCACTCCGATCCATCCTCGGGTTCCAACATCCACCCGGTCTTCGCAACGGTCCTCCTCCGTCCGAGGCAGGACCTCCTCAATCCTCACTTCTTGTCGCCCCCACTGCTACTGCTGCTCCCGATTCCCCCTCATCTTAAGGAATTCCGGGCAAGTGGCTGTTGCGTGCCCCTCCTCCTGATGGAAGTCACAATAGGGCAACTCCACCCTAACTTCTCTCCTCCTCCTCCTTATTATCCTCCTCCTCGCCCCCAAGGCTATTGATGAGTCCACCTTTTACACTGATTTTTGGACTCATCTGGGCTAGTTTTATCGTCTTAGCACTACACTTGAGAGCCGTTATTGCTTATTTGTGCTTATGTACCTTTTTCACGATTAAGTGCACTTTAGGCCCGCTTCTGTGTGCTTTCTGTGTTTCCATTTTGTTGTTATTCTTTAGCCCTATCTCGGGGATGTGGTGTGCACGTTCTGGTGGCCTTTCTGCCCCTTCTGCTGGTATAGTGGTCGTGTGCGTGCTCCAGAACTGCTCGTGAGACTCCGACGATGCAGGAATACTGCGCACGACCACTGGACTTACTGCGCACGACCACTGGTCGTGCGCCACTGTTCGTGCGCATTACACCCCCTTTTTCATAACCCTGTCTCGGTAATCGCACGAGCACTGGCCATAGTGCGCACGACCACTGGTCGTGCGCCACTGCTCATGCGCTTATATGCTGATGCTTCTTGTCCAGGTTGCAGGTTTATTTGGAAAAGCCGCACGATCATCGACCTACAGTGCGCACGACCACTGGTCGTGCGCCATTGATCATGCGCACTACTTCTGCTGCCTCCGTATATAAGGCCCTGCTCTGCGTTTTAGGTCAACGCCTGTCATTTGCTGCGATCGGAGAGTGCGCAGGAATCGCCTTTTCACTTCTCCAGCTGCTACATCACTTCAACCTTCGTCGGGAAGCCATTTCCAACTACTCCGAAGCTTTTCAACACTCCGGGGAAGCCCTCGGCCATTGATGACTTCAACTCCAAGCTTTCCTGCAGAGTTGGTGAAGTAGATAACCTAGAGAACGGACTTAAAGGCCTTCGAGGTGACAGATCGTTGGTACCAGAAGCCTCCTTGGACTGAGCCCGGAAGCGGATTGACAACTCGCTACTCCGGCCACGACCCGCGGTGGATCTTCATTCTCTTTTGGTTTACTCCTCTTCCCCTTCCTCTGTGTTATGAATGTTTTGAGCAGTGTAACGAACATTTCCATCCCTGAACATCAAGTTTACTTTCTAGTTAATGGAATGTTAGTTTCTTCTTATGCTTGTGAGTTCTGTCTGTGAATGCGCCTCGCTCACCCCACATCCACTTCATTCTTGTGCCTTGTCCGATTACAATCCACACAAGAACGCTGCAATCCATTAGCTTCCCTTCCACTCGCCCAAGTTAAGTTCGGCATAGCGGCCGACAAACCCACTTCACCTTGCGAAGAGGTGCCGTCGACCAGCATAGCTTTTACTAGTTCAGTAGATCAAACATCCACAATCTCCCTAGTCTGCTATTTCCTTTTTGTTCTATTTTTAACTCTCATAACGATATTCTCGGTACTGTTGCCGTTCTATGCTAATTGCATTCCTCAAGAGACCGACACTTGGGGATTTATTCCCAAAACTTTATTACTTGTGCGACCGGTGCGCTTGCCGTATTACACGCATCAAGTTTTTGGCGCCGTTGCCGCGGAATGCAACTGTAGAGCGACTTCAGATGACCTCCAATATTGTTATAAGAGTTAGTATTGTTTTGTTTTGACTGCCGTTTTCTTCTAGTGTGTAGTGTTTGCCATAGTGAATGCAAGGCCGAGCTATAAGAGATTTTGTCACCTACGACCCAGAGATCGAACGTACTCTCTTAGCACGAAGACGCACCGTAGCCATCATTTTTGCCCCAATGGGAGACCAACTGAATATTGATGCAGGCAACCGAGTTGGAGGGATACCTCATGACGACGAAAATGAAGTGAATCCTCCCCAGGTCCGCACCATGAGGGATTATACTACACCCACTGTTGGGAGTATATACCCCGGTTTCGGACCTGCTATCACCAATCCTCAGTTCGAGATTAAACCAGCTATTCTGAATATTATTCGGAACAACGCTCAGTTCTCCAGAATGGCCACTGAAGACGCCCATCTTCACCTTACAGAATTCTCCGAACTCTGCACCACGTTCCGCTACGCTGGAATCCCAGATGAAACAGTCAAGCTCCGCCTCTTCCCTTTTTAATTAAGGGACAAAGCTCAGACATGGCTTCACTCCCTTCCACCTGGAACAAACCCCACCTAGGAGGCTTTAACTACCAAATTTCTAGCTAAGTTCCATTTGGTGGATCAGATCGTGAGCATGAGGCGCGCAATAGCCAACTTCCGGCAAGCCGATCAAGAAAGTTTAGCCGAAGTTTGGGAGCGTTTTAATGAGCTGCTGAGGAAGTGCCCTAATCATGGATTCCAAACGTGGAATCTCGTCGAAAGTTTCTACTTTGCTATTGATCCCCACCACCGAGCCATTATCGATGCTGCCTCCGGAGGAACCATCATGAATCTTGCTCCAGATGATGCTCTGAAAGTCTTACAAGACACCGCAACCCACAATGCGTACTGGACCGCTGGAAGAAACATCCCACGAAGTACCAGTGGAGTGTTTGCCTTGGATATCCCCAAGCCTGCTCCTGCCACCCCGGTGATGGCAATCTCATGTCAAGGGTGCGGAAGCACTGATCATCACAGCTTCGAATGCTCAGGAGTTGAGGTACAAGACGAATCTTTGTTTTTGAATGAATCCGTTGATTTTGTTGCCAATCAAAACAGGGGAGTGCCTTACGGGAATACTTACAACCCGGGGGTGAGAAATCACCCCAACTTTTCTTGGAATCCTAACACATCTGGCCAAAGATGGCAACCGGGGCAGCATCAAAACGATGCGTATGCTTCCGGTAGCCAACCGCGGCCGCCTCAACCGAATTATTCCCAAGGGCCCCCCATCGTTAAGAAAAATTCTTTGGAAGAAATGTTCGAGAAGTTTGTTGTGATTTCCAAGACCAACATGACAAATCAGGCCGCCTCGATGCGCAAACTGGAGGCACAATTGGGCCAATTGGCTCAAGTGGTTTCCGAGCGCACCCAAGGAACCTTACCGAGCAACACTGAAAAGAACCCCCATGAACAGGGAAAGCGCCTTGGGGAGGACACTTCGGGAAACCGCAACGAACTTGTCATTAATTGTAAAATCAATAACATCGACACTCCAGCATTATGCGATTCCGGGGCGTCCAGCAACATACTCACGTTGCAAGATGCTGCAAAGATGCAGTTACAAGTTGACATTGAAAATCGGAAATCGCTTATCTTAGCTAATGGCAATCTGGTTGATACGGAGGGTGATGTGCGGGACGTTGAAATCGAGGTTAACGGCACCAGTATCACCACTGACTTTCAGGTTTTGGGACCACAGGACAATAACTCCATTCCTTTATTAGGAGTCCCATTCCTAATAGCCAGTGGCGCATCCCTCGACTTTTCCAAAGGCCGTGTCACTTGGCCAAACGAAGAGTCCACCCTCGATAAAACATCCATACATTTTTCTTCCATCCCAAATAACATTTCCCTGAGTGTCACAGATGTCAAGCTGGATTCAGGTCTCCCGCATTGGAAGCACATCTGGAGGAGACGCCAAAGAACGGACTCCCTCAGGAAGTCGATGAGAAGCAGGAGCTACGGGTCCACGAAGGGATCAATTGCACCAAAGACACGACTGCCTTTCTACTGCCAGCCAACTCTGTTGTTGAGCATGGTGAACTAAGTTTTATTCAGGAGAAATCCCTGGACAATAATTTGTATAATTCTGTTAAACGATCTATAACTTGGGCAGATCCGGTTGCCGTCACGGTGCCGGATAGGGCGCCGCCAACCACGACACACGGAAACCCCATAGCCTACCTTCATTGGAAGTCTCCCACGGTGGAGAAACTGAAAGAGGCCAAGCGTTTACGCGAAGAGCGCTACGCTGCCTTCCGGCGCGCGAAAGAGTGCACTCGCAGTAATATGACAATGCCTACCCCGAATGCAAAAAGACACTCTGCTGTTCTCTCGCATCCCACCAGAGAGACTTACCATAAATCTGCGTATAGCTGATTGCGCCATCCTATTTCTTGCTACTTGCTGAATGCTGGTTGCTCTATTTTTAATTTTGTTTCCTTTTGCTACTGCCAAGAACTCTCTATTTGAACTGCTAATACAGGTATTTGGTCCACCTTAAGTACGGTAAACAAAAGGGCTTTCGGGAGACAACCCAAGTTGGACCGTTCGGTCCTATGCTGTGTTTTGATTTCGGTTTATTTCTTCATATATATATATATATATATATATATATATATATATATATATATATATATATATATATATATGTCCAGCTTTTGTTTGGCTTGCATCCTTTAAACGCAGGTGAAGGATTCTTAGAGGCCGGCAACGTGGCCTCACTTGGACATCTCATTGCCCGACTGGTATGCTCAATTTTGAGCATAGGTAACTTCCTACCCTAGCTATTTCTCCTCTTTGGAATGTTTATTTTTATTCGTTGTCAACTTTAAGTCTGGGGGGGGGGGGGGGGGGGGAAGTATGCCTGTGGTCACTACACCGCACTTTCTGTTGCATTCCAGTTTCTTATTTACTTATTTCTTGCTTTTTGGTTGCACACACTGAATCACCCACACGAGTGCGCTCTTACCCACACGCACAACCCGAGTTAAATTTATTGCTTTTGTGTAAACTTTAAAATAGTGGTACTGGCTTAGGATTTCAGGATTGAGTCGTTCGAAACTCATGCAGTGCTCCTAATCGAATACTCATGGTTTGTGTAGAGTTAGGATAGAACTAATTTTTCTTTATGCTCGTAGAATTATTCTTTTCTGCTCACGTAAATATTGTTTGTACTGCTCAAAATCTGAATCTGGGATAATCAAACGATAGTGTAGGAATGTGTGTAGCCGCCACTAGACTCGTATTGCTCGAGTCGGGGGGAAGGATCATATTTCTCGGTGGCTAAGAACTTGCCCTAAGCTACTCTTGAAGCATTGGTGCACAGTTAGTTAAGCGTGAGCATGACGTAGGCATTCTTTTTGGCTAGTTTGAGCCTTGTTTAGCCATTCCTACCTGTTAACCATTGCATGCCAAATTTGTGCCTACCCTTCCTTTGATCCAGCTCCACTCACTTTCACCAAGGCCTGAAGCTAAACCCACCTTCGCAATCAAATGCTTGAGCTGATTTGTATTTACTGTTTTGCCGAGGTTGTGATTAGTGGACATTGTTTTTGGGGGTGCTGATTTTATTCCCGTTTTGATTGCTTCGTTTGGGGATTGCTAGCGCAGAAAAGAATACAACAGTTTACGAAAATAAAAAGCTGATTCGCGCCATAGAAAAAAAATATATATATATGAAAGAATTGCTTTGAGATTTCGATCCCCATCCTCTTTATTGAATTTGGTCGGGTTCAGCCGTGTTCACACCCGGATTTCAAGCTAAGTCTGGGGGCGTGTGCCCCATTCTTTTCTATGTGGCTGTTTTGGTTTGGGTTGTTTTCGCTCGCTTTGGTAGCATAGAGCCTTCATGTTTATCTTTGACCACCAAGCTGTTGCCTAAGCCCCATTTCCTAATACAAGTCAAACTGATTCACGCTTGAGTCTAACCCGTGCCGTGGAGAGAGTGTGAACGTGCAAGCGTATGGTCCCCGACATTGGTGGATTCCTTGGGAGGTGATCCTGAGTCCCGAACTTTGGCAATGCTCACCTTAGTGGCCTGCCTACTTTCTTCCTGCACATGATCACACGATTCTCCAGAATTCTAATTTTGAGCAATTATAATATTTATTTACGTCTGTCGAATAGTTTAAACTACGTTGTATAATTAAAAAGTTTTTCTATTATATCTTCTATACTCATGATATATTTGATTTCTCGTCTTACTTCTTTTTGAAATTGCTGAGCTAGTTAGCTATCTTCGAGTCCATGGAGTGATGATTTGCTCGGGACATGCAAATGGTTAAGTCTGGGGGTGTGATGAGTCCACATTTTACACTGATTTTTGGACTCATCTAGGCTAGTTTTATCGTCTTAGCACTACACTTGAGAGCCGTTATTGCTTATTTGTGCTTATGTACATTTTTCACGATTAAGTGCACTGTAGGCCCGCTTCTGTGTGCTTTCTGTGTTTCCATTTTGTTGTTATTCTTTAGCCCTATCTCGGGGATGTGGTGTGCACGTTCTGGTGGCCTTTCTGCCCCTTCTGCTGGTACAATGGTCGTGTGCGTGCTCCGGAATTGCTCGGGAGACTCCGACGATGCAGGAATACTACGCATGACCACTGGACTTACTGCGCACGACCACTAGTCGTGCGCCACTGTTCGTGCGCATTACACCCCCTTTTTCATAACCCTGTCTCGGTAATCGCACGAGCACTGACCATAGTGCGCATGACCACTTATCGTGCGCCACTGCTCGTGCGCTTATATGCTGATGCTTCTTGTCCAGGTTGCAGGTTTATTTGGAAAAGCCGCACGATCATCGACCTACAGTGCGCACGACCACTGGTCGTGCGCCATTGATCATGCGCACTACTTCTGCTGCCTCCGTATATAAGGCCCTTCTCCGCGTTTTAGGTCAACACTTGTCATTTGCTGCGATCGGAGAGTGCGCGGGAATCTCCTTTTCACTTCTCCAGCTGCTCCATCACTTCCACCTTCGTCGGGAAGACATTTCCAACTACTCCGAAGCTTTTCAACACTCCGGCGAAGCCCTCGGCCATTGATGACTTCAACTCCAAGCTTTCCTGCAGAGTTGGTGAAGTAGATAACCTAGAGAACAGACTTAAAGGCCTTCGAGGTGACAGATCATTGGTACCGGAAGCCTCCTTGGACTGAGCCCGGAAGCGGATTGACAACTCGCTACTCCGGCCACGACCCGCGGTGGATCTTCATTCTCTTTTGGTTTACTCCTCTTCCCCTTCCTCTGTGTTATGAATGTTTTGAGCAGTGTAACGAACATTTCCATCCCTGAACATCAAGTTTACTTTCTAGTTAATGGAATGTTAGTTTCTTCTTATGCTTGTGAGTTCTGTCTGTGAATGTGCCTCGCTCACCCCACATCCACTTCATTCCTGTGCCTTGTCCGATTGCAATCCACACAAGAATGCTGCAATCCATTAGCTTCCCTTCCACTCGCCCAACTGAAGTTCGGCATAGTGGCCGACAAACCCACTTCACCTTGCGAAGCGGTGTCGTCGACCCACATAGCTTTTACTAGTTCAGTAGATCAAACATACACAATCTCCCTAGTCCGCTATTTCCTTTTTGTTCTATTTTTAACTCTCATAACGATATTCTCGGTACTGTTGCCGTTCTATGCTAATTACATTCCTCAAGAGACCGACACTTGGGGATTTATTCCCAAAACTTTATTACTTGTGCGACTAGTGCGCTTGCCGTATTACACGCGTCAGCTATGGCCATAGCCTCCTCTTGGTCTGGGAGCCGGGGTCTCTGGTCCTGCCTCCAGCCGAGGGGGTGGAACTGATCTTGCCTCCCCTGATAGTGATCCCTTTCGTAGTATCCCCTTTGTGGCCCCTGCCCCTGCCACTCAGGCCTCTAGCCCAGTCGACGGTCAGGCTCTTGGCGCCCACACCTCGGTTGCTGCTGCCCCTGAAGCTTCCTCTGCTCCCTCTGCTGGGGCTCTCCTCTCCTCTCTTCTTATCCTCTTCCTCCTCTCGACTCCTTCTCCTCCTCCGTGGCCCATCTGGCCAGTTTCCGCGCGAACTCCGGGTTTAACTCCTCCCCGTCAACTTCTCTTGCCACCCTCTCCATCAGCTCCTCATAGGAGAGGGGGGGGGGGAACTCTCTTCAGCTCCATCCTACAGAACCCCTACTACAGGCCCAAGGTGAAGGCCATCATCAGACTATGGCCCGACATCTCCTGGACCTGAGTGACCTCCTCCTAAAACAGGTCCACGTAGCTCCCCAATGTCTCATTCACTCCCTGCTTGATGTGAAACAGGGACTCCAACTCCTTCTTCCTCTTCTTCGAGGTAGTGAACCTCAGCATGAACCCCCGACGCAGGTCCTCAGAGCAGTAGATGGAGCTGGCCGGTAGCTGATGGAACCACTCCCTTGCCTTCTCCCTGAGGGTGATAGCGAAGAGTCGGCACTTGAACCCGTCCGACATCTATCGGATGTTGACTACGTCCGCAAACCATTGAACATGCTGGATCGGGTCTCCCTTCCCGGTGTAGTAGGACATCTCGTGTTCCCTGAACCCATCTGGAACTGGAGCTGAAGAGTCCAGCTCGCTGAAAGGGCTTCCTCCCCCTGCTGGGCGAGCTGGCGAGTCTCGCGAGCCCAGCTCGCCGAACCGGCCTGCCGAGCCGGGGAAGAGCTCGCACCCCCGACCTTCCTCGCCCCCCTCCTTCCCAGCTCGCCTGCCGGGAGCATCCTCGCCCAAGGATGGGGCGGCCGCGATCTGGACTGCTGTAGTCGAGCACTCGGCCCGCGTGCTGAGTGCGAACTTGACAAGATTCAGCACCTCATTCATGAAATCTTCAAACATCCCCACCGTGGAGAGAGGTGGGGGGGGGGGGGGGGGGGGTGGGAGTTCAGCCTATCAGATCCCTATCCTCCCATCATCGAGCTCGCTGAAGCTTTTCTATATTGGCCACGCTCCACGCTCACCGCACCAAAATGTTGAAACCGAAAATCGGTCTCCTGTGGAGTTCTACCCTTGGGGAAGGGATGGTCTCCCACCTACTTCACTGCTGTAAGCAAAACAATAAAGAGGACGAGGAAAAACCGACCCAAGTGCTCGGCGGGGAGGTCCCACCACAAAACCAGAAGATCTCAGAGCGCTTCCCCTCCTTAGTCAGAAGCCGACCTAAGGTACCCTCAGAAAGCACTTAAAAACTGGAGTAGGGAGGCACATGAAGCATGCTTTTTGGGGTACCCCTTGGGTCCTATGTATAGTTTTTAGAATCTGGACTGCCAATAACGAAAAGAGCTGACCTGAAATTACCAGAAAACCCTTGGTTGGCTCTGCCAACAGCCAAACTCCGCTGTTTTGAAGGGCTATAGGCAGACCAGCGGGGGCAGAACTGTAAAAAGTACCTCATTCATCTAGGCAAGATGGGGAGCTTGATCATCTCGGCGGGTCCTGCTCGCCTGCTATTACCGAGCTTTGTTGCAAGGGTGCGAGCTGGGGCTAGCTCGGCGAGATGCCGAGCTTGGGGTCGGCGAATACTGATCTACGGTCGACGGATGCCGGTCTCTGGTTGATGAATGCCGAGCTCGGGCTCGGCTTCTCTACTGCCGAGCTCGCCCACTGCCTTTAGCCCGATCTATCTGGTTCCTGGCGACCTTGCTCGCCGGACACGAGGTTGTACAATGGGGTTCCCAGGACGATCGTGTCGGATTGGGATGGTCGGTTCACATGCAGGGAGTGGACATCCGTGCAGGCTTACTTAGGCACTCGGCTGGCCTTCAGCACAACATTTCATCCCCAGATGGATGGGCAGACAGAGCGCACCAACCGGACATTGGAGGACCTCCTAAGGCTATGCATTCTGGATCGAAACGAACCTTTGGATAAGCTTTTACCACTGGTCGAGTTCTCCTATAACAACAGCTACCAGTCCAGCATAGGGATGGCTCCTTATGAAGCCTTATATGGAAGGAGATACTGGACTCCACTTTCATGGGTTCAGGACGAGGATCCGAAGGCGTTGGGGTCAGATTTTGTCGAAGAGACTGAAGCGCATGTGCGACTGATATGGGATAGGATGCTTGAAGCACAGAGCCGACAGGCTAAGTACTATGACGCCCGACACCGTCAGGTAGAGTTTCAGGTGGGATATCTGGTTTTCTTGAAGATTCGGCCCATGCACGGAGTTTCACGAGTGCGTGGTCGGAATAAGAAGCTCAGCCCTAGGTATATGGGCCCATACAGGATCCTGGAGCTGATCGGGCCCCTAGGTTACAGGCTGGAGTTGCCACCGGAACTGACGGGTTAACACGACGTGTTCCATATTTCTTCGCTTAGGAGGGCTCTACTACGCCCGGAGCAGTAGATTTTGACCACAGATGGACCTGTAGCTTCAGACCGGTCAGTTCACTTGGAGCCGGTTCGGATCGATGTCCGAGGAGTACGGATCTTGCTTCGCAAAAAGGTTCCGTTAGTCAAAGTCCTGTGGAGAAACCACGGCCAGGAGGAGCATACCTAGGAACCACAGGACCTGATGCGACAAAAGTATCCAGAGCTGTTCAGTCAGGCATACCTCACAATCTCTAAAGATGTTCAATTTACTTTCCTGTTTTACACTAGTAGAGCTTCTCTAGGAAGAGTAGAGGCTAATCTTTTATTTATTGGGATCTTGACTTTGCCAATTGGGCGAGTTGGTCATAGAATTAGGTTTCCCTTTAAACCTCACTTACCAGACATGGCTTCGAGATGTAATCTTACACTTCTTATGGGATGTTACAAGCTTCCTTTTCTTCGACAGAAATTCCCGAAGGCTTAACCTTGATTTCGGGGACGAAATCTTTGTTTTTTTATTGGGATTTGTAACATCCCATTTCCAACTAGACCCTTAAGAGTGTTTTTGTCATGACTAGGTCATGACAAAACCCTAGGAAGCTCAAGAAGACCAAGTGAGCTTAGGCATGAAGTTGGAAATCATCATGGTCTGCAAATAGTAGAATTCTAAACAATAGTTTAGGATGACAATGGGGCTACACCTTGACCCCAGGACCCTACCACAACACCCCCAAACACTTTGGGAGACCCATTAGAGCCACAAGGACCCATTGGGGTCAATCAAAGAGACTAAGTTAACCCAAGTCAACCCTAACCCTAAATGGGTCAAATTAGCCTACTTAGGGTCAATTAACCTCCCCCTAGCCAAGTCGACCCCACCTATGCCCTCCTAACCCTAACGTGAGATCAATGGGTCACTAAGGACACATTGGGGTCAACCCTAGAGGCCAAGTTGACCCAAGGCAACTCAAGCCCCTAATCTGGTCAAAGTGCCCTTACTAAGGGTAGGTGACCTCCAAAGTGCAAGGTAACCATAGATAAGCCTTCCTAGACCTTAGGGGAGACCAATGAGTCACCAAGGGCCCATTGGGGTCAACTGAAATGGTCATGTTGACCCAATCAACTCTAGCCCTAAAGTGGTCAAAGTGCCCTTACCAAGGGTCAAGTGACCTCCAAGGTGCCAAGTCAGCCCTAACCAACCCCACCTAGACCTTAGGAGAGATCAATGGGACACCAGAGACTCTTTAGGGGCAGCCAAAAAGGTCAAAAAGACCAAGGTCAACCCAAACCTACCTTGGGTCAACATAGCCCAAATAGGCTAGCCCAAGTTCAAGCCTCCTCATGAGGCTTCTTTAGGAGATAATGTGTATGGATGGGCTACTAATAGACCTCCAGATTGACCAAGTCAACTTGATGACTAGGAGAGAGAAAGAGAGAGCTTCATTTCCATGGATATGGAGGAGAGACAAAAATGGATGAAGGGGCCGAGGAAGGAAGGGGCTCGGCCAAGGGTAGGCCAAAAGCCACCTTTAATGGCTGGATTCAACTCCCCTAGGGAAGGAGAGAAGTTTCCAGCCACTTCCCTGGTCACCAAGGGCCTGATTCAGCCCCCTCCACCATGGCCGAATGTAGCCATTAATGGCCTTAATGGCCATTTATAATTCAGCCTCTCCCCTCCCCAACTGAGTCTTTAAACACCTTCAGTGGGCCGAGAGGAGGATTTCCCAACCCTTACCTGAAGAAACTGAGCCACCCCACTGTGTTGTTGTAGAAACCGAGCGGCGCCGCCTTCAAAGATGGCTTTCCGATGATCATCTCGACTTCAGGCCGCCGGCAAGGTCCTCTTCCACTCCTTCTTTCATGGGTAGATCTTAGGAATCTCTAGGGCCAAGGTTCGGGCTCAATTGAGCCCGATCCATTGGGAACTTTTTCTGGTTTTTCCGCAAAAATGCAAATATTGGGATCGCCGGAATAGGGCACTCCGGTGGCTGTGACGCCGCCTGGCGGCAGCCACCACCTCAACGGAGGTGATGGTGGCGGTGGCCGGCCGGGGAGGCGGATCGATGGCCGGCGACAGCCATTTGAAACTGGCCCAGGCGGGATAAATCTTGGTCGTCAGCTCAAGGTAGAAGATGAATGGATCCCGTTCATTTGCGCCAAGATTCGTGCTATATTTTATTCTAAACTATAGTATATAAATTTTATGATTATTTAATTATGTCATAGATTCTACATTTATTGGCTTTAATTTTTCAAAATACTTCGAGGCTATAACAGAAAAAGTGGTCAACATAGAAAATGAAGCCCTTGATGTGTAGTTTAATTTAAAATTGATTTCACCCAATTTAGAGTCCTAGTTAGACCACAGTACCCATTTTGTTGGTCCCTATACCTAGGGCTATCCTGAGATTCAAATGGATGCCCACTCCTCATCCCTTGTCCAAATGACCTGAGATTTTGGCAGGGAGTCTACCCTAGCTATACCTAGGGACTATCCAAAATTCAGAATTTGTGGAGAATATTTTGCTATAGTTTGTAAGAAAATTTAATAATCCATGAATAAATTAATTAGGTGTCCTAAACAACTCAAAAGCCCACCAAATTTGGGTGGGAGGTCTTAGATGGCATGTTAGAGCTCTAGTAAATTTTCATCTCATTTGGATATGTTTTGGTTAGGTATTGATCCAACCCTAGGTTGACCCCTTTTAGGGTTAAATAGTTCAAGCATCCCCTTTGGCTTTTGAGTGGTCAAATCACCTCAACATAGGTTGATATTTTGGCCACTGCCTTTTGTAGTATAACTCACCCTCCAATGGAATTTGGGGTGGTTAAATGTGGGGAAGCCCTAGAACCCTAGGGTAAGTCCCTTAATGGGGATTATTAGGGTTTGAAGAACATAGGGTCAAATGACCTTGGATTGACTTGAAACTTTGTGGGGAGGACCATAGGGTTAGTATGGTCCTCTGGTCAAATTTTTAGGGAATTTGGAAGCTTTAAACCCCCTCAAAACCCTAACCCTAGCTTAGGGAACAAACATTGTAGGGATAGAAAATATCACAAAAACTCTTTGAAAAGTGTTGAGATTTGGGTTGAGTAGTTTTTAGAGATAGTACAAGCTCTGGAGATTTTATCATGGATTTAGGATTATTATTTTGGATACTTCATTAACAAATTGGTAATTTGTATTATTTACTTAGAAATTTATTAGGAAGACACTACTTGCTAGAAATTGATGAAATTAAGCCAGAAGACTTTTTATTATGTTTTTAAAGCTCTGTGATTTTTTATAGAATTTTTGGATGAATATTTTTAAGGGTTGCTTCATTACGTATGATTTCCCATGAAAGTTTAATTTAATTTATTTTGGAGTTTAACTAGTCTCAAAAATTATGATTTTTGTACAATAATCTTTTCTGAACCATATTAAGATTATGTAATGATTATGTAATTTTCTGATGAATAATTTTGGTACTTCCTTCTTTACACATGATTAAGGGAAATATTTTGGTTAAATTAATTAGATGTCAAATATTCTCTGACAAATTATGGAAATTAATATCTAGTCATATATCTCTGTAATTTAGTGATCAAAATTTTCGGTGTCCATTACTTGAGTAGATCATATAGTTCATATTCAAAATTGCCCATGGCCAAACATTTGGGAAAATTCAATAAATATCAAATTAATTAGGAAAATTATGAATCTCTGATTTTAGACTAAATTTATTATGATAGACCTCTGGTAAATTTTAAAGGAGATTTGGAAGACAATCCGGAGTACCTCCTTTATACACCTCATATAGTATAGGGTGGTCTGCATATAGTAACTGAGGAAACTGAACTAAAGTGGGTAGTGAATTTTGGAGAGTTGAAACCTCGGTAGGTTGCTGGTTTGGATAAATAAAGGAGTTCATCATTGAAAGACAGGATTTGTAGAGTGAGAGGATGACTAGTGTTAGGTGGTGCTCGGGATCGGCGAAAGATCGTCCTTCCCGTAGGGAGGAAGTGTTTAATGCACTAGGGGTAGATTAAGTAAAATTAATTAAGGGTTGGGAAGACGGTTAGCAACCAATAATAGTAAGTGCATGCATAGCATAATCATAGCATAAAACCCCTATCACCTATTGTATAAGTGGTATGGGACGCTTATACAATAGACCCTGCAAAACGACCCCTTGGTCTATAAGCTTGTGTGGGCAAGTTTATAAATTATGGTTAAATTCTTTATATATATATTGCTGTTAATAACCGGCACCCCAACGTATAAATTGGTATGAGACTTTTTATACGATGGGAGCCCTGTAAAAGATCCCTTGCTTATATGTTCCCGTATAAGTTAAGGTTAATTTTCATACTTTACTCTACTGCCACATGTACTATAAAAATTACTAGTATAGCTCCGCTGCCATCTGTTTCTTGATTACTCTCCACCTTAAAGTCCTCCCCTTTCTTCCTCTCCGCTCGGTGCCTAGGATCCCTGGGGGAAGGGGTGGGGGATTATAGGACTTATTATTTTAGACTAACGGTTTTCGAACCACATCATTTAGGTGATCGTGGAGCCCAGCATGGAGGAGCAGCCCCGCAGGTCGGCATGCTTGGAGATGGGGTAGTCTAGAACCGGAGTTCAGACGATAGGGACTGTGAGCCCCTGACCTTAGCAGTGTTTTACTTTGCTTCCGCTTGAGTGATTATGTAGTGAGGATATGATGTATCGGGCTTAAGCCCTTATTCTTAGTACATTATATTCTGTGGACTCTCCCTTCGTGGAGATATATTTACTCTGATGTGATTGTATTTTGTGGACTTCTGGTTAGAGTTTTACCACTCTTGTGCTTACTCTACTTTATTGCTTTTCTGTGATCGAATCGGCCGACAAAATCGGTGATTTGTAGTGATGACTCTTCAGTGCGTGAAGGTGTCACCGTAAAGCGGCAGTTCTGGGTCTAAGACCCCGGTGTTTGAAAAAAAAAAAAAAAATGGGGGGGTCTTACAGTGCCCCCACCCCCCACTCTTTTGAGGAGCTCATGGAGAGGGCAGCGAAGGAGTTAGACTTCGAAAGGGCCAATCCGGCTTTTGCTAGGAAGCTGGCAAGGTTGGAAGAGGATGATGTGAAGGAGCCGGGAGTAGGAAGGCAGAGGGAGCAAAGAGAAGAGAGGAGGAGGGAGGAGCCCCGAGGACAGTGGCAGTAGGGACCACATCAAGGATGGGGGGCCTAGGAGACGAACAACCGTTTAGGTTGGAGGCCTCAAGAGGGTCGCCCCCAGGAGAAAGGAGGAGGTTTTCATGGAAGACAACTTCCGCGAGCCGAGGAGGTTTGATCAGTCGGCGTGGAGGCAGGGGCCAAGGTGTAACAGCCCGGATTTTGTGATTGCGTACGCATGATGGGCGTTACGTTGGCTTTGACCGTTGTTCGAGCATGGGTTTTTCCGCGGGCTTGCGAGTGGCTGTTTTGGTAGCTGTGTTGCATGATTCCCAGCAAACTGGAGTCCAAAGTGGGGACTCGGTGAGGCCTCTTAGGGAATGTTTACACTTTTTCGCGCCCGGGAAATGTTGCTCAAAACGGGTTGCTTGTACAACAAACAAAAAAAAAAGAAGGTAAAAAGTTCTTAAGGCAAAAATGGTCTAGGACGGCACAGAAACACTTTTCAAAACAGGAAAAAATCGTCGTTTTTGTGCGTGACACGCCCCCCGACACGGGCGTGACCCAGGGCGTGACCTCCTTGACTCGACGAATTTTTCTTGCGTCGAGTTGAGCTCGACGAATGGGGTACACGCCCCGTGACACGGGCATGTCACAGGCCGTGTCCCGCAGTGTCGAGTGTCGAGTGTCGAGTGTTGACTGTCGAGTGTCGGGTGACGAGAGAGGGGACACGGCCTGTGACACGGGCGTGTCACAGGGCGTGTCCAGCTGGGTCGAGTGTCGACACTTTGTGTCGACGAGGTGTCGAGACACGGGCTACACGCCCTAGTTCACGGGCGTGACCGACCCGTCACGGGCGTGTACCCGGCCGTGTACCGTGTGGATAAAACTTGGATTTGCCGACTTTCTGCGCCGCTTAAGGTACTCGCCCTGCGTCACGGGCACGACACAGGGCGTGACAGGGCCGAAAATCTACTTTTTCCAATTTTTTGTGCCATTCATTTCCTTGATTCTGCATCTAACGGTCCAGCTCGGTTCTGGAGGAAATAAGGCCGAAACAGAGAGCTGTCCTTCTCATTTCACCTTCTTCTTCATCTTCTTCCTCATTCCAAAAGGAACTCAAGGGAGCAAGGCTCAAGCAAGGCAAGGAAAGAGAGGAGCAGCCGTCGCGGCGTCGTCTCGGTTCAGGCAAGCTGTGTTCTTCACCCTTGCCAATCGTATTTCTTGTTCTTTGATTGTGCAACATAGCTAGTTTTCCTCTTTCCATTTTCCTAGCTTGTTCTTCTTGTTTTTATGATGCTTTTGAATTTCCCTATGCTCCATGAATTTGATTTTCCATGCTTAGTTTTGTTTACGTTGATTCATGGAGTTTATCTTGTTCATGTGATTCATGTAGCTAAGTTGATTCATGTTCATGTAGCCTTTGTAATTTATGTGATTCTTCCTTGATCAAAAGCATGTGATTCTTGTTCCAAACATGTGATTTATGTAATTAAGTTAATCAAACTCTATCATGTGATTCTTCTTTGATAAAAAGCATGTGATTCTTTTCATGTGATGAAGTTCATCAAACTCTACTTTGGAAATTGGTAGTCATGTGTGAGGATGAAGGAAGGGAACGTGTGTACTTGGATTATGGTGAGATTTACTTGTGGTGTTACGGTGAGGTTCGTTTATGGCGAGTTTTGCGAGGCGAATGGTGAATCATGGCAGAAGCGTTTGGGTGAGGATTCGGTAAGGGGTGGTGTGGTTTAAGCCTTTGTGGCCACCGGGTTTGGATTTGTGGTGTAGAGCACCATTTTGGCCCCGATTTGGGCTGGCTTTTATCGGTGCGTTCCACTTTAGGGCTGCCACCAAAAGACCCTTGCTGAATCACATTTAACCGCTGCTTATGTTTCACTCGTATAGTTGTTTCTTGTACTAAGGATGATGGAATGGGCATGTGTTTTGCCTTTTTGCTCCTGCGGTTTGAGCAGGACTTGATGAAAAATTATACGCACTTGGTGTGTTTGGCACTTTGGATTGACAGTATTGAATACTTGTTTTCCACCTATTTTTGGTTTACTCATTTTACTTACATGAAACATTGCTACGGGGTCGGTAAGCCCCTTCGTCATATTTTCTGAACTTCCTACTATATTGTGTAGCTTTGATGATTGCTGAGGTGTTCTTTCTTGAATGCCTCAGGTGCAGGTTGTAGCCGGTTGAGCGGCTAGTGCTTGGCTCGAGTTTGGTTGGAGCTAGCCGAGCTTACTTAGCGAGGTAGTTCTTTTCTTTGTTATACAGACATACATGTGCCCCAATGGGTTCGTGTCAGCTTGTTGGCGCCCATTGGTGGTTTTCTTTACTTATGATATATGAATACTAGACTGCTAATGTGACTCATTTGTGTGAGATGATGTCTTCTTGCTCTTGGGAAGAATTTATGGTAGGTTGCATTAGGTATTTTTAAGCTAAACAAACCTATTATTGTATCCGTGCATAACATGTTTTGGTTACCAAACACGTATTTTCCAAATGACATAAACAAAGATGATTTCTTATAGTAGTATCACTATAGACTGCATCTAGGAGATCGTCATAAATAAAAAAAGTATTTCCGCCGCGTACAACTACAGTTTTTGATCCCTAAGGCCGAGGGATACGACCATTAAATCCAAAGGTTTTCTTGCATTTAACTGTTGAATTTCAACTCATAAAGTAAGAGTTAAGGGTTGCCTGAGCGTGTGCAGTTATCCCCTGCACGACGTGGCATCATAACCCGTAGTTCCTCTTGCTTTGATACGAGCTACTCGTTGAGGAAATGCGGGTTGTGACAGTTGGTATCAGAGGCAGGTTTGCTGGATAATTGGTCAGGCAAACTTTCCTGGTTGTCTTTGTCGTAAGCATCATATCATACACACACCAAGGTGCCATCAGTATGTCTTGGCCGAAGCACAAACACTCCACTCATGGCATGACAAGAAGTATACGGGGCATATTATGTAGTATGAGATGCATAATATGTGGTTGTATATGGATCCACCATAGGGGCAACATGTGCGGGTTATGTAGTATGGGATGCATAACCTTACCACATGGATGCGACTAGCACGTTTTCTTTTCTTCGTTGCATGCAAGGCTATGTAGTATGAGATGCATAGCATTGTGATGCGTACGACCGCTCATGGCATGCATTAAGGCCTTTTTTAGATTGCATCGCACAGCACGCATAACATAACATTGCATGCGCACAACGTGCCAAGCTAAAGATGTACATGATGACACCTGTACACGCATGGTTTTGGGTCAAATAAAGTCATGCATTCATCGGTTAGACACAAGTTAATGGGATGACGATGAGTCTTCTGTAGGCTAGGCATACCATCATTCTCAAACACCCAGAGCAAGTTAGCAGTTGATGTTCATATTTATATATGTATGGTTTGTACATAACCGTTGTGTGTTTTGTTGAGTTTGAGCTTGAGCAGAGTGAACGTGTTTATAGGATGTCGAAGCGTCCAGTCACAAGGCAAACTCCCCAATCCGAGGGCGAGTCTTCGGGCGTGCAGAATAATGCCCTGATGGATAGTCTACGCCAAAGTAATGAGGCTTTGACGAGGCAGGTGCAGGAGGTGCAGTCCCAGCTCCAAGCTATGTCATCAGCGATGTCTGGGCTGGTACCAAGAGGGCAAGAGACTATCCGAGGCCCCACCATTTCTACTCCTTCCGTGGCAGTGATACCCCCAGTTGTGGTTCCCCCTGCGATGACTTTTATCTCGCAGTTTCAGCGACTTGGACCACCGACTTATGATGGAAAAGCGGACTTTGTGATCTTGGATGATTGAGTGATCACGTTGGAAGAGATGTTTCTCTATGCTGGCGTTATCGAGGACCAGAAGGTGATTCTTGCCACCTATCAACTCAAAGGCTTGGCTAAAGGTTGGTGGTTGCGAGAAAAGGAGAGCCTAGGGGCGGGATGTTCGTGGGAAGCCTTTAAAGAAATGTTACGGCGCAAGTTTCTACCGTCAGTTGAAAGGGACCGCCTGATGAATGACTTCTTGTACCTGAAGCAGAGGAAACTCACTGTTAGTGAGTATGAAATTGAGTTTAGCAAGTTAAGTCGGTTCGCTCCGAGCTTGGTGACAACGGAAGCTGACCGAGTAAAGAGATTTCTTGGTGGACTCCGCAGCGACGTGCAGCAGTTCGCAAGTGCTTATGGAGCGATGAGTTACACCACTGTGGTTGAGGCTGCTTTGAAGGTTGAAGCGATAGAAAACAGTAAACAAAGAGGACAACTGATGAGGAAGGATAAGAGGAAGCTCGTGGGAGGGAAAAGCTCCCAAGACTCAGACGTAAGGAAGAAGAACAAGGAGACGTGTAGCTTCTGTGGCCGGTCAGGACACCCATTTGAGAAATGTTTCAAGCGGTTGGGGCTGCATAAGAAGGAGCAGGTGCACGCCATTCAGAGTGCGCCAACTAGAGACTTGGAGTGTACAGCTTGTGGGGGAAGAGGTCATGATATGAGCTACTGCTGGGTCAAGGACAATGTGTGCTTCCAGTGTGGCAAACAGGGACATCTCAAGGCAAGGTGCCCACAAAACCAGCCCGTGCTGCAGCCAATGCCACTCCAGGCTTTGCCTCCGCCTCTGCATTTGGACAAAGGAAAAGGGAAGTTAAATGTGATTTCCTCAGAGGAAGCTCAGATGTCACCCCAGGTTATTTCAGGTTCGATTCATTCCTCTGGTTCACGTTTTGTTTATGCCTCTTACACGTAGTTCTTAGCTACATATGTACCCTTATAGGACACTTTAAGGTAAAGAACCATTGGGCGCGTGTTCTCTTCGATTCTGGTGCGACCCATTCATTTGTGGCTCGAACCTTTCTGGATCGGTATCATTTGACACCAGATCGAGTGGGGAATGCCTTTTTGGTGAAGTTTCCTTCCGGTGCTTCTGTGGTAGCAGATTGGGGTCTTCTTGATTGTCCCATTTTGTTGGGGGATTTCTTAGCCAAGGCAGATTTCAAGGTGATCAATTTGGCGGATTTTGACGTCATTCTGGGCATGGACTGGTTATCCCGCTATGACGCTGTCATCCAGTGCAAAGGGAAGAGCTTGGATTTTATCAAGGACAAGGGTCAGCCGGGAAGTGTTTATGGTGATTCATGCCAGGATACTCCAGGGATTTCGGCGGTATGTGTTCGGACGTTTTTTGTTTCCGACTATTTTGCTTGTCTAGTCTTAGTTGCGGGGACTAGTGTTGTTTTTCCGCGTTTGGAGGAGATTCCGGTTGTGCGTGAATTCCCAGATGTTTTTCCTACTGATCTTCCTGGTCTTCCCCCTGATCGTGATGTCGAGTTCGTTATTGATTTGGAACCGGGTACGCGGCCTATTGCGAAAGCGCCATACAGAATGGCCCCGCGTGAGCTATCAGAGTTGCGTATCCAGCTGGATGACTTATTGGCAAAAGGGTTTATCAGGCCGAGTTCATCACCTTGGGGTGCACCAGTGTTATTTGTGAAGAAGAAAGATGGGTCGATGCGGCTTTGCATCGATTACCAGGAGTTGAACAAGGTGGCGATTAAAAACAAGTACCCACTGCCAAGAATCGATGATTTGTTTGATCAACTGCGTGGCAGTTCCGTATTTTCGAAGATTGATCTCCGCTCGGGCTATCATCAGCTCAAGGTCCGGGAGTCTGATATTCCGCGGACTGCATTTCGATCAAGACATGGTCATTTTGAATTTCTGGTGATGTCATTTGGTTTGACCAACGCACCATCAGCCTTCATGGATATGATGAACAGGGTGTTCAAGGACTACTTGGATAAGTTTGTGGTGGTTTTTATTGATGACGTTCTTGTCTACTCCCGCAGTGCTGAGGAGCATGAACAGCATCTGCGATTGGTATTGGCTACTTTGCGAGACCAACGGTTATTCGCCAAGCTAAGCAAATGCGAGTTTTGTTTGCCTCAAGTTGCCTTTCTGGGTCATGTCATTAATCACCATGGAATTTCAGTGGATCCCGAAAAGATTGCTGCAGTCATGGAGTGGAGAAGACCGGAGACACCCAAGGAGATTCGAAGCTTCTTGGGATTGGCCGGCTATTATCGCAGATTTGTCGAAGGTTTTGCTACGTTGGCTGCACCTTTGACTCGCTTAACCCAGAATAATGTGGCATTTGAGTAGAATGACAAGTGTGAGGCGTTCTTCCTGGAACTCAAGAACAGATTATGTACCGCTCCTGTGTTGATCTTGCCGACAGAAGGGATAGCTTATGACGTTTTTGTGGATGTGTCGCACGTTGGACTTGGATGTGTATTAATGCAAGACAAAAAGGTGATTGCGTATGGGTCTCGACAGTTGAAAAGTCATGAAAAGAATTACCCAACGCACGATTTGGAGTTCGCAGCGATGATATTTGCATTGAAGTTGTGGAGACACTTACTTTATGGTGCACAATGTAAAATCTTTACGGATCATAAATGTTTAAAGTACGTCTTCACGCAAAAGGAACTGAATCTGCGCCAACGGCGATGGCTTGAATATGTAGCTGATTATGATGTGGACATTCAGTATCATCCGGGGAAAGCGAATGTGGTGGCCGATGCTTTGAGTCGGAAGACGGGGAAATTATTTCATCTTTCAGTCGACCATCTTGTGGAGGAATTTCAATTGATGGATATGTCCGTGGGCAAATATGACCCGCAAAGTCATTCGATGGTAGAAGAACCTTCATGGCTGGTGCTTGCAAGACAACATAAAAAGGATGATCCTGATCTTTTACATTTGTTTCTTCGAATAGAAAAGCGTGAATTACCGGATTTTTCTATTGATGAGGGGGGCACATTAAAGTATCGTGGTCGATTTTGTATTCCCGCAGTTGGAGACATTCGCGAGAGGGTGTGTCGGGAAGCTCATGACTCAAGTATGGCCTACCATCCAGGCTCAACAAAAATGTACCGTGATTTGAAACAATTTGTCTGGTGGTATGGAATGAAAAGAGAGATAGCGCAATTTGTATCTGCATGTCATACCTGCAAGAGGGTGAAAGCTGATCATGGGAGGCCTGGTGGCAAGTTGACACCATTGGAGATTCCAACATGGAAGTGGGAAAGCATCTCAATGGATTTTATTACAGGCCTACCAAGATATCCACGAGGACATGACTCCGTGTGGGTGATCGTGGATAGGTTGACCAAGTGTGCTCATTTCATACCCTTTAAGGTCAACTACCCGATGAAGACAATAGCGGAGCTATATTTGAACAAGATCATCCGACTGCATGGTGTGCCAGTCAATATCATATCAGAAAGGGATTCCCGATTTACTTCTCGTTTCTGGAAGAGCCTACAAGAGGGTTTGGGAACGGATTTGCGGTATTCCACTGCTTACCACCCTCACACGAATGGCCAAACGGAACGAGTAAATCAAATTGTGGAAGTTATGATTCGATGCTACATTCTTGAGTATGGCGGAGCATGGGATGAACGTTTGCGGCTTATGGAATTCGCATATAATAACAGCTATCAAGAAAGCTTTCAAATGGCTCCGTTTGAAGCTTTATATGGGCGTCGATGTCGGACTCCCCTCTTTTGGACTGAGGTTGGCGAGCGGCCTTTGTTAGGCCCAGAAGCGCTCGAGGACATGGAAGTTGTCGTACGACTTATTCGGGAGAAGCTCCGAATCGCCCAAGAGCGATATGAAAAGTACGCCAACTGACGAAGGTCGGAATTAGAGTTTGCGGTGGGGGATTCCGTTTTCTTGAAAGTCTCCAAAATGGTTGGGATTAAAAGGTTTGGAAAAGAGCGCAAATTAGACCCAAGGTTTGTGGGTCCCTTCAAGATTCTTGCGCGAGTTGGTGCATCCGCTTACAAGGTAGAATTACCCGTGAACTTTTCGGGTGTTCACGACGTGTTTCATGTTAGTCAACGTCGCAAGTGTGTACGACATGACACGCAAGTGTTGGACGTGGTGCCACAATTGGCGCCAAACCTTTCTTATGTGGAGATGCCCATCCGGATATTGGACTCCCAAGATCGCGTGTTGCGAAAAAAGAAGATTCCTATGGTCAAGGTGCTATGGAAAAATTAGAATGTGGAAAGCGCGACGTGGGAGCTCGAGTCAACGATGTTGGCGGCTCACCCTCATTTATTCCCGTAAATAAGTTGGTATGTGAATTGGTGTTTTTTTTGTTGCCTTAGTGGTTTTGGTTTGCTACCTGATTTGATTGAGATCAAAATGATTGAAAAGTTTCGAGGCGAAACTTTTTGTTAGGGGGAGTGACTGTAACACCCCGGATTTTGTGATTGCGTATGCATAATGGGCGTTACGTTGGCTTTGACCGTTGTTCGAGCATGGGTTTTTCCGCGGGCTTGCGAGTGGCTGTTTTGGTAGCCGAGTTGCACGATTCCCCAGCAAAGCGGAGTCCAAAGTGGGGACTCGGCGAGGCCTCTTAGGGAATGTTTGCACTTTTTCGCGCCCGGGAAATGTTGCTCAAAACGGGTTGCTTGTACAGCAAACAAAAAAAGAAGGTAAAAAGTTCTTAAGGCAAAAATGGTCTAGGACGGCACAGAAACACTTTTCAAAACAGGAAAAAATGGTCGTTTTTGTGCGTGACACGCCCCCCGACACGGGCGTGACCCAGGGCGTGACCTGGGCGTGACCTCCTTGACTCGACGAATTTTTCTTGCGTCGAGTTGAGCTCGACAAATGGGGTACACCCCCCGTAACAAGGGCGTGTCACGGGCCGTGTCCCGCAGTGTCGAGTGTCGAGTGTCGAGTGTCGAGTGTCGAGTGTTGAGTGTCGAGTGTCGGGTGACGAGAGAGGGGACACGGCCTGTGACACGGGCGTGTCACAGGGCGTGTCCAGCTGTGTCGAGTGTCGACACTTTGTGTCGACGAGGTGTCGAGACACGGGCTACACGCCCTAGGTCACGGGCGTGACCGACCCGTCACGGGCGTGTACCCGGCCGTGTACCGTGTGGATAAAACTTGGATTTGCCGACTTTTTACGCCGCTTAAGGTACACGCCCTGCGTCACGGGCGTGACACAGGGCGTGACAGGGCCGAAAATCAATTTTTTCCAGATTTTTTGTGCCATTCATTTCCTTGATTCTGCATCTAACGGTCCAGCTCGGTTCTGGAGGAAATAAGGCCGAAACAGAGAGTTGTCCTTCTCATTTCACCTTCTTCTTCATCTTCTTCCTCATTCCAAAAGGAACTCAAGGGAGCAAGGCTCAAGCAAGGCAAGGAAAGAGAGGAGCAGCCGTCGCGGCGTCGTCTCAGTTCAGGCAAGCGGTGTTCTTCACCCTTGCCAATCGTATTTCTTGTTCTTTGATTGTACAACATAGCTAGTTTTCCTCTTTCCATTTTCCTAGCTTGTTCTTCTTGTTTTTATGATGCTTTTGAATTTCCCTATGCTCCATGAATTTGATTTTCCATGCTTAGTTTTGTTTACGTTGATTCATGGAGTTTATCTTGTTCATGTGATTCATGTAGCTAAGTTGATTCATGTTCATGTAGCCTTTCTAATTTATGTGATTCTTCCTTGATCAAAAGCATGTGATTCTTGTTCCAAACATGTGATTTATGTAATTAAGTTAATCAAACTCTATCATGTGATTCTTCTTTGATAAAAAACATGTGATTCTTTTCATGTGATGAAGTTCATCAAACTCTACGTTGGCAATTGGTAGTCATGTGTGAGGATGAAGGAAGGGAACGTGTGTACTTGGGTTATGGTGAGATTTACTTGTGGTGTTACGGTGAGGTTCGTTTATGGTGAGTTTTGCGAGGCGAATGGTGAACCATGGCAGAAGCATTTGGGTGAGGATTCGGTAAGGGGTGGTGTGGTTTAAGCCTTTGTGGCCACCGGGTTTGGATTTGTGGTGTAGAGCACCATTTTGGCCCCGATTTGGGCCTGCTTTTATCGGTGCGTTCCACTTTAGGGCTGCCACCAAAAGACCCTTGCTGAATCACATTTAACCGCTGCTTATGTTTCACTCGTATAGTTGTTTCTTGTACTAAGGATGATGGAATGGGCATGTGTTTTGCCTTTTTGCTCCTGCGGGTTGAGCAGGACTTGATGAAAAATTATACGCACTTGGTGTGTTTGGCACTTTGGATTGACAGTATTGAATACTTGTTTTCCACCTGGTTTTGGTTTACTCATTTTACTTACATGAAACATTGCTACGGGGTCGGTAAGCCCCTTCGTCATATTTTCTGAACTTCCTACTATATTGTGTAGCTTTGATGATTGCTGAGGTGTTCTTTCTTGAATGCCTCAGGTGCAGGTTGTAGCCGGTTGAGCGGCTAGTGCTTGGATCGAGTTTGGTTGGAGCTAGCCGAGCTTACTTAGCGAGGTAGTTCTTTTCTTTGTTGTACAGACATACATGTGCCCTAATGGGTTCGTGTCAGCTTGTTGGCGCCCATTGGTGGTTTTCTTTACTTATGATATATGAATACTAGACTGCTAATGTGACTCATTTGGATGAGATGATGTATTCTTGCTCTTGGGAAGAATTTATGGTAGGTTGCATTAGGTATTTTTAAGCTAAACAAACCTATTATTGTATCCATGCATAACATGTTTTGGTTACCAAACACGTATTTTCCAAATGACGTAAACAAAGATGATTTCTTATAGTAGTATCACTATAGACTGCATCTAGGAGATCGTCATAAATAAACAAAGTATTTCCGCCGCATACAACTACAGTTTTTGATCCCTAAGGCCGAGGGATACGGCCATTAAATCCAAAGGTTTTCTTGCATTTAACTGTTGAATTTCAACTCATAAAGTAAGCGTTAAGGGTTGCCTGAGCGTGTGTAGTTATCCCCTGCACGACGTGGCATCATAACCCGTAGTTCCTCTTGCTCTGATACGAGGTACTCGTTGAGGAAATGCGGGTTGTGACACAAGGGGTCACTTCCGGCAGCAGTAAGAGTCAATGGAGGTCAACCGAGGTAGAGGAGGAAGTAGAGGAGCTCGGGGAGGAGCTGGAAGAAGAGGAGGTGGAGAAGGAAGAGGGGGGCGGGTGGCGTTGCTTTTTTGTGACTTCCACCAGGAGGAGGGTCACACAATGGCCACCTGCCCAGAGTTCTTGGAGATGAGAGAAGCCAGGGGGCTAGGGAGGCAGGATCCACCGATAAGGATCGTGGCGGTGCAAAATGGGGAGACAGAAGATTGGTGTGAGGACCGGGCGGTTATAGGAACCCGGGGAGGGATCGGGGTGATCCACGGAGGAGTTGGGATTGAGGAAACTCGTAAGGGGAGCCTCCAGACCATGTTCCGAAGGGGGGTAGCCTCGACCTCCCAGACTCCCCCTGCGGAAGAAAAATTACCTTTTCTTCAGCAGATATATCAGATTATGTGGACCCATTCTATAACGCCTTGGTGATCCAGATGACAGTAGAGAACTTCACGGTCTCCATGATCCTGGTGGACAATGGGAGCTCCGTGATGTGATCTTCAAGAAGGCCTTCGATGAGATGAAGGTCTAGGCCAAGAGGGTTTTAGCTTCAGATGGACCGCTGTTTGGTTTTTCAAGAGAAAGAAAGGAGGTAGAAGGAGGAGCAGGGCTGCATGTGACGTTGGGGGGCATGTCGTGGAACTGCAGGTTCATGATCGTGGATGCCTCGAGCAGCTATAACACCATCTTTGGTGGCCCCCTCATCAGTGCCTTTCGCTGCGTCCCCTCCTCATTTCATCAATGCCTTAAGTTCAACAATGGAGTGGTGCGGGTTAGGATCAGGGGGGATCCGAAGGTGGCGAGACAATGCTACGTGATAGTGGTCAACACCATATCTTAGATGACATAGGTAGAAGAGCTGGAGAGGGAGATGGAGGAGCAGGAAGAGGTTGTCGGAGAGGAGGAAGTGAGCCTGGAGGAGGCGAGGGAGGAGATTGAGGAGGAGCAAAGGGGAGAAGGTGTGTATGAGGTCCAGAGGGACGAAGATTCGGAGCCGCAAGAGGGTCGGCAGGTGGAAGGAGTAGGAGAAGGAGTTGAGAGGGAGTACCTGAGAGGCGTGGAGGTCGAGCAGCAGCAGCGTGAGAGCCTTGGGGAGGCGATGGAAGTCGAGGAAGTTGGAGGGGAGGTAGAGTTTGGGCAAGAAGAGTGAGCAAGAGCTGGCTGGGAGTAGTCACGGCTGGAGCCGACCGGAGAAGTGGTGGAGATGGAAGTCTTCACCAGCACCGGCTAGGTGTAGAGGGTGTGGATCAGCGGGGGCTTGAGTCCCGAGGACCAGGAGCGAGTCAGGGCTTGCATCCAGAGCAATGTCGACATGTTTGCTTGGAGCGTGGCTGACATGCCAAGCATCGATGAAGATGGGGCCTGCCATCGCCTTAACTTGGACCCGCGGGCGCGCCCCATTCACCAGAAGATGAGGGCCATCGCTACCATGCTGGAGGAGCCCATCCGCGAGGAGGTCAAAAAGCTTCTGGAGGCTAGCTTCATCTCGGAGATCCAGTATCTAGGATGGATCTCCAACGTGGTAATGGTAAAGAAAGAGGGAGGGAAGTGGCACATGTGTATAGATTTTTCCTTATTAAATAAATCATGACCCAAGGATTCCTACCCCCTGCCTCAAATCGACGCGCTGGTTGATTCGGCCGTTGGTTTTTCTATTATGAGTTTTTTAATGCTTTTTCAGGATACCACTAGATCCGAATGCACCATCCTGATGTCAAGGACGTCTCCTTCATCACGAGAGAGGGATGTTTCAGCTATAATTTTGGATCCCTAGTTGGATTTGGGCTAGGTTCACTAAACTAGGATGTTTGACCCAACATATATAGCCGGGGTCATGGTTATGTCCTAGAGATTACACTATGTTCTTCAAGTCAACATTACTTGGACCAGTCATCAGCAGACTGCAGAAGACTCAAGACTTAGAGAAATTTCAAAGACTCAGGAAATGATTTCGACGTTCGTCGAACTCAGCTCAACGAAAGTCGTGCTCAGCTCAACGAACTCAGAAACAATTCTCTGAGCTGAGCTCGCCGAACTTAGTTCTCAGGTCGACGACTTCTTGATGATCTACTTCAACATTCTAAGTCTAGAATCATTTCACTGAACTCCAGTCGACGAATTCATGTTCTCAGCTCGACGAACTTAGACCACAGTATTGACAAGTTTTATCAAGTAGCAGTCAGCAGTTCTCAGGTCGACGAACTTGGATCTCAGTTCGACGAATAACAATTATCTGGTCGACGAACATAACTTCTCAGCTCGACAAACTCTGGACCCAGGTCGATGAACTCTGTTCTTTGCTCGACAATTTCTGTGCAGATCCAGACTTGGATTTTTCCCTCCTTCTGTACTTATTTTATTGCAGTAATTCCTGAATAATCAATGCTTAATATTCTCTGAATATTACCGTTAGAAGCAACATTGATTATGACTTTCATCAGGATTATTACTTGCCATTTTTCAATGGCACAGTTGTGGAAATCAATTAATGTAGACATTCTCAAGGCCGTCAGCAATCAATGAAGGAAGGAATTCAAAAGTTCAAAGGAAAATTTCATAGAAAATATAAAAGGGATTTCTTCCTCCTTCTCGACAGACAACACGGTACTGCAAGAGACAATACAGAAAGAAATAATACAGTAACAGAGGAAACAAACAAGTATCCCAGAGCAAAGAAAAGACACAAGATACAGAAGAAGAAGAAGAACACATATTCAAATCAAGAGTCTTCATCATTATTCACTCCAGGATTCTTCAAGGACAACAAAACTTTATCAGTCAAGAAGTTCCTGGAGATCTTCTGGTCAAAGCTAAAGATTGAAGACCTACTCACCCTGAAGCAAAGCTCAATCTTCCTGAACAACTCTATAACTCAGGGGGAGCTTTGTTAACATTAAAGATCCACTAAGTCTTCTCAGTTGTATTTGAGAAAGAGAAGACACCATCACTCTCTCATCCCCTCGTTTTACAAAGGGTTCTTTAACTCCTTCAAAAGTTATTCCTTGGTTGCAAGTCACCTGATCAAAAGACTTGGGATTGGTTTTTGAGCACCTGATCAAATGCTCATTGATGGCAGTCACCTAATCAAAACTTGTTAGTGGATTCCTACTAGGGTGGTAGAATAGTGGATGTACCCAGGTTGGGGAACCACTATAAAATTCTTGTGTTGTCTGGTTGCCATTTTTTCTTTTGTTCTTGCTGTGCCTGTGCTAGTTAGGTTTGCTGTGTATATTGTAGTTAGTTTAACTTCTGCTGTGCCTGTGGTAGATTAATTTATCTTAGGACTGCTTTTTACACTCAACCAAATTCTAGTATCAAATAGCTTCCCAACTCTGTAGTTTTTATTAATCAGCAAAACGCATTAAAAGTTTTAAAGATACTCTATTCACCCCCATCTAGAGTATATCAGATCTAACCCTCACTTTCAATTGGTATCAGAGTATGTTCCTTTGGTTGTACAAGCTAACCCTTGAACCAAAAGATCCTTTGTTAGATATGATCTTTTATTTCCATTAATGATTATATTCACAAAATAGCACAGAACAAAGATTATGAAAGCACCAGACCTCCAGTGTGCAACTTAAATAAGTTTGCCATCTGGAAGGTAAGAATAAAACTTTATATGAATTCTATTGATGAGGACATATACAATTCTATCTTGACAGGTCCTCCTCAACCATCTACATCTACAACAACCTTAAGCACTCATGCAGTTCCACCACCTTAGTGGACTGATGCTTAGAAGAAATCCAAGGTTGTTGATGTTAAAGCCATAAACATTCTTGAAAGTCCACCTAGTGTCAGCTATGTGCACCTATGGGGGGGGGGGGAATAGGTGACGAGTAGCGCTTTTGCGGAATTTACGAACGTACCTGCACAATAAAAATAAAAAGCACAGCACACAGAATACACAGGCAATTTATAGTGGTTCCCCGACTTGGGTACATCCACTTTCCCCCTTCGACCTATCTCCCCAACAAGGGACGACTCGGTCACTTCTCCAACGGGATTGAAATCCAATCCCTGCACTACCGGAAGGAACCCTTCCACACGTGAGAGTCAACACTCCCACAAAACGGGTTGCACTCAACCCTTACAACACGGAACAAAAGTTCCTTTACAACAACAGAAAATATAGAATGTACGCGAGGTACAAACTTCTTTTGGAGACTACGGTGTTCCTCTTCGTTCGACGATGTGTTCTTGAAGTCGATGAAGAGTCTACAACCTCGGTCTCTCTTGGAGAGGATCTCCCCGGAACCGGCGGCGGCACACGAGCGGCGGCTAGCTTCGGGATCGGCGGCTACGATGATGAGCGGCTGCTGAACTCGGAGATCCAAACTTCGTAGCGAAGCAAACTCGGTCTACCAACGGTCACTCTAGGATCGGTCGTCTCGATCGATTCGGACGGGGGAGTTTTTCCCGGTCAACAAATCGAGAGACAAGAGATCTCTGGATAGACACGTGAGACACAAGCTTTGCTAAGCTTCTGTCGCCGAAGATCGGGAAGAAGAGCGATCAGCGGCGGCGATGGACTTCCGCGAGCGGCGACGGAGGCGGCAGAGAGATTTCGCGATATTAGGGTTTCAGCTTGCTCGGCTTCTTTCTGTGTAGGTATTCCGTTCAAAATACCTGTATATAAATACTGTAGAAGTTTTCCAATATGACCGTTTGTGGGACCCACAAAAGAAATCCCCAATTCCCGGTCCAGAACTTTAACAGCGGCAGAAACCGGTTCAGGAATTTCCAGAAAAATGCCAAGTCAAAATCGGTGAGAATCGAAAGTGATTCTCGCCGAGTCGCCGAGAATCAAAGGTGATTCTCGACGATTCGGCGAGAATCAAAGATGATTCTCGTCGAATTTGCCTTGGTTGCACGCACTGCTTTAGGCCAGGTCGAGACGGCGAGAATCAACCAGTGATTCTCGTCGATTCGAATCGGCGAGAATCACTAAGTGATTCTCGTCGATTCTTACTTGGAAGCAGAGGTGCTTGCTTAGAAGTTGCTGGAACGTGATCGGCGAGAATCAACCGCTGATTCTCGACGAATCGACGAGAATCACCAAGTGATTCTCGCCGAATCGGCGAGAATCACTTGGTAATTCTCGTCGATTCTAACTTAGACAAATTTTTGTCTTTCCACCTATGAGATGCTCCTTGACCCATCCTTGCTCCTTGTCTGCTCCTGCATATTTACAGCCCTGTGCTTGAAAATAAGTGCACTCCAATAGAGAGAGTACACGTAGGCCAACACACTGATCTGCTCAACGAGGGATTACGTCGTGCAGACCCGTGTATATTGACCTACTGCACCCTGACATTGGTGTGCACTGAGCGTGGAAAAACTGCAAGCACAACTAGAAGGATTTTATCAAATACATAGTCTATTGACCTTAGCTTGTCCAGGGGCTTCTTCAAATCAGGTACATTGTGGATACAATACCCAACAATCTCCCCCTATTTGAAGAAGCCTAAACCCTACAAGCTAAGGTGAATAGAGCAAATGAGAATGAAAACCAAAAACTGAAAAGAGAGTTGAGTGAGTTATCCATTACCAATACCACTTTCTTGGGAGCAAGCTTGGAGCCACCTTAGCCTTAGCCGAGAGGGTAATCTCCCCCTTTTCGGCTTCTACAAATCGGGGTCTGTAGCGTTTTACCCTTTGCTCCCCCTCAGTTCTTGCACGGGCCTGGAGCCTTTGTAGTCTTCATTCGTCATACTTGAGCATCCCCAATTCAGTCTTGAAAAGATTGAACTTGGCCTCGTCTAGGGGCTTTGTGAATATATCAGCAATCTGCTTGTCCGTGGGGACATAATAGAGAGAGATATCCTTGTTCTCCACGTGCTCCCGAATGAAGTGGTAGCGTACTTCAATATGCTTCGTTCTGCTGTGTGACACCGGATTGTTGGCAATGGCAATTGCACTTGAGGAGTCACAGTACATGGGTACTTCCTTGAACTGAAGGTCGTAGTCGGCTAGCTGGTTTCTGATCCATAGAAGTTGTGCGCAACAGCTTCCTGCCGAGATATACTCTGACTCTGCTGTGGAGGTTGCAACACAATTCTGTTTCTTGCTGTTCCATGAAATAAGCCTCCTGCCGAGGAATTGACACGTCCCGGAGGTGCTTTTCCTGTCATCCCTGCTCCCTGCAAAATCAGCATCTGAAAAGCCTATTAGCTCGACATCATTGTTTCTCGGGTACCACAAGCCAAGATTAGGAGTACCTTTAAGGTATCTCAGAATTCGCTTTGCAGCGACATAGTGAGATTCCTTAGTGTTCACCTGATATCGGGCACAGACACATGTGGAGAACATAATATCCGGTCGACTGGCAGTAAGGTAGAGCAGGGATCCAATGATGCTTCTGTATTTGGTTTCATCGAAAGGTTTACCTTTCTCATCCTTATCCAGAGACATGGTGGATCTCATTGGAGTCCTCATAGAGGTTGCACTCTCCATACCGAATTTCTTAAGGAGTTCATTTGTGAACTTCGTCTGAGAGATGAAGATTCCATCCTCAGACTGTTTCACTTGAAGTCCTAAGAAATACTTGAGCTCTCCCATACTGCTCATTTCAAACTTTCCTTGCATAAGTTTAGAAAACTTTTTGCAAAGATTGTTGTCCGTTGAGCCGAATATTATGTCATCGACATAGATTTGCACCAGCAAAATCTTGCCTTTGACTTCTCTGAGAAACAATGTTTTATCTATTTTACCTCTGGAGAACTTGTTCTCAAGAAGAAAACTAGATAAAGTCTCATACCAAGCTCGTGGAGCTTGTTTCAACCCATATAAGGCCTTATTAAGAAAATAAACGTGATTGGGATAAGTAGGATCGACAAAACCTGGGGGTTGAGCGACGTATACTTCCTCTTTCAGGTCTCCGTTCAGGAATGCCGATTTCACATCCATTTGATAGACTGTGAATCCTTTGTGTGAAGCATACGCCAGGAACAACCTGATTGCCTCGAGCCTTGCTACTGGTGCGAAGGTCTGGTCGAAGTCAATCCCTTCCTCCTGTCTGTAACCTTGAGCCACCAGCCTGGCCTTGTTCTTTACGATGACCCCATGTTCATCCAGCTTGTTTCTGAAGATCCACTTCGTGCCAATCACATTCTGCTTGTATGGTCTGGGAACCAGCGTCCAAACCTTGCAACGTTCGAATTGATGTAGTTCCTCTTGCATGGCCAGAATCCATGCCGCATCCTTGTTCGCCTCGTCGAACTTCTTTGGCTCAACCTGTGATAGGAAGCTAAGATGCAATACTTCGTTAACTGTACCTCTTCGAGTTCTAACACCAACACGAGGATCCCCGATGATCTGATCTCTAGGATGATCTCTCACGTGCCGGAGCTCTAGAAGTCTGGCGTCTGGAGCTTCAACTACTTCTTGGGCTTCTCTTTCTTCTAAGAGATTTGTTCCATCTTGATCTTCAACATTTTCAGATGACGTGGAGGTGGAAACTTTGACGTACTTGGGAGCGTCATCTTTAGGGGTCTCATCCAGACTCAGCTGTTCAAGTCTAGCACCTGCATCTTCAAGAATACTACTGGAAGAATTGCTGTTAAGCAAACTTCCTTCATCAAATACAACATTTATTGATTCTTCTACCACTAGGGTTTTCTTATTGAAGACCCTATATGCCCGACTATGGGAACTATAGCCCATGAATATGCCTTCGAAGCATTTTTCACCGAATTTAGTACGCGGGTACTTCCCATTATTCAGTACATAGCATCGGCAACCAAAAATCCTCAAGTAGGACATGGTTGGTTTCCTGCCTTTCAGTAGCTCGTAGGGCGTCTTACGATGATGCTTGTTGATCAATGCTCGGTTTTGTACATGACATGCCGTATTGACACCCTCTGCCCAGAAGTATTCTGGGAGAGAAGCATCTTTCAACATTGTCGTGCAGGCTTCAATGAGAGTTCTATTTCTCCTCTCCGCAACTCCATTTTGCTGAGGAGTGCGCGGGGAGGAAAACTCATGAAAGATACCTTGTTCTTCACAAAATTCTGTCATTGCACCAGATTCGAATTCTGTTCCATGGTCACTTCTGATTTTGACCACGGAGCAGTTAAATTCGTTCTGAACCTGCTTGACAAAATTAGTGAAGATGTCAAACGTATCTGACTTTCGTTTCAAAAAGAACACCCATGTAAACCGAGAATGATCATCAACTATCACTAGCGTATAGGACTTGCCTCCCAAGCTATGAACTTGCATTGGACCAAACAAGTCCATATGCAAAAGGTAAAGACATCGGGAAGAGTCTTTGTCAGCGATGCTCTTAAAGGTAGCCCGAGTCTGTTTGCCCATCTGGCATGCAGGACATGGGCTATTTTTGATGCACTTGATACTGGGATCATCCCTTACCAAGTCCTTAGAAAATAGCATACTAATTGTCTTGAAATTAATATGTGCCAATCTCTTGTGCCATTGTTCACAAAGAGAAGCACTGCCTGTTGCCACAAGGCATACGGGGGTAGATGAATCTAAACTGAGAAAATCTAAACAAAAGATATTTCTGCTCCTAATGCCTGATAATACCGTTTCAGAAGAGGTATGTGAAATTATCAGACATTTATCCTTGCAGAACTTAACGTCATAACCTTTATCACATAACTGACTTACACTGATCAGGTTATGGTTTAACCCTTCAACATAAGCCACGTCGGTGATAGAGATTATACCGTTGGAAATCATACCATAACCTCTGGTGACTCCTCGATCTGACCCTCCAAAGATGACTTTGGGTCCATTCTCGACTGGAGTGTAATCACGCAGCAGGCTTCTTGTCCCGGTCATATGCCGGGAGCATCCACTGTCCAAATACCAGATCGGCATTTTGGTGGCCTTTGGACATTCCTGCAAAACAAAATTAATTTGCCTTACGAACCCAATCGAACTTGGGTCCTAGATTCCTGGTTAGCACACTCCCCCTCGGTTGGTTAACCCTACGAGTGGTCGGTCTCGCATTGCTAACATGGGGAGTCTCGTAGTTCCTTGGATTAAACCAACAATCCACGGCAAAGTGACCGACTTTACCACAGCACCAACAGTCAAATCTGTTGTACCTCTTCCTAGGCTCCTGCCTTACCCTGGGAACGGTGGGTACTGTTGGGCCCTTGGATCTGGAGGTGGAGGCCTCATGGTGACAACAGTCGCATGACTTTGTCACCTTCTGTATAACAGGCTTGGCTTTTGGTGCCTGCTTTCCATTATGGCCGCTAGAGAACGGACCATAATTTCCTATGTGGATTTCCTCATAAGGTGCCTTGAAGGCACTCTCACCGAAGTTCCGGGGAAAGTTCCAACCGTCATAACGGCTCTTTGGCTTTGCAACCGAGGGCCGGAAATGATGCCCAAATGTTGACTCAAAGTCGTGTTGGTTGCAAGGAAAGCCAGGCTTTCTGAACGCAACAGGACTAAGAGGAGCCTTACCCTTTTCATCAGCAGAGGCCTTCTTGGCGGCCTTATTCTTCCTCTGGTTCTTGTTTCTCCTAGATGAAGAACCAGGTACCCCTATATGCCCCAAGCCAGCTCCTTTGGCCTGAGCAGAGAAGGTATCAACGACTGGAAGAACTGTTTTTGGCATGGAGAAGCTCTTGACGATCTTCCTTTCTGCCGCAAGTAGTTCTTCCAACTAGTCGACTTCCTCCTGCTTTAGATCAAGGAGCTTCAAAGACTCTGAATGCTTGGAAGTCAGGTCAAGGTGTTCCTGTCGGAGAGAAATCAAGCTAGTGACCTCTTCCCTTAGGGATACACACTCACCCTTAAGGAATTTTACTTCCTTCTTCTCAGCCTTCAGTCTCTTTCTGCACTCATCGAAAGTGTTGAGCAGAAGCTCATACTTCTCAAGGAGCTCAGCTTCACGGGCTGAAGGGCCATCCTCAGGTTCATCATCCTGAGACTCAGGATCAGAGTCGGAGTCGGAGAGAGGGGTGTGAGTTTTTACCTTCCCAGTAAATGGGGGACATTCTCCTTCTGAGTCGGAGCGACCCACCAGCCCGAAGTAGGCTTCCTCATCATCACTGGAGTCTGAGGAATCAGACTCACTTAGTGTCTTTGGCCTTCTTGCGATGTAGCTCCGCTCCTTCTTCTTATCTCTGGAGGATTTGAGCTCCTCTCCTTTCCCTTTTTCTCTTTTGCTTTGATGGCAGTCGGCCACGACGTGTCCTGGCTTATTGCATCCAAAGCAAATAATATCAGAAGAACGATGTTTGTTAGGTTTAGATGCATACCTGTCAGAAGAATAATTTTTCTTCTGATGCCTGGAGGAGGAGCTGTCTTTCTTTCTTTGATTCCTCATCTTGAGGAACTTCTTGAACTCTCGGGTGATGAGGGAGAAATCCTCCTCCGACAGCTCTGAGCCGGAGGAGCATGGTTCAGAGTCCTCCTCCTCTTCCTTACTCCTCGCATAGTATGACATCGCACTCTTGCCCTTTCTGGAGTAACTGGATTTTAGGGCCACAGTATTTTCTTTTGCAGCAGCCTTCTCTGCTTCTTCCTCTGCCTTCCTGGTGTTCAGCTGAAGTTCATAGGACATCAGCTTCCCAAACAGGATTTGTGGATCAGTTTCTGCTAGTCTGCCAAATTCTCTGATGGCGCAGATCTTTGTGTCCCATTCCTTAGTAAGGGACCTAAGGAATTTGTCATTGAGTTCACCATTGGTGAACACTCTTCCGTAGCCCTTGAGGGCGTTGACAATCTTCAGGAAGTTCTCGTATGTGACTCCGATTTCTTCCTTAGGCCCTTGCCTGAAGGCCTCATATTTTTGGTTCAGGAGGGATCTCCGATCATCCCTCACTTCATCCGTGCCCTCCATTAGGATGATCAGGCACTGCAAGATCTCCTGAGCAGTCCTGCAGTTGCTGAAATTTTGCATCATGGAATCATCAACTGCGCTCACCAGAATGTTTCTTGCCTTCCTGTCCAGTCCTACGAGCACCATCTCGTCTTTGTCCATTTCAGAAAGTGTCTTCGGCACCTTCTTGGTGGGATCGATGGTGGAGGCCTTGGTGGGGACATAAGGTCCCTCCTCCACGATCATAAAGAGTCGAGGATCGACTGCTTCCATGTAAAACCTGATTCTTTCCTTCCAGATCGGAAAGTTTAGCCTGGTGCAAACCGGGATCTTGCCGGAGAACTGGAGCCCGTCCATAGTAGATATTTGTCTTCTTCTTGACACTAGGGGCAGGATTCAACTCAAGGTGTTGACCTTTTTGATGAGGAACCTGGCTCTGATACCACTTGAAAGTCCACCTAGTGTCAGCTATGTGCACCTATGGGGGGGGGGGGGGGGAATAGGTGACGAGTAGCGCTTTTGCGGAATTTACGAACGTACCTGCACAATAAAAATAAAAAGCACAGCACACAGAATACACATGCAATTTATAGTGGTTCCCCGACTTGGGTACATCCACTTTCCCCCTTCGACCTATCTCCCCAACAAGGGACGACTCGGTCACTTCTCCAACGGGATTGAAATCCAATCCCTGCACTACCGGAAGGAACCCTTCCACACGTGAGAGTCAACACTCCCACAAAACGGGTTGCACTCAACCCTTACAACACGGAATAAAAGTTCCTTTACAACAAAAGAAAATATAGAATGTACGCGAGATACAAACTTCTTTTGGAGACTACGGTGTTCCTCTTCGTTCGACGACGTGTTCTTGAAGTCGATGAAGAGTCTACAACCTCGGTCTCTCTTGGAGAGGATCTCCCCGGAACCGGCGGCGGCACACGAGCGGCGGCTAGCTTCGGGATCGGCGGCTACGATGATGAGCGGCTGCTGAACTCGGAGATCCAAACTTCGTAGCGAAGCAAACTCGGTCTACCAACGGTCACTCTAGGATCGGTCGTCTCGATCGATTCGGACGGGGGAGTTTTTCCCGGTCAACAAATCGAGAGACAAGAGATCTCTGGATAGACACGTGAGACACAAGCTTTGCTAAGCTTCTGTCGCCGGAGATCGGGAAGAAGAGCGATCAGCGGCGGCGACGGACTTGCACGAGCGGCGACAGAGGCGGCGGAGAGATTTTGCGATATTAGGGTTTCAGCTTGCTCGGCTTCTTTCTGTGTAGGTATTCCGTTCAAAATACCTGTATATAAATACTGTAGAAGTTTTCCAATATGACCGTTTGTGGGACCCACAAAAGAAATCCCCAAATCCCGGTCCAGAACTTTAACAGCGGCAGAAACCGGTTCAGGAATTTCCAGAAAAACGCCAAGTCAAAATCGGTGAGAATCGAAAGTGATTCTCGCCGAGTCGCCGAGAATCAAAGGTGATTCTCGACGATTCGGCGAGAATCAAAGATGATTCTCGTCGAATTTGCCTTGGTTGCACGCACTGCTTTAGGCCAGGTCGAGACGGCGAGAATCAAGCAGTGATTCTCGTCGATTCTTACTTGGAAGTAGAGGTGCTTGCTTAGAAGTTGCTGGAACGTGATCGGCGAGAATCAACCGCTAATTCTCGACGAATCGACGAGAATCACCAAGTGATTCTCGCCGAATCGACGAGAATCACTTGGTGATTCTCGTCGATTCTAACTTAGACAAATTTTCGTCTTTCCACCTATGAGATGCTCCTTGACCCATCCTTGCTCCTTGTCTGCTCCTGCATATTTACAGCCCTATGCTTGAAAATAAGTGCACTCCAATAGAGAGAGTACACGTAGGCCAACACACTGATCTGCTCAACGAGGGATTACGTCGTACAGACCCGTGTATATTGACCTAATGCACCCTGACATTGGTGTGCACTTAGCGTGGAAAAACTGCAAGCACAACTAGAAGGATTTTATCAAATACATAGTTTATTGACCTTAGCTTGTCCAGGGGCTTCTTCAAATCAGGTACATTGTGGATACAATACTCAACAATTCTGGCCCAAATAATGTCTGATGACATCTTCCAGAAAGTGGCTGAATGCACTTCAGCCAAGGCCATTTGGGAATCTATCAACCAAATGGTGGCTGGCTCTACTGAAGAAAGGAAAGACAAAGATCAAATCCCATATCCCAGTATGAGAATTTCAAGAAGCAGGAAGCAGAATCTATTGCTGACATGTACAACAGACTGAGCTCAATCATCAATGAGCTGAAGACTTTGGATAAGGACATCACCCTTACTAAAGTCAATGATAAAATCCTCATGTGCTTCCGAAGGTGATGGGATTCAAGGATGTGGCCAATCAAGGAGGCCAAGAGCTTAAATGAGATTTCCACAGAATCTCTATTAGGAAAGCTCAAGTCTTATGAGCAGCTGATAAAGTCCAGAGAAGCAGCTGAACAAAGGCCTCCTCCACCAGCAAGAAAGGATCACAACTTGCACAACATATTCCCAAGACACGGCTAAAGAACCACAAAAACACAGAAACAAATAAAGCACACAGAAACGGGCCTAAAGTGCACTTAAACATGAAATAGGCACGTCAGCAAATATAAGCAATTATGGCTCTCAAGTGCAGTGCTAAGACGATAAAACTGGCCCAGATGAGTCCAAACATCAGTGTAAAATTTGGACTCATCACACCCCCAAACTTAACCATTTGCACGTCCCGAGCAAATCATCACTCCGTGGACTAGAAAATAGCTAGCTAGCTCCGAAATTTCAAAAAAAAAAAGTAAGACGAGAAATCAAATACATCATGGGAATAGAAGATATAATAGAAAAACTTTTTAATTATACTACGTAGTTTAAACTATTCGACAGGCGTAAATAAATATTGTATTTGCTCAAAATTAGAATTCTGGAGAATCTTGCGATCATGTGTAGGAAGAAATTAGGCAGGCCACTAATGTGAGCATTGCCAAAGATCGGAGCTCGTGATCACCTCCAAAGATATCCATCAATGTCGGGGACCATACACTTGCACGTTCACACTCTCTCCACGGTGCGGGTTAGACTCAAGCGTGAATCAGTAGGACTTGTAGGAGAGAATGGGGCTTAGGCTATGGTTTGGTAGTGAATGATAAACATGCAGGCTACACACAACCAAAGCGAGCGAAAAAAACCCTAAAACAATACAGCCACCTAGAAATGTACGTGTAATACACCCCCAGTCTCAGCTTTAAAACCGGGCTTGTACACGACCTAACCCGACCAAAATCAAAAAATAGGATGGGGATATAATTCTCATAGCAATTCTTTCAGTTTTTTTTTTCTTTTTTGCTTTTCTTCTTTTTCTTTTCGTCATTTGCAATCCCCAAACGTAGCAATCAAAAAGTTTACAAAGTAAGCACCACATTACACGATTTCCACATATCACAACATCATCAACATAGTAAATTTAAACAAGCTCAAGAATTTGATTGCGATGGTGGGTTTAGCTTCAGGCCTTGGTGAATGTGAGTGGAGCTGGATCAAAGAAGGGATAGGCACAAATTTGGCATGCAACGGTTAACGAGTAGGAAAGGCTAAACAAGGCTCAAACTAGCCAAAATAATGGCCTATGTCATGCTCACTCTTGACTAACTGGGCACCAATGCTTCAAGAGTAGCTTAGGGCAAGTTCTTAGCCCCCGAGAAAGATGATCCTTCCTCCCAACTCGAGCAATACGAGTCTAGTGGCGGCCACATATATTCCTACATTATCGTTCGATTACTCCAGATTCAGATTTTGAGTAGTACAAACAATATTTACATCTGCAGAAATATATAAATCTACGAGCATAAAGAAAAATTAAATCTATACTAGTTCTACACAAACCATGAGTACTCGATTAGGAGCACTGCATGAGTTTCGAACTACTCTATCCTGAAATTCGAAGCCATCACCACTATTTTAAAGTTTACAGAAAAACAATACATTTGACTTGAGCTGTGCGCGTGGATAAGAGCGCACTCGTGTGGGTGATTCAGTGTATGCGACAGAGATCATGAAATAACTACACAAGAGACTGATATGCAACAAAATGTGTTGTGTAGTAACCACATGCATGTTCTCCCCCCAGACATAATATCGACAACTAGTAAAAAATGATCATTCCAAATGTGAAAAAAGAGATAGAGTAAGAAGTACCTATGCTCAAAATTGAGCATACCAGTCGTGTGACGAGATGTTCAAGTGCGGCAAAGTTGCCGCGGCTCAAAAATTCCTGCACCTGCGATTGAAATATGCACGCAAAACAAAATATGGACAAATTTATACTTTATGTAGCACAACACAAGACCAAATGGTCCAACTTGGGTTGTCTCCTGAAAGCCCTTTTGTTTACCGTCCTTAAGGGGGACCAAATACCTGTATTAGCAGATCATATAGTATAAAAAAATTCGGCTCCCAGATGGGCACCCACAAAAAATATAGTTGTCTTATTGCCAACCCGGCTATATAAAGTATAATTTTTTTTTTAATTTCAAAAAGCACGGAAAAAAAAAAAAAAATAGAAGGCGTGGTAGACTAGCTCTGTGGTGAGCTCCACTCACTCCCCCTCACTATCGCTGTCGTGAATCTCGATGGGCGACGGACGAGGAACAGGTGCTGATGGAGAGGCACAAGTAGGTGGTGGTCGAATGTTCAACCCGCCTCTCACTGCTTGCTGATAAATAAAGTCCTTCATCCAAAACTGTGAAGCTTCCAGATCAGCAAGGTGCTCAGACAAATATGGGACGCCCCGCTCCTGAGCTGGGCTGAACTGGCGGCTAGATTGCCCCTCATGCTTTACTGGAGGCCTCAGTTGATGCTGACTCTGATGCAGTGGCACTCCCGCACTCCGCCTACCCATAGCGGAAGATTCACCCGATTCTCCTTCATCTTCCTCTTCATCTCTACCCGCAGGCGCATCACCAGACATGCTGACGATAAAATTCCGGCCACCTTTTCCCCCAACCACACGCAGCAAATGACAACTCACCAGGTTCGCCCTGGATATCATGGAAGGGGCAGTGACCTGCACCATCGGAGGTAGCTGGAACCAAACTCCCAAACTTTTAGCGATGCGGGTAATGTAGTAAGCACCCCCAATCGCGCCCGCGAGGCCATAAGTGGCTTTGTGGTGGAAGAAATAGGCCAGCATGTACCCCAGATGTATGGGGTAATGTTGGGTACATTGGAATAATTGTACCTTATTCAAAGAAGCCTCACCCTACTAAGTCCATGTGTCGACACCCAGAAGAAAAGTATCGACACTTAAGAAGACTTGTATCGACACCTAGAGAATCATTGTCGACACTTGGAGTAATTGTGTCGACACTAGGGATGCAGAGTCGACACCAGAAGGAAAGTGTCGACACATACAGGTTGTGTCGACACTCAATGAAGAAATGTTCAGAGAAGCAGTGTCGACACTTAGAAGCAGTATCAACACCCAGAGGAACTTTGTCGACATAAAAAAGTGTCGACACTTGGAGGCTATGTTGACACTCATCAAAAGTTCAACAAATTCCAAGGAGTTGTGTCGACACAAAGGAGATGTGTCGACACTCAGCCAAAGTCTCAACATATGAAGAATGTGTCGACACAAAGGATCAGTTTCGACACACAGCAAAAGTCTCAACACATGAAGAAAGTGTCGACAGTAGGAGGCTGTGTCGACACTCAGCAAATTTCAATGAAGTCTAAGTACAAGTGTCGACACTAAGAAAATGTGTCGACACTCAGCAAGTATCAACACAGAAGGCAAGTGTCGACACTAAGAAAATGTGTCGACACTCAGCGAGTATCAACACAAGAAGATATGTCGACACAAAGGAGTTGTGCCGACACTTACAAGAATTCAACTAAGTACTAAAGAACAAGGAGTTGTGTCGACACACAATATCAGTGTCGACACATGTTGAAGAAGCAGTGTCGAGAAGCAGATTCTACAACACAAGTAGTTGTGTCGACACCATGAAGGCTAGTGTCGACACTTAGTCAACTTGTGTCGACACTTAGTCTATAAGTGTCGACACTTAAAGACTGACTGTCTCGACACTTTCAGACAGTTACAGAAAATTCAAGAAGTGACTGGATGACTTGACAGCTGCCATTCCAGCCAGTCTACTGCAACTGTCAGAGCTGTCAGAAAGTCGTTAGAAACCGGATCAGCCGGTCACCATGAAGAAAGCCTATATAAAGGCTTATTCTGTCAGCAATCAGATTGATCAATGAATCATTGAAGTACAACACAACTAGAAGAAGACCATCAAGTGAAGATCTAAGAAGTTAGAGAGAGAGAGCTCCTTCCAAGAAGACAGCTGTTGAACCAGGCTATGAAGAAAAGTTTCAGATTGAATTCTGATTCTTAAGTTAGCAGTGATTGAAGATCAGCTGCATAGAGACTCAACCCTACTGTGTTCTAAATTCAAGAAGCTTTAAAGGAAGCCAAGGGAGGTTGATCTCAGCAATGTTCATCCAAGAACTCATCAAGAAACCCGTCAACTCTTCTCTCTTATTCTGAGTTGAGGTTATATACATTGTAATTTTAATTTCTTGTAGGATCCTTAGGGATCTGAGTTGTAAGCCTGAAATTATAAAGGCTGAGTGGTAGGGCCTGTGTACCTGAGTGTAGGAGATCCATTTCTCTGAGTGTAGGCCTTGTTGAGCGTTGAGTGTAGGCCTTGTTGAAGGCTGAGTGTAGGTCTTGGTGAAGACTGAGTGGTAGGGCTTTGAGCCTGAGATGTAGGAACTTGTTTGGGGTTCTGAGTGTAAGATCTGAGGATCTGAAGAATAGTGGAGGAGTTTGGCCGAATCTAGTACACTACTAGATAGGCGAAGGGGGAAGTGGATGCACCCAGACCTTGGGGAACCACTATAAAACTGTGTGTACTCTGTGTGTGTGACTGATTCTGTGTATGTTGTTTTAAGATCTGTGAATGCTGTGATTAATTCAGCCTGCTGTGATTAAGTCTGCCTAAAAATTTAAAAAGATTAAGGTCACCTATTCACCCCCACTCTAGGTGATTAGGTACAATTTCTTTCAAATGGTATCAGAGGGAGTTACTCAAAAAGGACATAACTGTCTGAGTAAAAGATCCCGTTGGAAGATTCAGTATAATCAAGTACAGAATCAAGAATATCAAGAAAATGGGTTCAATAGAGAATCACAAAAAACTTGGATCCATGAAGTTGCCAATCTGTAGAAAGGAGATTTTTGGCATCTGGAAAGAAACGGTTAGACTATTTATGGAAGCCTCTGACCCTAAAATTTATATTACTGTTAAAGAAGGGCCATATGTGCCAATGAAGGTATCTGTGTTAGATGCAAATCAGAGAACTCCAAAAGACTATTCTGAAATGACCAAGGATGAGATTATCTGGCCATTATAGATAAGAGGGCCCAGAATATTATTGTGAGTGCAATAGATGATGCCATATTCCAGAATTTGATTTACTGTAAAACATCAAAGGAAATGTGGGACACATTGATAGTATACATGGAGGGCTCTGAAGAAGTTAGACAGGACAGAAAGTCTTTACTAAATCAGGAGTATGAAAGTTTCAGACAAGGCAGGTCTGATAGTATAACAGAATGCTATAAGAAATTCTATAGGATTGTCAATGAGTTGATGTCTTATGGAAGAGAATTCAGCAACTATGAGCTGAATGATAAGTTCTTGAGATCCCTAACTAAAGACTGGGATACTAAGATTTGTGCCATAAGGGAAATGGCCAAGTTAGCAGATATTCCTCCTCCAACATTGTTTGGAAAGCTGTTATCCTATGAAATGCAGCTAATGGTTAGGAAGGAGGAAGAGAAGACTACAAGAATTGAGCATAAAGAAAGAGCTGTGGCATTCAAGACAGAAGCCACCAAGAAATATAAAAGTAAGTCTCCATCACCACCTCCAAAAGTTGCTGAGACTGAGTCAGATGAGTCAAAAAGCAAGAATTCTGAAAACAGTGAGAGTGTTGAAGATTTTGCAGCTTTCACTGGACATTTTCAGAAGTTTCTTAAGAAGAAACAGTGGAGGTCTAAGCCATCCACTTCACAGAAGTCATCAAAGTATGACAGGAGAAAGCCCAAGACAAGTAGAAGTACATCTTTAAAGATAGTCTGTTATTGTTGTAACAAACAAGGACATGTTGTTGCTGACTGTCCAGAGAAGAGAAAAGAGTCAGTTGATAAGAAGAAGACTCAGATCAAGGGCAAAAAGAAAAGGTCTTTTGTTGCTAAAAAGGACAAAAGTCTGTCAGATATGTCTTCTTCAGAAACTGATTCAGAAGCTGAAGCTTACATTGGACTGTTTGCTGAAGAAGAGGAAGAGGAGTTCATCCAGTTAATGAATTCTATATATGAGCATGAGGAAAATCAATGCCAGGGACTGATGGCCTTATCAGAAGGAGACAGAATCCAGGAGCAGACTGGACCTAGTCAGGTACAAAATTATTCTGCTGATTCAAGTTCTAGTACTGAGTCAGATTCAGATACATCATCATCAAGTGATGAGAGTGGATCTGAATCAGAAGGAGACATTCATCAATTAATTGATGAATATAGAGTAGTGTTGCAAGCTTTGAAGAAAATCAAATCCTTGGCCAAGAGTCAGGCTAAGGAGATTGCTAATCTTAAAGTTGCTGCAACAGATTTTGATAAGTTGATTGATCAAAAATTAAATGAAATAGCCAGACTGAAGCACATAACTGTTATTCAGATGGGGACTATAACATTTAAGAATGATCAAATCAGAAATCTGGAGATTAGTCTTCAGAAAGAGAGAGATATAGTAGCAAGGTTTTCTAAACCAAAGTCTGTTCTACCTTTGATAGATGAGTTCATTTCTCAGAAAGGTAAAACTGGATTGGGGTTTACTAAACCTGCCAGCACTGTTCAATCCAAGTCTAAGGGCAAAGCCCCAGTACTCAATAAGCCTGCTGTAGATAAAACAGCTAGGGTTGTACCTAAGCAAAGGTACAACAGATTTGAGTGCTGGTGTTGTGGCAAGGTAGACCACTTTGCCATATACTGTTGGCACAATTCTAGTGCCAAGGTGAGTACCAATCTGCCTGCTAGAAAAGCTACAGGTAGTTTTGTTAAGAGGCAAACTAACCAGCACCAAGGACCCAAGAATTTTTTGGGTTCTAAGGTTAACTAATCTGTTTTGCAGGTGAGTCCAAGTGACCATGCCCCAATATGGTACTTGGACAGTGGATGTTCCTGGCACATGACTGGAACTAGGGGATTGCTAAAGGACTACACACAATTCAAGGATGGTCCTTAAGTCACCTTTGGTGGTTCTGAAAAAGGAATCATCAAAGGTTTTGGTAACATTTCTAGCAACCTTATAACAATTACTCAAGTGGCTTATGTTAAAGGTTTGAAACACAACCTCATTAGTATAAGTCAGCTGAGTGATTTAGGATATGACATCTCATTTGTCAAAAATGGTTGTCATATCAGGAGATCAAATGATCAAGAGATCATTCTGACTGGTTATAGGAAGAGAAATGTCTATTGTCTAAACATTATGTGTGAGAACAATGCTTCTCCTTTGTGTCTTGTAGCTGATGAGAAAGTCTCTCATTGTGTCAAATGGCACAAGAGGCTAGCCCATCTTAACTACAAGACAATTGGCCAACTCTATAGTAAAGAGTTAGTGAGGAATGGTCCTCAGGTTAAGTGTATTAAAGATGGGATATGCTCAGCTTGTCAAAAGGGCAAGCAGACTATATCCACCTTTAATAGCATTGAAAACAAAGATGCTGTGAGGTGCTTATACCTCTTGCATATGGATCTTTTTGGTCCTATGCCAGTTCACAGCATAGGTAGGAAGGTCTACACATTTGTAGTTGTATATGACTACTCAAGGTTTTCCTGGGTGTTCTTCCTTAGATAAAAATCTGAAACTCCTAATATCTTTTATAGTTCTGTCAAACAAATTCAGAATGAGTTAGACAGTACAGTGGTCAAAATAAGAAGTGACCATGGTACTGAGTTCCAGTCTGACAGTATGACAAAGCTATGTGAACAATTTGGGATATTTCATGAATTTTCTTCACCAAGAACACGTCAGCAAAATGACATTGCTGAAAGAAAAACTAGAACCTTGATTGAGGCTGGTAGAACCCTATTAAGTGACACATCACTCCTAGAATATTTCTGGGCTGAGGCAGTCAACACTGCATGCCATGTAATTAATAGGGCTACTATCACCAAGAGCCATAATAAGACCCCCTATGAGATTATGAAGGGTAGAAAACCAAATCTATCCTATTTCAGGATCTTTGGTTGTAAATGCTATATACTTAACAATGGAAAGTCTTACTTAACCAAGTTTGCTGCCAAATCCCAAGAGGGGATCTTTGTTGGGTACATCAACAATAGTAAGGCTTATAGGGTCTACAACTTGACTACTCAAGTTGTAGAGGATTCAGTACATGTAGTATTTGATGAAGCTAGACTCATTAACAATGAATTGTCTAGAAGTATTTGCAGCTCCACAGGTGTGACTAAGAAGATGGACAAGCTTACTATTAAAGAAGAATCTACTGCAAGTCAGTATGTGGATGATAGTGGCTGCTGTCCAGGGGGAGTACTAGATACACCTGATGTAGAAGAAGATCAAGGGGTGCAGCAAGTTGAAGAAGCTGAAGGAATACAACCTAAAGACAGGCTACCTCCAGCAAACAGGCATCTAAAAGATCATCCAGCCAATCAAATTATTAGTGATCTAAGTCAAGGGGTACAAATAAGGAGAAGAAATCTAAGTTCAGTACTCTACTCCAGTTTTCTATCCCAAGTTGAGCCAAAGAAATTTGAAGAAGCCATCCTAGACCCTCATTGGATTGAGACAATGCAAGAGGAGCTGAACTAGTTCAAAAGATGCAAAGTCTGGGAGCTTGTTCCTAAACCAAAAGACCACAACATAATTGGAACTAAGTGGATCTTTAGGAACAAGATGGATGAACATGTAGTGATTATAAAGAACAAAGCTAGACTGGTTGCTAAGAGATATAGGCAGGAAGAAGGTATTGACTTTGATCAAACCTTTGCTCCAGTAGCCAAACTGGAGGCAATAAGGATGTTCTTGGCCTATGCAACCTATCAAGGGTTTAAAGTATACCAAATGGATGTTAAGTCAGCCTTTCTGAATGGAAATCTGAAGGAAGAAGTCTATGTGGAACAACCATCAGGTTTTGTTGATTCAACTAAACCTAATTATGTTTATAGACTTAGGAAGGCTTTGTATGGGTTAAAATAAGCCCCTAGGGCTTGGTATGAAAGCTTGTCTAGTTTCCTCATTGAGAATAAATTCACAAGGAGGAAAATAGACAAGACTCTATTCCTTAGGGAATCCAGAGGCAAGATCATTCTAGTACAAATATATGAAGATGACAACATATTTGGGTATACTGAAAGTAATCTTTGCAAAAAGTTTGCAAAACTAATGCAAGGACAATTTGAAATGAGCAGTATGGGGGAACTTAAGTTCTTCTTGGGTCTCCAAGTTAGACAGACTGAGAATGGGTTATCCATATGCCAGTCTAAGTTCACCCTAGAGTTGATAAGGAAGTATGGTATGGAAACATCCAGTACCATGAAAACTCCTATGGGTTCAAGTATGTCTCTTAGCAAAGATGATGCAGGGAAACCTGTAGATGAGACTTTGTATAGAGGGATAGTTGGCTCCCTACTATATTTGACTGCAAGTAGACCAGATATCATGTATGCTATATATGTCTGTGCTAGGTACCAAGCTTGCCCTAAAGAATCTCATTTGATAGCAGTCAAAAGAATTTTGAGATATCTAAAGGGCACACCTTATCTAGGCCTTTGGTACCCTAGGAATGGAGACTTTGAACTGACACGTTATTCAGATGCAGATTTTGCAGGCTGCAAGGAAGATAGGAAAAGTACAACTGGTACCTGTCAATTCCTAGGTGGAAGACTGATATCGTGGAGTAGAAAGAAGCAAATAAGTGTGGCTATCTCCACAGCAGAATCAGAGTATGTTGCTGCAGGAAGTTGCTGTGCTCAACTTCTGTGGATTCAACATCAGCTAGAAGACTATGGTATACAAGTAAGTAGAACACCTATATTTTGTGATTCTACTAGTGCTATTTCTATTGCAAACAATCCTGTCTCCCATAGTAGGACTAAGCATATAGAAATCAAATACCATTTTCTAAGAGAACATGTGGAAAAAGGAGATATTTCACTAGAGTATATTAATACAGATAATCAGCTAGCTGACATGTATACTAAGCCCTTAGATGAAACCAAATTCAATAAATTTAAAATTGAATTAGGGATGATCAACTTAGATTAGTTTACAAAAATTGACTAAGTAAAAAGGTGTCGACACACAGAGTTGTCTGTGTCGACACATAGAAGTGGTGTCGACACTTCAGAGAAAAGGTGTCGACACATCTAGGAAGTCTGTGTCGACACTTCAGAGAATTAGTGTCGACACATGCAGAGTAGGTGTCGACACATCCAATGTGGTGTCGACACTTAGGATTTACTTAGAATTAGTCTAGTAAAGTCTCGACGAAGTGTCGAGCAAAGCGGTGTCGACACATAAACAAGTGTCGACACATATATTCTGTCGACTATACTTGTGTCGACACATAGTTGTCGAGACATTATTAGTCTGTGTCGACACTTTTCAATAGTGTCGACACAATTTAAGTATTTTGACGCGCCCTTTCATCTTCGATTCTAGAAAGGTATAAATAGGTTTTCGCCATTATCTGTCGACACGCTCACCAAAGTTTCGAGACCAAACTTGTGTGTCGACATCCCTCTTCTCTAGATTCAAATTTCTTCAAACCCTAATGGCGCCCAAGCTAGAAAAGAATGTGAATGAAGGATATGAACTTGTGCGACACGCATTTGACGACGCGGAACCAGAGATTAAAGGCGTGATAACCCTAATAGAAGAGACAGGGTTAGAATTTCTTGTTTCCGAACGGACAAAGATATGGAAGAATGAAGTCCTGGAATTTCTGAATGCAGCAACCCTAGATGAATCAGGACTCAAAATTAAGTCAAGAGTTCATGGGGCAAAGGTGAAGGTCTCTCCTAAGAGTCTGAGAAAGGTACTTCAACTACCTAGGACTAAGGAAGAAGAAGTTGTTTCTGCTACTAAGACTAGAGAAGCATTAACATGGTGTGGTTTGGACTCAAATCTGAAAATAGGATCTATTTTCAATAGGAAGGGAATGAACATGCAAGGCAAATTCTTGTCTAAAATTGTTGGCAAGGTTATCTTGAGCAAGCCTGGAGGACATGACAGAATATCAGCTCATATGTTTAGACTAATGACAAGAATTATCTTCAAACTAGAAACTAATTGGTCTGCAGTTATGTTTGAGAAGATAAAAGAGAGTATGAAAAAGCCCAATTTGGGTAGGATTTAAGTCTTTACCTGGACGGTAGTATACCAGAGGTCATGAGTCAAGCAGTTGGAAATAAGATTAACCACATGAGGAGAATGGATTTGAGAATCATATCTAGGTGGGATAGAGTCTTGACCAAGGAAATGCCAACTCCTGAGAAGGAAATACCCCTGAAGAAGAAGAAAAAGACAGCCCCTATGGCTGAAGAATCATCAAGCAGCTCTGAAGAGCATGTAGTGTTCGCTCTAGATGAGGAAGACACTGGAAATGCTGGCCAATCTCCAGCAAGACAAAAAGATGCAGAGAGACAGGGGGAGCTACCCACAGTAAGCCCAATACACCAGGATTCCATCCAGGGGGAGCCTCTACTTGTGGAAGTGCCAACTCCTCTAGAGAGTGAACAAGCTACCCACACAATACTTGAGCTAATAACTGAAATTAATGAATTAGATTTCCCTATTGAGGATGATTTTTTGTCTGATTCATTACCTAATGTTAATCAACAAACACAAACACATAGCCAACCTCAAGATGTTGTCATGGAGGACACATCTGTTGCTGATCAAGTTGTTGATGAGATAAGAGTTTCTCCACCCCATGCTCAACAGGAATTTACCCTAGAAGAGCTATTCCCAGATCTTCTACAAACATATTTTGAGAAAGAGAAAGCTGCTGCTGAGGGGGAGAAGGCCCATGTTGAGGGGGAGCATGTAGATATTGTTGAGGAGACTGCAAGGAAGGAGACTGAGTTACCAAAAGCTGCTGAAGGGCTACAAAGGACTGAGAAGGAGTTACCTCCAAGTCCTAAGGACAGAGTGAATATTGATAGCACATCTGCATCAGAGGATGAAGAGGCTGCAAGAGCCAAGAAGAGGAAATTTCAAGTCTTCAAAAGGAGGAGCCAGAATTATAAGAAAGCTTTACAAACAATTGCACCATAGCCTGTACCACAGCCAGCCCCATCTATAGATTTCAGTTCTCTGATGGTTGCATTACAGATAAAGATGGATGAGCAAAGACAGGCTTTGTAATCTTATATGGATGAAGGGCATAAGTCACTGCAGTTTGATCTGGCCCAAGACATTAAGTCCATCAGATTTGAAATGAATCTGAATAAGAAAGAGATGTCTGACTACTTTCATAAGGGAGTAAATGCAGTAGTCTACCTAGCAACTAATCAGGAAAAGATCAAAACTCAAGTAGATGATATTGCAGTGAAGCAAGGCTATGTCCTGGAGAACCAGCTAAGAATGAATGATAATCTCACTACTTCACACAATGCAATAGTCACAGAAATGAAGAATATAGCTTCTGGTCAAAATGCAGCTCTGACTACATCCAAGGCAGAATTTGATAAAGCATTACAAGAAGGGATTACTGCTGTTACTACTGCACTTCAGGATTCCCAGAAGCTCATAACTGAAAAGCTCCAAAGGTTGAAACCTTTCTACAAGGATGGAGTAAACTATCTGAATGCCCAGATACGATTCCAGAAAGATGATCTAAGAGATCACATAGAAAGAGAAGTCATAAAGGGGGAGAGGGTGTTAGTCAAAGCCAGCTCTGATCATGCAAAGTGGATTTCAAATTCCATCAGAGCCACCCTTGGATATCCTCCATTGTGTGATGATGACAATGTTGCAGAGTCTGGAATTAATCCTGCATATCTTGGAGGGGAGCAAGCTGAAGTGGCTCAAGTAATATACCCTCCACCAGACTTTGATATGATACATCAAGACATACAATCAATGTATAGCCCTCCTGAGGGAATTCAGAAGGTCATCATAGAGAAAGTGGTTCAGCCAGTGCCAGAGGCTATACTGAAAGAACAAGAGGTTTTGCAGAAAGAACAAGAAGCCCAATTATCTAAAAAGAGATTTAGGTAGCAAGCTGAATTGAGGCCTGACTTTAAACAATGGAGCCCCACTTCCAGGAATATCATCTTGACTGCATGGAAGGCTGCCAAGGACAATATCCAGGATAGAAACAAGTGGTATTCTGAACTGGAGTGGAGGAAGCATGAGACCAAGCAAGAGGCCATTGTGCAATATAGAAGAAAGGCTAAGATGGGAAAGCTACCTCCTACTGCCTAGGAGCCTAGCAAGTACTTTCCAAAGCCTTATCAATACTTTGAAATGCAAAAGATCAAAGCTGAAGATTTGAAAAAGAAGGATCTTAAAGGGAAGAAGCCTGCTGCTGCTGAAGATGCTGAAGCCCCAGTCCAAGCAAAGATTCAATTAGGAAAGGGCATTGTGATCAAGGAGCCTGAGCAGCAATAGGATAGAAATTTTTCTTAAGTTTACTATGTGTAATCACTTGTATTAAAACTTTCTGTAAACTTTCGAATAATGAAAATGTTGAAGTTCTTAGAACTATGTGATATGTGTTAAATTTATTACATTATTGTTTTGAGATATTTGTGTATACATGTTTGTTTATACATGTTTATGTACTTACCCTGTTATATAATCCTGCTTTACATTATACTGTGATTTTGTTATGTATGGTGTATATCATTGACTAAGGGTTATGACTTCTCCAAATAGGGGGAGATTGTTGGGTACATTGGAATAAATATACCTGATTTGAAGAAGCCTCACCCTACTCAATGATATACATCAAAATGTATTTGATGTGTTTTGAGTTTAGTTGTGTAGGTTAAGTATTTGCAGAGAAAGCTGAAAAGTTTCTAAGTCCATGTGTCGACACTCAAAAGAAAAGTGTCGACACCTAAGAAGATTTGTGTCGACACCTAGAGAAGCAGTGTCGACACTTGGAGTAATTGTGTTGACACCAGGGATGCAGAGTCGACACCAGAAGGAAAGTGTCGACACATACAAGTTGTGTTGACACTCAATGAAGAAATGTTCAGAGAAGCAGTGTCGACACTTAGAAGCAGTATCAACACCCAGAGGAACTTTGTCGACATCAGAAAGTGTCGACACTTGGAGCCTGTGTCGACACTCATCAAAAGTTCAACAAATTCCAAGGAGTTGTGTCGACACAAAGGAGATGTGTCGACACTCAGCCAAAGTCTCAACACATGAAGAATGTGTCGACACAAAGGATCAGTGTCGACACACAGCAAAAGTCTCAACACATGAAGAAAGTGTCGACACTAGGAGGCTTTGTCGACACTCAACAAATTTCAATGAAGTCTAAGTACAAGTGTCGACACTAAGAAAATGTGTCGACACTCAGCAAGTATCAATACAGAAGGCAAGTGTCGACACTAAGAAAATGTGTCGACACTCAGCGAGTCTCAACACAAGAAGATATGTCGACACAAAGGAGTTGTGTCGACACTTACAAGAATTCAACTAAGTACTAAAGAACAAGGAGTTGTGTCGACACACAATATCAGTGTCGACATATGTTGAAGAAGCAGTGTCGAGAAGCAGATTCTACAACACAAGGAGTTGTGTCGACACCATGAAGGCTAGTGTCGACACTTAGTCAACTTGTGTCGAAACTTAGTCTATAAGTGTCAACACTTAAAGACTGACTGTCTCGACACTTTCAGACAGTTACAAAAAATTCAAGAAGTGACTGGATGACTTGACAGCTGCCATTCTAGCCAATCTACTGCAACTGTCAGAGCTGTCAGAAAGTCGTTAGAAATCGGATCAGCCAGTCACCATGAAGAAAGCCTATATAAAGGCTTATTCTGTCAGCAATCAGATTGATCAATGAATCATTGAAGTACAACACAACTAGAAGAAGACCTTCAAGTGAAGATCTAAGAAGTTGGAGAGAGAGAGCTCCTTCCAAGAAGACAGCTGTTGAACCAGGCTGTGAAAAAAAGTTTCAAATTGAATTCTGATTCTTAATTTAGCAGTGATTGAAGATCAACTACATAGAGACTCAACCCTACTGTGTTCTAAATTCAAGAAGCTTTGAAGGAAGCTAAGGGAGGTTGATCTCAGCAAAGTTCATCCAAGAAATCATCAAGAAACCTGTCAACTCTTCTCTCTTATTCTAAGTTGAGGTTATATACATTTTAATTTTAATTTCTTGTAGGATCCATAGGGATCTGAGTTGTAAGCCTGAAATTATAAAGGCTGAGTGGTAGGGCCTGTGTGCCTGAGTGTAGGAGATCCATTTCTCTGAGTGTAGGCCTTGTTGAGGGCTGAGTGTAGGCCTTGTTGAAGGCTGAGTGTAGGTCATGGTGAAGACTGAGTGGTAGGGCTTTGAGCCTGAGCTGAAGGAAACTGTTTGGGGTTCTGAGTGTAAGATCTGAGGATCTGAGGAATAGTGGAGGAGTTTGGTCGAATCTACTACACTACTAGATAGGCGAAGGGTTAAAGTGGATGTACCCAGACCTTGGGGAACCACTATAAAACTGTGTGTACTCTGTGTGTGTGACTGATTCTGTGTATGCCGTTTTAAGATCTGTGAATGTTGTGATTAATTCAGCCTGCTGTGATTAAGTCTGCCTAAAAATTTAAAAAGATTAAGGTCACCTATTCACCTCCCTCTAGGTGATTAGGTACAATTTCTTTCAGGTACTGCTGCTACATACTAAATAGTAAAATAAAATCCTACAACCCCACCACATTCATACTCAGGGCCCTTGTGGTGAGTGAGTGACTAAGCAAATGCTGCATAAACCTTAAAGCAGGGGAAACAATCTTCGTTGATTTGGCACGGCGGGCGACGTACTCCTCGTTCCCTCCGGTCAGAGAATGCCAAGCGGCACGCGGAGTCACACCCTCTGGAAAATTATAACATAACTCGGGGAAGTTAATCTGGGATGCCTCCACCTCGGTATAGATGCCTGTATGAATGGCAAGCTCCGGTAATGTGACAGTGAAGACATTTCCCATCATCCGGAAGGAACAAGTGGGGAAATAGCGGTTGTCCGCCGTTGTCTCCCAAGTGAATGTGGAAAGGAACTCCAACGTTAGTTCCCGGTATCCAACCTTGTCGCACTCGAACAAATTGCTCCAAAAATAGAAGGAGTAGAGAATAAGCAAGGCCTCTGCTAACGCACCATCATCCCCAATTGAACACAGCTCGTTCCAGTCAACAAGCCGCTGAGAGAGGAAGGGCTTGTCCTTCAAGGAATTATAGCGTTGAGTATGCTCTGCCTTTGAGAAGGTTCCCATTCTCCCCAAGATCTGAGCAGGGGTTGCTGAAGCACGACCGGAGCGTTGGTAGGCCTTTACTACATGGCGGCGTCCAGGCTCCATTACAGCACAAGGAGGAAGAGAGATCTGAGATTGTGGGAGCCTACCGGAGGAGAGAGAGTCGGACCACCGGAGAGGAATCTGAACGGGATGAGCGACGTCAATGCACGCGCAGCGAACCAAGCGAGAGATTAGGGCGCACGCATAATGGACGACCGACTAAAATTTAAAGAAACTGGGTCGGCGCACGACCAGTGGTCGTGCGCTGGTAAGTATTGCGCATGACTAGTGGTCGTGCGCAGTTAAATGTTTTTCACACGCCCGGTTTTTCAGTCAATTTCACACTACTGACCACGTGGTGCAACAAAGAGCTCATCACGCAGCTGGGCTACCACACCCATATATTTAAATACAAACATAAATTTAAAATAAAAGAAACACTACCCTAGATAACTGTTGGGTTTATTGTCTCCCAACAGGACTTATTTAAAATCTGAGCATTTCCTAACTTATTGGCGAATGAAACTTGAAATGCTCAGGTAGTGGTTCATGGTCACGTTGCGGTAGCGGGTACCTGAACGGAAACAAAACAGAAGCCCCAATACCTGTATACGTATACCTGTCATGTGTGTCAGACATGGGAAGAAAGTAACTTGGGAAGCTCATCGGCTCCAACTCTACCTGCATCTGGTCACTATAAGTCCTAGGCCGCATTACAGGCACTGATTGGACCAATTCCATGATGTGGTCCTGCATGGAAGTAGACAAGAGATCGGGGTCCAGAAATAAACTAGAAGAATAACATAAAGGAACCTCAATCTTGGGGATGGTCCCGGAGTCATCCCCCGTCGGTGGAATTGTGGGTGCTTCCACACAGCTGTCTAGGCTGATGCAAGAATATTCTAAAGTTGCATCTGCCTCGTCCGTGCCTTGGGCATCCTCACATGGGGTGAAGGTCGCAACCTCGGCCACAAAGTCGTCCTCCTCGACAGGATCTAACAGAATGCTGGAAACTCTAATTTCCACCTGCGAATCAACCTCAACAACACTGTCAGAAGAAGAAAGAATGCTATGCAAAGAAGAAGGTAATGGCATGAAGCTCGGTAGGATGTTGAGCGCTGGCTCTTCGCAACTAATAGATTCTATGCTAGGTGATGTATGCACTTCTGGAGTATAAATATCCGTGTCGGAATGGGGATAAACACATGTATCGGTGCACATATCGGGGATGCCTTCTCCATAACATAGAGATGGCAATGGTGCATACCCCGATACGGAAGGGATGCTGCCCAAGGTTGAAGTGGAGACAATCTGAAGATCCGTCTCGTCATCCACTTCTAGCTCAGCTAGGTAAGCAGCACAATCCTTCAATACATGATCCCAGCTTCGATAAAAAAGGCACTGCTTTTCCGGCTTCGGTGGTGCAACGGGTGCTGAAGCCGAATAAAAGTAGTGCGGCAATGGCTCCGCGGGTCAGTAGCTAACCAGCTTATGTCAACGATATGTAGATTCCTGAATTTCTTGGGTACTATACTTCTGAGGGCATCTATCACTAGCATGAGAGATGTCTCCACAATGACGGCAACAGATATTGAAATTGGCCCACATTGCGGAGATTTCAAATATAAAGAATACAACTACTTTGCATAGATTCTGCAAATAAAACTAATAATTCCATCTAACAGAATAACAACACAAGAGAAAAGGGATTAAAACAAAACAAAACAATACAACTCTTATAACGAAATTCTCAGTCATCCGGAGTCGCTCTATAGTTGCATTCCCCGGCAACAACGCCAAAAACTTGATGCGTGTAAATCGGCAAGCGCACCGGTCGCACAAGTAATAAAGTTTGGGAATAAATCTCCGAGTGTCGGTCTTTTGAGGAATGCAATTAGCATAGAGCGGCAATCAGTTCAGAAAATATTATTATGAGGGTTACGCTTAGAAAAAGAGTAAAAAGGGGACTTGAGAGGTTGTGGTTGTTTGATCTAATAAACTAATTAAAGCAATGCGGTTCGAAGGCACCGCTTCGCAAGGTGAGGTGAGTGTATCGGCTGCGATGCCGAACTTCGATTGGGCGAGTGGCCGGAAAGCTAATGGGTGGAAGTGTTCTTGTGCAGACTGCAATCGGGTGGAACAAGGGTATGGAGTGGATGTGGAGTGGGCGAGGCACATTCACACACACACAACTTACAAGCATAAGAAAACTACAAACATCCCATTAGATATAGAATAGAACATGTAGCTCATTACAATGTTATATCATTCCATGCAACAGAGGAAGGGGAAGAGGAGTAAACCAATAGAACGTGAAGATCCACCGCAGGTCGTGGCCGGAATAACGAGTTGTCAATCCACTTCTGGGCTCAGTCCGAGGAGGCTTCCGGTACCAACGAGCTGTCACATCGAAGGACTTTGAGTCCGTTCTCTATGTTGTCTTCTTCTCCAACTCAGGTGGAAAGCTTGGAGTTGAGGTCGTCAACAGCCGGGAGCTTCGCCAGAGGGTTTGGAAAGCTTCGGAATCGCCGGCTATGGACTCCCAATGAAGGTGGAGGTGATGGAGCAGCTGGAGAAGTAAAATGGCGCTTCGCGTGCACTCCCTGATCACAGAAAATGACGGGCGTTGACCTAAATCGTGGAGCAGGCCCTTAAATATGGAGGCAGCAAAAGCAAAGCACATGATCAGTGTCGCACGATCAGTGGTCGTACGCACTATAGGTCGATGATCGTTCGCCACTGATCACATGCATTTCAGCTGATGTTTCTATCCAGGTTGCAGGTTTAATTGGAAATGGCCAGGATAGATTTGCAGAAAGTAAGGGGTAAACGCGCACAAGCAGTGGCGCACGACTACTGGTCGTGCGCACTACGGCCAGTGCTCGTACGATTACCCGGGCAGAATTAGGAAAAATGAGAATGTAATGCGCACGATCGGTGGCGCACGACGAGTGGTCGTGCGTAGTAGGTCCAGTGGTCGTGCATAGTGTTCCTGTATCGTCGGGGTCTCCCGAGCGGTTCTAGAGCACACACACAAACCCTGCACCAGTAGAAGAGACAGATATGCCACCAAAAGTGCACACCACATTCCCAAGACACGGCTAAAGAACAACAAAAACACAGAAATAAATAAAGCACACAGAAACGGGCCTAAAGTGCACTTAATCATGAAATAGGCACGTCAGCAAATATAAGCAGTTATGGCTCTCAAGTGCAGTGCTAAGACGATAAAACTGGCCCAGATGAGTCCAAAAATCAGTGTAAAATTTGGACTCATCAAGGCTGTAAGCACAACAAACTATGTACTGAACATGAGTTTAATACATAAACTTTAGAATAAGACTCCCTAAGAATTGCTCAAAGGGAAGAAACCTAAAATCACCTATTTTAAAGTATTTGGTTGCATATGATATATTCATAATAATAACAAGAAATATATTAGAAAGTTTGAAGCTAAGGCTGAAGAGAAAATTTTTCTAGGATATTCCCAAGTCAGCAAAGCTTATAGGGTGTTCAATAAATCATCTTTGAAAATTGAAGAATCAATACATGTAACTTTTGATGATACTAACATGTCTTATAAGGAGAAAAAAATTTCAACCAATAGCACCTTGCAAGTACCTCACTTGTGTGAGAAATTGGGTGAGTTGAACCTTCCACAAGAGGTTATACCGCCTTCTCCTCCACAAACTAATGAAGACAGTGAAGAAGAACTTTTGGAAGAGGTTGAAAATCCTTCAACAGCAGGCATTATTCCACAAGAGCAATTAAATCCACAAGTTGTTGCTAAACTAACTCCACCCACTGATCTTGTCACACTAAGGGATCACTCCAGATCTCAAGTGATTTGAGACATAGCAGTAGGTGTATATACAAGACATCAACTCAACCAAGATGTGATGCATGCATGTTTCCTCTCTCAAGTTGAGCCTCAATCCATAAAAGATGCTGAGCAAGATCCCCACTGGATCATTGCAATGCAAGAGGAACTCAACCAATTTGAGAGATGTAGAGTTTAGGATTTAGTTCCAATACCCAAAGACTACCCAGTCACTGGAACTAAATGGGTATATAGAAAAAAGCTAGATGCCCAAGGTGTACTTCTGAGAAATAAGGCTAGGCTTGTTGCTCAAGGTTATAAGCAAGAAGAAGGAATAGACTATGACCAAACTTTTGCACCATTTGCAAGGTTAGAAGCAATCAGAATTTTACTTGCTTATATTGCCTACAAGAAGTTCAAAGTCTATCAGATGGATGTCAAGAGTGTCTTTCTGAATGGAGTACTTAAAGAAGAGGTTTATGTTGAACAACCTTCAGGTTTTATCTCTCCAACGCATCCTTCATACGACTTTCTGGTTTGTTTGCCTAATTGACAAGCCCTGCAAAGTCCTTACTTCTTATAAGAACCAGAAGGTAGTCCACTGACAAGGTTGTCCTTTGATAGTTTAGCAATATCCTAAGGTTTACATGTCCTAACCTTTTATGTCATAGATCAATAGTTTTACTAAACTAATTAATTAAACAGATTTCAGTTTTTGCAGAGTTAAAATTGACTAAGTAGATATTACCTTGTCTAACTCTAGTTAAAACTATTTTATTTAAACTAGAAATAATTGAACATAACAACTTATTAAAAGTTACCTGATAACCTTCATCACATAATTGACTTAAGTATATAAGGTTATGCTTGAGACCTTTCACATAAGGTACCTTCTTGAAGGTAACTTCTCCAACTTTGACATTCCCATATCCCTTTGTCTGACCATAGTTGGAGTCTCCAAAAATGACTTTAGGTCCAAGGTTAGCTTTGAAGTCACTTAAGTTTTCTTTTCTGCCTGTCATATGTTTTGAGCAGCCACTATCTAGATACCACTGTTCCTCTATGGTAGGATAGTTCTTTTCCTGTACAAAAACAGATTAGATGTTTATGACCCAGGTTACCTTGGGTCTTAATTTCTTGACGTAATAATAATTACAGATATAAGAATACTCAGGTTGATCCTTATAACCAAGTGGATGATATCTCCTTGGAGGAATAATTCACTTAGTAAAAGGATTTATAAATTTTTGTTTTTGATTATATTGCTGAATTGAATTAACATATTGTTATGGAAATTTGGGTTCGACGAATTAAATAGAGTTCATCGATCTGAGTTCGACGAATGGAAGTGAGTTCGTCGAACTCCAATCACAGAATAATATTTTTGATGTTTTGTGTTCCACGTTCATCAATCGCAGTTCGACAAATCATCTTGTTTTCGTAGAGCACCATTTGAATAAGTATTACAGTCAAGTCCTCTATTCATAGTTCGTCATTCTCTGTTGTACGAAAAATAATTATTTTGTCGAGTTCGATATATCGAATTATTTTTAACATAATTTTTATGAAAATTCTTATTTTGTTTATACTTTTGTACAACATCTGTGGTTTTATCTAAGTCTTCTAATTTTTCTTTACCTTTAGCAGAGGTGAATTTTATAGGTGTGGATAAAATATTTTTCTGTAAAATGTAAGGCTGACTTGATGAAGCCCCCAAGCCTAATTTTCCATTTAGTCTGTCATTAACTGTTCTTGTGATATCCATCAGTTTGATGCTTCTCGCATTAAGGGATTCTTCAAACTTCTTAGCCTCACATACTTTGTGTTCTAAAGATAGTATTTGTTCAGAAGCAATTTTCAAATTATCTTTAAGTTTCATATTTTTAGAAGAATGATTATCTAATTCAGTTAATTTCTCTCTGAGAAGTTTTATTTCCTTCTCAGAGTTTATCAAATCATTATATAATAACTTAAAATCTATTTTTAATTGATCTGAAGTAAAATCAAGCGAAGAGATTACCTGATCTTCTTCAGATTCTGATTCAGCATCAGAATTACTGCATGATGCATTGATTTCCATCAAGCAGATCTCCTTAGCCTTAACTTCTTATTCATCTTCACTTGTGGTAGATGAAGACTCATCATCTGATTCACTACAGGTTTCAGCAACAAAACCACTCTCCTTCTTCTTATATTTACTGGAAGAAGGTTTGTTAGAGTGCTTTTTGGAGTCTTTCTCTTTCTTCTTATACTTGTTCTAATTCTCAGGACATTCTGGAAGAATATGTCCTGGTTTCTTGCACACATAACACATAATTTCCTTATATGGTGTCTTGTAATACCTTTGTTTGTCATTGCTTTTGGATTATCTTCTTCTGAAGTCCTTTCTATCCATCTTGTAAAATCTCTTAGCCAAGAGACCTATAAGATCTTCATTCTGTGGAAAAATTCTGCTTGTTTTGTTGCTTGGAAACTATTCTCTTCTCTTTGTTTACAATAGGTGGAGTCCTCTATTCAGCTTCCCTTGTCTTGATGAGCTGCTCATATGATTTGAGCTTGCCCAACAAAGTCTCTGTTGTAATCTCATTTAAACTTTTGGCTTATTTGATTGGCCAGATGCTTGAATCTCATGCATTAGGGAAACACATGAGGATCTTATCATTGACTTCTGTCAATGTGATGACCTTCTCCAAAGATTTCAGCTCATTAATGATGAGACTAAGTCTTGTGTACATTTCAGCTATGGATTCAGATTCTCCCTTTTTGAAGTTATCATACTGAGAGATAAGGTGTGATCTTCTAACTTTTCTCTCATCCGCAGATCCAACAAACATTGTATTGAGGGAGTTCCAGATGTCCCTTGATGAAGAGCATTCAACAATATTCTAGAAGATGTCATCCGACATTGTCTGAGCTAATATGTTCGTAGCTCTTGTTGGGTTTCTCTATTAGGATGACACAATGCTTGTGCACGCAGCGGAAAAGAAAAACATCAAGAAAAACCCAAAGAGATGTGGATCGGGCCATGAACGTTGAATCAAGAAGTTAGCAAAAACTAGGCAAAATTACCTCGGTGGCGTTGAGTCACAACTCAACGGAGATGCTCCAAAATTTGTCTTCTTGCTAGTGGCGAGTTCTATATGGAATAATATCCAGGTCTCTGCAGAAATCCACACGAGCGGAAGAACGCCGAGCTTTCCGTCGCACGAAAGATCGGGAAGAGCGATGACCGCACCTTGCTATTCTACGGACTGCTAGGTCCGCGCCAGGAAGAGCAGCACCAGCGACAGTCGCCGGAGAAGAGGAGGTCGACGGAGCGAACACGGCGGCGGAAGAACCCTTCCGTCGGCGGCGGGATTCGGGATCGACGGAACGATCGCGGAACGGAACTCTTCCGTTGCGGGTTTCGATCTGCTACTGGAGAAAATCGCGAGCCTTGACCCGAAAACCCTAAGTGTTGTATTTATACCAAAGGTATAAATAAACCTAGGCTTATCGCTATCCGCAGAGCACCCAAGAATAAGGTTCAGAATCGGCGAGTTTCAATCGGCGAGAGTCGGCGAGAATCGGCGAGAATCGATCAGCGAGCATCACCATGGATCGGCGAGAATCAGAGTACAATACTCGACGATTCTCGCCGATCGTCGAGCCTCACTTGATGATACACGTCAAATCTCGTCGACCGTCGAGCCACGGTCGACGATACATGTCGAAGTCGTCGATCGTCGAGAATCAGCATATTGATTCTCGACGATTCTCGTCGATCGGCGAGAATCAGAGAGACGATTCTCGCCGATCGGCGGGAATCAGAAGACAATTCTTGACGAATGTTATCGACCCTCGGACGACAATCCTGACCAGCCCTCCAAGGCAACATTTGCCCAACCCGACGATCCTTTAAGGCAACACTTTGCCCACAACCCCATTCTGGTCGGTGATTGGCAACCTTTACCAACACAGTCAATTATCCAACTTCTCCACATCGCTCTTATGTGCGACCCTGCAGGCTCATATCGCGTTGGCAGTGAGATCATATGTTTGATCACTTCCACATCACAATGGTAACTCCAACAGACTCCCACTTGATCTCGAAAGTATCAAAGCAAAAACCTCACAAACAATGAGCGGCATCTAGCAATGCATCATTGCTCCCCAAGCAATAAGAGTTCATAACTCATAAGCCTTTATGACCAATGTATCAGCGTTGTCTTTGTCCCTTTGTCACTTACATCCGGAAAGAACTAGAGGCATGGACCGTGTCACCCTCGTAATAGCTCAATCCAAGTTTCTTGATCCAGGACGGACTTCCAGAGAATGGTGAGTCCAATATCACATATTGACTCAACCAAGCATGGCCATGCATTTCTCAGTCCAGTTCCATCAAGGGGCCCATGGATGCAACTCCTGTCATACAGGAGGACAAATCCCATATCTGCTCACACACAAACACCCAAATGATTCGTAACATGCCCAAAAACTACCCTTATCATCAACCTTTCTCAAGGAAGACTTTAGATGGCATCAAAGCACGCTCTTCCTCACTTGATGAATGATGTGACTTCAGGTCAAAGGACCACAACACCATTGTCAATTGAGACCTACTCGTGACACGATTGGATGACAATCCACAGAGTAGTCTCAGGTTGGCTCTGTCCAGTACAACTTGTTCACTAACAAGTACCCACGCGATGACTTGATATCACAATATCATGACCTGTGAGAACCGGTCATCAGTCAACACACGTGCTAGTCTCCATGTACCATCATCACCCTTAGCTTCTATGATGATACTCGACCAGTGACCTTTAAGAATGAAGCTTCAAATAAATCATAGGCTCTCACATTAAAGTCACGTACTTGATGTCCCATGGAAGCGAACATTCTAATGGTATCTATTATGTTAACATTTAACTATCATATAGAAAAAGACATAATAAAAGAACTTGCCATTAATTGTAAAAGAAAAACTTAGGTACAATGTTCATCATATGAACAAACAGCCAACAAAATACATATTTACATGCAATCCACAAGATTCTTGCTAGAGTTGATCATTTAGGTATCGTATACCCATCGATCTAGTATGACCATCATGCTTTCTCTGCGCGAGAGGCTTTGTCAGTGGATCCGCAATATTCTCCTCAGTCGGCACTCTGCAAATGTTTACATCTCCTCGTTCGACAATCTCACGAATAAGATGAAACCGCCGAAGTATGTGCTTGGAGCGCTGATGAGATCTAGGTTCCTTAGATTGTGCAATTGCACCATTGTTATCACAGTAGAGAACTACGGGACCAACAATGCTAGGAACTACATCAAGCTCGCCGATGAATTTCCTAATTCATACAGCCTCCTTCGCCGCATTAGCTGCTGCGATATACTCGGCCTCTGTTGTAGAATCAGCAACTGTCTCTTGCTTGGAACTCTTCCAGCTCACAACTCCTCCATTCAGGCAAAACACAAAACCTGACTGAGACTTGGAGTCGTCTCTATCAGTTTGGAAGCTAGCATCTGTGTAACCACTTACAACGAGCTCTTCCTCTCCACCATACTCCAAGAACACATCCTTAGTCATTCTCAAGTACTTTAGGATATTCTTGACTGCAATCCAGTGACATTCACCGGGGTCTGACTGATACCTGCTAGTCATGCTCAAAGAAAAGGAGACATCGGGTCGAGTACAAAACATCACGTACATGATTGATCCAATTGCCGAAGCATATGGAATCAACTTCATGCGGTCCTTATCTTCACAAGACTTTGGACACTGGTCCTTAGAGAGATTCACACCATGAGACATGGGCAAAAATCCTTTCTTGGACTCAAGCATGTTGAACCGCTTCAACACCTTTTCGATGTACGTACTCTGGGTCAAACCCAACAACTTCTTCGATCTATCTCTATAGATCTTAATACCAAGTATATAAGTTGCTTCACCCAAATCCTTCATTGAAAAGCAGTTCCCTAGGTTGTTCTTAACAACTTTCAGGGTAGGAATGTCATTCCCTATCAACAGTATGTCATCTACATACAATATCAGGAAGACAACAATGCTCCCACTGATTCGCTTGTAAACACAAGGCTCATCTTCATTCTTGATGAAACCAAACTCTTTGATTTTCTCATCAAAATGAAGATTCCAACTTCAAGAGGCCTGTTTCAGTCCATAAATGGACTTATTCAGCTTGCATATTTTAGTGGCTTCATCTGGGGATACAAAACCCTCGGGTTGTGTCATATACACTTCCTCAAGGAGGTTTCCATTAAGGAAAGCCGTTTTGACATCCATCTGCTAGATCTCGTAGTCATAATACGCAGCAATAGCAAGCAATATCCTAATGGACTTCACCATAGCAACAGGGGAAAAGGTCTCATCATAGTCAATACCATGAATTTGCTTGAAACCCTTAGCCACCAGTCGCCCTTTGAATGTTTGTACATTCCCATCCATGTCGATCTTCGTCTTGAAGACCCATTTGCACCCTATGGGTCATACCCCTTCAGGTGGTTCCACCAAGTTCCAAACTTGGTTTGCATACATGGAGTCCATTTCGGATTTCATAGCCTCAAGCCATTTGTCGGAGTCCGGTCCATTCATAGCCTCTTGGTAGGTTGCTGGTTCATCATCATGATCCATAAGCAACACATTAACTATTTGAGACACGAGAAATCCATATCTCTCAGGCTCAAACCTCGGTCTACCAGATCTACGTAGGACTTGTGTTCCCTGAGCAGGTTCTCTAGCTACAACATCTTGTAGTACTGTCTCAGAATCCAATTCCGGTTCATTCACTACATGTGATTCTTGAACTTCTTCAAGCTCTACCTTTTCAGTCTTTCTTGATAAGAACTCTTTCTCCAAGAAGACACCAGTCCTTGCGACAAACACTTTGCCCTCAGACGGTAGGTAAAAGTAATAACCTTTCATTTCCTTAGGATATCCCACCAGATAACATTTATCCGATTTGGGTTCCAGCTTGTCAGGCATTTGACGTCTCACGTATGCCTCACATCCCCAAATTTTAATGAACGACATACTAGGACGCTTCCCAGTCCATATCTCATATGGTGTCTTCAGAACCGTTTTCGTTGGAGCGCGATTCAATGTCATTGCAACAGTCTCTAAAGCAAAACCCCAAAAGGAAACAGGCAAGTCTGCATGACTCATCATCGAACGTTACATGTCTAACAGAGTACGATTTCTCCTCTCAGACACACCATTATGTTGTGGTGTTCTAGGTGGAGTGAGCTGTGATACAATACCACACTCTTTCAGATGATCACGGAACTCATGACTCAGGTATTCGCCACATCGATCAGATCGGAGTGCTTTAACCCTTTTACCCAACTGGTTTTCTACTTCATTCTTGAACTCTTTGAACTTTTCAAAGGTCTCGGATTTGCACTTCATAAGATACACATATCCGTATCTACTGAAATCATCAGTAAATGTAACAAAGTAGAAATACCCACCTCTAGCCATGGAACTCATGGGTCCGCATACATCACTATGTACAACACCCAAGAGATCCTCAGCCCTCTCAGTATAACCAGTGAAAGGAGCTTTAGTCATCTTGCCTAACAAACAAGACTCGCATCGCTCAAATGATTCATAATCAAATGAGTCCAAAAGTCCATCTCTATGGAGCTTGGATACGCGCTTCTCGTTGATATGGCCCAAACAACAATGCCAGAGATACGTAGGATTTGAGTCATTTGTTCTTAGTATTTTATTATTTTCTACATTACAGATCAGATGGTCCAAGTTCAAAACATAAAGACCATTAAACAATTGGGCTACAACATAACAAACATCATTCTTAAATATAGAACAACAATTGTTCTTAATTATAAAAGAAAATCCAATCATGTCCAAACATGAAATAGATATAATGTTTCTAGTTATGGCCGGAACAAAATAACAATTATCAAGTTCGATTACAAGCCCACTGGGCAAAGAAAGACGATAAACCCCTACGGCTACAGCAGCAACTCTTGCTCCATTGCCGACGCGGAGGTCCACCTCCCCTTTACTCAGCAATCTTCTCCTTCCCAGTTCCTGCACATTTGTACAAATATGAGAACCACATCCGGTATCCAATACCCAAGATGAAGGAGCAGAAAGGTTTATCTCTATAATGTAAACATTTGAAGCGGAAGTCATACCTCCCCTCAATTTCTGCAGACCCTCAATGTACGAAGGACAGTTCCTCCTCCAATGACCAGCCTTGCCACAGTGGTGGCATTTCCCTTCCTTCACCGTGCTTTTCTTTTTCATCAGTGCAGCAGACTTGGGCTCAAGAAATGACTTAGGTCCCACCTTCATCTTCTTGGAACCCTTGGCCTTGCCCTTGCCCTTATGCACCATCAGTATGGGGCTGGCAAGCTTGGCCTTCTTCATATTGATTTCGGCAGTTCTCAACATGCCTAGGAGTTCGGGTAGTGTCTTGTCTATTTCATTCATGTTGTAGTTCAAGACGAACTGCTCATAACTGTCCGATAACGATTGCAGGATCAGATCCGTGGCCAACTCTTGACCAAGAGGAAAACCCAGCCTTTCAAGGTTCTCTATATACCCAATCATCTTGAGTACGTGAGTCCCTACTGAGTCTGGAACTCCCATATTGCACTGAAACAACGCTTTTGTGATGTCGAACCTCTCTTGATGAGCCTGCCCTTGAAACATTTTCTTGAGATGCTCGTCAATCTCCTTGCACCCCATGTTCTCATGTTACTTCTGAAGCTCAGAGTTCATAGTGGCAAGCATAAGGCATTCGACATCTAAAGCATCGTCAGTATACTTCTTATAAGTATCCTTCTCAGCACGGGAAGAGTTCCCGGTCGGCACCTCGGGGGCTTCTTCTTCCATGACATAGAGCTTTCGCTCTTGCCTGAGAACAATTCTCAGGTTCCTATACCCGTCCATGTAATTTGTCCCACTGAGCTTATCCTTCTCAAGGATGGCTCTCAGAGACAACGTGGAGTGTGAAACACTTGCCATGGAATTCTACAAGAATTTATGCAGAATAAAATCAGTACCAAAATTTCAAATACAATTTATTTTAATTTGGACTTCAATTAAAATACTCCCACTATTTTATTCGAAATCATAGCCCTCACTAACAATTCGGAGAGTTCATGCGAGCTACTCTCTTAGTGGACAAGATCCGTATTTCACCAACACTATGAGTCCGCTTTGGCGTTCCTCTCACGATGCGGTTATTTAGGTAGGCAACGCTTGCCAATTGCATCCTCATGCAATTCTTGTATGGTTGGTGAATAACTCCTTATTCGCATCCATCATATGGTGCATGCCAACCCTATGCCTCTAGGCACTCAACCTTTGAGGTCACATAGTTAAGAATGACCCGATATCGACAGTGGGATATCACAATTATCCGCTCGCACCCTTACCAAGATAGATTAATGCACCTTGCTTTGGCAAGCCCACACTTCATCGATCGAGGCAGGAAGAGTGTCATCCATCGGAAGGCATCCGAACACTTAATATTAGATGAAGGGATTTTGAATTATAGGTTAACAATTAACCATGATCAACATTTGATCAATGTGCACATCCAAAGAAAAACAATTCTAAACCACGTGCATCCCTTATGTGCACATCCTAACACCATCAACATTTGATAGAAGGAAGGGCTAAATCTGAACATCCGGAAACTTCCAAATCCTCAGATTTACATGCATTGGACAAAGGCAAAGACAACTCAACTTAGAGCAGTAGACAAGCTCATCTCTCTATGTTGGATTCAAAATCCAAAACATACTCGAGGGATGTTTACTGCTAAGGATACAACAATTTCTAACAATTAGAAATTCCAACGCAATTCCAGACGTTCTTGGAGGGACACAAAGACTAAATCTAGACATTTAGAACACTTCTAAATCCCTAGGTTTACACGCACTGGAATAACAAACTTCCAAAACAACGATCATGGCCGGAACCTCGCTCTGATACCACTGTTGGGTTTCTCTATTAGGATGGCACAACACTTGTGCACGCAGCGGAAAAGAAAAACATCAAGAAAAACCCAAAGAGATGTGGATCGGGCCATGAACGTTGAATCAAGAAGTTAGCAAAAACTAGGCAAAATTACCTCGGTGGCGTTGAGTCACAACTCAACGGAGATGCTCCAAACTTTGTCTTCTTGTTAGTGGCGAGTTCTACGTGGAATAATATCCACGTCTCTGCAGAAATCCACACGAGCGGGAGAACGCCGAGCTTTCCGTCGCACGAAAGATCGGGAAGAGCGATGACCGCACCTTGCTATTCCACGGACTGCTAGGTCCGCGCCAGGAAGAGCAGCACCAGCGACAGTCACCGGAGAAGAGGAGGTCGACGGAGCGAACACGGCGGCGGAAGAACCCTTCCGTCGGCGGCGGGATTCGGGATCGGCGGAACGATCGCGGAACGGAACTCTTCCGTCGCGGGTTTCGATCTGCTACAGGAGAAAATCACGAGCCTTGACCCGAAAACCCTAAGTGTTGTATTTATACCAAAGTTATAAATAAACCTAGGCTTATCTCTATCCGCAGACCACCCAAGAATAAGGTTCAGAATCGGCGAGTATCAATCGGCATGAGTCGGCGAGAATCGGCGAGAATCGATCAGCGAGCATCACCATGGATCGGCGAGAATCAGAGTACAATACTCGACGATTCTCGCCGATCGTCGAGCCTCACTTGATGATACACGTCGAATCTCGTCGATCGCCGAGCCGCGGTCGACGATACATGTCGAAGTCGTCGATCGTCGAGAATCAGCATATTGATTCTCGACGATTCTCGTCGATCGGCGAGAATCAGAGAGACGATTCTCGCCGATCGGCGGGAATCAGAAGACGATTCTCGACGAATGTTATCGACCCTCGGACGACAATCCTGACCAGCCCTCCAAGGCAACATTTGCCCAACCCGTCGATCCTTTAAGGCAACACTTTGCCCACAACCCCATTCAGGTCGGTGATTGGCAACCTTTACCAACACAGTCAATTATCCAACTTCTCCACATCTCTTATGTGCGACCCTGCAGGCTCATATCGCGTTGGCAGTGAGATCATATGTTTGATCACTTCCAGATCACAATGGTAACTCCAACAGCTCTGGCATCAACAATCTTCAGTTTCTTTTGTTCTTCTGTCCATTCTGGTGGTGGTATAGCACTGGTGTTAGTTGTTGCCGATGGTTGAGGTGGACTTGTCAAAATAGAATTATATATATCTTCGTCAATAAAGTTCATGTGAAGTCTAATCCTTATTTTCCATAATGCAAACTTATTTAGATTGCATACATGAGGTCTAGTGCTTGCATACTCTTTATTTTGTGCTAAGATAGATAATACAACCTCTAGGTACAATAAGATATATCAGGATCTATTTGTTCAGGTGTTAGACTGTAAAACCAAAGAACTAACCTCTGATACCAATTGAAAGTAGCTTCTGATACTAATTGTAAGAGAGGGATAGATCTACTTTACACTAGAGGGGGTGAATATGGTATTTTAAAATCTTGACTTGGTTTTATAGCGGATTTAAAAACTAGGGATATATATAGAAGCAATCACAGCACACAAATAAAAGAAAGTAAGACAATCACAGAAAACACAAGGAAATATAGTGGTTACCTAAGAAAATCACAGACGACACAAGGAAATATAGTGGTTCCACTCTTCTACCAACCTGTGAGGAATCCACTATAGGTTTTTGATCAGGTGCCCTACCACCAGAAGATTTATTTTTCAAGGGAGATCTCGCAACCATTTGAGCTTTTGATCAGGTGCACAAAAACTAATATAAGTCTTTTGATCAGGTGACTTAAGAATCAAAGGGTTTTACTTTTAAAGGGAGTTATAACCTTGTATGCAGTTTATGAAAATAAACTAAAAGTTTATGATGTCTTCTCTTTCAAGATTCTCTGATAAGACTAGTTGATTGATGTTGAAGCAAAAAGCTCGTCCTTATTTGAGTAGGGTTTATGATCAGGAGGGGAGACTTTTCTTCAGGATGTAGGCCTTCTTGTATCTGAGAGATGAAGACTTTGCACAAGCAGAGGCCGAAGATCTAATTATATAAGCTTTTGAAATATGTAAGAGTATGTGTTGATCTGCAAGTCTCTAAGTCAGTATATCTAAGTCTGTAACCATGAGGCAACAATCCTATGTACATATATATAGAATGCTGAGTGGAATTCAAACATTTGAATTAATCGATCCTGAAATGTCTGAGGAATTCCTGAGAATGGTAACTGCCTTGGAAATTGATTAGCATTAAACTCTATGATAAATCCATATTTAATGCTGCCTCTAAACAGCTATATTCGTTAGAATATTTTGCGTTAAATATCGGAGTCATAACTCTCTGTAATTAAGCCTTTAAATTATTCTACCTTCAGAATATATAACAACCTAAAATTAAGCCTTAAACTGTTCTACCTTCTATAAATAAAATTGCCTAAAACACTGCAAAGAATTAGTCAAACTAAGCAATCATTTCGTCAACTTTAGCACGGAGTTCATCGAACTGAATCTTCTTATTTGTCGACATGAGCTCAGAGTTCATCGAGCAGAGCTTGACTTTCATCGAATTATGTTTCTTAGTAGAGATCGGAGTTCTTCGACTGGAACTCAAAGTTCGTCAAGCTAAACTCAGAGTTAAGACTCTAATTCATCGAAATGAGATCGTCGTTCGTCGAACGCAGCTCTACTATCGTCGAACTGAATTCTGCTATCGTCGATCTGCATTTATACTTGAATTCTTCTTGGTCAATAACCCTAGAAATAAACATATGTGTAAAGCCCCTGATTTTTTTTCGATGATTTATTTGATTTGATATCATCATAATTATGCCGTCAGGACGTCACCCTTTTTACATCATGTTGTCGGCGCTGCACCGTTAGTGCGTTTTCGTATCCGTTGGGTCTGATTGACAAGATTTTTGGGATTTTCGTTGAAACTGAAAGTTTTTGAGTTGATAAGTTAAGTTTTGCGGTTTTGACTTCACCGTTATATTCGTAGCGTCAGTGTTCGTCTTTGGTGCGAGTTTCGTTTAATTCAGCGCCTGTTTGGGCATTCGTTCTGAGTCTTCTTGAGTAGCTATGGTCCTACTCGAATAGCCCGTTTCAGATTTTGCTCGGATGCCATTTTCAGGGTCAAAACGGCATTGAATCAAAAAATGGTTAACATGAAATTTGTTCGTCTCAACGAGATCTACAACTTTCATGTTGACCACTTTTCGATTTGAAGCCATTTTGAGCCCTAATTTCATTTTTTCTGCTGGAACTCGAGTGTTAAGCTGCTACTCGAGTAAAATATGCTGCTACTCGAGTAATGCATGCTGGAACTCGATTGTTAAGGTGCAAGTAAAATTTGCTACTACTCGAGTACTACATGCTGGAACTCGAGTGGTATGCTGCTACTCGAGTAGATACATTGGAACTCGAGTGGTTCATGCTGCCACTCGAGTAGTCCGTCCCTGTCTGTGTTCGGGCACCATTTTGAGGATCAAAACGACATTGTATAAAAAACTGGATAACATAAAATTTGTTCGTCCCGAGTAGATCTACAACTTTTATGGTGACCACCTTTCGATTCGAAGCCATCTTCAACATCTATTTTTGATTTTCCCAAAACTGCTCGTAAATATGTCGTATAATTGATTTCTACTCGAGTACCATTGATCTACTCGAGTACTATTTATTTATCTCTTGTATAATTGTTTTTTTCTCGAGTAATATTGAATTCTCTCGAGTTCTATTGATTTTACTCGAGTATTTTACGTTCCTCTCGAGGACTTTGCTCTTATTCTCGTGTAGCCTTCATTCCTCTCGAGTAGTCCTCTGCTGTTTGCGTTCGGGCGGCTTTTTGAGTGTCAAAACGGAGTCGTATGGAACAATGGTCAACATAAAATTTGTTCGTCTAGACAAGCTATACAACTTTCATGTTGGGCACTTTTGATTTGAAGTCATCCTAGACCTCTATGTTCGGTTACTGTAAAACTGCTCGTATTTGGTCTGTTTCCTTTCCGGTTTAGACAAGAATATTTTATGAATACATATATATATATATATATATATATATATATATATATATATATATATATATATATATATATATATATATATATATATATATTTAAGCTCTTATACTTAGGTCATTAGAAAGAAAAGAAAAGTCTTATCTTCATCTTCTCTGATTTTCTCCCGAACCGAAACCGTGCGATGACTCCTCCCGTTCGTGAATCTTCTGGTGGCCGCTGACGGTGCTCCGGTGCTCGAAATCTCCAACCGAGCACAGATCCGGAAAGCTCTCGCCAAGAGCTACGCCATCATGGTAAAACTTTCCCCATTCCTCGAGATTTCTTATTAGGGTGTTTCGGCTCTAACCCCTTTTCGGCCATTTTTGTTAAGATTTCAACTCCTCCCGTGTTCTTTTGCCCTGATCTTCGATGTGGAGTGATTTGGAGAGTTTTCTCCGGTAAAGCCAAGCCAAGTGGCTCCTTTCCTCTCCTTTTCCTTAAGTTCTTATGGTATGACTGTCATCTTATATTAATGTTCCTGTTTCTTTTAGAGTATAAGATGTTAAAACTTTTTAGTCTTACGCTTAGGTTAAATTTATCGACGTCGTTGAGCGTAGGATGCGTTCCGCTGAGTTTAGGTCGATTATAGGTCGTGGTCTTCAGTTTAGTATTGTAATACTTAGGTACTGTACTGATTTTGAGATGGTGATGTTGGGGATATGAGTGTTGGTTGTGGTTAGCATACCACCCAACCGGGATGCCCCTTCTTTCTGTGGATCATCACAGTGGGGGTATGCTTAGTTTCTCCTTTCCTGAACTGTTGGGTTCTGGTTGGCCCGGTTTGACCATGTTTGTGGACCACAGTACCGACAGTGAGACGGTTGAGGATCCGAAGTTAGGCTTACGGTGCTTGAGCTCGTCGCCCTCTCCGGCCTGCAACGCAGTCATACCAAGTGTTGATAATCCACCCTCTTCCGAGCCGTTTTGTGCTCAGTTATTTTCTTATGGTTTATGTCACAGTTTGCTAAATTTTGTTTATTATGCCCAGACTTGTTCACCTTTGAACTTGGTGCATTATTTTTAATTTAGAGGTTATTATATTGGCTAACCTTTCTCTACTTATTCTATTTGGCTAATTGTTATTGTTTTGTTTGTTTTTGCATTTTTCCTCCTTGGGTTGGGTTTGATACACCCTCCTTCGTTTGGCTTACTCATTTGCTTACCAACTCTTTTGCCACTTGTTGTTTTGCTTGCTGAGGTGTTCTCCTCTTGAATGCCTCAGGTTCAGGGTTGTAGCCGGTGGTGCGGCTAAGTAGTTTTGTTGCTGGGTTTGCTGAGGATGCCTCGAGGTTGCGAGTTAGCTTTTGTCCTTTTGTAGTATGCTTCAGACTTGAGAACTTTTAGTGGGTTTGTGTCAGGTGTTTGACGCCCACTGATTGTTTAAGGTCGTTCTTAGATATTTAGCTAGTTGCTAGTGTCTACTTTTGTGTTAATTGTTCTTGCTCTCTAGGGAAGATTTATGCTAGGATGCCTATAAGTATTTTCAACTATAAAACCAACTATTATTACTATATCAAGCACATTATGTTTTAGAACTCTAAATCACTATATTTAAATAACGTACAAACCACTTCGATATCATCAATATAAATTTAGTGTAATGCAAGCCTTGAGTTTTTTTTTTGGGATGCTTGACTCATGTAGGATGTCTAACCTGTTTACTATAGTATTTTTCGCTGCGTTTAACTACTTTTTCTTCTGGTGGACTCGTGAGCCACTAAGCCGAGGGATACAGCTAATTACCTAACATAAAATAAACTTCTTCAATAAAACATTTAAATCATATTTTTAGTATTGAGACGGAGTGTTGCCTGAACATTTGTAGTTATCCCCTGCTGACGTGGCTTCATGACGCTCATTTTCCCTTACTCTGATATTTCATCATTGTGATAAAAATGCGGGTTATGACAGTTGGTAACAGAGTGAGGTTCTGCAAGAGGGGCGGTTGATTTGGCAAGTTGGTCGAACAACTTTCCCTCAACCAAAGCTCTCGTCGTGTCATTTATTGCATACACACACCGGTATGTCATCAGTATATCTTGATGGAAGAATGAACACTACACTCATAACACAAAAGAAGAAGTATACGGGGCATATTATGTAGTATGTGATGCATAATATTTGTTTGTATATAGATCTACCATAGGTGGTGACATGTGACGGTTATGTAGTATGAGATGCATAACCACCATCACATGGATGCCCATTAGCACGTTTTACCTATTTCATTACATACAATATTATGTAGTATGGATGCATAACATTGTATGTGTACGCCACTCATACATGCATTAAGGCTTTTCTTTAGAATGCATAACACTACATACATATCATATCATCACATAAGCACACGTGCCAAGTTAAAGATCTACAGGATGACATATGTACACACATGATTTGAAATAAAAATATAATCATTCATGCACTCATATAATAGGCACAAGAGTCATAAGGATGAGGGTGTTTCCCCCTAAGTAGGACATGCAATCATTTATTTTAAATCCCAAAGCAAGCTAGCAGCATGAGCAAGTATCTAAGGTTTTATGTCTGAGCTAAGTTGTAAGTCTAGCATGTTATGCAAGGTGTTGATAGAACATTTATTGTTTGTTTAGAATGCCGGCTAAGCGTCTGGTGACAAGGAATACTCCCCAGTCAGAGTGAGTATCTTCTAGTGCCCAGAGTGAGGCCGTGATAGAGGGATTGTGACAGAGTAATGAGGCCCTGTCGAGGCAGATGCTGGAGATGTAGTCGTAGATTCAGTCGTTGTTGTCAGACGTGGGGAGTCAGTCGTAGAGGGTGCAAGAGCCCTCCGTGGAACTATCTATCCTCATTCCCCACGCTCCTCTAGTGCCCCCTGCGGTGTTACCACCAGAGATGACTTTCATTTTGTGCTATCAAAGGTTAGGACCCCCTATGTACGATGGCAAGATAGATTTTATTGCATTAGATGACTGGATGATTTCCATCGAGTAGTTTTTCACCTACTCTGGTATCTCTGTGGACCAGAGAGTGATAGTTGCCGCTTATCAACTCAAGGGCATGGCCAAGAGTTGGTGGTTGAGGGAGAAAGAAAGCTTGAAGGATGGATGCTCGTGGGAGTCCTTCATGGAGTTGTTGTTGAAGAAGTTCTTGCTGTCTGTGGAAAGAGATCGGTTGATGAATGATTCCCTTCAGTTAAAGCAAAGGCAGCTTACTTTCAGTGAATACGAGGTGGAGTTCAGTAAGCTGAGCCGCTTTGCTCCTAACTTGGTATCTTTAGAATCCAACCAAGTCAAGCGATTTCCGGGCGGTCTTCGAAATGACATCCAGCAGCTTACCAGTGCCTACAGATTTGGGACTTATTCTGAGGTGGTAGAGGCTGCTCTGAAGGTGGAATCCATTGACAATGCCAAGGTCAGAGGTCAGCAGATGAGGAAGGATAAGAGGAAGTCTGTTGAAGGTAAGGAATCACAGGAATCCGGGACTATTCGGAAGAAAAGAGGCAAGAAAGTCTGCAGTTTCTATGGTCGGACAAGCTACCCATTCGAGAGATGTTACCAGAGACTGGGAGATCGGAAGCAAGAGAAGGTGTAAGTGATTCAGGGCTCTCCCAAATAGAAATTAGTTTGTTCCAGTTGCAACAAGATGGGGCATGATGCAGCCCATTGCTGGAAGGAGAGGACCTGTTATCTATGTGGGCGGAAGGGGCATGTCAAGACCCGTTGCCCGCAAGCTCAACCCCCGTTGCAGCCAGTGCTACTTCAGGCCTTGCCGCCACTGCAGCTCTTGGATAAAGGGAAGGGCAAGTTGAATGTGGTGTCCGCGGATGAAGCTCAGACGTCGACCCAAGTTATTTCAGGTTAGATCCTAACCTAGTTTTATTTTCTAGGTATGATCTAAATGTCAATGTTCTTTTCCCTTAGTCATATATTTAATCTTACAGGAAAGTTTAAGGTAAGTAACAGCTGGGCGCGTGTCCTTTTCGATTCCGGTGCTACCCACTCATTCGTGACTAGAACTTTTGTAGAGCGTCACTGTTTTACCCTTAATCTAGTTGGCGACCCATTCTGTGTCAAGTTCCCCTCAGGTGATTCCGTGGTATCAGATCAGGGAATTAGGGGTTGTCCAATCTAGTTGGGAGATTTTCTCGCGGTTGCGGATCTAAAAGTTATAGAGTTGGAAGATTTTGATGTAATCTTGGGCATGGATTGGCTATCGAAGTACGATGCAGTAATCCGGTGTAAGGTTAGGCGTTTGGACTTAAAGATGGATGACGGTCAACACAGGAGCGTCTATGGTTATTCACGCCAAGATTCTCTGATCATTTCCGCAGTAAATGCTCGAAAGCTTTTGAATTCAGGATGCTTTGCCTGTTTGGTTTCAATGTTGGCGACAATTGTTAGTTTGTTGCTTGTGGAGGAGATTGCTGTAGTGCGCGAGTTTCCTGACGTGTTTCCTGATAATCTTCCTGGTCTTCTTCCTGAGAGAGATGTTGAGTTTGTCATAGATTTAGAACCGGGTACTCGTCCTATCGCTAAAGCTCCGTACCGTATGGCTCCGCGTGAGTTTGGAGAGCTGCGTACCCAGTTAGACGAGCTATTGTAGAACGGTTTCATTAGGCCAAGCTTGTCACCGTGGGGTGCTCCCGTTCTGTTTGTAAAGAAAAACGATGGATCAATGAGGCTGTGTATAGATTACAGAGAATTGAATAAAGTGACCATAAATAACAGATATCCCTTGCTGAGAATCGATGATCTGTTTGACCAGTCGCGTGGTAGCTCTATATTTTCCAAGATTGACCTGCGTTCGGGTTATTTTCAGTTGAGGATTCATGAGGCACACATTCCACGAACTGTTTTTCATTCATGGCATGTTCATTTTGAGTTCTTGGTAATGTCTTTTGGATTGACTAATGCACCTGCCGCATTCATGGATTTGATGAATAGAGTATTCAAGGAGTTCCTTCATCACTTTGTCATCGTGTTCATAGATGACGTTCTAGTCTACTCCCGCAATGTTGAAGAGCATGCGCAACACTTGCAATTGGTTTTGTCAACTTTGAGAGAGCACAAGTTGTATGCTAAGTTGATCAAGTGCGAGTTTTGGCTACCTCAAGTCTCCTTCTTAGGCCATGTGATGAATAAATATGGGATAATGGTTGATCCGGAGAAAATAGCTGCAGTGATGGATTGGAGTAGGTCTACCACTCCCAAGGAAATAAGAAGTTATCTTGGGCTGGAAGGCTACTATAGAAGGTTTGTGGAGAGATTCTCTACATTATCTACGCCTTTGACAAAGTTGACGCAGAAGCATGTAGCCTTTATTTGGAGTGATAAGTGTGAAGAGAAGTTACAGGAGTGATAAATGTGAAGAGGTGTTACAGGAGTGATAAGTGTGAAGAGTCAGTTTTGACCATGCATACTGAAGTATTGGAGTATGTTGTGTATGTGGATGCATCACATGTTAGGCTCGGATGCGTGTTGATGCTGGAGGGCAATTTTATTACGTATGGGTCTAGGCAGCTAAAGGTTCATGAATGGAATTACCCTATACATGACCTGGAATTTGCAGCAGTGATCTATGCCCTCAAGTTGTGGAGACATCTGTTGTAAGGTGCTATATGTAAGATTTATACTGATCATAAAAGTTTGAAGTACGTCTTCACATAGAAGGAACTGAATTTGCGCCAACATAGATGGCTGGAGTATGTGACCGACTATGATGTTGAGATCCAGTACCACCCGGGCAAAGGTAATGTGGTAGCCGACGCCCTGAGCAGGAAGACAACTAAATTTTTTATCCTTTCGGTGGATTCACTGGTGGAAGAATTTCTACTGATGCAAATCTCAGTGGGAAGTGGCAGCTCGACTAGTGAATTAGAAGTGTTAGAGACTTCGTGGATTACACTTACTAGATTGCATCAAAAGGAGGATCCAGATCTATTACATCTTTATAGTAGAGCTACGAAGGTTGAGTTGCCAGAGTTTTCTATTGATGATATGGGAACCCTGAGATACCGTGGTAGGCTTTGCATTCTCACTGTTAAGGATATTAGGTATCAGTTGTGCAAGGAGGCACATGGTTCTAATGTGGCCTACCACCCCAGTTCGACCAAGATGTACCAGGATATGAAACAGATTGCTTGGTGGATGGGTATGAAGGGGGATGTAGCAAGGTTTGTATCTGAATGTTTCACCTATAATTGAGTTAAGGCCAATCATGGAAGGCCTGTAGGCTAGTTAAAACCTTTGGAGATCCCGAGTTGGAAATGGGAGAGTATCTCGATGGACTTTATTACTGGATTGCCGAGATATCCCAGAGGGCATGACTCAGTTTTGGTGATCGTGGATAGACTGACGAAGAGTACTCACTTCATGCCATTCAAGATTGACTACTCCATGAAGAAAATAGCTGAATTGTATTTGGACGAGGTCATCAGGTTGCATGGAGTACCTGCCACTCGAGTAGTCTGTCCCTGTCTGCGTTCGGGCGCCATTTTGATGGTCAAAACGGCGTCATATCAACAATTGGTTAACATGAAATTTGTTACTCTCGACTAGATCTACAAGGTTCATGTTGACCACTTTTCGATTCGAAGCCATCCTCAACCTGTATTTTGTATTTTCCCAAAACCGCTGGTAAATAAGCCGTATTATTGATTTCTACTCGAGTACCATTGATCTACTCGATTACTACTGATTTATCTCGAGTATAATTGTTTTTTTTCCTCGAGTAATATTGTATTCTTTCGAGTCCTAGTGATTTTACTCGAGTATTTTACGTTCCTCTCGAGTACTTTGCTCTCATTCTTGTGTAGCCTTCATTCCTCTCGAGTAGTCCGCTGCTGTTTGCGTCGGGTGCCTTTTTGATGTTTAAAACTGCATTGTATGGAATAATGGTCAACATGAAATGTGTTCGTCTCGATAAGATCTACAAGTTTCATGTTTGGCACGTTTTGATTTGAAGTCATCCTAGAACTCTATTTTCATTTACCGCGAAACTGCTCGTATTTGGTCTGTTTCCCTTCCGGTTTAGACAAGAATATTTTATGAATACACACACACACACACACACAGATATATATATATATATATATATATATATATATATATATATATATATATATATATATATATATATATATATATATATCTTTATTATATAAGCAAAGACCTAATCAGCTCATGGTGTAACATTTATATCCAAAAATATCCTCATTAAAACAAGTTTTGGTGAGTTAATTTAAGGGTCTTTTGGTCTTTCGACGGACTCAGGGTAATAAAGATTATGCTTAGCGCTTAATAAAGGTGATTTGTTGGCTCTCTGCATCGCCCTAAAGCAAAGCAAACCACGCAGTGTTCCCTAAACTTCGGAGATGACCCTCGCGCGCTTTCGCGATTTCAGAGCCGACGACCGAAATTGCCGGCTTCTTCCATGGAAAGGTCTTCCTCCCTCCGCCTGCAACCGAAATTCCCGGATTCTTCTAGCGCAATAAACCCTCGCGCTCTCTCCTCCTCGCTGAACCCCTCGAGCTACCTCCACTGGTTGCAGCTTCGTTAGAGAAGATCGCTGGGAGCGGGCTTCCTCTTATGCCATTTTGGAAAGCTCCTCGAACTTGCACAGGGCTTGGGCTTTGCGGCCGGATCCATGGAGGAAAACGGCAAACTCTGCGGGCAAGGCTAGGGCTCCAAAGGAGATATCTCAGGCGATTTCCTCCCCTCAACCAGTCACCTCGTGCATACTCCAAGTAGGCCAACACATCTCTACATTTCCTCTTCCCTGATTTATTTCAAACCCTGATTTTGCCTCTTCCGCCATTTTGGGAAGTGCCTCGAACTCGCACAGGACAAGGGCTCTGCGGCCAGATCCATGGGGGAAAAGGGCAAACTCTGCGGGCAGGGCTAGGGCTCCGAAGGAGATATCTCACACGATTTCCTCCCCTCAACCAGCCACCTCGCGCATACTCCAAGCAAGCAAACACATCTCTACATTTCCTCTTACTTGAATTCTTTTGAACACTGATTTTTTCATTACCTTATCCCACAATTGTGTCTGCCTCAACAGCATCTTTCATTACAATCTTTAGTAGAGATTGTTCCAGTGCTTCACTGCTCCTTTCATCATTCAAGGTTTATCTGAAATGTATTGATATCTCATAGTATACAATCCTCTCTTTCAACTTAACTATTGTAAATTTGACCGATCTTTGGAGAGGCCAGCCTTATTTACTGTTGGGAATACTCTGGTCTGTGATGATCTTGAAGAAGCTAAAATTCTTAGCTGGAATGGAGAGAGACACAATGGTAAATGCATGTGTAAGCTCTCATTTGCTATTTTTATGAACTTATAAATGATGCTTACTTCCATTGGGTAAAATCTGTTAAGTCAGGTACAATGACTGGTGGGTTCAGTGCTGGAATGGAAGCTAGGTCAAATAAATTGGATTAAAGCACAATTGAAGGTCTGTATACTCTCTTAATTTGATCATTAAATATTTTATTTTTATCTTATCTATACATTCTTATTTGGTGCTTTGCAGCCTTTAAGAAAAATAAAGGCAAACTGGAATCAGAAATTGAAGCACTTGGCTCACCCAGGGAGTTGCAAATTAAAGAATCAGAAATATCAGAAAGAATATCTGGCTGGATACGAAGATGCATTTTTCCCATAAGGAACAGGTTGAATGGATAAATCACTGAAATATTTTCTCTTTTTCGCTCATAAATTGCTTGCCATGCACAATTTATCCTGGATGATTTTTTTATCTTTGAAAAAACTTTATGAGAATTTCAGATTTGACCATGTCATGGACTTATATTTTTTGTCTTAGTAACCATTAAGTTGACAGTTCAACGAGAAATAGTTAGGCTGCCTCTATTTGACCTATAGGTTGGGATTTTGAATTATGATAATATTTTCTCGATTTCATGATGTTAGGGGTAAAATCTCTATTTGACCTATTAGGTCGTGTAAGATCTCTTTATAGAAAATTCAAATTATCCTTAAATCTCTTTATCTGGAAAGTAGTAATGGGCAAAAACTTTTACTTATAAAAATGGGGTCCCTTTAAGAAAGTTTGTCATATTGCTGCTATAGTTGTTTATTTCTGTGTGTATATTTACTGTTATAGTTGTTGATTATTTATAATGTTGTTTATTCCTGTCTGTATTACTTAAACCTTCAGGTGTTCTTATTACTTATGTGAAACAATGCTCATGTGTTCTTATTACATCGTTCTGGAATATGCTTTAAATCAAAAAAAATCATTTATGCACACTCTCTCAACTACATCACATGTTATTTTGTATTTTGGTTAATTATGTTCATATATATTTAGATGTAATGGAGAGAGGGAAGGGAGTGTATGCAGGCATAGCAGAATAATTCATGGCCTGGAGCATGAGAATGGAAAATAGAAATATTGTATTTGCTCTTTGGACTACGCTGCAATACTCATTGTAGATTATGTTTGAACTATACTGCAATAAGCAAAAAATCACTATTTAGAGCAATCTTTTTTAGGGGTAAACATAGTGTATAAGTACTTGAACACATTGTAGAAGTAACTATGGATTTCAGAAAATTACTCCCCAAAATCAGCATTATTTCGAGGTGTCGCATCCTATTTAAGTGTGTTCTCTAGCAACACCGCAAAAATGTAGATGATATTTTAGATTGGTTGAACTCATCCAGAACTATACATGATTGAATGGATATCAATGAAAAATGATGCCGCCAACGACAAATACCGCCGCCAGCGACAAATGTAGCTGCCCGCCACAAATGCCACCGCTAACGACAAATGTCACCGCCCACGACCGATGTCTTCCCCCACAACCGGTGTTGTCCCCCACGTCCAATGTTAGTGCTTACGTCCAATGTGGGCACCCACGTCCAATGTGAGCGCCCACGACTAATGTCGGCGCCCACGACCAATGTATTTGCTCCCAACCAATGTTGTCACCCCCGACCAATGTTACCCCCCGACCAATATCGTCGGCCCTGACCAATGTCGCCGACCCCAACCAATGTCTCTGTCAACGACCAAAGTCCCCCAGGACCAATGTATCCGCCACAACCGACGTCTCTCACCACGACCGATGTCGGCGCGCTCCACCAATGTCACCCACTACGATAGATGTCGCCGCCCATTACATATGTCGTCTCCCCCAACTGATGTCACACATCATGACCAATGTTGCTTCCACGACAAATGACACTCCCACGACTAATGTTGCCACCACGACAAATGATGCTCTCACGATAAATGTCGCCCTCCCACGACAAATGTCTCCCCCACGACAAATGTCACCCCACGACAAAAGACTCCCCCATGACAAATGTCGCCCCCACAATAAATGTCACCACCACGACAAATATTGCCAGCACGGGGTCCCCGTGCACGACTGCTTGTATATATATATATATATATTTTAAGCTCTTATACTTAGGTCATTAGAAGGAAAAGGAAAGTCTTATGTTCATCTTCTCCGATTTTCTCCCGAACCGAAACCGTGCGACGACTCCTCCCGTTCGTGAATCTTCTGGTGGCCGCCGACGGTGCTCTGTTAGTCGAAATCTTCAACCGAGCATAGATCTGGAAAGCTCTCGCCAAGAGCTACGCCATCGTTGTAAAACATTCCCCATTCCTCGAGATTTCTTGTTAGGATTTTTCGGCTCTAACCCCTTTTCGGCCATTTTTGTTTAGATTTCAACTCCTCCCGTATTCTTTTACCCCGATCTTCGATGTGGAGTGATTTGGATAGTTTTCTCCGGTAAAGCCAAGGCAAGTGGCTCCTTTCCTCTCATTTTCCTTAAGTTCTTATGGTAAGACTGTCATCTTATATTAATGATCATGTTTCTTTTAGAGTATAAGATGTCAAAACGTTTTAGGCTTACACTTAGAGTAAATTTATCGACGCCGTTGAGCGTAGAATGTGTTGCGCTTAGTTTAGGTCGATTATAGGTCGTGGTCTTCGGGTTAGTGTTGTAATACTTGTGCTGATTTTGAGATGGTGATGTTGGGGATATGAGTGTTGGTTGTGCTTAGCATACCACCCAACCGGGAGGCCCCTTCTTTCTGTGGATCATCACAGTGGGGGTATGCTTAGTTTCCCCTTTCCTGGACTGTTGGGTTCTGGCTGGCACGGTTTGGCCATGTTTGTGGACCACGGTACAAATCGTGAGATGGTTGAGGATCCGGAGTTGGGCTTAGGGCGCTTGAGGTTGTCGCCCTCTCTGGCCTACAACACAGTCATACCATGTGTTGATGATCCACCCTCTTCTGATCCGTTTTGTGCTCAGTTGTTTTCTTGTGATTTATGCCACAGTTTGCTAAATTTTGCTGATTATGCTCAGACTTGTTCACCTTCGCAGTTGGTGCATTCTTTTTAATTTAGAGGTTATTATATTGGCTAACCTTTCTCTACTTATTCTATTTGGCTAACTGTTGCTGTTTTGTTTGTTTTTGCATTCTTCCTCCTTGGGTTGGCTTTAGTACACCAACCTTCATTTGGCTTACTCACTTACTTACCTATTCTTTTGCCACTTGTTTTTTTGCTTGCGGAGGTGTTCTCCTCTTGAATGCCTCAGGTTTAGGGTTGTAGCCGGTGGTGCGGCTGAGTAGTTTTATTGCTGGGTTTGCTGAGGATGCCTCAAGGTTGCGAGGTAGCTTTTGTTCTTTTGTAGTATGCTTCAGACTTGAGAACTTTAGTGGGTTCGTGTCAGGTGTTTGACACCCACTGGTTGTTTAATATCGTTCTTGAATATTTGGTTAGTTTCTAGTGTCTACTTTTGTGTTAGTAGTTCTTGCTCTCTGGGAAGAATTTATGCTAGGATGCCTATAGGTATTTTCAACTATAAAACCAACTATTATTACTACATCATGTACATCATGTTTTAGAACTCTAAATCACTATATTTAAATGCCGTACAAACTACTTCGATATCATCACTATAAATTTAGGTAATGCATGCCTTGATTTGTTTTTGGGATGCTAGACTCATGTAGGATGTCTAAACTGTTTACTATAGTATTTTTCGCTGTGTTTAACTACTTTTCTTCTCGTGGACTCGTGAGCCACTAAGCCGAGGGATACGGCTAATTGCATAACTTAAAATAAACTTCTTCAACAAAATATTTAAATCATATTTTTAGTATTGAGTCGGAGTGTTGCCTGAGCATCTGTAGTTATCCCCTGCAGACATGGCATCATGACGCGCATTTTCCCTTACTCTAATATTTCGTCATCGTGGTGAAAATGCGGGTTGTGAGACTATGACCCTAGACTATACAAAATGAGTCAAACTAAACATCTTAATAGTAATCCTAGCCCAAATCAGTAATAAGGTTCTAACAATATCTATGACAGTTGGGTAATTTGTTGTATATAGTAGGTCAAAGATCGTCTAATATACTATAGATTCATCGGGTGAAGGTTGTTTTTGTCCAAGTAAAATTCGGCGAGTATTAGTTGGGGCAGTGTCAATTCATCGAGTATCCATTGAAATTTCTGCAGGTAATGCTTGACGTTGAGTGTTGCTATATTCGTCGATTATTAGGCATTGAGTTCGTCGGGTATGATACTTTGTGTTAAGTGTTGCTGCAAATCATCGAGTAATAAACCCTGGCATTGAGTGATGTTTTAGAGTAAGTCCAATTCAACGAATGTTAGGCGTTCAGTCGACGAGTAAAAAGCTTTAGCGTTGAGTGTCTCTGCCTCCTCTAAGTAAAGCATTGAGTTCGTCGAGTATGAGTTTAGCGTTGAGAGAGATTTGAGTCTAAGTCCAATTCATCGAGTTATCTCGACAAATTTGTCGAGTAATGCCAGTATTGTTGAGTGTATAGCCTTGACATTGAGTGGAATTGAGTGTTTGTGAGACTAAGTATAAAGTGCTGAGTATGCTAAATACACTCAATGCGGATTTGAGTGGACTCAACACGACGTTGAATGAAGGTGTATTCGTTGAGTTATCTAACTTGGCGTTGAGTGCATTGAATGCACTTAACGCGGTGTTGAACGAAGGTGTATTCGTTGAGTTATCTTGCTTGGCGTTGAGTGCGTTGAATGCACTCAACGCGGCGTCGAGTGCACTCAGCGCGGTGTCGAGTGCACTAGACGCTTTTTCCCTGGTCTTAGTATTTTAGGTCGATTCGGCATGTATCTATTATATTGGTCCAGTATACTTGACGAATCGGCTTGGACTTAAGAATTTCTCGCCTAATTAAGTGGAATTCATCAGGTATAGTTTATAAGGATTGTGCTTTAGAACTTTCATCCTTAATCTCAAAGGAGAGTTCCTATGGCTTAGTTGAGGTTATAGGAGTTTATAGATGATAAGTGTGACCTTTGGTTGGTAGTGGAAACAGGACCCCTAATCTAGTGCCAAATTTTGAATCATTACACTGCTGGAGCTATTTTTGGACCATGGGATTAAGTTGGACAAAGAGGGCATCACCACAGTACCTTGTTCATATGTTTGGATTGGTGGATTGAGTTGGATATTGAGACAACCACCCTACTGTCCTGTTGAGAAAATCGGACTGTCTCATCGTGTTGGACAATGTTTCCACCACCACAGTACCCTTCTTGGAATGTTTTGGTTCAATAAGTTTGTGTTGGATAATGTGGACACCGACTGAAGACCATTTCCTTCTAGTGTTAATGATTCATATGAGTAGAATTATTAGGACGTTTCCGCGTATTATATAGATATATGTTGCTCAGCTTACACTAGCAGGTATTCCAGAAGCATGACTTTGTTTCGCACTAGGTGCAATCTACTTACTCTTGGACTTTATAAGTTAAATCTTTTATCACTGTCTATAGCTATTTTAATGTGTTCTGACAACTTCCTTATATGTGGGTTGGTGAACTTTATCCCTCTTTCGTTTATTGCTAACCTTTTCATCTTTGATCACCACATGTATAATCTTACTAAAGTATTCTTTTCTTGTGATTGCCTCAGGTTTGGAGCAGTAGCCGGTAGAGCGTCTAAGAGTTTTGGTTTTGGGCTGGTGTTCTGCAACCGGCTTTTCCTCACCGTTTGTAAGGTAGTGTGTTCTTTTTCTCTTGTTCAGACATACATACATTTTAGTGGATTCGTGACAGGAATGTTGACGCCCACTGGATTTTGTTTAATGTTAAGTACTTGTTAGCTGCTAAGACCTTTTTCTATATCATTGTGCTGATTTACTTACTCTTTGGGAAGGTTTTATATTAGAATGCATTTTAGATATTTTAAAATTATAAAATAATTACTTGTACCATCTCATACTTATCATCTTTCAAAGCTAAAGTTATTATACTTTAATGAACGTACAAACTAATTTCTATACTTATAATAAATCTAAAGTCTTGCATAACATGGGTCATTCTATGAGGACGTTTATAATCATGTAGGAAGTTAATCAAGATAAATAAACTATTTTCCACAACGTACAATTATATTTTCAATTGTGGACTAGTTGATCCACATTGCCGAGTGATACGACCATATAAAACTTAAGTAAAATCATGATTTTCTCACATCAAAACTTGGTATTTTCATAAACTATGTTAGGATTTGTGTTTTCTTGAACGTCTATAGTTATCCCATGCACGGTGTGACATCACGACAACTGTTTTGTCTTATTTTGATATAAAACTCGGAGAAAATGCGGGTTGTGACAGTTGGTATCAGAGTTATGGCATGTTTGAAAATTGGTCGAGCAACCATCTCAAGTCAGTTTTAGACGTGTAGTTCCATTGCATACACACACTGATGTGTCATCAATATATCTTGGATGAAGTATGAACACAACACACATAAGCATGATAAGAAGTATACAGGGCATATTATTTATTATGGGATGCATAATATGTGTTTGTATATGGATCCTCATAGTAAGCAACATGTAACTGCTATATAGTATGAGATGCATAACAATCATCACATGAATGCACATTAGATTTTGATTTTCATTGCATGCGATATTATGTAGTATGAGATGCATAATATTTCATGTGTACGCCGCTCATAACATGGACTAAGGACTTTTATAGATTGCATAGCACAACATGAATGACATAATATTACATTAGCACACATGCCAAGGTAAAGATTTACATGATGATACACGTACACACATGATTTTGAGTCAAAAAGGAAAAAGAATTCATGAATATATGGGTTAGGCACATGAGTCAGTAGGATGACGGTATATCATCCTAAGTTTAGGCATGACATCATTAATGAAATTCCCAGAGCAAGTTAGCAACATAAGCAAGTATTTGAACAAGTATTTTCTGAACTAAGTTGTGTAGTTCTAGTGGTAAGCTAAGTTTTGATTAGTTGTTAATTGGGTTATAAGAATGTTGAGACGTCCTGCGACGAGGTCGACTCCCCAATCTGAGGGCGAGTCATCTACAGCTCAGAATTAGGCCATGATGGGACTGCGACAGAGCATTGAGGTACTATCTAGGAAAATGTTGGTGATGCAGTCGCAGATCCAGGCCTTATTTTTTATTGTTTTCGGGCAACTGATTATAGTGTAAGACCCTGCCGTGGGTCAAGATATTCCTGTTCCCCCAGCTCCTCTGGTGCCTCCAGCTATGTTGACAATAGAGATGAACTTCATATTCCATTTTCAGCGATTAGGACCTCCTACCTACGATGGTAGGGCAGATTTGAGGCCTTGGATGACTAGATTATAACTATCTAGGAGATGTTCTCTTACTTAGGAGTTTATGACGACCAGAGAGTGATGGTTTCTACCTACCAGCTAAAGGGCCTGGCTAAGAGCTGGTGGATGAGAGAAAAGGAGAACTTGAAGGATGGATGTTCTTGGGAAGCCTTCAAAGTGCCATTGTTGAGAAAGTTTCTGCCATCAGTCGAGCAGAACAGCTTGATGAATAATTTTCTATACCTGAAGTAAAAGCAGCTCATGGTGAGTGAGTATGAGGTGGAATTTAGTAAGCTGAGCCGTTTTTCCCCTGACCTTATATCCTCGGAATCAACTAGGGTCAAGCATTTTCTGGGTGGTCTGAGGAATGACATCTAGCAACTGACCAGTGCTTGTGGATCAGGAAGTTATGCTGAAGTTGTATAAGCCGCTCTAAAAGACGAAGCGATCGACAATGTTAAGAATTAAGGTCAGCAAATTAGTAAAGATAAGAGTAATTTATAGGAGGGTAAGAACTCTAAAGAATCTGGTCCTACTTAAGGAAGAGAAGCAATGAGTTGTGCAGTTTTTGTGGTCGGTCGAGCCACCCGTTTGAAAATTGTTTCAAGAGAAAAGGAGCTCAGAAGAAGGAGCTAGTACATGCTATTTAGGGGGCTCCCAAAGGAGATCTGGTATGTACTCTATGCAAGAGAAAGGGGCATGATGCTGCCCATTACAGGTTTAAGGATAAGGTCTGCTATCAGTGTGGACAGAAGGGGAATGTTAAGTCAAAGTGCTCGCAGTATCATTCCACGTTGTAGCCAGTGCCACTTTAGGCTTTTCCACCACCGTAGTATTTGGACAAAGGGAAGGGCAAGCTGAACGTGGTGACCTTGGAAGAATCTTAGACGTCTACCCAAGTTATGTCAGGTTAGATCATAAAATAGTTTTGTTTTCACCTCATAGTTGTAGTTTTGATGTTGTTTAATTAATCATGTAAGCAATTTTATAGGGATGTTTAAGGTAAAGAACCGTTGGGCGTGTTTTCTTTTCGATTCTAGCGCTACCAAATCGTTTATGGCTAGGGACTTTGTAAAGTGCCATCGTTTGGCTCACGATTAAGTTGGTGATGCATTTCATGTCAAGTATTCCTCTAGTGACTCAGTGGTTTCGTACCAGGGTATCCTGGTTTGTCTGATTCTTTTAGGCAATTTCCAAGCTGTTTCTGATTTGAAGGTGATAGACATGGAAGACTTCGATGTGATCTTGGGCATGGACTGTTTGTCCTTATATGATGCAGTCATTCAGTGCAAGGTCAAGCGCTTGGACTTCAAGATGGATAATGGTCACCCCAGGAGTGTTTATGGTTATCCGCACCAGGATTCCCTGATTATTTCAGCGGTATGGGCTAGGAAGCTTTTAGATTCCGGTTCTTTTGATTATTTGGTTTCTGTTTTGGGAACCGTTAGTAGTTTGCCACATATCAAGAATGTTTCGATGGTGTGTGAGTGTCATGAAATTTTCCCAGATAATCTTCCCGGTTTTCCACCTGACAGAGATGTAGAGTTTGTCATAAATATGGATCTGGGTACTCGTCTTATTGCCAAGGCACCGTACTGCATGACCCCTTGAAAGCTAGATGAGCTACAGAACCAGCTGGATGATCTTTTGTAGTGTGGTTTTATTAGGAAAAGTTATTCTCAATGGGGTGCTCCCGTGTTGTTTGTAAAGAAAAAAGATGGATCCACGAGGCCGTGCATTGACTAGAGGGAACTGAATAAGCTGACCTTGAAGAATAGGTATCCCTTGCAGTGAGTAGATGATTTATTTGATTTATTGCGTGGTAGTACTGTTTTTTAGAAGATTGACCTTCGTTCATGCTACCATCAGTTAAGGATTCATTAGATGGATATTCAACGGACCACTTTCCATTCTCAGCATAGACATTTGAGTTCTTGGTGATGTCCTTTAGTTTGACTAATGCACACTCTACCTTCATGGACATGATGAACAAAGTGTTCAAGGATTTTTTATTCTATTTTGTGGTTGTGTTTATATACGATGTTCTAGTTTATTCCCGTAGTGCTGAGGAACATGCCCAACACTTACGTTTGGTTCTGTCTGCCTTGATGGAGCACAGGTTGTATGCTAAGTTAACTCAGTGTGAGTTTTGGCTACCTTAGGTTTCCTTCGTGGGTCATGTGGTTAATAAGGACAGGATTTTTATTGACCCATAGAAGATTTATGCCGTAATAGATTGGAACAGACCTACCACACCAAAAGAGATAAGAAGTTTCCTAGGGTTGGCAGGGTATTATAGGAGATTTGTGGAAGGTTTCTCTTCATTTTCCGCACCATTAACTAAGCTTATACCGAAGAATGCGTCGTTCATTTGGAGCGATAAGTGCGAAGAAGCTTTTCAGGAGTTGAAAAAGAGATTATATACTACTCCAGTTCTATCTCTGCCTACGAAAGTAGTAGAGTATATCGTTTATGTGGTTGCTTTGCATGTTAGGCTTGGTTGCATGTTGATGCAAGAAGGCAAAGTGATTGTGTATGGGTCGAGGCAGTTAAAGACTCACGAAATAAATTACCCTATGCATGATTTGGAGTTTACTGCTGTAATTTATGCCTTGAAACTGTGGAGGCATCTATTGTATGGCACCTTATGTAAGATCTATACAGACCATAATAGTTTGAAGTATGTTTTCACTCAGAAGGAGTTGAATTTGCGGCAGCAGAAATGGTTAGAATATGTCACAGATTATGATGTTGAGATCCAATGTCATCCGGGCAAATCTAATGTGGTAGTGGACGACCTGTGTAGGAAGACTATGCAAATCTTTGGACTTTCAGTGGAATCCTTGGTAGAAGAGTTTCTGTTAATGGGTATCTCGGTCAGAAGTTGCGACTCATCTTGAAGTATGTAGGTGGTTGAGCCTTCATGGATTAAACTTATAAGGCCACATCAAAAGGATGATCCTTATCTGCTGTAGCTCTACAATATAACTGAGAAATGGGAGTTACCAGTCTTTTCTATTAATGACACGTGTACTTTGAAGAACTGCATTAGATATTGTATCCCTGTTGTTGAGGATATTTGAGTTAAGATGTGTAGTGAGGCACATTGATCAAGTGTTGCCTACCACCCTGGATCTACAAAGATGTATAGAGATCTGAAGCAGATCTTTTGGTGGTATGGTATGAAGAATGACATAGCCAAGTATGTATCATAGTGCTTCACTTGTAAGCGAGTTAAGGCTGATCATGGAAGGCCTGGAGTCAATTGATGCCTTTAGATATTCCAAGTTGGAAATTAGAGAGTATTTCCATGGATTTTATTACTGGTTTGCCGAGATCTCCCCGAGGTCATGATTCAGTTTTGGTTATAGTGGATAAACTGACAAAGTGTTATCACTTCATTCCGTTCAAGATAGAATACTCCATGAACAAGATATCAGAGTTATACTTGGATGAGGGTATCAGGTTACATGGAGTACCTATTAGTATTGTGTCAGATCGAGACTCTAGGTTGACGACTCATTTTTTGAAAAGTTTACATGAAGGATTGGGTACCGATCTAATGTATTTTACCGCTTATCATCCGCAAACAAATTATCAAACAAAGAAAGTAAATCAGATCATGGAGGATATGATCAGATATTAAATTTTGGACCATGGATGAGCGTGGGATGAGCGACTTAGATTAATGGAGTTCGCTTATAATAACAGTTATCAAGAGAGCTTGCAGATGTCCCCATTTAAGGCCTTGTATGAGAGACATTGCAAAACTCCTTTTTTTCGGTCCGAGGTTGGTGAAAGACCGTTGCTGGGTCCTGAAGCGCTAGAAGAAATGGATATTTCTGTGAGACATATAATAGAAAAGCTTTGTATTGCTCAGGAGCATTATAAAAGGAACGATAATCGGAGGAGGACCGATCTGGAATTTGTAGTTGGCGACGTGGTGTTTCTTAAAGTTTCCCCGATGTTTGACGTCAAGAGGTTTGGTAAGAACCATAAGTTGGATCCTATGTATGTAGGACCCTTCAAAATTATTGAACGTATTGTAAGGTCAGCTTATAGGCTTGATTTGCCCACAAGTTTTCCTGGTGTGCATGATGTGTTCCACGTAAGCTAGTTGCTGAAGTGTGTGCTTAGCGATAGATAGATTCTTGATTCTGTGCCCATGTTGGAGCCTAACCTTTCTTATGTCGAAGTGCATGTTCGCGTTCTGGATACTCAAGATCGAGTGTTAAGAAGGAAGACCATACCAATGGTAAAAGTTTTGTGGCGGAACAAAGACGTGGAAAGTGCAACTTTGGAGTCGGAGTCAGCTATGCCGGAGGCTCATCTTCATCTGTTCTCCTAATTTATTTTGGTATGTGTTTCTATTCTATAGACTTTGACTATTTTCCTTCAATAGGGGAATCTTTAGTTCGTAAAGTTTTGGGTCAAAACTTTCTTTTAGGTGGAATCGTAGTAACGCCCCTGATTTTTCAAGATTTATTTAGATTCTTTAGTGACGTATTTTGACATCAGGCCGTTACTATGACGTTTGTTTAACGGGCGCCATTGATGGAGAGTGGCTTTTTGCTCATTGGTACACGATATTTTGACTAAGAATGTTAGCATGGCTAATTTCTTGTAAGTTTTGATATTCCCTTGCGAGGCGGGGTTCGTTTTGGAACACGACGGAGCCTTTTTGTGAATGGTGGTGTTTTTACTTCGGGAAATTTTTACCCGAGTTTGGTTTGTCAGATCTTAGTTCCAACTTCGTCGTTGGATTCGTAGTGTAATATTTATATACGGTGCGAATTTCGTAGAAATCTGAGTTAGTGTGATTTTTGGTCATTTGGACGTTTTAATTATAATAATAATAAATTATTAAATTATATTATCTATGCCGTATAAATAGCCTCCGATTAGATGTAAACACTATTCATCGTCTCCTTCCCGAAACCGTCGGTCTGTTGTGAAAGAGCGAGAACGACAAACAATCCTAAGTTTTCAGTCGCCGATTGTAGGACCTTTGGTGCTCGAAATCATTGTTGGGGGTAGATTCAAATTGCTCTCACCGCGATCTATATTTCTACGGTGAGTTTTTCCTGTATCATCGATTTTTAGAGATTAGGGTATGCGGTTTTGACCCTCTTTCATCCTGAAAAGTTTCAGGATTTGCTGTTTAGGCGTTTTTTCATCCAGATCTGTGAGGAGGAGCGTTACTTGGCCGGATTTCTAGAGGTTGAGGCAAGTGGTGCTTTCTCACACTTGCCAAGTTCGGTTCTTGTGTTCTTTAAGGATTTTCTTCCCATTTCTCCTTATATTTTAGGAGTGGTGTATCGTTTGACCAAGAACAGCCTGCTGCATGTGTATGATTTCCAGTTCGGTCAAGGTAAGTTTCGTCTAATTTGACAGTAGCCTAAGTAAAATCCATTTTATAAGACTGCTAGCATAGACAAACTCGTTGAGTATAAGTCTATTAATCTGTTTACATTCATCCTATATGATTGTCAGTCTAAGTTAGAATTAGACGTCTATGACAGTTGGGTAATTCGTCTTATATAGTGGGTTAAAGATCGTCAAATATCCTCTAGATTCATCGGGTGAAGGATGTTTTTGTCCAAGTAAAATTCGGCGATTAACAGTTGGGGCAGAATCAATTCATCGAGTATCTGTTGAAATTTCGGCGAGTAATGCTTGTCATTGAGTGTTGCTATATTTGTCCAGTATCAGGCATAGAGTTCGTCGGGTATGATACTTGGCGTTGAGTGTTGCTGCAAATCGTCGAGTAATAAACCCTGACGTTGAGTTATGTTTTAGAGAAAGTCCAATTCGTCGAGTGTTAGGCGTTGAGTCGACGAGTAATAAGCTTTGGCGTTGAGTGTCTCTGCCTATGCTAAGTAAAGCGTTGAGTCCGTCGAGTATGCGTTTGGAGTTGTGAGAGATTTGAGTTTAAGTCTAATTCGTCGAGTTATCTTCACGAATTCATCGAGTAATGCCAGTGGCGTTGAGTGTATAGCCTTGGCATTGAGTGGTGTTGAGTGTTTGTGAGACTAAGTGTAAAGCACTGAGTATGCTGAATGCACTCAACGCGGCTTTAGTGGACTCAACGCGGCATTGAGTGAAGGTGTATTCATTGAGTTATCTGGCTTGGCATTCAGTGTGTTGAATTCAATCCATGCGGCATCGAGTGTACTCGACGCTTTTTCCCCAAACTTAGTATTTTAGGTCGATTCGTCGTGTATCTATTATATTCGTTGAGTATACTCGACGAATCAGCTTGGACTTAGGAATTTCTCGCCAAATTATGTGGAATTCGTCGGGTATGGTTTAGAAGGATTTTGCTTGGGAACTTTCTTCCTTTATATCAAAGGAGAGTTCCTATGGCTTAGTTGCGGTTATAGGTGTTTATGGATGATAAGTGTGGCCTTTGGTTTGTAGTGGATACCTGTACAGGACCCCCAACCTAGTGCCAAATTGTGAATCATTATATAGCTGGAGATATTTTTGGACTGTGCGGTTAAGTTGGACAAAGTGGCCATCACCACAGTACCTTATTCATATGTTTGGATTGATGGGTTGAGTTGGATAATGAGGCCACCACCCTTATGTCATGTTGAGACAATTGGACTGTCTGGTCGTGTTGGACAATGTTGCCACCACCACGGTACCCTTCTTGGAATGTTTTGGGTCTATAAGTTTGGGTTGGACAAAGTGGCCACCAACTTGGACCATTTCATTCCAGTGCTAATGATTCATATGAGTAGAATTGTTTGGAATTTTCCCTGTATTATATAGATATATGTTGCTCTGCTTACTCTGGTGGGTATTCCTGAAGCATGGATTCGTTGCGCACTTGGTGAAATCTCCTTACTCTTGGACTTTATAAGTTAAATCTTTTATCATTGTCTATAGCTATTTCGTTGTGTTCTAACAGCTTCCTTATATGTGGGTCGGTAACCCTTATCCCTCTTTGGTTTATTGCTAACCTTTTCATCTTTGATCACCACTTTTATAATCTTGCTGAGGTATTCTTTTCTTTTGAATGCCTCAGGTTTGGAGCAGTAGCCGGTAGAGCGGCTAAGAGTTTTGGTTTTTGGCTGGTATTCTGCAACAGTCTTTTTCTCACCGTTTGTGAGGTAGTGTGTTGTTTTTCTCTTGTTCAGCCATACATACATTTTAGTGTGTTCGTGTCAGGATTGTTGACGCCCTATGGATTTTGTTTAATGTTAAGTACTTGTTAGCAACAAAGTTCTTTTTCTATATGATTGTGTGGATTTACTTGCGCTCTGGAAAGGTTTTATGCTAGGTTGTATGTTAGATATTTTAAAATTATAAAAGTATTACATATACCATCTCATACATATTATCTTTCAAAGCTAAAGTTATTACACTTTAATGAACGTACAAACTAACTTCTATACTTATAAAAAATCTAGAGTCTTGCATAACATGAGTCATTCTATGGGGACGTTTATACTCATGTAGGAAGTTAATCATGATAAATAAACTATTTTCCACAGCGTACCATTATATTTTCAATTGTGCACTTGTTGATCCGCTGAGGCGAGGGATACGGTCATTCAAAACTTAACTTAAATCATGATTTTATCACATCATAACTTGGTATTTTAATAAACTATGTTAGGATTGATTTTTTCATGAACGTCTGCAGTTATCCCCTACACGGCGTGACATCATGACACATGTTTTCTCTTACTCTGATATACATTTAAATTCAGAGAAAATGCGGATTGTGACATATGAAAGTTATTAACTTAAGGTTTGCTAATCACCTAGAGGGGAGGGGGTGAATAGGTCTTTGAAAATTTCTTCATCTTTTTGTTGTTTTCTTTCTAAGTGAACTAGATCTTGTCCTTAGAACCGGCAATATAAAAGAAAAACAAGCAACACACCACATCACACAGTTATTTTTACTGGTTCCCCAATTGGGTACATCCACTTTCCCTCCCACATTTCTAACTTATGTTTGACAAGGCACAAACTCCTCCAAAAATTCTCCTCAAAGCTTACACATCAGGTCCTCAGCCATACACACAGGTTCTCTTCAGAACCCAACCTCAAAAACAAAAAGGATCCTACCTCAGAGCCCTACAGTGCTCCTGTAGCTCAATGGTCCATAGACCAACTACCTCAGCCTTATCTCTAAGGCCTACAGCTCTGGCTCTTCAGCCTTACAACTTCAGGCATAAGGCCCTAATCTCAGAGTGCTCCAATACTCATACAACTCAGTACCCTTCTACGTACCTACCTTAGTGCCCTTCCAGGAAGCTACAGGACAACCTCCTCTAAGGCCTACAACTCAGTGACACACTTGTCACCGATAGATCAGTGACTCAATAGTCACCTACCTTAGCCTTATCTCTAAGGCCTACTACTCAGGGTAGGAGGTCAGCCCTACTCCCAGATCCACACTTGGATCCTACCTCAGTACTCTAGCAGGGTACCTACCTCAGTGACTAATTAGTCACCTACAACTCAGGCTAAAGGGCCCTACAGCTCAAATTCAGACAACCTGAATCCTACAAAAATTTAAACAAGAAGTTAAAGTAAATTTAGGCCACTGACTCAGAGATAAATCTCTGAGTCTACCTTGGTAGATTGAGCAGATATCAGTCCAGCCCTCTTGTTGTTGAAGGAATGAGTCTTCTTCTACAGCTGCTGCTTCTTTGCTGCACTGAAGAGCAGCTACCTGATGTTGAAGGATGATGACCCTTTACACAGCTATCTCCTTACTGATTAGATGAATTAGCTGCATTGTTCTTCAAAGAACTAATTTGCTGAACTGAAGAAGAACTTTAACTATCTTTTTCTGCCTTGCCGGCTGCACACCTGGACTTGGCTTTCAAGCTTGTAGGAGAAGATGAAGTCCAGTGGCCTCTATTTTCCATATTTCTTTATTTGTTGTTGTTAACCCTTGTCCCCTTTTCTCTCTGCTTTTTATATCAGTTGATTTGAATCAATGACACAATTTGAGTGTGGTCCCGCCCAAGGATGTTGAGGGCCACCTCCCTCAGAAAACGACAAATATTGGCTTTCGGCGCTACAGTAGCTTTCCCACAACGACATGAACTATTTTGACTCTGTTGACTTCTGGTGACATCAACATTGGTCATCCGGTGCTGTTGTAGCATTCCCGTAATGGCACGACCTACTTTGACTTTGTTGACTTTTAGTGATGTCGGCAGTGGTGTTGACTTATGGTGACATCAGCAGTGGTCATCACTTTCTGGACTTAGAAAAATTCAAAACTCATTAAGCATTGAGTGATGTTAAGTCATTCAACGCCAGCTGACTTGGCTCTTCATTAGAAGCAATGAGTGAACCTGCCTCACTCAACGCTCCTGGACTTAGAGAAATTTCACTGGCCATGTCTCAGCGGTTCCTTCTCAACTGTCTTAGCAGTTTCATCTTCACAGCAGAGACTATCTCCTTTCTCAGCGGTTTCTTCTCAAATCTCTCAATGCTTTCAACGTTTTCTTCTTCAGAGCTGAGACTATCTCCTGTCTCAGCGGTTTCTTCTCAACTGTCTAAACGCTTTCAACGCTTTCTTCTTCATTAGAAGCGTTGAGTGAAGCTTCTTAACTCAATGCTTCTGGACTTAGAAAAATCTTGCTTGTTTTGTCTCAGCAGTTATGCTGAGACATTCTTCTCAGCTGTCTCAGCTATCTCAGCAGTCTCAATGCTTATACAGAGACATTCTTCTCAGCTGTCTCAGCTGTCTCAACTGTCTCAGCGGTCTCAATGCTTATGCTGAGACATTCTTCTCAGCTGTCTCAGCGCTTTTGCCTTAGTCAAATTATCTGAATTCCAACATATTCTTTTTGTTCACCTGTCCAATCAAGGACAAACTGCATGCATGAACTTAAGCACACATCAAATTCATTATGTGTGTATGTCATTGACAAGTTTGACTTCTTACAAATCTGGGACATTGGGATCAATAGACACAATAATTTCCCCCTATTTGAAGAAATCAAAACTTTGCTTGATCAATAATACATGCCATTGACATACACATCATATTAAACATAAAAGGTAAAACTTGTGTAACATCATTAGAGTTTGGAAATGTTACAATACTTCTCCAGCCTGTGGATAATTACTTACTCCCCCTGGCATGCTGCCAGCCGAATTTCTCTTGGGTGAGCCATCTTTGCTGCTCTAGTGTTGAAGCAACTTAAGCACCACCTGGCTTTGAGCTTCCTACATCTTGGCTTGGTCACATTTCTCCCCCTTTTTGACTTCTGCAATAGGGAGATTCCTGTGGAGTTTTCTCGCCATATCTGTCTGGTCTGGATCCCATTGCATTTGTTGGGCTACATCCCCCTCAATAGTTGTACACTAGCTTCATTATTTTGAGGAAGGACTTGTACTACCTACAAAATAGACAGTATTGCATATGGTAGTGGAGAGAATTGAAGCTACACAAGATTCAACATACCCAATTCAAATTTTAAGGTATTGAATTTGGCTTCATCTAGTGGCTTAGTGAATATATCAGCAACTTGCTTGTCTGTGCAGACAAACTCAAGGTTGATGTTATGTCTTTCCACATGTTCTCTAATGAAATTGTTGATGCAGAAAGTGCGCCCTCAAATTCAAGTAAAAAGGGAAAAACTGAGAAGGAAACTGCAAGCAACCGTTTACTAATGGACCAAGGGAAAATTGGTGATCAAGACAGATTCGAGACCGCAAAGTCCGAGATTCGAGTGCGCAGCTTTCTCTAAATGGTCTTCTGGACTTGAGTCAGCTTGCTTTGGGTGCACCACCTCCACCCAATTTATAGGATGGGGGCCTGCCCAAACGGGCAGGGTTAAAATAACCGGCTGCCCGGTGGACAGCAGAACCGGGCAACGGTGATGGGAAGGAAAAAAGAAAGAACACACCAGTCCGCGCAAAAGGGGCGGACTGGGCTCGCGGGCTGGAGCTTCCATCTACTGTTTCTAGGCGCGATCCTGCTAGAGGACGGCGGCCTAGGCAGACTGATCTTTGAGTCCGCCTGAAGAGCTATCCCAGGAACTGATCACCTAGGGCATGCCGAGCTGGGCGGACTGAGCAGCGAGTCCGTCGCCGAAGGGGATTAACCTGGAGACTTGCCGAATGTCGACGCTTTGCCGATCTGAGCGGACTGCTAAACAGAGTCCGTCGCTAATGTGCTTGGGACCTTGGATGTGTTGCAGACTTTGGGGTTAACAGAGGGATCGATGGGTTGCAATGCCTGGGGAGTCAAGTTAAACCCAGCTTGCTGCACCACAGGGGTGGGTCGATCGAAAATAGGTGAGGGGTCGATTGGTGGTAATGCATGGGGAGAATCGATAAACCCATCTTGCTACACCACTTGAGTGGGTCGATCTGCTCTGGTTATGTTTGTGGATGCTGTGAGGTAGTACATTTGAGTGGTATGGACAGAATGTCGCCAGCCTGAGGGATTGGTGGACTAGGATGAAACTGACCAACTAACAAGTGAAGAACCTCTGATCGGCGGTGTACGGCTGGAATATCCGGTACACCAATAAGGTGCCCTGAGTGCATGGAGCGTCTGGTGTATACTGGTGTTTGCGATATGGTTGTGATTGGTAGATTGATAGAGATATGCATACAGGGAAGGAACCACTGCCCCGGGTAAGGGGTAGGGTCGTTATAATTGGTCAGCTAATGCTGGTCGTTACTTTATTTGCTGCTCTTGGGTTGATATCGAATTGCAGGTGTTGATGCTGTAATTGATTGAAGCAGAATGACGGATTGCTGCTAGATGCCCTTGAAGGCCGTACGAAGCGTTGTTGGATTTTATGTTTGGCCGGCCTGCGTGCCGATGTATGAAACTATTCATGTGTAAAGAGGAACCTGTAAGGCCTTAAGTCCATGGGTGTGTGTGTTGTATACATTCCTGATTTTGATATATAAATGTGGAGTTTGTATATTAGTGGACATTCATTGAGCTGAGTTTATCCAACTTAAAATGCTACGGTAGAATGTTTTGAGTTAGGAGACGAGTAGATTTTGATTTCCACACGTAATTCCGACTCTTGTTTGTGAAATTTGGCATGGGGCCCCGGCCGGACCCACCGTTATATTCCATGTGACGAGTGGAGACGTTACACGCGCACACCTACCCGCAGGAGCGCGCGGACACCGCCTTCAAGAGCATCAGGCTTGACGTAGTGGAGTCCGCCATTGTTGATTTTCTTGTAGGGGCCAGGATGGACATCGAACACTACATACCACTCCTTGCGAGACTTGGTGATGTAACTCGTGAAGGAAGTAAGTTTTGCGTGCTGACATTTGTATCTGTCGTGACCTGCGGTTAGTTGACTGATTCTTCTTTTCTTCCGGCACCGACCTTAGCTGTGCCTGCGAATCCTCCGCAAACTCCTAGCGGCCTGACCCCAACTCAAAGGGAAAGGAAACAGGAGCTCGCAAGGAAGAGGCGGGAAGAGGGCGATCCCGCTGCTGGCTACTCCTCCTCTGAAAGCTTCGGAATGCGAGGCTTTGGAGTCCTCCAGAAGGATCTGTGGGGCAACCCAATGATCCACTGGAATAGCCAGAATAAACATGTCTTCCTATCCACTGTACTGCCATCGTGGAGAAGTCCAAAGATAACCGGCCACACCCACATCGCGTTCTTTGCGCATTATGGGAAGCGGAATCTGCGCGAGCTGAAACAAGTTCCACCCGTCGAGCTCCCCCTCGTTGCCGCGCAGGCTACTGCGAATAATACCGTTACAAGCCATTTCCTGGGCTGCCTAACCAGGGACCTACTTAAATAAAATGAACAACTTCAGCAGGAGATGAGGGGGGTTAAAGAAAGAAATAAATGGCTAGGGAAAAGAGTCGCTCTGCAGAAAGAAGAGTTGGCTGTATGTTTTGTATCCGGAGTGGTCTCCCCTTGAAGTCCGCGGCGACCCGACTATTATGCTTTTTTTGTTTGTGCAGGTCGCAAACGACCTGGGGAATGAAAATTTCAAGTCCGCGACGCCCCCTTTTGTGAAGGAAAGCGTCGAGATCGCCATTGAGCGGTTTGTTGATGGTGGCAACCCAAAAGAAGGCGTGGATGGCATTCCATTTCTCCAACTCTTCCCCGAGTTGGAGGAGCAGGTCGCAGCCATGGGGCAGACTGCCAAAGTAAAGAAAGTCATTGATGAGGTTGAAGAAGAAGATAAAGAAGGAGGCGGTGAATCCGAGGTTGCTGCCGATGACGATGGTTCAAGCCAGCAAGGCGGAGATTAGACCGCCGAGTCTGACTCACTCTCATCTAGCTCCGCTGAAGAGAGCTCTCCTAGCGATCTGCTGATGAGAGCTCGCCTAGCGAGTCCGTGGTCAGCAAGAATTCAGATAGCAGCAGAGGAAGCGGCTCGGAGGGCTACTCTCTTAAAGCTGATATTTAAGTTTTAAGCCCTGAAGCCCCTGCAGAGAAGAAACAGAAGAGATGCAAAATAGAGTGATATATATTTTTAGTTTTACTATTTTGTGTAAAGGATGTAGCGGACTCAAGTTAGAGGCCGCTAATCTTATGAAAAGTTGTAATTTGACATTGATAAATATAAAGGATATTTTTGGGATTTGTCCGCGTCTTCTGCAATGATTGCTTATTTATTTTTTGAATGCAATGTGCAACTAATCGCGAGAACTCCGTAGATAAATCATCGTATTGTAGAAGTTTTCCGCGCCATATAATTTTTCAGCTTGCCATTTAACCTTGAAAGATAAATTGATTACAGCTCGCCGAAACATGAACGAGGATGAAACTAACTAGCTTGCTAATATAATAGGTTAAAGCAGACTCTGTCGAGTACCATTTGCAGTACGCAATATCATTAACCAAAACTGAATGCAAGCTTAAGTGAACATTGATAATATGCGTTGCGGACTCGGAGAGAATTATTATTTAGACTGCAGGCTGAGAGAATTATAGATAAGCATGCGGCCTGAGAAAGATGGGTTACAGACTTAAGTGTCCAAGCAGGCAGGTGCACATGTAGCCCATTGCTTTCCTCTCGGGGTCACAAAAACTGTAAGCCACATCACCCAAATAGTTTTGACGGCCGGTGAAATCAAACACTGCAGACTGAGTAGATTACCAGAATTGAGATCTTGACATGATTCTGCTAAGCAAATGCGCGGACTGGGTAGATATCAATGTGTAGTCCGCACTTAAAAGAAATGATTCATAGTTCAACTAACAAAGGGGGCAGGTGCGGCCGGAGCGATATCGCTTTCCTCACAGAGTCGCGAAAACTATAAAATCAACCCAATGAATGCCAGAGGACTGTGCGGATTCAAGAGAGCAGTCCGCGCCTTGTCAGTTTCCTGAGAAGAATGATCTTAAGACTAGTGTGACCAAGTGGGCAGGTGTGGCCGGAGCGGCATTTCTTTCCTTATAGGGTCACAAAAGCTGTACATTCAACAGAATGGTTTACTGCCCACTTGCCTGGATTACAGTCTAAATTGATCTTTTGGGCAGGTGCGGCCGGAGCGGCATTGCTTTCCTCTGAGATTAGCAAGACTGTGGGACTCCTACAGGCACTGCTTGCGGGTACCAAAGAGTATTCAAGGGTCACAAACTGAGATGATCTGTGGGCAGGTGCGGCCGAAGCGGCATTGCTTTCCTCACGCGATCATCAAAGTTGTAACGATATCCATATAAGGCTAGGTAGAGCTATCACCCACCTTGTCCCTCCATAATGTAGAGGTGGGGCTAGATACCGGCCGGGATCCAAAATTCAGTGGCCTGCGACACTTGAACCTGCAAGCTCCCACTACACGGTGCGAAATCTCCCCGCAACACGTGATCTTCGTGGTGTTACGCTAATGACAACAGTTAAAAGGGAGGTCCCAGCTGAACTCTGGGATGTCTCCTGGTATCAGTCAACCATTGGAGTTGTTCAAGAGACAAAAGAGAGGAAGCAATTGAAAAAGTGTAAGTATGAAGTCTTCGGTCAATAATAACTTTTGAAAAAGTTCAAAGATAGAACCGTTTCAAAATCATCCTTGCTCAATGTGCTGACTGTTATTATTCAAGAGATAAAAACACTTGAAAAATGTTAGCAAGCAACCTTTATCAATAATATATCTTGAAAAGATTACATAGGAAGGAAATGAAAGGAGGAGGTTCAGGAATAGAACCGCTTTAGATCATCTCCGCTCCATGTGTGTGATATATCTACTCCTTCATATGTTTGCAAGCGGTAAGCCCCGCTCTTGAGCACCTCTTTGAAAATGAATGGGCTAGCCTAATTTGGATTAAGCTTCCCCACTGAGCCGGCTCTTGCAGCAACATCAACTTTTTTAAGAAATAGTTCTCCCACTTGAAAGTGTTTGATCCTTAAGTTCTTATCAAAGTACCGAACCATCCTCCTCTTGACCTCTTCTTGCCTTATTGTTGCTTTGTCTCTGATTTTCTAAATGTGATCCAAGCTGAATTTTAACTCTTCATTGTTTAGCTCAAGCCAATCCTCCCAACCTTGTATAACAAGCAGAACTCTTAGTGAAGGGACTTCAAACACAGCTAGACTAAGAGCTTCCGAGGCATGAGAAAGCTTAAAGGGAGTTTCTCCAATTGTAGATGAAGGCATTGTTCTAAAGGTCCATAGGACCGAAGGAAGTTCAACAGCCCAACTGCCTTTGAGATTCTGCACTTTCATTTTGCGCAAGCTGAGAATCTGCTTGTTAGCTGCTTCAACCTAGCTGTTGCTTCTGGGATGATGGACTGATGCAAAGCGCAACTCTGTTCCGATCTACTTGAAAAAGTTAACCATCTCAACGTTGTTGAACTGTGGCCCGTTGTTAGTGATTATTGCCACTGGAATACCATGTCAATAGACTATCTCGCCCCAAATGAAATTCTTTACGACCTAAGTTATTTTTTTGCCAATGTTTTAGCCTCGATCCAATTGCTGAAGTAATCAATCGTTACTATGATAAAGCGTCGTTGCCCGCTTCCGATGGGAAAAGGACCAATGAGATCCATTGCCCAAACTGTAAAGGGCCAAGGAGTTGTGATTGATCTGAGCAACTGAGCTGATTGATGTTGAAGCGGATCAAACTCCTGGCACTGAGCACATCTCTTTGCATAAGCCTCAGAAAACTTTCTTCATTGTAGGCCAGAAATAACCCTGCCATAGGATCCTTCTTTCTAGAGTTCTTGCTCCTGAGTGACTGATACAATCACCAGAATGAACTTCATGAATAATAGTAGGAGCTTCCACTTCAGAGACACATCTTGCCATTGTAGACAGGAAGGTTTTTCTGTAAAGGACACCTGACACCAAGTAATAATGAGCTTCTTTTATTTTAAACTCCTTCTTGTCCTTGATTGACGGATGGAAGTTTTCTGTTGACAGATAAATAATGAATGGATCCATCCAGGAGGAGCGCTGATTAACCTTCATCAACTTTTCTTCATCCACTGCCTGGAGAAAGAGTTCAAAAGTTGTTTCCCCTGACGGAAGTCCATATTTTGCCAGAACATCTGCTTCTTCATATTTTGCCTGCCCAACCGTCGCGACTTTCGGTGGATTTGAAGCCTCACCAGGAGCCGGATGTCCTATTTCCGGCAACTTTCCAGAAGCAACTGGTGCAGGCCGCTGATCTCCGTCGGCATCCGCTGACGGACCTTGGTCTTTTTCCTCAAGGCATCGAATCATTTTTTTCTCTCTCTCTCTCTCTCAAGTCGTCTGGGCTGTCAACACATGTGCTTGCAAATCCTGTTTCTCAGCCCTCTCCTGCTCCAAGGCGGCCTGCATCTTTACTATCTTCCCCTCCGCGGCCTCGAATGAGGACTGCAACCTGGCGGTCTCTTTCTCCAGCGCAGACTGCAACCTGGCGGTCTCTTGATCCAGCATGGACTGCAACCTTTTGGTCTCTTGCTCCAGGGCAGTCTTCAACTCTTGGATCCTTCTCTCAGCGTCGTCCTGGGCAGCCTGCTGTTCCTCCTCCTTAATTCACCGGGCTTCGGCGTGCGCCATCACAGCCGCCTGCAATGTGTCCACCTCCTTCTACAACTCGGCCATCATTTTGTCGTGAACACTTGGCGCAGGCAGCGACAACATCGTCAGGAAGGATGTCAAGTCGCCCGGCTTCATCGCGGCTTCTGGTTCACCTACAGAAGATAAGCCATTGTTAGATTCGTTCGGATAGTTGCGACCTTTTTGCAAGGAAATCAGTAGGATAAGACCGCCGGTTTAGCATTTATCTCCTTCAGAGGCCTCGGTATGGTATCTAAACACTGGCCTCCAGAATCGTTCGGGATCTATCTGCTTTAGCATTTCTTTCCATAGCCGCTCGGCTTCTGTTGCTCGACTTTTCAGTTGAGCCGTGGTCAGGAAAAAGGTGGCCGGCGGATTTAAAATTATGTTCGCCCCCTTCTTCCTTGACCGCGACTTATTGAAGTTTACAGTTCACTTTAATTCCCCATGTTTACCTTGCAGAAGAGGAAGTGTGGTCAAGACCAGTTTCCCAGCGATCAACTTCTTCATCTCCTCCATCGTCTCTCGAAGTTTCAATTTCTCGGCTTCTTCAGAAACCACAGAAGCCGTACCGTCAAGCTTCTCCCCAGTGACTTCGACATCGGGGCGGTCGACCTCTTCTGAAGCCACTGGGGTCATTAATAGCTTATCCTGCTGCTGCAAGGTCCCCATACCCTTGAGCATGTCCCTAATCATCCCGCTAGCCGCGGATTCATTCTCCGGCTCGTCCAGTTTGGATTCTGGTGTGGACGGACTCTCGGGTACCTCTGTCTTCCGCAGCTTATGCTGAAGACTAGCCGCTCCAGTCTTTACAGAGACATTTCAATTTCCGGCCTGCATCTTCCGCATTTTCCTCTTCATGCTTTCTTCGAGGGTCTCGCTCCTTTTCCTCTGCCTTTTCAAGGAGACAACTACCATTTTTGTCCGCTTGCTCTTTTCAGCCAAAGACCGCACGACCTCCAGCGTCTTCTCTGGCTCGTTATCGTCAACAATGACTAGGTCGCCCATGGCCGACAATTCACGCGGCTTGCCAGATTCAACGCTTTTCTCCTCCATCTCGCCTATTTTTAAGAGCAGTACTCCCGATGGAGTGTAAGTTACCTCAATGGATTTGGAAGTCTCGGTTTGTGGTGGAGCAGACTTCGAAACCGCTTCTGGATTGTTCGCAGCCTTCGAAACTGCTTTAGGATTGGTCGCGGCCTGAGAAGATTCGCCGAAGGTTTGTGTCGGCCTATTTTCAGAATCAGAAGCCGTTGGAGTAATCGGCTTCTCAGTCTTCTTTGCAGGTTGTCAGTCAGAGTCATCCGGTTTTTGGCTCCGGCTCTTCTTCTTCTCAGCCGATTTCTTATCGCGGGCTAACATCGACGACATGACATCCATCTTGTGTAAGACCACATCTTCTTGAAGAATTCTGACCGTAAGTGGCGAGTAGCCACCCGTGACTTTGCAGAGATCATGAAGAATGACAAGGGTCAAGTCATTTTATAGACGCAGTTGAATTAAAGGCAGTCGCGGTCTCCGGTTAGTTCTACAATTTCGAAGTTTCCCCGAAACTTAAAAATGTTCTGGGATTATGTTAAGCCTGGAATCCGCGACCAGTTCGTACAGCTTTCCAGACTTGGCGGCCTGGTTCTTCTAGCCGCCAAGCATGGCAAGCCGGTCGGTCATCAGAGACCGGGCGGCCTGTGCCTTCTAGTCGCTACACACGCAAAGTCGGATTGTCATCAGAGAAATCGGGCGGTCTCCAATTCAAGCCTCCATCAGCATCGGCCCTGCTCAACGTCAAGGCCCAGGACCCAGGCCATCATCTCGCTAGGAGGAATCTGCCAGGCCACGCAGCTTCCCTCCTTTCTCCTTTTCTGCTCATTTGCTTGCCCTCACCTCTGCCCGGTTCTCCTGTACCCCGGACAGCTGGTAACTTTAGCCATGCCCGTTTGGGCAGGCCCGCGAGTCTATAAATATTGGGAGGGTGCACTCCCCAAAGCACGTTGACTCGTATCTAGGAGCTCGCTTGTTAAGAGCTGCGATCTCGAGTCTAGTGCCTTGTGGCTTGCTATTCGGCCGACTTAACTATCTACTCCTTTTAACCGCTTCACTTTTAATCAAAGGAAAGCCCGTCGCAAGAGAGGCATTCAGGCCGCGACGGGCGAAGTCTGGTGTTGTCGTTGTCCACGGCTCTGTTGTTCTCTTTCTCTCATCCGCTCAGTAGATAGCTGCTTGCAGTTTGCCCTTTCTATTCCCCAGTGCTCGAACCGTTAGCCGGTGGTGCCCGACTCCCCTTCTGTTTTCATGCATCAACAACAAGAGCAAGATATTTCCTTATGATGGGTTCTCTGGTCTCAAAGTTGCCAAGGACTTGTCAGGCCATTACCAAAGAATTAGTCTTTATATAAACGTGATCAATCCTGAGTTCTCTCGTAAGCCTTAAGCTTGCTATCAAAGCCTCATACTCTGCTTGATTATTGGTAATTGGAAAGAATAATTTGATTGCTTGCTCAAGATTGATGCCATTAGGATTAATCAGAACCACACCTGCTCCAAAGGAATTTCTGCTGGTGGCCCCATCAATGTAGATGGTCCAAGCCAGAGGAGACCTTTCTGCTTTATCAGGACTGGACTATGTTGTATCAAGAAAGAAGTATGCTAGCACCTGAGCTTTGATAGCTATCCTGGGCATGTAAGAAATCTCAAATTCACTTAACTCTATTGCCCATTTGGCCAAACTGCCTTAATGTTCTGGTTTCTCCAACACACTTTTCAGAGGTTGATCAGTGACTACTTGAATTGAGTGCGCCTGGAAGTAGGGACGAAGTATACGAGCAGACATTACTAATGTCAAGGCCAACTTCTCCAAAATTGGGTATCTAGTTTCTGCATCTTTGAGAATATGACTGACATAGTAAACTGGGAATTGCCTTCTGTTCTCTTCCCGAACAAGAACTAAGCTAACTGCCTCAGGGCCAACTCCTAAGTACAAAAACAACACTTCTCCTGATCGGGGGCTTTGCAGCAAGGACGCTGAAGTGAGTTGTTTCTTTAACTGTTCAAAAGCCTGCGAGCACTCTTCTGTCTATTCAAACTTGGACGCTACTCGAAGAGTCTTGAAGAATGAAGAACTCTTATAACCAACCCGAGATATGAATCTCCCGAGACCTGCAAATCTCCATCCTAACTGCTGAACCTATTTTGGTGAACAGGGAGGGGCCATATCAAGAATTTCCTTAAGTTTATTAGGATTTGGGGCAAGCCCTTATGGATTAAGGAGATGACTAAGGAATTTCCCATTTCTCGCCCCAAAGGTACATTTTGAAGGATTGAGTTTCATCTTAAATCTCCATAGAGTAGAGAACGTTTCGGCTAAATCCTGCAGGTGTAGTGAGAAGGATTTGCTTTTGATCAAGAGATTGTCAACATACACCTAAAGGTTTCTTCCTTTTTGCCCGTTAAACACATGATCCATCATGCGTTGATAAGTTGCATCAGCGTTTTTAAGACCGAAGGACATCACATGGTAACAATAACAACCATCGTTTGTAATAAAAGACGTATGAGGAATGTCGGGTTTATGCATTATTTTTTAATGGTACCCAGAGAATGCATCAAAAAAACTCATAAAAGAATACCCTACCGCAGAATCAACAAAAGAATCTATCTGAGGCAAGGGGTAAAAATCTTTAGTTAATGATTTATTTAAATGAGTGAAATCAACACACATTCGACATTTCCCTCCTAGCCTTTTAACCATTACAACGTTTGATATCCAGGAGAGATATTGGATTTCATGTATAAACTTTGCTTTGAGGAGCTTCGAGACCTCCTCTCTGATTGGATAAGTAAGCTTTGCCGCCACATCTCTCTTCTTCTACTGCACATGCTTGAAACTGGGATCAATGTTGAGATGGTGGCAGGAAACATCTGGATCAATGCCTGGCATGTCCTGCGCTGACCAAGCGAAGATATCCAGGTTCTCTAGCAGGCATGAGATCAACTCAGCCTTTTGATCTTCTGGTAACTCTTAGTTGATGGAGATTTTCCTCTCCTCCCCCTCAGCAATGGGGACTCCTTGCGTCACCTAGGCAGGTTCCAGGTGAGCTCCTTCTCTATCAACAATGGCTTCTGATCTGGAAGAAGTTTCTGATGCTGCTGCTGGAAAAACGGGAGGGGAAACTTCTGTCATGTTGACTGTCCGAAGATAGCACTCCAGAGCTTGCTTTGGGGACTCCTGACCCTACACTGTCTACCATCAACAAAAAACTTGATTGCAAGGTGGTAAGTTGAGACCACCGCTTGATATCTATTGAGAAAAGGCCTTCCAAAGATCGCATGATAACTGCTAGGAGCATTGACCACTATGAACTTGATCAGTTTTTTGCTCCTCCCAGCTTCACTGACAGAGTGACGTTTCCCTCAGCTTCCTTCCTCTCACCAGAAAAACCATAGAACAGCCCTTCGGTGGAAAGCAAAGGCTTCCCAGTCTTCAGGGCCTTGAAAGTTGATTTGAACAGAAGGTTGACTGAACTTCCAGTATCAAAAAGGATTCTGTCCACTGTATAATCTTCAATTGCTATCTTGATCACAACAACATCGTTAAACGGATTGGCAGTTTGAGGACGATCGGCTTGACCAAAAATAACATCTCATCTTATTGGAGCAGAGGAAGAGGAAGAGGCGACCTCTGCTCGAGAGACCCTCACGATTGAAGATTTTTGAGTAGCCTCGGTCCCAGCTCCACCATGAATGTATAAGAGTCGCCCTAGGGCTCCCTCATCATCAGCATCAAAGCACTCAGTCTGAACATCGATAGGCCCCAGACGGCCTACATCTTCAATCTCTTCACACTCCCAACGGGCTTCTGCCACCTCCTTGCCCTTGGAGGTCGACAGCTTTGAAGAAGTTTCTTTCTTTCCCAGGTCCTTGATCATGCCATCGGCAAGCAACCTTTCAACCAATTGCCGAAGGGCTTTGTAGTCTTCAGTGGAATGACCTTTGTATCTGTGGAATTCACAGTATTGATCATTATTCCTTGGCCTCCACTCTCTTGGAGGCCCTTGCTTCTTTTCATCTGATTTCCTCTGCAAGATCTGGATGACCTCATCAATATCAAGTATGAGATCTGTCAAATCCTCCACGGAGTTGCAGTCAAGCTGCCTCTGAGCAGGCAGAGCTTCCTGGAGAATGGGGAGCGCTTGTTGCAGTAAGGTGGGAGTGGCGGCCAACGACAGTCTATGCTCATGAAACTGTTGATGGCTGATGAAAGGTTTTTTATGACGGAAGTTTCGCCACCTCTGAGGAGGAGGCTGGAAATCTGGACGAGGATGCTTATGGTGATGATGGCTATAACCAGAAGAGCTGGAGGCATCCCTTCTTTCAGCCTTAGCTGTCAGGGTTGAATTATAGGTCGGGTTGGAGTTCTCGCCCACGATGAATCGGTTGACCATGTCAATCAACACTTGATAGGTCGCAGGTGCTTTTGTTGTTGCTTTGAACTTCATGGGGCCTTCCAGGAGGCCATGAATCAAGGCAACTTTATAATAATCAGGGTTCACATTTTTCACCCCTTGATCTCTTTCTGAAAGCGATTAACGAATCGAGCAACCAATTTGTTATCCCTTTGCTTGATTTCAAAGAGAGCGGCTGGTCCATCTCTTCTCTTCTTAGAGGTAGCAAACCTCAGCAAGAACTTACTGTGGAGTTCATCAAAATAAGAGATTGTGCCAGGAGGTAGTTCATAGAACCACTCCCTCGCCTGTCCTTCAAGAGTGGTGACCAAGGGCTTGCATTTTATTGTGTCAGAGAGGCATCTCAGTGCAACAGCCCCTTCGAATGCTTGGATATGGGCGATAGGATCAGCCTCCCTTGAGTAGAAGGGAAGACGAGGCTCTATAAAGTTGTTGGGTACAGAATCCCATCAGATTCGATCGATAAAGGGAGAGGGAGTTTCAAACTCAGCAGGATAAGGAGGGCGGACTAGAATAAGAGGGTCTGCGAGCTCTACGGAATGACGATCTGTGAAGTTGAGCTGGCTGACAGGAGTGCCCCTGGCCGCCTCCCTGAAGAAATCCATGAAGGAGGCGAACTGCTCCTCTTGAGGCCATAGAGGAGCGGCAGACTGAGCTGGATGGTGAGGGTGAGGAGTGACTGATGGAGATTGCCGAAGAGGAGTTCGGCGAGTTGGCGTCTGGTGGCCTGGCGTGTCCACAGGATCTACTGCGGCCTGGGGCGCATGCCGCCGAATCAGCATGAGCAAAGCCTGCAGGTATCAAGACGTTGATTGGTCTCCCTGCGAGATCGCTCAGCATCCCAACGAGACTGTTCGATGGCTTCCCATAGAGAGTCCTCCGGCAAACTGGAGCGGTCTGAATGGTGGGCTCGGCGATCTGAAATTTTATCCGCTAGATTCAAAATACTACTTGACCCGATGGTCGCGTGTTAACTGTTGATGCTCGAAATCGGATGGGAGTCGGGCACCACTAGCTAACGGTACAAGCACCGGGGAATTGAAGGGAAAAGGCAACAGCAAGTACCAATCTACTAATCAGATGAGAGAAAAAGAACAGCAGAGCCGTGAGCCACAACAACAACAAACTTTGCCCGTCGCGGCCTGAATGCCTCTCTTGCGATGCGATTTCCTTTGATTTCAAATGGGGTTTGATTATAGAGTTGGGTAAAGGAAAAGTGCAAGTGCAGAGAAAGCTGGAGACCACAAAGTCTGAGATTCGAGTCCGCAGCCTTTAACAAGTAGGCTCCAGGGCACGAGTCATGACAAAATTTTGTTAAAGACAAGATATCTTTCATGAGTTTTCCTCCCCGTGCACTCCGCAGCAAAATGGAGTTGCTGAGAGAAGTAGTAGAACCCTAATTGAAGCATGTACATGTTGAACAACGCTTCACTTCCGGAGTACTTTTGGGCTGAAGTAGTCAACACAGCGTGTCACGTGCAAAACAGAGCACTCATCAACAAAATCTATCGTAAGACCCCCTATAAGCTATTGAAGGTCAAAAAACCAACTGTGTTCTACTTTAGAATCTTCGCAAGCAAATGCTTCTTACTTAATAATGTGAAGTATTTATTCACAATGTTTAGTGAAAAGTGTTTTCAAGCTATTTTTGTAGGATATAGTAGCCATAGTAAGGCATATATGATTTTCAATAAGAAAACTCTGGTAGAAGAATAGTCGATAAATATTGTATTTGATGAGACTAGCTTGATTCATAGAAGCTCATCTAGTGTAATTGTTGCAGATGTAGCTACCAGTTTCAAGGAAATAAGCTTGGATGAAGCTGTTAAGGAAGAAGCTCCAAGCACAGTCAAACTCGTCATTCCAGGCCTGGTCGATGAAGAAACCATAGTGGAAGAATTGCCTCAACATACAGAGGCAACAACGGATGTTGCAGAGCTTGTTGGAGGTAGAGCAAGGAACCTAGGGCTTAAACACCTAAGATATCATCCAACTTATCAAATCATTGGAGAGCCAGGAGACGGTGTTAGAACCAGAAGAGGTACAACTAATGAAATTTTGCATCTCAGCTTTCTTTCTCAGGTTAAGCTGAAGAAGTTCGAGGAAGCGAACAAAGATGCCTCTTGGATCATGGCAATGCAAGAGGAGCTCATCTAGTTTGAACGATGCAAAGTCTGGGAGTTGGTGCCCAGACCAAAGGGACAGAATGTGATCGACACAAAATGGATATTCAAAAATAAGCTAGACAAAAATAGAGTAATTATCAAGAACAAAGCCAGGCTTGTAGCATAAGGATACGGACAAGAATAGGAGATCGACTTCGACCAGACATTTTATCCAGTGGATCAGCTCGAGACGATCAGGTTGTTTCTTGCGTATACTCCCCTCAAAGGCTTCACTATCTACCAAATGGACATGATGTCAGCATTCCTCAATGAGAATCTGAAATATGAAGTATACGTAGGGCAACCCCCAGACTTTGCAGGTAGTGAAGACGATAGAAAGAGAACTTTCGGGACTTTCATATCTTAGAGTAGCAAGAAACAAAATTGTGTTGTAATCTCAACAGCCGAGTCAGAATATATTTCTTCAGGCAGTTGTTGTGTTGAAAAATGTGAAGTTAAAGTGGGTGAATGGAGGATTTGGGTAACCTATCCGCGCGAACTACGCAGACAGGGTTGGCGGACAGCCAGGTCGGCAGGGCTATTGAAGACGGCTTGTTCTGTGGCTTACTGGGCGGTCTGTTCTCGCGAACTAAGCGAACAGCAGTGGTAGTTTGCCAGGCCGGTGTATGCTCAGCAATCAGCTAGATCCCAGAAGGTAACCAGACAGATAACGACTCTATCCGCAGAGTCCGGCAAGTAGCGGACTGAAGAACTGGAGCTCGGCAGACCAGCTTGGCAGAAGCCTTGGTCTTGCTCTAGTGAAGCAGCAAGTGGAAGCCACGGAGTTCGCCAGTCAGTGCGGACTGATACTGGAGTTCGCCGGGGCAAGCGGACTGGATCCAGTGTCCGACAGTAAGTACGGACTGACACTTGCAGCCAGTGGTCTGGATTTGGTTGTTTCTGAACCAAGTCCAGGATTGGCTCAGTCCGGGGAGATCGCGTAGTGGAGCGCAGAATACTTCTCATTCCGCCGAGCTAGGCATAAGTGTCGTGTGCCTTGATTGCGAGCTTGGTGAAAGCGGATTGGAGATTGTGTCTGCAACTGCGTGCGGACTGGAGCTAGGTCTGCTGAGTCGGACAGCTGCCTTATTGGCGAGCTGTGGACTCAGGATATGCTGACTGGAGCAGTCTGCGGGATATGCTGACTTGAGGTATCCGCAGTATAAGCGGACTGGAACTATGTTTGCTGAGTCCGGTAGTTTCCTTGTTGGCGAGGCTATGGGCTGGGGATAAGCGGACTAGAGTTGTGTCCGCTGATTCTGGTAGTTGCCTTGGTGGCAAGGTTGTGGGCTCGGGATAAACAGATTGGAGCTGTCTTTGTGGATAGGCGGATAGTTGTTGCAGAGTTCGGTTGTGGTAGTCTTGGCTTGGCCTGTTCCGACAAGGCAGAGTGGCATTGTGTCCGGCCTTGGTGATGTCTAGGTGGGCTGGCTATCCTGCACATGTAGAGGCGGACTGGAGTGTATCCGCGGGCTTGCGGATACACTTGTTCTTGCTGCGGGATGTGGCAGTGATTCTATCGGCTAGGGCGGTGACCACACTCCTCATCGTGCCTATAAATAGGACCCATGTCACATCAGGAAGAGAGAACCTAAGAGAGGGAATGAACAATAAGTTAGTCCATGTTCAGTTGCTGCGGACTGACTTTCGGTATCCGCGAGGGTTGATTGAGTTGACCAGTTTGTGCTGTGCAGGTTGTGCGGATAGCGCTGGAAAGCCAGGACATGGCTCTGATTACGGTCAGGGACAGTGCGGACTCTGCGATTAAGCAACAGGCTGTAAATAATAGGTCGCGGACAGCGACCAGACGGTCTTCTCTTTGGCAACTTGGTTCGGGGTTCAATAAGTCGCCTGCTTCAGGCAGACTGTTCAGTTCAGCACCGCAGCTTGTGCGGTCCGGCGGCTAGGCATCCTCGCAGTCAGGCGGCTTGCAGATCGACGGCTAGAGCTTAGCATTGGAATAACGGGCAGTCCGCGCGGCTTTGGTTACGGTCTGGCGACCTGGCGGATTGTGGCACTCCATAGCAGTAGACCGACGGCTTCGTGTTGGAGTCCGCGTGGATTGTGTTGACTTGTCTTTATAATTGTCTCTGCTCTCCCTGTGGTGATTTTGGTGAATCATGTCTCGCCATGTATGTCTCGCTTTGTAAAGAAGATTGCTGTTAATCAATAAAGAATCCTGTTTCTCCATGTGTTTCTGGTTGTGACTAACTTTAGTTGAGAATACTCCTGCTCACTCCAAGGTCTGGGAAAATTTAACATTGTATCAGAGCGGGTTTGGAGTGGTTAAGCAGTGATTAACTGAAGTGGTTGTTGCTCTTGTGAAGAGGGAACCAGTGGTAGAACCATGGCGGTGGAAGATGCAAGTTGTCTTGGAATTGAACTCCTTACAGAGACAAACTTTGATAGGTGGAAGTCTTGTATGGAGAGCTTTCTTCTTGGTGAGGATCTTTGGGAGGTGGTATGCAGAACATGAAGACAAGACGTTACTGCTGGCAATGCTGAAGAGATGAGAGCTTGGAAGGAGACAAATGCGAAAGCAAAGTCTATTCTCAAGCAGGTGATCTCATCGGAGCTCTTGGACCACATCAGTGGATGTCGGTCAGCTGCGGAGGTTTGGACTTCCCTTGATGGGTTGTTCAGGAAGGAGATGAAGGTTACTGCAGAAGATGGTCCTTCTGCTTCATATCAGCAAGAGAGGAGTGGTTCTCCTAGGTGTGATGGGAAGAGGAATGAAGGACCAAGGTGCTATAGATGCAAGCGGCATGGTCACCTCAAAAAGGAGTGCGAGGTTGTCTTGCTCTCGTCGAACGTTTTTCATGTTGTAGTCAAGGCGAAGAACTTGGTTGGGTCATCAACAAGTTCCGATGCTGATCGGATGAAGGCCAGTGATAGTGCATCTATCTGGCATGAAAGACTTGGGCATGTAGTGATGGACAAGCTGAAAGCAATGGCAGTAAGTAGACTCATGAGAGTCTTGCCTAGATTTTCATCCTATGGCGATGGTCAGGGGTGTGCGGTATGTCAGCACGATCAAGCTTATCACTTTACGGTTGATAAGGCACAGTCCATATATAAAGCACCTTTGGAGGTTGTCCATTGTGATCTGGTTGGACCAACCATCACCGCCAGTCTTGGAGGTAGCAGGTACATGCTGATATTGGTTGATGAATACTCGAGGTATACTTGAGTACACTTCATAAAGTAAAAGTAGAACATGTTCCACTTGTTTGTGGAGTTCGAGAAGCTTGGGGAAGGCGAGCTTGGCCTGCGGATCACGAAGTTGAGGACAAGCATCAGTGGTGGGTTTGGATCAACCGAGACCTTAAACTTTTGCAGGAAGTATGGGATCCGAAGAGAGCTCTCTTGTGGACATACTTCATAGCAAGGCGGTGTTACAGTTCAGATGATCCGTCTATTGACGGAGACCTGCAAGTGTTGGCTTTAGTGCAGAGGCATTCCTAAGGCTTTTTGGGCGGAAGGGATGGCCTGTGCTACACATGTCATCAATCAGATGCCTCTTAGTCCAATCAATGTGAAGACTCCATATGAGCTGATGTTCGAGGTGAAGCCCAGTGTGAAGCACCTATAGGTGTTTGGATCTACCTGCTACGTACATGCACCAGATGCTCTCAAGACGAAGCTAGTCTTTGTTAGGTATGAAGAATATAATAGAAGATGGATGTGTATGGATCCTGCGACGAAGAGGTTCATCGTGTCGAGAGACATTGTCTTCGATGAGCTGACGTCATATTGGGATAGCTCATGCGTGGAGCTAGAGATGAGCAGGTCAGATGATGGGCTGAAGGAGGCTGTTGCTAAGTATCAAAGGGAGCTGCCTGAGTCACAAGGAGCTCCAGGTTGTTCTATCTCCAGGGCAAAAGCGTCAGGGCCAGGAAGCAGGGGGAGCGATGCTTCAGGTGCTTCTAGCTCGAAGACAGAGTCTTCTAGTTCAAGAAGTAGGGGGAGCGATGTTCTAGATAGTTCTTATTTGAGAGCAGAGGCTTCTGGTTCAGGTAGCATGTGGAGCGTTGGTCCAGGTGCTCCTTGCTCCAGTGAGGAGGCTTCTTGTTTAGGAAGCAAGAGGAGCATTGTTCCGAGTTTGCCCTGTAACGGAGCTAGTATAGGAGGAGCAGCGGAGGTGGTTAGCCGTGATCAGGTTCTTCGTAGGTCGAAGAAGATCAGTAACCCACCAGATCGATATAGCAAATGGAACGCAGTGAGCTTGATCTTATGTTTCTTTGCAAGCCCTCAGGTCGAGCAAGTACCTTCTAGCTGTGATCACCCCACTAGAGTCAAGGAGGTGGATGACGCCAAGGATGAAGAGGTGACTACTCTCAGAGGAGACGAGGCTTGGGCCCTTGTGCCCAAGGTTGTTGTTGATACTACTGTGATGCACGAGTGGACGTCGAAGCTGAAGAAGAAGGCAGATGGAAGCATGGCTACTTTTGGGAGATGCTGGAGGGCTCCCTCATGGTACAAGATATGTAGGGCAGGGACTATGCCTTGGAAATCTCCTTGAAGGCGCTATCATAGGGACCAGATGCAAGGTTATAGGAGCTGCTGGAGTTGTTCACCACTTCTCACTTCAAGGGGGAGTGTTGAAAATTGTGAAGTGAAAGTGGGTGAATGGAGGACTTGGACAACCTATCCACGCGGACTATGCAGACAGGGTTGACGGACAGCCAGGTCGGAAGGGCTGTTGAAGACGGCTTGTTCTGTGGTGGTCTGGGCGGTCTGTTCACGCGGACTAAGCGAACATTAGTGGCGGTTTGCGAGGCCGGCGTATGCTCAGCAAGCAGCTGGATCCCAGAAGGTAACCATGCAGATAGCCACTCTATCCGCAGATTGCGGCAAGAAGCGGACTGAAGAACTAGAGCTCGGCAGACCAGCTTGGCAGAAGCCTTGGTCTTGCTCTGGTGAAGCGGTAAGTGGAAGCCGTAGAGTTCGCTAGTCAGTGTGTACTGACACTGGAGTTCGTCGGGGCAGGCAGACTGGATCCAGTGTCTGCCAGTAAGTGCGGAATGGCCCTTGCGGCCAGTGGTTTGGACTTGGTTGTTTCTGAACCAAGTCTATGGTTGGCTCAGTCTGGGGAAATCGCACAGTGTAGCGCGGACAGATTCTCAGTCCGCCGAGCTCGGCAGAAGTACCGTGTGCCTTGATTGCAAGCTTGGTGAAAGCAGACTGGAGATTATGTCCACAATTACGTGCGGACAGGAGCTAGGTCCACTGAGTCCGACAGCTGCCTTGGTGGTGAGGCTGTGGACTCGGGATATGAGGACTGTAGCAGTCTGTGGGATATGCTGACTGGAGGTATTTGTAGTATAAGCGGACTGGAACTATGTCTGCTAAGTCCTGCATTTGCCTTGGTGGCGAGGCAATGGGCTCGGGATAAGTGGACTGGAGCTGTGTCCGCTGAGTTCGGTAGTTTCCTTGGTGGCAAGGCTGTGGGTCGGGATAAGCAGACTGGAGCTGTGTCCACGGATAGGCAGATAGTTGTTTCAGAGTTTAGCTGCGGAAGTCTTGGCTTGGCTTGTGGCGACAAGGTGGATTAGTGTTGTGTCCGGCCTTAGTGATGTCTAGGAGGACTGGCTATCCTGCACAGGTCACAGCGGACTGGAGTGTATCCACGAGCTTGCAGATATACTTGTTCTTAGTGCGGGATGTGACTGTGATCCTATCGGCTAGGGTGGTGACCAAACTCCTCATCGTGCCTATAAATAGGACCCATGTCACATCAGGAAGAGAGAACCTAATAGAGCTAATGAAATGTATGTGAGCCCGCGTTTAGTTGTTGCGGACTGACTTTTGGTATCCGCAAGAGTTGATTTAGTGGACTGGTTTGTGCTGTGGAGGTTGTGTGGATAGTGCTAGAAAGCCAGGACTTGGCTCTGATTGCGGTCAGGGACATTGCAGACTCTGCGGTTAAGCAGCAGGTGGTAAACAGCAGGTCGCGGACAACGACCAGACGGTCTTGTCTTTGGAAACTTGGTTCGGGGTTCAATAAATTGCCTACTTCAGGGGGACTGTTCAGTTCGGCATCGCATCTTGTGCAGTCTGGCGGCTAGGCGATCTCGCGTTCAGGCGGCTTGCTGATCGGAGGCTAGAGCTTAGCATTGTAATAATTGGCAGTCCGCACGGCTTGGGTTGCGGTCTGGCGACCTGGCGGATTGTGCGGACTCCACAGCATTAGACCGGCGGCTTCGTGTTGGAGTCCCCGCAGCTTGTGTTGACTTGTCTTTGTAATTGTCTCTGCTCTCCCTGTGGTGGTTTTTGTGAATCATGTCTCACCATGTATGTCTCGCTTTATAAAGAAGATTGTTGTTGATTAATAAAGACTCTTGTTGGTGCATGTGTTTCTAGTTGTGACTAACTTTAGTTGAGATAACTCCTGCTCACTCCATGGTCTGGGAAAATTCAACATGTTGTGCACAACTTCTATGGATAAAGAATCAACTTGAAGACTACAATTTGAAGTTCAAGGATATTCCCATATTTTGTGACTCCTCTAGTGCTATATCAATTGCCAACAATACAGTTTCTCACAGCCGGACGAAGCACATCGAATTGAGATATCATTTCATCGTAGAGCATGTGGAGAAAGGAGACATCAACCTCCATTATGTTCCAACTGATAGGCAAGTTGCAGATATCTTCATGAAGCCACTAGACGAGGCCAAGTTCTCCTTCTTCAAGACAGAACTTGGTATGCTTAACATGGAATCCTGAAAAGTTCATATTTGAAGTCAAGAGAAGATTCAGCATCAGCCACTCAGTAAATCTAAAGAGAATTCCTAGTCAGCAATCATTAAGATCGATTCAAACTCAAAACTTTACTTCTCGGAAACTGGAGAGATTTCTCGAGAACTGTACTAATTTCTCGAGAACTATACTTGTTTCTCGAGAAATATCCTTGACTTCTCGAAAACTAACTGAATGTCTCAAAAAACTATACTAGACTTCTCGTGAAAACGTAACAATATTTCTCGGGTTTTATTGGACTTCTCGAAAAATTTCATTATATTTCTCGAAAAAATTTTAGACTTCTCGAGAAATGTCAAATTCAGCCAATTTAAATTTTCTTGAAGAATTCGAACCGCCACTACTCAGGTACCCCTTTCTTTATTCTTCGAAATTTTTAATTTTATATATATAGAAAACCTCCTAGAAATATCCAAATCTACATTTCGAAAAATCTTCCCTGAGAAAGACGCTTCAGTTCCACCAAAGGTCTCTGCCGCTCTTCACGCAAACTCCAATTCTTCTCCGAAAGTCAGAAATTTCTCATCTTCTTTAATCGATGTCTCCTACTACAAATATTGGCATCGATAGTGAGTTCGTTTGCTCAGGTATCAAAGAAATTTCTGATGATTTTCAGAATATTATTCTACTTCTTGAATCCATCGGCCTCAACTTCATCGTTGAGCATCCGTGCAAAGTCCTTATTCCAGACATGGAAGAGTTCTTCAGAAATGCTAAGCTTAACAGGAGTGGGAAACTGTTGAAAAGCTCAGTCAGAGATATGAAAATCAAAATCAAGCCGTCCTCTTTAACAAAATTTCTGAGATTGCGCTCCATTTAAGAGGAAGACTACTTGGAAGAACAAGACTACTCCAGGGCTCTGTCATTCCGTGGTCTCTCCCAATCGACTACTTTCATTCGAAGACAAAATATGAATGATGAGAGCAAGCTTTAGGACGACATTCTAGGAAAAGTCCTCGGCAAAACAGGTTCACTTTGATACATATCCTCTGATTTCTTCTGCATGATGACAGTTATGGTATGTCGCAAGAAATTCCAAAGGTGACATCTGCTATTTGACCATATTAAGGAAAGCATGAAGGTGCAAAACTTTGTAAGAATCATTTCTCTTTATCTAAATAAAGTGCATCCTGAGGTTTTTGACTTGTCCAAAGGTGTGTTCATTCACCACCTGAATAAAGTTACCCTCCCATCCATAAACAGATGGAAAATTAGAATTCACAAGCCATGCCAAGCTCCACCAGCACCAAGGATTATAGTTGATGAGGACAAGACACCATCTCCCCTGCATAATGACACAGTTAGCACATTTGGTGCATCTATTGAGTGGGAGCCTACTCCTTTAGTTCACGAGGAAGATCAACAAGCTGAGGTCCCAGGAACAGAGCTTTATTCAGATGTTGTTGCAGATCAGGTGATAAAGATAGTTCTTGATGATGTTATGATAGTGGAAGAGGAAAACTTCACTCAGTCTGAAGATGAGAAGAGCACCTCTATGCATGATGGTGGCTCAGATGATATTGATAGAATAATGGAAATTCAAACTTCAGATGATCCTCTCTTCATCTCTCCTAAAAAGATTCCTGAAGACATTCTTGAATATATTCCTGAAGAGACCCCAGAAGATTCTTAGCTAAAGACACAAAATGAGGGGGAGAATCTGTTGTTGCTTTCTGATAAGGATGCAGTTACCCCAGAGCCTGCAGAACCTCCTCTGAGGAATTTAGATTTCTCTCTCCCTACTATTCTAGGTGAGGAAGGGCATGTAATGATATCTGCCCCTAGAGGGAAAAGTTCAGTGGTTATTGCAGAAATACCAATCTAGACAACTCCAGCACTACCTCCTCAACCTCCTCCAGGTGAAGTCATTCCTGAAGATATCCTTTTCAGTAAAATTGAGTCTATGTTGACCAAGCAAAGAGAGTACTTTGTCAAGTTTCTCAAAGAGGTAACCGATAAAGTAACTGCTCTTGAATAAGAAATGAGCAGGGATTTGCTGAAATTCAAAATAATACAAATGAATTCAAAAGACTACTAAATATTGGTGGCAAGGTTTTAGACCACACTATCACTAGTGTTGGTGAATTTATGAATCAAGCAGTCACTGTGGTAAACAATCAAATACTATTGCTGAAGAAAACTGGACAACAGAACTTCAAAACCTGTGAAAAAATTGGAAAATTCAAGGAAGATGCTATAGAGATCTTAACTGTAGAAGTCAGAAAGGGGGAGGATAAGGTAAAAGAAAGTCTAGAAAAGAAAGTTTAAGAAATGAAAAGTCAGTGGGACAATCAACTGAAAGATATTAATATAACTGTAGAAAAGTAGTTTAAGGGTGTAAACATCTATACTTATGAGACTGCTGTGTGGAAGCACAACCAAATCTTTCAAGATTTTCAAGTTGACCCAAATGAGGCCCCACCTCCTCATCTTGACCCAAATGTGTGCAAGCATACCTTTTATCCAAGACCTAAACAGTATGGAATTCCTCCTGAGCATTATTCTCAAGTATGGACTTATGATCTGCCAGAGATACATCAAGACCTACCTCCTGAAATACCAGTGCCTAAGAAAAGAAAATATGGTGATGGTGCTTATACCAGCAGATCCATTCCAAGTCAAGCAGCTTCCCAAAGGATTGAAAAAGAATTTGCTGAAGTTTGGAGTCCAACCTCGAAGTCCTTAATTCTTGACACTCTGAAACTAGTCGTGGAATTTAATTTAAATAAGGATGACCATTACAGTCACAAGGAGTGGGAGCTATATGAAAAATCTCTGACAAAAAGAAGGATTTAAGATCGTGAATATGGACATTATAATTATAATGCTCCTCCTCGTCCTCCAAATTATTATCCCAAGACCCTCAGTTATTAGAAAAGGCAATTAGAAAAGAAGGGACGTAAACATCAGCAACAGTTCAAATAATTCATGATTATCAATGTTATAGAATGTTGTGGACCAAGATATTTCTATGGACAAATTCTATATATATATAATATTGAATTTTGATGATCTAATTATTTCTTATCTCTCCTTGCATATATTGTTTTATTTATTAGTTAATTCTTTGATTATCTTGATATAATTCACCTTAGTGGAGAGAGTTCTGCCTTCTACAAATAGGGAGAGATTGTTCGGTATTGTATACACAATAACCTAGATTTGTGTGAAATCACCCATTAACTAAGGTGAATTAAGTATGTATTTGATGTAATTTTTTAGTTGAGTGCTTGCAGGCCATTATTGCTAAGTGTAGAACAATGTTAGTCTATAATGAGTCACCAAACAAAGGACCATAAAATGTAATCCCTTATTGTGTGATTCATGGTGTTGACTCATGTGTAACCTCACTACTTGGATGCAGTTCATTTTCAAGTACTAAAGCAATAGAAGGAAGGAAAGGTTGCTGGTTTTCAACAATGCAAAATTAATTTTTTAGAAAAATCTCCAAGTCCTTTACTCGAGAAATGAATTGAATTTCACAGAAAAATTTCTAAGTCCTTTACTCGAGAAATGAATTGAATTTCACGAGAAGTCTAAGTTAATTCCTCGAGAAAGCAATGTTTTTCTCCAAAAACCTAAAGAGTTTTCAAAAAATTCTTAGGAACATTCTCCAAGTCTCTTTCTCAAGAAAGCTCTACAGATTTCTCGAGAAGCCAAGTAAATTTCTCGAGAAAGCCCAACAGTTCTCGAGAAGACAAAATTTTTTCTCGAGAAGCTAAGTATTTTTCTTGATAAATCAAATCCTTCTCGAGAAATAAAACCTTCTGTTCTAAGAATTTACGTTCAATATTTTATCTCAAGAATACTCGGACATTTATCGAGAAAGCAAAATATTTCTCGAGAAATTAAATTTTTCTTGAGAAATCAGTTCTTCAGTTCAAAATTGGTGTGAAATATTTTTCTCGAGAAATCACATTCTTCTCGAGAAATTAGTTTCTCTATTCAAAGATTTTGCGTAAAGTACTTTTCTCGAGAAGGCTAAGCCATTTCTCGAGAAACCACATCATTTCTCGAGAAATCAACTTCTTCTCGAGAAATGCAGTTGCAGAAAATTCTTTTTGGAACTATCTGACGTGATTTCAAAATATTTTAAGTTCTTCATGATTGGTCCACGTGGATCTTTCCTTAATGATTTTAGACTGTTAGATGATGTTCTATAAATAGTCTCTTCAGAGGAATCGTTAACCCTAACAAGGAGAATAATATTCTGAATCGCAAATGCAGTTTCTAAATCGGGAGAAGCCATGCCGTCTTCATTGTTCTTCCCTGTCTCTCATCTCTCGATCTAGTGATTCTTAGAAGAAAAGATTCGACAAATCCAAGATTCAAAGATTCTTCTACATCTACTTGATCGTGTCAGATCCTAAGCTTTTTAGATCAGTGTTTTCTAGGGATTTCTTTCTCAACCTTATTCACCGAGATTTTCAGTTTTCATGGAGGAAGAACCTTGAAGATTTTAGATCTGGAAGTATACAGTTTTTATTGTTGTTGTAAAAATTGTTTTTACTCTTGTAGGAGCTTTGTCTCCGAGAATTTGTAGATCCATTTGTGGATCGAGATTTGTAGATCAGTTAGTGGATCGAGAGTTTGTAGATATGGTTTGTGGATCAAGTTGTAGATCTGGTTGTGCATCGAGTTGTAGGAGTGTGTTATTTCCGAGTTGTAGGAGCGTTGATCCGAGTTGTAAGATTGTTGATAATTTGAGAAAAGTGAAGTAGGCGAATCTTACCCTTCGTGGTAGATAGGCGAGATGGGACAGTGGACATACCCAATATAGGAAACCACTATAGATATCTGTTTGTGTGCTTGAAATTTTGATAATTTTTATTCCGTAAAAAGAAACAAACATCACATATTCACGCCCCTCTAGCTGATTTTGGTAGACGCTAGATACTTTCAAACAGTTAGTATAATGATATAATCAATTTTAAATATTTAGTCATGTTAGAATAGTTCCAATGTCATCTGCTATTTTGATACTGCCTTTGTTGTCCTCTACTTTCATCCTACTAGATGGTGCCTAGGAGTCGCGTGCGTGAGGCGAGGACAAATGGCTTACTCTTTAAGACTAAAAGTCGATTGCGACCGTATGAGCTTGAGGAGATGGAGCACCGACACGGCCAACAGTATGAGGTGGCAGGACTTGAGGAGCAGATTCCGCGCATCACTATTACTACAGCTTGACGTTAAGTGATGATGAGTGTTTTGTTTCAGCTTCCACTAATAGTTGCGTGAGAGAGAGAGAGAGAGATATTTATTTAATTTGGCATATACCGCGTATAAGTGTTGGGTCCATAGAATCCAATAGCCCTGATTTGATGATGTTAAACAGGTCAATGAAATAGACATAACTATATTTAATGTGTGTGTGCGTAAGTTTATGTGTGCAGAACGGTCCTTGTGACAATTATGGTACAAGTGGACTCAGGGAACATGCTGGATAGGCAGAATATTTGCCTAAGTAGACAGGCATTGAGTGGAGCAAGCTCACTCAACGACAACTGTATACAGAAAGATAGTTGGACAAAAGAATTTCACTATCCACAGGCGTTGATTGGAGCAAGCTCACTCAACGCCAAAGGTAAGGAATTTGTTTGCATATAAAGAAAATATGCTAAGTCCACAGGCGTTGAGTGAAGTTAACTAACTCAACACCATACAACAAAAGGTTATGAGTCAAGCTAATGCTCTAATAGTCTATGTAAAAATGAGCAGAAAAGTGGCTAAGTCCATAGGCTTTGAGTGTAGCTCACTCACTTAACGCCAGAGCTTCATAATCGTTGAGTATAGCTCAGTTAGTCAACGCCACAGGAAAACTGTGAATATTTACCAAGTCCACAGGCGTTGAGTGAGGCAAGCTCAATCAATGCCATGTGATATAGCGTTGACTAATTCTCAAAGGAAGTGTTCTTCTTGACACAGAAATTTGTCTAAGTCCAAATGCATTGATTGCTTTTAATTTCATCGAGCTGAGCTCTGAGTTCATCGAACTAAGCTTTAAGTTCATCGAACTGAGCTTTCACTTTTCGTCGAGCAGAGCTCTGAGTTTGTCGAACTAATTTCTCAGTTCGTCGAACTGAGATTTTCTGGAATACACATTCTGAAAGTAAAATATGACCCTAGACTAATTCCTAAGTGGCTTGCTCTCTCAACGCCAAGTGACTAGATTCTGCCTAAGTGATATGGTGTTGAGTGAAGCTTACTCACTGAGCGCCAAGAGCCAGATAAACTGGCTAGGCAGAAAGCGTTGAGTGGACTCAACTCACTTAACACCAAGTGGATGACAGAGTTGAACACACTCAACGTTCTCAATGCCATAAGGTAGAAAATGTTTCTAAGTGTTTTGGCGTTGAGTGAAACTTTCTCACTCAACGCCTAATGGCTGAAATATTATTTCAAGTGTTTTGGCGTTAAGTGAGACTAACTCACTCAATGCCTAATTCCAGAACTTTTCTAAGTGTTTTGGTGTTGAGTGAAGGTTGCTCACTCAATGAATACTGGATGTGATAATTTTCTGTGTTTTGGAGTTGAGTGGTGCTTACTCACTCAACGCCTAGTGAAAATTTTTGTCTAAGTCTTTTGGCACTGAGTGATGGTCATTCACTCAACGCCTATGCTACAGATGCTTGATTTTGTGTAAGTTCATAGATGGTGACATCAACAAAGTCAACAAAGTCAACGCTGGTTCAAAATATTGCAGGAATGCCATAGAATTGCGTTAATGGAGTCGCGACCAGCTGGTTGCCCTTTTGGGGAAAAGGAAAGAAATTTTCCAGCATTAATGGTGGGGCCCACACAAGGAATATAGTCGTTGATCAGCGTGATATAAAAAATGATAGATGGGCTGATTCAACAGTAATCAATCAAAATAATCGAGTAATCGAAAAAACTTCAAGAAGGGAAGCAATTACGGTTTTTGTATTCGCAATCTTGCGGCTAGACGACGTATTCTTCCTTGCTTTCTTACCGAGCCATAAGACCAAGTTCAGATCAGTGAACCTGAATGCTAAAAGAGTTAGTTGCTGCAATATTCATCTGCAACAACAAGATCGAGATTGACTCCTGAAAAAGAAGAAGCAGAGTTTTCTACAAGTTGCTTCTAGAATAAGTCGTGCTTCAATTGAAGATTTCTTTCTCAACTTGTTGCTGTGAAGAAGAAGATAGGATTGATATCTGCTTAGTCCAGGTAGACAGACACAGAGAACTTTCTCTGGTGTTTGAGTATTTCATCTCTTTGACATTCTCTGTAAGATCCATTCTTGGATCAGAGTGTAGGATTCGTTAGGTAATCTAAGTGTAGGCCTATGCTATAAAGGCCGAGGTAGGATCTATTGTAGATCTGAGAGTTGGATTCTTGTTTGAATCTGAGTGGTAAGGCTTAGTCCTATGTTTAGGTATGTTTATAAAAGCTGAGGTAGGATCCAGTTGGGATCTGAGTGGTAGGGCTTAGTGCCAGACTTATAGGTCTTGGATAAGACTGAGTGGTCCCACAGGATCGTGTTGTATGCTCTTAAAGAGCCGAGAAATTGGTGAAAAGCCTTGTATAACACACTGTTAGAAAGGCGGAGAGGGACAGTGGATGTACCCAAGATTGGGGAACCATTATAAAAATATCTGAGTCGTCTGACATTTTTCTTGAAAGCACAAATCAATTAATCACTAAGCACATGAAATCAGATATAGGTCAGATTTTTTTAAAAAGAAGGCCTAAAACCTATTTACCCCCCTCCAGGTATTTAGTTGACCTTGAAAACAAGACTTTCAAGTGGTATTAGAGGGAGGTTACTCTTTAAAGTCTCAAAAGTCTGAGTAGATCTCCAAGGTAAGAATAGAAAGACAGTCCTTATGGGTTCAGGAGTGAACTACAAGGAGCTACGGGTCATGAAGCTTCCTATCCGTAGGAAGGAAGGGTTTGATATATGTAAGGAGAGGGTTAGGTTGTTTATGGACGCAGCTGACCCTAGAATTTGTATTTCTGTCAAAAAGGGACCATTCATCCCTATGAAGGTCTCAGCTCTGGATGCTAATATCCAGACACCAAATACATACTCTAAAATGTCTAAGGATGAAGTCATTCTTGCCACAATGGACAAGACGACACAAAATATCATAGTTAATGCCATTGATGACTCCACCTTCCAAAACCTAGTTCACTGCAAGACATCTAAGGAGATGTGGGACACACTAGTTGTCTACATGGAGGGGATAGAAGAAGTAAGGGATGACAAGAAGTCCATGCTCAATCAAGAGTATGAGAACTTCAAGCAGAGCAAGATAGATAGCATAGCTGAGTGCTATGAATGGTTCTTTAGGATTGTAAATGAGCTAAGGACATATGGCAGAGTCTTCAGCACATATGAATTAAATGACAAGTTTCTCAGGTCTCTAACTAAAGACTAGGACACAAAAATCTATGCCATCAGAGAAGTGGTAAGACTTGCAGACACTCCACCACAAACTCTATTTGGAAAGCTGTTGTTCTTGAAATGTAGCTGACAGCCAAAAAGGAGGAGGACAAAATCAACAAGTCTGTATTCAAGGACATGTCAGTGGCCTTCAATGCTAAAGACACAAGGAAGAGTAGGAAAAATACACCTCCACCAAGGAGGAATGCTGACTCTGATTCATAAAGTTCAGAAACCAGCACATCAGACTGCCACATGTCTGATGAAGACTTTGCTGCACTCTCCAGGCAATTCTAGAAATTCATGAAGAAGAAGCACTGGAGAAGCATGCCCTCCTCCTCTTGTTATTCCAAAGAATACTACTACAAGTGCAGGAAGTAAACCTCTAAAGAGGACAGGTATGACTCTAAACCAAATAAACATGTTTCTTCTAAAATGGTGTGTTATTGTTGCAGTAAGGCAGGGCATGTTATAGCCAACTGCCCTGTCAAAAGGAAGGGTGTTGGTGAAAAGAAGGAACAACAACAAAAGGGCAAGAAGGAGAAGTCCTTCATTACTAAGATGCAAAAGAGCTGGACTAACTCATCATCATTAGAGTCAAAAGAGGAAGATGAAGATGAAGCTTACATTGTGCTATTTACTGCTTAAGAAGAAGCTATAGAGGCAGATTTCTTAAAGATGTTGGCTGCGATTGCTGGAAAAGCTGATGACGCTACCAGGACTAAAGAAGGACAAGAAGACAGCTATTGCCTTGGGCTGATGGCTTTGACTGATGAAGAACCCAGCCAGGAATAGACTAGTCAAAGAAAAGTACATTTTTATCCTCTGTGTCAGATTATAAGACGGTCCAGAGTTAGAGACATATCCATCAAGTGATGAAGATGGATCTGAATCTGAAGGAGACATCAATCAATTGATTGATAACTATGATGACCTCTTGCAGGCACTGAATAGAAGAAGGCGCCTTGTAATGCCCCAAAACTCAAAAAGGAACGGATAGTGTTTTAAGGCCAAATTGGTGCCTGGATAGGTTCACACGACATGTGACACGGGCGTGTCCAGGGCCGTATCCTGCTCTGTGTTGGCAGAGCGGTGTCGAGTGAGGCACACGGCCTGTGACATGGGTGTGTCCAGGGCCGTGTCATGCTATGAGTTCGACGAATTTTCGTGAGGTCGACGAAATACAGTCGACGATCCTCGAAGTCAAGCCAGGTCGGGGACATGACATGGGATACGGGCGTGTATAGGGCCGTGTCTTTCTCTGCATTTGACCGGCCTGTGTTGATTGTTGAACACGGGCTGGGACACGAGCAAACCCGAAGCCATGTCTGGCACATGGCCTATGACACGGGCGTGTCACAAGGTTGTGTCCTGGTCGAGATGCGACGGTTTCCTGTGTCGCTTGAGGAACACGTCCAATGTCACGGGCATGTCAAAAGCTGACACGGGCATGTCAAAAGCTGACACGGGCATGTCAAGCTGTAATACGGGCGTGTCTGGGCTCATGTCCTGCTCTATGTTGGACGATCACGTTTAGATTATGAGATATGGCCTATGACACGGGCATATCACAGGCCATGTTCGGCCCAGGAAAGTGATTTTCAGGGCGATTCATGGCCGTTCATTTCCTTCAAATAGGATCCAACGGTCCAGAAATCTCCCTGCTGTTTTTAATGCCGGGAGTTGAGGGTTAAACCCTCATTTCTATTATGTCTTTCTCTTTATAAAGAGTTAGAGAGAAGGGAGAGCAAGGGAGAAGGAGAAGGAGGAATCCGGCCGCCGGTGGAGCTTCGGAGCCCAAAATCGGGAGCCGAGTCCAAATCCGTGGAGGCGAGGTGCTTTTCATCTGGCTAGTTTTCCTTGGCACCAAAGCAAACCTCTAGGGTAACGATTCACTTCTTGGATATGTGAAGTCCTCTTCCTTTTGCTTAGGAAACCTGCTCTCATGAGTGTACGGTGAGTGTGTGGTATTTCCTTTGGGTGGACATGAATAGTCCTCGTAATCTTACATATAGAGTCCGGAATCGAAGTACGGACATAGGCATGGTTTGTGAAGCCTACCCGTACAAGTTGGTCTGGATCGGTGATGTTTTCATTATGCTTGTTTTGCCGAAGAAGACTCTGTGCCATTTGTTTTTCTGGGTTTTCTATGTGGTAGATTGTAACAGGCAACCTTGGAGACTAACCCCAAGGTGCACCCGAAAAACTAGGCAGATGAGTGGTTCTGCCATCTTGGTGGTCTGGGAGCCAACTTGTATATAACTGGGTTATGTAAAATTGTGTGATCGGTTTATGACTCGGGGAGCTTGACCCGAGCCTATGGCTTAAATTGACGTGGCAGTGTGAGCAACGGGTTGAGTGGAACCGTACCCGCTCTATGCGGTTCGGTTAAAGAGACCTAAGGTACTTGGCACTTACCGATGGCATAGAGGGTGAGTCTTATGCTTTGGCTGATTTTGTCGTCCTGGGGGTGGTGGTGGACCGAGTTCACCGAGAATGTGCCCTGAGATCACGGGGTGTGTGGCCGTGCGTGCCTATGCCTATGGTGAAGTGTGCTTAAATTATACGTTCACTATTATGTTTGATTATACTAATGAAATGCAGGGAAGGAGCACCGCCCCCCCCGATTAAGGGACGGGGTCGTTATAATTTGGTCAGCTTTAGCTATCCGTTGCTTTTGTTTGCCACCGCTGCGGTGGAATGTTGATTGCATATGGTGCGGAGCCTAGTGGCAAGTAGCGGGCTAAAGCCCTTGTTGCTGAGCCGGCCCTTGAAGCCCAAAGCGAATGTTCGCTCTTTATGCTCATGTGTGTCCGGCCTGCGTGCAGATGTATGGAAGACATTTATTGTTTAAGTGAACTCTTGTAAGGCCATAAGGCTAACTATTTGGTGTATTTGTACTATCATTCCTACTTTGGGTTTTAGTGGACATTCATGCTTTGGTTTGGGTTCTTATAACTGTTTTAAAATGCTTCCACTAGAATGCTCTGAGTTAGGACGCATGTTTCCTTTGGCGGTAATTTGGAATTAATACGTAACTCCACTAGTTGTCCGTAGTATATGGTGTGGGGCCCCGACCGGACCTTCTGTTATATCCCGTGTGATGGATTGGGGTGTTACAATTTGGTATCAGACTATGGCATCGGTCTGCTTATTTGAATTCGTGGGCGAATTCTTTTAAGAAGTGGTGAGCACATGTATGTGCGTCGTCGTTATAACATGAAAAGAACCAATGAATGTCCTCTTAGAAATGAAAATACACATGTTTGAGGAACCTGCGTGTTCCTATAATTGCTTTTTACAATTTTGTTTGGTCACTTAATGGTGTGTTGTACGACTATAGCTGACCAGGAGTGGCACAGGGCAGGCAGAACACCCGCTTTCTGAGGCAAGCAGTGCACCTAATGATGTGCCTGCAACCCCTCCTTCAGCAGAAACTATAATACTTGTAGCGGAGGCGGTGTTTGCGATGATAAATGCCCAGTAAGGAACGCAAGTGAAGCACCCTGCCACTGCAGTAGAGCAGGTACCCATTCGAGAAGTAGAACCCAGAAGGGTGGAACAAATGGTGGTAGAGCCGTTGATACCTAGAAGAGCGACAGAGAAGTAGCTCAAACATGTAATAGGCTTTAACCCTCCGGTGTTTTCGTGAACTGGAAGTCCAACCCAGGCTGAAGAATGGCTCTCTCAAGTGAAGAGAGTATTGACAGCGATGGAAATGGTGGAATGGCAGAAGACCGCCATAGCAACCTTCCTGTTGGATGAAGAGGCGAGGTTATGGTGGGAAGGGTTAGAGCTGCATCACTTGGTTGGAAGCACCCTCATGGATGTCTCAATGGAGGAGTTCTCGAGGTTATTCTTAGCAAGATACCTCCCGTCGGCACAGAGGATCGCTATGGAGAATGAGTTCCAGAGACTGACATAGGGAGATAGTAGCGTGGATGAGTACCTCCTTGAGTTTATGCGGTTGGGTCATTATGCTATCTTTACTTTGGATGATGAGGAGAGTAAGACCAACCGATTCTACGAGGGTATACGTGATGACCTAAGGCTACTACTCTCGGGGCCTATGATGTAGGGTTTCCTAACCCTGGTCAATACATCCCTATCATTGGAGGAAGATCTGAAGAGAGTCCAAGAGAAGAAGGATGATAATACGATTTGCAGTCAATTTTATTAGGATATTTTCGGGGTTTTAAATCAAATCATGTCTTGTAAAGTACTTATTTTGATTTCCCTTTGTATATATTTTTGTCGCTAATGCATTTTTTCTGCTTTTTGTAGGTTTTCACGGCTTTCAGCCGAATTTTGCTGTGACACGCCCCAAGGTCACGCCCTACCCGGGCGTGTACCTAGGGCGTGTAACCCAGAGGAATGAAGCAATTGGTCTGAAACTGCATTCCGTGGAAACTTAGTGTACACGCCCTCGGTCACGCCCGTGTCACACCCGACACGGGCGTGTACTAGAGGCGTGTCACCAGGTTCCGAGGAATCGCTGCAGCGCGTTAGTTTTTCCCGCTCCACCGTCGCACCGAAAGTGTCACGCCCCAGGGTCACGCCTGACCCGGGCGTGACATATGGGGGTGTACTTCAACAATTCCACCCGTCACCTCCAGCATTCAATTTCAGCTCAACAAAGTCACGCCGCAAAGAACACGCCCCAGGTACACGCCCTACCAGGGCATGACTTGTGGGCGTGTACCTCAACTACTTCGTCAGAATTCAATTCCTGCCCGAAAAAGTCGCGCCGAATGTGTCACGCCCCAGGATCACGCCCGACCAGGGCGTGACAGGGGGGCGTGACCTGACCCGAAAAATTCTATAAATAGAGCCCAACTCTAAGGGTTCAGGGACACCTTTTGCTTTGAGAGGGGAGGTTCTGTCCTTTGTATTTCTGAACTTTTTAACCATGTCTTTCCATTTTTAGTTCTTAGCTGTAGCTTTATGCTTTCCCTGTAGTAGTTCCTAGCTTCGTTCTTTAGTATAATGTTAATGATAGTGTAGTTTACCTTTCCATGCACTTGTAATCGCTGGTTTTCATGTTGTAAGATCCCTGTTTCTATTAATAAAAAGTGTTGTTTTCTTTTACGTTTCTACTCCGTTTTCATTATTCTTCTTCTACTCATCCCCCCTCTTCTTCCTCACCATGATTAACTAATCCTCCATGTACTCGATCTTAATGATCCGAGGTTCGAGTAATCAGGTTATGATGCTTTGAATCTTACCTTTTCTTTTTAGGGTTTAGCTTTGAATTACTCTTGATTTATCACGGGTTGGAGGTATATCATCGATATATACTCTCCACCTTGCTTTCATTCTGGGCTAGCCGAGAGGCCGAAAGTTTGAAATGAGCACTCAAGAGTAAAGGGAGTTGTTCGCACCCCTCGAGAGAGGCAGACGTTCGAATCTCCCGGATTGGAGTAAAATCCGTTAGAGGGGTTCACCGCGTAAAACGAGTTTTAGGCCTCCGATTTAGGCGAAAGTCGGTCGGACCTTCCTAAACTCAGTTAGGCACGACCTTCGAGAGAAGCGTGTCAATATTCATGGAACCTCCACGGTCAAGGACCTTTACCCTAATTAGCTTAGGTTTATTTATTGTATTTTTCTAACCACTCTTGCCGAGGTGATTTCTGATCGAGTGCATTTTCCCCTTCATCGTTACTAAGCTCAAGTTAATCGCTCTTTTAGCTCTCTTTAACTTTTCATGCAAGTAGCTCTCTTTCATTGCAAGTAGTTCTCTTCCTTTAGCACGTTTAGCTTTCTTCTAAAAAAACTTAATTTTTCCGTCGATAAAATAATAGATTTCGTGTGAGTAAGCTTACTCAACTGTTTCCGGATTTCAATACGACACTTGTGTCCCCTAGCTGCATTTCGATAGGTATACTTGCCTTGATGAATTGTTAGTTTGGTTATTTTCTCTTTGCAGATATCTAAGAGACAATCAAGTTTTTGGCGCCGTTGCCGGGGAAGCAACGCTCGTTGTTAAATTGAAAACGCGAATATATTAATTTTATCACTTCTCTTTCTCAGCCTCCTTCTTAAATTTTTTCCTCCTACTCACTTGAGTTAAATGGCTGGATTTTGTTAAGTGTGCGTATTTTTAATTTTTCCGCCTACTCACTTGAGTTAATTGGCTGGATTTATTTCAAGCAAGTGTGCGTTTTTTTATTTTTCCGCCTACTCACTTGAGTTAATTGGCAGGCTTTATTTCAGTAGAGTGTGTTTACTTTCTGTAGAGTGGGTGTGTTTTAATTTTCTGTCAAGTGCGTGAGTGTAGCTTTTACTTTCCGCCTACTCACTCGGAGTTAAATGACTGGATTTTAATTACCGCCCGCTTAATAGAAACTCACATCACAAATTTTTCTACACCACCTAATTCTCTCGAAAAGGGAAAAGTGACTCTAAATGCCACTATCTTGTCTAGTACCTTGCGAACCCTTCACCGGGTAGCCCTTGGGAAGTTCGGGAGTTAAAACATAAAAAAATTCTATTTCAAAAAAAAAAAAAAAATTTCGATCTTCATTAACTCTTTTATTTTCTAGTCTTTCTTCTCCTCTCTTCTTCTAGTGTATGACCCGCGGAAGTCCGTCGGTTACTTTGGACCTGGACCACGAAATTGAGCATACTATTCGGAGAAGATCGCGATTTCAAGGCCCTACTACCCAAGTGCCGGTTGAGGATTCCGAGTCATTTTCTACCTTAAGAATGGCAGAACCCAACATGGAGGAAGCCGTGCATAGGCCTATGTCCTATTATGCACGACCGAATCTCGAGGGTACAGAAACTAGTATAGTTCGCCCTACAATAAATAATAATAATTTCGAACTGAAGCCTAGCATAATTCAAATGGTGCAGCAGTATGTGCAATTTGACGGGCTTCAAGATGAAGACCCGAACGCACACATAGCCAGCTTTCTTGAGATTTGTGACACCTTCAAGATAAATGGTGTCACAAATGATGCTATTAGGCTAAGATTATTTCCTTTCTCTCTTAAAATTAAGGCTAAGCAGTGGCTGAACACCCTTCCTAAAAATAGCATAACTACTTGGACGCAATTAACTGAAAAATTTTTGGCCAAGTATTTTCCGCCTGCTAAAACTGCTAAACTTAGGAATGACATTTCTGCCTTTGGACAAATAGACTCAGAGACCCTTTACGAAACTTGGGAAATATTTAAAGAATTATTAAGACGATGCCCACATCACGCTCTGCCTGTATGGTTGCAGGTGCAGACGTTCTATAATGGGCTAAATCAAAGTACGAAGCAAATGATAGACGCAGCTTCTGGCGGTACTTTAAATCATAAGACCCCGGAAGCAGCTCTTGAGCTGTTTGAAGACATGGCCATGAACACTTACCAGTGGAATGTGCCTAGGTCCCGCCCAAACAAACCTGCAGGTCTCTTTGAAGTGGACAACGTCTCACAACTCGCACTGCAAGTTGAAATATTAAGCAAAAAAATTACGGAGATTACTGCTGCCTCCTCCCCTCAGGTATGGGAATCTGCAACTCCTCCCGCCGAATATTTGGATTATGTAAATAATATGCCTAGAACTGCTTTTAATAATTTTCTGCTGCGAATTATCATCCTCCTGGTTTTAATTTTCCGAATAGTTATAATCCTGCGTTAAGAAATCATCCGAATTTTTCGTGGAGCAATCCATCGAATGCTGTGCGCCCGCCACCGCAAAGTGATTTTTCTGCTCCACTACCACCTCCTCAATGTTTTCCAAAACCTCCAAATTTGGAGGAAGTGTTTTCAAAATACATGAATGCTAATGACGCTACGATTAGGACCTTAACCGAAAGTGTTAAAAATTTAGAAAATCAGGTAGGACAGCTCGCTAAAATGATTTCTGAGCGACCAGTAGGGTCTCTTCCTTACAATACCGAGCCCAACCCGAGAGAGCAAGCGAAAGCTATAACTCTTCGGAGTGGGAAGAAAGTTCCTGGTATGGTAAGTGAAGAACCCGAGGCAAGCTCCGCTCCCGTTTTAAAAAATCAAAGCTCCGTTCCCGTTTTAAAAATTCCACCCTCTGCCGAAGAAATTATCACCCCTATCTTAGAAAAAGAACTCACTCCACCGCCCACCTTTAAAAATAATCCATCCCCGCCAAACCCTTCCGAACTTAATAAACAACGACAGGATGATCAATACACCCGTTTTTTGGAAATGTTTAAACAAATCCACGTAAATCTGCCTTTCCACGAAGCCATATCCCAGATGCCGAAGTACGCAAAATACCTTATGGACCTCCTAACTAACAAGAAGAAGTTAGAGAACCTTTCGCATGTCACGTTAAATGTCGAATGCTCGGCGGTTTTGCAAACGGATTACCGAAGAAAATCAGTGACCCGGGTAGTTTCTATATCCCGTGTGTCTTTGGTGATCTCTTTGTCAAACACGCTTTAGCCGACCTAGGTGCGAGTATTAATCTTATGCCCTTCTCGTTGTTTAAAAAGTTAGGAATTGGTAGTCTCAACCCCACACGCATGAGTATCCAGCTCGCCGACAGATCAGTCAAATACCCGTTAGGAATAGTGGAGGACGTCCTAGTCAAAGTTGACAAGTTCATCTTCCCGGTGGACTTTGTCATTTTAGACATCGAAGAAGACGTCGAGGTTCCCCTGATCCTTGGCCGACCCTTCCTTGCCACCTCCCGAGCTATCATTGATGTAAGCAATGGTAAGCTCTTCCTTCGAGTGGGCGACGATGAGGTAACTTTCTCTATCACCCCCTCGATGAAGAACACACTAGCTAATGATGACTCCTGTTTTTTCATGGATACCATAAGTGAAGAATCCTTCTCTCCCACCTCTGATTTTGAAAAAGAATTTTCCAATTTTTGTTCCTCTCCTCCTCTTCCAACTGAATCTCTACACCTAAGTGAAGAATCGTCCACCCGCCCCTCTGATTTTGAAAAAGAATTTTTTGATTTCTGTTCCTCTTCTACTTTTCCAACTGAATCGCTGCACGAAGCCGCCATGGCTGCTAGCAACACCCCTTTTAATTTTACATATAAAAAAGTGTACGAGGACATAGTTTTTGAAAAAGAACAAATTTCCAAAACCTCGTATGATGACCCCCCTACCTTGGAACTGAAAGAACTACCAGAGCACCTTCAATACGCTTTCTTAGAAAAGGACTCCAAGCTGCCTGTCATAGTTTCGGCCTACCTCACGGATGCACAAAAGGATAAACTTCTTTCAATTTTACAAAAGCATCGCCAAGCTATTGCTTGGCAGATATCTGATATTAAGGGCATAAGCCCATCTTTCTGCACTCATAAAATCTTAATGGAAGATAATTCACGTAACTCTATACAACCTCAGCGCCGTATAAACCCAAACATGAAAGACGTAGTTAAGGGCGAGGTTATGAAATTGTTAGACGCAGGAATTATCTATCCTATATCCGACAGTAAGTGGGTTAGCCTAGTACAGGTAGTACCAAAGAAGGGAGGGATAACAGTCATAAGTAATGAAAATAATGAATTAATCCCGACTCGGACGGTGACCGGATGGCGAATGTGTATAGACTACCGTAAGTTGAATGACGCCACCCGCAAGGATCACTTCCCCTTGCCGTTCATTGATCAAATTTTAGAACGACATTCCGGACATAGCTTTTATTGTTTTCTCGATGGCCTCTCGGGGTATCTTCAAATCCCCATCTCCCCCGAGGACCAGGAGAAAACTACGTTTACTTGTCCCTTCGGCACCTTCACCTACCGAAGAATGCCGTTTGGATTGTGCAATGCGCCAGCTACATTCCAACGATGTATGCTCGCCATCTTTGACAAGTACGTAGAAAGCATTATGGAAGTTTTCATGGATGATTTCTCCGTGTTCGGGAATTCCTTCGATAGTTGCTTAGAGAACCTTGAAAAAGTCTTAGAGCGATGCGAAGAAACTAACCTCGCCCTAAATTGGGAAAAATGTCATTTTATGGTGAGGGAAGGGTTAGTTTTGGGACATAAAATTTCTGAAAGGGGTATTGAAGTAGACGTTGCGAAAATAGAAGTTATTGAGAAGCTGCCGCCACCTACGAACATAAAAGCTATAAGAAGTTTCCTGGGTCATGCGGGTTTCTACCGCCGCTTCATAAAGGACTTTTCCAAAATCACCAAGCCCCTTACCCATCTCTTAGAAAAAGACGCCCCATTCATCTTTGATGACCTCTGCCTAGCTGCCTTCAAATTAATAAAAGAAAACTTAGTTAATGCCCCAATTATGATAGCTCCGGTGTGGGATCTTACATTTGAGATAATGTGTGATGCGAGTAGTTATGCGGTGGGAGCCGTACTAGGTCAACGTATTTCCAAAAACTTCCACCCCATTTATTATGCTAGTAAAACACTCACATCTGCACAGGAAAATTACACCACAACCGACAAGGAACTCTTAGCTGTAGTATTCACATTTGATAAATTTCGCCCTTATATTACTCTTTCAAAAATTATTGTTTTTACGGACCACTCGGCCCTCAAATATCTTCTCTCTAAAACGGATGCCAAGCCTCGCTTGATTCGCTGGGTCTTACTCCTCCAGGAGTTTGACTTAGAGATCCGTGATAAGCGAGGTGCCGAGAACTTGGCCGCCGACCACCTTTCGCGCCTAGATAACCCGTTTATAGAACAATTAGACGAAAATTCTTTTCATTACTATTTCCCTGATGAGAAGCTGTTCATAATTAACACATCTACTTCTCCTTGGTTTGCCCGCATCGCCAACTATCTAGTGGCTCGTGTGCTCCCAAAAGAGTTCTCGTCTCAGCAAAAGAAGAAATTCTTTTCTGAGTTGAAGAACTACTTTTGGGAGGACCCGCATCTTTTTAAAGTCTGTGCAGACCAAGTGATCAGGAGGTGTGTTTCCTTTGATGAAGGATTAGATATTATTAAACATTTGCATGAAGGACCGACAGGTGGGCACTATCAAGCTGCTCGCACCGCTCACAAAGTGTTAAGCACGGGTTTTTACTGGCCCACACTGTTTAAAGACGCGCATGCCTTTGTGAGTAGGTGTGATAGTTGCCAACAGTCGGGGAATATTTCGAATAAAAATGAAATGCCACAAAATTATTTCCTAGAGTGCGAAGTTTTCGACCTCTGGGGGATTGATTTTGTCGGCCCTCTTCCTTCTAGCTTCGGGAATAAGTATATTTTAGTTGTCGTTGATTATATTTCGCGTTAGGCCGAAGCCCAAGCTCTTCCTACGAATGACGCCCGAGTCTTAGTTAATTTCCTAAAAAAATTATTTTCTCGATTCGGTACGCCGCGCGCTATCGTTAGTGATAGGGGTTCCCATTTCTGTAACGAGCAATTTTCAAAAATCCTAACTAAATATGGCGTTACTCATAAGCTTTCCACTGCCTATCACCCCCAAACTAACGGACAAGTCGAAGTAGTGAATAGAGAAATAAAAAGAATTTTAGAAAAGACTGTTTCAACATCTAGAAAAGACTGGTCAGCCAAATTAGACGATGCTCTATGGGCCTACCGAACAACGTACAAAACCGCCCTCGGGTGTACGCCATATCGGTTGGTTTACGGAAAGTCGTGTCATTTACCTGTAGAGTTAGAGCACCGCGCCTTTTGGGCCTTACGATTTTTAAACTTCGATCCCCACTCCATCGGCGATTTTAGAAAATTTCAACTTAACGAACTCGACGAGTGGCGCTCTTACGCGTATGAAAATAACAGACTTTATAAAGAGCGGACGAAGCGTTTACACGATCGACATCTTAGGCACCCAAAAATCTTTAAGCCGGGCGACCAAGTGCTTCTTTATAATTCTCGTTTACGTTTATTCCCGGGTAAATTAAAATCACGTTGGTCTGGGCCTTTTACTGTTTTAGAAGTCTTTTCTTATGGTATTGTTTTAATTTCCCACCCTGATAAGGGTACTTTCAAAGTGAATGGTCAGCGTCTTAAACTGTATTTCTGTGATGATGTCAGTCTCAACCCTGTTAAGTCTATCTTTCCGGTCTTGACATTTGATTAATCTGAACTTTATTTTTCTCATCAACTTTGAACTTTATTCGAACTTTATTTTTAAATAATATTTGGGACACTCTTATTTTGATGCGTCGAGCTCAAACGACGCTTTAAACAAAGGGCGCTCTTGGGAGGCAACCCAAGTGATCTTTTTCTGTTTTCTTTCTTTTACACTTTTGGCCCCGAATGGCTTCGGCAAGCTGCACCTTCTGCGATCGCCTGCTCCAACGGTTTTGCTTCCATGACAAAGTCCACCAACCGACGTTTCCTGAAGATCCACAGCACAGGCATGGAGGAACGGCATCACTCAGATTGCCTTGCAAAATAAAACCGGGGAAGTACCTGTTTTTCAATTCTGTCTTTCCTTTCTGTACTTTAATTTTCTCTCGTTCTCCAACCTCCTTCTCCATTGAGGACAATGTAGATTTTAAGCTTGGGGGAAGACTTCCTCCTTATTTTTGTTTTTTTTGTAAATATCCAAATAAATAAAAAAAAACACAATTCAAAAAAAAAAATTCAAAAAAAAAATTATATAGCTGCATTTTGGTATTTCAATAAGTACCCCATGTTTATGTTTTGTTTTTCTCAAACTTCTTTATAAACAACGTAGTTAATTATAATTTTTCTAATCATTCTTTTTAATCATATTTCATAAGTAAAATGTTGGTCATGCTGTGTTTCTAATTCACGGTAGCATGTTAAGGTAAAATATTTCTCTAAAACGTGCATTTCTATTATGGTTTTTCGTTCTTTATTTTTTTTACTTTCTCTAAAAATTTATCATCCCTATTTTCTTTTTCGTCTTTAGATAATTTTTGTAAGAACAAATTTTGAATAACGTAGTAGATATGAACGATCCAAGTCACATATTATTTTTATTTTCAAGATAATTTCATCAATCTTCTTTTATTATCTCGAACTTGCTTTTTGAAATTTATCGACTCTATGTTTTAAATAAATTTAAAAAAAAAGCGTGAAAATGATTTAGGCCATTTTTGTTTACGTTTGAGCTTTCCTGCCAACCTAAACTCTTTTACCACTAGTTAGCCGCTTTTGAGCCTTTTTTCCAAATTCATTTGATAACTCCACACAGCATTTCATTTTCACCAAAGCCCAAATTCCTACCTATCTAATCACGCTAATTTTTTTGATAGGAAAATGTTGTGTTATCTTTGGAGAAATTGTTGAAAAAAGTGTACTCAAAAGCAATAAATTGAAAAAAAAAGAAAAGAAAAAAAATGAATGAAAATAATAATAATAATAAAAAAAGAGATAAATAATCATAAAGAGAAAAAAAAAATAAATTTATTTATACATATTTTGTTTAAAATAAATTTATTTTTTTTGAAACTCGTTGTTTTGATTTAGTGTGATTTTTAAGCCTCCGTGTTTATATTTGAATTCCACTCCTATTCATATTTCTAAACCAAACGTTTCGGTCCTATTAAGTCCTTTTGATTCACGCCTTTTTTTTAATTTTATTTAACAACTAAGAAAAGAAGAAAAGTAAATCAGTTTTAGTTTTGGATTTAACCTTAGATTTTTGTTATTTAATTGATATAATTATAATGCGTTGCTTGGATATAGTAATAACTCAATACGTTCTTTTCATTTTCATTGCCTTGCTTAAATCTATTTAAAGAATTTCGTCAAAATTCTGGATGATTTATTTTTATTAAGTAAAGTTTATAAAAGTTAAATCATACCAAAATAATTGTTTTAGATTTACGTTTTACATTCTCCCTACCTAGAATTCGCATAGTACTTGTGTAAGTATGATTAAAACTTTTTGAATTAGTCACTCTTATGATTAGCTAGTCTTTATATCTTTGCTTGGGGATAAGCAAAACTTAAGCTTGGGGGAATTTGATAATACGATTTGCAGTCAATTTTATTAGAATATTTTCGGGGTTTTAAATCAAATCATGTCTTGTAAAGTACTTATTTTGATTCCCCTTTGTATATATTTTTGTCGCTAATGCATTTTTTCTGCTTTTTGTAGGTTTTCACGGCTTTCAGCCGAATTTTGCTGTGACACGCCCCAAGGTCACGCCCTACCCGGGCGTGTACCTAGGGCGTGTAACCAGAGGAATAAAGCAATTGGTCCGAAACTGCATTCCGTGGAAACTTAGTGTACACGCCCTCGGTCACGCCCGTGTAACACCCGACATGGGCGTGTACTAGAGGCGTGTCCCCAGGTTCCGAGGAATCGCAGCAGCGCGCTAGTTTTTCCCGCTCCACCGTCGCACCGAAAGTGTCACGCCCCAGGGTCACGCTTGACCCGGGCGTGACATATGGCCGTGTACTTCAGCAATTCCGCCCGTCACCTCCAGCATTCAATTTCAGCTCAACAAAGTCACGCCGCAAAGAACACGCCCCAGGTAGATGCCCTACCAGGGCGTGACTTGTGGGTGTGTACCTCAACTACTTCGTCAGAATTTAATTCCTGCCCGAAAAAGTCGCGCTGAATGTGTCACGCCCCATGGTCACGCCCGACTAGGGCGTGACAGGGGGGCGTGACCCGACCCGAAAAATTCTATAAATAGAGCCCAACTCTAAGGGTTCAGGGACACCTTTTGCTTTGAGAGGGGAGGTTCTGTCCTTTGTATTTCTGAACTTTTTAAGCATGTCTTTCCATTTTTAGTTCTTAGTTGTAGCTTTATGCTTTCCCTGTAGTAGTTCCTAGCTTCATTCTGTAGTATAATGTTAATGATAGTGTAGTTTACCTTTCCATGCACTTGTAATCGCTGGTTTTCATGTTGTAAGATCCCTGTTTCTATTAATAAAAAGTGTTGTTTTCTTTTACGTTTCTGCTCCGTTTTCATTATTCTTCTTCTACTCATCCCCCCTCTTCCTCCTCACCATGATTAACTAATCCTCCATGTACTCGATCTTAATGATCCGAGGTTCGAGTAATTAGGTTATGATGCTTTGAATCTTACCTTTTCTTTTTAGGGTTTAGCTTTGAATTACTCTTGATTTATCACGGGTTGGAGGTATATCATCGATATATACTCTCCACCTTGTTTTCATTCTGGGCTAGCCGAGAGGCCGAAAGTTTGAAATGAGCACTCAAGAGTAAAGGGAGTTGTTCGCACCCCTCGAGAGAGGCAGACGTTCAAATCTCCCGGATTGGAGTAAAATCCATTAGAGGGGTTCAACGCGTAAAGCGAGTTTTAGGCCTCCAATTTAGGCGAAAGTCGGTCGGACCTTCCTAAACTCAGTTAGGCACGGCCTTCGAGAGAAGCGTGTCAATATTCATGGAACCTCCATGGTCAAGGACCTTTACCCTAATTAGCTTAGGTTTATTTATCGTATTTTTCTAACCACTCTTGCCGAGGTGATTTCTGATCGAGTGCATTTTCCCCTTCATCGTTACTAAGCTCAAGTTAATCGCTCTTTTAGCTCTCTTTAACTTTTCATGCAAGTAGCTCTCTTTCATTGCAAGTAGTTCTCTTCCTTTAGCACGTTTACCTTTCTTCTAAAAAAACTTAATTTTTCCGTCGATAAAATAATAGATTTCGTGTGAGTAAGCTTACTCAACTGTTCCCGGATTTCAATACGACACTTGTGTCCCCTAGCTGCATTTCGATAGGTATACTTGCCTTGATGAATTGTTAGTTTGGTTATTTTCTCTTTGCAGATATCTAAGAGACAATCAAAGGACTCTAGTACGAAGAAGACGGAGTTCAAGGTGCCGACCTCCTCAAAGTAGGGGTTTCATAAGTGGAATAAGATGGCTAGGACTTCGAGTCCCGCCCCTTCTTCTGGTGCATATGGGGCAACTACAGCCCAAACCCCGGGCGTATGTTATAACTGTAGGAAGTTGGGGCATTTTGCCCGATAGTGGCGGAGCGGACGTCCAAAGTCCGAGAGGAAGCTTGGAGCAACATACAAGGAAAGGGGAAGGTGATGGAGTCAATCGCATCCCACTATGCTCCAGCTCAGCCTAGAGTGTATAATCTTGGCCTTCAGGAGGCCATAAAGTAGACTGACGGGGTGACAGGTATAAGTTAATTAAAAGCAGATTAGCTTTATATATTGGTTACCTTTTGTGCATTAGCTTATGACTACTTGTGCTAGGCTTTGTTTTGATTTTTGATTATCCGGCGAGAGCACTGTTCGATACGGGAGCTACGTATTCCTTTTTGTCCGAAGGATTTGTATCATGCATCAGAGTACCTTCTTCGATTGCAAGGGACAAATTGGATGTGTTGTTACCTAATGGGTGTACAATACGCGCGGATATAGTTTGTTGCGTAAAGATACGGATTGGGAGTCAAGAGTTTGACTTGCAAGCGTCGTTACTGTCATTAGTGGAGTTCAACGTGATCTTTGGGATGCACTGACTCTCAGAGCAGTGGGCATACATTGATTACAACCGCAAGGAGGTCAAATTGGGAACTGATCATGAGACGACATTTGCGGGCATGAAAGGGTGGAGCATTACTTTGCTGTCTTCTCTCCAGGTGGTTAAGGCAATTCGTGCTGGTGTAGATCTATTTTCACTTTAGTGGAGGCTTCGAAGCCTAAGCCTAGTATGGACTGTATTTGAGTATCCTGACGTGTTCCCTGACGATCTCCCTGGAGCCCCACCTCAGCGAGAGATCGACTTCACCATTGAGCTGGTATCAGGTGCCAAACCTGTGTTACGCTCTCTGTATCGGTTAGCTCCTAAGGAGATGGCAGAATTGAAAGTACAACTTCAAGAGCTGTTGGAGCAAGGTTATGTGCGTCCAAGTTCATCGCCTTGGAGCGCGTCGGTCCTTTTTGTTAAGAAGAAGGACAAAAGTTTACGACTTGTATCGATTACCGAGAGTTGAATAAGCTAACGGAGAAGAATAAGTATCCGATCCCAAGGATTGATGATCTATTTGACCAGCTGGTGGGGTCGACTGTGTACTCAAAGTTGGATCTAAAATCCGGATACTATCAGCTGTGGATAAGGGAAAGTGATATCCCCAAGACAGCTTTCAGCATACGGTATGGGAATTATGAGTTCACAGTCATGCCGTTTGGGCAAACTAATGCGCCATCTGTGTTTATGGATTTGATGAACAGAACGTTCAGAGAGTTCCTGGACACTTCGTGATAGTCTTTATCGACGATATATTGGTGTACTGGCAGTGCGAGCAGGATCATTTCAAGCATCTGCATATGGTGTTGGAGACATTGAGGAGGAATCAACTTTATGCCAAATTATCCAAACGCGAATTCTGGTTATCCTCGGTAGCATTCCTTGGTCATATAGTTAGTGGTGAAGGGATTGCAGTAGATCCGGCGAAGATAGCTACGATACGGGAGTGTCCTGTGTTATCTTCAGTGATAGAAGTTCGGAGTTTCCTTGGACTTGCCGGCTACTACAGGCGCTTCGTAGAGAACTTCTCGCGGATAGCGTTACTGCTCACGACTTTGACGAGGAAAGATCGTTTGTGTGGTCGCTGGAGTGTGCGCAAGATTTCGAAGAACTAAAAAGTCCGTTAACCACGACACATATTCTATGTTCGCCGAGTGGGATCGAAGGGTTTGAGATTTATAGTGATGCTTCGGGCAGTGACTTTGGTTGTGTTCTACTGCAGCATGGGAGTGTAATAGCTTATGGCTCGCGTCAGCTGAAGGTACATGAGAGGAATTATCTGGTCCTTGACTTGGAGTTAGCGGTCATGATATTTTACCTGAAGCTGTGGAGGCATTACCTGTACGGTATGAAGATCGATATCTGTACCGATCACAAGAGCTTGAAGTACTTGTTGGATCAAAAGGACCTAAACATGCGGTAGCAGAGGTGGATGGAGTTCCGGGGTGACTACACCTTCAAAATACTTTATGTGTCTGGTAAAGGCAATGTAGTTGCGGATGCGTTGAGTCGCAGGGCTCCCGCGCAGGCCAACTGGTTGTCGATACATGACGAGCATTTTGTTCATGATTTGGAGGCACTAGAGATCTCTTGTTCTGACAAGCAGACTAGTGCCGAAGCACAATTGAACTGGACTGAGGTGTAGTATGACCTTGCTGATAGGATTCAGCGAGCTCTAGATGGGGATAACAGCATGAAGCAGATCATGGATGAGGCTTTGGATAGGTCAAATTCCCAATTTATTATTAAGGATGGATTATTATGGAGGGACTATCGTCTGTGCGTCCCAAGTGTGGGTAAAATACGGGAGAAATTAATGTACGAGCTCATCATACTAAGTACTCGATTCACCTGGGGAGCACAAAAATGTTTAGAGATATGAAAAAGTTGTTCTGGTGGCCAGGACTTACGAAGGACGTAGCACTTTATGTGGCTAAGTGTCAAATGTGCGACTTGGTGAAGGCGGAGTGCCAGAAGCCTGGAGGTTTCTTGAAGTCCTTACCTATCCCGGAGTGGAAGTTCGACGATATTTCAATGCATTCTGTGCATGGGTTGCCAAGGTCGCAGAAGGGAAACGATGCCATCTAGGTGATCATAGATAGATTGACAAAGGTGACACACTTCATTCCGAATAGGAAGGATGATTCAGTGGATAAACTGGCTAAACTCTGCGTAGATAACATTGTTCGACTGCACGGTGTGCCCCACAGCATCGTTAGTGACTTAGATGGGCGCTTCACGTCCAACCACTGGAGGTTACTGCATCAATTATTGGGAACCAAGCTGAGTTTCAGCATGGCCTTTCATCCGCAGACAGATGGTCAGACCGAGAAGGTCAACAAGATGATGGAGAACATGCTTCGCATGTGCGTCTTGGATTTCGGAAAGTGGTGCGAAGATCACCTGTACATGGTGGCGTTTGCTTATAACAAAAGCTACCAAGCGAGTATTCAAATGGCGCCCTTCGAGGCCCTATATGGTAGAAAAAGTCGCACGTCGTTGTCATGGTTGGAGACAGGTGAGTCGAAGCTGTACAAACGACAAGAAGTGGAAGATGCCAATTCATTGGTACAAACAATACTAGAATGATTGCTTATCACTCAGGACATGCAGAATAAAAACTATAATGCCAAGCATAGGAACATTGAGTTCGCTATTGGTGACTTGGTATATTTAAAAATTAATCCGTTCAAGGGTGTCTCACGGGTACGATGCTTGAAGAAGCTGAGTCTGAGGTATCTTGGACCGTTTGAGATACTAGAGCGAATTGGTAAAGTGGCTTATCAACTGAAGTTATAAGTGGAATTGAGTGGTCTACACGATGTATTCCAAATATCGGTGTTCCAAAAGGCGGTGTAAGAGCCTTTACAAGTGATTGCGGTCGATTAGGTGCCTTTTGATAATGGGTTGATGACGAAGGTCAAGCCCATTCATATTGAGAACTTTGAAGTCAATCGACTTCGTAACAAAAACGTCTGGATGGTCAAGGTCCGTTGGGACAACTGTGGTCGGGAGGAGCTTTCATGGGAGCGAGAGCAGACCATGCTTGAGGAGTATGCCGAGCTATTCCGCTCAGGTACCATTTAATTTTTGTATCATTCCATTTTATATTTTCGGGACGAAATTCATTTAAGGGGGGGGGGGATTGTAACGCCCTAAAACTCAAAAAGGAACAGATATCGTTTTAAGGCCAAATTGGTGCCTGAATATGTTCGCACGGCCTGTGACACGGTCGTGTCCAGGGCCTTGAACTGCTCTGTGTTGGCAGAGCGGTGTCGAGTGAGTCACATGGCCTGTGACACGGGCGTGTCCAGGGCCGTGTCATGCTATGAGTTCGATGAATTTTTGTGAGGTCGATGAAATGCATCCAAAGATCCTCAGAGTCAAGCCAGGTCGGGCACACATCCTGGGACACGGGCGTATCAAGGGTCATGTCCTTCTCTGCATTTGACCAGGCTGTGTTGATTGCTGAACACGGGCTGGGACACGGGCATGCCCGAAGCCGTGTCTAGAACACGTCCTATGACACGGCCATGTCATAGGGCTGTGTCTTGGTAGGGACGCGACAGTTTCCGGTATCGCTTGAGGAACACACCCTGTGTCACGGGCGTTGTAGAAGCTGACACGGGCGTGTCAGAAGCTGACACGGGCGTGTCAGAAGCTGACACGGGCGTGTCAGAAGCTGACACGGGCGTGTCATAAGCTGACACGGGCGTGTTAGAAGCTGACACGGGCGTATCAGAAGCTGACACAGGCGTGTCAAGCAGTAACGCGGGAATGTCTGGGCTCGTGTCCTGCTGTGTGTTGGACGATCGTGTTCATATTGTGAGACACGGCCTGTGACATGGGCGTGTCACAAGCCGTGTTCGGCCCAGGAAAGTGATTTTCAGGGTGATTTGTGTTCGTTCATTTCCTTCAAATAGGATCCAACGGTCCATAAATCTCTCTACTGTTTTTAAGGCCGGGAGTTGAGGGTTAAACCCTCATTTCTCTTAGGTCTTTCTCTTTCTAAAGTGTTAGAGAGAAGGGAGAGCAAGGAAGAAGGAGAAGGAGTAATCTGGCTGCTGGTGGAGCTTCGGAGCCCCAAATCCTGAGCTGAGTCCAGATCCGTGGAGGCGAGGCCTTTGTAGTGCTTTTCATCTGGCTAGTTTTCCATGGCGCCAAAGCGAACCTGTAGGGTAATTATTCTCTTCTTGGGCATGTGCAGTTCTCTTCCTTTTACATAAGAAACCCGCTCTCGCGAGTGTGCGGTGAGTGTGTGGTATTTCCTTTGGGTGGACATGAATAGTCCCCGTAATCTTGCATATAGAGTCTGGAATCGAAGTACGGACAAAGGCATGTGTGAAGCCTACCCGGACAAGTTGGTCTGGATCGGTGATGTTTTCAATATGCCTGTTGTGCCGGAGAAGACTCTGTGCCATTTGTTTTTCGGGTTTTTCTACGTGGTAGATTGCAATAGGGAGCCTTGGGGACTAACCCCAAGATGCACCCGAAATATTGGGCAGATGCGTGGTTCTGCAATCTTGGTGGCCTGGGAGACAACTTGTACATAACTGGGTTATGTAAAATTATGTAATCGGTTTGGGATTCGGGGAAGCTTGACCCGCGCTTATGGCTTAAATTGACGTGGCAGTGTGAGCAACGGGTTGAGAGGAACCGTACCCGCTCTATGCAGTTCGGTTAAAGAGTCCTAAGGTACTTGACACTTACCGATGTCATAGAGGCCGAGTCTTAGGCTTCGTCCGAAAAGACTATAATGCTCATGATGTTGTCGCCCTGGGGGTGTTGGTGGACCAAGTTCACCGAGAATGTGCCCTGAGAGCACGGGGTGTGTGGTCGTGCGTGCCTACGCTTCTGGTGAAGTGTGCTTAAATTGTACGTTCACTATTATTTTTAATTATACTAATGAAATGCAGGGAAGGAGCACCGTCGCCCCGATTAAGGGGCGGGGTCGTTATAATTTGGTCAGCTTTAGCTGACCGTTGCTTTTGTTTGGCTCCGCTGTGGTGGAATGTTGATTGCAGGTGCTGCGAAGCCTAGTGCCAAGTAGCAGGCTGAAACCCTTGTTGCTGAGCCGGCACTTGAAGGTCAAAGCGAATGTTTGCTCTTTATGCTCATGTATGTTCGGCCTGCGTGCCGATGTATGGAAGACATTTATTATTTATGTGAACTCTTGTAAGGCCATAAGGCCAACTATTTGGTGTATTTGTACTGTCATTCCTACTTTGGGTTTTAGTGGACATTCATGCTTTGGTTTGAGTTTTTATAACTATTTTAAAAAGCTTCCGCTAGAATGCTCTGAGTTAGGACACATGTTTCATTTGGCAGTAATTTGGTATTAATACGTAACTCCACTAGCTATCCATGGTATATGGCGTGGGGCCCCGGCCGTACCTTCTGATATATCTCATGTGACGGATGGGGGTGTTACACTCCTAGCCAAAAAGAAGGCTCAGGATATTGCATCTCTATAGCTTGCTGCTTCAAAATCAGTAAACTTGCTAGACCTGAAGCTGAAAGAAATCATCAAGCTGAAAAACATCATTGTTATTCAGATGGGCACAATAGCCTTCAAGAATGACCACATCTGGAATTTTGAAGGTAAACTCAAAAAGTAGAATGAGCTAGTGGCTAAGTTTTCAAAGCCATGTTCTTTGTTGATTTTGATAGATTCCTTTCCTCCCATCAGGATAAGAAGGGGTTAGGCTTCAAAGGGAACACTAGAGCTGCCAATTCCAAAAGGAAAGGCAAAGCTCTAGTTTAGCCACTAGTCTCCAAGCCTCCAATTTCTTTCAAGAGAGTGTTGCAACCATCTAACATGTATGACCAATAGAGCATCTATGGTCAATAGGAGAATGGTGGATCCACTAATGGGAACAATGATGTTCATCACCATGGTGGTTGGAATGGCAAGGGTACAAGTGCCTACAATGCAGCCCATGAGGAGATCCAAATGGCCCATCGTGGACCATTTGTGTTTGATGTACAAGCCACAACGCTCAATAATAAGGTTGCAGCCCCTTCTCAAAATCTGCTAGTCCATAATCATACCAAAGGAAAGTCTGTTAGCAAACTAGACATGGGAATATCTGAAGCCATTAGGAGCACGCACTCTGAAAAGAAGGCAGCTACTAGTAAGGTTCAAGATACCCCAAGTACCTCTGCTGCTATACATATCCCAAATCAGGCTGTGGCTGGAAGACATAAGAAAAGGGCTGCTACTATACCTGCTGTACTGAGAGATGCTGACAGCACTGCTGTAAAACTAGCCCTTAAAATAAGATATAACATCTATGAGTGTTGGTGCTGTTATAAAGTGGGTCACTATGCCATTGATTGCTGACACAATAATATTATCTAGATAGTTAATGTCGGCTTACCTGTCAGAAGAGCAGTAGGCAGGCATATTCATTTTCAGCCTAACAGGCACCTAGGATCCAATAAGAATTGGGGTCCTAAGGTTAAATGATTTATGTCTTGCAGATGAGTCCAAGTTGCCAGACACCTATATGATACTTGGACAGTGGTTGTTCCAAGCACATGACTAGAACAAGGAGCATGCTGAAGGAGTACACTCCAGTAATGAATGGACCCAAAGTCACCTTTGGTTGTTCAGAAAAGGGAGTAACCGAAGGGTTTGGTAAGATATCAAATGACATAATCACTATCACACAAGTAGCTTATGTGAAAGGTTTGCAACACACCTTGATAAGTATAAGCCAACTATGTGATCATGGCTATGACATTTCTTTCCTAAAGGATGAGTGCCCAATTAGGAGGTCAAGTGATCAAGGGGTCATCTTGATAGGCACTAGGAGAGGAAATGCTTATTGTATAAATTTTGTTTGTGAGAGTAAGAACTCTCCCGTATTCCATCTTACAGATTGGAAAGCCTCACACTGTGTCCAATGACACAAGAGGCAAGCTCACCTGAATTATAAGACCATAGACAAACTCTTTAGTGAAGAGTTAGTGAGAAATAGACCTAAGGTAAAGTGCACCAAGGAGGGTATCTACTCTGCATGCCAAAAAGGCAAGAAGACAAAGACCTCCTTCAAGTCCCTTGGTACCAAAGACTCGTGAGGTGTTTATACGTCCTGCATATGGATCTATTTGGTACTATGCCAGTTCATAGTCTACGTAGGAAAGTCTACACCCTCATGGTTGTTGATGACTTTTCCAGATTTTCCTGGGTGTTGTTCCTAAGTAAGAAATTTGAAACCCCTGATGTCTTCCGGACATTTATTAATCAAATTCAGAATGAATATAACAGTACTGTCATAAAAATCAGAAGTGACCATGAGACTGAGTTTCAGTCTTAGTGCATGACAGGTTTCTGTGAAGAGCATGAGATTCATCAATAGTTCTTCACTCCTAGAACACCCCAGCAAAATGGAATGGCTGAGAGAAAAAACCGAACTCTCATAAAGGCTGGTAGGACCTTGTTATGTGACATATCTTTTCCAAAATATTTCTGGGCCGATGAAGTAAGCACTGCATGTCATGTCCCTAATTGGGCTTCCATCACTAAAAGCCACAAGAAGACACCCTATGAGATTCTGAAAGGAAGAAAACCAAACTTATCCACTTCAGGATTTTTCGTAGCAAGTGCTATGTACTAAACAATGGTAATTCCTATGTGACTAAGTTTGCTGCCAAGTCCCAAGAAGTGATATTTGTTGGGTACAGGAACAATAGTAGGGCATATAGGATATACAAGAAGGGATATAGAAGAATCAGTCCATGTGGTCTTTGATGTGTCAAAGCTGATTAACTGTGAGCTGCCTAGATCCTCTTCTAGCTCTTTAGATTTAAAGGAGGTTATGGACAAGCTTACCATCGGGGAAGGTTATCTAGCTATACAAGATAAGAAAGAAGGTGTGTGATGTCCAGGTGGAGCTCAAGACTCACAAGTTGAGGATGAAGAACATCCATCTCAAGATAATGAAGAACGCCAGCCGAGGATAATGAAGAACATCAAGTTGAAGCAAGATTGCCTCCAGCTGGAAGATATTTGATGGACCATCCAAGTCACCAAATCATCGGTGATACAAGACATGGAGTCCAGATAAGAAGAAAGAGCATCAACACATCTCTCTGTTCAAGCTTCCTATTGGTACCCTACTTGAGATTTGGGCTAGGTTCACTATTAGGATTGATGACCCACCATGTATAGCCTAGGGTCATATATTAATTATAGGTTTACGTCAATCACTTAAGTGTTAGATCACTGAGACCAACCTTCAGAAGACTTCAAAGAACACATGACTTAAGAGACAAGGCAGTTTTGAAGATTACAGAAAATGTGTTCGATGATAGCTGAACTCAGCTTGACGATCGTCAAACTCAGCTCGACGAACTCAGAGTTCCTTCTCTGAGTTAAGCCCGACGAACGTCTATCTCAGGTTGACAAACTATGATCTTATATCAAAATATCAGCTCGACGAAGTGCCTTCTCAGATCGACGAAGTTGGAGCTCAGTTTGGCAAGTATATTTTATGTTCGATGATTTTGGAGCTCAGCTCGATGAAGAAGAATTATCCGCCCGACGAACTTGGTGCTCAGGTAGACGGAAGCTTTACTGAGGTTGACTAACTCCACCCAAGTTCTGCTCGACTAATTTTCTCTGTAGTTTCTCAGATCGACTAAGTCATTTTAAGTTCAGAAATTAAGACAGTAATACTTTGATAATTAATGCTTAATATTCTGAAGAATATAGCCGTTCTTGGCTGAATTAATTAGGGATTTTCACATAGTTATTATTTAACATATTTACTGGGACAGTTGAGGAAATGCATTGAAGACAAAAATAACTATTCCATTTCCCAGAAAATTTGCAAAGGACTTCAAGGAATTCGAAATTCAAATCAGCAATCAAGATATAAAAGAAATTTTCAAAAGATTGCTGGTACCCTACACAACAGAGAACAAGTCTAACAGTCAGGAAGAAGAAAGAGAACATCTGCAAACAAAGAACAAGAAACAAAATCACAGATCTTCTTGTTCTTCATCATTCTTCTTCCTCAAGATTTTCTTCCAGCAAACAATCTTCATTCTGAGAACAACTTCACAATCACTCAGATACATATATTGGAAGAAGAAGTTTTCAACTTGAAGGCCTACACCCTGAAGAAACGTCACCTACTCCTGATGAGATCTATAACTCAGGGGGAGCTTTGACAACATCACAAAATCCACTAGTCTTTTAAGAGGATTGAGACAGAGAAGAAAACATCAATCTTATTTTCCAACTATGTATAAGGTTATAACTCCCTTCAAAAGGTAATCCCTTGGTTGTCAAGTCTCCTGATCAAAATACTTGGTTTGGTTTTTGGGCACCTGATCAAAAGCTTAATGTGTTGCTAGATCTCCATTGAGAATAGATCTTGTGGTGACAGGGCACCTGAACAAAAAACTTTGGTGGCAGGGTACCTGATCAAAAACCTGTAGTGGATTCCAACCTGGGTGGTAGAAGAGTGGATGTACCCAGGTTTATTGGGGAACCACTATAAATTTCCTCGTGTCGTCTGGTTGTGCTCTACTCTTTATTTTATTGTGCATTGATATATATTTTCTTTCTCATATATATATATATATCACCTATTTTAAATACGCTATAAAAATATCTCAAAGTTTTTAAAATACTCTATTCACCCCCACCCCCTCTAGTGTTAGTTAGATAAATCCCTCAGCATCTGAGGCATCACTTTCTATTGGTATCAGAGCATATCTGCTATCACTTTCAATTGGTATTAGAGGGATAGGTTACTTGGTTGTACAGGCTAACACATGAACCAAAAGATCTTTGTTTAATTTTATCTACTCTAGTTATACTTCATATCTCGGCACAAAATAAGGAGTATTCAAGCACCAGACCTCTAGTGTGCAATCTAAATAAGTTTGCACTTTGGAAGGCACGGATTAGAATGTATATGAATTCTATTGATGAGGACATATATACTTCTATTTTGACAGGTCCCCCACCACCAGTGGCAACAAGCATAAGTGCAGTTCTACCACCTGAGTGGACTGATGCTAAGAAGAAGCTGAAAATTATAGATGCCAAAGCCATGAATATTTTGGCTCAAATAATGTTTGATGACATATTTCAGAATGTTGTTGAATGCTCTTCAGCTAAGGATATCTGAGATTCCCTTAATGCTATGGTTGTTGATTCAATATGTAACATCCCATGTTACTTCTAGACCACTTTAACTTAGATTGGATTGGGCATGGGGTGGGTGTTAGGGGAATTAGCTAGGTTTGACCCTAGGTAGTGGGTTGTAGCCATGTGGGGCCCACTATATGGCCAAGTTAAACTAGGGCAAACTAGCCTAAATATGAACCCTAGCCACACCATGACCCCACCACATTGCCCTAACACTAAAATAATCTAAGTGGGCCCTAGGACATCTCATTAGGTCAACCCATTGACCTTAGTTGACCAAAGTCAACCATATCCCTAAGTTGGTCAAACCTATACCCATAGGCCCAATAAGCCCAAGTAGGGCACCACATTGACCCAACCCAAGTTGGGTGGTGCCATTAGACCCATGACCACCAAGTGGGGTCAGCCCAGTCATCATGGTTGACAAGGTCAACTCAAGTCAACTTAGTTAATAAAATTGACCTAAAGAAGAAAATGAGGGCTAGGCCCACTCTCCTTGGGTAAAGCCCACCAAACTTGGCCCATGGCCCGCCCAAGTGGACAAAGACAAGCCCTACCCCTCTGGTTTTGGAGAGAGGACACATGAATGAGGGTAAAGTGGGAATTTTAGGAGAGAGAAGAGGAAAAGAGGCGGAGGCCACTTAGCCTTGGCTCCTTATGCCCAAAAAGGGTGCTGGCCGACCTCCTCGGGAAAATTCCAGCAGAATTGGCAGCATGGTAGCCACTTGGCTCCATGGGTGAAGCCTCCAAAGCCCAAACCGAGCTCACCTTGGAGTTATCTCCACACACAGCCCTCCCCAGCTCAAACCGACCACACCATCAGCTTCAGTGAGTGGAAACGAGTGGAGAACGACTCCTGGGGCAGACCTTTTCATGAAGAAATGAGATTATGAGCAGGAGATCGCCAGAGTAACTCAACCAGGGCCAACCGCCGCCAACCTCACCGTTGTGCTGCCATTCGGGTCTGTTTCGCCTCCCCTCTACTCGTACTAGCTTTCTAGATCCTATAGGAGAGACATCAGGCTTAATTGAGCCCGATACCATGTGAGGAAAGGGAGAATTTTCCGAGCTTTTCTTCTTGCTCAAGTTCGCCGGAGGAGCCAATTCTGGCGGCCTCATCGCCGGAAATCGCTAGCCACCACCTCAGTGAAGGTGGTGGCGACATCCGCCGGCGGTGGTGGTGGCTCAGCTGGCCGTAAATAGCCGGGCAAGTCGGCCCAGCAGAAACCAATCTGGCCCGTTGGTTGATTGGGGAAGATGACCAGATCCCGTCCAATCTACTTTAAGATTCGTGCTCAATCAATTAAATTAAACCAAATTAAAAGCTATAGAATTTATTATATCTGTCACACTTATACAGTGATATTGCAAGCTATTTTTAGGCCTCTTAGAGGCATTACTAGGAAATGAACCATAAATGCAATTTGTATCTTAATCTCTTAACTTTAATTTAGAATCTTAAACATCAAATTTGGTAGAGTATATTGGGTTGTAGTTCAGTTTTCCTAGGACTGGTCCTAGGCAAGGGCAGAAATTCAAATTGATGCCCAAGCCAAACCAATATACAACATGACCCCAAATTTTGGGTGCATGCATGATTATGTCATATTTAGCCCCTGCCAAAAATTGAGAATTTTTGGGAATACATTTTCTATAGTTTTTGCTTAAATATCAAAAAGTAAATAAATGAAATAATTGGAGTTTATGGCTCTAAATGGCCCCAACTTTTGGTTGCATGTCCTTGGGGATACACGTGCATGAAAAAATGTTCAGCACATTTGGACCATTGCATGTTGGGTAAACTCACTTGCATGTATTGGTTATGTACAGGCTTGGGGTGCAAATAGCCAAATTTGAAATGTTGTGTATTAGACCAATTTAGAACATCCAAAAATTATGGTATTGATTTCAGAGGCTCATTATGGTGAATTTTACCCCACATTGTAATAATGGGATTTTTGGAAGCAAAAATCTCATTATTTGGAATTTTTGGAATAATAGAGCTTTTGAAAAATAAATGTAAAAATAGGTTCATCATTGAGATAAAATCCCTAATTTTTGTCAAGGTCAATATAATGTTAGATTTCACTCCTGAAAATTTTTATGTCTTTGTTTGAAGAATTTTGGTAGGAGTTATGTGGAAATTACCTTTTTACCCTCATTTTACTTAATTAGCAAATTGGTGAAAATACTTAGTAGAAACTTTTGGAAAATTTCTTGGTGATATATCTGAGTATAAATAACCTTGTATAATTTTCTCAGTATTTTTGGATGAATCAGTAAATTTTAAAATCATATAATGGCATTTTGGTAAATTATTAAGAATTGAAATTGGTAGGCCATTACATTATAGAGGTTGATGAAACTCTGCCATTAGCCTTAAATTAGTGATATATATATATATGTTTTGTAATTTTCCTAGAATTTTTAGTAATGTATTCCTTATACTTCATTTGGAAAATGACAATTACGTGAGTTTTGTATTAATTAAGGAATAACTAGAAATATTCAATGGAAAATTATAAATTTTCGTAGACAGCTATATTTTACCAAGATTCAACTCAAGAAAAATTCCTTAGGTCAGTGGATTATAATTTGTAATACTTCATGTATTAAATGTCCTAGGGGATTAATTAAATGATTTAATTAGAGCGCTTAATGACATAAGAAAATTATGAAAATCAACATGCTTACTTCATTAGTCCATAATATCCTAGGATAAATAATTAGGGACAGGTGGCCCAAGGAATTGGAAGATCCATTTCGGGGTGGTATTAGGTCATGGGTTGCACATAGTGTAAGTAGGTCATGCTATAAAACCACCGGGGGATAGATCAACGGATGAGCTAGAGATTACAATTGGAATATGACCTGGTGGGTAGTGTTTTCTTAGTGACGAGAGTAAAAGTGCAAGCACTTGAATAGCAACTGGAGTGGATGCCGACGGAAGATCGTCGCACTTCTGAGAACACCTTAACTCATTAGGATCACTCAAGAGTAATAACGAGAGCTGGGGGTGAATTATGGGTAGTCATCAACTAAAGTAAATATCCTTGTGAAAGGGAACTTTGTGAGTAAACCCATCGTAGTTCCTAGTGCCCCCGAGAGCCCTTCACCGGGTATACCCTGGGCAGTCCTGAGATTAACATTAAATCACTAAGTATAATAATCCGTAGACAAGAGTAGTCTAATAGGTTAAGACATTGTGGTTCATTCTCGCCCGTGACGGGTTTGGGGGATTTTGAATAAAGGAACTATTGTGCGTTCTCACCCGAGATGGGTTGGAGGGATATATATTACAGACTCACCCGTGAAGTGTTTGAGGGATTCAGGACAGGTAGGTCCTGCGAGCTGAAGGCTCAGGATGAAATACTTGCATGTGCATAAATATAGTGGCGGGTCATGCGGTACTGGCCGATCGTCACACCGATGGCAGTACGGTGAATCAGGCGGGTGTGAGGGTTTGAGGGGCCAGTGGGTTGTTTTACACTGCGGTCTGGAGGACGATCCCCGATAACGCACAACCGACCCAACAAGACTGACGGGTTGTCAGCAAAGTACGTATGCATGAACTCTAGAGTGCGCCTAGGATGTGCACAAAGGCGTATGAGAGGGTTCTAAGGTTTGGTAGTGTGCATACCTGCCTAGAAGTGGAGATGCCCGCTCCGCTGCTGCCGTAGCCACAACGGTGGTGCCCGAGAGTGAAGCTAGCTCTCAAAAAGTGGTAACTAAAGGTCTGTGATCACGGAGTCATTGTGTGTGAGTTGCACTTGCCTGTTGCATAAATTACATCATAAACATTCATTCATATTAGGTCATATGTTTCATAGATCCTTATCAAATAAATTAGTATGCGCTCTTTTATATGATAAGTTAAATTTCCTGGAAACTGTAGCTTATAAATTTGTATGAGCATTTTTATAAGTTAAGGTACGTTTGTGATGGTAGTGTAGTGGTAGTATAGCATTACGTTTCTGCTCTTACTTTCAGTTCCTTTACTTACTTTACCGTACTGCGTTTTACTTCACTTGTCTTACATACTTCAGTTTTGTACTTTACTTACTGCACTTGTACTTCTTACATAGAACAACTATATTAGAACTACTATTACTCCTCATATACTTGTTAGTATAGTGCCACTGCCACATGTTTACACTTATTACCCCTTGTTGTCCTCCGCTTCGTCCTCCCGCATGGTGCCTAGGAGTTACGGGGCGAGGTGTGGAGGAAACGACTTAGGCTCTGTTTGGGGGGACTTATTTTCACCGGTCAAGCGGTTACGATCGCATGAATCGGACCATAATTAAGGTCTGATTCATGCAGTTGTAACTGCTTGACCGGTGAAAATAAGTCCCCCCAAATGAAACCTTTGTCTTTTTGACTAATGGTCGGTGACCAAACTATTTTTAGGAGTTCGAGGAGATGGAAAACCAGCACGACCGGCAGGACGAGATGACAGGACGTGAGGAGCTGATACCACCACCTACTACTACTACTGCTGAGTTGCCTCAGGTGGGATGACTTGGTGATGATAGTTATCTTCCGCTATTTAGAGTTGAGAGAGAGAGATTTTGATATGATGTACTGGTCATAAGCCCTTTTTACTTATGTACTCATATGGACTGATGTATTTCCTTTTCATATATTTATATATATGTACTGTGACTGTGGACTAGTTGTGATTTACTTTTACCGCTATACTTCTGTTTCTCATTTTGGTCTACAGGTTATATGATCGTATTAGCCGGCAGAATCGGCGTGTTGCGGTGTCGACTAACCGGTGCGTTAGTGTCACCGTAAGACGGCGATTCTGGGCATAAGACCGGGTAGCCTCCTTGGTAAGGGGAGGGGGTCTTACAAACTGGTATCACTTGACCAAACGATCATATGAGAAAGAAGTCCACAACACAGGACCACCCCGCGCGAGCATTAGTTTGTGGACAAACTATGCAGCGGAAACAATGGTGTGCCCATGTGTAAAAAGTCATAGAAAATAGTCCATTTAAACAATGAGTTAGTCCAATCCAATTAGGACAGCACCTTAGTTTGACTTACCAAGAGGATTTCGTAGTGTATCCAAGTTTAAAATCAATCTCGGAGATAGATTGGTTAAGGTACGAGGATACCCAAATTCACCAAGGGAAGAATTTGACGCAAGAGTAACTCTTAAGGCTTAAATTCTGATGTCCCTACTCCACCTATCGAGTAATATTATCACTTCTTACCCAAGCTGATAGGACTGCCTTAAGGAGAATTGGTGCATATAATCTATTAGTGGAATAGTAGGGTACTCGTAAACTTAACCCTCATACTGATGACTTGATTATGTTGAGACAACCACAGTGGCAAATACCAAAGGTAGAATAAGAATTCAAGTCTCAGAAGAAACCCATTTTGGTTGGGTCACATGTTGACCTTGAGAAGATTGTCGTATAAGTAATCTTAAGGGCCAAAGGTATCTAGCATATCAATTAGTCTCAAGGTGGAACTCCAAGTCTAAGATTGTTAGACCTAACGATTGAGTGCACATATAAGAGGAATGTACTATAAATATTAAGGGAATTTAGCTCGAAAGTTATGGGGGCTAATCCTTTTGTTTATTGGGCTAAATTGGTAACAACTTGAATTTCTCTAGAACCAGTTTGTAAAACATGTGTCACAAACATAGTGATCTAGAAGACTTGATTAATTCAAATGTTGCTCAAGTAACATGAGGTTTCGTATTCGCATAATCGGCAAGATAATCAACCCTCCCTAGAAGTTTGAGATATACGTAGAGGGTTGCCTGCTTGGATATATTAAAACCCTCGAACAAGGAAAGTCTCCATGAGAAGTTAGAAACTTTCGCGGGCTTGTGAATCAGAACATTACTTGACACAACTTTAAGAGAGATTGTAATTTCATCAATGCATAATGACATGCTATATCCCAAAGATCGAAACAAGTTGCGTATAATCCACAAGAATTCGAACAAATGGCCTTTCGATAAACTAAAATCAAGCAGTAACGACGACACAAGGTTTTATGTATAATTTAAGGAATATATTACCACTGCAAAGCACGTTCCCAGATGCCCCAACACCCTAACCCAATCGACGTGATACACGATTAATAATTATATCATCGGTTAAGGATTTGATTAATGAACTCAGATATATTGCAAGAGAAAACCAATGTGAATTGAGAATTCAGTATAAGTCGGAATGATAGTTGGAAATTCTGCATAGCTGTGGCTCTTAGGAAAGTGATTATGACTATCACATATTAAATGTGTAGAATTGGGGGAAGTGGAAATGATGATGGATCTCTACAATCCGCGCCTACCTGACATGCTCAGGTCATAATGTTAGAAACGTACAGATCGAGATAGAGTAACATCATGGTAAGGTGAAGGAGTGATTACAGGACTTAACTATGACATGATTGGAGCCCATCAAATAAGGATTCAAATATTTGGGTAATTATGTCTATAACACTGGGGGTATAACGATCCCAGAAAACTTAAAGTCAAGTGAAAAATCAAAATTGGAAGACGTATATTATAGGTATGATCCTTTGGATGTGACTCTGATGATCACAAGAACCAAAACAAAAGTGTTCGATGATGATTTAGAGATGGTGTGTTCTCTCAAAGAATCAATCCTTTTCAAATTTAAATGGTTTACTTAGCCTTATACTTTGGGAGATAGTTTAAGTTATAATTAGAAATCTTGATAAGATAATGTCTTGCGTTTAGAATATAATGGTTAAGTTACTATGGTTAGGTATGATTTAGTACTACCTTGTTTGATCCTAAAAGGGGGTGGGATTTGGAGAATTAAACACAATGATGAAATATCATTACTATTCATGCTTACATGATGTAGCCAGTAACTTGATCATAATGGTGAACTATAACCTTGAATGATTCAAATTAAGCAAAAGTCATCATATTGGAACTTAAGAATTGAAATAAGGTAATGTTATGATAAATTGGATTAATCTCCTATGTCATGACATTGAAAATGCAATGACTCAATATAAAGCCCAAGTTTGTTAGGGTGCGATGCGCTACTCTGGTATCATCCCGTAACTTCACCGCTTGTTTTGTGATATATGCTGTGGGGCCCTGGCCGGACCTTCTAGTATATACCATATGAACGGATGGTGTTGTTACACTCAAAAAATTCAAATGGGGTGGATGATTAGTTAAAACATATGCATAGGTATGATCCCTTGATTATGATAACATCGAGAACTGGGACACATACGTTGATAACATCATGATCACCTTAGGAAATTCATGACTATGGAGAGATCAAATTCTGGTTGCTAAGGTGTATATGGTGAAATTAAACGAGAAGTAATGAGTGTTTATTAAGATTCTCTTTATGATGAAATCGATTTATGTCAGACCTCACCATTATTAGACAGATACGTTTATAAATTTATGAATTAGACTATATATAAAAAACAATTGGGAGTCATTTCTATCAATACCAATATCAGTAATGATCGCTTGATGTACGCTTGAAAGGTGAACACTCTATGAATTATGTATTACCGTTTATGTAGAGCTGTAATAATTCATGAGTCTGGAAGAAACAAAATAATGACCTCTTCATCACATCTTAATTTTGGAGGTTGGTTAATTACTATACATAAGATGGATCTTCGTAATAAATAATATCACGATACATTGCATTTGAAGAATCAATGTAGTATAAGCCATGAGGCATGATGCGATTCTGGAAGAAAAATCTGAGATTTGTGTGCTCAATTCTACATATAAAAGTATGTATTCTCACGTACTTGGTGGTCATTGCTCGTAAGGGACACCGAACCAACGTATGATTAAGGTTTATTTAATGATAATGCTTTGAAAAACTTGGAAATATGCCACTGTAATCCTGATTATGAATATCATGAAGTATAATGAAAATACACTTGGATCAGAATATATAGAGGTTATGAGTGCTCAGATACAACTGATTAGGGATCGGATATTGGAGGCTCAGAATAGACAAGCCAAGTACTACGATGTACGATATCAAATGGTGGAGTTGTAGGAGGTGGGACATGGTGTTCTTGAAGATACGTTGGGTGCATGGCATCTCTCGAATGCAAAGTCACAATTAGCTCAGCCCTCGATATAGGGGGTCGTATTTGATCCTGGAGCGAATCGGTCCCTTGGCTTACAGGCTGAAGCTGCCGCTAGAGTTAGGGAATTTGCACGACGTCTTTCACGTCTCCTCACTTTGAAGAGCTCTACTTCGACCAGAACAACATATTACCACTGCAGCAGGAGTAGTAGCACCAGATAGATCAGTTGGTTTGGAGCCGGTCCGGAGCGATGATACGACGATTCGAGTTCTGCGGAAGAAGGTTCACCTAGTGAAGTTATTGTGGTCCAACCACGGACGGGACAAGCACACTTGGGAGCCAATGGATCTGATGCGTGAACGGTACCCGGAGCTTTTCGCCTCAGGTGTATTTTAACTATGTTGAAATTTTCTTAAAATTCTTGTGCACAGAAACCCCGTAGACCCAAAGTTGATTTTCGTGGACGAAATTTGTTTTTTTGTTTATTGGGATTTGTAACATCCCATGTTACTTCTAGACCCCTTTAACTTAGATTGGGTTGAGCATGGGGTGGGTGTTAGGGAATTTAGCTAGGTTTGACCCTAGCTAGTTGGTTGTAGCCATGTGGGGCCCAATATAGGGCCAAGTCAAAGTAGGTCAAACTAGCCTAAATATGAACCATAGCCACACCATGACCCCACCACATTGCCCTAACCCTAAAATAATCTAAGTGGGCCCTAGGACATGTCATTAGGTCAACCATTGACCGTAGTTGACCAAAGTCAACCATAGTCCTAAGTTGGTCAAACCTATACCCATAGGCCCAATTAGCCCAAGTAGGGCACCACATTGACCCAACCCAAGTTGGGTGGTGCCATTAGACCCATGACCACCAAGTGGGGTCAACCCACTCATCATGGTTGACCAGGTCAACTCAAGTCAACTTAGTCAACATAATTGACCTAAAGAAGAAAATGAGGGCTAAGCCCACTCTCCTTGGGCCAAGCACACCAAACTTGGCCCATGGCCAGCCCAAGTGGACAAAGGCCAGCCCTACCCCTCTAGTTTTGGAGAGAGGACACATGCATGAGGGTAAAGTGAGAATTTTAGGAGAGAGAAGTGGAGTGAGAAGATGAAAAGAGGTGGAGGCCACTTGGCTCCTTCTGCCCAAAAAGGGTGTTGGCCGACCTCCTCAGGAAAATTCCAGCAGAATTGGCAGCATGGTGGCCACTTGGCTCCATGGGTGAAGCCTCCAAAGCCCAAACCGAACTCACCTTGGAGTTATCTCCACACACATCCCTCCCCAGCTCAAACCGACCACACCATCAGCTTCAGTGAGTGGAAACGAGTGGAGAACGACTCCTGGAGCAGAGATTTTTGTGATGAAATGAGATTTTGAGCAAGAGATCGCCGGAGCTGCTCAACCATTGCCAACCGCCGCCAACCTCGCCGTCGTGCCGCCATTCGGGTCCGTTTCGCCTCCCCTCTACTCGTACTAGCTTTCTAGATCCTTTAGGAGAGAAATCGGGCTCAATTGATCCCGATACCATGTGAGGAAAGGGAAAATTTTCCGAGCTTTTCTTCTTGCTCGGGTTCGCCGGAGGAGCAAATTCTGGCGGCCTCATCGTCGGAAATCGCTAGCCACCACCTCAGTGATGGTGGTGGCGACATCCGCCGGCAGTGGTGGTGGCTCAGCTGGCCGGAAATAGCCGGGCAAGTCGGCCCAGCAGAAACCAATCTGGGCCGTTGGCTGATTGGGGACGATGACCAGATCCCGTCCAATCTACTTTAAGATTCGTGCTCAATCAATTAAATTAAATCAAATTAAAAACTATAGAATTTATGATATCTGTCACACTTATACATTGATATTGCAAGCTATTTTTAGGCCTCTTAGAGGTATTTCCAGGACATGAACCCTAAATGAAATTTGGCACCTTAAACATCAAATGTGGTAGAGTATATTGGGCTGTAGGTCAGTTTTCCTAGGACTGGTCCTAGGCAAGGGCAGAATTTCAAATTGATGCCCAAGCCAAACCAGTAATCAACATGACCCCAAATTTTGGGTGCATGCATGATTATGGCATATTTAGCCCCTGCCAAAAATTGAGAATTTTTGGGAATACATTTTCTATAATTTTTGCTTAAATATCAAAAAGTAAATAAATGAAATAATTGGAGTGTTATGGCTCCAAATGGCCCCAACGTTTGGTAGCATGTCCTTGGGGACTATACATGTGCATGATAAAAATTTCAGCACATTTGGACCAATGTATGTTGGGTAAACTCACTTGCGTGTGTTGGTTATGTATAGGCTTGGGGTGCAAATAACCAAATTTGAAATGTTGTGTATTAGACTAATTTGGAACATCAAAAAATCATGGTATTGATTTCAAACGCTCATTACGGTGAATTATATCCCCACATTGTAATAATGAGATTTTTGGAAGCAAAAATCCCATTATTTGGAAATTTTGGAATAATAGAACTTTTGAAAAATAAATGTAAAAATAGGTTCATCATTGAGATAAAATTCACAATTTTTCAAGGTCAATATAATGTTATATTTAACTCCTGAAAATTTTTATGTATCTGTTTGAAGAATTTTGATAGGAGTTATGTGGAAATTGCCTTTTTACCCTCATTTTACTTAATTAGCAAATTGGTGAAAATACTTAGTAGAAAATTTTGGAAAATTTCTGGGTGATATATCTGAGTATGAATAACCTTGTATAATTTTCTCAGCATTTTTGGATGACTCAGTAATTTTTAAAATCTTATAATGGCATTTTGGTAAATTATTAAGAATTGAAATTGTTAGGCCATTACATTATAGAGGTTGATGAAACTCCGCCATTAGCCTTAAATTAATGATATATATATATATATGTTTTGTAATTTTCCTAGAATTTTTAGTAATGTATTGCTTATACTTCATTTGGAAAATGACAATTATGTGAGTTTTGTATTAATTAAGTAATAAATAGAAATAATCAAAGGAAAATTATAAATTTTGGTAGACAGCTATATTTTACTAAGATGCAACTCAAGAAAAATTCCTTAGGTCAGTGGATTATAATTTGTAATACTTCATGTATTAAATGACTTAGGGGATTAATTAAATGATTTAATTAGAGGCTTTAATGACTTTAGAAAATTATGAAAATCAACATGCTCACTTCATTAGTCCATACCATCCTAGGATAAATAATTAGGGGCAGGTTGCCCAAGGAATTTTAAGATCCATTTCGGGGTGGTATTAGGTCATGGGTTGCGCATAGTGTAAGTAGGTCATGCTATAAAGACCACTGATGGCTAGATCAACGGATGAGCTAGAGATTACAATTGAAATATGACCTGGTGGGTAGTGTTGTCTTAGTGACGAGAGTAAAAGTGCAAGCCCTTGGATAGCAACTGGAGTGGAGGCCGGCGGAAGACCGTCGCCCTTCTGAGAACACCTTAAGTCATTAGGATCACTCAAGAGTAATAACGAGAGCTGCGGGTGAATCATGGGTAGTCATCAACTAAAGTAAATATCCTTATGAAAGGGAACTTTGGGCGTAATCGCATCATAGTTCCTAGTGCCCCAGAGAGCCCTTCACCGGGTATACCCTGGGCAGTCCTGGGATTAACCTCAAATCACTAAGTATAATAATCCGTAGACAAGAGTAGTCTAATAGGTTAATACATTGTGGTTCATTCTCGCCCATGATGGGTTTGATGGATTTTGAATAAAGGCACTATTATGCGTTCTCACCCGAGATGGGTTGGAGGGATATATGTTGCAGAATCATCCGTGAAGGGTTTGAGTGATTCAGCACAGGTTGGTCCTGCGAGCTGAAGGCTCGGGATGAAATACTTGCCTGTGCATAAATATAATGGCAGGTCATGCGGTACTGGCCGATCGTCACACCGATGGCAGTACGGTGAACCAGGCGGGTTTGAGGGTTTGAGGGGCTAGTGGGTTGTTTTACACTGTGGTCTACAGGATGATCCCCGATAACGCACACCAGACCCAACAAGACTGATGGGTTGTCAGCAAAGTATATATGCATGGACTCTAGAGTGCACCTAGGACATGTACAGATGCGTATGAGAGGGGTCTAAGGTTTGGTAGTGTGCATACCTGCCTAGAAGTGGAGATGCTCGCTCCGCTGCTACCATAGCCACAACATTGGTACTCGAGAGTGAAGCTGGCTCTCAAAAATTGGGAACTAAAGTTCTGTGATCACAGAGTCTTTGTGTGTGAGTTGCACTTGCCTGTTGCATAAATTGCATCATAAACATTCATTCATATTAGGTCATATGTTTCATAGATCCTTATAATATAAATTAGTATGAGCTCTTTTATATGATACAATAGATGAAAGAAAAGATAGAAGGTCCCACTTGATTTCTCAATATGAGAATTTCAAGAAGGTGAATCTGAATCAGTTGCTGAGATGTACACCAGACTCAGCCGCATCATCAATGAGCTGAAAACTCTTGACAAGGACATCTCATTGACAGAAGTCAACGAAAAGATTCTTATGTGCTTCCCAAGCACATGGGACTCTAGGATCTATCTAATCAAGGAAGCCAGAATCCTAAATGAGATTTTCACTGAAACCTTGTTGGGAAAAATCAAGTCTTATAAGCAACTTATCAAGACAAGGGAAGCTGAGCAAAGGACTACCTCATCTTCAACAATGAAAGAACAAAGCATTTCTTTCAAAGAATGTGAAGAAGCTGAAGAATCCACTCTATAAAATGAAGACCTACTGATTCACTTGGGAAAATGAAGACCTAAAGAAATTGTTTGTTATGGGTGCAGGAAATCTGGACACATATTGCCAGAATGTCCTGATAAGAAGAAAGAAAAGAAGGAGGAGAAAGACTCCAGAAAACATTCTAGCAAGCCCTCTGTAAAAACCCCATCCGTTCATATCGTATATACTAGAAGGTCCGGCAGGGGCCCCACAATTTATACCACAAAACGAGCGGTGAAGTCACGATATGGCACCAGAGTAGCGCAGCGCACCCTAACCCATGACATTCTAGAGGAAGCCTATACAGTACACTTGAACTCCACACATGAATGTCCAACATATAAAACCTCATATTTTATATCTTCAGAGGAATGTCTTATAACACATATAAGACAGAGTTGGCCTTAAGGCCTTACAGGGCTTTCAAACAGTGGCCCAAACATTGGCACGCAGGCCGGCCACATTTAAAGAAAACATAACAGTTACATCCACATTAGCCTTCGAGGGCTAGCAGCGGCAGCAGCAAAAGCAGTAGGGACTTCAGCCCTTATGCGTCCCGCTCGGTTCTCCAGCACCTGCACAGGGACATTCCACCCAAGGGTGGCAAACAGAGGCAACGGTCAGCATTCAGCTGACTAAATTATAACAACCCTACCCCTTTTCTCGGTGCAGTGGTAATCTTCCTACATGCATAGCATATCATAAGCATGGCAATATATCTCATATAATGTGCTTTCACGCACACATACCATTACAACCGTCAGCCACCCGGCCCAACGGTCCGTGCACTCAGGGCACATTCTTGGTGTACTGGCAAATCAGTTGCCCACCACCGTATCAGGGTCCATGGCGTGCAGCCGGAGTTTTATAGTCTTAGTGAACCGGGATTGGCCCATAGCCCCCCATTGTATCACGGCACTAGGCCTAAGACTCTTGTTGTGCGCTCCAACAGACCGCACCTTCTGGTCTCACGTCAGACGGACATACGCAAGTTGGATCCTCCACCTCCCATTGCTCAAATCGCCTTGCCATCACCGAGTACGGCGTACTCGCGGCTACATAAAGACGTGGGTAGGTCTCACCGATCCTGTTATGGCATTGAAGCCTGAGCATAGCTCTTACACCCATTCTCTCACAACATTCACGGGTCTTTCCTGGGCACACCGGTACTTTCTGCTACTCTCTTCGCAGGTGGACAATGCAAATTTCACAAATGTCAGGGGTCTTTCCTGGCTACCATGCCAGCACTTCCTGTTAATCTCTTCACAGGTGGACTCCCCATGAACATTAAGCATTACAAAGGGTATTTCCTAGAATTCCAATTTAGTACTTCCTGCTACTTCCGTTCACAGGTCGAACCCAATAGCACAAGCAGCACAAGCAGTATACGGGTATTTTCCTGGACTACCACTCCAGTACTTCCTACTACTTCCTTTCACAGGTCCAACCCGTCGACTCCTAAACTACGCGTTTAGCACGGAGTCTTCTCCGGTTCGTATGCAACATCACCAATCCAGACCAACCTGTCCAGATGGGCTTCACACAGTATGCATATTCCATACTCCATTTCTAGATCACTATGCCAACAAAGGGGATTCCATGAATCAACCCAAAGACTCCCAAAATCTGCCACCGTTTGGTGGGAGAATCACATACATATGCCAAAAAGGAAGCCTTCACATGTCTAGGAAGAAAGGTCGTTACCCTTGAAGACCGTTTTGGTGCCATGAATGCCTAGCTGGCTCGAAAGAACCGCAAAAGCTTTGCCTCCGCAACGCCGGCCTCGGATTTCTCGTCGGAATTCCGCAGCACCACCGGTGACCTGCCCCTCTTCTTCCTCCTCCCTCTTCCTCTCCCTTTCTCTCTCTAAAAGTGTAGAAAGAGGAAAGCCACTTATAAATGAGTTCTTTCAACCCATTCCTGGCCTTAAGGACACAGGGAGGCAGCTCAGCCCTTGGATCTCAGCTGAAGGAATGGATGGACACGATTTGACAACAAAATCATAATTTTTTACCAGACACGGCCTGTGACACGCCCGTGTCCCACGCCGTGTGCCTCAAGGAGTGCTTAACTGACTTATCCATTCCAGTAACACGCCCATGTGCCATGCCCGTGTCACGGGCCGTGTCTCCCGACATGCCTTCAGACACGCCCGTGTCTGTGGCCGTGTTCATCGGGCTGAGAAATCTCAAAATCACCCGAGACTCACACGGCCTATGACATGCCCGTGTCCCAGGCCGTGTGCCCATACACGACACTAAACACGCCCCAGCTCAAACTCGTCGGGCTGAGTTCTTCGACCATGCCGACACGCCCTGTGACACGCCTGTGTCCCAGGCCGTGTCCTATGCTCTTGACAATCGTCGACCACATTTTTGTCGACCACTTGTCGACTATTCACCCAGGAAGAACACGCCCTGGGACACGCCCTTGTCCTAGGCCGTGTTACCCCAAAAACTTTGCCTGCTGAAAAATGGGCTGTTACAACCCTCCCCTCCTATAAGAAATTTTGTCCTCGAAATTCGTATACAGGAAGGCAACCAACAATTACAACAAAATTTGCTCCAAGCAAGTGCTACAAAAATAGCTCGAGATACTCCGCTCGCATGGTCTGCTCTCGCTCCCATGTAAGCTCCTCACGACCGCAATTGTCCCATCGGACTTTAACCATCCCGACCGTCTTGTTCCGCAACTGTTTCTCGGCTCGATCCTCGATATTAATGGGTCTAATTCTCATTGTTATCCCATACTCCACCAGCACACGATCATCCGTGATCACTTGAGATGGATCTTTAACGGCCTTCCGAAGTACCGAGATGTGAAACACATCATGTAGTCCACCTAAGTCTGCCGAAAGAGCTAGTCGATACGCAGCTTCTCCGATTCGCGCAACGACTTCAAATGGACCCAAAGATCTTGTACTCAACTTTTTCAAACGTCGAATCTGGGATACACCTTTGAAGGGCTTGATCTTCAAGTAGACCCAATCGCCTACCGTGAACTCCACGTTCCGGTGCTTGGCATTGTAGTACTTCGCTTGACGATCTTGGGCTATGAGTAGCCTCTCTCGAATAGCACGAATGGTTGAGTTTGCTTCATCGACATCATTAAGATTATAAACTCTAGCTTCGCCCGCTACTACCCAAGCCATGGGAGTACGACACTTCCTTCCATATAGAGCTTCATATGGTGTCATCCCGATGCTCGTCTGGTAGCTGTTATTATAAGCAAACTCCACCATGTAGAGATGATCTTCCCATCTCCTTCCAAAGTCGAGGGTGCACATTCGGAGCATGTCCTCCATTATTCTGTTGGTTTGTTCAGTTTGGCCATCCGTTTGGGGATGAAAGGCCGTACTAAAAGTCAACTTCGTGCCCAACAGATGGTGAACTAGCCTCCAATACTTGACGTGAATCACCCATCTCGCTCACTCACGATGCTCCGAGAAACTGAAACACCGTGAAGCCATACAAGTTGTTCCACGTACAACTTTACCAAACTTTCTACTGAATCATCTCGCTTGTTTGGTAGGAATTGTGCCACTTTTATCAGCCGATCCCTAATCACCCGGATGGAATCGTTCCCTCGCTGAGATCTCGGCAACCCGTGCACGAAATCCATAGAAAGATTGTCAACTTTCCACTATGGAATCGGCAACAACTTCAAATAACCACCCAGTTTCTGGCATTCCGCCTTCACCATAGCACTGGTTTGGCATTTGGCCACATAAAGAGCAACATCTTTCTTGAGCCCTGGTCACCAAAATAGCTTTTTCATATCCTTGAACATCTTCGTGCTTCCTAGGTGGATTGAGTACTTTGTATAATGCGCTTCATACATCAATTCTTCACCTCAATTCACCCACATTTGGGACGCACAAACGACCTTCTTTCTGCAAAAGACCGTCATTCCAAGAGAACTTTCCTTCTAGCCCAGCTTTTGCATAGTGTAGGAGATCTTCAGCCACCTCCATTGCCCGTCAAACTCGGTCCGCAAGGTCACATTGCACCTCCGTCCAGTCCAAACATGCATTGGCAATGGAATTCTTGTCAACACAAGAAATCTTTAACGCTTCCAGCTCCTGAATGAGACTTTCATCATGCTTCTGCAACCATGCTGCTCTTGCCAGAGTCCGCCGACTCAAGGCATTCGCGACAAAATTCCCCTTCTCAGGAGTATAGTGAATCTCAAAGGTGTAGTCCCCGAGGAACTCCAACCACCTTCGTTGTCGCATATACAAGTCCTTCTGCTCTTATGATCTGTATAGATCTCCACCTTCACACCATAAAGATAGTGTCGCCACAGTTTGAGTGCAAAGTTCACCGCCGCCAACTTAAGATCATGGACGATATAGTTTCGCTCGTGCACTTTCAGTTGGCGTGAGCCATAAGCAATCACCTTTCCCTTTTGTAGAAGTACGCAGCCTAAGCCGCTTCCTGAAGCACTGTAGATTACAAATCCATCGGTACCACATGGCGATGACAACACATGCGCCATGGTTAACCAACTCGTCAGCTCTTCAAAAGCTCGCGCGCACTCTGGCGACCAAACGAACTTCTGTTCTTTTCACGTCAATGTGGTTAGCGGCAAAGCATTCCGCGAGAAGTTTTCATCAAATCTTCGGTAGTAGCCTGCTAGTACAAGGAAACTCCGGACCTCGGCCACTGAAGACAATACTGGCCACTCCTCTATGGCTTTTATCCTCGCTGGATCCACAGTTATGCCCGCTCCACTCACCACATGGCCCAGAAAAGCCACTGACGATAGCCAAAACTCGCACTTTGAGAACTTAGCATAGAGCTGATTCTGCCTCAATGTATTCAACACTAACCACAAATGCTTCTCATGATCGGCTTCCAATCTCGAGTACACCAGGATATCATCAATGAACACTATCACGAACAGATTCAGGTACTCACGGAATATTCGGTGCATCAAGTCCATAAATACTGAGGGCATTGTATAGCCCAAACGATATAACCGTGAACTCGTAGTGCCTGTACCTTATTTCAAATGCGGTTTTGGGAATATCTTCTTCCCGGATCCTCAATTGGTAATAACCAATTTCACGTCCAACTTCGAGTAGACGGACGATCCCACTAGCTGATCAAACAGCTCATCAATCTGCGGAATCGAATATTTATTCTTCTCGATCAGCTTATTCAATTCGCGGTAATCAATACCTAACTGCAAGCCACCGTCTTTTGTCTTCACAAAAAAAAACACAGGGGCACTCCACGGAGACATGCTTGGGCGTATATAACCCTGCTCCATCAATTCCTATAATTGGACTTTCAACTCCGCCATTTCCTTAGGCGCGACGCGATATGGCGAGCGGGCCACAAGTTTCGCACCTGGCACCAACTCGATCATGAAGTCAATCTCACTCTGGGTTGGTAGCCCAGGGAGATACTTGGGAAACACATCTGTAATTCCGACACAATCGGAACATCACGCACACTGGCCTTTGGCTCAACAGCCTGAATCAGGGCGAAGTAGAACTCCGCACCCTTCCGAACAACCTTCAAGACTTGGAGTCTGGCAATACAGATGCAATCAAACTGAAATCCCGACGTCCTATTTGGATGGCCCAATTGCAAGCATCCAACATCCATTTGGCAACACCACTCTGACGCTATCTGTCTTTACACGATTAGGTATCCAAAGCCACGCTAGAAACTCGCTAGACAGAAAAGAATACGAAGCATCTGTATCAAACAGTGCTTGCGTCAGCATGTTCTGAATCATCGCAAAGCCTATCGTGCACGTAACACACACAAGCGATATACACAAGATGCAAACAAAAGCAAGCAATACGATTATCACGCACTCATAACACTATGATTACGCCTGGGACGCAGAGGACTCCACCACTGCTTTTCACGTCTCCAAATAAGGCGCTCCGATTTCTTGCTCAACCAGACGTCGACGAATCCTGATAAGGTTGGGCACAAGTGTCCCCATGGCATAAAACATCAACAATCTAGTCGTGTTCACGGCTATCGGACAAATACGTTGATCCCACACATCCATGTATTGTAGGTATATAACATAAACGCCATCATAGAACTATCATCCAAAACGGCTTACTGTACATATAACACATGCATAAGCCACCATACATGAGGAGCCCAATTATTTATGTACTTCCTTATGTCGACATTTCCATCTCCTTTCTTGCCCGCTACGAGCCAACGCGGCAATCTTGGGCTTTATGTCCTGCTTGACCACACGAATAGCACTTGTATTGCCTCTTTGGCTGCTGAACACCATCCCAACAGTCACGAGCGATGTGTCCTACCTGACCACAAGCATAACAAGTACGCTTCTCGAGTCTTTGCCTCTTACAGTGAGCAGACTTCCCAACCCGTGGAGTGCGCACTTTCCGAGTTGCAAGCATCTGCTGGGCTCTCATCAAGTCCATTTCCAACAGTCTAGCTGCCTCCACCAGTGGTTGGAATCCCAAGAACTTAGGACCCATCAACAAGAAACAGAGTTCTTGACATAGCCCATCATAAAACCAATTGATCTTCATCCCCTCGGTTTCAAACACAAACTCGAGTTGTTGTCTCATTGCAACAAATGCATGAAAATAGTCCTCAACCGTGTCCTCTCCTTGGCTCAAACACACGTTCACCGACGAAGCTGAGGCACTTACCCTTGCCGACTGCTCAAGTTCACTACCCGGCATGGGACGCATTAACGAATCAGAGGGTTGAATCTGTCCCTCATGGTAAGCCTTGAGCATTGCAAAAACTACATCGGCAATCAGTCGAGCCGTTTCTATCGAGGGAGGAGAGGTTGGTACCACAGTTGATGTTATGCTTCCCATCAAGTGTTGGGATTCCTGCTGCCATGCCATCGCACTCGTCGCCTACATTCGGAAAATTACACAAGTAAGCAACAAGATAGGAACGCACAGGTTCTTAAAACACAAAAATTTGCATTCCTATCATGGACATTCAGGAGTTCAAATGTGTTACCATGGTTTGCACAGACACGTGCTCGCCACCCCACAAAAGAAGTCGACCATGACTTCGAGAGAGAAAGACCAAGACAGCTGATACCAAAAATGTAACAACCCATCTGTTCATATCATATATACTAGAAGGTCCGGCTGGGGACCCATAGCATATACCACAAAACGAGCGGTGAAGTCACGGTATGGCACCAGAGTAGCGCAGCGCACCCTAACCCATGGCATTCTAGCGGAAGCCTATACAGTACACTTGAACTCCACACCTGAATGTCCAACATATAAAACCTCATATTTTATATCTTCAGAGGAATGTCTTACAACACATACAAGACAAAGAGTTGGCCTTAAGGCCTTACAGGGCTTTCAAACAGTGGCCCAAACATTGGCACGCAGGCCGACCACATCAAAAGAAAACATAACATTTACATCCACATTAGCATTTGAGGGCTAGCAGCGGTAGCAGCAAAAGCAGTAGGGACTTCAGCCCTTATGCGTCCCGCTCGGTTCTCCAGCACCTGCACAGGGACATTCCATCAAAGGGTGGCAAACAGAGGCAACGGTCAGCATTCAGCTGACCAAATTATAACGACCCTACCCCTTTTCTCGGGGCAGCGGTAATCTTCCCTGCAGGCATAACATATCACAAGCATGACAATATATCTCATATAATGTGCTTTCACGCACACATGCCATCACAACCATCAGCCACCCGGCCCAACGGTCCGTGCACTCAGGGCACATTCTTGGTGTACTGGCAAATCAGTTGTCCACCACCGTATAAGGGTCACAGCCCAACAACAACTCACTTGAGCATTTACTCCATGGCGTGCAACTGGAGTTTTATAGTCTTAGTGAACCGGGAATGGCTCGTAGCCCCCATTGTATCACTACACTAGGCCTAAGAATCTTGCTATGCGCTCCAACAGACCGCACCTTCGGGTCTCATGTTGGATGGACATAACGCAGGTCGGATCCTCCACCACCCATTGCTAAAATCGCCTTGCCATCACCGAGTAAGACGTACTCGCGGCTACATAAAGACGCAGGTAGGTCTCATTGATCCTGTTCTGGCATTTAAGCCTGGGCATAAATCTTACACCCATTCTATCACAATATTCGCGGGTCTTTCCTAGGCACACCAGTACTTCCTGCTACTCTCTTCGCAGGTGGACAACGCAAATATCACAAATGTCAGGGGTCTTTCCTGGCTACCATGCCAGTACTTCCTGTTACTCTCTTCACAGGTGGACTCCCCATGAACATTAAGCATTACAAAGGGTATTTCCTGGAATTCCAATCCAGTACTTCCTGCTACTTCCGTTCACATGTTGAACCAAATAGCACAAGCAGTATACAAGTATTTTCCTGGACTACCACTCCAGTAATTCCTGCTACTTCCTTTCGTAGATCTAACCCGTCGACTCCTAAACTACGCGTTTAGCACGAAATCTTCTCCAGTTCGTATGCAACATCACCAATCCAGACCAACCTGTCCAGATGGGCTTCACACAACATGCCTATTCCGTACTCCATTTCCGGATCTATTTGCCAACAAAGGGGATTCCATGAATCAACCCAAAGATTCCCAAAATCCGCCACCTTTTGGTGGGGGAATCACATACATATGCCAAAAAGGAAGCCTTCACATGGCTAGGAAGAAAGGTCATTACCATTGAAGACCATTTTGGTGCCATGAACGCCTAGCTAGCTCGAAAGAACCGCAAAAGCTTTACCTCCGCAATGCTGGCCTCAGATTTCTCGTCGGAATTCCGCAGCACCACCGGTGATCAGCGCCTCTTCTTCCTCCTCCCTCTTCCTCTCCATTTCTCTCTCTAAAAGTGTAGAAAGAGGAAAGACACTTACAAATGAGTTCTTTCAACCCATTCCCGACATTAAGGACACAGGGAGGCAGCTCAGCCCTTGGATCTCAGCTGAAGGAATGGATGGCCACGATTTGACAACAAAATCATAATTTTTTGCCTGACACAGCCTGTGACACGCCCGTGTCCCAAGGTGTGTGCCTCAAGCGGTGCTCAACTAACTTATCCATTCCAGTGACACGCCCATGTACCATGCCCATGTCAAGGGTCGTGTCTCCCGACACGCCTTCAGACACGCCCGTGTCTGTGGCCGTGTTCATCAGGCTGAGAAATCTCAAAATCACCCGAGACTCACACGACCTGTGACACGGCCATGTCCCAGGCTGTGTGCCCATACACGGCACTAGACACGCCCCAGCTCAAACTCATCGGGCTGAGTTCGTCGACCATGCTGACACACCATGTGACACAGCCGTGTCACAGGACGTATCCTATGCTCTCGACAATCGTCGACCACATTTTTGTCGACCACTCATCGACTATTCACCCAGGAAGGACACGCCCTGGGACACGCCCGTTTCCCAGGCCTTGTTACCCCAAAAACTTTGCCTGCTGAAAAAATGGGCTGTTACACCCTCCTCCAACAAATACAAAAAGAAGGAAAGAGGATTGCTTGCAGAGACTTGGTGTAAATCAGACTCAGAATCTTCATCCAGCTCCAGTGAGGATGAAGAAGAGGCCAATGCCAGAGAGATATGCTTGATGACAATCAATGCCTCTTGCAGCAACTCTAATGCTGCTGATTCAGAAGCAGAAAATTCATATGATGAATCCCCTTCAGAAGAAGATCAGGTAATCACTTCTTTTGATTTTTCTTTTGATCAATTTAAAATTTATTTCAAACTATTGTGTAATGATTTAATTAAATCTGTGAAGAAAATCAAACTTCTTAGAGAGAAATTAAGTCAATTTGAAAAGTTTCTTCAGAAAATTTAAAACTTAAAGAAGATTTACAAACTGCTGATAATCAAATATCTTCTGTAGAAAATAAATTAAAAGAGCATAAGCAATTTGAAGAATCCCTTAATGGGAGAAGCATCTAATCGATGGACATCACAAGCACAGTGAATGCTAGATTAAATAGCAAACTGGGCTTAGGAGCTTCATCAAGTCAACATCCTATTCTTCAGAAAAATATTTTATCAACCCCCATAAAATTCATCTCTACTAAAGAAAAAAAATGAAGTTTTACAACTTACAACTAAAAATACTGAAATATTACCTATGAATAAATCAAAGAAAAATAAAAATTCACAGAAAAATCATGTTCAACAAAGTTCTTCGAACCGAGATTGACGAAATCAGTATTATGCATCGAACGACGATCGGCGGACTCTGAACACAGAATTTGGGTACAATTACTCATCTGCTGGTGCTCGACGAAATCAACATGTTTCGTCGAATAGAGATCGACGATCGTGGAACAAAGGAAATGAGTATTATCATTCTGTGAACCGAGGTCAGCGAAATCAATACTTTTCGTCGAACTCAGTTTGACGAACTCAATTAAATTCATCGAACTCAAATATTGAAAATAGAAATTTTAATTTCTATCAAACTAATAATCAGAAACCTAAACTTGTTAATCATTTTACTTAATGGACAATTCCTCCTAGGAGATGTCATCCATTAGGCTATAAGGATCAACCTGATTGTTCTTATATTTCTAGTTATTCTTATGAAAGATATCAAAGACCCAAGGTCACCTGGGTTAAGAACAACTAATCTTATTTTGTACAGGTAATGGACTATCGTACCACAGAGCAACAGTGGTATCTGGATAGTGGATCTTCAAAATATATGACAGGATATAAAGGCAACCTGACTGATTTCAAAGCTAAGCTTGGACCAAAGTTGATTTTTGGAGACTCCAATTGTGGATAGACAGAAGGTTGTGGAAATGTCAAAGTTGGAGCTGTTACCTTCAGGAAGGTAGCATAGGCCAATGGTCTCAAGCATAACCTAATATCCATAAGCTAGTTATGTGATGAAGGTTATCAAGTATCATTTAATCAGTCATCTTGCATTATTATTTCTGATAACAACAAAAATGTTTTAAAAAGAGTTAGATAAGGAAATATTTATGTAGTAAATTTCAAATCAGCTAGTACAAAAATTTCTTTATTTAATCAAATTAGCTTTACTAATAATTTATGATATAAGAGACTAGGTCATGTAAACTTTATGAATATTGCTAAACTATCTAGGGACAATCTTATTAGAGGACTGCCTTCTAGTTCTTAAAAGAAGTAAGGACTTTGCAGGGCTTGTTGATGCACGAAAACGACACCGCCTAGTTAATGGATTATTCGAATCTCACGCGTAGAATGAGCAGATGGGAGGAGAGAATGAAGAGCAGCTGGCTACTCCGAGCCGCACATGAAGATAGTGTTGGGTATTGTATTCACAACGTACCTGATTTGAAGAAGCCCCTATACAAGCTAAGGTAAATAGACAATGTATTTGATGAAACCTTTTAAGTTGTGCTTGCAGTTATTCCACGCTAAGTGCACACCAATGTCAGGGTGTAGTAGGTCAATATACAAGGGTCTGCACGACGTAATCCCTCGTTGAGCAGATCTGTGTGTTGGCCTACGTGTACTCTCTCTATTGGAGTGTACTTATTTTCAAGTACAGGGCTGTGATAATGCAAGAGCAGACAAGGAGCAAGGATGGGTCAAAGAGCAGCTCATGGGCGGAACGACGAAAAATCGTCTAAGTATCAATCGACGAGAATCACCAAGTGATTCTCGCCGATTCGGTGAGAATCACTGGTGATTCTCGCCGAATCGTCGAGAATCACTGGCTGATTCTCGCCGTCTCTATCCGGCTACATCAAAGCGTGCAAATCTGGCGCTAAGTCATAATCGTCGAGAATCATCAAGTGATTCGGCGAGAATCACTAGTGATTCTCGCCGAATCGTCGAGAATCACCGGCTGATTCTCGCTGACTCGTCGAGAATCACCTTCGATTCTCGCCGATTTTGACTGGGGCGATTTTCTGGATCCCGCTGGACCGGATCAAATGTTAAGGCTCTGTTTTGGACCGGTTTTAGGGTTTCTTCTGGTTGGACCCACAACGGTCATAAAAGGAGTATTGTACTGTATAAATACACGTGTATTTTTGAACAGTGGACAGACACAGAAAAATGAAGCCGAGCCGCCGACCGTGACCTAGATCGCGACATCCGCTCCACCGCCGCCGTCGCCGCTCGTGCCAGTAGATCGCCGGCTTTGATCGTGGTTGCTTCCAGATCTCCCGGCGACAGAAGCTCAGCCAAGCATAGCATCTCACGCGTCTAACCAGAGATCCCTTGTCTCTTGATTCATTGATCGGGAAAACCTTCCCCTTGCGAATCGATCGAGACGATCGATCCTAGTGTGACCGTTGGAAGACCTTGCTAGCTTTGCTACGAAGATTGAATCTCCAAAGTACAGCAGCCGCACACCGTTGTCTCCGCCGATCCCGGGAACCAAGACGCCGCCCTTCTTACCGCCGCCGGTTTCGGGGAGATTCTCTCCAAGTGAGATCTAGGGTTGTGGACTCTTCGTTGACTTCAAGAACACGTCATCGAACGAAGAGGGACACCTTAGTCTCCAAAAGTTGTTTGTATTTCTTAGACATTCTATTTTCATTTTTGTTGTAAAGGAACGTTGGTTTATAGTTGTAAGGGTTGGGTGCAACCCGTGTTGTGGGAGTGTTGTCTCCTACGTGTGGAAGGGTTCCTTCCGTTAGTGCAAGGATTGGATTTCAATCCTGTTGGTGAAGTGACCGAGTCATCCCTGGTTGGGAGATAGGTCGAAGGGGGAAAGTGGATGTACCCAAATTGGGGAACCACTATAATTTGCTTGTGTCCCTTCTGTGCTGTGCTGTTTTGTTTTCTTGTGCAGGTACAATTTTAATTCCGCAAAAACGCTGCACGTCACCTATTCCCCCCCCCCCCCCCCCCGCCCCCCCATAGGTGAAGTTAGTTGACACTAGGTGGACTTTCAAGTGGTATCAAAGCGAGGTTGCTCATCAAAAAGGTTCACACCTTGAGTAGAATCCTGCCACTAGTGTCAAGAAGAAGGCAAACATCTACTATGGATGAGCTCAAGTACACAGGCAATATCCCAGTGTGCACCAGGATCAACTTTCCTATCTGGAAGGAAAGGATCAGGTTCTACATGGAAGCAGTTGATCCTCGACTCTTCATGATTGTGGAGGAGGGACCTTATGTCCCCACTAAGATCTCCACCATTGATCCTACCAAGAAAGTGCCAAAGAAAATTTCTGAAATGGACAAGGACGAGATGGTGCTGGTGGGACTTGATAAGAAGGCGCAGAACATTCTGGTCAGCGCGGTCGATGACTCAATGATGCAGAACTTCTGCAACTGCAGGACAGCAAAGGAGATCTGGCACTGCCTGATTATCCTAATGGAGGGCACTGATGAAGTGAGGGATGATCGGAGATCCCTCCTGAACCAGAAATATGAGGCCTTCAGACAAGGGCCTAAGGAAGAGATCGGAGTCACCTTCGAGAACTTCCTCAAGGTTGTCAATGTCCTCAAAGGATATGGAAGAGTGTTCACTGATGGTGAACTTAATGATAAATTCCTTAGGTCCCTTACTAAAGAATGGGACACAAAGATCTGCGCCATCCGAGAGTTTGGAAGACTAGCTGAAACAGACCCGCAAATTCTGTTTGGGAAGCTGATGTCCTATGAGCTTCAACTGAACACCCGGAAAGCAGATGAAGAAGCAGAGAAGGCTGCAGCCAAGGAAAATACTGTGGCTCTAAAAGCCATTCACTCCAGGAAGGGCAAGGGTGCGGTTTCATACCGTGCCAGGAAAAAGGATGAGGAGGAGGACTCCGAGCCATGCTCCTCCAGCTCAGAGTTGTCTGAGGAAGATTTCTCCCTCATCACCCGAGAATTCAAGAAGTTCCTCAAGATGAGGAATCAAAGAAAGAGAGACGGCTCCTCCTCCAGGCATCAGAAGAAAAATTATTCTTCTGACAGGTATGCATCTAAATCGAACAAACATCGCTCCTCTCAAATTATTTGTTTTGGATGCAATAAGCCAGGACACGTCGTGCCCGACTGCCACCAAGGCAAGAGAGAAAAGGGGAAGGGAGAGGAGCACAAGTCCTCTAGAGATAAGAAGAAAGAGAGGAACTACATCGCCAAAAAGCCAAAGACACTGAGTGAGTCTGATTCCTCAGACTCCAGTGATGATGAGGAAGCCTACTTCGGGCTGGTGGGTCGCTCTGACTCAGAAGGAGAATGCCCCCCATTTACTGGGAAGGTAAAAGCTCACACCCCTCTCTCCGACTCTGACTCTGATCCTGAGTCTCAGGATGATGACCCTGAGGATAGCCTTTCGGCCCGTGAAGCGGAGCTCCTCGAGAAGTATGAACTTCTACTCAACACTTTCAAGGAGTGCCGTAAGAGATTGAAGGCTGAGAAAAAGGAAGTGAAATTTCTTAAGGGTGAGAGCGTCTCCCTAAGGGAAGAGCTCACCAGTTTGATCTCTCTCCGACAGGAGCACCTAGACCTGACTTCAAAGCATTCAGAGTCTCTTAAGCTCCTTGATCTTAAGCAGGAGGAAGTCGACAAGTTGGAAGAACAACTTGCGGCAGAAAGGAAGATCGTCAAGAGCTTCTCTATGCCAAAAACAGTTCTTCCAGTTGTTGATACCTTCTCTGCTCAGGCCAAAGGAGCTGGCTTGGGGCATGTAGGGGTATCTGGTTCCTCATCCAGGAGAAACAGGAACCAGAGAAAGAATAAGGGCGCCAAGAAGGCCTCTGCTGCTGAAAAGGGAAAAGCTCCCCTCAGTCCTGTTGCGTTCAGAAAGCCTGGCTTTCCTTGCAACCAACATGACTTTGAGTCAACCTTTGGTCATCATTTCCGGCCCTCGGTTGCAAAGCCAAAGAGCCGATATGATGGTTGGACTTACCCCCGCAACTACCGTGAGAGTGTCTTCAAGGCACCTTATGAGGAAATCCACATGGGAAATTATGGTCAATTCTCCAGCGGCCTTAATGGAAAGCAGGCACCAAAAGCCAAGCCTGTTATACTGAAGGAACAGGAGGTGAAGAAGTCATGTGACTGCAACCACTATGATGCCTCCACCTCCAGATCCAAGGCCCCGGCTGTACCCACCATTCTCAGGGTAAAGCAGGAGCCTAGGAAGAGGTACAACAGATTTGACTGTTGGTGTTGTGGCAAAGTCGGTCACTTTGTCGTGGATTGTTGGTTTAATCTGAGGTATAACAAGACTCCCTATGTTAGCAATGCGAGGCCGACCACTCGTAGGGTTAACCACCATAGGGGGAGTATGCTAACCAAGAATCTAGGACCCAAGTTTGATTGGGTTCCTAAGGGAAATTAATTTTGTTTTGCAGGAATGTCCAAAGGCCACCAAAACGCCAATATGGTACTTGGACAGTGGATGCTCCCGGCATATGACTGGGACAAGAAGCCTGCTGCGTGATTACACTCCCGTCGAGAATGGACCCAAAGTCATCTTTGGGGGGTCTGATCGTGGAGTTACCAGAGGTTACGGTATGATTTCCAACGGTATAATCTCTATCACCGACGTGGCTTATGTTGAAGGGTTAAACCATAACCTGATCCGTGTAAGTCAGTTATGTGATAAAGGTTATGACGTTAAGTTCTGCAAGGATAAATGTCTGATAATATCATGTGCCTCTTCTGAGACGGTATTAACAGACATTAGGAGCAGAAATATCTTCTGCTTAAATTTTCTTAGTTTAGATTCATCTACCCCCGTATGCCTAGTGGCAACAGGCAGTGCATCTCTTTGTGAACAATGGCACAAGAGATTGACACATATTAATTTCAAAACAATTATTATGCTGTTTTCTAAGAACTTAGTAAGAGATGCTCCCATTATCAAGTGCATCAAAGATAGCCCCTGTCCTGCATGCCAGATGGGCAAACAGACTCGGGCTACCTTTAAGAGCATTGCAGACAAAGACTCTTCCCGATGTCTTTATCTTCTACATATGGACTTGTTTGGTCAAATGCAAGTTCATAGCTTGGGAGGCAAGTCCTATACGCTAGTGATAGTTGATGATCACTCTCGGTTTACATGGGTGTTCTTCTTAAAACGAAAGTCAGATACGTTTGACATCTTCACTAGTTTTGTCAAGCAGGTTCAGAACGAATTTAACTGCTCTGTGGTCAAAATCTGAAGTGATCATGGAACAGAATTCGAATCTGGTGCTATGACAGAGTTTTGTGAAGAACAATGTATCTTTCATGAGTTTTCCTCCCCGCACACTCCTCAGCAAAATGGAGTTGTGGAGAGGAGAAATAGAACTCTCATTGAAGCTTGCACGACAATGTTAAAAGACGCTTCTATCCTAGAATACTTTTGGGCAGAGGCGGTCAATACAGCTTGTCATGTACAAAACCGAGCATTGATCAACAAGCATCATCGTAAGACGCCTTATGAGCTACTGAGAGGCAGGAAACCAACCATGTCCTACTTAAGGATCTTTGGTTGCAGATGTTATGTACTGAATAATGGAAGTACCCGCGCACTAAATTTGGTGAAAAATGCTTCGAAGGGATATTCATGGGCTATAGTACCCACAGTCGGGCATACAGGGTCTTCAATAAGAAAACCCTAGTGGTAGAGGAATCAATTAATGTTGTATTTGATGAAGGAAGCTTGCTTAACAGCAATTCTTCCAGCGGTATTCTTGAAGATGCAGGTGCACGACTTGAACAGCTGTGCCTCGATGAGACCGCTAAAGATGAAACTCCTAAGTACGTCAAAGTTTCCACCACAACATCGACTGGGAATGTTGAAGATCAAAATGAAGACAATCTCTTAGAAGAAGGAGAAGCCCAAGAAGTAGTCGAAGCTCCGGACGCCAGACTTCTAGAGCTCCGGCACATGAGGTATCATCCTAGAGATCAGATCATTGGAGATCCTCGTGACGGTGTCAGAACACGAAGAAGTACTATTAACGAGATTTTGCATCTCAGTTTCCTGTCACAGGTTGAGCCAAAGAAGTTCGACGAGGCGAACAAAGATGCAGCATGGATTTTGGCCATGCAAGATGAACTGCATCAATTCGAACGATGCAACGTTTGGACGCTGGTTCCCAGACCATAAAAGCAGAATGTGTAATTGGCACCAAGTGGATCTTCAGAAATAAACTGGATGAACATGGTGTCATCATAAAGAACAAGGCCAGGCTGGTGGCTCAAGGTTACAGACAGGAAGAGGGGATTGACTTCGACCAGACCTTTGCACCAGTAGCAAGGCTCGAGGCAATAAGATTGTTCCTGGCGTATGCTTCGCACAAAGGATTCACAGTCTATCAAATGGATGTGAAATCAGCATTCTTGAACGGAGACCTGAAAGAGGAAGTATACGTCGCTCAACCCCCAGGTTTTGTCAATCCTACTTATCCCAATCATGTATATTTTCTTAATAAAGCTCTATATGGTTTAAAACAAGCTCCATGAGCTTGGTATGAGACCTTATCTAGTTTTCTTCTTGAGAACAAGTTCTCTAGAGGTAAAATAGATAAGACATTGTTTCTCAGGGAAGTCAAAGGCAAGATTTTGCTGGTGCAAATCTATGTCGATGACATTATATTCGGCTCAACGGACAACAATCTTTGCAAAAGGTTTTCTAAACATATGCAAGGAAAGTTTGAAATGAGCAGTATGTGAGAGCTAAAGTATTTCTTGGTACTTCAAGTGAAACAGTCTGAGGATGGAATCTTCATCTCTCAGACGAAGTTCACAAATGAACTCCTCAGGAAATTCGGTATGGAGAATGCAACCTCTATGAGGACTCCAATGGGATCCACGTTGTCTCTGGATAAGGATGAGAAAGGCAAACCTTTCGATGAAACCAAATACAGAAGCATCATTGGATCCCTGCTCTACCTTACTGCCAGTAGACCGGATATCATGTTCTCCACATGTGTCTGTGCCAGATATCAGGTGAACACTAAGGAATCTCACTATGTTGCTGCAAAGCGAATTCTAAGATACCTTAAAGGTACTCCGAATCTTGGCTTGTGGTACCCGAGAAACAATGATGTCAAGCTAATAGGTTTTTCAGATGCTGATTTTGCAGGGAGTAGGGATGACAGGAAAAGCACTTCCGGGACGTGTCAATTCTTCGGAAGAAGGCTTATTTCATGGAATAGCAAGAAACAGAATTGTGTAGCAACCTCCACAGCAGAGTCTGAGTACATCTCGGCAGGCAGCTGTTGCGCACAACTCCTATAGATCAGAAACCAGTTCGCCGACTACGGCCTTCAGTTCAAGGAAGTACCAATGTACTGCGACTCCTCCAGTGCAATTGCAATTGCCAACAATCCGGTATCGCACAGTAGAACGAAGCATATTGAAGTACGCTACCACTTCATTCGGGAGTACGTGGAGAATAAGGACATCTCTCTCTATTATGTCCCCACAGACAAGCAGATTGCAGATATTTTCACAAAGCCTTTAGGCGAAGCCAAGTTCAGTCTCTTCAAAACTAAATTGGGGATGCTCAACTATGAGGAATGAAGACTACAGATGCTCCAGGCTCATGCATCTAGGGGGAGCCTCTGTCAGGAACTCAAGTGTGCGCACCAGTGCAAGACCTGAGGGGGAGCAAGGGGTCAAATGCCACAGACCCAGATTTGCAGAAGACGAAAAGGGGGAGATATTACCCTCTCGGCTAAGGCTAAGGTGGCTCCAAGTTGGCTCTCAACTCCATTGGTATTGGTAATGAATATCTCTCTCAACTCCATTTTAAGTTCATGCTTTTCATTCCCATACACTCTATTCACCTTAGCTTGTAGGGTTTAGGCTTCTTCAAATAGGAGGAGATTGTTGGGTATTGTATCCACAACGTACCTGATTTGAAGAAGCCCCTGTACAAGCTAAGGTAAATAGACAATGTATTTGATGAAACCTTTTAAGTTAGTGCTTGCAGTAATTCCACGCTAAGTGCACACCAATGTCAGGGTGCAGTAGGTCAATATACACGGGTCTGCACGACGTAATCCCTCGTTGAGCAGATCAGTGTGTTGGCCTACGTGTACTCTCTCTATTGGAGTGTACTTATTTTCACGTACAGGGCTGTGATAATGCAAGAGCAGACAAGGAGCAAGGATGGGTCAAAGAGCAGCTCATGGGCGGAACGACGAAAAATCATCTAAGTATCAATCGACGAGAATCACCAAGTGATTCTTGCCGATTCGGTGAGAATCACCAGTGATTCTCGCCGATTCGGTGAGAATCAGTGATTCTCGCCGAATCGTCGAGAATCACTGGCTGATTCTCGCCGTCTCTATCCGGCTACATCAAAGCATGCAAATCTGGCGCTAAGTCATAATCGTCGAGAATCATCAAGTGATTCGGCGAGAATCACTAGTGATTCTCGCCGAATCGTCGAAAATCACCGGATGATTCTCGCCGACTCGTCGAGAATCACCTTCGATTCTCGCCGAATTTGACTTGGGCGATTTTCTGGTTCCCGCTGGGCCGGATCAAATGTTAAGGCTCTGTTTTGGACCGGTTTTAGGGTTTCTTCTGGTGGACCCACAACGGTCATAAAGGAGTATTCTACTGTATAAATACACGTGTATTTTTGAACAGTGGACAGACACAGAAAAATGAAGCCGAGCCGCCGACCGTGACCTAGATCGCGACATCCACTCCACCGCCGCCGTCGCCGCTCGTGCCAGTAGATTGCCGGCTTTGATCATGGTTGCTTCCAGATCTCCCGGCGACAGAAGCTCAGCCAAGCACAGCGTCTCACGCTTCTAACCAGAGATCCCTTGTCTCTTGATTCGTTGACCGGGAAAACCTTCCCCTTCCGAATCGATCGAGATGATCGATCCTAGTGTGACCGTTGGAAGACCTTGCTAGCTTTGCTACGAAGATTGAATCTCCAAAGTACAGCAGCCGCATACCGTTGTCGCCGCCGTTCCCGAGAACCAAGCAGCCGCCCTTCTTACCGCCGCCGGTTTCGGGGAGATTCTCTCCAAGTGAGATCTAAGGTTGTGGACTCTTCGTTGACTTCAAGAACACGTTGTTGGGTATTGTATCCACAATTACCTGGATTTGAGGAAGCCACCTGTCAAGCTAAGATGAATTCACAATGTATTTGATGAAACCTCTCAAGTTGTGCTTGCAGTTATTCCACGCTAAGTGCACACCAATGTCAGGGTGCAGTAGGTCAATATACACGGGTCTGCACGTCGTAATCCCTCGTTGCGCAGATCAGTGTGTTGGCCTACGTGTACTCTCTCTATTGGAGTGCACTTACTTTCAAGTACAGGGCCGTGTTTATACAAGAGCAGACAAGGAGCAAGGATGGGTCAAGGAGCAGCTCTTGGGTGGAAAGACGAAAATTCGTCGAAGTGTAATTCGACGAGAATCACTAGTGATTCTCGCCGAATCGTCAAGAATCATTAGTGATTCTCGCCGACTCTATCCGACTACCTCAAAACGGTGCCAAGTAAGATTCGACGAGAATCACTAGTGATTCTCGCCGAACCCATCGTTGAGCAGATCATGAATACCAAGTTATATTCGTTGAGAATCAACAAGTGATTCGGCGAGAATCACTAGTGATTCTCGATGAATCGTCGAGAATCACTAACTGATTCTCGCCGATTCGTCGAGAATCACCTGCGATTCTCGCCGATTCTTACTTGGCGTTTTCTCTGGAAGCTGTTGGACCGGATTCTGCCGCTGGACTATGTTGAACCGGAACTAGGGTTTCCTTCAGGTGGGACCCACAACGGTCACTTTGGAGTATACGTGTGTATAAATACACGGGTATTTTTGAACAGTAAAAGCAGCGAAGAAGAAAAGAAATACGCGAGCCCGCGACGTGACCTAGATCGCCGTTTCCGCTCTGCCGCCACCGCCGCCGCACGCGCCCAGTTGTTCGCCGGTTGACAGTGGTTTTGCCCAGATCCTCCTGCGACAGAAGCCTAGCTAAGCTCAGCGTCTCACGTGTCTAACCGGAGATCTCTTGTCTCTCGATTTGTAGATCGGGAAAATCTTCCCTTTCCGAATCGATCGAGACGATTGATCCTAGTGTGACCGTTGGTAGACCTAGCTAGCTTCGCTACGAAGTTTGGATCTCTAAAGAACAGCAGCCGCACATCGTTGTTGACGCCGATCCTGTGAACCTAGCCGCCGCCCATTTTGCCGCCACCGGTTCCGGGGAGATCCTCTCCAAGAGAGATCTAGGGTTGTGAACTCTTTGTGGACTTCAAAAACACGTCGTCAACAAAGAGGGACACCCTTGTCTCCAAACGTAGTTTGTATCTCTTGTACATTCTATTTTATTTTTGTTGTAAAGGAACGGTGGTTCCGTGTTGTAAGGGTTGGGTGCAACCCGTGTTGTGGGAGTGTTGACTCCTACGTGTGGAAGGGTTCCTTCCGATAGTGCAAGGATTGGATTTCAATCCTGTTGGAGAAGAGACCGAGTCGTCCCTGGTTGGGAGATATGTCGAAGGGGGAAAGTGGATGTACCCAAGTCGGGGAACCACTATAAATAGCTTGTGTACTCTGTTGTGCTGTGTTGTTTTATTTTCTTGTGCAGGTACAATTTAAATTCTGCAAAAACGCTGCACGTCACCTATTCCCCCCCCATAGGTGAACATAGTTGACACTAGGTGGACTTTCAAGTGGTATCAGAGGGAGGTTGCTCATCAAAAAGGTTTACACATTGAGTAGTATCCTGCCACCGGTGTCAGAAGCATGGAGCTGGATTATGAGATATCGCCACTAAGACTTCCCACATGTACAAAGGAGTATTATCCCGTCTGGAGGATGAGGGTGTCATATCACTTGGAGGCCATCGATTCTCGAGAATCTTTCATCCTGGAAGAGGGTCCTTTTATTTATATGAAGACCTCCTGCTCTGGAAAGAATATCGAAGTGCCCAAGTACATTGCAGAGATGTCAGAGACGGAACTGTCACTATTTAACTTGGACAAGAGGATTCGTCAAATTATCTTTGATATCTGGTCTGGAGCTTCTCGCTCTAGATTGGAAAAATGTAGGACGACTAAATCTATGTGGGTGATGATCTCTGAGCTGATGGGGGGGGGTCAGAGAAAGCTGGAATCTGCTGTCAACCAGAGGATGAAGCCTATGTGGGGGTGTTCACCTCTGAAGATGAAGGCAAGGATCTCTCGGACAGCATCAGAGCTCCAGTGTCCGTGTCAGAGACTGAAGAGGCCAGTGAGGAAAGAAGCTCTGATGAGGATGACACAAGGGTCACTGGCTCTAATGACAATAACACAGAAGAGCAGGTAACTTCTTCATCCTGCCCCGTCTATCTTGAAGTTTCTGAAGACAGGAACTGCCTTCCTTCAGAAAATGCTGATTCCCTGAAGAGAGCCCTTCAGACAAGCAACCTACTTGCTGAGGAGCAAGCTCAAGAGATTGCTCGACTGAAGATCTTGTTGGTTCTCCAATTGGCATCCAACAAGGTCAAGGACTCTAAAATCTCAGCTCTAGAAAGTAGTCTAGAGAATGAGAGAAGAATAGTATCAAACTTTTCCAAGGTTGATGCTATAAAGAGAAAACAAGAAAATGGGTGGATCTCCCGGATTATCAATTCGTGGAGAAATGGGGAAACGGTATTCCGACCGCCCACTCCAAGCAGGAAGGCAACTTATCATGCCTTCAGGTATGACCATAGGAACAATCGTGGTCACTGCAAGGGTGATCTGTCCTCATGTGGAGACACCCGTAGTGCAAGGGCCGTCGTGGCCACCCATGAGAGAATACCTAAGGCTCATTCTGAGCCCTTTGTATTCACTGCCACTGCCTCAGCTCGGTGTGAATCTGCATGTACCAGCTCACAGAACACTTCTCACCACCCGAGGACACAAGACAGGGAAGTTAGAAGTCATGGTGTAAGTTTTCATGGGGCCTCAGGAAGGGGGATGCCTGAAAGGAAGGCACCACCTCCCCGGCCTCATGACGCTCGCAACATGCATTCCTTCCACCCTTCCTCGTGTCACGGTGGAAGAGGAAATTTTGTTAGGAGATCATGCCCTATCCCGTTGAGACCTAGGACCGTGACTACCTCAGTCACTAGATCAGGTCAGAAACGGCGATACAACATTCACCCGTGTTGGTGCTGTAGCAAAGTGGGACACTTTGCCATCGACTGTTGGCACAACCCCTCTGTGTCAAGGGCAAGGGCCTATCCACATTTTCTGAGCAGAGGTAGCCTTCCTGACAGGTTCTCTGAAGGAAGGCAGTCGAGTGCTTATGCTAACAGGAACCTAGGACCCAATATAATTTGGGTTCCTAAGGTAAAGTAATTCTTTCTTGCGGGGTAGTCTAGGTTCCCGTGAATATGATGGGAACTAGACAGTAGGTGACTCAAGACTAAATTGGAACAAGCGTCTGGAATAACAGATGTGATATCTACTTGAGCATATTCATATTGAGCTCCTAAAATGTTTTACCTGAGGGACTAAATGATAACTCTCATAATCACAGGTACGTTTGACCAATTCCAGGACTTGAGTCATATTGTATCCACATTTACATATATATATGTATATATAGTTATACCTATATTTACACCATTGTGTGAGTACATCTAAGGATATGTTAACATGGTAAACATAAACCACAGATACAATATTGAAGACTTATCGGAAATTCCCCTGGTAGACTCGAGATCTAACATCTACAGGCTTAAATTAGTTCACTGAAAACCAGCGTAGATTGGTCTTACGAAGTATTTACATACTTAGAAGATGCTTAAATTAATTTATATGGAAAAGCAGGCTCAAACCCTAATAGCTTGGCTTTAAGGAGTATCTATATAGTTAGAAGACTTTCAAATTAACTCAGACAAACGGAAACCGTGAGAATCCCATTTAACTCGTCGAGCTTGGCTTTAAGGAGAATCACATTTAAGGAGAATCACATTTAAGGAGAATCCCATTCCCGCCGACTCTTCACATTCCTTACGAATCCCGCACGGTCTTCGCCGAATCGTCTTCCCGCAAGGTTCTCGCCAAATCCCGCCGAACTCCGCAGGAACCTCGCCGAATCGTGCAGGCTTCCGCCGAACTCCGCAGGATTTTCGTCGAGCGAAGAAGAACTCCGCAGGACTCCGCAGGAAACTCACCAGGAATCGTGCAGGCTCCGTCGAATCCTGCCGAATCCCGCCAAACTCCGCAGGAAACTCACCGAATCCGCTAGTTTCTCACCGAAGGTTTCTCGCAAGAATCCCGTCGAAGTTTCTCACCCAGGGAAGTTTCTCACCGACGATCTCTCCCGGTTTCGATTCCTTCTTCCGGGAACTTCTCCGCGTGCTCTCATCGGGTGTCCCTCGTCTTCATCGAACTAACTCACCGTCTACGCCTTTAGGTAACCACCCCCTCACCCTTACTTGGACTTGTTCACTAGTGTCGCTTCCTTTTTGATTTTTGACTAAGCGTAGAGTAGGGCTTCTCTCCCTAGATCTGCGATGGCTCCAAGGACAACCGCTGGGCTGGTCACTGGCTGCGAGCTAGTTCGAACAGGGTTCTCTCATGCCTCTAACGAATTCAGAAACATCATTCTGATGCTGGAAGAGGCTGGGCTCTCATTCGTCCTGGAGAACCCGTGCAAAATCTTGGACAAAGAGGTGATGGAGTTCTTCGCTACCGCAAAACTCAGGAATGGCGACTCTCTTATCAAAAGCAAGGTGGCTGGGGCAAAGATCAAGATGTCTGCCAGCAAGCTGACCCGCTTCCTGCAGCTCTCTAGCTCGAAGCACGAGGACTGTCTTGAGGAAGAAGACAAAAATAGGACTCTCTTATTCTGTGGTCTCCCACGATGAACACGGTCGATCAAGCGCAAGGATATGAATGAAGAAGGGAAGCTTCTGTCAGATATAATTAGAAAGGTACTCATCTGCAAGCCGGGCTCACATGACCATATCTCTGCGGATATGTTCAAGATCCTGGTGGCAATTGTCTGCCGAAAAAGATTCAACTGGGGGGCTTTGCTGTTTGAGAAGATAAAGGACACCCTGAGCTCTCCGAGCTTTGGCCGAATCATAAGTCTGTATCTCAATCAGCTGAATGGAGACAAGTATGACATGAGTAAAGGTGTTCCTCTACACTACTTGAAGAAGATGGACTCAAGTGTTTTTGACAGATGGGAGAGGCGAATTGGGCAGGCTGTCGTGGAAGAACAACAAGACGTATCTCCAGCAGTAATCCCCAGTGAAATTCCTGATGCTTTGACGGCAGGAATTGAGGGGGAGTCTCTACCCACTGATGCTCACATCGTATCTTACATCTCCCAAATAGCCAGAGATGCGGTGGCAGCTATACAAGAAGACAGTGAAGCTGTGCCGGAGAATGTGGAGGCCCTGAACCTGAACAATCTAGGAGCCAGAGGTGCGGTAGAGGAGGTTGCTGATGAAGAGTTGGAAGATGATGCTGATGAAGATGATTTCATGGATGATGAAGGAGAGGAAGACGAAAATGAGGGACAGGATGCAGTGGAGACTCAGGATATCATTGAACCTCCATCTGACAAGCACGCACCTGAGATGGTTCCTGAGAACATTGGTGCACGAGTGGAGGGGGAGTCAGAAAAATCTACAGAGGCCGCCAGCATTCCCCCATTAGAGACTGTGCTGGTGTCTAGATCTACAGGTGCTTCTGCTGAAGAGCAAGGCCAGGAAGTGCCTCATAATATTCCTCTACGAGATGATATAGCCACTCACACCGTGAATATCATTCAGGGCATAGTGGATGAGCTTAAGGCCTCTTTTGAAAAAGATCAAAATAAAATGCTGAAAAGGATTAAGAAATCTGAAAATCTCATGCTCAAGAATATGGTGGAGATCAATCATAAACTTGACGTGATGGAAAAGAAATTTGAAGAAAAGTATACCGCAGCCGGCCAAGCTGTCACAATTCTTATGGCCGGATTGAAAAAGAACACTGATACTCTTGCAGTAGTAAATCAGAATGCTCATGTTGTAGCAAACAATATTCAAAAGTTTGACGGTAATATGGTAACTCTCAACGCCAATCAACAAGCATTGGTCACTGAATTCTCCAGGACGATAACGCATATTGATGACTCACTGCACTCCTATGCAAACTCCATCGCAGTCGAAGCCAAAAAGGGGGAGAAGGAATATATAGCTAATATGGCCGAGCTTTAAGAAATCATGATCACAAATTTCGAACAGTAAAACAAATATGTCTATGGCAGCTGCTGGTGGATGCTCCAACAGGCGTTAGGCATCTATTTGAATCCTGCAGGTATTCATGCTCCTGAGACTACTACGGCTGCTGCGGGAGTAAGTGCTGCTGAGGAAGTAAGTGCTGCAGATGTTCCCATGAGTGAAGCTGATGCTATGGCTATTTCTAAAGCAAAACTGATGAGCATGTTTGACCAAGAGGCCCTAGCAAAAGCCAGGGGAAAGAGAAAAGCTCAAGAAGGGACCTCCAAGGAGACACAAGCTGAAAAGAGAATTCAACTGAGTGAGGAGGAAGTAAGAAATGAAAAGTGGAGTCCAGTTTCAAAGAATATCATCTTTGACACCTTCTGGCTACAGGAAAAAGGAGAAATCAATCGAAACGAAGTATACAGCCAGTATGAGTGGGAAATGCACAAGACGTATGAAGCAAAACGAAACATCTTCTTCAGGACCAACACGGTGGCAGATAAAGCTCCTCCTCCCAGATATTATCCGAAGCCCAAAGAGTATATGGAGAGGCAAAGAAAGAAGTATTTGGCACAAAAACTCAAGGATGACTTAGCCAAAGAAAAATAGTCAAAACTTTATAGCTTGTCATTCTCTATTAAGAACGATTAATGGTTATTGTTATTATTTGAACAATCTTGAGATTATGTATATATACATATATATATATATATATGCATTTGAAATTATGAATGACTCAAGTCTTGATTTGTCTGCCTATATTATCTTGTGCTGCATATTTAAATTCTGAATGCTGTTTATATTATTTGATTGGTGTTATTCATCTTAGCTAGTAGGGTTTTTGCTTCGTCAAATAGGGGGAGATTGTTGGGTATTGTATCCACAATTACCTGGATTTGAGGAAGCCACCTGTCAAGCTAAGATGAATTCACAATGTATTTTATGAAACCTATCAAGTTGTGCTTGCAGTTATTCCACGCTAAGTGCACACCAATGTCAGGGTGCAGTAGGTCAATATACACGGGTCTGCACGTCATAATCCCTCGTTGAGCAGATCAGTGTGTTGGCCTACGTGTACTCTCTCTATTGGAGTGCACTTACTTTCAAGTACAGGGCCGTGTTTATACAAGAGCAGACAAGGAGCAAGGATGGGTCAAGGAGCAGCTCTTAGGTGGAAAGACGAAAATTCGTCTAAGTGTAATTCGACGAGAATCACCAAGTGATTCTCGCCGATTCGGCGAGAATCACTAGTGATTCTCGCCGACTCTATCCGACTACCTCAAAACGGTGCCAATTAAGATTTGGCGAGAATCACTAGTGATTCTCGCCAAACCCATCGTTGAGCAGATCATGAATACCAAGTTATATTCGTTGAGAATCAACAAGTGATTCGGCGAGAATCACTAGTGATTCTCGACGAATCGTCGAGAATCACTAGTGATTCTCGACGAATCGTCGAGAATCACTAACTGATTCTCGCCGATTCGTCGAGAATCACCTGCGATTCTCGCCGATTCTTAATTGGTGTTTTCTCTAGAAGCTGCTGGACCGGATTCTGCCGCTGGACTATGTTGAACCGGAACTAGGGTTTCCTTCAGGTGGGACCCACAACGGTCACTTTGGAGTATATGTGTGTATAAATACATGGGTATTTTTGAACAGTAAAAGCAGCGAAGAAGAAAAGACATACACGAGCCCGCGACGTGACCTAGATCGCCGTTTCCGCTCCGCCGCCGCCGCCGTACGCGCCCAGTTGTTCGCCGGTTGATAGTGGTTTCGCCCAGATCCTCCTGCGACAGAAGCCTAGCTAAGCTCAGCGTCTCACGTGTCTAACCGGAGATCTCTTGTCTCTCGATTTGTAGATCGGGAAAATCTTCCCTATCCGAATCGATCGAGACGATTGATCCTAGTGTGACCGTTGATAGACCTAGCTAGCTTCGCTACGAAGTTTGGATCTCTAAAGAACAGTAGCCGCACATCGTTGTTGACGCCGATCCCGTGAACCTAGCCGCCGCCCATTTTGCCGCCGCCGGTTCCGGGGAGATCCTCTCCAAGAGAGATCTAGGGTTGTGAACTCTTTGTGGACTTCAAGAACACGTCGTCAACAAAGAGGGACACCCTTGTCTCCAAACGTAGTTTGTATCTCTTGTACATTCTATTTTATTTTTGTTGTAAAGGAACGGTGGTTCCGTGTTGTAAGGGTTGGGTGCAACCCGTATTGTGGGAGTGTTGACTCCTACGTGTGGAAGGGTTACTTCCGATAGTGCAAGGATTGGATTTCAATCCTGTTGGAGAAGAGACCGAGTCGTCCCTGGTTCGGAGATAGGTCGAAGGGGGAAAGTGGATGTACCCAAGTCGGGGAACCACTATAAATAGCTTGTGTACTCTGTTGTGCTGTGTTGTTTTATTTTCGTGTACAGGTACAATTTAAATTCCGCAAAAACGCTGCACGTCACCTATTCCCCCCCCCCCCCATAGGTGAACATAGTTGACACTAGGTGGACTTTGACACATCATCGAACGAAGAGGGACACCTTTGTCTCCAAAAGTTGTTTGTATTTCTTCTACATTCTATTTTCATTTTTATTGTAAAGGAACGTTGGTTCCTAGTTGTAAGGGTTGGGTTCAACCCGTGTTGTGGGAGTGTTGTCTACTACATGTGGAAGGGTTCCTTCTGTTAGTGCAACGATTGGATTTCAATCCTGTTGGTGAAGTGACCGAGTCGTCCCTGGTTGGGAGATAGGTCGAAGGGGGAATGTGGATGTACCCAAATCGGGGAACCACTATAATTTGCTTGTGTCCCTTCTGTGCTATGCTGTTTTGTTTTCTTGTGCAGGTACAATTTTAATTCCGCAAAAATGCTACACGTCACCTATTCCTCCCCCCCCCATAGGTGAAGGTAGTTGACACTAGGTGGACTTTCAGATAGAGAGAAAGAGAATAAAAGAGGGCCGCTAGCAGCGACAACAATATACTTCGCCCGCCGCGGCTTAAATGCCACTCTTGCGGCGGGCTTTCCCTTTATATTAGAACCTGTATTATAGTTGAGCTTGAGTTATCTTACATTGAAAGGAGAATAAAGGGAAAAATACAGTAAAGGAAGAAGCTAAAGAAGGGTTGGCCGGGCAGGCCGCGCGGCTTGATGACCCAGGCCGCACGGTCTACCTTCTGAGTCTGCCCGGACTGGCTGTCAGGCCGTGTGTAGAGGCGGAGGACAGGGAAAGTGTGGCCGCATCCTAGTTGCCCCCTCTTCGTCGTCCCGTTGTGCCGTCCACAATGAGAGGTATAAGGGGTTACTTATAGGCTCGAGGAGGTAACAACTTCCGGTAACGTCACCATCGATGAGACGGTAACTGATGCGAGCAGAGGGTTGAGTCCGCCGAGTCTGCGACAGGCCGTGTGGACTGGAAATGCCTTCTAGAACTGATCTGCTGCCTGGCAAACTGGGAAGAGTCCGCGCCTGCTTGAAGGCTAGAGTGCCAAATGGCGGACTGGGGGAGTCCGCCTAGCCCGCGGCAGACGAGGCGAGTCCGCCACTTGCTAGCTTGTATGGTGATGTTGGCAGCCTAGCAGACTGGATAAGGGAGGTCGCCAAACCACTGGAGGAAGGGCCTGTCCTGCTGGCGGACCGAATGGTTGACTAGTCCACCGAGCCCACGACGGATAGGATGAGCTGCAAGAGGATAAGCTGGAGGCATGTTGCAAGGGGTTGGCGACCTGGCGGACTGAGGAGGTAGGTCGCCAACTACTGAGGCTGGCACTGGAGGCTTGCTTGAGGGTCGTCCGGGTGGAATACGCAATGAATCCACCCTACTTGCGGGTTAGAGTTGTGTCCGCGCGGCATGGCGCGGTCTGGAGTAGAATGATTGAGAATGTTGCTATCTAGTGGTGTGCCGTGACCGTGTCCGCCAATCTCTGGTGGACTGGCGAGCTGGTCGCCGACTAGGTGTGCGGGCTGGAGAGCTAGAGGGACTGTCTGTCGCTGCTGGGAAGAAGCGGGCACTAGGAGACTGGAGGGCTAGTTTGGTGGACTGTAGACTGAGTCCGCATAGCCCGCTACGCAAAGTATGTGGCAGATCGGTTGCTCAGCTGGGGTTCTTCTGGCAGATTCCACGATGAGTGTGCCTTACTTGCGAAACACTAGAGGATCCCGCCTCCGCTACCGGAGGCTTGTTGCTAGGTCAAAGATAGGCGACCTGGCGGACTGAGGGCAGGTCACCACTGCTGTTATGCGGCGAGCTGGAGTTAGGTCCGTATCGTATCGTGTGGACTGGGCGGACGCCATATCGGGAGTCCAGAGAGACTTGATCAGCTGGTAGACCTGGATAACTGTTTAGGTGGACTTAAGATCAGTCCGCCTATGTTAAGCGGTCATGGTGAATTGGAGCTCGCATCAGTTGATTAGGAAAATAGGAAGTCCGCTCCTGATGGATACAAAAATGCACAGTTAGCTAGTCAAGACAGGCGATCTGCAGGGGCGGACTGAGAATGCAGCCCGCACCCCCTGAAGGACAAGGCTGCTGCGCAACATGGGCGATCAGACTGAGGAGACCACCAAGACCGCGCGACCTGGGCATAAAGAGAAGTCTGTCTGCCCATCCTTGGGCTGCTTGCAACCTCCGGGGAGATCCGAGGGCAGGCCGTGACCTACAAGCTGGCAGCCTTAGAGGGATCGCCGATTTCTGGGTTAATATGGCTTGTCCATTAAGCAAACAAACTAAAAATAGTTTTAAATCTATTAATAAAAGTGATTCACCCAGAATTTTGTTATTCCTATATATGGATCTTTTTGGCCCTATTGTTGTACAAAGTTTGGGAGGAAAATCATGTACCTTTGTTATTATTGATGTCTTCTCTATATTCACTTGGATGTTCTTTCTGAGAAACAAATCAGAAAACTTTAAAGTTCTTACAGATTTTCTTAAGAGCATACAGATTGAGTACTCTACTCAGGTTCTATTAATCAGAAGTGATCATGGCACCGAGTTTGAATCTCTTCTCATTCAAGAATTTTATGAGAAGGAAGGTATCAGGCATTGTTTTTTTGCTCCTAGAACTCCTCAACAAAATGCTGTAGCAGAAAGGAAAAATAGAACCCTTATTGAATCTGTTGGGACATTGCTTGCAGATGCTTATTTCCCCTATCCTTTTGGGCAGAGGCTGTGAGCACAGCAAATTATGTTCTAAACAGAAGTTTAATTCATAAATTTAAGGGTTGGAATCCCTATGAATTACTTAAAGGGAAGCAACCTAAAGTAGATTATTTTAAGGTATTTGGATGCAAATGTTACATTTATAATAATAATAAGAAACACCTTAGAAAGTTTGAAACAAAGGCTGCAGAGTGAATTTTCCTTGGATATTCCCAAATCAGCAAAGCTTATAGGGATTTAATAAGTCAACATTAAAAATAGAAGAATTTGTATATATTTCTTTTGATGAAGCTAACATATTTTAAAAGGAGAATGATTCTTCTACAAAAGAAACTTTGCAGGTACCATATCAGTGTGAGACGTTGGATGACTTAAACCTTACCCTAGAGGTTACATCTCATCCTTCTCCACAAATTGATGAAGAAAGTGAAAAAGAACTAGTTGAAGCAGTTGAACAAACAACAACAACTATAATTCCACAAGAGAAATTAATTTCACAAGCTATTGATCAACCAACTCCTCCTGCTGATCTTATCACACTTAGAGATCATCCCATATCTCAAGTGATTGGAGACATATCTGCTGGTGTGCAAATAGGGCATCAACTCAACCAAGATTTGATGCATGCTTGCTTCATTTCTCAACTTATGCCTCAACCCATAAAAGATGCAGAGCAAGATCTCCACTAGATTATTGCAATGCAAGATGAGCTCAACCAATTTGGGATGTGTAGAGTTTGGGATTTAGTTCCAGGACCCGAAGACTACCCAGTCATTGGAACTAAATGGGTCTTCAGGATCAATTTGGACGCACAAGGATCAATTATAAGGAATAAAGCAAGATTGGTAGCCCAAGGATATTCACAAGAAGAAGGCATTGATTATTACCAGACCTTTGCTCCTGTTGCAAGATTGGAAGCTATCAGGATTTTTCTTGCATATGTAGCATGTAAGAAGTTCAATGTTTCCAAATGCATGTCAAGAGTGCATTCCTCATTGGAGAAATAAAAGAGGAAGTTTATGTTGAACAACCTCCAGGTTTTATCTCCTCAACTCATCCATCTTATATTTTCAAACTGCATAAAGCTCTTTATGGTTTAAAGCAAGCTCCAAGAGCTTGGTATGAGACCTTAGCTAGCATTTTTAGAACATAAGTTCATTAGAGGCGTTGTAGATAGAACATTATTCATTAGACATCATATATCAATAATTTTACTAGTTCAAATCTAGGTAGATATAATATTTAGCTTCACTAATTCCAAACTTTGCAAAAGGTTTTCTGACCTGATGAATTCAAAGTTTGAAAAGAGTAGCATGGATGAACTTTCCTACTTCCTTGGTCTCCAAGTGAAGCAAACCCCTGATCGCATCTTCATTTCCCTGTCAAAATATGCTAAAGATCTACTCAAAAGATATGGGATGATTGATGCCTCAGTCAAGAAAATACCCATTCCATCCAATGATGTAGTTGATTCTGATGAACAGGGCAAACAAGTTGATCAGAAAACATATAGGGCTATTATTGAATCCTTATTGTGTCTTACAGCAAGTAGGCCTGATTTCATGTTTGCTACTTGTATATATATGTTCTAGATTTTAGGTAAATCCTAAAAAATCTCATCTTATTTTATTAAAAAGGATTTTAAGATATCTAAAAGGTTATCCTAGTCTAAGACTCTGGTATTCTACTGAGTCATAATATGATTTAACTAGATTTTCAGATGCTGAATTTGCTGGATGTAGAGTTGACAGGAAAAGCACATCGGGAACTTGTCAGTTCCTTGGTGATAGGTTTGTGTCCTGGTTTTGCAAAAAGCAAACCTATGTGTCAACATCAACTAATGAAGTTAAATACATTGCAGCAGGCAGTGGCTGATCACAAATTCTATGGATTTAAAACAGCTCCTGGATTATGAGTTCAACTTAAATAATTAAACTATCTATTGAGATAATACTAGTGTTATTTCAATTGCATAAAATCTAGTACATCATAGTAGAACAAAGCATATAGAAATAAGACATCATTTTATTAGAGATTTTGTAGACAAAAATAAAACTAAACTTGTCTTTATCTCTACTGATTTATAAAGAGCAGATATTTTCAGCAAACCCTTAGATGAAAAGAAATATCTGTTCTTCCTAAATCAGCTAGGTATGATCAATAGAGAAGGTTTAATTTAATTGTTGTCTGTGGTTGACAAACTGTTCATTTTTCGTCGAACGAAGTTCGACGAACTCTGAACGGTTCGTGGAGTGTTCGTCGAATGGAGATCGACGAACTTTCCTTTATGAAACTATTCGTCGAATTCAGATCGACGAATCTATTATAGAAAATTTTTTGTTGAGCAGAGGCCGACGAAGCTTGTTTTAGAAAAGCTTTTCGTCGAACAGAGAATGACAAACTATTTCCCCCTCTTCTAACTTAGGTCGAATTTTTTCTTTCCTTATAAGATTTTTCGTCGAACTGAGTTCAAAGTATTTAATGTTTCGTTGGATGGAGTTTGTCTTTTCATCTTCTGAAAACTTATAATAGGGTTTTCATCAAAATCCTTCCCGTACATTCCAGTTCCCGTGTACTTGATCTTTTGTTTTTACAGGCATGGCGATTTCAGCTGCGACTCTTTCTAGAATGAAGTTTGATGTAGAATTTGACATCGACATCGACTCTTTAACCGTTCTAATCAAGTCTTCGGAAACATACACAAGTTGTTTGAAGCACAGCAGTTGAGATAATTTATGACCCTAAGGATCAAACTCCCTGTGTAGGAGATCAAAGAATGGGTTTTCACAACAACCCTTCTAGATCCAACCTTCATTACTGTAACAATTTCTGGACAACAACTTTTTCTTTCCCGTACAGTACTAACTGAAATTTTTAGATTTGTCAATGGGGAAGATGATTTTGAATTATCTAGCAGTGAGTTTGAGGATATGCTAGGTATAATGGGTCACTCCCTGGGAAACCCTAATAAACTGCTGGAGAAAAACTTGTCTGCTGAATACATGTTTTTGGAAGATATAGTTAGGAAGGTAATCTTGGTTAAACACTCAGCCCATGATTATGTTACCAGGCACCAATTCCTTCTGATGTGTGCACTGGTTAATCAAAAATCTGTAAACGGGCGAGATATTATCTTTGATTTGATTAAGAAGAAAATCAGTAAGAAGGATGTTTGTTTTGGAAGAGTTCTGGGAATCTTCCTACAAGATAAGGTTCCAGAACTGCTGGTCTCCCATACAACTTTCATAAATGCTTCTAAGAGGCTTACCTCTACCCTTTATGGCAGATTGGAGAGGGTTATACCAAAGCCCTCCAGGGCTTCCTCTTCTAGAACAGCTTTAGAGGACACCAGGGCTGCACTAGCCACTTCTCCAATCCCTGAAGAAGTTCTTGTTCCTAATATTTCCATCATAAACTCCCCTCCATCTCAACCTCATTCAATATTTCCTTCAGCGACTCTCTTTGTTGATGTTACTACAACTCAACAACCATCTACAGATACACCTTCTACTTCCATCCCCTCTATCTCACCATCCAGACCACAATCACCAATTAATATTCCAGAGGAAACACCATATCCACATCCTCAATCACCACATCAACCATCACATATTGATGATACACCATACATAGATCCACAATTGTCATCTCTCAATTTTGATTTATTATCATCTCTCTCTACCACCATCTCCGTAATATTCCCCTATTCAGGAAGATATTATACTCCGTGATGTCACAACTTCCCCAATTCCAACTGACATTCCAACACCATCCTTCCCACAAGCATTCATCATCTGTCCAACATGCTCCATGCCCTCTTCTAGTATATCAGACCACATTCTTGATCTTATTAACCCTACCCTCAAGAAGCTGATAGCAGAAACCATTGCTCCACTTGCTACTTCCATATCTGAACTCTCTTCCCATCTTGCTTCTTTCTCCACCGTCCCTTCGTCTAGGGGCCTGGGTTCAGGACTCTCTGAAACCAGGTAGGGGGAGATGTTCCATAAGAAGCTCCAGCAATTCAAGAAGATGTTCCTGCAGATATTCCAATAGTAGCAGATGCAGTTATTACTGAAATAGATACAGAAATGACTCCAGTTGGTACAGAAGATGAAGATAGAGATTTTTTAATTCCTGATATAATCACCGTTGGTTATTTCATCATAAATCCCACAGTGAATATTCATTATTTACTCTATTCTTGTGATATAGCTTATAACAGTTCACCAGTTTTTCATACTTATTTTAAAGCTATAGTCAATAAGTCGTGAGGTATTGGAACAAATAAGGACAAGTTTTGTAGTTAAAGAAAAAACTATAGAGCAAATAACTACTGTATAGCCAAAGGCTATCTCCCCACCAACGTTTGGCTGGGCTGAATCACCCATGCCAAACATGGATGAGATTTTGTTTGAAGATATAGATACTGCAGATACTATTGAACAGATTAGTGCAGAATATATAGTTCCACAGCCTCTGGCTGAAGAAGAACATGTAGCTGAACAGCCACAGGCTCATCCTGTACTTTCTGAGGCTATGCTTAAACAAATCAATGCTCATTATGATAACCCTGCTGATGAATCTGATGATGATGATGATGATGAATTAGATGAATCAGAGGATATTGGGTCTAAGAAGAGAAATGGCAAGAGAAAGGCTCCAATAAAGGCTGTTCCAAAACCAAATCCCACAACAGATGTAACATCTCATTTCCAACTAGACCCCTAGGAGTGGTTTTGTCTATGACTAGGTCATGACAAACCCTAGGAAGCCAGAAATGGGCCAAGGGATAGGAGACAAGTGTGGAAATCATAATGGTCTGCAAATAGTAGAACTCTGAACAATGGTTTAGGATGACCATGGGGCTACACCTTGACCCCAAGACCCTACCACAACACCCCCTAATACCTTGGAAGGCCCATTAGAGCCATAAGGACCCATTGGGGTCAATCAAGAGACTCAGTTGACCAAGGTAAACCCTAACCCAAAATGGGTCAAACTAGCCTACTTAGGGTCAATTGACCTACTCCTAGCCTAGAGGACCCCACCTATGCCCCCCCTAACCCTAACGTGAAGTCAAGGGGTCACTAAGGACATATTGGGGTCAGCCCTAGAGGCCAAGTTGACCCAAGTCAACTCAAGCCCCTAATCTGGTCAAAGTGCCCTTATTAAGGGTAGGTGACCTCTAAAGTGTAAGGTAACCCTACATAACCCCACATAGGCCTTAGGGGAGGCCAATGGGTCACCAAGGACCCAATGAGGTCAACCCAGATGATCAAATTGACCCAGGTCAACCCTAACTTAAGCAAAGTCAAACCTAGCCCAAATGTGCTAACCCAAGCCCAAGCATCTTCTTCCTTAGGATAACCTCACTTTCATGATCATCATGACTAAGTGGGCTGCACATAGCCTATGGTGTTGACCAGTCAACATGGGTGACTAGGAGAGAGAAGGGAGTTTCCCTTCATGTTAATGGTGGAGAGAGAAGATGGGGGAGATGAAGGGGAGAGTGGGAGCCGGCCAAAGGGAGGCCAACAACCAGTTTTAATGGCTGCAATCAACTCCTCTAGTGAAGAGGAGTTGATTCCAGCTGTTTCCCGGCCACCAAGGGGTAGATTCAGCCCACCCTCCACTTAAACCAAGCCACACCATTAATCGGGTTGAAGGGCATTGAAGAACCAGCCGCCCCCTCCCCAATTGCCCATTTAAACATCATCAGTGGGCAGAGGGGAACATTTTCGAGCTTTTACCTAGAGGAGACAGGCTGTCCCACTGTGTTATTGCAGAAGCCGAGCGCCGCCACCGTCGACTATGGCATCCCGCCGCTTCTCCCGCATTCAGGCCGCCAGGAAGGTCCTCCCCCTCTCCTTAACTCACGGGTAGATCATAGTCTCCTTAGGTTTAAGGTTCGGGCTCAATTGAGCCCGATCCAAACCATGATTTTCATGGTTTTTTCGGCAAAAAAACATCCTACTAGAACCGCCGGAAAACACCTCTCCAGCGACTGAGCCGCCGCACGGCGACAGCCACCACCTCAACGGAGGTGGTGGTGGCGGTGGCCGGCCGGGGACGAGGCTGGATCTCCGGCGCCAGAGCTTGGAAGCGGCTCCAGGCGGGATGGATCCTGGCCGTCGGCTCAATGAAGAAGATGATGGGATCCCGTCAATAACGCGCCAAGATTCGTGCTCCAACTGATTTTAAACTATAGGAAATATTTTTATATTAATGTGATTTATGTCACAGATTTTGATATTAATGGTTTTAAATTTTAAAAATACCTAGGCTCACCTGGTGGGAAAACCTTCAACATGAAAGTTGTAGTCCTTTGTGTCTACTTTATAATAAAATTGGTTTGAACCCACTTGGGTGCATGGTCTGACCAGGGCACCCATTTTGGTGGGATATATACTTAGTGCTAGACAGTCATTAAACTGAGTGCCCACACCTCATCCCTGGTCCAAATAATTGAAATTTTGGCAGGGAGACTAACCTAGCTATACCTAGGGCCTGCCCAAAACTCAGAATTTTTGGAGACACTTTGCCTAAAGGTTTTACTTTTACTTAATAATGCAAGGGTAATTTAATTAAGTGGTCAAATGACCTCCAAACCCTTCCAAAATTTGGAGTGTGGTCCCTGGCATCAAGACCTAGATCTGTACAAGATTTTAACTCATTTGGATATGTTTTGGTTAGGTAATCACCAAACCCAAGATTGGCTTTAAGGAGGTATTTTGATTACAAGTGCACTATGGTCTTAGGGTGATCCCCTCCCCTCAACAGAGGCTGAGGTTTTGTACACTGACTTAGCATGGCCAATGTCACCATCTTAAGGAAAATGGGATGATTTAGGCTTGATTTACCCTATGGTTCAACCTCAAACCCTAAGGAGGGACTTTTGAGGGTTGTGAAGGGCATGGGGGCAAATTCCCTTGTATGGCCTTGGAAACCCAGTAGAATTGAGTGTAATGTAACCTAAGTTCTGTGGTAGGAACCTTAGAGGAGTTGGAGCAAGGTAGACACCTCAAAACCCTAACCCTAGTTTTAGGGTAGGAGCACAAATTTGAAGATTCAGCCACTAAACCTTCCCAAAAGGTTATGAAACCTGTGTAGAGTAGGTTTTAGGCCATCTAGAACCTCTGGTAATTTCTATAGAATTTTATGGATTTTATTCCTGTTACTTCATTTGTTAATTACCAAAAGGCCCAAAATGATGTTTGATTTTCTTATGGTTATTCTGTGCTTTTGAATCTTTTGCAATTTGGTTAGAATATCTTAAAGGCCTAAGTGAATATCCTTGAATTTTATTATAATTTTTACTTGAGTTTATCTAGTACTTCCTTCACAAGTTTTGGAAGGGGGCTTGGTAGAATAAAATTAACTATTGATGATTTATCTGTTCAAAAATCATGAGACTTAGGTTTTGATGTTTCGGGGCCAAAAGTACTTGTAGTAATGTATTTATAATTTTTAGAGGCCTGTTTACAGAACTTCCTTCACAAGACCCTAATTTTGAAAATTAGATATTTAGTTAATTCAGGGAATAATTCTTTTAAAAAAATTATGAAACTTTACTTGGAGGTTTTATGTGCCCTTATAATCATCCTGGAATTTTCTCTGAATTTTTGAAAGTATTTTTGTTATACATCCCCTTTAAATGATTTATTATGGAATAAGTTTGAAATAAAATTTAAGGGCTTAAATCTTGCTGAAAAATTGGGAGATTCTGGATTTTCAGATGATTATTCATTTTGCATTTATCATAAATTTAGTGGAATTTTATCTTGCCTAAAATCTGTACTTCATGTTCAAACTTGGAACTTTTGGCTTTTAGAATAAATAAATAAATTATCGGTTAAATTATGAAAATTAGGAAATTATGGATTCAGGATACAAATGTCAATGTAGTCCTCCAATAATTATTGTATGAGCACAAGATGATCATTTGGTATACTTCCCATTTTACGGGTCATATAGCTTAAGTGGTCTGCATTTAGCAAAACTGCAGGAAATCATTTGGGATATGAATTAGAGCACATGTGTTGGGTTTTGTTGGGTTGCTGGAAAGGATAAATAGAGTTAGATGCATCATTGGAAGATAAAGTGAGTAGGGTTTGTTTTGGCTAGGGTTTAGAGGCGCTCGGGTCCGACAAAAGATCGTCCTCCCCGAGGTGAGGTGGAGTCAAATCACCTTAGGATTAGCCAATCGTAACATGAGAAAGTAATAGGTAAGGGGATCAACCAATAACAAAAATAAGTACCTTGTGAAAGGGAACGCTGGGTGTAATCCCAACATAGTTCCTAGTGCCCCTTGAGAGCCCTTTACAGGGAATACCAGGGGCAGTCCTGGGTTAACGTAAACTGTTTTAACAAGCTGAAAAGAGTAACTTTGTAATTAGGGTTGCACCTTTCACAAACACTGATAGCACCGGAAGATAGCTGGGAGTTTCGGCTCGGATGGTTAAAAGACGGACTTTGGGTCTGGGGAGCTTCGGCTCGATTGTTTGAGACGGACGTTTTGGTCCGGGGAGCTTCGACTCGGTTTTTGATTACGCTAAATTTGCATGTGCATAAAAGAAAGGAAAAATTAAGGTGGTGGGTCTTCGATATCGGAGGGTCGATGCACAGATGCCAATACGTTGACTCGACAAGTGTGGTTAGCACTTCTCCAACAGAAGTCCGGTGCGCCAGCCGACAAGAGTATGCAGGAGTCCGCTTCGTGCACCAAGCGTTGAGGCGTACGATAGGTCTAACCGGTAGTGTTTTTCTGGTTTAGAGGTGGGCGAGGCCCAACCCACCGCTTCCGTCTGCCACTACGGAGGTATCCTGGGAGGTTACGGCTCCAGAAAGGGGGAACTAAAGGTCTGTATGCACAGAGTCGGGTGTGTGTGTGTTGCACTTGCATGTTCCATCATACCCACTTACATGTCATAGAATAATCGATTCATTTAACCCATGACAGCTAATGTATAAGTGGAATGTGACGCTTATACATTAGGACCTGCAAAACGACCCCTTGGTCTATAAGCTTGTGTGGGCAGGTTTATAAATTAAGGTCAATTTTGATATATATCTATATATTGTTGTGTGATAACTGACACCCCAATGTATAAATTGGTATGGGACTCTTTATACGATGGGAGCCTTGCAGAAGACCCCTTGCCTTATGTTTTCTCACATAAGTGAAGGTTATTTTTCATATTTCATCTTGTTGACAACAACTATTATAGAATTGCTAGTGTAGGTCTGCTGCCATCTGTTTTGGATTATTCTCTACCTTCCAATCCTCCCCTTTCTTCCTCTCCGCTCGTTGCCTAGGAGCCATGGGGGAAGAGGTGGGGGATGATAGGGCTTAGTCTTTTAGACTAATGGTTTTCGAAACGCAACATTTAGGGGATCGTGGAGCCCAGCATGGAGGAGCAGCCCCAGAGACAGGTACGCTTGGAGGTGGGGCAGTCTAGCTCCGGAGTTCATACAGCCGGGACCGTGAGTCTCGACCTTGAGTAGTTTTTCTGCTTTTGCTTCTGCATGAGTGATTTTGTAATAAGGATATGATGTACCGGGCATAAGCCCGTATTTTAGCACTCTAATGTATTATTCTGTGGACACTTCATTCGTGGAGATTTATTACTATGATATGTGATTTTCTGTGGACTGTTAGTTTCCATTACTTCATTATGCTACTTTTATGTGATCGAATTGGCCGGCAGAATCAGCGCATTATGGTGATGACTCTTCAGGGCGTGAAGGAGTCACCGCAAAACGGCAGTTCTGGGGCTAAGACCCTGGTGTTGAAAAGAAAAAGGGGGGGGGGGTCTTACAAGTGGTATTAGAGCAGACCTCGATCGAAAAGTAGCAGTCCACAACCCTGGGTCACCCCCGCGCGAGTTTAGTTTCGGGACAAACTAAGCAGCGGAAGCAGTGGTGTGCCCATATGAGGGATCACATGTAAATTGTCCACTTTTTATTAGGTATTGAGTCGATTACCTAGTAATGTAGTTCGTTTTGCAGCCCCGAGCTCAACCCACCCCACAAGGTAGAGCTCAGCAGACTCCGGACATTGCACCACCCCCATGGTCCCCACACCTTTCCTTCAGTCAGACATGGGGCAAACCCTTACAGCTATCCTGGAGGCCTTCCGGGCTCAACAGGCCCCGGCCCATCAGCCAAAACCAAGGGCCAACTGGATGAGCACCTTCCGAGGACTCTCTCCCCCGTCCTACTTTGGGATAAAGTCGGCAGTGCGGACAGAGGAGTGGCTGGATGTTATGTCCGAGATGTTGACCAGGATATGGTGCCCCTGGGAGGAGAGGGTGGCTTTGGTGGTATCTTGCTTGGAGTCCCATTCCAAGAGGTGGTGGAAGACGTTGTTGGACACGACGTTTGCCGATAGGGAGGTTGTAGAAATTACTTCGGAGGAATTCAGGGCCACGCTGCCGGAGCATTTTATTCCGCAGTCGGCCAGGGACGAGTTGGAGGAGCGGTTCTTACAGCTGAGGCAGGGCACCAGGACGGTGGTGGAGTACCATCGAGAGTTCGGCCATTTGGCTCGATATACAGGTTCTTACCAGCTGGATGAAGCAGGATACATCAAGAGATTCTATAAGGGTCTAAAAGAGGAGTTAAGGGAGGCCTTGTTGTTTGTATCTGACTGGCCTATCTCCCGGATTTTGGAGATAGCAAAGAGGATTGAGGCTGATTGGCACACCACTCGGGGCCGGAAGCGGCAAGCTGAGGACCAGGGCCGGAGGGCCAGAAATGATCAACGGCGAGGCGCTATACCAGATGGGAGAAGTACGGAGGAGAATCCTCGTCAGGAGGTGAGGCAGGAGACGAGATAGCAGGTGATATTGGCCCCTCAACCTCTTCGGATACAGGAGATGCCAAGACCCGGGGGTATGGCGTATCCCCCACCGGAGTGCTTCCATTGTCATCAGGTGGGACACCTCCAGAGAAACTGCCCCATGAGGGGGGCACCACCTCCAGCACCACAGGGTGGCCCACATGCCCAGCTTTTCGGAGGCCGAGGACGTGGTTACCAGGGAGGAGATCGAAGACAGGAAAGGGAGCAGGCATATGCCTTGGATCTGGCACAACCTTGAAATCCAGAGCGGGTCATCACAAGTAAGTCAAGATGTTTAAATTGTTTAAATTAAATTCCCGTTCTCAATTGCCCAACAAGTAGAACTGCCCTAAGTAGAATAAATAGGAAAGAAAACACGTTATAAAATACTAAGACATTTAATCGTCTCAGGTATAGTCTTCATCAGTGGCAAGCCCGCCTATACTCTATTCGACACGGGTGCCTCGCACTCGTTTGTGTCGGAGGACTTTTTGGAAGGGCTGGACGGAGTGGAACGGTTCACAGGCCGGATGAGGAGGGTGCGTCTACCCGACGGATTGGAGACACTCACCTCAGCCCACTGCGGCATGGAGGCGGAGATTGGAGGAAAGTCGTTCGAAGTTCCGGCAACGATCCTGAGGATGCCAGTCTTCAAGCTGATCCTGGACATGACTTGGTTACAGTGGAATCATGCCCAGATTGATTGTCAGGCGAAGAGGATCACCGTGAGGCACAGGCACTCTATCATCATCATCAAAGGTATAAAACCTGCCTCATGTATACCCTTATCTTCAGTACAGGCCGTTAAGGCCTATTTACAGGGGGAGGAGGTCTACGAGGTGCTATTTGAGATGGCGGAGGCCACGAATTCTATATCGAATATCCCGGTGGCGCGGGAGTTTGAGGACGTCTTTCCAGAAAAATTACCCGGATTACCCCCGCACAGGGAGCAGGACTTTCAGATACAGCTTGTGCCGGGGGCCAAGCCATCATCCAAGACACTTTACCGGATGGCCCCAAGGGAGTTGACAGAGTTCCGGAGCCACATTCAGGAGTTAGTGGAAGCCGGATTTTTCCGGCCAAGCTCCTCACCATGTGGAGCCCCGATATTGTTCGTCAAAAAGAAAGACGGGACTCAGATTGTGCATCGATAACCGAGCACTAAATCGGCTGACGGTCCAGAACACCTATCCACTGCCAAGGATAGACGATCGATTCGACTAGCTGCAGGGAGCGCAGTTCTTTTCGAAATTAGATTTGAGGTCGGGATATTACCAGCTTCGTATTCGAGAGGAGGACATTCAGAAGACTGCTTTTAGTAGCAGATATGGTTTATTCGAGTTTACGGTGATGCCCTTCGGGCTCACCAATGCACCATCAGCGTTCATGACCCTCATGAACCAGATTTTCAAGGAGTATCTAGATGAGTTTGTCATTGTGTTTATCGATGACATCCTCATCTACTCGAGAACGGAGGAGGAGAACACTCGCCATCTAGCACTGACCCTACGGAGACTGCGAGAGAATCATCTATATGCAAAGTTTAGTAAATGTCAGTTCTGGCTGAAGGAGGTGGGCTTCTTAGGCCATATTATCAGTGGAGCCGGGTTGGCAGTGGATCTGACAAAGATTCAGGCAATTCGAGATTGGCCGCAGCTAAAGACAGCCACCGACGTACGAAGTTTCCTAGGATTGCCGGTTACTACCGGAAGTTCGTGGAGGGATTCTCTCGAATCGCCCTCCCACTCACATCCTTGACGAAGGAGGTACCCTTCGTGTGGACCCCGTAGTGCCAGGCAGCTTTCTAGGAGTTGAAGGATCGACTAACCTCGGCTCCCATTATTACTCTCCCCTCGGGGAGGTAAGGATTTCAGGTCTACACTGATGCTTCCTACCAGGGTATGGGAGCTGTACTGAAGCAGAAGGGTCATGTGATTGCATATGCGTCTCGCCAATTGAAGAAGCACGAACAGAACTATCCGGTGCACGACCTTGAGATGGGGGCGGTCGTTTTTGCTTTGAAGATCTGGCTCCATTATCTTTATGGAGTCCACTGCGACATCTACTGCGACCACAAGAACCTGAAATACGTGGACACGCAGAAGGAACTGAACATCAGGCAGAGGCGCTGGGTGGAGTTCCTAGCAGATTATCAGTATGAGATGCACTACCTTCCAGGGAAGGCAAACGTGGTGGCTGATGCATTGAGTCGGAGAGTTGCCACTTCCGAGACCAGGCCCCAGGTTATGTCTATGGAGCTGGAAAGGAGATTGGAGGATATGCACATCACACTAGTGTCATCCGAGGACTCCGAGCTTTACATGGACTATTTAGCTGCGGTGAGTGCTACCGACGATATCCGGGACTGAGTCAGAGAGGGACAGAGGCGAGATGTCAAATTGGAGCCGATATTCTGGGCCTTGGAGAACGGTGCAGCAGGAGATTACACGATGAGGGATGGTGTGGTATGTTTTAGAGGTCGGACTTATATACCGAAAGGAGGCCAGGTCCGGGAAGACATTATGGCGGAGGACCACCACAGCAGATACTCGGTGCACCCGGGCATCACGAAGATGACTGCAGATTTGAAGAAGACTATGTACTGGCCTGGCATGAAGTAGGATGTCACTCGGTTTGTGACCCACTGCGAAGCTTGCCAGCTAGTGAAGGCAGAGTACAAAAACCCCGCGGGTTTGTTGCAACCAATCCCGGTACCAGAGTGGAAGTTTGAAGACATCGCGATGGACTTTATTCATGGACTTCCCCGATCACGAACAGGAAATGACTCGATTTGGGTCATCGTCGATTGATTGACAAAAGTAGCCAGGTTCATTCCAATCAGGAAGGACGACGCTGTGGGAGTATTAGTACGGAGATTTGGGGAGCAGTTCGTTCGATATCACGGGGTGCCCAAGACGATCGTGTCGGATCGGGATGGCCGGTTCACTTCCAGGGAGTGGAGATCCGTGTAAGCTTACTGTTGGAACACCCTATTACTAATTTGGGTCAGGATCACTATGTCTCTAGGAACCTTTGCTTGACCTCCTGTATAGCTTAAAAGGTCAATTAGAATTGAGTCTAAGGGTTAGAAGTCTAGGTTTGGAAGCTGCCCTGTAGACCAAGTTTTTCTGTCTGGAGACTAAGTCTGATCGTCGATCTCTGCACGACGATTCGTCGAACTCCGATCGACGATTGTCTAGCTCAACTTCGACAGATCGTCGAACTCCATTCGACGATCGCTGAGCTCAACTTCATAATATCGTCGAACTCCATTCGACGATCGGTGAGCTCAGGTCGACGATTTTTACTCTGTATTAGATCTTTATCTCTGAGCTCAGTTCGACGATCTTTGAGCTCAGATCGACGATTATCTTGCTGCTGTGTGTTTTCAGATCGCTGAGCTCAGCTCGACGATAGCAGAGCTCAGTTCGACGATTTCAGATAACTTCCAGAATTCAAATTCAAATCAGTTAGGAGTTATTCTGCAATTAATTCAGAGATTTGCTAGCCGTTTTCATTCAATTCTGGACCAAGTTTCAAGGGACTTCTCAAGGAATAATTCTGTGGACTTTCCTCAAAAAGAGATTATGCAATTAAGGATGCAATCAATACAGACCAACGACTATCCTTGACAAAGAATTATATTCTATTCAGGACTAGAGAATAAAAGAGAGAATGTTTTTGAATCTCTAAGTAGAACAAGAAGAAGAGAACACACAATACAGAATATAGAGACAACCTCAAAAATCTTCTGTCTAAAAGAATTCTGAAGAACACTCATCCAAGGAGATCAAGTTGTCAAATCTTCAGATCTCTTTTAGTTTTCAAAGTGTTCAAGGCCAACATATTCCAGACTCCAGACATTCAACATTTCAGCTATTGCTGAAATCATCTCCTGCTGGAGTTCAACCTTTGAAGGCCTATCACCCTCAGCAAAGCTTTTCTTCCTGAAGATCTCAAGGATTCAGGGGGAGCTTTGACATCAATCCACATAGTCTTCTCAGTTATTTGAGAAAGAGAATACTGCCATCACTCTCTCACCCCCACTCTTTAAAGGGTTTTTCAAACTCCCTTCAAAAGTTTGAATCTGGTTTTTGAGCACCTTGTCAAAAGCTCATTGGTGGCAAGACACCTGATCAAAAAATCTGCTTTGGTTTTTGAGCACCTTATCAAAAGCTCATTGGTGCCCAGGACACCTGATCAACTCATCCTGCAGTGGATTCCTACCTAGGGTGGTAGAAGAGTGGATGTACCCAAGTTTGGGGAACAACTATATTCCCTTGTGTCATCTGGTTTTGGCTTGCTTTCTTTTTGTTTCTGGCCTTGATTTTTCTGTGCTTAGTTTTTGCATAGCTTAGTACTGTGATTAGATTTATTTCTGCTTCCCTGCTCACACATATTACAACAATTGTTGTAAAAGTTTGTAAAAGTTTTAAAGCACCATATACTCTATTCACCCCACTCTAGAGTATATCAGATCTAGTTGCACTTTCAATTGGTATCAGAGTCAGGTTGGTTAAACATACCATACCTGATTGGTTGTACATGCTAACACCTGAACCCAAAGATCCCAAACTAGATCTATTTTTCTTTGGTATTTTATTATTAGATTTTGTTTTCACAAATCATGGCACAAAACAAAGATTATGCTAGCACCAGACCTCCAGTGTGCAATATATCCAAGTTTGCACTTTGGAAAGCAAGGATCAGACTTTACATGAATTCTATTGACGAAGATATCTTTAATTCTGTTTTGACAGTATGTCCAAGACCTCCAGAGAACACAAGTACAAATGCTGTTCCACCTCCATCAGGAACAGATGTTGATATCAAGAAATGGAAGGTAGCTGATGCTAAGGATATGAACATCCTAGCCCAGACAATGTCTGATGACATATTTCAAAAGGTAGCTGAATGTAATTCAGCCAAGGAAATTTGGGACAAGCTCTCAGAAATAGTCTCAGGCTCAGCTGATGAAAGAAAGGACAGAAGATCCCATCTCATCTCTCAATATGAGAACTTCAAGAAGGGAGAGACTGAGTCAGTGGGAGACATGTACAACAGACTAAGTCTAATTGTCGGTGAACTAAGGACATTGGACAAGGAGATCTCTCTGACAGAACTTAATGACAAGATCCTAATGTGCTTCCCCAGCACTTGGGATTCAAGAATTTGGCCAATTAAGGATGCCAGAAGTCTGAATGAGATCACCACTGAAGCTTTGTTGGGTAAGCTCAAATCTTATGAGCTACTCATCAAGAACAGAGAGGAAGAACAGAAGGCTGCTTCACTAGCCACAAGGAAAGAGAAGACCATAGCATTCAAGGCAACTGAGGATCTGCCTGAAGATAAAGCCACAGACAATGATGAACTACTCAGCTTGCTGGCCAAAAGATTCTACAAGATGGCCAGAAAGGACTTCAGAAGAAGATCATACAAGGAGCAGGATAAGCCAAGGTATGACAAGTCCATTGGTAATAATAAAGACATCATTTGCTTTGGTTGCAGGAAACCAGGGCACATAGTTCCTGACTGCCCAGAGAATAAGAACAAGGACAGAAGGGACAGACAAGAAAGATGGAAGGAGAAAGACTCCAAAAGAAATGGCAATAACAAACCTTCTTCAAGCAAAAATAAGCATACAAGAAAAGGGTTTGTTGCTGAATCCTGGAGTGAGACAGAAGAGGAGTCAGAAGCCTCTTCCAGCTCCAGTGATGATGAGGATGATGCAGAAGAAAAGGAGTTTTGCATGATGGAAATCAATGCCTCACAGCATAACTCAGAAGAAGAGGAGTCAGAGTCAGACTCTGAGACTCAACCTGAAGAAGATCAGGTAATTAGTTCTTTTGATTTTAGTTTAGAAGATTTTAAATCTGAATTTAAAGCACTGTGTTTAGACCTGCTAAAGTCTGAGAAAAAGATTATCTCTCTCAGAAATCAATTATCTGAACACAATGTTTTAAAGTCAGAAAACCTCAAACTCTCTCAGGAGTTGGAGAACTGTAGGGAATAGATAGCTACACTGAAAAGTGAGCTCTCTGAGGCCAAGAAGCTTGAAGAATCCCTTAATGGGAGAAGCATCAAGCTGATGGACATCACAAGCACAGTGAACTCTAGATTTAACAGTACACTGGGCTTGGGTGCTTCATCCAGCCAACCTATAGCCCTAACAACTCCCATCAAATTCATTTCTGACAAGGGAAAGGGAGTTGTAGAGGTTGCCAGGAAAAATTCTGATCTACCTCAGAAAACTAAGTCCCAGCAGAAATCGTCGAACGGAGATCGACGATCGCCGAATGAAGATCGACGATCGCCGAACGCAGCTCGACGATCTCAGGAAAAATCGTCGAACGCTGATCGACGATCTCAGCCAAAGTCGTCGAACGCAGGTCGACGATCTCATATACCTGACCTCACCCATAGTCGACCGTCGAACGGAGCTCGACGATCTGACCCAAGATCGTCGAACGCAGCTCCAAGATCGTCGAACAGAGGTCAGAGCTCTGGAAACTTTTTCAAAGGCAAATCAAAATTGAATCCTAAGGGTTCTTCATCCCAAACCTTTAACCCTTATACTGAATGGATTATACCTCCAAGGAGATATCATCCTGAAGGATATAAGAGTCAACCTGAGATGTCTTTCATTTCAGAATTTAGAGGTTATCAACCTAGGCCCAAGGTAAACTGGGTCAAAAACAAATGAATTATTTTATGTGCAGGTGAAGACCTATCCAACATCTAACCAGCAATGGTATTTGGATAGTGGATGCTCTAAGCACATGATAGGGAACAAGGACAACCTCACTTCCTTTAGAGCCAAGCTTGGACCCAAAGTTATCTTTGGTGATTCCAACTTTGGACAAACTAAAGGATATGGTGCAGTCCAGATTGGTTCAGTAACCTTCAAGAAGGTAGCTTATGTGGAAGGACTGAAGCATAACCTAATTAGCATCAGTCAGCTGTGTGATGAAGGCTACCAGGTGACCTTCAACAAAACCTTATGCAAAATCAAGTCAGAGGACAACACAACAGTGTTGACAGGTAAAAGGAAAGGTAACATCTACCTAGTAGATTTTCTTTCAACTGATGTAGATATCTGCTTGTTTAATTCAGTCTGTAGACCAAATGTTTTATGGCATAAGAGATTAGGACACCTAAACCTTAGAACTATTGCTAGGCTATCCAAGGACAACCTTGTTAGAGGACTACCTTCTAGCCCCTACAAGAAGGAAGGACTCTGCAAGGCTTGTCAATTAGGCAAGCAAACTAAAAACAGTTTTAAGTCACTTAATAAGAGTGATTCACCTAGGATATTGTATCTGTTACACATGGACCTTTTTGGACCCATCACAGTACAAAGCCTAGGAGGGAAATCCTACACTTTAGTAATTGTAGATGACTTCTCTAGATTCACTTGGGTGTTCTTTCTAATGAAGAAGTCTGATAACTTTAAGTGTCTGACAGAGTTTCTCAAATGTATACAGATTGAGATCAATACTCACATTGCCCTGATCAGAAGTGATCATGGGACAGAGTTTGATTCTCTTCTTATGCAAGAGTTCTGTCAGAGTGAAGGGATCAGGCATACTTTCTCAGCTCCTAGAACTCCTCAACAAAATGGGGTAGCTGAAAGGAAAAATAGAACCCTTATTGAATCTGCTACTACATTGTTGTCAGATGCTCATCTACCTCTAACCTTTTGGGCAGAGGCAGTGAACACCTCCAACTATGTGTTGAACAGAAGTCTGATACATAAACTAAAGAGAAAGACTCCCTATGAATTACTCAAAGGGAAGAAACCTAAAGTTGACTATTTTAGAGTATTTGGCTGTATTTGCTTCATTCATAATAATGACAAGAAATATCTAGCAAAATTTCAAGCCAAAGCTGATGAAGGAGTGTTTCTGGGATACTCCATGATCAGCAAGGCCCATAGGGTCTATAACAAATCATCTTTGAAAATTGAGTAATCTGTTCACATTTCATTTGATTAAACTAACATGTCTTTCAAGGAGAAGAATTCTTCTACCATAGAACCTTTGCAGGAACATTCTCTAGTTGAAGACTTGAACAGGTTACAGGTTACTCAAGAGGATGAAAGCAGTGAAGATGAAGGAAATGATAAACATTTTGAAGCACAACCTGAAGAGCCAGTTGTTGTACCACAAGAGGAAACAACAACACAGGTTGGTGAACAATCAACACCCCCTGTTGATTTAGTAACATCAAGAGACCATCCAATTTCCCAAATAATTGGAGAAATCTCAGCTGGTGTGCAAACCAAAAATCAGGTCAACCAAAACCTGTTGCACACCTGCTTCCTATCTCAAATTGAACCTCAGTCCATTCAAGATGCAGAGCAAGATCCACACTGGATCATTGCAATGCAAGAGGAGTTGCATCAATTTGAGAGGAACAAGGTATGGGAACTAGTGCCAAAGCCTAAGGATCATTCCATTGTTGGAACAAAATGGGTATTCAGAAACAAACTGGATGATCAAAGAGTAATTATATGGAACAAGGCAAGGCTAGTTACTCAAGGATACTCTCAAGAAGAAGGAATCGACTACGACCAGACTTTTGCACCTGCTGCAAGATTAGAAGCCATCAGGATTTTTCTAGCTTATGCAGCTCACAAAGGCTTCAAAGTCTATCAGATGGATGTCAAAAGTGCTTTCTTAAATGGAGACATCAAAGAGGAAGTTTATGTCAGACAACCTCCAGGTTTTATCTCTTCAACTTATCCTGATTATGTTTTTAGAATAAATAAAGCATTATATGGTCTCAAGCAAGCTCCTAGAGCATGGTATGAGACCTTAGCATGCTTTCTCTTGGAAAATGGTTTTATAAGGGGTAGAGTAGACCAAACTCTTTTTATTAGAACCCATAAGTCCCATACCCTACTAGTACAAATTTATGTAGACGATATCATTTTTGGTTCTACTGATTCCAAATTGTGCAGAAGGTTTTCTAACCTAATGCATTCTAAATTTGAGATGAGTAGCATGGGTGAGCTATCCTTCTTCCTAGGATTGCAAGTCAAACAACATGCTGAAGGCATCTTTATTTCTCAAACCAAATATGCAAATGAACTGGTTAAGAAATTTGGTATGTCTGAGGCATCTTGTATGAAAACACCCATGCCTACCAATGCTGTATTAGATGCTGATGAACATGGGAAACCTGTTGATCAGACAACATATAGAGCAATAATTGGCTCTTTACTGTATCTTACAGCTAGTAGACCAGATATCATGTTTGCTACATGTATATGTGCTAGGTTCCAAGTTAGCCCTAGAGAGTCACACCTAACATTAGTAAAGAGGATTCTCAGGTATGTTAAAAGTTGTCCAAATCTAGGTCTCTGGTATCCAAAAGATTTAGCATTTGATTTAACTGGATTCTCAGATGCTGATTATGCTGGATGCAGAATTGACAGGAAAAGCACCAGTGGAACCTGTCAGTTCCTTGGTGACAGACTTGTCTCTTGGTTTTGTAAGAAACAAACATCTGTGTCAACTTCAACTGCTGAAGCTGAATATATGGCTGCAGGCAGTTGTTGTTCACAAATCTTGTGGATCCAAAATCAACTCCTAGACTATGGTTACAACTTAGAGAAGTCTAAAATCTTTTGTGATAACACAAGTGCTATTTCCATAGCTCAAAATACAGTCCTCCATAGTAGGACAAAACACATAGAGATTAGACATCATTTCTTAAGGGATAATGTTGAAAAGAATAAAATTGAACTACAATATATCCCAACTGATCTACAAAGGGGAGATATTTTCACCAAGCCTTTGGATGAAAAGAAACACACCTTCTTCCTAAATCAGTTAGGAATGTTAGATGGAGGAAGCCTTAAATAATGTCCAAGATTTTGAAAGCTAAAAATTGACCAATACTAGGCAAACTCTCTGATTTTTCTTAGTGTCTAGAATTTTTCTGATTTCTGAACTGCGCTCGACGATTTGCCCCAAGATCGTCGAACGGAGATCGACGATTTCCAAAATCGTCGAACTGAGTAAGCGCCTCTTAGATAGTATGCACTATCTCTTCCGGTCAACGATCGTCGAACGGCGCTCGATGTTTATGTTCACTGAACGATCGTCGAACGGAGCTCGACGCTCTTCAAGATCGTCGAACGGAGATCGACAATGTTGAAGACTCTTCAGATTCCTTTAGAAGCCCCGATCGTCAAACTGAGTTCAACGATCTTTCCAATTCTGCGTCGAACCCTAATATAAAACTCTTTTTTCGCCGTCGTTCTCTTTTGCGCTTTCGATTTCTCTGCAGGATTTTCTTTCCCTCCAAACAGTTCTACGCTTGGTCGTTTTGTTTGTTGAGTTTTTGCAGATACAATGGCTGTGTCAGTTGCTGTCCTAGCTGCAATGAAGTTTGATGCATGCTTTGACATTGATATAGAATCATTCAACACCACTGACCAAATTTTCCAAGACATACTGGGTTTATTCAAGGATCAGAATCTGTCTGCCCTCATGACCACCAGAATCAAGCTGGCTTCAGATGAGATAAAGGAGTGGGTCTATACTGCTCATAATCAAGACAACTCTACAATAGTTGGGTCTATTGCTGGAAATCAGGTACCCTTGACCCCCACAATTTTAACAGAGGTTTTTGGACTGAGAAATGGAGAAGATATTGCTGAGTTATCAGGAGAAGATTATTCTGAACTACTTGCTAGGATGGGTCATCCAGAGGGAAACCCTAGCATGCTTTTCAAAAGGAATCTGTATGTTGAATACAGGTTCCTAGCAGATGTGGTAGGGAAAGTGCTCCTTGCAAAGCACTCTGCCCATGATACTATATCCAGACATCAGCTCTGTATCATGGGAGCTCTGGTGGATAAGAAAAATTTGAACTGGGGAGAGGTCTTCTTTGACCTAATCAAAAAGAAAATAAACAAGAGCTTTGTTAATTTTGGAAGGATTCTTGGAGTTTTTCTGCAGACCAGGTGCCCTGCCTTGCTGGTCTCCTCTGGAGTTCACATAAATGCCTCCAAGAGACTTACCTGTGCCCTCTTTGGCAAGTGGGACAGGCAAATAAGCAAGCATAGCAGGCCCTCCTCAAGTGCTCCTTCAGGCACAAGGACTCAAGGAGTCACTCTCCCACAGGTCTCTGCCCCTGCAGATGACCTGACTGCTGCTGTTGCTGCCTCTTCTCCTCCTCCACTTCCAACCCTTCCCATACCATCCACCATTCCAGCTCCATCCCCCATTACCATATCCAGCCCATCTCCAACATCAACTCCATCTCCAGAACCCATTCTACCTCCACCAGATGACCAATTCCACCCTCTGTTCTCATACCCTCCACTAGATATCACCTCTTCACCATCCATTCCATCCTTCACCCTCCTGGATGACTCCTATATGGATGATTCCCCATCCTCTCCTCCTGAGTTACCCTCCTCCTCCACTTCATTCCAAGATCTCCTACACCACATCATTGCTCAACCAACTTTCACCCCATCCATATCCATTCCCCTGTCCTCCATATCCACCCTGCCCATACCTGAGCCCTCCATTCCACACTTCTCCAGCCCTTCCCTTCCAGCATCTCCAGCTGCTTCCATTCCATCTACCTCTGCTCCAGCTGTTGAGCAAGTAGACCTCTCAGCCCTAGCTGACAGGCTGTATGAGCTGATTGCCCCCAGGCTCTCTCTCCTATTGGAGACCTCCTTAGCTCCTCTACACCAGTCAGTGGCAGCTCTCTCTGCCAGGCTCTCCTCCCTCTTCCCTCAGGCAGCACCCACAACAGTGTGCCTTGATCCAGATGTCTCTGCATCTAGGCAGGGGGAGATGCCACATGAAGAAAGCATTCTTGCTGTTGCTGCTGCTGTTTCTGCTTCTTCTACTGTTCCTCCTCTTGTTGTTGCTGCTGCTGAGCCTCCTACTGCAGTTCTCGCAATTGACCTAAGGTCTTTGTTATCTGCTTTTGATACTGCCTTCTTCAGCTGTCTGCCAGAGAGTAATGCTGTCCAGCCCACAGAAGACTTATCCAAGGCACTGGTGCCTTTCTCTTGCTGTGACCCTAGCATTATCTCTTCTTTTGTACTTTCAGTGATTGCTGCTACTGGAGATGTTGCTGCTGCTGCCTCTACTGAAGAAAGGATTGTTGATACTGCTGCTGAGATTGTTATTATTGATCCTGAAGTTCCAACTGTTTCTGCTGCACAAATATCCAAGGATTGTCCTATGACAGAGGCAACTGAAATTGAGCCTGCTGCAGTTTTTGTTGTTGTTTCTGCTGATTCTACTGCTGTTAGTGAAATTTCTGCTGATGATAGTGAGATAGTTGCTGCTGTTGTCACCAGTCCAGTATCTGCTGCTGCTGTTGTATTTGCCTTCTGTTGCAACCTCTCCATCTGCTGCTCCATTTGCTGTTGTCCCTGCTGCTGCTATCTCAACTTCTGCCTCATCTGCTGCTGTTCAATAGAAGAAAGACTTGATGAAGAGAATAGATGCTCTATATGATGACCAGAGTTCTGAATCTGATGAGTTCACAACAGACTCTGATGATTCTTCTGCTACTATTGCCAGGAAAAGGAAGGCAAGGAGCAAGGCAATGAAAAGGGTTCCTCCTGCTAAAGTTAAGGATGATAATGATATTCCTTATTATATCCTTCATAATTGCCCTATCACTGAACATTGGATGCAGGTTTCCAAGAACCAGCTGAAAGCCATGAAGAAAAGGAGAAAATATGAGAAGGGCTCTTCCCAATTCCAGCACCCTCATCCTCCTCCACCACCTCCTCCTGATGCAAGTGCAGGTGGAAGCTCTGCAAGTCAAGCCCCAGCCAGAAGCCAGGCTCCCTATCAACCCCATGCCAGATCCTACCAAAGGGAAAGCCAATATAGGGGTTCATATTCTAGGAGAGGAGGATACAGGAGTAATCAGAGAGATTTACAAGTATATTCTAAAGGGTATTCCAGGCAGCACCCATATTCTAGGGGAGGACATGTTTCATCTGATACATCATCAGGTCCTTTCCCTTATAAGCTAAAAGAGAATGTGTCTGCCAGGCCTCCTCAAGACAATTCTTCCAACAGGTATGAGCCACCTGTACCTTATAAGCTAAAAGAGAATGTATCTGCCAGGATGAAGGAATTGGCTGCACTAGATCAGATTAAGAAGGCCAGAGAACAAGGACTAGATGCTTCCAACATTTCTACAATGTCTGAGCAGAGACAAAAAGAACTAGACAGATATGCTTCCAGTAAATTATTTGATGCTGACAGATATATGGAATTACATCCTGCAGCTGTGGTTCCCAGGCCTACAAAGCAAACTTATTTGGGTGCAGCAGATGACACCAGGTCCAACAAAGAAGCCCTAAACCCTAACAGAGAAATCAAAATGGTTAAAGGCAAAGAGAAGAAGTGACATTGTAAGGTGACAGTTTCTGTGAATTCTGATTATTATCTGGATGATATATATATATCTGTGATGTTTCTGCAATATCCAGCTGTTGCTTTTCTGTGTTTTTGATTGTATGTTGTTATTTAAATTTTTCCAAAGTCTGTAAATAGTAATCCTAACCCAAATAGGGGGAGATTGTTGGAACACCCTATTACTAATTTGGGTCAGGATCACTATGTCTCTAGGAACCTTTGCTTGACCTCCTGTATAGCTTAAAAGGTCAATTAGAATAGAGTTTAAGGGTTAGAAGTCTAGGTTTGGAAGCTGCCATGTAGACCAAGTTTTTCTGTCTGGAGACTAAGTCTGATCGTCGATCTCTACACGACGATTCATCGAACTCCGATCGACGATCGTCTAGCTCAACTTCGACAGATCGTCGAACTCCATTCGACGATCGCTGAGCTCAACTTCATAATATCGTCGAACTCCATTCGACGATCGGTGAGCTCAGGTCGACGATTTTGACTCTGCATTAGATCTTTATCTCTGAGCTCAGTTCGACGATCTTTGAGCTCAGATCGACGATTATCTTGCTGATATGTGTTTTCAGATCGCTGAGATCAGCTCGACGATAGCAGAGCTCAGTTCGACGATTTCAGATAACTTCCAGAATTCAAATTCAAATCAGTTAGGAGTTATTCTGCAATTAATTCAGAGATTTGCTAGCCGTTTTCATTCAATTCTGGACCAAGTTTCAAGGGAATTCTCAAGAAATAATTCTGTGGACTTTTTTCAAAAAGAGATTATGCAATTAAGGATGCAATCAATACAGACCAATGGCTATCCTTGACAGAGAATGATATTCTATTCAGGACCAGAGAATAAAAGAGAGAATGTTTTTGAATCTCTAAGTAGAACAAGAAGAAGAGAACACACAATACAGAATATAGAGACAACCTCAAAAATCTTCTGTCTAAAAGAATTCTGAAGAACACTCATCCAAGGAGATCAAGTTGTCAAATCTTCAGATCTCTTTTAGTTTTCAAAGTGTTCAAGGCCAACATATTCCAGACTCCAGACATTCAACGTTTCAGCTATTGCTGAAATCATCTCCTGCTGGAGTTCAACCTTTGAAGGCCTATCACCCTCAACAAAGCTTTTCTTCCTGAAGATCTCAAGGATTCAGGGGGAGCTTTGACATCAATCCACATAGTCTTCTCAGTCGTTTGAGAAAGAGAAGACTGCCATCACTCTCTCACCCCCACTCTGTAAAGAGTTTTTCAAACTCCCTTCAAAAGTTTGAATCTGGTTTTTGAGCACCTTGTCAAAAGCTCATTGGTGGCAAGACACCTGATCAAAAAATCTGCTTTGGTTTTTGAGCACCTTATCAAAAGCTCATTGGTGCCCAGGAAACCTGATCAACTCATCCTACAGTGGATTCCTACCTAGGGTGGTAGAAGAGTGGATGTACCCAAGTTTGGGGAACCACTATATTCCCTTGTGTCATCTGGTTTTGGCTTGCTTTCTTTTTGTTTCTGGCCTTGATTTTTCTGTGCTTAGTTTTTGCATAGCTTAGTACTGTGATTAGATTTATTTCTGCTTCCCTGCTCACACATATTACAACAATTGTTGTAAAAGTTTGTAAAAGTTTTAAAGCACCATATACTCTATTCACCCCCCTCTAGAGTATATCAGATCTAGTTGCACTTTCACTTACTTAGGCACGCGATTGACCTTCAGCACCACGTTCCATCCCCAGACGGACGGACAGACAGAACGCACCAACCGGATGCTGGAAGATCTTTTGAGGCTATGTATTTTGGACCGCGGGGTACCATGGGAGAAGTGCTTACCCCTGGTCGAGTTCTCCTATAACAACAGCTACCAGTCCAGCATCAGGATGGCGCCTTACGAAGCCTTGTATGGAAGGAAATGCCGGACCCCGCTTTCTTGGGTTCAGGACGAAGATCCGAAGGTGTTGGGATCAGATTTTGTTGAAGACACCGAGGCTCAGGTGAGCCTGATCAGAGACAGGATGTTAGAGGTGCAGAGCAGACAAGCTAAGTACTATGACGCCCGACATCGGCAGGTGGAGTTCCAGGTCGGGGACCAAGTGTTTTTGAAGATCTGACCCATGCATGGAGTCTCGCGGGTGTGTGGTCGGAGGAAAAAGCTCAGCCCTAGGTACATGGGCCCTTACAGGATCCTGGAGCGGATCGGGCCCTAGCCTACAGGCTGGAGTTGCCACCAGAGCTGGCAGCTCTGCATGACGTCTTCCACATTTCCTCATTGAGGAGGGCTCTGCTACGCCCGGAGCAGCAGATTTTGACCTCCGAAGGGCCGGTAGCTTCAGACCGGTCAGTAAATTTGTAGCCGGTTAGGATCGACGACCGAGTAGTACGAATCTTGCTTCGCATGAAGGTTCTGTTGGTCAAAGTCCTGTGGAGGAACCACGGCCAGGAGGAGCATACCTGTGAACCGCAGGACCTGATGCGACATAGATACCCAGAGCTGTTCAGTCAGGTATACCTCATAACCCCTCAAGATGTTTAATTTATTTTTTTCCTGCTTTAAACTAGTAAGGGCTGCTCTAGGCAGGTAGAGGCTTATCTTTTGTTTATTGGGGGCTTATCCTTTGTTTATTAGGATCTTGGCTGACCAATTAGGCGAATTGGGTATAGACTTAGGTTTCCCTCAAACCTAATTTAGCAAACATGGTGTCATGATGGGATGTTATAAGTTTTCTTTTCTACAGTAGAAATTCCCGTAGGCTTAACCTTGATTTCGGGGACGAAATATTTGTTTTGTTTATTGGGATTTGTAACATCTCATTTCCAACTAGACCCCTAGGAGTGGTTTTGTCTATCACTAGGTCATGACAAACCCTAGGAAGCCAGAAATCGGCCAAGGGATAGGAGACAAGTGTGGAAATCATAATGGTTTGCAAATAGTAAAACTCTTAACAATGGTTTAGGATGACCATGGGGCTACACCTTGACCCCAACACCCTACCACAACACCCCCTAATACCTTGGGAGGCCCATTAGAGCCATAAGGACCCATTGGGGTCAATCAAGAGACTCAGTTGACCAAGGTCAACCCTAACCCAAAATGGGTCAAAATAGCCTACTTAGGGTCAATTGACCTACTCCTAGCCTAGAGGACCCCACGTATGCCCCCCTAACCCTAAAGTGAAGTCAAGGGGTCACTAAGGACACATTGGGGTCAGCCCTAGAGGCCAAGTTGACCCAAGTCAACTCAAGCCCCTAATCTGGTCAAAGTGCCCTTATTAAGGATATGTGACCTCTAAAGTGTAAGGTAACCCTACATAACCCCACATAGGCCTTAGGGGAGGCCAATGGGTCACCAAGGACCCAATGGGCTCAACCTAGATGATCAAATTGACCCAGGTCAACCCTAACTTAAGCCAAGTCAAACCTAGCCCAAATGGGCTAACCCAAGCCCAAGCCACTTCTTCCTTAGGCTAACCTCACTTTCATGATCATCATGACTAAGTGGGCTGCACATAGCCTATGGTGTTGACCAGTCAACTTGGGTGGCTAGGAGAGAGAAGGGAGCTTCCCTTCATGTTAATGGTGGAGAGAGAAGATGGGGGAGAGGAAGGGGAGAGTGGGAGCCGGCCAAAGGGAGTCCAACAACCACTTTTAATGGCTGCAATCAACTACTCTAGGGAAGAGGAGTTGATTCCAGCCATTTCCCGGCCACCAAGGGGTAGATTCAGCCCCCCGTCCACTTAACCCGAGCCACACCATTAATGGTGTTGAAGGGCATTGAAGAACCAGCCGCCCCTCCCCAATTGCTCATTTAAACATCATCAGTGGGCAGAGGGGAACATTTTTGAGCTTTTACTTGGAGGAGACAGGCCGTCCCACTGTGTTGTTGCAGAAGCCGAGCGCCGCCGCCGTCGACTATGGAATCCCGCCACTCCTCCCGCATTCAGGCCGCCAAGAAGGTCCTCCCCCTCTCCTTAACTCACGGGTAGATCATAGGTCTCCTTAGGTTTAAGGTTCGGGCTCAATTGAGCCCGATCGAATCAATGATTTTCATGGTTTTTTCGGCAAAAAAACATCCTGCTAGAACCGCCTGAAAACCCCACTCCGGCGGCTGAGCCGCCGCCTGGCGACAGCCACCACCTCAACGAAGGTGGTGGTGGCGGTGGCCGGCCGGGGAAGCGGCTGGATCGCCGGCGGAAGAGCTTGGAAGCGGCTACAGGCAGGATGGATCCTGGCCGTCGGCTCAATGAAGAAGACGATGGGATCCCGTCAATAACGCGCCAAGATTCGTGCTCCAATTGATTTTAAACTATAGGAAATATTTTTATATTAATGTGATTTATGTCACAGATTTTGATATTAATGGTTTTAAATTCTAAAACTAACTAGGCTCACCTGGTGGGAAAACCTTCAACATGAAAGTTGTAGTCCTTTGTGTCTACTTTATTTTAAAATTGGTTTGAACCCATATGGGTGCATGGTCTGATCAGGGCACCCATTTTGGTGGGAAATAAACTTAGGGCTAGGCAGTCATTAAACTAAGTGCCCACACCTCATACTTGGTCCAAATCAATTGAAATTTTGGCAGTGAGCCTAACCTAGCTATACCTAGGGCCTGCCCAAAACTCAGAATTTTTGGAGACACTTTGCCTAAAGTTTTTTACTTTTACTTAATAATGCTAGGGTAATTTAATTAAGTGGTCAAATGACCTCCAAACCCTTCCAAATTTTGGAGAGTGGTCCCTGGCATCAAGACCTAGATCTGTACAAGATTTTAACTCATTTGGATATGTTTTGGTTAGGGAATCACCAAACCCTAGATTGGATTTAAGGAGGTATTTTGATTACAAGTGCACTATGGTCTTAGGGTGGTCCCCTCCCCTCAACAGAGGCCGAGGTTTTGTACACTGACTTGGCATGGCCAATGTCACCCTATTAAGGAAAATGGGATGATTTAGGCTTGATTTACCCTAGGGTTCAACCTCAAACCGTAAGGAGGGACTTTTGAGGGTTGTGAAGGACATGGGGGCAAATGCCCTTGTATGGCCTTGGAAACTAAGTAAAATTGAGGGTAATGTAACCTAAGTTCTCTGGTAGGAATCTTAGAGGAGTTGGAGCAAGGTAGACACCTCAAAACCCAAACCCTAGTTTTAGGGTAGGTGCACAAATTTGAAGATTCAACCACTAAACCTTCCCCAAAGGTTATGGAACTTGAGTAGAGTAGGTTTTAGGCCATCTAGAACCTCTGGTAATTTCTATAGAATTTTATGGATTTTATTCCTGGTACTTCATTTGTTAATAACCAAAATGCCCAAAATGATGTTTGATTTTCTTATGGTTATTCTGTTCTTTTGAATCTAATGAAATTTGGTCAGAATATTTTAAAGGCCTAAGTGAATATTCTTGAATTTCATTATAATTTTTACTTGAGTTTATCTAGTACTTCCTTCACAAGTTTTGGAAAGGGGCTTGGTAGAATAAAATTAATTATTGATGATTTATCTGTTGAAAAATTATGAGACTTAGGTTTTGATGTTTACAGGCCAAACAGTACTTGTAGTAATTTATTTATAATTTTTAGAGGTCTGTTTACAGAACTTCCTTCACAAGACCCTAATTTTGAGAATTGGATATTTAGTTAATTCAGTGAATTCTTCTTTCAAAAAAATTATGAAACTTTACTTGGAGGTTTTATGTGCCCTTATACTCATCGTGGACTTTTCTCTGAATTTTTGGAAGTATTTTTGTTGTACATCCCCTTTAAATGATTTATTATGGAATAAGTTTGAAATAAAATTTAAGGGCTCAAATATTGCTGAAAAATTGGGAGATTCTGGATTTTTCGATGATTATTCATTTTTCATCTATCATAAATTTAGTGGAATTTTATCTTGCCTAAATCTTGTACTTCATGTTCAACCTTGGAACTTTTGGCTTTTAGAACAAATAAATAAATTATCGGTTAAATTATGAAAATTAGGAAATTATGGGTTTAGGCTACAAATGCCAATATAGTCCTCCAATAATTATTATATGAGCACTGGATGATCATTTGGTATACTTCCCATTTTACGGGTCATATAGCTTAAGTGGTCTGCATTTAGCAAAACTGCAGGAAATCATTTGAGATATGAATTAGAGTACATGTGTTGGGTTTTGTTGGGTTGCTGGAAAGGATTAATAGAGTTAGATGCATCATTGGAAGATAAAGTGAGTAGGGTGTGTTTTGGCTAGGGTTTAGAGGCGCTCGGGTCCGACGAAAGATCGTCCTCCCCGAGGTGAGATGGAGTCAAATCACCTTAGGATTAGCCTATCGTAACATGAGAAAGTAATGGGTAATGGGATCAACCAATAACAAAAATAAGTACCTTGCGAAAGGGAATGCTGGGCGTAATCCCAACATAGTTCCTAGTGCCCCTTGAGAGCCCTTCACAGGGAATACCGGGGGCAGTCCTGGGTTAACGTAAACTGTTTTAACAAGCTGAAAAGAGTAACTTAGTAATTAGGGTTGCACCTTTCACAAATACTGATAGCACCGGAATATAGCTGGGAGTTTTGGCTCGGATGGTTAAAATACGGACTTTGGGTACGGGGTGCTTCGACTCGATTGTTTGAGAGGGACGTTTTGGTCCGGGGAGCTTCGGCTCGGTTTTTGATTACGCTAAATTTGCATGTGCATAAAAGAAAGGAAAAATTATGGTGGTGGGTCTTCGGTATTGGAGGGTTGATGCACCGACGCCAATACATTAACTCGGCAAGTGTGGTTAGCACTTCGCCAACAGAAGTCCGGTGCGCCAGCCGGCAAGAGTATACAGGAGTCCGCTTCGTGTACCAAGCGTTGAGGCATACGATAGGTCTGACGAGCCTGATAGTGTTGGAGTTACCATTGTGATCTGGAAGTGATCAAGCATGTAATCTCACTGCCAACGCGATATGAGCCTACAGGGTCGCACATAAGAGATGTGGAGAAGTTGGATGACTGACTGTGTTGGTAAAGGTTACCAATCACCGACCTGAATAGGGTTATGGGCAAAGTGTTGCCTTATAGGATCATCGGGTTGGGAAAATGTTGCCTTGAAGGGCTGGTTGGGATTGTCGTCCGAGGGTCGATGACATTAGTCGAGAATCGTCTTCTGATTCCCGCCGATCGGCGAGAATCGTCTCTCTGATTCTCGCCGATCGATGAGAATCGTCGAGAATCAATTGTTGATTCTCGACGATCGACTACTTCGACAATTGTCGTCGACCGCGGCTCGACGATCGTCGAGTATCGTTGTGTATCGTCGAGCGCGGCTCGATGATCGGCGAGAATCATCGAGTATTGTACTCTGATTCTCGCCGATCCTGTATGATACTCGTCGACTGATTCTCGCCGAACCTGCTCAGCGATTCTCGCCGATTGTCGCCGATTCTCACGGATTGATACTCGTCGATTCTGAACCCTATTTTCGGGTGGTCTGCGGATAGCGATTTTCCTGGGTTTATTTATACCTTGGTATAAATAGGACTCTTAGGGTTTATCGGAAAAAAAGAAAGGGTTTTGGGCTCGCGATTTTCTCATGTAGCAGATCGAAACCCGACGGAAGTTGTTCCGCCTTTCGCTCCGCCGATCCCAATCCCCGCCGCCGACGGAAGAGTTCCGCCGCCGCCGTGTTTGCTCCGTCGACCGCCTCTTCTCCAGCGACTGTCGCTGGTGCTGCTCTTCCTGGCGCGGACCTAGCAGTCCGTGGAATAGCCGAGGTCCGGTCTTCTCCTTCCCGATCTTCCGTGCGACGGAAAGCTCGGCGTTCTCCCGCTCGTATGGACTTCTGCTGAAACGTGGACACTATTCCACGTAGAACTCGCCACTAGCAAGCAAATAAAGTTTGGAGCATCTCCGTTGAGTTGTGACTCAACGCCACCGAGGTAATTTTTGCCTAGTTTTTACTAACTTCTTAATTCAACGTTCATGGCCCGATCCACATCTCTTTGGGTTTTTCTTGATGTTTATTTTTCCGCTGCGTGCACAAGCATTGTACCATCCTCATAGAGAAACCCAACAGTGGTATCAGAGCCAGGTTTCGGCCATGATCGTTGTTTTGGAAGTTTTTTATTCCAGTGCGTGTAAACCTAGGGATTTAGAAGTGTTCTAAATGTCTAGATTTAGTCTTGGTCTCCTCCAAGAACGTCTGGGATTTCGTGGGAATTTCTAAGTGTTAGAAATTGTGATCTCCTTAGCAGTAACCATCCCTCGATTTTGTTTTGGATTTTGAATCCAACAAAGAGAGATGAGCTTGTCTACTGCTTTAAGTTGAGCTATCTTTGCCTTTGTCCAATGCATGTAAATCTGAGGATTTGGAAATTTCCGGATGTTCAGATTTAGCCCTTCCTTCTGTCAAATGTTGATGGTGTCAGGATGTGCACATAAGGGATGCATGTGGTTTTAGAAGAATTGTTTTTTTTTGGATGTGCACGTCGATCAAATGTTGATCATGGTTAATTGTTAACCTATATTTGAAATCCCTTCATCAAATATTAAGTGTTCGGATGCCTTCCGATGGATGACACTCTTCCTGCCTCGATCGATGAAGTGTGGGCTTGCCAAAGCAAGGTGCATTAATCTATCTTGGTAAGGGTGCGAGCGGATAATTGTGATATCCCACTGTCAACATCGGGTCCAGCTTAACTAGGTGACCTCAAAGGTTGAGTGCCTAGAGGCATAGGGTTGGCATGCACCATATGATGGATGCGAATAAGGAGTTATTCACCAACCATACAAGAATTGCATGAAGATGCAATTGGCAAGCGTTGCCTACCTAAATAACCGCATCTTGAGAGGAACGCCAAAGCGGACTCATAGTGTTGGTGAAATACGGATCTTGTCCACTAAGAGAGTAGCTCGCATGAACTCTCCGAATTGTTAGTGAGGGCTATCATTTCGAATAAAATAGTGGGAGTATTTTAATTGAAGTCCTAATTAGAATAAATTGTAATTGAAATTTATGTACTGATTTTATTCTGCATAAATTCTTGTAAAATTCCATGGCAAGCATTGCGCACTCCACGTTGTCTCTGAGAGCCATCCTTGAGAAGGATATGCTCAGTGGGACAAATTACATGGACTGGTATAGGAACCTGAGAATTGTTCTCAGGCAAGAGCGAAAGCTCTATGTCTTGGAAGAAGAAGCCCCCGAGGTGCCGACCGGGAACTCTTCCCGTGCTCAGAAAGATACTTATAAGAAGTATACTGACGATGCTTTGGATGTCGAGTGCCTTATGCTTGCCACCATGAACTCTGAGCTTCAGAAGCAACATGAGAACATGGGGTGCAAGGAGATTGACGAGCATCTCAAGAAAATGTTTCAAGGGCAGGCTCGTCAAGAGAGGTTCGACATCACGAAAGCGTTGTTTCAGTGCAAGATGGGAGTTCGAGACTCAGTAGGGACTCACGCACTCAAGATGATTGGGTATATAGAGAACCTTGAAAGGCTGGGTTTTCCTCTTGGTCAAGAGTTGGCCACGGATCTGATCCTGCAATCGTTGTCGGACAGTTATGAGCAGTTCGTCTTGAACTACAACATGAACGAGATAGACAAGACACTGCCCGAACTCCTAGGCATGTTGAGAACTACCGAAATCAATATGAAGAAGGCCAAGCCTGCCAGCCCCATACTGATGGTGCATAAGGGCAAGGGCAAAGCCAAGGGCTCCAAGAAGACGAAGGTAGGACCTAAGTCATATCTTGAGCCCAAGTCTTCAGCACTGATGAAAAAGAAGAGCACGGTGAAGGATGGGAAATGCCACCACTGTGGCAAGGCTGGTCATTGGCGGAGGAACTGTCCTTTGTATATTGAGGGTCTGCAGAAATTGAGGGGAGGTATGACTTCCGCTTCTAATATCTACGTTATAGAGATAAACCTTTCTGCTCCTTCATCTTGGGTATTGGATACCGGATGTGGTTCTCACATTTGTACAAATGTGCAGGAACTGGGAAGGAGAAGATTGCTGAGTAAAGGGGAGGTGGACCTCCGCGTCGGCAATGGAGCAAGAGTTGCTGCTGTAGCCGTAGGAGTTTACCGTCTTTCTTTGCCCAGTGGGCTTGTAATAGAACTAGATAACTGTTATTTTGTTTCGGCGATAACTAGAAACATTATATCTATTTCATGTTTGGACATGATTGGATTTTCTTTTATAATTAAGAACAATTGTTGTTCTATATTTAATAATGATGTTTTTTATGTTGTAGCCCAATTGTTTAATGGTCTTTACGTTTTGAACTTGGACCATCTGATCTGTAATGTAGAAAACAATAAAAGACTAAGGACAAATGATTCAAACCCTACTTTTCTCTGGCATTGTCGTTTGGGCCATATCAATGAGAAGCGTATATCCAAGCTCCATAGAGATGGACTTTTGGACTCATTTGATTATGAATCATTTGAGCGATGCGAATCTTGTTTGTTAGGCAAGATGACTAAAGCTCCTATCACTGGTTATACTGAGAGGGCTGAGGATCTCTTGGGTGTTGTACATAGTGATGTATGCGGACCCATGAGTTCCATGGCTAGAGGAGGGTATTTCTACTTTGTTACATTTACTGATGATTTCAGTAGATACGGATATGTGTATCTTATGAAGTGCAAATCCGAGACCTTTGAAAAGTTCAAAGAGTTCAAGAATGAAGTAGAAAACCAGTTAGGTAAAAGGGTTAAAGCACTCCGATCTGATCGAGGTGGCGAATACCTGAGTCATGAGTTTCGTGATCATCTGAAAGAGTGTGGTATTGTATCACAGCTCACTCCACCTAGAACACCACAACATAATGGTGTGTCTGAGAGGAGAAATCGTACTCTATTAGACATGGTACGTTCGATGATGAGTCATGCAGACTTGCCTGTTTCCTTTTGGGGTTTTGCTTTAGAGACTGCTGCAATGACATTGAATCACGCTCCAACTAAAACGGTTCTGAAGACACCATATGAGATATGGACTGGGAAGCGTCCTAGTATGTCGTTCATTAAAATTTGGGGCTGTGAGGCATACGTGAGACGTCAAATGCCTGACAAGCTGGAACCCAAATCGGATAAATGTTATCTAGTGGGATATCCTAAGGAAACGAAAGGGTATTACTTTTACCTACCGTCTGAGGGCAAAGTGTTTGTCGCAAGGACTGGTGTCTTCTTGGAGAAAGAGTTCTTATCAAGAAAGACTGAAAAGGTATAGCTTGAAGAGGTTCAAGAACCACATGTAGTGAATGAACCGGAATTGGATTCTGAGACAGGACTACAAGATGTTGTAGCTAGAGAACCTGCTCAGGGAACACAAGTCCTACGTAGATCTGGTAGACCGAGGTTTGAGCCTGAGAGATATGGATTTCTCGTGTCTCAAATAGGTAATGTATTGCTTATGGATCATGATGATGAACCAGCAACCTACCAAGAGGCTAGGGATGGATCGGACTCCGACAAATGGCTTGAGGCTATGAAATCCGAAATGGACTCCATGTATGCAAACCAAGTTTGGAACTTGGTGGAACCACCTGAAGGGGTACGACCCATAGGGTGCAAGTGGGTCTTCAAGAAGAAGACCGACATGGATGGGAATGTACAGACATTCAAAGGGCGACTAGTGGCTAAGGGTTTCAAGCAAATTCATGGTATTGACTATGATGAGACCTTTTCCCCTGTTGCCATGGTAAAGTCCATTAGGATATTGCTTGCTATTGCTGCGTATTATGACTACGAGATCTGGCAGATGGATGTCAAAACGGCTTTCCTTAATGGAAACCACCTTGAGGAAGTGTATATGACACAACCCGAGGGTTTTGTATCCCCAGATGAAGCCACTAAAATATGCAAGCTGAATAAGTCCATTTATGGACTGAAACAGGCCTCTCGAAGTTGGAATCTTCGTTTTGATGAGAAAATCAAAGAGTTTGGTTTCATCAAGAATGAAGATGAGCCTTGTGTTTACAAGCGAATCAGTGGGAGCATTGTTGTCTTCCTGATATTGTATGTAGATGACATACTGTTGATTGGGAATGACATTCCTACCCTGAAAGTTGTTAAGAACAACCTAGGGAACTGCTTTTCAATGAAGGATTTGGGTGAAGCGACTTATATACTCGGTATTAAGATCTATAGAGATAGATCGAAGAAGTTGCTGTGTTTGACCCAGAGTACGTACATCGAAAAGGTGTTGAAGCGGTTCAACATGCTTGAGTCCAAGAAAGGATTTTTGCCCATGTCTCATGGTGTGAATCTCTCTAAGGACCAGTGTCCAAAGTCTTGTGAAGATAAGTACCGCATGAAGTTGATTCCATATGCTTCGGCAAATGAATCAATTATGTACGCGATGTTATGTACTCGACCCGATGTCTCCTTTGCTTTGAGCATGACTAGCATGTATCAGTCAGACCCCGGTGAGTGTCACTGGATTGCAGTCAAGAATATCCTGAAGTACTTGAGAAGGACTAAGGACGTGTTCTTGGTGTATGGTGGAGAGGAAGAGCTCGTTGTAAGTGGTTACACGGATGCTAGCTTCCAAACTGATCGAGACGACTCCAAGTCTCAGTCAGGTTTTGTGTTTTGCCTGAATGGAGGAGCTGTGAGCTGGAAGAGTTCCAAGCAAGAGACAGTTGCTGATTTTACAACAGAGGCCGAGTATATCGCAGCAGCTAATGCGGCGAAGGAGGCTGTATGGATTAGGAAATTCATCGGCGAGCTTGATATAGTTCCTATCATTGTTGGTCCTGTAGTTCTCTACTGTGATAACAATGGTGCAATTGCACAATCTAAGGAACCTAGATCTCATCAGCGCTCCAAGCACATACTCCGGCATTTTCATCTTATTCGTGAGATTGTCGAACGAGGAGATGTAAACATTTGCAGAGTGTCGACTGAGGAAAATATTGCGGATCCGCTGACAAAGCCTCTCGCGCAGAGAAAGCATGATGGTCATACTAGATCGATGGGTATACGATACCTAAATGATCAACTCTAGCGAGAATCTTGTGGGTTGCATGTAATCTTGTATTTTGTTGGCTGTTTGTTCATATGATGAACTGTGTACCTAGTTTTTCTTTTATAATTAATGGAAAATTCTTTTATTATGAATTTTTCTATATATGATAGTTAAATGTTAACATAATAGATACCCTTAGAATGTTCGCTTCCATGGGACATCAAGTACGTGACTTGAATGTGAGAGCCCGTGATTTATTTGAAGCTTCATTCTTAAAGGTCCCTGATCGAGTATCATCATAGAAGCTAAGGGTGATGATGGTACATGAAGACTAGCACGTGTGTTGACTGATGATTGGTTCTCACAGGTCATGATATTATGATATCAAGTCATCACGTGGGTACTTGTTAGTGAACAAGTTGTACTAGACAGACCCAACCTGAGACTACTCTGTGGATTGTCATCCAATCTTGTCACGAGTAGGTCTCAATTGACAATGGTGTTGTGATCCTTTGACCTGAAGTCACAGCATTCATCAAGTGAGGAAGAGCGTGCTTTGATGCCATCTAAAGTCTTCCTTGAGAAAGGTTGATGATAAGGGTGGTTATTGGGCATGTTACGAATCATTTGGGTGTTTGTGTGTGAACAGATATGGGATTTGTCCTCCTGTATGACAGGAGTTGCATCCATGGGCCCCTTGATGGAACTGGACTGAGAAATGCATGGCCATGCTTGGTTGAGTCAATATGTGATATTGGACTCACCATTCTCTGGAAGTCCGTCCTGGATCAAGAAACTAGGATTGAGCTATTACGAGGGTGACACGGTCCATACCTCTAGTTCTTTCCAGATGTAAGGGACAAAGGGACAAAGACAATGCTGATACATTAGTCATAAAGGCTTATGAGTTATAAACTCATATTGCTTGGGGAGCAATGATGCATTGCTAGATGCCGCTCATTGTTTGTGAGGTTTTTGGTTTGATACTTTCGAGATCAAGTGGGAGTCTGTTGGAGTTACCATTGTGATCTGGAAGTGATCAAGCATGTAATCTCACTGCCAACGCGATATGAGCCTGCAGGGTCGCATATAAGAGATGTGGAGAAGTTGGATGACTGACTGTGTTGGTAAAGGTTACCAATCACCGACCTGAATAGGGTTATGGGCAAAGTGTTGCCTTATAGGATCATCGGGTTGGGCAAATGTTGCCTTGAAGGGCTAGTTGGGATTGTCGTCCGAGGGTCGATGACATTAGTCGAGAATCGTCTTCTGATTCCCGCCGATCGGCGAGAATCGTCTCTCTGATTCTCGCCGATCGACGAGAATCGTCGAGAATCAATTGTTGATTCTCGACAATCGACTACTTCGACAATTGTCGTCGACCGCGGCTCGACGATCGTCGAGTATCGTTGTGTATCGTCGAGCGCGGCTCGACGATCGGCGAGAATCGTCGAGAATTGTACTCTGATTCTCGCCGATCCTGTATGATACTCGTCGACTGATTCTCGCCGAACCTGCTCAGTGATTCTCGCCGATTGTCGCTGATTCTCACCGATTGATACTCGCCTATTCTGAACCCTATTTTCGGGTGGTCTGCGGATAGCGATTTTCCTGGGTTTATTTATACCTTGGTATAAATAGGACTCTTAGGGTTTATCGGAAAAAAAGAAAGGGTTTTGGGCTCGCGATTTTCTCCTGTAGCAGATCGAAACCCGGCGGAAGCCGTTCCACCTTTCGCTTCGCCGATCCCGATCCCCGCCGCCGACGGAAGAGTTCCGCCGCCGCCGTGTTTGCTCCGTCGACCGCCTATTCTCCAGTGACTGTCGCTGGTGCTGCTCTTCCTGGTGCGGACCTAGCAGTCCGTGGAATAGCCGAGGTGCGGTCTTCTCCTTCCCGATCTTCCGTGCGACGGAAATCTCGGCGTTCTCCCGCTCGTGTGGACTTCTGCTGAAACGTGGACACTATTCCACGTAGAACTCGCCACTACCAAGCAGATAAAGTTTGGAGCATCTCCGTTGAGTTGTGACTCAACGCCACCAAGGTAATTTTTGCCTAGTTTTTACTAACTTCTTAATTCAACGTTCATGGCCCGATCCACATCTCTTTGGGTTTTTCTTGATGTTTATTTTTCCGCTGCGTGCACAAGCGTTGTGCCATCCTCATAGAGAAACCCAACAGATAGCTCTATCTCATATAAGGAAGGCAAGGGAAGAAGGAAAAGATTCTTCTTAATTCTCTATTATGTCATCTGACAGAAAGAAAGAATTGGACAAATATAAGGTACAATTTTTTTCAATTTTGATACTTATATAAATTTACATCTAGAAGCTGTAGTACCCAAAGCTGCAATAGTGAAAATTCTTGGTGCTTAAGATATGAAGATGACACAAAGAGAAGCAGAGCATCCCAGAAGAAAGTTGATTTTCACAAAGCCTGCTTCAACTTTAGATGCTTCAAAAAAACAGTGATAACTCTCTGATTTTGCATTTGAATTTTATTTTTGCTATATGTAAACTCACAAGGCACTTTTGTTCATATCTGCTGAATGTTTTTAAAATTCTGTCAGATATTTTTTATTGCTTTGTGATTTTTTTTTATTTTGCATAGTGACCTCACCCAAATGTGGGGAGATTTTTGGTACCCTACTTGTGATTTGGGCTAGGTTCACTATTAGGATTGATGGCCCACCATGTATAGTCTAGGGTCATATATTAGTTTCAGGATTTAGGTCAATCACTTAAGGGTTAGATCAATGAGACCTACCTTCATAATACTTCAGAGAACACAAGACTTAAGAGACAAGGCTGTTTTGAAGATTAAGGTAAATGTGTTCGACGATAGCTGGATTCAGCTCGACAATCTTCAAACTCAGCTCGATGAACTCAGAGTTCCTTCTCTGAGTTAAGCTCGACGAACGTCTAGCTCAGGTCGACGAACTGTGAGCTTATATCAGAATCTCAGATCAGCGAAGTGCCTTCTCAGCTCGATGAACATGGAGCTTAGTTTGACAAGTATATTTTATGTTCGACGATTTTGGAGCTTAGCTCGATGAAGAAGAATTATCCGCTCGACGAACTTTGTGCTCAGGTCGACGAAAGCTGTACTAATGTCGATTAACTCCATCCAGGTTCTGCTTGACTAATCTTCTCAGAAGTTTCTCAGATCGATTAAGTCAGTTTAAGTTCAGTAATTAAGACAGTAATACTCTGATAATTAATGCTTAATATTCTAAAGAATATAGCTATTTTTGGCATCATTAATTAGGGATTTTCATAGAGTTATTACTTAACATATTTACTGGGACTGTCGAGGAAATGCATTGAAGACAAAAACAGCTGTTCCATTTCCCAGAAAATTTGCAGAGGACCTCAAGGAATACGAAATTCAAATCAGCAATCAAGATATAAAAGAATTTTTCAAAAGATTGCTGACACCCTACACTACAGAGAACAAGTCTAACAGTCAGGAAGAAGAAAGAGAACATCTGCAAACAAAGAACAAGAAATAGAATAACATAACTTCTTGTTCTTCATCATTCTTCTTCCTCAAGCATTTCTTCCAGCAAACAATCATCATTCTGAGATCAACTTCATAATCACCCAGATACATATACTGGAAGAAGAAGTTTTCAACTTGAAGGCCTACACCTTGAAGCAAAGTTTCCTACTCCTGTTCAGATCTATAACTCAGGGGGAGCTTTAACACCATCATAAAGTCCACTAGTATTCTCAGAGGATTGAGACAGAGAAGACAATATCAATCTTATTTTCCAACTGTGTACAGGGTTATAATTCCCTTCAAAATTTAATCCCTTGGTTTTCCAGTCTCCTGATCAAAAGACTTGGTTTAGTTTTTGGGCACCTAATCAAAAGCTCAAAAGGTTGCTAGATCTCCCTTGAAAATAGATCTTGCGGTGATAGGGCGGCTGAACAAAAATCTATGGTGGCAGGGCACCAGATAAAAAACATGTAGTGGATTCCTACCAGGGTGGTAGAAGAGTGGATGTACCCAAGTTTTTTGGGGAACCACTATAAATTTCCTTGTGTCATCTGATTGTGCTCTACTTTTTATTTTGATGTGCTGTGATATATATTTTCTTTCGCATATATATATACACCTCTCCCCCTCCCTCTAGAGTTAGTTAGATCAATCCCTCAGCATCTGAGGCATCACTTTCTATTAGTATTTGAGCATATCTGATATCACTTCCACTTCCTATCTTAAGCAGAGCCCAAGAAGCTTGAAGAGGCTATCAAAGACCCATTCTGGAATGGAGCAATACAGAAAGAGCTGAACCAGTTCAAAAGGTATAGTGTCTGGAAGTAGATTACCAGACCTAAGGTACATAATATCATAAGAAGTAAGTGGATCTACAGGAACAAGTTCGATGAGAATGATATTATTGTCAAGAACATGGCTAGATTGGTGGTAAAATGATACATGCAATAAGTAGGAATAGACCTTGATCAGACTTTCACCCCAATAGCCAGGCTGGGAGCAATAAGGCTATTCCTTTCATTTGATGCCTATAAAGGATTCAAAGTCAACCATGTGGATATGAAGTCAGCATTCCTCAATGGGGACTTAAAAGAGGAAGTATATGTGAATCAACCACTAGGTTTTGCAAACGCTCACTTTCCTAATTTTGTTTATAGGATTAGGAAAGCTCTATATGGGTTGAAGCAAGCCCCTAGAGCATGGTATGAAACATTATCTAGTTTCCTCATTGAAAACAAATTCTCAAGGAGGAAAATAGACAAGACCCTATTCCTAAGGGAATGTAAGGGCAAGATCATCCTTCTCCAGATATATGTCGATGACATTATCTTTGGATATACTGAGAACAACCTTTGTAGAAAGTTTGCTAAACTTATGCAATGAAAGTTTGAGATGAGCAGCATGGGTGAGGTCAAGTTTTCTTGGGACTCCAAGTAAGACAGAGAGATGATGGCTTATCCATATCCCAGTCAAAGTTCACCAGAGAGTTGATTAAGAAATATGGTATGAAGAATGCCTCCACCATGAGAACTCCCATGAGGTCAAGTATGCCTTTAGTCAAAGATGAGGCAGGGAAACCTACTGATGAGTCTTTGTATAGAGGGATAATTTCCTCCCTTCTATAATGTATGTTATATGTGTCTGTACTAGGTATTAGGCCTGCACTAAAAAATCTCATTACTCTGCTGCAAAGAGAATTTTAAGGTATCTTCATGGTACACTAGATCTTGGCCTATGGTATCCTAGGAATAGAGATTTTGATCTAACAAGATTTTTAGATGCAGATTTTGCAGGCTGCAAGGAAGAAAGGAAAAGTACTACTCGTACATGTCAATTCCTAGGTGGAAGACTAGTGTCTTGGTGCAGCAAGAAGAAGACCAGTGTGGCTATCTCAACTGCAAAATCAGAGTACATTTCAACAGGCAGTTGATGTGCTCAATTACTGTGGATTCATAATCTGCTTGAAGATTACAATATTAAGATATGCAGAACTCCTCTTTATTGTGATTCTACTAGTGCCATTTCTATTACTAGAAATCCTGTCTCACACAGTAGGACTAAGCACATAGAAATTAAGTATCATTTTATTAGGGAGCATGTGGAGAAAGAATACATTAGCCTAGAGTTTGTCTCCACTAATAAGCAAGTGGTTGATATCTTCACTAAGCCACTAGATGAATCCAATTTCAACACCTTCAAGATTGAATTGGTATGTTGAACTTAGATTAGCTTCAGATACTCCCTAAGTTTTTTTAGTACAGGCTTCTTCTTCTTGCAGGTGATGCAGACCTAGTGGAAATCAAGAACAAGATGAGAGCAGATGCTCCTATTAAGGGGGAGCAAGTCCAGCAGCTGCACGACAAAAGTCAGTCTTGTATAAAGAGAAAGCTGACAGCTGCACTACTGGCTTCAGCTACATCAGCTACGGGGAGAACATAAGGGGAGCGATATAACTGATGTACCTACCTGACTATCTAAAGAAGTCAAAAGGGGGAGAGAAGAGATTGATCAAGTTCAAGTACTATCCATGGGGGAGAGACAAGCTCAAGAGAGGATCAAGCCCCAACATAAGAAAGCATCAAGCTGAGAGGTAAACCTCTAATATAACACAAACCTTGCAGCAATCCAGGGGGAGTATGTAAAACTTCATCTAGGTAAAAATTAATCTCACTAAATTTAATAAGTTTTTTTACTGCCTATGTGATGTGCATCTCATTGACTAAGGAAGTTGATCAATGGTTTTGACATCTTCAAATAGTGGGAGATTGTTGGGTCCATTGATCCCAATGGCCCTAGTTTGATGATGTCAAACAGGTCAATGAGATAGACATAGCTGTATTTGATGTGTGTGTGTGTGTAAGTTCATGTGTGCAGAATAGTCCTTGTGACAATGATTGCAAAAGTGGACTCAAGGAAGATGATGGATAGGCAGAAGATTTGCCTAAGTCCACAGGTGTTGAGTGGAACAAGCTCACTCAATGCCAGCTACATACATAAAGGTATTTGGACATAATAATTTCACTGTCCAGAGGCGTTGAGTGGAGCAAGCTCACTCAACGTAAAAGGTAAGTAATTTGTTCGCATGCTAAGAAAATATGTTAAGTCCACAGGCGTTGAGTGAAGTTAAATCCCTCAACACCATACAACAAAAGGCTGTGAGTCTGGCTAATGATGTAAGAGTCTAAGTATAAATAAGAAGAAAAGTGACTAAGTCCACATGCGTTAAGTGTAGCTCACTCACTCAACTCCATAGCTTCATAATCATTGAGTATAGCTCAGTCAGTCAACGCCCCAGGAAAACTGTGAATATTTACTAAGTATACAGGCGTTGAGTGAGGCAAACTGACTCAACGCTATGTGATTTTTCATTGACTAATTCTCAAAGGAAGTGTTCTTCTTGACACAAAAATTTTGCTAAGTCCAAATGCGTTGATTGCTTTTACTTTTATCGAGCTGAGCTCTGAATTCGTCGAACTGAGCTCTGAGTTCGTCGAACTGAGCTTTCACTTTTCGTCGAGCGGAGCTCTGAGTTCATCAAACTAAGTTCTGAGTTCGTCGAACTAAGAATTTCTGGAATACACCTTCTGAAAGTAAAATATGACCCTAGTCTCATTCTTATGTGGCTTGCTCACTCAACGCCATGTGACTAGATTCTGCCTAAGTGGTATGACATTGAGTGAAGCTTACTCACTGAATGCCAAGAGCCAGATAAAATAGCTAAGGCAAAAAGCATTTAGTGGTCTCAACTCAGTCAACGCCAAGTGGATGACAGAGTTGAACGCACTCAACGCTGTCAACGCCATAAGGCAGAAAATGTTTCTAAGTGTTTTGGCGTTGAGTGAAGATTACTCACTCAACGCCTAATGGCTGAAACATTATTCAAAGTGTTTTGGCATTGAGTGAAGCTAACTCATTCAATGCCTACTGTCAGAACCTTTCTAAGTGTTTTGGCATTGAGTGAAGGTTGCTCACTCAACACCTACTGGCTGTGATAATTTTCTATGTGTTTTGGCATTGAGTTGTGCTTACTCACTCAACGCCTAGTGAAAATTTTTGTTGAAGTCTTTTGCCACTGAGTGATGGTCATTCACTCAACGCCTACGCTACTGATGCTTGATTTTGTCCTAGTCCATAGATGGTGTCATCAGCAAAGTCAACAAAGTAAACGCAGGTTCAAAATATTGTATGATTGATGAAGATTTGCATTAGTGGTGCTGCGGCCAGCTAGTTGCCCTTTTGGGGAAAAGGAAAGAAATTTTTGAGCATTAATGGTGGGGCCCACACACGGAATATAGTCATTGAACATCATGATATAAAAAGGATAGATTGGATGATTTAATAGTAATCAATCAAAAGAATCGAGTAATCAAAAAAACATCGAGAAGTGAAGCAATTAGGGTTTTCTGTATTCGCAATCTTCCGGCTGGACGATGTCTTCTTCCTCGCTTTCTTGCCGATCCAGAAGAACAAGTTCAGATCAGTGAACCTGAATGCTAAAAGAGTTAGCTGCTACAATATTCAACTACAACAGTAAGATCAGGATTGACTCCTATAAAAGAAGAAGCAGAGTTTTCAGCAAGTTGCTTCCAGAACAAGTCGTGCTTCAATTGAAGATTTCTTTCTCAACTTGTTGTTGTGAAAAAGAAAATATGGCTGATATCGGCTCAGTCCAGGAAGATAGATATAGAGAACTTTCTCTGGTGTCTGAGCATTTCATCTCTTTGATATTCTCTGTAAGATCCATCCTTAGATCTGAGGGTAGGATTTTTTAAAGAATCTGAGTGTAGGCCTATGCAATAAATGTCGAGGTAGGATCTGTTGTATATCTAAGAGTAGGGTTCTTGTTAGAATCTTAGTAGTAAGGCTTAGTGCCTGAGTGTAGGCCTGTGTTATAAAGGCCGAGGTAGGATCTAGTTGGGATCTGAGTGGTAGGGCTTTGTGCCCGAGTTGTAGGTCTTGGATAAGACTTAGTGGTCCTGTGGGATCGTGCTGTAAGCTCTTAAGGAGCCGAGGAATTGGTGACGAGACTTGTCTAAAACACTGTTAGAATGGAGGAGAGGGATAGTGGATGTACCCAAGATTGGGGAACCACTATAAAAATATCTGAGTCATCTGTGATTGTTCTTGAAAAAACAAATCAATTAATCACTAAGCACAGGAAATCAGATATAGGTCAGAGTATTTAAAAAGGCCCAAAACCTATTCCCCCCTCTAGGTATTTAGTTAACCTTGAAAACAATACTTTCAATAAGCCCATACTCTTAATTTTGTACTCATTGTGGACTATTTATATTTTATTATATGATGATGATTCTGTGATTCTATGGGCTGCTATTGCTGTACTATTATTTCTTTTCTCAGATTAGCCTAAGTGTTGAATGATCGTACTAGCTGCCAGGATTGACGTAGTGCGGTGGCACCTAAAATGGGTGTTAGTGACACCATAAGGTGGTGGTTCTAGGCCTAAGACCGGGTAATAACTTGGTAAGGGTGAGGGGTCTTTAAGTTATACTAGGAGAGTGACCGCAAAACAATATGAAGTTTAAGGACACGCGTAAGCTAGAGGAGGCTTTATAGAGGGAGTACCTCAAGCAAACTGACCTTGAGATATCCATTTATTATGGTATTATTATTTTCCTGCATCGTTACTTATTTGATATTATTATTATTATGGACTTAACTTCCGAATGACAGCTGTTGTTGTAGAGTCCCCACAGGTGGAGTGCAAATTCAGGATGAGTATGGATGCCATAAAAGAAGCAATAACACGAATATAGGTGTAGATTATGGAATTGGAGGTTGGACTCAAAGAGCTAAAGAAATTAGTCAAGTAGTGTGGCAGGTCGTCATGACCATGCATGCCATTATGTGCTAATTTTTGTTCATTTTATTGAAACAATTCATCTCATTGTAACTATTAACCGCATGGCTATCGACAATATTTAATTTTTGTGACTTGTTCTTGCCTTACTTTATTTAATGTGTGTCCTTATTCTTATGGGCTACAGTCTGCCAGTGCACGGTATACTCGGTTGTGAAGAAAACCGAACTATGGCTGCCATTAGAAGCAGTCGGTAGTAAGATACTGCTTCTATGAAGGTCATTTTGCCTTCTGTTGTAATGTTATAAATAGGGGGACCCATCCTATGTTGTCTTGAATTTTTTGATGTGAAAAAGGTGGCCCGATCTACCTAGGTAGAGTGTCTGTGAGGACTGTGCAAACATGGGTGGAGGCTAGCCAGATCGTCTAGTGTTTTACAAACAACTTATTCCAAGAAGGTAACTGGGCAGATAGTGTTGTTATCTACGGAGGTTGTTTAGTCCGGCATGTTGCGGACTCGTCTGGAGTTTGCTTAGTCCTGGTTGCGGAATTGATTGGAGCTCGAGAGTTTTGTATGGATTGTGCCTTCGTCTTGCTCTGATGGTGCAGTTTGGTGGAAACCACAGAGATTGCTGATTGTGCGGACTGGTGCTTGAGTCTGTTGGTTTGTGCGGAATGGCTCGTGCATCTGCTAGTACTGTGTTTACACAAGGGATGGATGGTGGTGTGGACTTGGTCTGGATCTGTAAGTAGTCTTGGTTTGCTCTGTATGGGAGATCGCGCAGTTAACGCATACTATTTTCTTTGCCCACCGAGTGCGGTAGTTGTTTGCCTGTTTTGCTAGTTGCGGGCTCGGAGTGTGCGGAATGGAGTTGTGTCCATAGGGTGTGTGGACTGATGGTGGAATTCGCAGTGTCCGCGAGTATGGCTGACATCCAAGTTTTGTCCTTATCAATCTGGCTATTTGGATTTTTCGCGGTTACAAGGCGGACTGGTTTTGTGCCTGCACACTTTGTGCTCGCCGTGAGATAAGGTGGTGTTCCTATCATCTTGGGAGGTGACAACACTACTATCAGCACCTATAAATAGGTCCCCTCGTCACATTAATAGTACAACCTAATGAACAATAAGTGAGGTCGGGCGATTTCTACGCACAGGTTTTTTTGAATTAGCGTGGTTTGAGGAGTTGACCGATTTTTGCTGTGCAGATTATGTGGGTAGCGCTAAGAAGCTATGTACTTGGTTCTAACTTCGGTCTGGGATCAGTGCGGACTATGGAGTTATAATCAGCGGTTAACATGTTGGGTTATTCTATGGGGTTGGCACAACGCTTGTGCACGCAGCGGAAAAATAAAACATCAAGAAAAACCCAAAGAGATGTGGATCGGGCCATGAACAGTTGAATCAAGAAGTTAACAAAAACTAGGAAAAAATTACCTCGGTGGCGTTGAGTCACAACTCAACGGAGGAGCTCCAAACTTTATCTTCTTGCTAGTGGCGAGTTCTACGTGGAATAGTATCCACGTTTCTGCAGAAGTCCACACGAGCGGGAGAACGCCGAGCTTTCCGTCACACGGAAGATCCGGAAAGGAGAAGACCACACCTCGGCTAATCCACGGACTGCTAGGTCCGCGCTAGGAAGAGCAGCACCAGCGACAGTCGCCGGAAAAGAGGTGGCAGCGGAGCGAACGCGGCGGCGGAACACTTTCCGGCGGCGGGATCGGGATCGACGGAACGATCGAGCGGAATCTTTCCGTTGGGGTCGATTCGCACAGTAGCCAAAAAGGATCTATATCCGATAAAACCTAAGTGTTCTATTTATACTAGAGGTATAAATAAACCCAGGAAAATCGCTATCCGCAGACTACCCAGAACTAGGGTTCAGAATCGGCGAGAATGAATCAGTGAGAATCGGCGACAATCGGCGAGAATCACTGAGCAGGTTCGGTGAGAATCATTCGACGAGTATCACATTGGATCGGCGAGAATCAGAGTACAATACTCGACGATTCTTGCCGATCGTCGAGCCACGCTCGACGACACATAATGATACTCGACGATCGTCGAGCCGCGGTCGACGACAATCGTCGAAGTAGTCGATCGTCGAGAATCAATCATTGATTCTCGACGATTCTCGTCGATCGGCGAGAATTAGGGAGACGATTCTCGCCGATCGGCGGGAATCTGAAGACTATTCTCGACTAATGTCTTTGACCCTCGGACGACGAACCTAACCAGCCCTTCAAGGCAACCTTTGCCCAACCCGATGATCCTATAAGGCAACAATTTGCCCATAACCCTATTCAGGTCGGTGATTGGTAACTTTTACCAACACAGTCAGTCATCCAATTTCTCCACATCTCTTATGTGCGACCCTGCAGGCTCATATTGCGTTGGCAGTGAGATTACATGTTTGACCACTTCCAGATCATCATGGTAACTCCAACAGACTCCCACTTGATCTCGAAATTATCAAACCAAAAACCTCACAAACAATGAGCGGCATCTAGCAATGCATCATTGCTCCCCAAGCAATAAGAGTTAATAACTCATAAGCCTTTATGACCAATGTATCAACGTTGTCTTTGTCCCTTTGTCCCTTACATCCGGAAAGAACTAGAGGCATGGACCGTGTCACCCTCGTAATAGCTCAATCCAAGTTTTCTTGATCCAGGACGGACTTCCAGAGAATGGTGAGTCCAATATCACATATTGGCTCAACCAAGCATGGTCATGCATTTCTCAATCCAGTTCCATCAAGGGGCCCATGGATGCAACTCCTGTCATACAGGAGGACAAATTCCATATCTGCTCACACACAAACACCCAAATGATTCGTAACATGCCCAACAACCACCCTTATCATCAACCTTTCTCAAGGAAGACTTTAGATGGCATCAAAGCACGCTCTTCCTCACTTGATGAATGCTGTGACTTCAGGTCAAAGGACCACAACACTATTGTCAATTGAGACCTACTCGTGACACGATTGGATGACAATCCACAGAGTAGTCTCAGGTTGGGTCTGTCCAGTACAACTTGTTCACTAACAAGTACCCACGTGATGACTTGATATCACAATATCATGACCTGTGAGAACCAGTCATCAGTCAACACACGTGCTAGCCTTCATGTATCATCATCACCCTTAGCTTCTATGATGATACTCGACCAGGGACCTTTAAGAATAAAGCTTCAAATAAATCATGGGCTCTCACATTCAAGTCACGTACTTGATGTCCCATGGAAGCAAACATTCTAAGGGTATCTATTATGTTAACATTTAACTATCATATAGAAAAGACATAATAAAAGAACTTGCCATTAATTATAAAAGAAAGACTAGGTACACAGTTCATCATATGAATAGACAGCCAACAAAATACATATTTACATGCAATCCACAAGATCCTCGCTAGAGTTGATCGTTTAGGTATCGCATACCCATCGATCTAGTATGACCATTATGCTTTCTCTGCGCGAGAGGCTTTGTCAGCGGATCCGCAATATTTTCCTCAGTCGACACTCTGCAAATGTTTACATCTCCTCGTTCGACAATCTCACGAATAAGATGAAACCGCCGGAGTATGTTCTTGGAGCGCTGATGAGATCTAGGTTCCTTAGATTGTGCAATTGCACCATTATTATCACAGTAGAGAACTACGGGACCAACAATGCTAGGAACTACATCAAGCTCGCCGATAAATTTTCTAATCCATACAGCCTCCTTCGCCGCATTAGCTGCTGCGATATACTCGGCCTCTGTGGTAGAATCAGCAACTGTCTCTTGCTTGGAACTCTTCCAGCTCACAGCTCCTCCATTCAGGCAAAACACAAAACCTGACTGAGACTTGGAGTCGTCTCGATCAGTTTGGAAGCTAGCATCCGTGTAACCACTTACAACGAGCTCTTCCTCTCCACCATACACCAAGAACACGTCCTTAGTCCTTCTCAAGTACTTCAGGATATTCTTGACTGCAATCCAGTGACACTCACCGGGGTCTGACTGATACCTGCTAGTCATGCTCAAAGCAAAGGAGACATTGGGTCGAGTACATAACATCGCGTACATGATTGATCCAATTGCCGAAGCATATGGAATCAACTTCATGCGGTCCTTGTCTTCACAAGACTTTGGACATTGGTCCTTAGAGAGATTCACACCATGAGACATGGGCAAAAATCCTTTCTTGGACTCAAGCATGTTGAACCGCTTCAACACCTTTTCGATGTACGTACTCTGGGTCAAACCCAGCAACTTCTTCGATCTATCTCTATAGATCTTAATACCAAGTATATAAGTCGCTTCACCCAAATCCTTCATTGAAAAGCAGTTCCCTAGGTTGTTCTTAACAACTTTCAGGGTAGGAATGTCATTCCCAATCAACAGTATGTCATCTACATACAATATCAGGAAGACAACAATGCTCCCACTGATTCGCTTGTAAACACAAGGCTCATCTTCATTCTTGATGAAACCAAACTCTTTGATTTTCTCATCAAAACGAAGATTCCAACTTCGAGAGGCCTGTTTCAGTCCATAAATGGACTTATTCAGCTTGCATATTTTAGTGGCTTCATCTGGGGATACAAAACCCTCGGGTTGTGTCATATACACTTCCTCAAGGAGGTTTCCATTAAGGAAAGCTGTTTTGACATCCATCTGCCAGATCTCGTAGTCATAATACGCAGCAATAGCAAGCAATATCCTAATGGACTTTACCATGGCAACAGGGGAAAAGGTCTCATCATAGTCAATACCATGAATTTGCTTGAAACCCTTAGCCACTAGTCGCCCTTTGAATGTCTGTACATTCCCATCCATGTCAGTCTTCTTCTTGAAGACCCACTTGCAACCTATGGGTCGTACCCCTTCAGGTGGTTCCACCAAGTTCCAAACTTGGTTTGCATACATGGAGTCCATTTCGGATTTCATAGCCTCAAGCCATTTGTCGGAGTCCGGTCCATCCATAGCCTCTTGGTAGGTTGCTGGCTCATCATCATGATCCATAAGCAACACATTACCTATTTGAGACACGAGAAATCCATATCTCTCAGGCTCTAACCTCGGTCTACCAGATCTACGTAGGACTTGTGTTCCCTGAGCAGGTTCTCTAGCTACAACATCTTGCAGACCTGTCTCAGAATCCAATTCCGGTTCATTCACTACATGTGGTTCTTGAAATTCTTCAAGCTCTACCTTTTCAGTCTTTCTTGATAAGAACTCTTTCTCCAAGAAGACACCAGTCCTTGCGACAAACACTTTGCCCTCAGAAGGTAGGTAAAAGTAATACCCTTTCGTTTCCTTAGGATATCCCACCAGATAACATTTATCCGATTTGGGTTCCAGCTTGTCAGGCATTTGACGTCTCACGTATGCCTCACAGCCCCAAATTTTAATGAACGACATACTAGGACGCTTCCCAGTCCATATCTCATATAGTGTCTTCAGAACCGTTTTCGTTGGAGCACGATTCAATGTCATTGCAGCAGTCTCTAAAGCAAAACCCCAAAAGGAAACAGGCAAGTCTGCATGACTCATCATCGAACGTACCATGTCTAACAAAGTATGATTTCTCCTCTCAGACACACCATTATGTTGTGGCGTCCTAGGTGGAGTGAGCTGTGATACAATACCACACTCTTTCAGATGATCACGGAACTCATGACTCTGGTATTCGCCACCTCGATCATATCGGAGTGCTTTAATCCTTTTACCCAACTGGTTTTCTACTTCATTCTTGAACTCTTTGAACTTTTCAAAGGTCTCGGATTTGCACTTCATAAGATACACATATCCGTATCTACTGAAATCATCAGTAAATGTAACAAAGTAGAAATACCCACCTCTAGCCATGGAACTCATGGGTCCGCATACATCACTATGTACAACACCCAAGAGATCCTCAGCCCTCTCAGTAAACCAGTGAAAGGAGCTTTAGTCATTTTGCCTAACAAACAAGACTCGCATCGCTCAAATGATTCATAATCAAATGAGTCCAAAAGTCCATCTCTATGGAGCTTGGATATGCGCTTCTCGTTGATATGACCCAAACGACAATGCCATAGAAAAGTAGGTTTCGAGTCATTTGTTCTTAGTCTTTTATTATTTTCTACATTACAGATCAGATGGTCCAAGTTCAAAACGTAAAGACCATTAAACAATTGGGCTACATCATAACAAACATCATTCTTAAATATAGAACAACAATTGTTCTTAATTATAAAAGAAAATCCAATCATGTCCAAACATGAAATAGATATTATGTTTCTAGTTATCGCCGGAACAAAATAACAGTTATCTAGTTCTATTACAAGCCCACTGGGCAAAGAAAGTCGGTAAACTCCTACGGCTACAGCAGGAACTCTTGCTCCATTGCCGACGCGGAGGTCCACCTCCCCTTTACTCAGCAATCTTCTCCTTCCCAGTTCCTGCACATTTGTACAAATGTGAGAAACACATCCGGTATCCAATACCCAAGATGAAGGAGCAGAAAGGTTTATCTCTATAATGTAAACATTAGAAGCGGAAGTCATACCTCCCCTCAAATTCTGTAGACCCTCAATATACGAAGGACAGTTCCTCCGCCAATGACCAGCCTTGCCACAGTGGTGGCATTTCCCTTCCTTCACCGTGCTCTTCTTCTTAATTAGTGCTGAAGACTTGGGCTCACGATATGACTTAGGTCCTACCTTCGTCTTCTTAGAGCCCTTGGCTTTTCCCTTGCCCTTATGCACCATCAGTATGGGGCTGGCAGGCTTGGCCTTCTTCATGTTGATCTCGGCAGTTCTTAACATGCCTAGGAGTTCGGGCAGTGTCTTGTCTATCTCATTCATATTGTAGTTCAAGACAAACTGCTCATAACTGTCCGGCAACGATTGCAGGATCAGATCCGTGGCCAACTCTTGACCAAGAGGAAAACCCAGCCTTTCAAGGTTCTCTATATACCCAATCATCTTGAGTACGTGAGTCCCTACTGAGTCTCGAACTCCCATCTTGCACTGAAACAACGCTTTAGTGATGTCGAACCTCTCTTGACGAGCCTGCCCTTGAAACATTTTCTTGAGGTGCTCGTCAATCTCCTTGCACCCCATGTTCTCATGTTGCTTCTGAAGCTCAAAGTTCATGGTGGCAAGCATAAGACACTCGACATCCAAAGCATCGTCAGTATACTTCTTATAAGTATCCTTCTCAGCACGGGAAGAATTCCCGGTCGGCACCTCGGGGGCTTCTTCTTCCAAGATATAGAGCTTTCGCTCTTGCCTGAGAACAATTCTCAGGTTCCGATACCAGTCCATATAGTTTGTCCCGCTGAGCTTATCCTTCTCAAGGATGGCTCTCAGAGATAGCGTGGAGTGTGAAACACTTGCCATGGAATTCTACAAGAATTTATGCAGAATAAAATCAGTACCTAAATTTCAATTACAATTTATTCTAATCAGGACTTCAATTAAAATACTCCCACTATTTTATTCAAAATGATAGCCCTCACTAACAATTCGGAGAGTTCATGCGAGCTACTCTCTTAGTGGACAAGATCCGTATTTCACCAACACAATGAGTCCGCTTTGGCGTTCCTCTCACGATGTGGTTATTTAGGTAGGCAACGCTTGCCAATTGCATCCTCATGCAATTCTTGTATGGTTGGTGAATAGCTCCTTATTCGCATCCATCATATGGTGCATGCCAACCCTATGCCTCTAGGCACTCAACCTTTGAGGTCACCTAGTTAAGCTGGACCCGATGTCGACAGTGGGATATCACAATTATCCGCTCGCACCCTTACCAAGATAGATTAATGCACCTTGCTTTGGCAAGCCCACATTTCATCGATCGAGGCAGGAAGAGTGTCATCCATCGGAAGGCATCCGAACACTTAATATTAAAAGAAGGGATTTCAATTTTAGGTTAACAATTAACCATGATCAACATTTGATCAATGTGCACATCCAAAGAAAAACAATTCTACACCACATGCATCCCTTATGTGCACATCCTTACACCATCAACAATTTTATAGAAGGAAGGGCTAAATCTGAACATCCGGAAATTTCCAAATCCTCAGATTTACATGCATTGGACAGAAGGCAAAGACAACTCAACTTAAGCAGTAGACAAGCTCATCTCTCTTCGTTGGATTCAAAATCCAAAACATACTCGAGGGATGGTTACTGCTAAGGAGACAACAATTTCTAACACTTAGAAATTCCACCGAAATTCCAATCGTTCTTGGCGAAGTGCCAAGACTAAATCTAGACATTTAGAACGCTTCTAAATCTCTAGGTTTACACGCACTGGAATGACCAAACTTCCAAAACAACAGTCATGGCCGAACCTCGCTCTGATACCACTGTTGGGTTATTCTATGGGGTTGGCACAACGCTTGTGCACGCAGCGGAAAAATAAAACATCAAGAAAAACCCAAAGAGATGTGGATCGGGCCATGAACAGTTGAATCAAGAAGTTAACAAAAACTAGGCAAAAATTACCTCGGTGGCATTGAGTCACAACTCAACGGAGGAGCTCCAAACTTTATCTTCTTGCTAGTGGCGAGTTCTACGTGGAATAGTATCCACGCTTCTGCAGAAGTCCACACGAGCGGGAGAACGCCGAGCTTTCCGTCACACGGAAGATCTGGAAAGGAGAAGACCGCACCTCGGCTAATCCACGGACTGCTAGGTCCACGCCAGGAAGAGCAGCACCAGCGACAGTCGCCGGAGAAGAGGTGGCAGCGGAGCGAACGCGGCGGCGGAACACTTTCCGGCGGCGGGATCGGGATCGGCGGAACGATCGAGCGGAATCTTTCCGTCGGGGTCGATTCGCACAGTAGCCAAAAAGGATCTATATCCGATAAAACCTAAGTGTTCTATTTATACTAGAGGTATAAATAAACCCAGGAAAATCGCTATCCGCAGACCACCCAGAACTAGGGTTCAGAATCGGCGAGAATGAATCGGTGAGAATCGGCGACAATCGGCGAGAATCACTGAGCAGGTTCGGTGAGAATCATTCGACGAGTATCACATTGGATCGGCGAGAATCAGAGTACAATACTCGACGATTCTCGCCGATCGTCGAGCCACGCTCGACGACACATAATGATACTCGACGATCGTCGAGCCGCGGTCGACGACAATCGTCGAAGTAGTCGATCGTCGAGAATCAATCACTGATTCTCGACGATTCTCGTCGATCGGCGAGAATCAGGGAGACGATTCTCGCCGATCGGCGGGAATCTGAAGACTATTCTCGACTAATGTCTTTGACCCTCGGACGACGAACCTAACCAGCCCTTCAAGGCAACCTTTGCCCAACCCGATGATCCTATAAGGCAACAATTTGCCCATAACCCTATTCAGGTCGGTGATTGGTAACTTTTACCAACACAGTCAGTCATCCAATTTCTCCACATCTCTTATGTGCGACCCTGCAGGCTCATATTGCGTTGGCAGTGAGATTACATGTTTGACCACTTCCAGATCATCATGGTAACTCCAACATAACAGTAGGATGTGGATTGCGACCGGGTGGACTTCTTTTTGGCATCTTTTCCGTGTTCAATAATCTGTCCGATTCTGGCAGTCAGTTCAGTTTGGTAACAGCTCTTCGCATTAATCTGGAGGGCTAGGCGACCTCATTGTTAGGTTGCTATATGATTGCGGATAGAGTTCAGCATTGGAATAACGGGGTGTTTGCACAGCTTGGTTCCAGTTTGGCGACATAGACGATTCTGCGGAATCCATAGTGCAGCTCGGCAGAGTCAGCTTTTACTCCTTGAGTATGCATAGATAGTTTCTTGCATTTTTGTTTTGCTTCCATTGGGTACATTGGCGAATCATGTCTCGCCATGTATGCCTCGTGCTGTAAAGATTTTTGATAATAAAAATTTTCTTGCTCTTCTATTTGCCTTTGATTTACTTGGCTTGGTTTGGTTGAGTGTTCCTGTGACCTGATTTTCCATTTTCTGCATCTCACAAATTTTTACAAGCTATTAGAGGGAACTGAGGTTTGAGCAGTGGTCAACTGATAGACATGTTTTTTTTGCTTTTGGAAGTTTAGTAGACCAGTGTTAGTGTAATGAAAGAAGGATTCACAAGAGGTCTTGGAATAGAGCTCTTAATATCGACCAACTTCAAGAAGTGGAGGTCAGGTATGGAGATCTATCTTCTAGGAGAGGATCTTTAGGAGATCGTCTGAGGAGATGAGAGACAAGAAGTTACTGCTACCGCTGGCAATGCTGAAGTGGTGAGAGCTTAGCGGAAGAAAAAAAAAAGCAAAGGCATAGTTTACTCCTAAGCTGGATATCTTACCGGAGCTCTTCGACCAAATCATAAAATGTCTGTCGGCTGCTGAGAATTGGACTTTCCTTCATAGGTTGTTCAATAGGAAGAATGTTGTGTGGCTATAGTTCCTAGAGAATGAGTTGGCAAGCGCCACTCAAGGAGATTTGTCAATCTCAACATTCTTATTGAAGATGAAGAACCTGTGTGCACAAAATCCGCAGATTGTAAAAGGAGTATGTGGCCTTCGTTATATATGTTCAAGGCTGGGCCACTTAGCCGTCTTTATTGGAGCTGGAGAACGTGCTAGCTTTGCTGGAGAGGCTTGCAAGGAATATGGATGGAGATACAATCTCTGAAGGAGGTAGTAAGACGCTCTTCTCAGGGAAGAAAAAAAGATGGGACAAGAAGAAGAGCTGCCTGTTGGCGATGGCCCTTCAAATTCTTATCAGCAATAGAGGAGTGCTGCTCCTAAGAGGGATTTGTAGAAGAAGTAAGGGTGTTATAAATGCAACCAGCTGGGTCACTTCAAGAAAGAATGCAAAGTCAAGCTACAACTAGGGCACGTTGCAGATAAAGAGGAAGCTGGTTCCAGTGCTAAGGATGCCGGATGGGGGAATACATTAATGATGGGCACGTGTGTCGGAGTTTTGTCCACCATTGACTACCCAGATGAATGGATAGTAGACTCAGGGTGTGGTCACCATCTCACTGGGGACAAGTCGAAGTTCTCCTCTCTGCAAGCGTACTCAAGCAACGAAGCTATTATTACTACTGATGATACATTGCATGCAGTCGAGTAGGAGGGTGTTGTTTATTTATGTTGTGATAAGGGTCTATTATTCTTGAGGAGTGTTTTCACATACCAGGCATGAATAAGAACCCCTTCTCAGTGAACAATGCGGTGGATGTTGGCTATCACGTTCTGTTCGACCCGACAGAAGTGAAGTTCTCTACAATGTGTCAGTTGTGAAGGCTAACATTGCTCATGTAGGGAGAATGGTTAAGCACTTGTTTATGTTATCAAAAAGTTCCCATGTTGTTCAGATGCAAGCCAATGATAGCGCCTATATGGCACGAGAGTCTGGGACATATCGGGATAGACAAGTTGAAAGCTCTGACAGTAAAGAGTCTTATAAAATGCTTGCCTAAGTTTTCATCGTTTGGAGATGGTCATGTATGTGTGGGATGTCAGTATGGTAATGCTTATTGCCTTCCATTTGACAAGTCACCAACCAGGAGCAAAGCACCATTGGTGTGTGTCCAAAGTGATCTGCTGGGTCCGACCATCATCTCCAGTCATGGTGGAAGCAGATATGCTACTGTTGATTGATGACTACAGGAGGCACACTTGGGTGTACTTCATGAAGGATAAGTCGGACGCATTCTAGTTGTTTTTGGTGTTCAAGGAGCTGGTGGAGGGTCGGCTTAGCCTGTGGAATAAGAAGTTGAGAACGAACAACATAAGTGAGTTCATTTTAAATGAGTTCTTTAACTTCTATAGGAAGCACGAAATTCCTAGAGAGCTCGCTTTTGTGCATACTCCACAACAAAATGGAGTACAAAGTGGAAGATCCATCATCTGACGGAGTCCTGATAGTGTTGGCTACATGCTAAAGGCATTCCTAAGGCCTTATGGGCAGAAGGGATGACATGCGCAACATATATCATCAATCAGATTCCTCTAAGTCCGATCAACATGAAGTCTCCTAATGAAATGATATTAAGGAGAAGACCAGCGTTGGACACCTTCGGGTGTTTGGTTCGACCTACTATGTATACGTTCCTAATGTTCTCAGGACTATACTGGATGTAAAGGCGAGTAAGCTTGTCTTCGTGAGCTATGATGAGAGGAAGTAGGGATGGAAGAGTATGGACCTAGTGACGAAGAAGTTTGTCATCTCCAAAGATATGGTCTTTGACGAACTAATGTCTTATGGAGGTGGCTCATCTATGGAGCTAAAGGAAAGCAGGTTCAACAATGAGTAGGAGGTGGCTGCTAAGGATATTTTGGTGGAGCTTCCTGTGTCACCAGGAGCTCCAAGTGTGTCTAGCTCAATAACACAGACTTCTAGTTTAGGAAGTAGCGGGAGTGATGCTCCAAGTATGACCAGGAATGGAGCTATTTCAGAGGAAGCAGCAGAGGTAGTTAGTTGCGGTCAGCTTCTTCGTAGGTCAAAGAGGACCATCAAACAACTGACTCGATACAATAAAGGGAATATGGTGAGCTTTGTCTTTTGTTTTTTCGCAAGCCCTCTAGACGAGTGAGAGACTTATAGTTTTTAAGATGCCAATGGAGTCAAGGAGCGGGATGATGCCAAGGATGAGGAGATGGCTGTCCTTAGAAGGAACAAGACTTGGGATCTTATGCCCAAGGATGATGACATTACTCCTGTGGGATGCAAGTGGCTGTATAAGCAGAAGAAGAAGGTGGATGGAAGCATCGAGCGATATAAAGCTCGGCTTGTAGCTCGAGGTTTCTCCCAGCAGTACGGAGAAGACTATGAGGAGGCATTTTGTCCTGCACCTAAAATGACTTTAGTATGGGTGGTGATTACCTTGGAGGCTTGCCAATGATGGAGGATTTAACAGCTTGATATAAGAATGCTTTTGATTACAATGAAATTGATAAAAACATCTTCATGGTTCAACCACCACGGTACATATCTGAAGATCATCTAGGAAACGTCTCCAAGCTCAGGAAGGCCCTTTATGTTTTGAAGTAGGAGCCTCGAGCATCGTATGTGAAGATTGTAGAATACCTCTAGCTCTGTGGGTATTTTGCATCTAATTCTGACTTGAGTCCGTTCATTAAGAAGGTGGAGCTTCATGTCTTGGTGCTGCTGTACGTTAATGATGTGATCGTCACGGGGAACTCAGAGGAGGTGGTAGCTAGGCTTAGGGCAGAGCTAGCTGTTAGTTTCGAGATGAAGGATTTGGGTGAGCTTTACAACTTTCTTGGGCTCGATGTGGAGAGGAGAAAGAGCGGGATACTTGTTTCCTAAGGAGGCTATGCAGAACAGATCATTCAGTGATTCAGCATGCGGGAGGGGAAGAGTTGCACTACTCGACTAGATTTTGGCCTAAAGCTTTGACGTAATTAGGGGAGGGTTCTTCCAAATCCATTGGTGTTTCGGGCTTTGGTTGGAAGCATTATCTACTTGTAGATTACGAGGCCAGACATTGCTTATACTGTAGCCAGAGTTAGTCATTATATGGTGGAGCCTCAAAAGCCTCATTTGGTAGCAGCGAAGAACATTTTGAAGTACATGAAGACAACTTCTGATATGGGGCTCTTTTATGGGAGTGACACAGGCTTCAACCTATGAAAGTGCAGGTTAGATCTGAAATACTCTAGAGGGGGGGGGGGTGAATAGAGTATTGTGCTTTCTACAAACATTTTACAACTTTTATTGTAATCCTAAGTCAACAGATTAGCAAATAAAGTGATAAGTAAAACAACCTAACAAATCACAGATCACAGCCAAAACAAAAGAAAAAGGGCAACCAGACGACACAAGAAATTTATAGTGGTTACCCAACCTGTGTACATCCACTCTTTTACCACTCTGATAGGAATCCACTCAGATTTTTGATCAGGTGCCTGACACCAATGAGCTTTTGTTCACGTGCTCAAAAACCAAAACCTCAAGTCTTTTGGTAGGAGACTTGCGACTAGGAATAATTTTGAAGGGAATTAAAACCCTGTACAGAAGATGGAAAAAGGGGTGATGGTGTCTTCCCTTTCTCAATAACAACTGAGCATTCTAGTGGATTGATTTCAGCAGATTGTCCCCCTGAGATCTTGAATGGATCAGGAAATCTGGAGCACTGCTTCAGGGTAACAGGTCTTCACAAACTTGATTGCCTTGACTAGAGAATGCTTCAGGAACTTCTTTCACAGATAGAGATTGTTGTCCTCCTGAAGTTGTCCTGTAGGATTGAAGGAAGAAGGCTCTTGATGGAGATTGTATGTTCTTCTTCTTCTTGATGATGTTCTCTGGCCTAGTCTAATTGCAGTGTAAAGCTTTTGATTTCTGTAAGACTTTTCTTGAGCACAATGTCTATCTATATGTCTGTAATATCTTAATTTGTTTTTTTTGACTCAAGACTGATTGAAGAACATTCGAAATTTGAAACCGTGAGCAGTAAATGCAGTCAGCCTGGGAAGGAAGCGACAATCAATGATTTCCCTAACTGTCCCATGGAAAAACGGCATGTAATAATCCATGATCAATGATCGTTCCAACAGTAACATTCCGAGAAGATTGATCATTATTACTCAGGATTCAACGCCAAGAAAAGGGACGGAAAACTGGAGAAGACCTAATCTGGAATCGTCGAACGAAGAACAGCAATCGTTGAGCTGAGTTCACAGTTTGTCAAGCTGAATTGATTAGTTCGTCGACCAGACAATAGCAATTTGTCTTCAAGGGAATCTTGTCAATTCTGCTACAATATTCGTCGAACTGAAAATCTTCATTCGTCGAGCTGATAATCATCATTCGTCGAACTGAGATCCAAATTCGTCGACCAAAGAATGATTGTGGACTTAGAATCTGAGAAGTCTTTGGCTGAGAAGGATTCAAATCATCGACCAGAAATCGTCGAGTAGAGTACTGAGTTCGTCGACCTGAGAAGTTGAGAACTTGAGGTCCAAGTTCGTCGAGCTCAGAATCTTGTTCGTCGACCAAAGCCTGAAGTTGGACTTAGAAAAATCTGGAGTTACCCTGACTTTAGTTTGTTGAAGTATCTCAGTCTTTGTCGAACGGAGAACAAAGATCGTCGAGCTCAGCACAGAGAAATATCACAAGATCGTCGAGCTCAGAACGCCTTTCGTCGACCTGAGTTCGACGAACGTCGAACTCATTTGACTTAGTCTTGAAATCTTCTAAGTCTTGAGTCTCTGATGGTCTTGTTGATAGCTGGTCCATCTGATGTTGACTCTAAGGACTTGGCCTAGACTCTAGTACACAAAATTTGACCCTGGATATACATGTTGGGTCACATCCCAAGCTAGTGAACGTAGCCCAAATCAACTAGGGATCCAACAATCTCCCCTTTTTGGGTGATGTCACTAAGAGACTCAAAACATAAACATACAAATAAACAAAGCAAGAAAAAGAATATATCTGGCAGAGAATTACTAACACATGCAGCAGATATATATGTACATAGGCTTTGTTTAAACAAATAACATAGTTTGAAAGCAAATGCAGAAAGAAATTGAAACAAAGTGAAGATTACTTCTTTTGCTTCTTCTGTATAGACTTGCCTTCTTTTGTCTTCTCTCCTTGCTTTTTAAAGATAATTTCTCTATTAGGATCTATAGCCTGAGCCTGAGTAATTGTCGTGTCAGCTGCCCCAATAATCTTTAGTGATGTAGCTCTAGGGACAACTGCTTCAGGATGGAGCTTCATGTTGTCATCAACATTGAAGAGCTTGTTCGCTTTGTCAAATCTTTTAAGTTCTTCTTTCCTGTATTTTGACATAGTTGTGTATCCAGAAATGTCTTTACCTTCAGCTTTAGCTTTATTAATCAGGGACAGACCAATAAGTTCTTGGAACTTGGCCATTTTTGCAGTGTTGGCTATTTCAGGATCTTCAAAAGGAATAGGAGGAGAAAGTGGTCTTTTGGGACTGATTGCCTGCTGTTGCTGCTGAGGTTGTTGCTGTTGAAGTTGTTGTTACTGTGAAGATTGTTGATTACCTGAAGATTGTTGTCTCTGCTGGTAGCCTCCTGAATACTTGGTCTGATTTCTTTGATAGGTTTGCACATGAGCAGGCTTTGAAGTTGAGGAACTGGAAGCACCAGCAGCTAGAGGAGGTGGAGGAGGTGGATCTCTTCAGAACCTATGAACTGGTGGAGGAGAGTATCTCCTACTTCTTTTCCTTTCCTTTTGCTGATTCTTTGACAGCCACATCCAAGCAGGCATTCCCTTATAAGGAGTAACATTATGCAAAATATAGCAGAGAGTGTCAGCTGTTGGATTAGGCTTAAGAGTAGGAGGAGGAGGAGCCTTTCTTTTCTTGGACAACAATTGCTTCTTCTTCTTGGTAGCTTCTTCATCACTGCCAGAACCCTGAGGGTTATCATATAAAGCATCCAATGCTTTAAAGCTTTATCATCAATGACAGCCTTTTCTGTAGCAGGGGCAGAAGTTTCAAAAACTGGAGTTTCAGCAGGAGTGGAAGAAGAAACTATACAAGAATCAGAAGTAATTGGGACAGAGCTTTCAGCTGCTGTCTTATTTTCCTCTTCAATATTAGCCAAGATTAACTCATCCAGATCTGACATAGGAGAATCATCCATAACAAAAATTGGTACTGAGATATCTTCTGGAATATCTGCAGAGGTTGGAGCAACAACATGAATTACAAAACTGTCACAGAGTTGCTTAGCAACTATTGGACTTATTGGAGATGTATAGGGAACAATAACCAACTGTGGCTTAGGGAAGTCTTCTGGAAGAGACTGCATATGTACAATATCAAAAGCTTGCAGTAATGCTTGTAAATTCACTGTGGGACTGAGGGTAAAATCACCAACAGTTGCAGCAATATCCATATCAGCAATGTCCATATTAGTATTAATAAAATCAATTAAATCAATTAAATCTGTATCTATACAATCTAGATATACTTCTGTGGGGACTGGAGAATCTGCAGTATCTATTGGAGCTGAAGTATCTGAAGCTGGTACTGCTGCTTCATCATCAGACATCTCCCCCTGCTTGGTTTCAGTGGGGACTGAGGCCAGTCCCTGGACTGAGGAGGGGGCAGTAGTAAGGGCAAAAATTTGGGCAGATAAAGATTGAATGGAGGAAGCAAGAGGTGTAATGGCCTCTGCTATAAGGGATTTTAGAAGGTCGGTAATGAGGGTGAGGATAGAGGAGATGGTAGTGGGATCAAATGAGGGAGAGGATGTTGCATTTGGTGTGGAGGAGGGGGCAACTAGTGATGGAATGGAGGGTGGAACAACATGTATATGAGGAGTGGATTGTGATGAGGATGGAAGGGTGGCATCTGGCATTGCAGTGTCCGAGGGTAGGGTGTAAGATGGAATGGAGGATAAATGTGGGGGAAGTGGGGACTGTGGGGGTGTAATAATATATGTATCATGAGGTGAAGCAGGGGGTGTTGATTATTGATTTGCTTGAAGAGGGGAAGATGGAATGTTAGTGATGTAAAGTGGTGGAGATGGAGGTGGAGTAGGCACATGAGTATGCTTTGGAGATTGAAGTGTTGAAGAAGGAATGGGAGAGGAAGGGAGGTGTTGTGTTGGAAGGGGTGCTGGAAGAGATGGTGGAGTGGGATGAAACTCCTCAACAGGTGTGAGAGTGGCTTTAACAGCCCTGATGCCTTCAGAAGCTGGGGTGGAAGAGGTAGAAGCCTTTGTGGGCTTGGTGATTGTCCTCTCCCACCTGCCAAATAAGGCACAAGTCAGCCTTTTACTGGCATTAATGAATATGGTCAGGGAGACCAGGGATTCAACAGCCTTTTACTTGAGGTAGATTCCTAGGATCCTTCCAAAGCATACTACCTTCTTGGAATTCTTCTTCTTAATCAAATCAAATAGCAATTGTGCCCAGTCTATTTGCTTCTTGTTAACAATGTCACACATGAACAGAAATTGTTGTCTGGTGATGTAGTCGTGTGCTGTATGTTTCCCGAGTAGCACTTTACCCACCAAATCTGCTAAGAATTTATAAGGGGCAGACATATGTTTCTTCAAAAGTTTGTTAGGGTTGTCACCAGCATACCCATCAGATTTAGCAACATAGTAAACTCTTCAGAATCAATCTCTAAATCCTCTTCTCCAGTTATCAAACCAAATATTTTAGTTAAAACGGCAGGGGTTAAGGAGACAGTGTTACCAGCGATTGTCCCTGTCATAACATTGTCTTCAGAAATGATTGAAGTATAAACCCATTCCCTTATTTCTGTTCCGGCCAACTTTATCTGGGTGGTCATCAAGTTCTTCAGAGTTTGTTCTTCCAGAAGTTCCAGAATGTAGAGGAAGATTGGATCTAAGTGCTAGAAAGAGTCGAAGTCGACATCAAAACCAGTGTCAAACTTCATTGCGGCTAAAGCTCCTGCTGGAATCGCCATTGAGATCACCTGCAAGATAGACAGAGAAAACGACGATCAAGAGCAAGGGAACAGAAAGTGCGGGATGGAGGTCGAAGAAAACCTAGATATAAGGTTTTCCAGAATATGAATCGACAATCTCCATTCCACGAAAAAGAAACAGTTCTTCGAACTGAGGTCGACGAAATAAAATATAGACAAATAATTCATCGATCTCATCCAAAAGAAATGAAAACAGTTCGTCGAACTCCGTTCGACGAAATATATTCTGAAGCAAAGTTCGTCGATCTCCGGTCGACGAAAATTGTTCCCACACAGAGAATTCGTCGATCTCCATTCGACGAGCATCTCTCAAACTTTCCCTGATTCGTCGAACTCCGTTCGACGAACTCTGGAAAATTCGTCGAATGCAGACATAAATTAATTTAACTCTTCTCCATTGATCATTCCCAGTTGATTTATAAAGAACAGATGATTTTTCTCATCCAAGGGTTTGGTGAAAATGTCTGCTCTCTGTAAATCAGTAGGAATATGGATTAGGTTAATTTTCTTTTTGTCTACATTATATCTAATGAAATGATGCCTTATTTCAATATGTTTAGTCCTACTATGGTGAACTGGATTCTGTGCTATAACAATAACACTAGTATTATCACAAAATAATGTTGAATTATTGAAGTTGACATCATAGTCTAGGAGTTGGTTTTGTATCCATAACATTTGGGAACAGTAGCTGCCAGCAACTATGTATTCTGCTTCTGCAGTTGATGTAGACACAGATGTTTGCTTTTTACAAAACCAAGAGACAAGCCTCATACTCAGGAACTGGCAAGTTCTAGAGGTACTCTTCCTGTCCACTGGACATCCAGCATAGTCAGCATCTGTGTATCCAGTTAACTCAAACTCTGACTCTAAAGGATACCAGAGTCCTAGATTAGGACAAATCTTTATATATCTCAAAATTCTTTTTAAGAAAATAAGGTGAGATTCTTTGGGGTTCACTTGGAACCTAGCACAAAGGCATGCGACAAACATGATATCAGGCCTGCTAGCTGTTAGGTATAATAGGGATCCAACAATTGCCCTATAATGCTTCTGATCTACAGGTTTCCCTACTGCATCAGAATCCACAACAGCATTGGTAGCCATAGGTGTTTTCATTCCTGAAGCATCACCCATCCCAAACTTCTTAATAAGCTCTTTAGCATACTTAGCTTGGGAGAGGAAGATACCATCAGGGAGCTGCTTCACTTGGAGACCAAGGAAGTAGGAAAGCTCACCCATGCTACTCATCTCAAATTTGGAATGCATGAGGTCAACAAACCTCTTGCATAATTTGGGATCAGTAGACCCAAAGATGATGTCATCCACATATATTTGTACTAACAAAATTTGGTCCTTATGATGTCTAGTGAAAAGAGTTTTATCTATGGTTCCTCTTATAAATTTATGATCTAAAAGAAATCTTGCTAAGGTCTCATACCAAGCTCTTGGAGCTTGCTTTAAACCATAGAGAGATTTATGCAATTTAAACACAAAAGAGGGTCGAGTTAGAGAGATAAAACCTGGAAGTTGTTCCACATAAAACTCTTCTTGAAGTACTCCATTCAAAAATGCACTCTTGACATCCATTTGAAAAACTTTGAATCTCCTGTGAGCTGCATAGGAAAGGAATATTCTTATGGCCTCTAACCTTTCAACAGGGGAAAAGGTTTGGTCATAGTCAATTCCTTCCTCTTGCCTGTAGTCCTGAGCAACAAGCCTAGCCTTGTTTCTCATAATATTTCCTTGAGCATCCAGCTTGTTCCTATAGACCCATTTGGTTCCAATAATTGGGTAGTTATGAGGTCTTGGAACCAAATCTCAAACTCTACATCTCTCAAACTAATTTAGTTCCTCTTGCATTGCAATGATCCAGTGGGGATCTTGCTCAGCTTCATGGATGAAGAGAGGTTCAATCTGAGAGAGAAAACAGGCATGCATCAAGTCTTGGTTGAGTTGATGCCTTGTCTGTACACCTGCTGAAATGTCTCCAATCACTTGAGATCTGGGGTGATCTCTAAGTGTGACAAGATCAGTTGGTGGAGTTTGTTCAGCAACAACTTCTATAATTGATTCCTCTTGAGGAATGTTATTAGCTATTGAGGGAAGTTTAGCCACTTCCACTTGAATCTCTTCTTCACTGTCTTCAACAACCTATGGAGAAGGATGGGTTGACACCTCTTGGGTAAGGTTTAGTCCATCCATAGACTCACATAGTTGTGGAACCTACAAAAAGCTATTGGTAGAAATCTCTTTCTCCTTATAAGACATGTTAGCTTCATCAAAAGATACATGGACTGATTCTTCAATTTTAAGAGATGATTTATTAAATACCCTATAGGCCTTGCTTACTTGGGAGTATCCTAGAAAAATCCCTTCTTCAGCCTTAGCCTCAAACTTTCTATGTATCTTTTGTTGTTTGTGTGAATATAACATATGCAACCAAAAAACTTTAAAATATATGATTTTAGGTTTCTTCCCTTTAAGCAATTCATAGGGGGTCTTATTTTTCAGCTTATGTATGAGGCTTCTATTCAGGACATAGTTAGCAGTATTTACAGCTTCTGCCCAAAAGGATAGAGGCATGTAAGCATCTGCCAATAATGTACCGGTAGCTTCAATGAGTGTCCTATTTTTCCTTTTAGCTACCCCATTTTGTTGGGGAGTTCTAGGAGCTGAGAAGCACTGCCTGATACCTTCCTTCTCACAGAACTCATGCATAAGAAGAGACTCAAACTCTGCGCCATGATCACTTCTGATCAATGCAACATGAGTAGAGAACTCAATCTGTATGGTCCTGAGAAAATCTGTAAGAACCTTGAATGTATCTGACTTAGTTCTCAGAAAGGCCACCCAACTGAATCTGGAGAAGTCATCAACAATTACTAAAGTATAAGACTTCCCTCCTAGGCTTTGTACTACAATGGGTCCAAATAGGTCCACATGAAGCAAATACAAAATCCTAGGTGAATCACTTTTTTTAATAGATTTGAAGCTAGTTTTAGTTTGCTTGCCTAATTGACAAGCCCTGCATAGGTTTTTCTTCTTGTAGGGACCAGAAGGTAAACCTCTAATAAGGTTGTCTTTAGATAACCTAGCTATATTTTTAAGGTTTACATGACCTAATTTTTTATGTCACAACTCATTTTGGTTACTAGTGATATTGAGTAAACAAACATCAGTTTTGGCAGAAATAAAATCTACTAGATATATGTTACCTTGTCTAATTCCAATTAAAATAGTTTTGTTTTCATTATTAATAATAGAACAAGAGGTAGAGTTAAAGTGTATCTGATAACCTTCATCACATAATTGGCTTATGGATATTAGGTTATGTTTGAGTTCTCTTACGTATGTTACTCTCTTGAAGGTAACTCTTCCAATCTTTACTGCTCCATATCTTTCAGACTGGCCACTATTTGAATCACCAAAGATCACCTTTAGTCATAGCTTGGACTTGTAATTGGATAGATTGTCCTTGCTGCCTGTCATGTGCTTGGAGCAACCACTGTCCAAGTACCAGGTCTGACTCACCCTTGGACAGCTCTTCACCTGTATATGTAATGAAAAACAAAACTCAATTGTTCTTGACCCAGGTTATCTTGGGTCCTTTATTTGGTTGAAATGAAAAGCTGGATATAACTGACAAAGTAGGTTGAGATTTATAACCTAAAGGATGATATCTCCTAGGTGGAATAACCCAATCAGCTACTAGATTGAATGGTTTATTAGCTGGCTTAGAATTTCTGTAAGAGAAATTATTTATGTTTGCTCCTTCTGGGTTCAACGAATTCTTGTATGTTCGTTGACCAGAGTTCGACGAATAGGGCTAAGATCGTCGATCTCTTCCCAGAGAATGATAATAGTCATTTTCTGCGCACCATGTTCGTCAACCTCTGGTCGACGAACCATACAAAGTTCATCGATCGCAGTTAGACAAATTATTATAACTGAAGTTTGCGTTCAACGTTCATCGATCTAGGTTCGACGAACGGGCCACATTTCGTCGATCTGAGTTCGACGAATGCTGCTGAACCTTGTTTTTATTAGACGTGTTCTGATTTTTATTGCTCTTGTCTATGAGTATCTTCTATTTTCCCTTGGCAGAAATAAATTTAATGGGTGTGGTAAGAATATTTTTCTTAATTATGGGGGGAAAACCTGATGATGGACCCAAGCCCAGCTTGCCATTTAATCTGGCATTACTGTGCTTGTTATGTCCATCAACTTGAGACTTCTTCCATTGAGAGATTGCTCAAGTTGTTTGGCCTCACATAAATCAGATTTTAATTTAATTATCTGCTCATGTGCTAAAGTTAGTTGCTCTTTTAGTTTAATATTTTCTGAGTTAACAGATTCAAGATTTTCTAATTTTTCTCTGAGGGTTTTTATTTTTTCCTCTGAATTGATTAAATCTAAACACATAGCCTTGAATTCAATTTTAAAGGATTCAGAATTAAAGTCAAAACTTGAAAGAACCTGATCTGCCTTTGAGTTTGAGGCTGCCTCATCTTCAGATTCTCCTTCTGATCCCGAACAGCTCCTAGAGGCATCAATTGCCATGAGGCAAACCTCCTTGGATCTTGATTTTCCTCTTCTTCACTTGAGCTGGAGGAGGATGGTTCTTCTTTAGTATCACTCCATGTTTCAGCAACAAAGCCTTTGGCTCTCTTTTTGTACTTGCTGGAGGAGGGTCTGCTGTTGTGTTTTCTCCTTGAGTCTTTTTCTCTGCTTTTCTCCTTCTTCTGGCTTTCTGTACATTCAAAGATGTAATGTCCAGGCTTTTTACATCCAAAGCACACAACCTCCTTGGTTGGTGTCTTGTCATATTTGGGCTTATCAACCTGCCTGGATGATTTCCTTCTGAAATACTTTCTAGCCATCTTATAAAATCTTTTTGCAAAGAGGCTCATTAGTTCTTCATTGGATGTTGAGGTCTCACTTTCCTCAGATGCCTTGAAAGCTATACTGTGATCCTTTCTCACTGGAGTTGTGGATTTCTGTTCAGCTGCTTCTCTTGACTTAGGCTCTGTTTGGCGGAGCGGCAGCACAGCTGCATGCAACTGTTTTGCTGCCGCTCCGCCAAATGAAAATTTGGCGCGGGCGGTGGCAAGAAGCCACCGCCCGCAGCAGGCAGCGGCAGCAGTACTGCAGCCGCTTTTCAGGGGCTGCAGTGCTTATTTTATAAAAAAAATAAATTTTTTAATTTTTTTTTAAAAAAGTTTTATATTTATAATGAATATATATTTTAAATTTTAAAAGATTATATATAAATACATTAAAATAATATTTATTTATAAAAAGTAAAATTTTAAAAAATTTAGTGATAGCGGGTCACTCGAGTCGTGCGTGAATCGGGTGAAGCAAGTCGAGATACGTGTTCACTCGAGCATGTTTGCTTTGAAAATTTCTAGGGAGAGCCTCATTAATTAATAAATAAAACTTATATTAATTTATAATTAAAGCATTTCAACATTCTAATTATTTTCGGGATACGTGTGTTCTGACGTCCTAGCTCGTGAGCAAGTCGAGCGCGCATACGTGTATTCTGACGTCCTTTTGAAAATTTTCAGCTCGTCCGAATATATTTTGGGGAACCCCATCAATATTAATATTTTTTACGTTTATAATTAAATAAAATAAATGGAGAACAATTATTTTTTTATTTTTAGATTTTTTAAATTCTCTTGTTGGTTTAATTATTACTATCACTTTTTAATTCTGCACCACTGTTTCACACAGCACTGCAAATACAGTTTTTCAAACAGTTTCATAAATTTTTCCACCACTGCAAAACAGCTGATTCATACACCACTGTTTCCCACCACTGCTTCCTGCACTGCCACAGCTTAGCCAAACAAGCCCTTAATCAACTTCTCATAGGATTTTAGTTTTCCTAGCAGAGATTCAATTGATATCTCATTTAGGGTTCTGATTTTTTTGATAGGCCAGATTCTTGAATCCCAAGAGCTAGGGAAGAACATCAAGATATTGTCATTCACCTCTGTCAGGGTGATATCTTTATCCAAGGTTTTAAGCTCATTGATGATTGAGCTCAACCTATTGTACATTTCAGCAACTGATTCAGCCTCATCCTTCTTAAAATTCTCATACAGGGATATGAGATTTGATCTCCTATCTTTCCTTTCATCAACTGAGCCAACTACCATTTGGTTGAGGGAGTCTCAAATGGCCTTGGCTGAGGTGCACTCAACCACCTTCTGAAATATGTCATCTGACATAGTCTGGGCCAAAATGTTCATTGCTTTTGCATCTGCAATTTTGGCTTTCCTGTAAGCATCATTATTATCTGGAGGAGGTACTGCAATCATGTTTGTAGAGGTGCTTGTAGAAGCTGCAGGTGCTGGAGGTACTCCTGTCAAGATGGTAAAAAATATCTTCATCAATAGAATTCATGTACAGTTTGATTCTTGCCTTCCAGATGGAAAATCTCTTAAGATTGCATATTGGAGGTCTGATGCTTGCATAATCTTTGTTTTGAGCCATTTCTGTGAAGAAATAAATCTAATAAAGGAAATAAAGCAATGAGATCTAACAAGAGGGATCTTTATGGTTCAGGTGTTAGCCTGTACAACCAATTAACCTCTTAAGGTGTGGTAGATTAACCAACCTCGCTTTGATACCAATTGAAAGTGCAGGTTAGATCTAAAATACTCTAGAGGGGGGGGGGGGGTGAATAGACTATTGTGGTCTCTACAAACTTTTTACAACTTTTGTTGTAATCCTAAGTGAACAGATTAACAAATAAAGTAATAAGCAAAACAACCTAACAAATCACAGATCACAGCCAAAATAAAAGAAAAAGGGCAACCAGATGACAGAAGAAATTTATAGTGGTTCCCCAACCTGGGTACATGCACTCTTCTACCACCCTGGTAGGAATCCACTCAGATTTTTGATCAGGTGCCTGACACCAATGAGCTTTTGTTCAGGTGCTCAAAAACCAAAACCTCAAGTCTTTTGGTAGGAGACTTGCAACCAGGAATAATTTTGAAGGGAATTAAAACCCTATACAGAAGATGGAAAAAGGGGTGATGGTGTCTTCTCTTTCTCAATAACAACTGAGAAGACTAGTGGATTGATTTCAGCAGATTACTCCCCCTAAGATCTTGAATGGATCAGGAAATCTGGAGCACTGCTTTAGGGTGACAGGTCTTCACAAACTTGATTGCCTTGACCAGAGAATGCTTCAGGAACTTCTTTGACAGATAGAGATTGTTGTCCTTCTGAAGTTGTCCTGTAGGATTGAAGGAAGAAGACTCTTGATGGAGATTGTATGTTCTTCTTCTTCTTGATGATATTCTCTCGCCTAGGCTAATTGCAGTGTAAAGCTTTTGATTTCTATAAGACTGTTATTGAGCACAATGTCTGTCTATGTGTCTGTAACAGCTTAATCTTTTTTTTTCTGACTCAAGACTGACTGAAAAACATTCGAAATTTGAAACCTTGAGCAGTAAATGCAGTCGGCCTGGGAAGGAAGCGGCAATCAATTATTTCCATAACTGTCCCATGTAAAAACGGCATGTAATAATCCATGATCAATGCTCGTTCTAACGGTAACATTCCAAGAAGATTGAGCATTAATTACTCAAGATTCATCGCCAAGAAAAGGGATGGAAAACTGGAGAAGACCTAATCTGGAATCGTCGAATGAAGAACAGCAATCGTCGAGCTAAGTTCAAAGTTCATCGAGCTGAGCTGATGAGTTCGTCGACCAGACAATAGCAATTTGTCTTCAAGGGAATCTTGTCAATTCTGCTACAATATTCATCGAACTGACAATCTTCATTCGTCGAGCTGACAATCATCATTCGTCGAACTGAGATCCAAATTCGTCGACCGAAGAATGATTGTGGACTTAGAATCTGAGAAGTCTTTAGCTGAGAAGGATTCAAATTGTTGACCAGAAATCGTCGAGTAGAGTATTGAGTTCGTCGACCTCAGAAGTTGAGAACTTGAGGTCCAAGTTCGTCGAGCTCAGAATCTTGTTCGTCGACCAAAGCCTGAAGTTGGACTTAGAAAAATCTGGAGTTACCCTGACTTTAGTTTGTTGAAGTATCTCAGTCTTCGTCGAACAGAGAACAAAGATCGTCGAGCTCAGCACAGAGAAATATCTCAAGATCGTCGAGCTCAGAATGCCTTTCGTCGACCTGAGTTCGACGAACGTCGAACTCATTTGACTTAGTCTTGAAATCTTCTATGTCTTGAGTCTCTGATGGTCTTATTGATAGCTGATCCATCTGATGTTGACTCTAAGGACTTGGCCTAGACTCTAGGACACAAAATTTGACCCTGGGTATACATGTTGGGTCATATCATAAGCTAGTGAACCTAGCCCAAATCAACTAGGGATCCAACAACCTATACGGTTACACTAATGATGATTATAGGGGAGACATAGATGATTGGAAGTCGACGTCTGGTTATGGTATTACATGTGAATCAGTAGGCATTTCATGGTGGAGAAAAAAGCAAGACTTGATGTCTTTCTATACTACGAAAGTGTAGTACAAGGTCTCTTCCTTGGCAGCTCGGCAAGTCATCTGGCTTAGGAGGGTAGTAGTGGACATCCTTGAAGAAGTGTGGGGTCCCACTATGATACGCAGTGACAATGAAAGTGTTCTTAAAATGGTTAATAATCCAATTTGTCATGCGAGGAACAAACATATTGAGATCGAGCATCACTTCGTACAGGAGAAGGTGCTGGAGGGATCCTTTATTGTCGAGCATGTGTGGAGAGAGGACAACATCGTGTACATCTTCAAAAAGCCGTTGTCGAAGGGGCCATTTTGTCAGTTACAGGGACTGTTAGGTCTGGTTTCACTTCTCACTTCAGGGGGGTGTTGAATTTTTTGAATTGAAAGTGGCGCCTGGGCGGCCTAGGAGGACTATCCACATGGACTATGTGAACAAGGGTGGCAGCTAGCCAGGTCAGCTAGTGTTTTGCAGAATGCTTGTTCCCAAAAAGTAACCGGGCGGATAAGGTTGTTATCTACAGAGTTCGCAGAGTTCGGCGTGTTGCGAACTCATTTGGAGTTGCTGAGTCCAGGTTATGGACTGGATTGGAGCTCGGGAGTTCGACGTGGCTTGTCCCTTGGTCTTGCTCTGATGGTGTGGTTTGGTGGAATCCGCAGGAGTTTGCCAATTATGTTTATTATTGCTTGAGTCTGCCGGTTTGTGTAAACTGGCTTGTACATCCGCTACTGCTATATTCGTACTAGGGATGGCTGGAGGTGTGGACTTGGTATTTATCTATACCAAGTCCAGGTTTTCTTAGTCTAGGAGATCGAGCGTTTAGCGTAGAATATTTTTTATGTCCACCGAGTTCGGTAGCTATAAGCCTATTGTGCTAGTTGCGGGCTGGGAGTGTGCAGACTGGAGTTGTGTCTGCAGGGTGTGCGGATTGATGGTGGTATTCACATTATCCACGGGTATGGCATACATCCAAGTTTTGGCCTTGGCAATCTGGCTATCCGGCTTAGCCATGGTGGTAAGGCAGATTGTTTTTGTGTTCGCAATGTGCTGATAAGCTTTGTGCTCACTAGGCGATAGGGGAGTATTCTCATCGGCTAGGGTTCTGACCACACTTCTCTCCGTTCATATAAATAAGATCCCACCCGCGTCACATCAACAGTACAACCAAATGAATAGTAATTAAGCTCGGGCGATTGCTGCAGACATTTTTTTTTGTATTTGTGCGGCTTTAGGAGTTTACTGATTTTTGCTATGCAGATTGTGCATACAATGCTGAGAAGCCAGGGACTTGGTTCTGACTTCGATCAGGAATTTTTTTTGGACATTGTGGTTACAATCAGTGATTAGCAGCAGGCCATGACTTAAGACCAGGCGGTCTTATTTTTGGCAATCTTTTCCCTGTTCAATAAGATGTCCGCTTCTGGCAGTCTAGTCAGTTCGACATCAAATATTCGCATTAATCTGGCGGCTACGCGACCTCTCGGTTAGGCGGCTAGCAGATTGCGGACAAAGTTCAGTATTGGAGTAACATGGGGTTCGCATGGCTAGGTTGCAGTTTGCTGACTTAGCGGTTTCACCAGAATCTATAGTGTAGCCCGATAGAGTGGGCAGTTACTCCTTGAGTCCACGTTGCTAGTTTCATGCTTTCTTGTTTTGCTTCCATCAAGTACAATTGTGAATCATGTATCGTCATGTATGCCTCGCACTGTAAATATTTTTGAGAGTACAAGATGTGCTTGCTCTTCTGTTTTCTTCTGCTTTACTTGACTTGGTTTGGTGGAGTGTTCCTCCGACCTGATTTCTAGTTTTCCGCATCTCACAAATTTTACAGGTTGTACATTTTTCAAGGTGTGGACACCCATTGCAAAATATGGCACGAGCTCCAGCTTCTCTTCGTTTTGAGTACATAATTTCTTTCCTAAGTGACGAGACACCCCTACCTGTGCTCAATGACAAAGACTTGTTGATGTCTCATATTTTATCTTTTTTTTACAATAGTTTTATTTTATATTTTATCAAATTTTGTTTTTCTTTCTCTAATTTAACTATATAATTTTTTTTTTGTAATTCAAGAAATCCTGGGTTGCTAATATAAATTTGGAGCTCAATGATGTAATCAGCGCAAAATTCTTAAGGTTTTTTGAGAACTCAAGTTTTACGTGACCTAGTCACGGGCATGACCAGTTGCGTGAACTGCCACTTCTCTAGAAAGTTTTTTCCATATTAAATAAATATTACACGCCATGGTCACGGGCACGACTAGGTAGGCGTGTTCGCTCTTTTGAATGAAGTGTTATGTCATTTAAAGTTACACAACCCTATCATGGGCGTGATAGGGAAGGCATGTCATCCAGGCCCCAAACATGATTTATAGTTATGATAGCCTGTTTCAGTCGACGACCATTTCGAGCAGTCATGCCCAGGTCATGTATGACCCCCCTGGCTTGAATACATCAATAACCCCCATTACAATTCAAGATCGAGTAGTTGTTCCCTTAGTTTTCAATAATATACGCTACACGCCTAGGTTACGGGCATGACCAAAGGGTGTGGCCCATAAAGAAATGATCTTTGGCAGTTTGGTTCCCAGCATTTCCCGGCTTTCTATGGCAGCAGTTCTATACCTTATACATTATGTTCATGGTAGTGACCTAAGGACGTGGCTCTCATGAATTTTTTCCCTATAAAAACCAGTCTTCTCCTTAGCTATGGTGAGAGATTTTGGTGGAGAAATTTTGTAATTTGGTACTATCTCTCCTTTTTTTTTCATTTGTTGTTCATAGTTTAGCTTACTTTAATTTTCATTCTAAGTTGTAATTTAGCTTTGTAGTTTGTTATTTCAAGTTCTATCTCTTTGAAATAATGTACTTCTCAATCATGTTATGTAGTTTCTCCATCATAATGAGTAGTTAAACTTCCTATAGCACTTGATCATGATGAACTTTGGAATGAAATGAACTTTAGTTTTCTTTTAATCTTCTAGCAATCTCTCTACTTTAATTTTCGTTGGGTTTTATTTGATTATTATTTATTCGAATTCTAGTATAGCATGTCAGATTCTAGATCTATACTCTAGATTTTATCGAGATGTTGTGGATATGGGGAGATCACTAGACATATCACTACCTAGTCTTCGATCCTATATCCATATCCTAGATTTTACCGAGAGGTTGTGGATACGGGAAGATCACTCAAAGAAAAAAGGAGTTGTCATGCCATCCTCAATAGAGGACATCACAAATCTTATAGATTTGGATCAAACCTAATAGATGGGTTCACCGCCTAAAGGAAGCTTAGAGGGTTCGACTGGCCGAGGTCATAATCGTGCTACCTAAGGACATACGTTAGCATTTTTCCTGAGAGGGGTGTTTACATAATTTGGGAACCTCTATAGTCGAAGACAAATTATAGGAACTTGCACTTTAAAGTTTTAATCAATGTTCATTTTATCCAAAGGGATTCAAAATCAAGTGCTAGCCTTTCTCTCATCGAATTTCTCTCAATTAGCTTAATAACATTTTGTCTTTAATTTTTAAAAATCACTTACTATTGTGTTAAGATAGAATATAGCTCTTCCTTGTGAGTACGGTTACTCGACAGGCCAAGAAAAATAAGACACTTGATTCTATATTATGTAATGATAAGTGCACTTACCTTCCCAAGGTGTAATTAATCACATATCATATAACACCCCCATTCGTCACGTAGAATATCATAGATGGTCCGGCCGAGGCCCCACGCCATATTACACAGACAATCTTTGGAGTTTCGCATTGAAACCAAAACATTCATGTATCCTAACTCAGATTTGCATTCTAACGGAAGCTTTTTTAGTAATAAGAACCCAAACATAGGAATATCCACTAACCAATAAGTAAGAATGATAACCAAAAAACACAAAGAGTTTTGGCCTTAAGGCCTTATAATATTTCGTTCACAAAAGTGCTTTATATACATCGGAACACAGGCCAGCCACACATGAAAAAAAGTAAACAATTTGCTTGCCTTCAAGGGCCGACAAGTGTAAAGGGGCTTCAGCCCGCTAATTCCTGCTTGGCTCTTCAGCGCCTGTATTGGGACAATGTACAAAGATGTGGCAAACAAGGCAACAATGATCTTTAACTAACCAATTTATAACGACCCCACATCTCACTCTTGGAGACAGTGCTCCTTCCCTACAAATAACAATATGGTAATATATATAAATAGATATATATCAACCACCACAGATGTTCGCTCATAAGGCCACATGTAATGTGCATTCAGGGCACATTATTGGTGTACTGGACTTTCCCAGCCCCACCACCATCCTTAGTCCCAGACTGATGGTTCAATAGTAAGAAACTACCATCAAGGTCACACTGCCTTATGGAGTCTCCCAAGATCGCATAGCACGGGACGGGTTCAGATCAGCTTTAACTGTGTTCACATCATCAAGATCACTTAGCACGATGCGGTATTAGCTTCACCACAACTCATTACCACCACTGCAAGATCACATAACATGTAACAAAGAGCGTCGTGTGGGTGGTCATAAAAATACTTGGTCGCAAATGCGTAGCCTTCTCACTTATCAATTTGACCTCTCCTACCTCCGTACTCAAAGCACTATAGCCGTCATCGAGTATAGTTATGGTACTAGAATGTATCTTCTTATAGGAATAAGAATATGCCTTCTGCTAGATAGTTTCCCCACAATGGTAGGACTACCCAAATTGTGCCACTTCCCATCTTTAAGGAAAATAAGCATTTTAGGCCCTATATTCTGGACTCGAAAGATGTTATTACTAGGGTTTTGACTCCTTTAGCTTCGACATCTGAGCCTCCTAAGATTGTGTATGATACCCCTGAGTATTTTGATGTAGATGTGGAATCTCTTGATTCTGAGGATGACTAGCTAGATGAGAGTATTTCGTTATGTACAATATTGCCCGACGATTCAGATGATTCTGATATTGATGGGATACCCAATGATTAGGAAGATGATGGTATTCCGATCTGTGAGAGTTTCTCGTTGCCTATTAACTGCTCTGCTAGTTTTGTGTCTGATCACCCTATTAGTGAGTATCCTCTCCAGGCTACAATCCCCATCATGATAGAGCCTACGATTGCACCAGCCGATATTGTATCTGAGTCATGTGAGGAGCTTAAGAGTGTGGATGTCCCTATTATTGTTGTGGATGATTTACCTTATGAAGGAAGGTTATTTTTAGATTATTTTAGCACTGAGAGCCTGAAAGATATTTCTTTAATGTTCTAACCATTGCCTGAAGCTGAATGCGAATTAAAAATTTTGTCGGGTTCGATTTTTTCCATTTCTGAGACCTTTACTAATTCTGATTTGGATGATGTATCCAGTGTGTTGGAAGAATTTCCAAGCAAGACATTTGTACTTTTGGACGATTCTCTTATTGTATACCCGGATGAGAGTTCCTTGATGTTGCCACCGTTGGGTGAAAATTATACTGATTTGGATTTGTCCCAGGATTAATTTTACCGACCCATTTGCCTACGTTAGATGATTTTGTATGACGTGGATCCGGCAGTCCTAGTTTGAGTTGTTGTTCCACACCCACTCTTTTAGTTCCTACACTGGCGTCGTCTCAGCGTTTATATATTAATGAGTTGAACTCACTAGTATTTGGTGTCTTCACCGCCCTTCCTTGTTCTGACCACACCTTGTGTTTGATGGATCACGTAATGAGTTATATATCAGTGGCCAGTGTTTTGTTGTCAATTGTTTCTGATTCCACAGAGATTGTGCCCCTAGATTTAGTCTTATCTGGACATATTTATTCATCCAATCCAGTGGCACATACTTTCCCTCCGCCTATTTACGACCCCCGCTTGCATGCATCTAGGACGTTAGCTAGCCATTTTAAATTATGTCGCACGCACTTCCGCTCCCTTCCGAGACCGTTCTATGCTAGAGTTAGAGATTTGGGTTTAGTGTGGTCAGTCCACGAGCAGATGTCTACTGGATTCGTCAATAATTAAATACGGAGGAATGTCGACCCATCCATGGTTATGAAGAACTTCAGATTTGATGCTTTTCTTTCTGATTTTTATATACACGGGGTGTTTCACTTTATTTCAAGTTTCGGACTTTTACTGTACGTCTCTTTTCCACCTGAGTGGCTTTATTCATCGTTTCTCTCTCCCACTAAATGTTCTCTTGGGTTGGGGAGTGTTAGTTCTACCGTGTCTATTTTCCACGATGATTCCTCAGTTATTGCACCAGATGGTAAGATTACAGTTATTTTTCTTTTTCTTTACACCCTTTCGAGTTTCCTCAAAAGTTTTGTTGTTCCTATGTCTAATAGGTTCACATTACTGTGGGATGATTAAGCTACTATGACTTGGATTATGGGGCCAGATTTTCCTCTCGTTGCTGCTGCTTTCGTCTATTTTCCCCTCACGGGCCACTCATCAGTGATGAGTAATTTTGAGCAGCGGAGGATTGATGGCAACACCGTCCCACCAGTAGTTCAGTATTAAATTGCTGATACGGCTGTCGATCCGCAACATAGAGAGTTTGTTGATTGAGATGATCGTTGCCGCAAGCTTGAAGATGGGATTCTACTACAACATTCTTCACCAATGACGCGCCCGCTACATATTATGCATGTCGTCCGCCGTCGTCGTTTCCCTCATATAAATATATAATTATAAATTTAATATTTATAATAGTATATTTTTAAGCATTCTTATTTCTAAGCTTTTTTTATTTTAGAATTTTATTTTTTATGCATTTTATTTATGCGTTGTATTATTGTTATTTCATGTGTATGATGGGTGCTTATAACCATCTATTGTATTTCTATTTCATGAATGATGGAGATTGAGTGGTGTAGCCTAAATAAGGCCTTGTTGTTAATGATTTGATGAAGTTGAATGAATTAAAAAAAACAAACCTAATTCTTGCCTAAGAATATCTCCTCTCTCTTGCTCTCTCTCCTCAGCCTAGCCGCCGACCTCATCTCTCCCCTTCTCAAAATCCGGCCACACCATTTCCTCCTCCTCTTCTCCCCTCAAGACCACCACCCAAATCCTCTCTCTCCAAAAATCAAAAAGCAACCACCCTCTCTCGCTCAAAACCCGAGCAGCCCCTCCTTCCCTCCCTCCAAATCGCCGGCCCTCTCATCTCTCCCCTCTCTCCAAGCCGCCGCGTGCCACACAACCACCCTCCTCTCTTGCCTAGGACAAGCCACCGGCCACCCTCGTCTTCCACCTTAGAAGAGTTCGGCCATCTTCCTTCTACTTTGATAATATTTTGGCCATCACCTTTCCTCTCTTCTCCTTGAATATAGTCAGCCATCAAGGTTTCTCCCTCTCCTAGGGTTTTGCAAAGGAAAGCGGCTCGCATCTTCATTATCCGGTGCGTCTCCGTAGATTTGCGTGGAAATAAATCCAACCAACGTGGTCGTGTGCTTCCTCCACTCATCTTTGTGGATGGAATTCATGGGATTAGGTAATGAATTCTAAACCTCCTCTTGTGTGATTCTTCAGTACTATTATGAGATTTGGTGGATTAAAAGACTAGTGTTTAGTCTGGATTTATATTGAAATTAGTGCGTTAATTAAATCGGAATTGCAAGCATTTTTTTATCCAGACATTTTCGTATAACTTGGATCGGGTAGATTTCGTGAACGCTAGTAGAGATCGGGTTCATTACCCTAGATCCCTCCTTGAGTTCAAGAGAATTGGCCTACCTCGTATTAATTAATATGGGATTGATTTTGGACTTTGTTGAAATCGCTATTTTAGCCCGGATCTTCTCTTATTGGGATTGTGAATGATTGTTGATATTATTAATTTGATTAGAAAATTGTCCGGATCGTGTAGGTCCTATTCTCTTAAGCGAACATAACAATATAGCCCTTGTTTAAACTCTAAAAGTTGTAGCTCCCCTTTACATTATGCGTTGTTAAAGTTTGCGCAACTAATTGGTTAAATTCATCGTTAGTGTATTTAGAGAGACATTGCATGCTACGTATCCTATTTAATTATCTGAACGAAAGAAAGCGTAGTGATTATCCCGTCAGAACCATTGGCCTACATAAGCAACCCCATTTTCTGCTATCTTCCTATCGAGAGAATGTGAATTGTTACACAGGCACTCGCCCATGTGAGATGATAAGAAAGCACCACGTGTCCCCAATGTCGGGTGTCGGCCAATCAGGATAAAGGTAGAGTGTTTGAATCGTCTTACGGGCACTTTCCAACAAAACTAAGAGGTAGTGTGTGAATTATTGTTAGGGCACTATACAATAAAACTAAGGAAGAGTGTGTGAATTATCGTGCAGGCACTCTGCTGGGTTTTCTCGGCACATCGGAAGCACCAGAAAAGGACTTCAAGAAAACCCTAAAAGGAAGCATTGGATCTTATAAAAACTAGAAATCAAGGAATAAATAGGTGTACCTATGCGGAATCGCGTTGTTTTAGTTGATCGGGCTTTAAGAACATGTGCTTCTAAAACGAAATCAAAATTTGATAGTCTTTATTGTATATTTGCGCCAGATACAAATTCAGCAGCCAACGATCGATTTAGTTCCGAGAATCCAAAACTAGATGTACAACGTTACAGATATCTGCACTAATGCTTAAAAACTCCTTACTCTCATCGAATAGAAGCATGATGGAAGGATCTGGTTCTATATCCCTACAAATTGCTAAATTTGTTGCCTGAGAACATGACCAAAACTCTAGTTCCAGATCTGAAATGGAAACTGCCGCCATGGACTGGAGAAACGTCTCTCTCACAAAAAATCCCGAGTGAAAAGTGAACCATAAACTTGTACCCTGAATAATGTTCTCTTTAATTCAGGCCCTTAAGGTCCATAAGAAAGGGGATAAGGTGTATATGATATGTTTTGAACTAAGAGGGCTGACGACGAATATGAAAGATGTACCAGTGGTGCGGGCGAACGGTCCGAAGCATAGACGCAAGTAGAAAGAGAGGTCCTTGGCCACAAAGGGTAGACGCAACTAGAAAGAGAATCCTATTCGAAGGTGTTAAATGGTAGGCGAACAGTCCAAGAAGGGTAAACGCAACTAGAAAGAGAATCTTATTCAAAGGGGTTAAATGGTAGGCGAAGCTTATACTATGAAAATCTCTCTTTTTTCGAGCTCTTTTGAAAGCCCACAGTAGGCAATTTTTCTTCCACAGAGGGACGGAACATTCTTCGGCCTGCTGGTGGCCCCGTCACTCTGAAAAGAGATCTCGAGGAGCTTCATTCCATGGGCGGGCGCTCAATCATCCTTCTTTCAAAAAATGATGCGCTGCTTTTTGGAATCAGATGGTGACCGGTGTCAAAACAAAAGGAAGGTGGGGCAGAGGAATCGACGAAGAATCCAGGAAAGAGCGAAGGAAAAGCGAAGCGTGACGAGAATTAGAGACTCGAGATGTTAGAAGGTGCTAAATCAATGGGTGCCGGAGCAGCTACAATTGCTTCAGCGGGAGCAGCTGTCGGTATTGGAAACGTTTTCAGTTCTTTGATTCATTCCGTGGCGCGAAATCCATCATTGGCTAAACAATCATTTGGTTATGCAATTTTGGGCTTTGCTCTCACCGAAGCTATTGCATCGTTTGCCCCAATGATGGCGTCTCTGATCTCATTCGTCTTCCGATCGCAAAAAGGACGAAGTCTTTCTAGTGTTTTGATCAAAGTCAATCTCTCTTTGGGTTTCTTATATGCTTTTCGTCCTTTTTCTTTGAGTTGTGCCGTGGGCATTCGTACGATCTTAGTTATGGAAGGAAACAGGGGAGTTGGCTGATTAGTAATGTGTACCCCCGTAGGAAGAATTGCGCTCTTACAAAACAATTTAGCACATTCTAGCACCTCGCTTTACTATGGCGATATACATGCCCTAGAAACCTCAATAGTTCCACGCCTAACTGGTGGCATGCTAATCTAATTGCACAACCTCTTCCCCGTTATTAAGGGTATGATAAATCATTCCCTTGCTACTAGATTGTTTGGTTTCCTTCTGAATTGGTCTTGTCACTAGCAAATCATTATCACCTCTGCTATCTCTTTATTATATGTTATGGAAGCAACGTCCTTCTAGTCAGGTAAAGAAAGAATTCGGGGCTTAATAGTGTGCAAGTTGAGTCAGCTACTGAGGTTTTCTTTTCAATCCGAACATAATGAGTAGAAAAGCGGTACGAATACTATAAGCAAGAAAGTCGGGCTACTCAAGAAAACAAACTCCTCTTCAGGAATATGAAAGAGGGATAGATTGATCGCTAGGATCCAAGCCAGACAACTATCTTTCCTAATCAATTTTGAGTGAGAGTTTCATCTTCATGGGCAGGGAATAGGTCTGTAAGCCGAGACTGAGGCAGAGACATACGCAGGTGTAGATAGATATTTCAATACCCTTTTCAACAATCCAAGGAAAGTGAGACCCATGATCGCTCTGTTTCAGCCATTTTCGGTTCATATTCATTTCAAGGACTCCTACTAGCCAGCCAGTGCTCTTCCTTCTCCGTGTGATCCAAGACTCTCCTTCAGTCCCTTTTGTAGTTGTAGTTTCTCCTTACAGTCACTCCATTGATTGCAGAAGTCTACCTGAGCTCACCATTCTGAAGGAATGTTTCTTCCTTTGATCTTGGTTCCCAAGATCTTCGTCTTTAAGGCCCTTCCTTTCTCTCTCATGGGTGATAACCCATGGAATGACATAAAAGGCGCTTTAAACGCCTGTTTTCCTTAACAATCAAACTCGCGCTGTAGCACTCATTTCCCTTGGTCGAGGGCATTATGTCCCTCTCCCTCGGTTTCAAGCGCTTTTAGCGCCTATTTTAACAAGCTGATACCGCTTCGCGACGAAGAGGCATAGAAAAAGTGGCTGACTTTACGCTACGCGGCGAAGTGTCCGGATACCGCTTCGTAAGGCGAAGAAGGAAGAATCATAGGAATGAAAGCCTGACCCATGAGCTGCATCTCAATCAATTAGACGATCTGGATTTGAGGCTTGAAGTCAAAAAGTTCGCCTCTTTCTATATTCTATTCTATAGGTGAACGGAACCTTTTTTTCGAAGAAGCTCTTTCTCGTTGAGTCTTGATTGTTCCCCCTCGCCTAACCGGCTGCAATGAAAGCCGAAGAGTCTTTCTTGGGCTTTTTCCTGAAAAGTTACCGGTATTACGCCGACCTAGAGAAGTCAGCTTTTAGATCAAACTAGTACCGAGTGCCAAAACTATCTCTCAGACCCGTTACAGATTGGCTACAAAGAAACTCGTTGAGTTTAGAGTTCAGTTACAGGAGTTAGTAGAAACAGGGCTTGTTCGACCCATTTCATCACCACGGGGAGCCCGTGTTTTGTTTGTTAAAAAAAGAAGGATGGATCACAATAATTTTGCATAAACAACCAAGAACTCAACCGACTGACAGTGTGGAACACCAATCCTTTACCCTGGATCGACAAGCTATTAGATAAGTTGGTGAGAGTGCACTGGTTTTCTAAATTAGATTTGCATTTAGGATACTATCTGTAAGACCCTCTTTCTTTTGCTACGCTATCGGGTCTTATGCCCAGAACCGCCACTTTGCGGTGACCCCGACACACGGGAAGTTCATCACTACAAAACGTCGATTCTGCCAGCATTGACGATCATCGAAGAAATAATAGTATAAGTAAGGCTAGTAAAGTCCACAATCACATATAACATATGATAAAAGTCACAACAAAGTCGACATGATAATAAAGGTACAAAATATAAATGGGCTTATGCCCGGTGTTGATGCACGAAAATGGAAAGTGAGTCGAGCACCACCAGCTAACAGTTCGAGCGCAGGGGAATAGAAAGGGAAAGAGAGACTGCGAGTAGCAATCTACTAAGTAGGCGAGAGTAAGAAGAACATCAGGGCCATGAGCCACAGCAACAAAGACTTCGCCCGTCGCGTAGTGATGTAAAGGAAAAGGGGCGGACGAGCTTTCCTTTGATTGAAGAAGGGTTTGATTACAAGTGGAGTTAAGGAAAAGGGCAAGAGCTGAGCAAGCTGGAGTGCGCAAAGCCTGAGATTCGAGTCTGCAGCCTTTAACAAGTAGGCTCCTGGGCACAAGTCAGCGTGCTTTGGGTGCACCACCTCCCCCCTATTTATAGGATGTGGGCCTGCCCAAACGGGCAGGGCTAAAATAACCGAATGCCCGGGGTACAGGAGAACCGGGCAACGGTGATGGAAAGCAAAAAGAAATAACACGCCAGTCCGCGCAAAAGGGGCGGAATAGGATCGCGAGCTGGAGCTTCCATCTGCTGCTGCAATGCGGGATCCTGCTGGAGGATGGCGGCCTAGGTGGACTGATAGTTAGTCCGCCGAAGTGGATACAATCCAGATCCAAAGGCATGGCAAACTGGGCGGACGGAGCATTGAGTCTGCCACTGCGGGGATCAGCCTTGGGGCGGCTAAATGCTGCAGCTCTGCCGATCTTGGTGGACTGTCAAACCGAGTACTCCCATGACAAGCCAGGGACCTTGGAACTATGTCGAGGCATCGTCGGGCCAGGTGGATGATTGGGCCCGCGAACAGACTCTTACTGTGGTTGGTTCGGTGAGTCGATCGCCGCGGGCGTGCTACAGGAGGCAAGTGCACCTATCGCAAGTAGTACTCAATATTCGGGGGAATACCGAGGTCGTATTGTTCTCGGGGTCGTGTTGACTATTCTTACTCCTCCGGGAGGACTATTATTTTACTGAAAGAAAGGTGGATTTTTTTTAATTAAGTAAAGATGGAAAAAGTAAAGGAGCGAAAAAATGATTTAGAAAATATTCGATGAAGGGTTAACGCTCGGCATTGAATTAGATTAAGACTAAAACAATTTTTAATAATTATAGGACTTAGTTTTCAAATTAATAAAAGGCAACTTGGCCGTGGAGGTTCCACAAATGTGAGCACACTTATCTCTAGGAATATTGCTCACCTGAACGTTAAGACTATTCGACCGAACGTTAGTCCGACGAAGGATTCCTCTTAACGCCCGCTTTACGCTAAGAACCCCACTATTGGGTGGGGAACCCAATCCGGTAGAATTACGCTTGTCCTCTCTCGAGGGTATGCACGTAACTCTATTTACCCAGGGGTGATCGGTCCATATGCACGGCCTCTCGGCTAGCTAGCATATGGACTACGGAAATAGGGCCCACACATCGATATGTGGTCCTACGCGTCGTTAATCCGGGGTAAACCTTAAGTCCTTAAATTAAAATGAAGATAAAGAGCTTCAATTATTAGAAATCATTTTAAATGTCCCAATGCACTTCGATGCCGAGGCTAATAGCGATTAGCCACACATCGGTATGGGGACGGCTTTATAATTTAATGAGACGCGAGTTCGAAATAAACGCTAAATGATTATAAGAAGGGGACATAAGAAAAATAACAAACATTTAGAAAACTGAAAAGTTAGCTAAAACAAGAACTCACGCACACTCCAAATTATAAATAAAACAGAAACTAAGTTACACATAAAAGAAATTTGCATATTTAAAATCGCATGTCCCACTCAAACGAGTGGGAGCGGTAAATAAAAGCTGAAAATTGCAAGTCCTACTCAAACGAGTAGGACTGAAATGAAAGCGAGTCCTACTCAAATGAGTCGGAGAAAATAAATGCGATTATAGGGCTTTCTCAAATATTTACAGGGAGATAAAGATCGGTCCATTTAACTCAAGTGAGGAGGCGGAAAAATAAAGAAAGAAAATTACAAGTCCTACTCGAACGAGTAGGCGGGAAATAAAGTCCGTCCATTTAACTCAAGTGAGTAGGTGGAAAAATAAAGAAAGAAAATTACAAGTCCTACTCAAACGAGTAGGACTGAAAATGAAAACGATGCGCCATTTAACTCTTAACGAGTAGGTGGAAATAAATGCACACAAACACACACACTCCATATGAATTTCAAGAAATCATTAAAATTAACACCTACACTCACACACTCTACATAATTTGAACAAAGCATTAAAAGAAAGCATTAAAATTTAACACCTACACTCACACACTCTTCATAAATGAGGAAAGCAATAAAAAGTTATACTCATACACTCACACACACAAATTGAAAGCAAAATGAAAGTTACCTAAGAATTAAAACTTTTACTTTTTCAAGCTTAGGTTTTGCCAAAAACAAATAAAAAGAAGAAATTACAATTTTTAGAAGACAAAAGTTTTTCAAAACAAATTAAGAACCAAAGTTTTTGGAAAATTAAAATTACAAGATTTTCATTCTTATGTTTTCATGAAAGTGTTAAAAAGGTGAAAAAGAAAATGAAAAGAACAAAAAGAGGTTTTACAATCCTACAAAAAACCTAAGAAAAGAAAATAAAATTCACTTTCAAATCTCTTTTACAAATACATAAGTATGAAATAATAAACAAAAAAAATAATAAGGAAGAACATGTTGAAGATGAGATAACCATATCATACCATGCTTGGAAATTAAATCTACTACATAACCTATCATGAAGACAAATGAAAAACATTACTATTAAACATGTTACACTCATACACACACACACACTTTTCATAAAGAGAAAAACAAAGGTGAAACTAAGAATAAAATGAGAAGAAAAGTGGGCACAAGAGTTCATTCCAAAGCCAAATAAGAAGAGAAAATCTAACATTTTTATTGATTAAAGGAAACTATTACAAGCTATTACAAAGACAAAGCTAAAGCAAAAACAAACATGAAAGAAAAAGGGGAAAGAAATCTCCTTACATAGCAAGGAAATCACGGATGCAGCCCACAAAAACACACTAAAATGGCCCAAAAATCTGAACCCTTGGACCTTACAGAAATGGGCAATTTATAGGCAAAAAATTCTAAGTACACGCCCTCCGTCACGGGCGTGTAGGGAGGGGGAGGGCGTGTCACTACTATTCATGATGGCGGCCGGAGATTTGACAGGAAAGTTGACTTCGGGCAGAGTTCGCAGCTGTCACGCCCCAGGTCACGGGCGTGACGCTGGGCGTGTCGGGGAGGTAGAATCGGGCGCGGGTTGCGTCAAATGTCTTTGGCAGCATCTTGTCGGGCCAGTTGGTGAATTCACGCCCCATGTCACGGGCGTGACTCTGGGCGTGTCAGTTGGTGTCGACACTCGATGAATGTCGAGCGGAAAGTGTCGAGTTGAAATCGTTGAGCTGAGATCGAGTCACGCACTAGGTCACGGGCGTGACTCTGGGCGTGACGCGGGTTCGACGATCGTTGAACTGAATTCGTCGAGTGGAGGGGACACGGGCTTCTGTCACGCCACATGTTGGGTGACACGGGCGTGTTGCCCGGCGTGTCAAGCTTTTTTACTTCAGAAATCATCCGATTTCATGGGAAATGCAATGTCACGGCCCTGTCATGGGCGTGACCAAATTGACACGGGCGTGTACTGCCCAATTTTGGCAGATTTTGAAATTTTTCTGCAAAGTAAAAGAAAATAAGTTAGTAGTAAATTTACAAGAAGATGAGTATTTTATTGAACTAAAATAAGTAAAAAGGTCGAAAATAAATGAAAACGACTAAATTAATGTGCACAAAAATACGTATATTTACAATTCATCAAATACCCCCATACTTAGGCTTTTACAATTCCAGAGCAAAAGTTTGAGGTGAATCTATAAGGAATAAAAAAACTCTAAGTTTAACTACCGCTAAATCAATTATAAGAGAGATCGAAATAAATATACGGGGTGTAAGAGTTAAGTCCTAAAATTATGTAGATGATTTAAATCGCGCAAAAGTTTTGGCCAAAAGACTTCTTGATGCAATCAAATAGAAGACAACATTTGTAATGGTTAGATTAACGAAAATAGTTTGTAATTATAAGAACTCTAGCTTATACGAGTGCTACTGGAAATAATACAATTTACTAATTATGCTCTCAAAAAGATTTTTGAATTAATTCTAGAATCGTGTAATTGTCTAAGGGGGTAGTGGGTTTATGAAGAGGGTTTTGATATTTGAGGTGAGGTAATTTTTTCTCGAACCTCCATTTTTTTTCTTTTGGATTATCAGGAAAATGAAATCTTATTTTCCTAATATGATTTTTGTTTTTCAACTTCATAAAAATAAAATTAACCCAATGTATATTTGTAGGAGTAATGTATTTTTTCCTCTTACTTCATATATAATCTTTTTAAATTATTGGGTGCCTATGTTTACGGAATAAAATCTTATTCCCATTGACATAGGATCTTTTAAGGATAGAAAATTTTATCATGCCAAGTAGGTCATGATAAGGTTAGTGGATAAAGGAAAACTAGATTTTTAATCCTAAAAATTTTTGAGAGCAACCATAATAATTTGTACGTTCCAATTTTTTCAGAAAACTAAAAGTAAGTGTTGAAGTATTAGACCGGGCGGCTTAGCGGTCTGATCCAGCGGTTTGTTGACCGAGCGGCTTAGCGGTCTGATCCAGCGGTTTGCAGACCGGGCGGTCTATCGGTCTACCTCTGCGGCCTGTTTCATCCTGCTGAAGTTGCCGAGCGGTTATCCTGTCTATCTAACCGTGCGGCCTATGCGGTCTCCATTATTCTAGCCGCTCCGTATTGTAAATGTTTAGTCCCACATTGTTTGTATACTCTCTTTCTCTTCCCCTCCATTCTATATAAGGGAGGTCATACCTTTGTAAATGACATCTTTTTTGGATAATAAAATTTCAATTATTCAAAAGTTTATTCGCTTGTTCTCTACTTTTCGCCTCTTTTCGCTACTTTCTAACATGGTATCAGAGGGCACGGTCATTTCCTCCTGATTCTGTGCGCTCTCTGTTGCTCGCGGCTTGTTTTCCGCGTTCTGCGACTTGGTTCGCGACTTGCCTTCTCTTCTGTCCGCGCGGCTTGTTTCTATCCGCGCGGCTTGTTTCTGTCCGCTGCCCTGTTTGCGCGGCTTGCTTCTTCGTGGTTCTCTTCTCCTACTGCTCTTTGTCGCAGCGACCTGTTTCCTTGTCGCCGCGCTCCTTGGTCGTTCTTGCCGCTCCGACTTCCTAGTCGTTGTGGTCGGTCCCTGTCCGCGAGTGTTGTCCCTCTACTCGCGGTTCGCTGTTGTGATCTGCCTGACCGTGCGGGTTGTTCCTTTCCCACCCGCATCTTGGTCGCGGTCACCAGCTCTTCTCCTCTTTTTTGTTCGCTCGGCCTTTTCAGTCCGCGTGACTTCTTCCCCGCTGTGCCTTTGACCGCCTTCTAGCAGCTGCTGTGATCTGCCTGACCGTGCGGGTTGTACCTTTCTTACCCGCATCTTGGTCGCGGTCACCTGCTCTTCTCCTCTCTTCTGTTCGCTCAACCTTTTTCAGTCCGTGCGACCTCTTCCCCGCTGTGCCTTTGCCTCTTTCTAGCCGCCACTGTTCGCGCGGCTTCTTCTGTTTTCTAACCGCTACTGTTCGCGCGGCTTCTTCTGCTTGCCGGGTCCTATGACTACCTCCGGTCTCACCACTACTCCTGCAGCTCCTTCTCCTCCTCCTCCTTCGGGCAACCTTGGCACCCTTTCCAAGCTTGTTGGCTCCAACTATCCCGATTGGAGCATTTCTTTCACCTTTCTCCTTCGTTCTCAACGCAAGCGTCATCACCTCACCGATGACCCTCCTCCTCGCACCTCTCCTGAGTTTGATGACTGGGATGCGAGTGATGCTCTTGTTCGCACCTGGCTGGCCAACAGCCTTTCTGATGAGTGCCTTCCCGTCATTCGCCATGATGAGACGGTCAAGGCCGCCTGGCTTCACCTCGCTGCTCTCTATTCGAAGGGGGGCCAGACGTCCCGCATTTATACTCTCTATGCGGACCTCTTCGCCCGCCCTTCCATGTCACCGGCTGCGGCCTATCAGCAGGTTCAGGCTCTTGGTGCTGAAATCCTCCAGAATCGCCCCTTCTCCGCGGACTTGGCAGACCAGCACAAACACTTCCAGGAACTCCTGCTTGTTTGTTATCTTCTTCGTCTTCCCGACTCTTATGATATGATCCGCCAGCAGATCTTGGGTGAGGCGGAATCTCCTACTTTGGATGCCACCGCGGCTCGCATTGCCGCCGTTACTTCGCTCCTCCAGCGGCCTCTGTTTGCCTCCCCCCCTTCCCAGGACTCCTTTGCTCACCAAGCTCAGCGGGGGGGCCCCAGTGGCCGTGGCTCCTCTGGCGGCCGAAGTTCCTCCCGGTTCCTCTTCTCTCACTGTGGTCGTACTGGCCATACTGTTGACCGCTGCTGGCAGAAACATCCTCATCTTCGCCCTTCCGGTGATGCTCCTTCGGCCTCCGCCTCTTCTAGGCCGTCTGCCTCTGTGGCCACGACGTCAGGTAGTGCCCACGTCGTTACCCAAGGTAAATGACTGATTGACTCCAGTGCCACCAATCATATGACGGGCAACCCTCATTGCTTCTCCCGTCTTGAGACCCATGACCGCTTACCTCCAGTTCGTGTGGCGGATGGTTCCCCGTCCCCGGTTCATGGGACGGGCATGGTTCAACTCACTCCATCGCTTTGCTTGGAGGATACCCTCTATGTCCCGAAGTTCCCGTGCAATTTGTTATCAGTCACTACTTTATGCCGGCAACTTCAGTGCTCCGTTTTATTCACCTCCACTACTTTTTCTTTTCAGGACCCGAGGACCCAGCGGACGATTGCTACTGGGACTGAGAGCGGCGGCCTCTACTTCCTCGACGATGTTTCCGCTCTTTCTGCCTACTCCTCCTCCACCGATCTCCTTCAGTGGCATCTTCGTCTTGGACATCCTCCTCCTCGGCTTATTCGTCAGCTTCTGCCCCACTTACCTCCTACCGGTTCTCCGCTCAACTGTGATGCATGTCAGCTTGGCAAACATCATCGCTCCTCTTTCCCTCCGAAGCAAGGCCGTGGCTCCTCTCGCATGTTTGATCTTATTCATTCTGATGTATGGGGTCCTGCTCCTACCCTTACAGTTGGTCGGGGCAGTTCCTATTTTGTTACTTTTATCGATGATTTTACTCGATGTACCTGGGTGTATCTATTAAAAGATCGCTCTGAACTATTTTCTGTTTGGCAATCCTTTTACTTTATGATTAAGACTCAATTTGCTATTTCCATTAAAGTCTTACGTTCTGATAATGCAAAGGAGTATCTAAATCATGAGTTCTCCACGTTCTTTCACAAACATGGCCTCCTTCATCAAACATCTTGTGTTTACACCTCCCAACAGAATGGGGTGGCGGAGCGTAAAAACCGTCACCTGCTTGATGTTGCGCGTACTCTCATGATGCAGATGCACGTCCCTCGCTCCTACTGGGGCTACGCCGTGCTCCTCGCTTGCTATCTCATTAATCGCCTTCCCTCCACGGTCCTCCACGGCCAGACTCCCTTCTCCCTTCTCTACCACCACCAGGAACCTTTTCCTCTTCCTCTCCGTGTCTTTGGCTGTACGGCCTTTGTTCACGCTCCCTCCGCCACCCGCGACAAGCTTTCCCCCCGTTCCACCAAGTGCGTCTTTTTGGGGTATTCTACCACTCAAAAAGGCTATTGCTGCTTTGACCCCCTTCTCCGCAAGCAGTTTGTTTCCGCCGATGTGACTTTTTTCGAAAATGCTTCCTATTTCTCTCCTTCCTCTTCTCTTCCTTCTCTTCCTTCTGATATCTCCGTTCCTTCCACACCTCTCCACGTTTTCCCACCTTCGTCTCCTCCTCCACCCACTCCTTCCCAGTCCGTCTCCCCACCCACCCCTCCACCCTCCTCTCCGCTGCCGTCTCTCTCTAGTCCCGGGCCAGCCTTCTCCGCCACGGACGCTCCGGTCGCTGACGCTCCCGTCGCCGACGCTCCCGTTGACCTGGATGTTCCCATTGCCCTTTGCAAAGGGGTGCGGGCGTGTACTCAACACCCGCTCACGGCTGTTGTTTCTTATGATCAGCTTTCTCCTTCTCGCAGGTGTTTTGCCTTGGCTATCTCTGCTACTTCTACTCCCGGTACCTACCAGGAGGCTCTCGCTCTCCCTCATTGGAAGTCTGCCATGGATGAGGAGATGGCCACTCTTACTGAACGGGGTACCTGGACCCTGGTTCCTCCTCCCGTGGGCACTGATGTGGTTGGCTGTCGATGGGTATTCGTTGTGAAGTTTCGCCCCGACGGTACTGTGGATCGCTACAAATCCCGGCTGGTGGCCAAGGGCTTTACTCAGACTTATGGCGTTGATTACTTTGATACCTTCTCTCCGGTTGCTCGCCTCAGCACCATCCGGGTTCTCTTTTCTGTGGCTGTTAACCAGGCTTGGGCTATTTCCCAGCTTGATGTGAAGAATGCCTTTCTCTATGGCGATCTTTAGGAGGACGTTTATATGGAGCAACCTCCTGGGTATGTTGCTCAGGGGGAGACACGTGTCTGTCATTTGAAGAAGGCCATTTATGACCTAAAGCAGAGCCCTCGGGCATGGTTCGAAAAATTCAGTGGTATTGTGGCTACCATCGGCTTTCAAAGGAGTTCGGCCGATCACTCCTTGTTCATTCGCAAAACGGCCTCGGGACTGGTGGTTTTGGTCGTATATGTGAATGATATTCTCCTTACCGGCGATGACCGAGATGGGGTGGACTTGACAAAGAAGCACCTCCGTCAGCACTTGGTCACGAAGGATACGGGCTCCCCAAAATACTTTTTGGGGATAGAAATCTCTCGGAAACTTGACTCCTTGGTTCTCTCTCAACGGAAGTATGCCCTTGATCTTCTTCGAGAAGCAGGCTTGACAGGTGCCAAACCAGCTCGTTTTCCCATGGCTGTTGGAGAAGACAAAACGTGGACGGATGATTCGCCTCTTCTATCTGATGTCACACGGTACAGACGTTTGGTAGGCAAACTCATCTATCTCACGGTGACTAGACCCGACATCGCCTACGTTGTAGGCAAGGTCAGTCAGTTTATGCAAGCTCCCAGGGAGTGTCATCTTCAGTCCGCCCTGAAGATTTTAGAGTATATCAAAGCAGCACCGGGCAGAGGGTTACTCTTTCAGAAGAATGGCCATCTGAGGGTTGAGGCCTACTCAGATTCAAGTTATGCGGATGACAAAGGCGATCAGAAATCCACATCAGGTTTTTGTACCTTTGTTGGAGGTAATCTCGTGAGTTGGAAGAGCAAGAAACAGTCTGTTGTTTCCAGATCCAGTGCCGAAGCAGAATACCGGAGTATGGCGTCAACCACGTGTGAGTTAAAGTGGTTGCGCGCTCTCATGCTTGACCTGGGCGAGGTATATGACTGTCCTCTCCCTATGTTCTGTGACAACAAAGCCGCTATACACATATCCAGAAATCCGGTCTTCCATGAGAGAACGAAGCATATAGAGGTTGACTGTCACTTCATTCGGGAAGAGATTTTGAAGAAACAGATTTGTACTCCTTTTGTCACCTCTGACAAGGAGTTGGCAGATATCTTCACCAAGCCGGTTTCTACTTCCTTCTTCCGCATCTGTGACAAGCTGGGCATGATTGATATCTATGCTCCAGCTTGAGGGGGAGTGTTGAAGTATTAGACCAGGCGGCTTAGCGGTCTGATCCAGCGATTTGTTGACCGAGCGGCTTAGCGGTCTGATCCAGCGGTTTGCAGACCGGGCGGTCTATCGGTCTACCTCTGCGGCCTGTTTCATCCTGCTGAAGTTGCCGAGCGGTTATCCTGTCTATCTAACCGCGCGGCCTATGCGGTCTCCATTATTCTAGCCGCTCCGTATTGTAAATGTTTAGTCCCACATTGTTTGTATACTCTCTTTCTCTTCCCCTCCATTCTATATAAGGGAGGTCATACCTTTGTAAATGACATCTTTTTTGGATAATAAAATTTCAATTATTCAAAAGTTTATTCGCTTGTTCTCTACTTTTCGCCTCTTTTCGCTACTTTCTAACAGTAAGTATAATTGAATTCTATAGTCGTTATTTCCTAACATAATACATGTGCTCCTATCAATGAAAAATTAGAAGTAGTGCCTAAAACGAGTTCGCTATTTTTAACAAAGTATAATGAATTCTTTAAAACTTAACCCCGGATATTTAAATTTCTCAATCAATAATTAACAAACGGGTAGTGAACAAAGAATTAATCAAATTCACATATAAATAAACTCAAAACTGAATTTTTGGATAGCAGAAAAGTTAAGGATAGACTATTTGATTTATTTGTTTCAAAACATTTTTTTTTATTTTTATAGTTTTTATCATCATTTTTTTTGTTTTTCATTTATTATCTTTTTTTTGTATTTTAGTTTTGTTTTACTTAATTTTTTTTGAAAATTTTTTATTTTACACATAAAAAGAACAAATAAAGAGAGTATTTTACTTTTTTTTTAACAAACAAAGTGAACTATTATCAAGTTTTTTTTGTTTTTATATTTTTTTTAGAGAATTTTCATTCTATGTACAAAATAAGGGAGAAAATGAGAGGTTTTACAAGAATGAGGAAGTGGGAGAGAGAACAGAGTATGTACAAAAACTATTTACAAAGTGAAACTAAATATACTTTTTTTGTTTTGTTGTTTTTTTAATTTGTTTTTTAGTTTTTGGAAAAAAGAAAGAAAGAGAAATTTTTTTTGGATTTTTCATTTTAAATTTTTTCCTTTTAAGATGTTTTTTTTCATTTTAAGATGTTTTTTTATTTTTTTCATTTTAAGATGTTTTTTTATTTTTTTTTGTTTTTGTTTTTATATGTATTTTTTTTTTGTATTTTTGAAATGCAGAAAAAATTGAAGTGCAGAAAGTATAGCACGAAAATACCCCCATACTTAAGTCAAACATTGTCCCCAATGTTGTAACGTAAGTATCCGGAACAAAAATTAAATAAAATGCGATATATACAAAAGTAAAGAGAGGGGGGGTAGAAATGTCCCTGAAACGCATTTGGGGAAGTCCAATCAGAAACCCTGCGTTTATTAGAAAAAAACAGCAAAGGTAATAAGGAAAGAGCGAGAAAGATAAGTGAGGGGTGCCTCCCAAGAGCGCTTTGTTTATAGTCGTGTAGCTTGACTATTTTGGCGGAGTTATAGATCAAGGAGGGTTATGGTTTCGTAATGCTCGATCACTGGGTCGCCCGCGATGTATAACTTAAGCCGATGACCGTTTACTTTAAACGAACCTCTTTCCGGGTGGGAGACGAGTACGGTCCCATATGGAAAGACTTCTTCAACTAAGAAGGGACCAGACCATCTAGATTTTAGTTTACCCGGAAAAAGCTTAAGGCGTGAATTATAAAGAAGGACAAGATCGCCCGGAGAAAATATTTTCGGGGACTTTAAATTTCGATCGTGATATAACTTAGAACGCTCCTTATAGAATTTATTGCTCTTGTAAGCGTTCGCACGCCATTCATCGAGCTCGTTTAGTTGCAGTTTTCTATTCTGAGCGGCTAAGTTGGAGTCAAGGTTTAAGAGTTTTAAAGCCCAAAGAGCGCAATGCTCTAATTCTACGGGTAAATGACACGCTTTGTCGTAAACTAACCGGAACGGCGTACAACCAATTGCGGTTTTGTATGCCGTCCGATACGCCCACAATGCGTCGTCGAGTTTAACGGACCAATCTTTCCTATTTAATGAAACGGTTTTTTCTAAAATTCGATTAACGACAAGCTTGTGCGTGACTCCGTATTTAGCTAATGTCTTAGACATAAGAGCATTACAGAAATGCATTCCCCTATCATAAATAATTGCGCGAGACGTGCCGAAGTGAGAAAATAGTTTTTAAAGAAATGTAACGACGACTCGCGCATTGTTTGTGGGGAGAGCTTGCGCTTCCGCCCACCTTGATACGTAGTCGACCGCCACTAAAATATACATATTTTTGAAAGATGGAAGTAGGGGGCCAACAAAATCTATGCCCCACAAATCGAAGACTTCGCACTCTAAAAACATATTTTGGGGCATCTCGTCGTGATGAGAGATGTTACCCGACCGTTGACAGCTATCGCATGCGCGCATAAAATTATGCTCGTCTTTGAAGAGAGTGGGCCAAAAGTAGCCCGCCTCTAGCGCCTTCCGAGCGGTCCGGTTGGCTTGATAATGCCCCACGGCTGGACCCTCGTGGCAGTGCTTAAGAATTTGCAAGAACTCCACACCCGCAACGCATCTTCGGACCGCTTGGTCCGCGCAGATACGAAAAAGAAATGGGTCCTCCCAAAAGAAATTTTTCAAGTCAGAAAAGAATTTCTTCTTTTGATGACTTGAAAACTCTTTTGGAAGCACCCGCGGTACTAAGTAATTTGCAAAGTCTGCGAACCAAGGCAAAGATGACGAAGAACTATGAATGGCAAGGAGGCGTTCCTCGGGGAATCTGTCATTTATTTCAGATTCGATGAGCGCTTTCGCACCCGGATTTTCTAAACGGGAGAGGTGGTCTGCCGCTAGATTTTCGCTCCCCGCTTATCTCGGATCTCCAAATCAAACTCTTGTAGGAGGAGAATCCATCAAAGAAGGCGGGGCTTCGCGTCATTTTTAGCTAATAAATATTTAAGCGCGGAGTGATCGGTAAAAATGATAACTTTAGATAGCGTTATATACGAGCGAAACTTATCAAAAGCGAAAACGACGGCTAAGGGTTCCTTTTCCGTTGTCGTGTAATTTACTTGTGCGGAAGTGAGCGTCTTGCTAGCGTAATAAATAAGACGAAAATGTTTTTCTACGCGTTGGCCAAGAACGGCACCTAAGGCAATATCACTAGCGTCGCACATAATTTCGAACGGAAGGGACCAATTAGGGGCCACTAAAATTGGTGAAGTGATAAGTTTTTGTTTTATTAAATTAAAGGCAGACTCACATTCGCTACTAAAGATGAAACGTGATTCCTTTTCCAAGAGGTGAGTAAGCGGCTTTGTTATTTTTGAAAAGTCTTGAATGAAGCGTCGATAAAAGCCCGCATGGCCTAAGAAACTCCTAATAGATTTTAAGTTTGTTGGATGCGGAAGTTTTTCTATAATTTCTATCTTGGCCTTATCCACCTCTATCCCCTTAGACGAAATCATATGGCCGAGGACCAAACATCCTCGAACCATAAAGTTGCATTTTTCTCAATTTAATACAAGGCTTGTGTCCTCGCACCGTTGAAGGAAACGATCTAAATTGTGAAGGCAATCGGGAAAAGAGCGTCCGAAAATAGAAAAGTCATCCATAAAGACTTCCATAATGTCTTCCACTAGCTTGCCAAAGATCGCTAGCATACATCTTTGGAATGTAGCTGGTGCATTGCAGAGTCCAAATGGCATTCTTCGATATGCGAAGGTGCCAAACGGGCAAGTAAAAGTTGTTTTCTCTTGATCATCGGGGGAAATGGGGATTTGAAAAAACCCCGATAAACCATCAAGAAAACAATAATACGGATGACCGGATAAACGCTCTAAAATCTGGTCTAGAAATGGCAGAGGGAAATGGTCCTTGCGGGTGGCATCATTAAGTTTCCTATAATTGATGCACACTCGCCAACCCGTAACAGTACGAGTTGGGACGAGCTCGTTATGCTCATTCGCCACTACGGTAAGACATCCCTTCTTGGGCACGACATGCACGGGACTAACCCATGCACTGTCCGAAATAGGGTAGATAATCCCCGCATCTAATAACTTAATAATTTCGGCTTTAACGACGTCTTTCATGTTTGGGTTAAGACGCCACTGCGGCTGAATCGTTTTGCGACAATTATCGTTAAGAAAAATCTTATGGGTGCAAAAGGAGGGGCTAATCCCCTTTAAGTCAGAGATTTGCCACGAAATTGCGTGGCGATGTTTAAATAAAACTTCCAATAAATCGGAAGTCTCCGAATCACTCAAGTCCGAAGAAATGATAACGGGAAGCGTATCGCCTTTTCCCAAAAAAGCGTATTTGAGCGATGCGGGTAAGGGTTTGAGGTCTAGGATGGGCGGTTCTTCTAGGGAGGTTTTAATTCCTATGTCTTTCTTACCAATTGGTTCAAAAGGCAAGTCTAAAGAAGTATCCTCATCGCATTTAAAATTTTCGAGCACATAAATATCGTCGTTTAAAAATACCGACTCGAAAACGGAGGAAGAACGATCTCCGAAAAAGTTATCTAAAGAATAGCAGAAATCATCGCTCGATGACAAATTGTCCATCGAGGGATTAATAGAGAAAGTAACCCGATCATCGCCTACTCGGAGGAGAAGACTACCATTACTAACATCTATTAGTGCGTGGGAGGTGGCGAGAAAAGGGCGACCGAGTATTATTGGTACCTCGGCATCCTCCTCGATATCTAAGATGACGAAGTCTACCGGGAAGGTAAACTTGTCGACTCGGACAAGGACGTCCTCCACTACCCCGATAGGGAACTTAACCGAGCGATCCGCTAATTGGATGCGCATATTCGTAGGACTAGGAGTACCCAAACCTAAACGTGAAAAGAGCGAGAACGGCATCAGATTAATGCTAGCCCCTAAATCAGCTAAGGCGTACTTTACTAATATATCGCCAAAAAGGCACGGGATGGAAAACCGTCCCGGGTCGTTTTGTTTTGTGGGCAATTTATTAGTAAGGGCCGCCGAGCAGACAGCGTTGAGAGATACATGCAAAATATCCTCTAATTTACGTTTATTAGAAAGTAGTTCTTTTAAAAATTCGCATATTTGGGCATTTGCGAGATAGCCTCGCAAAAAAGAACATTAATGTGCATTTGTTTTAATAATAAAATAAAATTTTCACATTGCGCGTCCTTACGCTCGTTATCTAACTTATGCGGATATGGAAGGGCCTTGTTTAAAATAATTTTTTCTTTTATAATTGGTAAAGGCGGCGTAAGCGAAGAAAGGGGAAGAGGGGTCGGAGGTGAAATATGTACCTGAGGGTCGGTCCGTTTTGGATCGACCAACTCCTTTCCGCTACGGAGGGTTATAGCATTGGCGTTCTCCCGCGGATTGGGCTCCGTGTTTCGCGGCAGTGCCCCGAGCGCGCGCTCGGACATCATCCTCGCCAGCTGTCCAACCTATTGTTCGAGAGTTTTTAGCGATCCGGTGATGTTCCGGATATTTGACTCGTTGGACGCAATATACTTCGAAAACTTTTCCTCCATCGGGGAGGGTTTCGGAAGAGGAGGAGGAAGAAATCTGGGCGCATAAGAAATAGGGGGACGTTGAGCATTATTCGGGTTGCTGCATGAGAAGTTGGGTTGATTCCTCCAACCCGAATTATAGTTATTACTATAAGGGTTGTTGTTGGGGTTGAAGGGAGGACGACCCGAATTTCCCATGAAGTCCACGAACTCTTCAGCCACGCAGACGTTAGGGGGAATAAAACAAGACGGAGTGGAGGAGGCAGCAGACATCTCCGCCACCTGCTTTGTTAACCTTTCAACTTGAAGGGTCAAGAGAGCAGTGGCATCCACTTCAAAAAGACCAGCCGCCGGCTTTGGGCGTCCCCGCGGGACGTTCCATTAATAGGCGTTCATAGCCATCTCTTCGAAGAAAGCCTAGGCGGCCTCGGGGGTTTTATTGTTTAGAGTACCCCCGGCAGCCGCGTCAATCATTTGACGCGTCTGGAAATTCAGCCCATTATAAAAAATTTGAACTTGCAACCACGTTGGCTGCGCGTGGTGCGGGCACCAGCGGAGGAATTCCTTAAACCGTTCCCAAGTCTCGTATAGAGACTCAGGATCGTTTTGCACAAACGAAGAAATGTCCGCCCGCAACTTTGCAGTTTTTGCGGGCGGAAAGTACTTCGTTAGGAACCGTTCCGTCAACTCAGCCCACGTGGTGATACATCCTCGCGGGAGGGCATTCAACCACGCCTTGGCTTCGGACTTAAGGGAAAAAGGAAATAAGCGCAAATGAATGGCATCATCAGTGACGCCATTAATCTTGAAGGTGTCGCATATCTCCAAGAAATTGGACAAGTGGACATTCGGGTCCTCATCCGGCACTCCATCGAACTGCACGGCGTTTTGGACCATTTGAATGACACTCGACTTTATTTCGAAATTATTATTCGCCACCGTAGGGCGAACAATACTCGACCCAGAATCATCCAGGTTAGGCCGGGCGTAATAAGACATAGTACGCTCTGCCGCCGGGGGAAGGTTAGGCGCGACCATAACTACAACAGTGGGTTCTCCGATAGATTCCTCGGGATCTAAAGAAGGATTTCGGCGTTGAGATCGAATACGCGCAAGAGATCGTTCGATCTCAGGGTCGAAGTCAAAATCTTCAGACTCGGAGGGTTGTCCACGGGTCATACACCCAAACAAAAATAAGACAAAATAAACTTCTCTTTTTGTTTTTAAAATAAAGTTTTTAGTTTTTTTATAGAAAATAAGTAAAAGTAATAGACTTTGGAATTCGAAATAGCAACTCGAAAAGAGGTTCCCCGACAATGGCGCCAAAAACTTGATTGGGCCCGCGAACAGACTCTTACTGTGGTTGGTTCGGTGAGTCGATCGCCGCGGGCGTGCTACAGGAGGCAAGTGCACCTATCGCAAGTAGTACTCGATATTCGGGGGAATACCGAGGTCGTATTATTCTCGGGGTCGTGTTCACTATTCTTACTCCTCCGGGAGGACTATTATTTTACTGAAATAAAGGTGGATTTTTTTTAATTAAGTAAAGACGGAAAAAGTAAAGGAGCGAAAAAACGATTTAGAAAATATTCGATGAAGGGTTAACGCTCGGCATCGAATCGGATTAAGACTAAAACAATTTTTAATAATTATAGGACTTAGTTTTCAAATTAATAAAAGGCAACTTGGCCGTGGAGGTTCCACAAATGTGAGCGCACTTATCTCTAGGAATATTGCTCACCTGAACATTAAGACTATTCAACCGAACGTTAGTCCGACGAAGGATTCCTCTTAACGCCCGCTTTACGCTAAGAACCCCGCTATTGGGTGGGGAACCCAATCCGGTAGAATTACGCTTGTCCTCTCTCGAGGGTATGCACGCAACTCTATTTACCCAGGGGTGATCGGTCCATATGCACGGCCTCTCGGCTATCTAGCATATGGACCACGGAAATAGGGCCCACACATCGATATGTGGTCCTATGCGTCGTTAACCCAGGGTAAACCTTAAGTCCTTAAATTAAAATGAAGATAAAGAGCTTCAATTATTAGAAATCATTTTAAATGTCCCAATGCTCTTCGATGCCAAGGCTAATAGCGATTAACCACACATCGGTATGGGGACGGCTTTATAATTTAATGAGGCGCGAGTTCGAAATAAACGCTAAATGATTATAAGAAGGGGACATAAGAAAAATAACAAACATTTAGAAAACTGAAAAGTTAGCTAAAACAAGAACTCACGCACACTCCAAATTATAAATTAAACAGAAACTAAGTTACACATAAAAGAAATTTGCATATTTAAAATTGCATGTCCCACTCAAACGAGTGGGGGCGGTAAATAAAAGCTGAAAATTGCAAGTCCTACTCAAACGAGTAGGACTAAAATGAAAGCGAGTCCTACTCAAATGAGTAGGAGAAAATAAATGCGATTACAGGGCTTTCTCAAATATTTACAGGAAGATAAAGATCCGTCCATTTAATTCAATTGAGTAGGCGAAAAAATAAAGAAAGAAAATTACAAGTCCTACTCGAACGAGTAGGCGGAAATAAAGTCCGTCCATTTAACTCAAGTGAGTATGCGGAAAAATAAAGAAAGAAAATTACAAGTCCTACTCAAACAAGTAGGACTGAAAATGAAAACGATGCGTCATTTAACTCTTAACGAGTAGGTGGAAATAAATGCACACAAACACACACACTCCATATGAATTTCAAGAAATCATTAAAATTAACACCTACACTCACACACTCTACATAATTTGAACAAAGCATTAAAAGAAAGCATTAAAATTTAACACCTACACTCACACACTCTTCATAAATGAGGAAAGCAATAAAAAGTTATACTCATACACTCACACACACAAATTGAAAGCAAAATGAAAGTTACCTAAGAATTAAAACTTTTACTTTTTCAAGCTTAGGTTTTGCCAAAAACAAATAAAAAGAAGAAATTACAATTTTTAGAAGACAAAAGTTTTTCAAAACAAATTAAGAACCAAAGTTTTTGGAAAATTAAAATTACAAGATTTTCATTCTTATGTTTTCATGAAAGTGATAAAAAAGTGAAAAAGAAAATGAAAAGAACAAAAAGAGGTTTTACAATACTACAAAACACCTAAGAAAAGAAAATAAAATTCACTTTCAAATCTCTTTTACAAATACATAAGTATGAAATAATAAACAAAAAAAACAATAAGGAAGAACATGTTGAAGATGAGATAACCATATCATACCATGCTTGGAAATTAAATCTACTACAAAACCTATCATGAAGACAAATGAAAAACATTACTATTAAACATGTTACACTCATACACACACACACACTTTTCATAAAGAGTAAAACAAAGGTGAAACTAAGAATAAAATGAGAAGAAAAGTGGGCACAAGAGTTCATTCCAAAGCCAAATAAGAAGAGAAAATCTAACATTTTTATTGATTAAAGGAAACTATTACAAGCTATTACAAAGACAAAGCTATAACAAAAACAAACATGAAAGAAAAAGGGGGAAGAAATCTCCTTATATAGCAAGGAAATCATGGATGTAGCCCACAAAAACACACTAAAATGGCCCAAAAATCTGAACCCTTGGACCTTACAGAAATGGGCAATTTATAGGCAAAAAATTCTAAGTACACGCCCTCCGTCACGGGCGTGTAGGGGGGGCGTGTCACTACTATTCATGATGGCAGCCGGAGATTTGACAGGAAAGTTGACTTCGGACAGAGTTCGCAGTTATCACGCCCCAGGTCACGAGCGTGACGCTGGGCGTGTCGGGGAGGTAGAACCGGGAGCGGGTTGCGTCAAAAGTCTTCGGCAGCATCTTATCGGGCCAGTTGGTGAAGTCACGCCCCATGTCACGGGCGTGACTCTGGGTGTGTCAGTTGGTGTCAACACTCGACGAATGTCGAGCGGAAAGTGTCGAGTTGAAATCGTTGAGCTGAGATCGAGTCACGCACTAGGTAACGGGCGTGACGCGGGTTCGACGATCGTTGAACTGAATTCATCGAGTGGAGGGGACACGGGCTGCTGTCACGCCACATGTTGGGTGACACGGGCGTGTCGCCAGGCGTGTCAAGCTTTTTACTTCAGAAATCATCCGATTTCACGGGAAATGCAATGTCACGGCCCTATCACGGGCGTGTACTGCCCAATTTTGGCAGATTTTGAAATTTTTCTGCAAAATAAAAGAAAACAAGTTAGTAGTAAATTTACAAGAAGAGGAGTATTTTATTGAACAAAAATAAGTAAAAATGTCGAAAATAAATGAAAACGACTAAATTAATGTGCACAAAAATACGTATATTTACAATTCATCAGTGGACTGCCAAATTGAGTCCGCGGATAATGAAGTAGGTGACCTTGGAACCTTGTACGCGTTCCAGACTGAGGGGTTAACATAATCCCGCAATATTTTTAAGTTTCAAGAAAATTTCGAAATTGTTTGCTTAACCGCCGAGTCCGCAAATCTCATTAATGATGTCAGTGCTATAAATATTGCAAGAGGGGATGGATTCGTCAAACGTTTCAACGACACGGGGCGTTATTCACCTCTTGCGGTCTCAACTTTGCAGTACGGCATGATGAGACTCTGCTCTTTCTTCATAAGCCTTACTGCAAAGAGTAAAAAAACCAATAACTCCAATGATAACTAATAAAGTGATAAAGAGAGTGACGAGAGGGGATCCTGTCTGCTCTACTGGAGAGAGTTCACATAGCAAGAAGCCTGCTGAGGAAGCAGCCCACCATGCTGATGTGCATGTGCGCGAGAAGGAGGACGCCTCCGCATCTCACACTAAACAGCCGTCAAAAAGTGCGGATAAGACATTAAATCTGTCAGACACTGCCCACACTCAGAAAACTGCAATCTCGGCGGACATGGTTTGCGCAAATAACGAAACCGAAGTGTCATCCCCAACTCCCAGCTACCCATTGTTAACCTTGATGAAGATAGGCAGTCTGCGGGAGAAGAAGTTGAGGAAGGCGTGCCTTTAAAGGCATTGGTTGCTGCAAACCTTGAGACAGTCCGCGAGAGCCAGCCAGATTTAGGGAAGGCTGCCGCAAACTCTATTGAGAAAAAGTCCCCTTCTGTAAAGAAGAGGAAGTGGGACAAGTCCACTGTGGCCGAGCGGGTTGAAAAGAAGCTGCTGGCGATGAACGAGAAATATATCTCCGTGCGGACTGGAGATGCGAACTTGCAGCACAGGCCGCGTGAAAAAGAAGATCCTGAAAGCGACCTAGTTACACTGGAGGCTTAAGTCCAGGGAGACAATTCCCTCTCCATGATCTGTTTGTCCACTGAAGTCATACTAAATTCCATAGAGGTCGAACTGCTTGATCTCATCAACAAATCCTTGCTGGATGTGCTGCTTCCTGAGGAAGAAATCTTGGGAGTTAAGATCAGTGAGCTCCCCCCTTTATCCACTGCTGAATAAAAAGAGAAGGAAAAACTAAAAGAGAAGATCGCCGAGCAGAAGAAGCAGATCGCCGAGCAGAAGAAGCAGATCGCCGCCCATATTGGCCACGGTTGAGGCGGCCTCGAAGAAGGCCGTGGCGGACAAAGAAGCTGAAGATCTGCGGACTGCTGCAAAGCTACTGCAGACAGGTAACCTCCAACCGGCGACTAAATACTTTAAGCGTTAGTGGCATTATAGGTCGCCACAGCGGAAGTTAAGGCCAATCAAGATCGTCACCGAGACCGATGACATTGTTATTTCCACAAGATCTATGGCTGAAAAGAGAATCAAAGTCCATCATGAATGGAAGAAACGGTTAAGCGCCTTTGACCCGGAGTGGGCAAAGCGGCCTATCTTCGATAGCCAGCAACTCGCTGCTGCTTTTGCCAAAAGTGATATTTTATCTTGATACTTTGAGTCCGCTGCGGACTGTATTTGAATGTGAAATTGACCTTCTTTGTTGCAGGTAGAAAGTTGCCACCGGGCTCTATCGAGAGCGGGGAGATTGTGACCATGCCGAATATCGGAGTTGACACGGGCTCGCATGATGAGTCTGCAAGTGGCGAGCAGCCCAGCCTGGATAACATCACCGAGTTAGAAAAGAAGTTTCAAGCCGAAATTCAAAAAATTAGAACGGAGTTAAGGAAGGCGGAAGAGCGCAAGAAGGCATCGGCGGAGCGCGAGAAAGCCTTAAAGGACCAGATCACTAGCATCTCAAGGGCGCTGGAGAGGTCTAACAGAGAGAAGAAAAGACTTGCTGATGATGTCCGCTTCTACAAAGGAAAGCACTTGGCGACGACACGGGAAGAGAAAGGCAAGCGGGTTGTCGAGGTCGCAGAGCAGAGATCGCGATTGCCAGATCACGTCGCCCAGAGGCAGCAGCACTAGTAGAGGGTAGCCAGCATGCCGCGGACGTGGAGCTGAGGCCGGAAATGTAGCCGATGATTCCCTTGAGTCGGGTAGACCAGGAGGCCACACATATGCATCAGACCATTAACTCCATTCATCATCACATCTGTCGCTTGTATAGCAAAGTTCTTCAAATAAGTGACCAGGCAGCGCACCTGTGCAGGGATAAGATGGAGAGGTAAGCTCGACCTGAAAATAGAGACCACTGAGTCTGCAAAACTGCGAACTATTTGATTTGTTGATGTATAATTATTTGTGCTTTAAACAATGCTCTATGTTGTGGCCTGTGATGAACTGTACTATGCTTTATGCGGAGTAAATAGGATATCCGCACATTCTATTGCTAATTTGTTCTTTTGCTATGATCTGTGATGAACTGTGTGGACAGATGCTGTGTCTACTTCTCAGATTTTAACTTATGAATTAGCCTGCAGGTTGGAAGTATCGCGAGTTGGGCGGACTGAAAGTATGTCCACTTCATTTTGTCCTTTGAACTTGGCAGGTATTCCGGAGACTGGAAATAGCAAAGAGAGCGGACTTGAGTTTTGTATCCACGTTGTTTTTATTTTTATTGCATGAAAAGCTATGGTGCGAACTTTGCGGACTCGATAATCGAGCTGCGCGGCCTGGCCAAAAAGCTGTCAGGCCTCTGCTACTATAAATATTGCGTTGTTGTCTCTTCTATGCAGGAGGACAACTGTAACAGAGGATCCTGCGGCCTGTAGACATGGTGTCTGCCAGAACTGATGTTGCGGTTACTTTCCATGCTGCCGATCACAGGAAATGTACTTTGATGGAGGCCGACCTTGAGGCCTTTGTTGAGAGACATATGGCGGACTCAACTCTGCTTGTCTGCCTTCCTGTGCATGAAGACAGATTAAACTTTTCAACAGCGACTCAGATCGCTGTACCTATCGACCACTTTGATAGCGGGTTCAGATTCCCACTGTTATGGGAGATGGTAGAGATATCCGAACACTACGGGATGGTGTCAGGCCAGCTCGCGCCCAACACCCTCACTGTTATTTATAGCTTCCTTTCTTACGTGTGGTCTGAGAAGATTACATTCTCCCTTAACAACTTCCGCAAGATCTTCTCAGCTCGCTCAATAACTCTTTCTGGAGGCCGCCCATACAAAGGGTTGATCTATTTTTACTACAGAGGAATGAAGGTCATGGGTGTGCCCAACAAGATCCATAACTGGACCTCGAGGTTTCCGATCTTCGAGGGCGATCTCGGGTTTGTTCAAACCTTTCCGCAGGAGCGCGCGTACTCCGCCTTCAAGAGTGTCTGGCTTGATGCAGTGGAGCTCGTCATTGTCGAGTTCCTTACTGGAGCCAGGCTGGACATAGAGCACTACATCCCGCTGCTGGCGGGATTGGGTTACGTAAATCGCGAAGAAAGTAAGCTTCTGTGGACTCACTCTTGTATCCGTCGCGACCTGCGCTCTAACATGTTCTTTTTCTTCCAACAACCTTGGCTGTGCCCGCAAACCTGCCACAAATGCCAAGCGGGTTTACCCCTACGTAGAGGGAGAGAAAGCAGGAAGTCACAAGAAAAAGGAAAGAAGAGGGGGATCCCGCGACAGACTGCTCCTCTTCTGAAATCTTTGTGATGCAGGGCTTTGGAAACCACTAGAAGGATCTGAGGGGGAACCCGATGATCCACTGGCATAATAAGAACAAGCATGTACGCCTGTCGACAGCGCTTCGATCATGGAAGAGTTCGAAGATAACCCGCCACGCTCATGTTGCGATCTCCGCGCTCTATGAGAAGCGCAACTCGAGCGACTTGAAGAAGGTTACTGCTGTCGACCTCCCTCTGCTGGCCTCTCAGGCAAGCGCGAACAGCGCGGTGACAAACAATTTTGTTTGTTCCCTGTCCAGAGACCTACTCAAACAAAACGAGCAAATTCAGGAATAAAAAACGGTGATCAAGGAAAGAAGCGAGCGGCTAGGGAAAAAGGTCGCTCAGCAGAAAGAAGAGCTGGCGATAAGTTAAATTTGTAGCGGTCTCAGTTTGAAGTCCGCCACGAACTGATGTTTGTTCCTTTGTTTCTCGCAGGTCGCTTATGACTTGGAAAATGATAGTTTCCTGTCCACCATGCTTCCCTTTGTGAAAGAAACCGTTGAGATCGTTATTGAGCGATTTATCCGCGGTGGCTTTGCAAAAGAAGGGGTGGACGGCGTCCCTTTCTTGCAGCTCTTCCCTGAGTTGAAGGAGCAGGTCGAGGCAATGGAGCGGACTGCCAAAGGAAAAGAAGTCATTGTTGAGGAAGAAGAAGAAGGAGAAGAAGAAAATGGAGAAGGCAGAGAAGCCAAGACGATTGCCGACGACAGTGGTTCGAGCAAGCAAGGCGGAGATCAATCTGCCGAGTCTGATGCTTCTGCATCTACCTCTGCTGGCGAGAGCTCGCATAGCGAGTCTGCGGCTAGCACCTGTTCTGATGGCAGTAGTGGAAGTGGCTCGGAGGGCTATTCTCTAGAGGTTGATGTCGAAAGCCGAAGCCCTCCTGCAAAGAAGAAATAGAAGACTGTCGAAGCAGAATAATGTACTTTTTGTTTTTTAACATTTTTGTAAAGTGAGCGGACTTAAGTTTGGAGTCCGTCGAATACACGAAAGATGTAACTTTATTTTTGATTAAACAAAAAATGATATTCTGGTATCAGTGTGTCTCCTGCAATTCTCTATTTTCTGTTATTGAAATGTATTGACGTAGTTAATTGCGATCTCCATGTAGCAGTCCGGGCAATGCAAATCTCATTCGCACTATAAAAGTTTCTGACTTGCTAATTAGGAGATTTTATTAAATAATTTGATCACTGTTCGCCGCAAAAAGAATGAGACTAAAGTTTTGTTGGTTGTCGAAGTAAAAGAACATTGAGCGGACTCTGACGAATTCCAATAATAGTTAGCGATTCTCTTTATCAACAAACCTTTTATACTTCATGATAATAAGCATTGCGGACTTATATTTACTGTCAAACTGCGAGCTGAAAAGACAAACCGGGGACAATTCATGCGGACTGGGCGGCAATAATTTCATAGTTCGCACATATTTTAATAGAAATGATCTATAGCTTGCGACCAAGCGGGCAGGTGCGGCCGGAGCGGCATAACCTTTCTCACCGGGCCACAAGCTATAAGATCAACCCAAGAAAATCTGCAGACTGAGCGGATACCATAATACAGTCTGCACTGAATAGATGAAATGATCTATAGCTTGCGACCAAGCGGGTAGGTGCGGCCGGAGCGGCATAACTTTTCTCACCAGGCCACAAGCTATAAGATCAACCCAAGAAAATAAGCGGACTGAGCGGATACCATAATGCAGTCTGCACTGAATAGGTGAAATGATCTATAACTTCCGACCAAGCGGGCATGTGCGGCCGGAGCGGCATAACTTTTGTCTCCGGGCCACAAACTATAAGATAAACCCAAGAAAATCTGCGGACTGAGCGGATACCATAATGCAGTCCACATTGAATAGATGAAATGATCTATAGCTTGCGATCAAGCGGGCAGGTGCGGCCGGAGCGGCATAACTTTTCTCACCGGGCCACAAGCTATAAGATCAACCCAAGAAAATCTGCGGACTGAGCGGATACCATAATACAGTCCGCACTGAATAGATGAAATGATCTATAGCTTGCGACCAAGAGGGCAGGTGCGGCCAGAGCGGCATAACTTTTCTCTAAGATCAACCAGGCTGTGGGTCTCCTGCAGGCACTACTTGAGTGTACTACGAAGTTTTCGAGGGTTACAAACTAAGATGACCCATGGGCAGGTGCGGCCGGAGCGGCATAAATTTTCACACGTGATCATCGAAGTTGTAACGATATCCCTAAAGAGGATTGGTAGAGCTTAACTACCACCCTGTCCCCCCATAATGCAGAGGTGGAGTCAGGTACTAGCCGGGATCCGAAGATCAGTATCCTAACACACTAGAACATGCAAGCTCCCACTACACGGTGCGAAATATACTCGTAACACATGGTTTTCGTGGTGTTACACCAATGATAACGACTCTAGGGGAGGTTTGCTAAACTCGGCGATGTCTCCTAGTATCAGGTAATCGTTATTGATGTTCGAGAGAGAAGGAGAAAACACTAGAAAAAGTGTTAGTATGAATTCTTTGATTAATAAGAAGCATTTGCAAAGTTAGCATTGAGAGAAAAGAGAGTTCAAGGATATAACCATTTTGGAATCTTCCTTACTCAATGTGCTAACTGTTACTATTCAACAGATAAACACTTGAAGAAATGTCAGCATGCAGCATTTACTCATAATGATATTTGAAGAGATTACATAGAAAGGAAATAAAAGGAGGAGGTTCAGGAATAGAACCGTTTGAGATCATCTCCGCTCCATGTATGTGGCATATCCTCTCCCTCATATGTTTGCAAGCGGTAAGCGCCGATCTTTAACACTTCTTTGACAATGAATGGGTCGGCCCAATTCGGACTAAGGTTTCCTATTGAGCTGGCTCTTGCAGCAGCGTCAACTTTTTTAAGAACCAGATCTCCCACTTGAAAGTGTTTGATCCTTACGTTCTTATCAAAGTATCGGGCCATCCATCTCTTCACCTCTTCCAATCTTATTGCTTCTTTGTCTCTGATTTCCTCGATGTGCTCTAGGATAAATTTCATCTCTTCATTATTCAGCTCAAGCCAGTCCTCAAAACCTTGCCTTGTAAGCAGAACTCTAGGTGATGGGACTTCAAACTCAACTGGAATGAGGGCTTCTGAGCCATTAGAAAGTTTGAACGGAGTTTCACCAGTTGCGGATGAAGGTGTTGTTCTTAAGGACTAGAGGACCGATCGAAGTTGATCAGCACAGCTGCCTTTTAGATTCTGCACTTTCTTCTTAAGTAAATTGAGGACCTGCTTGTTGGCTGCTTCGGCATGGCCATTGCTTGTGGGATGATGGACTGATGGAAACCGCAGTTCTGTTCCGATCTGCTTTCAGAAATCAATCATCTCTGCATTATTGAACTATGACCAGTTGTCGGTGATTATTGCCATTGGTATTCCATGTCGGCAAACAATCTCTCCCCAAATGAAGTTCTTGACGACCTGAGTTGTTGTCTTTGCCAATGCCTTTGCATCAATCCACTTACTGAAGTAATCAGTCATCACTATGATAAAATGTCATTGTCTGCTTGCCATGGGAAAGGGACCAATGAGATCCATCCCCCAAACTACAAAGGGCCAAGAAGTTGCAATTGATTTGAGTGACTGAGCAGCTTGATGTTGAAGTGGAGCAAACCTCTGGAACTGAACACACTTTCTGGCATAAGCCTCAGAATCTCTCTTCGTGGTAGGCCAGAAATATCCCTGCCGTAGGATCCGTCTTTCTAGTGTTCTTGCTCCTGAGTGACTTCCACACTCACCTGAATGAACTTCTTGCAAAACGGCTGGAGCTTCTTCTTTTGAAGCGCACCTTGCCATAGCAGACAGGAAGGTTTTTCTGTAGAGGACTTCTGCCACTAAGTAATAGTGAGCTGCTTTTATTCTGAACTTTTTCGGATCTTTGATTGAATTATGAAAGCTTCCTGTTGACAGATAAAGAATGAATGGATCCACATCCAGGAGGGATACTGATCAACCTGCATCAACTCTCCTTCCTCCACTGCCCGGCAGAAGAGTTCGGAAGTTGTTCCTCCTGATGGTAGTCCTTACTTGGCAAGAACATCTGCCTCCTCATTTTATATTCTAGGGATGTGCTCAATGGTAAAGCTTTTGAAATTACCGACTTCTATTTTCACAAGAGCAAGGTATTTCTTCAAGATCGGCTCTCTGGTCTCAAAGTTTCCAAGGACTTGCGACGCCATCACCAGAGAGTCAGTCTTGGTATGAACATGATCAATTCCAAGTTCTCTCGTAAGTCTCAAGCTTGCTAACAAAGCTTCATACTCGGACTGGTTATTGGTCACTGTAAAGTAGAACTTGATGGCCTGCTCCAGTTTGATGTCGTTTGGATTGATCAGAACCACTCTCGCTCCAGAAGAATTTCTGCCTGAGGCACCATCGACATAGATGGCCCAAGCCAAAGGAGACCTTTATGCTTGATCAGAACTGGACTCTGTTGTGTCAATCAAGAAGTCTGCTAGAACTTGAGCTTTGATAGCTGTCCTGGGCATATAAGAAATTTCAAATTCACTCAACTCTATTGCCCCATTTGGCTAACATGCCAGAATGCGCTGGTTTCTCCAACACACTTTTCAAAGGTTGATCAGTAACAAATTGAATTGAGTGTGCCTGAAAATAAGGACAGAGTCTGCGGGCAGACATAACTAGTGCCAAGGCTAACTTTTCCAGAATTGGATATCGTGTCTCTGCACTTTTCAGAATATGGCTGACATAATAAACTAGGAACTGCTTCCTGCTCTCTTCTCGAAGAAGACAGAGCTGGCCGCCTCAGGGCCAACTCCTAAGTACAAGAAAAGCATCTCCCCTGACCGGGGACTCTGGAGCAAAGGTGTTGAAGTCAGCTGCTTCTTTAACTATTCAAAAGCCTGAGAACACTCTTTTGTCCACTCAAATTTGGATGCTCCTCGAAGAGTTTTAAAGAAATATGCACTCTTGTCTCCAACCCAAGAGAGCAACCTCCCAAGACCTGCTAACCTCCCCCCCTAACTGTTGAACTTCCTTAGGTGAATGGGGGGAGCCATATCAGCAATAGCTTTTACTTTGTCTGGATTGGGGGCAAGTCCCTCTGGAGTAAGGAGATGACCAAGGAACTTCCCCTTACTTGCCCCAAAAGTGCACTTCAATGGGTTGAGCTTCATCTTATATCTACGCAGAGTAGCGAACGTCTCTGCTAGGTCTTGCAGGTGCAGTGAAAAAGACTTGCTCTTGATCAAGAGATCGTCTACGTACACATCTATGTTTCTTCCCTTTTTGTTGCTTAAATACATGGTCCATCATGCGTTGGTAGGTTGCCCCAGCATTTTTAAGCCCAAAGGGCATCATAAGGTAACAGTAGCAACCATCATTGGTAATGAATGACATATGAGGAACGCCCGGTTTATGCATTCTTATTTGGTGATAACCATAAAATGCATCTAGAAAACTCATAAAGGAGTACCCTACCGCAGAATCAACAAAAGAATCTATCCGAGGCAAGGGGTAACAATATTTGGGGCACGCTTTATTAAGTTTAGTAAAATCTACACACATGCGCCATTTCCCTCCTGGTTTTTTAACCATTACAATGTTGGATATCTAGGTAGGGTATTGAATTTCACAAATAAAATTTGCCTTGAGGAGCTTCGCAACCTCCTCTCTTATTGGTTCAGCAAGCTTCGTTGCCACGTCTCTTTTCTTCTGCTGCACAGGCTTAAAGCTGGGATAAACATTAAGGTGGTGGCAAGCAATATCCGGATCCATGCCCGGCATGTCCTCCGCTGACCAAGCGAAGACATCCAGGTTCTTTAGTAAACAGGAGATCAGCTCGGCCTTCTGATCTTCAGGCAACTCTGAGTTGATGGAGAGCTTTCTTTCCTCCCCCTCAGTAATGGGGACTGCTTGCGTCACCTAGGCAGGTTCCAGATCTACTTGGACAAAAGTGATGTCCTCCCCGGATGGAGCAGAGGAAGAGGAAGAGGCAACCTCTGCTCGAGTGACCCTAGAAATTGAGGATTTCCGAGTAGACTCAGTTCCTGTCCCACCATTAATGAAGAAGAGTCTCCCCAGGACTCATTCATCATCTGCATCAAAGCATTCAACTGGAACTTTGATTGGCCCAAAACGTCCTTCGTCTTCTACGTCCACATATTCCTGATAGGATTCAGCTACCTCCTTGCCTTTGGAGGTAGATGGCTTCGAAGAAGAGTCCTTCTTGCTCAAATCAATCTTGCCCTCAACAAGACGTTTTTCTATCAGCAGATGAAGGGCTTTGCAATCTTCGGTCAAGTGACCCTTCTCTTTGTGAAACTGGTAGAAATGTGCGTTGTTCCTTGGCCTCCACTCTCTCTAAGGCCCTTGTTTCTTCTCTTCTGATTTCTTTTGCAAGATCTGGATGATTTCTTCAAGATCCAGACCTGTAATCTCCTCCACGGAGATGGTATCACACTGGCTTGGAGCAGGCAGGGCCGCTTGTTGGAGGTTGGGAAACTCTTGCAGCGATACGGCGGGAGTGGCGGCCAATGACAGTCTCTGATCTTGAAACTGTTGATGGCCGAGAAAGGGTTTCTTTTGGCAGAAATTCCGGCCCCTTTAAGAAGGAGACTGGAAATCAGGGCGAGGAGGTTTGCTGTGATGGTGGTTGCTATGAGAAGAAGAGCCGAAATGATGTAGGCCACTACCGCGGACACTAGACGGGTTAAGGGAAAGAAACGAACGCCACGCTCAATCCACAATCTCTCACACACTAGAGTCAATCGCAGCGCACTCGCAAGCGTGTTTTCACAGTTCACCAACGTACGGTAGCCACCCCGCGGGAAGGTCGAGCGAACGGCGATAGGCCGACATTCTCCCAAGCTAAAAGGACCAATATTGGGTCCGGCCGAGCGAAGGTTGTACCAAAAGAGATCTACCCAAAGTGTGATCGAAAAATGGTAGATCTCTCCCAACAAAAATACGGGGTTCGCCAAACCCTTTTCGGAAATAACGCGGTTAAGATCGATGCAAAATCCAAAGGAAAACCCACGAAGAATCTAACGATTCAAATCCAACGCAAAAATTATTCCGTCCACTAGAACATCAAGAGGGAAGCACATGTGAGTGGAGAGGATCGTTACCCAAGTCGAAAAAGATGATTCTGACTACCTTTGAAGGGCCGCTCTTTCGCGGATCCACCGGAGTCGCGCCGGATGGAGAGATAGATCGTCCGCCTTGACCACGTCACGCCAAAGTTCAGATTTTCGCCGTAGGATGAAGCCTTTCCGGTCAAGCTTCACGTGGAGGGGTTGCCGGTTCTCTTTCAAGGGGCTGTTCGGTGGAGGTGGTAGTGGGCTGGCCGGCTATGGAAGGAGGAGGCCGGGTTGATGTGGAGGTGTGGTGGTGGTGGCTTGGATGAAGGGAAGCAAAGGGTGCTGGCCGGATTTTTTAGAGAGAGAGAGAGAGAAAGTGGGGTGGCGGCTAGGAGTTGTAGAGAGAGAGGGAGAGAGATTTAGATAGGAAAGTTTTAGGGTTTTCTTTTCTCATTCAACTTAAGTTAAAACAAAGCATACATGCCTATATATAGGCTTACCAACAAGTCTTGGCTATATGTAGCCCAAAATAAAATAAAAATAACACACAATATGGCTACATGCAGCCCACAATAAAATATCCCAAATAGCATACTAATAATAAGATAAAGTTAACTATATATTTGTCTTGCGCCGAGGGCGGAAATTGTAGCGCCGCTCCATACGAACACCACGGCGACGCGAGTCCTTTGTTGGAGACGAAGGAGGGTCTTCCGTTAGCGTGTCGTCATCAACAACTTGGGGGCCGCCGTCCACTTGGGGGCCGTCAACTTGGGGGCCACCGTCCACTTGGGGGCCGTCGTCGCCACCAATCCTCCCCCGCTTGAAAGGACTCATCACCGATGAGTTGTCTTGAAGATACCGTCGGAGAAGAACACCATCCAAGAGAGCCACTTCCGCTTCCGGGAGCCAAGAGTCATCAGAGGCAGGGCGATCACGCCAGCGGATCAAGTAGCGGCGCACATCGCCATCAACAGTGGGAAACACGTCATCCTGGAGAATCCTGTCTGGCAAAAAGGCGGTCCTGGCAAACCTGGGAAAAGCATTAGGAAGCAAAGGGGGAAAATCTATATCATCAACATGTAGCGTACCTCCGTTGGAGACCGACGGAGAGAGCGAGCCCTTACCCCCCTCAACCCCATACCCATGAGAATCTGTAGTGGAACTAAACGGACAGGAAGATAGTTCTAGTGGCGGATCAATATCTGGCGTTAAATCCGAAACATTAAAAACAGGGGAAATACCCCAATCAGTTGGCAGTTCCAAAGATAAATTTTTTTTTTGAGATTTTTTTTTTGTGACAACTAACGCGCAAACACCAGTGCAGGTTAACGTGCTAAAAGAGGGGAGGGTGCCAATTAAAAATTGACAAGAACCTCGCTTTGATACCAAAATTTGATGTAGGCCACTACCGCAGACACTAGACGGGTTAAGGGAAAGAAACGAACGCCACGCTCAATCCACAATCTCTCACGCACTAGAGTCAATCGCAGCGCACTCGCAAGCGTGTTTTCACAGTTCACCAACGTACGGTAGCCACCCCGCGGGAAGGTCGAGCGAACAGCGATAGGCCGACGTTCTCCCAAGCTAAAAGGACCAATATTGGGTCCGGCCGAGCGAAGGTTGTACCAAAAGAGATCTACCCAAAGTGCGATCGAAAAATGGTAGATCTCTCCCAACAAAAATACGGGGTTCGCCAAACCCTTTTCGGAAATAACGCGGTTAAGATCGATGCAAAATCCAAAGGAAAACCCACGAAGAATCTAACGATTCAAATCCAACGCAAAAATTATTCCGTCCACTAGAACATCAAGAGGGAAGCACATGTGAGTGGAGAGGATTGTTACCCAAGTCGGAAAAGATGATTCCGACTACCTTTGAAGGGCCGCTCTTCCGCGGATCCACCGGAGTCGCGCCGGATGGAGAGATAGATCGTCCGCCTTGACCGCGTCACGCCAAAGTTCAGATTTTCGCCGTAGGATGAAGCCTTTCCGGTCAAGCTTCACGTGGAGGGGCTGCCAGTTCTCTTTCAAGGGGCTGTTCGGTGGAGGTGGTAGTGGGCTGGCCGGCTATGGAAGGAGGAGGCCGGGTTGATGTGGAGGTGTGGTGGTGGTGGCTTGGATGAAGGGAAGCAAAGGGTGCTGGCCGAATTTTTTAGAGAGAGAGAGAGAGAAAGTGGGGTGGCGGCTAGGAGTTGTAGAGAGAGAGGGAGAGAGATTTAGATAGGAAAGTTTTAGGGTTTTCTTTTCTCATTCAACTTAAGTTAAAACAAAGCATACATGCCTATATATAGGCTTACCAACAAGTCTTGGCTATATGTAGCCTAAAATAAAATAAAAATAACACACAATATGGCTACATGCAGCCCACAATAAAATATCCCAAATAGCATACTAATAATAAGATAAAGTTAACTATATATTTGTCTTGCGCCGAGGGCGGAAATTGTAGCGCCGCTCCATACGAACACCACGGCGACGCGAGTCCTTTGTTGGAGACGAAGGAGGGTCTTCCGTTAGCGTGTCGTCATCAACAACTTGGGGGCCACCGTCCACTTGGGGGCCGTCAACTTGGGGGCCGCCGTCCACTTGGGGGCCGTCGTCGCCACCACGAAAGCATCCCTCCCTTCAGCCTTAGCTGTCAGGGATAAGACATAGGTGGGGTTGGCGTTCTTACCTTCAATGAAGCGATTAACCACGGCTATCAACTCCTGATATGTTGTTGGTGCCTTCGTTGTTGCTTTAAACTTTAGGGGCCTTCCCGGAGGCCATGAATCAAGGCAACCTTGTAGTAGTCGGGGTTCACATTCCTTACCCCCTGAATCTCTTTCTAGAAGCGATCAACGAACCGCGCAACTGATTCATTGTCCCTTTGCTTGATCTCGAAGAGAGAAGCCGGTCCATCTTTTCTCTTTCTCGAGGTAGCAAACCTCAACAGCAGTTCGCTGCGAAGCTCAGCGAAGGAAGAAATCGTGCCCGAAGGCAGCTCATAAAACCACTCTCTCGCCTGTCCTTCAAGAGTGGAAACCAAAAGTTTGCACTTGATGGCGTCGGAGAGGCATCTCAGTGCAACTGCCCCTTCGAACGCTTGGATATGAGTAGAATAGAAGATGGGGTTCCCTGAAGTTACTTGGAGCCGACTCCCATCGGATTCGATCAACGAAGGGAGGCGGAGTCTCAAACTCTGCACGGTAAAAAGGGCAGACTGAAACTGGGGAGTCTGCGAGCTCGGCGGACTGGCGATCAGTGAAATGGAGCTGGCGGGCAGGAGTGCCCCTTGCTGCCTCCCTGAAAAAATTCATAAAGGAGGCAAAATGTTCCTCCTGAGGCCGGAGAGGAGCGGCAGACTGAGCGGGATGCTGAGGAGTGACTGCAGATTGCAGAAGCGGAGTCCGGCGAGCTGCGGTCCGCAGACCGGCGAGTCCGCAGGCTCTGCTACAGCCTGGGGAGCAAGCCACTGGGTCAACACAAGCAAGGCTTGGCTGATTGCATCAAGATGCTGATCGGTCTGTTTGCGGGATTGTTCAACCTCAAAAAGAGCCTGCTCGATGGCATCCCAAAGAGAATCTTCTGAAAAGCTGGAGCGGTCTGAGTAGCGAGCTCGGCGGTCTGACATGTCTGTTCGCTGTATTCGAAATACTACTCGGATCTGAAGGCCGCGTGTTAACTATTGATGCACGAAAATGGAAAGAGAGTCGAGGACCAACAGCTAATGGTTTGAGCGCAGGGGAATAGAAAGGGAAAGGGAGACTGCGAGTAGCAATCTACTAAGTAGACGAGAGCAAGAAGAATAGCAGGGTCGTGAGCCATGGCAACAACAGACTTCGCCCGTCGCGGCCTGAATGCCTCTCTAGCGGCGGGCTTTCCTTTGATTGAAGAAGGGTTTGATTACAAGTGGAGTAAAGGAAAAGGGCAAGAGCTGAGCAAGCTGGAGTCCGCAAAGCATGAGATTCGAGTCCGCAACCTTTAACAAGTAGGCTCCTGGGCACGAGTCAGCGTGATTTCGGTGCACCACCTCCCCCCTATTTATAGGATGGGGGCCTGCCCAAATAGGCAGGGCTAAAATAACTGTCTGCCCGGGGTACAGGAGAACTGGGCAATGGTGACGGGAAGCAAAACAAAAGAACACGTCAGTCCGCACAAAAGGGGCGGACTGGGCTCGCGGGCTGGAGCTTCTATCTGCTGCTGCAAGGCACGATCCTGCTGGTGAACGGCGGCCTAGGCGGACTGGACGGTTAGTCCGCCGAAGTGGAAATAATCGAGATCCAAAGGCATGGCGAACTAGGCAGACGGATCATTGAGTCTGCTACTGGGGGATCAGCCCTAGTATGGCTGAATGCTGCTGCTCTGCCGATCTTGGCGAACTGTCAAACTGAGTCCGCCCATGATAAGCCAGGGACCTTGGAACTATACCGAGACATCGTCGGGCCAGGTGGGCTGCCAAATTGAGTCCGCGGATAATGAAGTAGGTGACCTTGGAACCTTGTACGCGTTGCGGACTGAGGGATTAACACCCGATACAGCAAATCCTCACTACACCCTCTCGTGGAAGATAAGTAAAACTATCACTCATGGGGTCAGAGACTTGTGCTCCGTAGTAGATTGGCCCACCTCCATGTGCACCGTACTCTGTCGGTGTTGTATCTCCTACTGCTGCTCCCTATCCCCCTTCCGGAGCCCCTAAAATGTTTGGTCTACCGACCATTAGTCAAAAAGACTAAACCTGATTTCCCCCACCTCTCCCAAATGGCTCCTAGGCACCGTGTGGGAAGAGTGATAGGAAAGCTATGAAGGTGGAAAGTGTGGTCAAAGCAGATGACAGTGGACCTATTTGAGTAGAAATATAGTAAATCTATAGAGTTGTAAAAGTAAGGCAAGCTAACAGTTCTTTAATAGGAAAAATAACAGAGTAATCAAGTAAAACAGAGTAGTAAGTATATGAAAAATAAACTAAGAAATAAGTAACCTTAACTTATATGCATGCTCATAAAAACTTATAAGTTAAGGGGTCTTTTGCAATGGTCCCATCGTATAAAAAGACCCATACCAATTTATACGATGGGGGTGTCAAGTTTAATGCAGGTATGTGTGTAATGATATGTTATTCCATGATTCATGCAAGTGCAATACAAACACATGACTCTATGTGCACAGACCTTTAGTTCCCCCTATTTGGAAGCTAGCATCACTCCTAGGAGCCTCCGCCGTGGCAAACAGAGATAGAGGGTCGGGCCACCCCACTCCTAGACGGGTATTCACACTACCAGGCCTAGCACTTACGTACGCCCCTGATGGACACAACTAGGGAATCCACATACTTTGCTGACCCACCGCTAGACTTTCCCTTGGACAAGTGTCCACCACACCCGCCGATTCAGCGTACCTACGTCGGTGTGAATGACTGTCAAATACTGAAGACCCACCACTTTTATGCACATGCAACCTTGAGTTCCCCAGCCATCGGCTCCCCGGACTAACCTTTCCGTTTCCACAACCACCGAGCCTACCACTCGGCCAACCTAAAGAAACTAACCTCCTGAAGTATCGAGGTGAGTGAAAGTGAAGTCCTAGATTATTGCTAATTACTCTTGTATTGAATTTAGTCTTACAGTTTAGATTAACCTCGGACTGCCCAGGTTATTCCCTGTGAATGGCTCTCAGGTGTACTAGGAACTACGATGGGCTGAAGCCCAAAGTTCCCTTTCGCTAGGCACTTAATATTATTGATATCTACCCAGGTCCCAATCCCATTTAATGTTATACTAAGTCTAACCCTAGTGTGTTTTGACTCTCCCAATCCCATTTAATGATATACTAAATCAACACTCTACCCATCATGACTCTCAATGATGAACTCAATTTCACTTTACCAAATTAGTATATCATTAACCCAACCCCCTATGTCCTTCCCACATGCTAACATAATTCTGCAGTTTGAATATATGCAGACCGACCTAAGCTACATGATGGAGATGAACGGTGACCCCTTCAAATATTATTTCAAATGTCCTAGAATTTTTACTGGGGGTCTATCATGTCATTTTTAGACTAAATCCAGAAACCTGTAATTTTCCTAGTTAATTTAACATTTATTAAATTTTTCCCAATATTAGACCATGGATGGTTTTGAACATTAAGTACTACATTTCCTTAGGTTATGGCCTTTCAAAACTTATGGTCACTATATGATGCCAAAATTTCAGAGAGTGCTAAGTTGTACAAACTTTCAAAAATATATTAGGCCATAATTAACTAATTCAGGATATTTGCAGTAATTAAAGGTAAAGAAGGAAGTACCACCAATTATAATCCAAAAATTACACAAAAATTACCAGATATTAAACATAATTGTAAAATATAACTAACTGGGTTTCATACAATTCCAAGTTAGTTTAGCCATGAATTTATCAAAATCATCAATAGGGGCAACATAAAGGTTATAACAACAAGTATGAGCTAATATCTACCAAACACCCTACAATAAATTTTAGAGTTCATAATGATATAAAAACTCTTTACTAGTATTTCATAAAGATCCAAGGTCATATGACCCATTAATTTTTCCATAAAAGGTATAGGAATAAACAATTCCTAATTGATTTAAGTTGTGTGCCTAAGGCTACGTTTGGGGGGACTTATTTTCACCAGTCAAGCAGTCATGACCACATGATTCGGGAATTAATTAAGGTCCGATTCATGAGGTCATGACTGCTTGACCGGTGAAAATAAGTCCCCCCAAACGGAGCCTAAGTCTAAATGCCACCAAATTCCTTTATATGGCTATTCACCACCCTATGACCTCATCTACGAAATATAAGCCCATAAAAGGACTTTTCAGACCATGTCCTTCATAAACCCCCGTAATTCAACTTTAGTGTTTGAAGTATGGTCCTAGGGAAAATCCACCCCTATCCATCCCAACCTCCATGAGGGGGTGTTTAAATTAACCTTTGGGCTCTGGTCAAGGTCCCATCCCTTTGGGTGAGTATTGTCCACTTCAAGCCCCAAGCACACTTTTGCCCTAATTTGACCATAAAGGGACACACTTTGGTCTAACCAAAACATAGCCAAACCACACCCAATAGGGCTGATATTTTTATCAAAGTCATAATATGACCATAATAGTCAACCACCAAATTGTTGGTGTGTTTAGAGGTAATTAGACCACTTAAATAATTCATACATGTTTTATTAATTATTTTCAAAAACTATAAGAAAATGATCTCCAAAAATTTCTATTTATGGATGTCTTAGGAATAGATAGGAGTGATCACCATCCAAAATTTCAGGTCATTTGGATAAATGGTTTGATGGGGGCACTCAATTTAATTTCTAACTAGCCCTATGTATAGGCTGCATCATTTGGTATGTCGTGGTCAGACCACTGAACCAAATTGGTTGAAAATAATTTTGAAATAAAATAAACATCAAGGGCTACAACTTTGATGTAGACGACTTTCACTGTAGGAGAACCTAAGAATTTTTAATATTTAATTCTACCTAGTGCTAAAACTGTGACAGAATAAATGAAATAAATGAAATATATAAAATAAGACTGCACGAATCTGGGAGCCTATTTCGAAGTGATCGGTTCAACTTCCCCAACGTGCCAACGACCCAGATTAGCCAGTCCTATGTCATTTTGGCAGGCAATTTCCCGGCCACTCGTGCCTCTTCCCGGCCTGCCACCGCCACCACCACCTTCGTTGAGGTGGTGTCTGGCGAATCACGGTGGTTGGTCGGTCGGCAGTTGCCGGAACAGTGTTTTGTGCATGGAATTTAAAATCTTGAAAATAAGCTCTCGACCAAGCAAATCTTTGGCCAATTTGCCCCAATTTTGGCAGCCGTCAAGAGTAGATCTACCCATTAGAAGAGAGGAGAGGGATAGGACCTTCTGGGAGGTGTGAAGCCTTGCCAATCGACGGGATGCCATTGCCGTATTTTGGAGCTTCGGATGCTCTGCAACAACACAACCAACTGCTTCAAACTTTTCAGGGGAAGGGTGGGAACTATTTCTCTTGGCCTAGTGAAGCTTTTAAGATTGCTAAATGGGGAAGAGGGGGGTGTAACATCAATGACCATTAAGGTGGAATTTCGGCCAATGTGGCTCCGTGCATCCAGCAACTGAAATGGACCTTGAGAAAGTCTTGATCTTCTCAACACTGATTGGGGAGATGAATCAACTCATTGGAATGAAGAAAGAGGGCCCTTGGCATCCCTTGGCCATGAATGGCTCTCTTCCTCATTTTCTCTATCCTCCATCAAGGGGGAGTGGAGTTTTTCTCTCTCCTAATCATCCAGCCGAATTTGATGACTAATTTAGCCTAAAGGCACCCCACTAACCCATATTATTACTGGAAATAAGGTTAGCCTAAGTGGATTGGGCTTGAGCTTGAGTTAGCCTATTTGGGTTATATTGACCCAATGTGGGTTAGCACAACCCTAGGCCACATTGGGTGACCTAACTATCCCTAATGGGTGGTTAGTGACCCTTTAGCGTCCCCTAAGGGCTAGGGAGGTCTGGGTAGGGTCAGTTGGGCACCTTGGTGGCAACTTGATTCTTAGTTAGGTCACTTTAACCATTTTTTGCTAGGGTTAACTTGGGTCAACATAGCCTCTTTAGTTGACCCCAATGGGTCCTTGGTGACCCATTGGCCTCCCTTAGGTCTTAGGAAGGTCTAAGTGGGTCCATTTGGCTAAGGGGTGGTCAATTGACCATTTGTGAGCTTAGTTTCACCTAATTAGGGTTTGGGTTGACTTTGGTCAACTTTCCCCTTTTGGTTGACCGCAATGGGTCTTTGGTGACCCAATGGTCCTTTTATAGGATTAAGAGTGTTATGGGGGGTCTTAGAGTAAAGTTGAAACCCTAAAGTCAAGCCCTATGGTGGGTAATTGAAAATTACTATTTGCAGGACAAGGTAGTTTTGACCATCTTGCCTAAGTTCATTTGGTTACCTAGGGCATCCTAGGGTTTTGTCAAGACCTAGTCATGACAAAACCACTCCTAGGGGTGTAGAAGTTTGAGGGATGTTACACTATCAGTTGATGATACAAGAGGAATATATTTAGAAAATAGTGTTTAGCTCGAGATACGGCTTATATGACTTCATAGTGATGTCTTTTGGACTCATGAAATCCCCTTAGGCATTCATGAGTTTGATGAATAGAGTGTTTGATCCATATCTATACGTTTTGTCATTATAATTATTGATGACATCTTGGTCTACTCAAAGACAAAAGAGGAGCATGCTGGACAATTGGCATTGGTGTTGAAGAAAATAAAAGAGCGCTGCTTGTTTGCTAAGTTTAGCAAATATGATTTTTGGATCCAAGAAGTTTCTTTCTTGGGGCATGTTATAAGTGGAGCGGATTAACAGTGGATCCGACAAAACTGCGTATCATGAAGGAATGGTCGCCTTTGAGGTCAGAGGCCGATGTGTGAAGTTCTCTTGGACTTGTTGTGTTGGGTCCATTGATCCCAATGTCCCAAATTTGTAAGAAGTCAAACAAGTCAATGATATATATATAGTTGTATTTGATGTATGTTTCAGTTCATGCATGGAGGTTACTCTATGTCATATTGATTGAACTGGTGGTCCAAGTGACATTGACATGTGGACTCAAAGAAGCTGACTAGAACGACATGAAATTGCCCAAGTCCACTGGCATTGAATGAAGTAAGCTCGCTCAATGACAAATGTTAAGGCTGTTGCTGAAGAAAAATGTCTATGTCCACAGGCGTTGAGTGAAGCAAGTTCACTCAACGATAGATGAACCAGGAGCCAGTGACTGAATAAAAATGTCTAAGTCCACAAGTGTTGAGTGAAGTCAGTTCACTCAAAGCCATACATCTAATAACGCTGTGAGAAGGTTGGCAGTGAAAGCTTTAAGTGTTGGCAAGGCAGAAAAGTGGCTAAGTCCATAGGCGTTGAGTGAAGTTAACTCACTCAACATCATATAGCCAAAAGCATTGAGTCATGTTATTTTTGTAAAAGCCAAAGAAGAATGAGACCGAAAATTGGTTAAGTCCAGAATCATTGAGTAAATGCTTGATCACTCAACACCATGCAGTGTATGTCAAAGCCAAATCAAATCTGTCAAATAAATTTGACAAAGTCCAAAAGCATTGAGTGAATCCAGTTCACTCAACATCATGCTGATTCAGTTAAAGCCTTGGAAGAAAGATAGAAAATTTTGTCTAAGTACAATAGCCTTGAGTGAAGTCAGCTCACTCAACGCCAAATGGAAAAAAGCATTGAGTCATGCTACTACTGTCAATGCCAGAGGGAGAAAGCATTGAGTGTAGTCAACACACTAAACGTCTTCATATAGAGCAGAATTCTTCTAAGTCCAGAATCATTGAGTGTAGTCAACACACTCAACGCTTTCATGTAGAGCAGAATTATTCTAAGTCCAGAATCGTTAATTGAAGCTTATACACTCAACGCTCTCAATGCCATAGTTGCAAAAAGGGCTGAAGATCAATATAAGGCAAAAAGCATTGACTGAATCTTATACACTCAACGCTCTCAATGCCTAGACAACCTGAGAAGTTGACTAAGTTTAAAAGCATTGAGTGGAGCTTACTCACTCAACGCCTAACAGAGAATGAAATTTTCTAAGTCCAGATTCATTGAGTAAAGCTTGTTCACTCAATGCACTCAACGCCTGGGTACTTGTCTGAAATTTTCTAAGTCCAAAATGGCTTACGTCAGCAAAGTCAACAAAAAGTCAACAAAGTTCAAAATGACTAAGGAAGAGTTGTAATCGAGTACTAATGTCACTATCAGTCTCATTCTGTGAAACTAAGGATATAATCCGCCGATTAAATAGCGACACGTGTCAATCATCTCATCGGACGACATGATTATAAATAGAGGATGATATATGAATCAAATCAAGTTTCTGAGCGATCAATTCATTTCACAAAAGAGAAGCGGGACCTCATCTTCTTCTCCCGTCATTGTTGTAGAGACAAAAGCTTTAATTCGACAAATCTGAAGAGTCTCTGAGTTAGCTGCTGTAATCAACATCTTCTACAACAATATTAGAGGTTTACTCTGAGGAAGAAGAATCAGTTTAGTTAAGCCCTATCTGAAGTTGGTTCTCGACCCAAGAAGAGCCAAATCAAAAGATCAATCTCTGCATCCCAACAAACAAGCAAGCGGTTGATATTTTCACTAAGGCACTAGATGAAGAAAAGTTCAACACCTTCAAGTTTGAGTTGGGTATATTGAATTGGTATAGTTTCAGTTTCTCTTCATGTTGTTTTGTTGTAGGAACTACATCATATTACAGGTTATGAAGATCAAAAATGGTAATCATGATTGAAATGTCCAAAGTCTTGGTAGAGGATGCATTTGTTGAGGGAGAGCTAGTTCAGCACTAGTTGATTAGCTTTCTTCAGCAAAGGGTGAAGATAATCACAGATGGCCATCTTCTCCCTCTGTATGAAGAAGTCAAAAGGGGGAGACGATGACTAAGGTGACTAGGTGTCAATATAGAAAACTGGGGGAGCAGGTGATGTTCTCCTAAAAGGTTAACCTTGCAGCAACACTTGGGGACTAGGTGATAGGGGGAGTAGGTGATGATCACCATACTAACAAAAAATGGAAATTTTGGTAACCCTTAACTCTCTTATGTTAATATGTTGGTGTATATTGTTGCTGCATATGTTTGTGAATATCATTAACAAAGGTTTTTCAATGGTGTTTTGACTTCTTCAAAAAGGAGGAGATTGTTGAGTCCATTGATCCTAATGTCCCAAATTTGTAAGAAGTCAAACAAGTAAATTGTATATACGTAGTTGTATTTGATATATATTTCAATTCATGGATGCAGGTTAGTCTATGTCATATTGATTGGACAGGTGGTCCAAGTGACATTGACATGTGGACTCAATGAAGCTGACTAGAAAGGCAAGAAATTGCCTAAGTCAATAGGCATTGAGTGAAGTAAGCTCACTCAATGTCAAATATCAAGGCAGTTGCTGAAGAAAAATGTCTAAGTCCACAAGCATGTAGTGAAGCAAGCTCACTCAATGCTAGATGAACCAGGATCCAGTGATAGTAAATAAAAATGTCTAATTCCACAGGAGTTGAGTGAAGCCAGTTCACTTAATGCCATACAACTAATAGCGCTGAGAGAAGGCTGGCTGTTAAAGCTTTAAGTGTTCACAAGGCAGAAAAGTGGCTAAGACCATAGGCATTGAGTGAAGTTAACTCACTCAACGCCATATAGCAAAAGCTTGAGTCATGCTATTTTTATCAAAGCCATAGAAGAAAGAGACAGAAAATTGGATAAATATATAAGCGTTGAGTCAATCTTGATCACTCAATGCCATGCAGTATCTGACAAAGTCAAAGCAAATATGTCAAAGAAATTTGACGAAGTCCAAAAGCATTGAGTAAAGCCATTTCACTCAATGTCAGGCTTATTCAGTCAAAGCCTTGGAAGAAAGACAGAAAAATTCTGTCTAAGTACAATAGCGTTGAGTGAAGTCAGCTCACTCAACGCCAAAAGGAGAAAAGCATTAATTCATGCTTATGTTGTCAATGTGAGAGGGAGAAAGCGTTGAGTGTAGTCAACACACTCAACGCCTTCATGCAAAGCATAATTCTTTAAGTCCATAATCATTGAGTGTAGTCATCACACTCAACGCCTTAATACAGAGAAGAATTATTTTAAGTCCAAAATAATTGAGTGAAGCTTATACACTCAACGCTCTCAACGCCATAGTTGTAGAATGGGCTGAAGATCAAGCTAAGGCAAAAGCCGTTGAGTGAAGCTTATACCCTCAACGCTCTTAACGCCATATTTGCAGAAAGGGTTGAAGATCAAGATAAGGAAAAAAGCATTGAGGGAAACATATACGCTCAATGCTCTCAATGCCTGGACAGGCTGAGAAGTTGACTAAGTTAAAAAACATTGATTGGAGTTTAGTTACTCAACGCCTAGCAGAGCAGGAAATTTTCTAATTCCATATTCATTGAGGAAAGCTTGTTCACTCAATGCACTCAACACCTGGGTACTTGTCTAAAATTTTCTAAGTTCAGAATGACATACGTCAGCAAAGTTAGCAAAAAGTAAACAAAGTTCAAAATGACTAAGGAAGAGTTGTAATCCATTACTAACATCGCTGTTAGTCTCAATCTGTGAAACAAAGGATATTATCAGTTGATTAAGCAGTGAAACGTGTAAATCATCTCATTGGATGACAGGATTATAAATAGAGGATGAGATCTGAAGAAAATCAAGTTTCTGAGCGATCAATTCATTTCGCAAAAGTGGAGAGGGACTTCGTCTTCTTCTCCTGCCATTGTTGCAGAGACAAAAACATCAATTCGATAAATCTGAAGAGTCTCTGATTTAGATGTTGCAATCAACATCAGTTATAACAATATCAGAGGGTTACTCCGAGGAAGAAGAATCAGTCTAGGCAAGCCCTAGCTAAAGTTGTTTCTCTGTACAAGTAGAGCCAAATCAGAAGATCAATATCAAGATCAGTGAAGAAGAAATTTGATCTGGGTTTTTCTCAGGACAGAAGGAAAAGGTAGGGCAATTGATTTCTGCCTTATAGGTTAGCTGATCTAAGACAATCATTCACATTCTTTCCTCCTTCATTAGCAAGATACGAATCAAGATTCTAAGTAACTTTCAGCACAAGTAGCAAATTATTGAAGATTGTCTTTCTTGTTGCTGAAAAGAAAATTAGGCTGAGATTATCTCAGTTCAAGAAGTTGTAGACTCGGAGAATCAATCTCTAGAGTCTAATTTATTTCAATATCAATTTTAATCTCTATAGGATCTTGTTAAGATCTGTGTTGTAAGCCTAGTTTTTAAAGACTGAGAGTTATATCTGGTGAGATCTGTATTGTAAGCCTAAGTTATAAAAGTAGAGTGTAGGATCAGTGAAAAGATCTGAGTGGTAGGATCCAGTCTTGGATCTATGTGATAGGGCTGTGATTCCAACTTGTGTTGTGGAGCATTTGTGCCTGTGTTAGGTGATCAGGTGATTACTGAGTGGGTGGGCTAGTGCCTATGTTGTAAGTCTCTGTGGAGACTGTGTGATCCAGTGGGATCGTGATATAATCTCTGAGAAGCCAAGTTATTGGAGAAGTGTCTTGTCTAACATTCTGTTTGAAAGGTGAGAGGGATAGTGGTTGTACCCATATACTGGAGAACCACTATAAAGCTACTGTGTCATCTAAGTGATATTCTTGAAAGCATCAGCAATCAAATCATAACACACAACATAATCAGTTAAAGGTCAAAATAATATAAAAAGACCTTAATAACCTATTCCCCCCTAGGTGATTACCTACCCTTGTATTCAAAGACTTTGATGCTGGATATTATCGCAAGTTTGTTAAAGGATTTTCAAAGATCGCTCTTCCCCTCACTGCTCTGACAAAGAAGGGTGTGCCTTTTATGTGGTCACCCGAATGTGAAATGGCATTTCAAGAGCTGAAGGATCGCCTTACATCCGCGCCAATCCTTCCCCTACCATCTGGAAAGGGAGGATTCCAGATATATACTGATACATCTTATCAGGGAATGGGGGCAGTGTTGATGCAACATGGGCATGTGAATACTTACGCTTTTAGACAACTCAAGAAGCATGAGATTAATTACCCAGTGCATGATTTAGAGTTGGGGGTAGTGGTATTCACTCTAAAGATTTGGGTGCACTATCTCTACGAAGTTCATTGTGAGATTTTTTTAGGCTATAAGAATTTGAAATATGTTCATACTCAAAAAGAGTTGAATTTGAGGTAGCGACATTGGTTAGAATTTTTGTGTGATTATGAGTTCACGTTGAACTACCACCCTGTGAAAACAAACTCCATGACTGATGCATTAAGTAGAAAGAAACCAGCTTTGAGCCCCGAGTCTCGAATGATGGGTTTGGAATTGACTCTAGTGCTTGAGGAGATGGAGACTATGCTAGTGTGTAAGAATCATTTTGAGATGTATACAGAATACTTAGCTGCCTTGAGTATAGTATGACACATCCGTGAGCGGATCCGGGTAGTGTAAGGTAAGGATATTACTCTGGCCCATGTGTTTAAGGCTATTGAGAGCGGATCTACTGAAGAGTATACTCTAAAGGAAGGCCTCATTCATTTTTGTAACTCTATATACCCAAGGGCGGAGTAATTCGAGAAGACATCTTGAGTGAGGCTCACTGCACTATATATTCAGTATATCCCAGGATTGCCACGATGTATAATGACTTATGAAACACCATGTTCTGTCTAGGAATGAAGAGAGTTGTTAGGTATTATGTTACACACTGTGAGACTTGTCAAAGGGTGAAGGTGTAGTGTATGAGCCCGGGAGGATTATTACAGTCATTGCTCATCCCCGAGTGGATGTTCGAGGATATCTCCATGGATTTTGTCCATTGTTTACCTCATTCGCTCTCTAGGTATGATTCAGTTTGGGTTATTATGGATCGCTTGATGAAGGTTACTAGGTTCATCCCAATGAGGAAGGAGTCACATGCTGATGCTTTAGTGGGTCACTTTGTGGAGCAAGTTGTGCGGTACCACAGGTTGCCGAAGACAATCATTTCTGGCCGCGATGGTCGCTTCACTTCCAGAGAATGGATGGCAGTTCAAGCACATATGCCTCTCGCCTTATCTTTAGTATGGCTTTTCATCCTTAGACGGACGGCCAGTCTGAGAGGACTATCAAAACCATGGAAGATTTGTTAAGGTTATGTGTGTTAGATAGGAGCGGGCCATGGGAAAGGCGTTTGCCGCTAGTGTAGTTTTCATACAATAATAGTTTTCAACCTTGCATTAGGATGGCTCCCAACGAAGGACATTATGGGAGGAGGTGTATAACTCCACTATCATGGGTGCAGGATGAAGTCCCAAAGGCTTTGGGAGTTGAGTATATTGATGAAACTAATGCTATGGTTAAATTAATATGAGACCGCATGCTAGAGCCATAGAGTCGGCAGGAAAAGTATTGTAATGCGAAGCACCGATTGGTGGAGTTCCAAGTGGAAGACAAGGTGTTCTTGAAGATCAAGCCAATTCTTGGAGTGTCATGTGTACACTGTAAAAAGAAGCTCAGCACAAGATATGTGGGGGCATTATGTTATATTGGAAAGAATTGGCAGTACGGAATAGGCATGGAATCCCCCGCCAAAAGGTGGAAAAGCGAATGGAATTCTAATATGTTTATATGAGATATCCCTGGTAGTTTTGCACATAGAATCCAGAAATCGCAGTACGGAATAGGAATGTGATGAGTCCAAGTTATATACATATTTTTGGACTCATCTGAGCTAGTTTTCTCCTTGATGCACTACACTTTAGAGACATAATTGTTCATATTTGTTATTATGTACATTCAATGTTAAGTGCACTTTTGGCCAGTTTTTAGTGTAATTCCGTAGTTTTTATACTTTTGCTCTACTTGGTGTTTTTTTGTATCTGGATAATGTGGAATGCCCATTTTGGTGGCTCTTCTATTTTTGTTGCTGGTACAAAGGTCGTGTGTGTTCCGGGATTTTTTGGCAATATTTTTCGCCTAAGGGCCACTGATCGTGCGTTTTTACATGTGCACGGTCAGTTGACTCCTTAGCGCACGATCGCTGGTCATGCGCGGTTTGTTCATCGATCTCCAAATGGTACAGGAATACTGCGCACATTCATTAGATCTATAACGCATGACCACTGGATGAGAGCCACTGATCGTGCACACTATTCATCATTTTCCAAGATCTGTCTGGGGCAATCGCACGATCATTGGACATTGTGTGCACGACCTCTGGTCATGCTCCACTTGTAACGCCACGAAACTCAAAAGAGCGATGGGAGGCATTTTGGGCCAAATGTGGTATTTGGCAGGGGGCACACGGCCTGGGACACGGGCGTGTCCCAGGGCGTGTCAGGCTCGAGTCGACGATTTGGCCGCGATGTCGACTAAATTTGTAGTTGGCGATCGTCTAGCAGGGAACACGGCCTGAGACACGACCGTGTCTCAGGGCGTGTCGAGCCCGTGTCGACGATCGGCCAGGGAAGTCGACGATTTTCGCTCGATGATGTGTCGAGACAAGCCACATGGCCTAGGACACGGGCGTGTCCAAGGCCGTGTCGGGTGGTCGACGAACTTCGCTCGACGAAGTGTCGAGACCGTGAACACGGCCTGGAGCCCAGGCGTGTTCGGGTGTGATACGGGCACGGGGGTGTCCAAGACCCGTGTGAGTCTCGGGTTGTTTTCGTGGTTATGTCGTTGGAGGCACACGACCGACCACACGACCGTGTCAGTTGGAACATAGGCGTGCCAGGTCGAACACGGGCGTGTCGGATGCCCGTGTGTTTTTTCCAGACGCGTCGATTTGACTGCGAATGAGGGACACGACCCTGGACATGGGTGTGTCTCAGGTCGTGTTCGGCCCAGGTTTTACTTTCAAGCTACGAATCGTAGCCATTCGTTTCCTTATTTTGGGATCCGACGGTTGGGGGTTAATCCTACTGGGATATAACCGGGATTGGGCCTTTGAAACCCTCATTTCTTTTGAGTTGTTCTCTTTCTAAGTCATGAGAGAGAGGAGAGCAAAGGAGGAAGAAGAATCTTAGATCCGGTCTTTGTAGGAGCTTCAGAGCTCCAAATCGCGAACCGACTTCGGATCTACGGAGGCAAAGAGAGTGCGGTGCTTTTCATCCGCTTACATTTCCATGGCACCAAGGAAGAACGCTAGGGTAACGATTCTCTACTTGAGCATGTGAAGCTCTCCTTCTTTGCATAGGAAGCCCGCTCTCGCGAGTTTGCGGTGAGTTGGAGGCATTCCTTCGGGTAGATATGTAAAGTCCCTGTTGTGTAGAGTCCGTAATCGAGATCGGACATAAGCATGATGTGTGAAGCCTACCCGGACAAGTTGGTCTGGATCGGTGATGTTGCATTGCATAAATGCCGGAGAAGACTCTGTGCGAATGTTTGTTTTCGGGTTTTTTCTACATGGTAGATTGCAAAAGGGAGCCTTGGGGATTAACCCAAAGGTTCACCCGAAAAACTGGGCAGATGCGTGATCTTACAAACTTGGAGGCCTGTGAGCCAACTTGAACATAACCGGGTTATGTGATTTTGTGATGGAAACGGGACTCGGGAGAAGTTTGACCTGCGCATATGGTTTAAATTACCGCTGCTATGTGAGCACGGGTTGGATGGAACCGTACCCGTTCTATGTCGTTCGGATTAGAGCCGTTGGCATAGATGAGGGTCTTCGGCGGCCTATGGTTTTAATTACCGTGACCAATGCCGAGAAGACAAATTGCTCATTGTTTGGTTGTCCAAAGGGATTGTGGTGAGCCGACGGACTTGACCGTGATCACCGAGAATGTGCCCTGAGTGCACGGGGTGTGTGGTCGTGCGTGCCTATGCCTGTGATGTTGTGACAATACTATATTGCTTGGTTATACTAATTTGGTGCAGGGAAGGAGCATTGCCGCCCCGAGTTGGGGGCGGGATCGTTATAATTTGGTCAGCATTGCTGACCGTTGCTTTTGTTTGCCACTGTGCGGTCTTTTGTTGCTTGCAGGTGCTGCTGGACCAAGCGGTCAATAGCGGACTAAAGCCCAAATTCCAAGCCGGCCCTTGAAGGCCTAATTGAAGTGTTTACTTGCTTTTATTCATGTATGACCGGCCTTCGTGCCGTGGTTTGTAAAACATGTAATTTGAAGTAAACCATTTGTAAGGCCTTAAGGCCAGTACTTGTGTATATACAACATTCCTATTTGGTGTATTAGTGGACATTCATGCTTGGTGCTGAGTTCTTTTAATTGCAACTTATAAAACTGTTTCCGCTAGAATGCTCTGTGTAGGACGTTGGATTGGTTGGATGGTTTCCATTGAGTAACCACCCGGTCTGTCTGTGGTATATGACGTCGGGCCCCGGCCGGACCTACTACTATATGCTATGCGACGGATAGGGGGTGTTACAATTTGGTATCAGACTACTGGTTTCGGTCAGGCTTAAAATGAATTCGTGGACGAATTCTTTTTAAGGGGTGGTGAGCACATGTGTGTGCTTCATCGTTATAACAACAAAAGTACCCATGAATGTCCACTTAGGAATGAAAATACACGTGTTTGGGGAACCTGCGTATTCGTATAATTGCTGTTTGTAATTTTATTTGCTCGCTTAACGGTGTTTTGTACCACTATAGGTGACTAGAAGCGGTGCTGGGCCGCCAGAATGTCCGGTTTCTGAGGAGTATAGTGCACCCGGTGAGGTGTTTGAGACCCCTCCTTCGTATGAAACCGTAAGAAGCATCGTTTAAGCGGTGTTCGCTGTGACAAGTGCACATCATGGAAGAAATTTACAACCCTGTTCCCCTGTTGTGGCTTCAACGCCGCGTGGCGTGATGGAGCAGATGACTTTTGGTAGACCATCAGGACAGCAGCTGAATATGCATTTAGTGCACGGAGCGCAAACAGTTGATGAATATTTGAAAGCATTTCTTATTATAAGCCACTACCCATGCTTCGAGTTGGATAATAAGCAAGCTACAGTCGATAGATTTTATAATGGCCTGCGCGCCGAGTTACGAGTTCTACTACTAGGACCAATGTTATTGGATTCCGAGCCTTGGTGGAATCAGCTAGATCTTTGGAGGCAGATTTGAGGAAGACTCACCCGATGCCAGAGACCATGGTATCGAACTATGCAAGCCTCATAAGAGCTGCATCCGGCAGAATACTGGAGAAGGGGGCTACGACATCTACTAGCAAAGCTACTTCCACTTATCATACTTGTGGAAAGAAAGGGCACTTTGCCCGAAGGTGTTGGAATGGTGCTCAGAAGACTAAAAAAGCTATGTCAGGAGCAGTTGAGGACTTTAGTGCAAAAGAAACAGCATTCAAAATGTCGAACACCTCAAAGTCTGGTTATCGTAGGTGGTATAAGAAGGCTAGGACTTTGGGTCTAGTCCCTCTTTTTGGTGCTTCAGGGGCATCTACAGGCCAAACCTCGGGCGCATGTTATAACTGTGGGGAGTCGGGGCATTATGCCCGTGAGTGCCTAAAGCCCTGGAGGAAGCACGCCGTCGTGAGGACATGTATGGTTTAAAGATAGTTTAGCCTTAAATACTTGTCACCCTTGTGCATGTTAGCTTAGAACTACTTGTGCTAAGCTTTGTTCTGATTTTCGTTTATCCTGCGAGAGCACCGTTCGTGTAAACGAAGCTTGACATTCCTTTATTTAGGAATTATATTACGCGTCGGAGTACCTCCTTCGATGGTAAAAGACAAATGGGACGCGCTATGGTCCGATGGTGCTCAATGCACGTGGGTAGAATCTGTTGCGCTTAGGTGTGGTCACGGAGTCAAGACTTTGACTGATAAGTGTCATTACTACCGCTAGTGGAGTTCGACATTACGTTTGGCGCGGACTGGCTCTCGGAGAAGCGAGCCTATATTGATTGCGATAGCAAGGAAGTCAAGCCGGGATCAAGTCGTGAGACGACTTTTACGGGCTTGAAGGGGTCGAGCAAGACGTTGATGTCTGCTCTTCAGGTGGTGAAGGCGGTTCGTGCCGGTGCAGAACTGTTCTTTACGCTAGTGGAGGTTGCAAAGTCGAAGCCTGCATTGGATAGTATATCAGTGGTATCGGAGTACCCTGATGTGTTCCCTAGAGATCTCCTTAGAGCCCCGCCTCAACGGGAGATAGATTTTACGTTAGAGCTCGTACAAGGTGCAAAGCCTGTGTCACGCTCTCCATATCGGCTAGCACCTAAGGAAATGGCGGAGCTGAATGTTCAACTGCAAAAGTTGTTGGAGCAAGGGTATGTGCATCCAAGTTCATCGCCTTGGAGCGCGCCAGTCCTCTTTGTTAAGAAGAAGGACGGAAGCTTGAGGCTATGTATTGTTTATCGGGAGCTCAACAAGTTGACGGAAAAGAATAAGTACCCGATCCAACGGATCGATGATCTTTTTGACCAGTTGGTCGGGTCGGCGGTGTACTCGAAGTTGGATCTCAAGTCCGGGTACTATCAGTTGCGAATAAGGGAGAGTGATATCCCGAAGACAGCGCTCAGTATGAGATACGGGCATTACGAGTTTACGGTCATGCCGTTTGGCATGACGAATGGGCCGTCAGTGCTCATGGATTTGATGAACATGACATTCAGGGAGTACTTGGACCATTTTGTGATCATCTTCATCGATGACATTTTGGTGTACTCGCAGAGTGAGGAAGATCGCTTCATGCATCTTCATTTGGTTTTGGAGACGCTAAGGAGGAATCAATTGTACGCCAAGTTCTCGAAGTGTGAGTGTTGGTTGTCCTCATTATCATTCCTCGGTCATATAGTGAGTGAGTAAAGGTATTGCAGTGGATCCACTGAAGATTGTTGTGATACGAGAGTGGCCTGAGCTTTCTATGGTAGCGAAAGTCCGGAGCTTTCTGGGGCTTGCCGGCTATTATAGGCGCTTTGGAGAGAACTTCTCGCGGATAGCGTTACCTCTCACTACTTTGACGAGGAAGGAGCAGAAGTACGTTTGGACGCCGTTGTGCGCGTAAGCTTTTGAGGAGCTAAAATGTCGGTTGACCACGGTGCCTATGCTGAGTTCGCCGAGTGTGACCGACAGTTATGAGATTTATAGCGATGCTTCGGGCAGTGGTTTGGGTTGTGTGCTGTTACAGCATGGAAGCGTTATAGCATATGGCTTGAGACAGCTGAAGGTACACGAGAGGAACTATCTGGTCCATGACTTGGAGTTAGCGGCCGTGATTTTTTCCTTGACGCTGTGGTGACATTATTGTACAGTGTGAATATTGATATCTACAACGATATTAAGAGCCTGAAGTATTTGATTGATTAGAAAGATCTGAATATGCAACAGTGTAGATGGATGTAGTTCCTGGGGGACTATACATTTAAGATACCCTACGTGCCTGGTAAAGGTAATGTGGTTGCGGACGCGTTGAGTTGTCGGGCCCCAGCTCAAGCCAATTGGCTGTCGATCCATGACGAGCGGTTGGTTCGGGAGTTGGAGGCCTTGGAGATTGTTTGTGTAAATAAGCAATCAAGTGCTGAAGCAGTACTGAATTGGACTGAAGTTCAATATGACCTGGCTGATCAGATTCGGCAGGCTCTGGATGGGTCAACTTCCCAATTCGTTGTGGAGGACAGATTACTTTGGAAAGACGGTCGTCTGTGCGTCCCAAGTGTGGGCAATTTGCGGGTGGAATTGTTGTACGAGGCACATCATACCAAGTACTTGATTCACCCGGAGAGCACGAAGATGTACCGCGATGTAAAGAAACTGTTTTGGTGGCTGGGTTTGAAGAAGGTTGTGGCACTCTACGTGGCGAAGTGCCAAACTTGCGCCTTGGTGAAGGCAGAATGCCAAAAGCCGGGAGGATTTCTGAAGTCCTTGCCTATTCCAGAGTGGAAATTCGACGACATCACTATGGACTTTGTGCACGGTTTGCCAAGGTCGCAAAAAGGGGATCGACGCCATCTGGGTGGTCATAGATCGGCTCACGAATGTGTCGCATTTCATTCCGCATAGGAAGGATGATCCGGTGGAGAAGTTGGCAAAACTATATGTGGATAATATAGTATGGCTTCACGGTGTGCCCCGCAGTATCGAGAGTGACCGAGATGGGCGGTTCACGTCCAATGATTGGAGGCTAGTGCAGCAAATGTTGGGAACAAAGTTAAAATTCAGCACAGCCTTCCATCCGCAAACGGATGGGCAAACCGAGATGGTCAATAGGACTATGGAAGACATGCTCCACATGTGTGTCTTGGACTTTGGAAAGCAATGGGAAGACCATCTTTATTTGGTGGAGTTTTCGTACAATAATAGCTACCAGGTGAGAATTCAAATGGCGTCCTTCGAGGCCATATATGGTAGAAAATGTCGCACGCCGTTGTCTTGGTTAGAAACGGGTGAGTCAAAATTGTACAAGCGCCAAGAGGTGGAAGATGCTACGTCCTTGGTTCGTACCATTCGGGAAAGGTTGCTAATCGCTCAGGGCCGGCAAGCGAAATACTATAATGCCAAGCAAAGGAACGTGGAGTTCGCTGTGGGCGACTGGGTGTACTTAAAGATCAAGCCGTTTAAGGGTGTCTCGCGGGTGCTGCGATTGAAAAAGCTAAGCCCGAGGGTGGTACCTTGGGCCGTTTGAGATTCTAGAGCAGGTTGGTGAAGCACACTATCGGTTGAAGCTTTCAGTGGAGCTTTGTGGTCTACATGATGTATTCCATATATCGGTGCTTCGGAAGGCGGTGCAGGAGCCTTCGCAAGTGATCGCTGTTGAACAAGTGTCGGTGGATAGTGGGTTGACGACAAAGGTCAAACCCGTGCGGATTGAAGACTCGGAAGTCAAGTGGCTATGCAATAAAGAGATCCGGATGGTCAAGGTCCGATGGGAAAATTGTGGTCGTGAGGAGCTCTCTTGGGAGCGAGGGCAGACTATGCTTGACAAATATCCGGAGTTGTTCCGCTCAGGTACAAATTTTGGTTTTGTACTTATCTTTCTTTCTGTAATTTCGTGGACGAAATTCTTTTAAGAGGAGGAGAGTTGTAACGCCCGGAAACTCAAAAGAGCGACGGGAGGCGTTTTGGGCCAAATCTGGTATTTGGTAGGGGGCACACGGCCTGGGACACGGTCGTGTCAGGCTCGAGTCGACGATTTCGCCGCGATGTCGACGAAATTTGGAGACGGCGATCGTCGAGCAGGGAACACGGCCTGAGACACATGCGTGTCTCAGGGCGTGTCGAGCCCGTGTCGATGATCGGCTAGGGAAGTCGACGATTTTCGCTCGACGATGTGTCGAGACAAGGCACACGGCCTAGGACACGGGCGTGTCCAAGGCCGTGTTGGGTGGTCGACGAACTTCGCTCGACGAAGTGTCAAGACCGTGAACACGGCCTGGAGCCCAGGCGTGTTCGGGTGTGACACGGGCGTGTCCAAGACCCATGTGAGTCTCGGGTTATTTTCGGGGTTGTGTCGATGGAGGCACATGGCCGACCACACGACCGTGTAATTTGGAACACGGGCGTGTCAGGTCAAACACGGGCGTGTCAGGTCAAACACGGGCGTGTCGGATGCCCGTGTGTTTTTCCAGACGCGTCGATTTTGACGGTGAATGAGGGACACGGCTCTGGACACGGGCGTGTCTCAGGTCGTGTTCGTCCCAGGTTTTACTTTTTAGCTATGAATCGTAGCCATTCATTTCCTTATTTTGGGATCCGACGGTTGGGGGTTGTTACTACTGGGATATACCCGTGATTGGGCCTTTGAAACCCTCATTTCTTTTGAGTGGTTCTCTTTCTAAGTCAAGAGAGAGAGGAGAGCAAAGGAGGAAGAAGAAGCTTAGATCCGGTCTTTGGGGGAGCTTCGGAGCTCCAAATCGCGAACCGACTTCAGATCTACGGAGGCAAAGAGAGTGCGGTTCTTTTCATTCTCTTACATTTCCATGGCGCCAAGGAAGAACGCTAGGGTAACGATTCTCTACTTGAGTATGTGAAGCTCTCCTTCTTTGCATAGGAAGCCCGCTCTTGCGAGTTTGCGGTGAGTTGGAGGCATTCTGTTGGGTATTGTATCCACGATTACCTAGATTTGAGAAAGCCCCCTGTCAAGCTAAGATGAATTCACAATGTATTTGATAAACTCTTTCAAAGTTGTACTTGCAGTCTCTCCACGCTAAGTGCACACCAATGTCAGGGTGCAGTAGGTCAATATACACGGGTCTGCACGAACGTAATCCCTCGTTGAGCAGATCAGTGTGTTGGCCTATGTGTACTCTCTCTATTGGAGTGCACTTACTTTCAAGTACAGGGCCGCTCATATGCAAGAGAAGACAAGGAGCATGGAGGATCAAGGAGCAGCTCCTAGGTGGAAGACGAAAAATCGTCCAAGGCAAATTCGACGAGAATCACCAAGTGATTCTCGCCGAATCGGCGAGAATCACTAGGCGATTCTCGTCGAATCGTCGAGAATCGTCAGTGATTCTCGCCGACTCCTTCTGGCATCTCAATAGGGTGCCAAGTAAGATTCGGCGAGAATCACTTGTAATTCCCGCCGAACCTGTGGTCAAGCAGCCCATGAATACCAAGTAAAATCCGCTGAGAATCAACAAGTGATTCGACGAGAATCACAAACGATTCTCGACGAATCGTCGAGAATCACTTGGTGATTCTCGCCGATTCGTCGAGAATCGTCCGCGATTCTCGTCGATTTTGACTTGGCGCTTTCTCAGTTAATTTCCTGAACCGGATTCTGTCTCAGCTAATTCCTGAACCGGTTTCTGCCGCTGTTTAATATCTGGACCGGGATTTGGGGATTATTTCTGTGGGTCCCACAAACGTCTTATTGGGGGTAGCTACAGTATTAATACTCGGGTATTTTGAACAGTATGAGACAGAGAAAGACGCCGAGCTCACGGAAACCCTAAGATCGCGAAATCCTTCCGCCACCTCCGTCGCCGCTCGCGCAAGTCCGTCGCCGCCACCGATAGATCTTCTTCCCGATCTCCGGCGACAGTAGCTTAGCAAGGCTTGAGTCTCACGCGTCTATCCAGAGATCCTTTGTCTCTCGATTTGTTGATCGGAAACACTTCCCATCCGAATCGATCGAGACGACCGATCCTCGTGTGACCGTTGGTAGACCGAGCTTGCTTCGCAACGAAGTTTGGATCTCCAAGTTCAGCAGCTGCTCTTCATCGTAGCCGCCGATCCCGAAGCTAGCCGCCGCTCGTGTGCCGCCGCCGGTTCCGGGGAAATCCTCTCCAAGAGAGGACCAAGGTCGTAGACTCTTCATCGACTTCAAGAACACGTCGTCGAACAAAGAGGAACACCGGAGTCTCCAAGAGAAGTTTGTATCACGTGTACATTCTACTTTTATTTTATTGTAAAGGAACTTTTGTTCCGTATTGTAAGGGTTGGGTGCAACCCGATTTGTGAGAGTGTTGACTCTCACGTGTGGAAGGGCTCCTTCCGTTAGTGCAGGGATTGGATTTCAATCCCGTTGGTGAAGTGACCGAGTCGTCCCTTGTTGGGGAGATAGGTCGAAGGGGGAAAGTGGATGTACCCAAGTCGGGAACCACTATAAATTTGCTGTGTTTTCTGTGTGCTGTGTTTGTTGTTTTATTGTGCAGGTACATCTGTAAATTCCGTAAAAGAACCACACGTCACCTATTCCCCCCCCCATAGGTGCACATAGCCGACACTAGTGGACTTTCAAGTGGTATCAGAGCCAGGTTACTCTTCAAAAAGGTTAACACCTTGAGTAGAATCCTGCCACCAGTGTCAGAAGAATGGATCTGGATTATGACGTATTGCCTCTCAAACTCCCTGCATGCACAAAGGATTATTATCCTATCTGGAGGATGAGAGTATTATTTCACCTGGATGCCATCGATCCTCGAGCATCCCTCATCCTGGAAGAGGGTCCATTTATCCCCATGAAGACCTCGACTCGGGGATCCAAGTGCCCATGTGCATTGCTGAGATGACAGAGATGGAACTCTCACTTTCCAACTGGACCAGAGGATTCGACAAATTATTATGGATGTCTGGTCTGGAGCTCTCACTCCAGGTTGGAAAAATGTAAAACGGCTAAAATCTCTGTGGATGACGATCTCAGAGCTGATGGGGGGGGGGGGGGTCAGAGAATGCTGAAATATGCTGCCAATCAGAGGATGAAGCGTATGTGGGAGTCCTCACCTCTGAAGATGAATGCAAGGATCCTTCGGATTGCATCAGAGCTCCAGTATCCTTGTCAGAGACTGAAGAAGATAGTGAGGAAAGCAATCTACTTGCTGAGGAGCAAGCTCGAGAGATTGCTCGACTGAAGATCTTGTTGGTTCTCCAATTGGCGTCCAACAAGGTCAAGGACTCTAAGATCTCAGCTCTAGAGAATAGTCTAGAAAATGAGAAACGTATAGTATCTAACTTTTCCAAAGTTGATGCTATAAAGAGAAAACAAGAAACCGGGTGGATCTCCCGGATTATCCAGGGATGGAGAAATGGGGAAACGGTGTTCCGACCTCCCACTCCAGCGGGAAGGCAACTCATCATGCCTTCAGGTATGACCACAGGAATAATCGTGGTCACTGCAAGGGTGAATTGTCCCCATGTGGAAACGTCCATAGTGCAAGAGGCGTCATGGCCACCCATGAGGAAATACCTAAGGCTCATTCTGAGCCCTTTGTATTCACGGCCACTGCCACAACAAAGTTTGGATCTGCAGGTCCTAGTTCACAGAATAATTCTCTCCATTCGAGGACACGGGATAGGGAGAATAGAAGTCATGATGTCAGGCGTCATGGAGCCTCAGCAAGGAAGATGCCTGAAAGAATGACACCGCCTTCTCGGCCTCATAACGCTCACATCATGCATTCGTTCCACCCTTCATCATGCCTCGACGGAAGAGGAATTTGTGCGACAAGAACATGCCCTATCCCTTTGAGACCTAGGACCGTGACTACATCAGTCACTAGATCAGGTCAAAAACGGCGATACAACATTCACTCTTGCTGGTGCTGCGGCAAAGTGGGACACTTTGCGATTGACTGTTGGCACAATCCCTCTGTGCCCACAACAAGGGTTATCCATGTTCTAGGGACAGGGGTAGTCTTCCGGACAGGTTTTCTGAAGGAAGGCAGTTGCGTGCTCATGCTAATAGAAACCTAGGACCCAATATGATTTGGGTTCCTAAGGTAAAGTAATTCTGTTTTGCAGGGTAGTCTAGGTCCCCTTAAATACGATGGGATCTGGACAGTAGGTGGCTCAAGGCTTATTTCGAACAAGCGTCTGCAATAACAGATGTGCTACCTGTTGAGCATACTCACTTCAAGCTACTAATATGTTCCATCTGTGGGATTAAACGATAACTCTCCAAATCCCAGGTAACTTTGATCAGTTCAAGGACTTGTGTCATGATGCATCCTCATTCAAATTAAATATATATATATATATATATTGTTATCCTTGTGTATAAGTATACTTATGCTCATCATATATGTGTGCACCTTTAAGGAGAGATTACCTCGAGGCATGCAAATCATTACACATCAATAAAAGGTTAACCAAGATATGTCATTGCGAATTTCGACAAATCACAATTGACATCAAAAAGTGTCTGGAGAAGCCTCGCTCAAATCCAAATAGATTGTCGTTATAATAAACATGTATTTATTAATCTTGTGTTAACTTGACACTCGAAGAATTTGAAAATTGTGCAATGCTTCCCAAAGTTTCAAGACAAACATCAATATATACTCCAAATCCCGCTGACCCATTTTATATCTCGCCAAATTAGACAAATCCCGTCGAATCCGCCGAAGGAGCTTGGCCGACCGCTCGGCTTCCTTAAGAATCCCGACGACTGATATAAATCCCGCCGAAACCGAATCCCTCTCACAGCCGTCGCCCGTTCGCCTTCCTCTCGACTCGCGCAAGAACACACCCGACGACCCTCGCGCAAGAGAACTCCCCAAGACTCGCGCACGGGCACTTCCGCGAACTCGCCGACACCCGCAGCCCTCCGACGCTCTTGTCGACGCCGTCGAATCGCTGCTGTGTGTGACCATCTCTCTCTCTCGCAAGGTACTAGCAAGGCCGCACCCCACGGGATACTCTTCTCTCCACCGAGGATCTTCCCGAAGCTCGTCAACTCACCTGCGAGTAAGCCCTTAGGTAACCTCCTCCTCAATGGCTCCAAGGCCGAACCCCAAGTGATGTTCTCCTTTTGAATGTTCACTAATGTTTAGAGTCGGGCTTCTTTCTAGATCCTCAATGGCCCCAAGGATGACTGCAGGCTTGATTTCTGGTTGCGAGCTGGTTCACACTGGTTTTGCTCATGCCTCGGACGAGTTGTGGAACATCATTCTCATGCTGGAAGAAGCCGGACTAACCTTCGTATTGGAGCATCCTTGCAAAGTTTTAGATAAAGAAGTGCTGGAGTTCTTCTCTACCGCAAGGCTTCGAGACAGAGACTCCATCATCAAGAGCAAGGTGGCTGGGACTAAGGTAAAGATGTCTGCCAGTAAGCTAACACGCTACCTGCAGCTTTCAAGTGCGGAGCAGGAAGACTATTTGGAGGACGAGGACAAAGCCAGAACCCTCCTGTTCTGCGGTCTACCCAGAGGCACTCGATCAGTAAAGCGAAAAGAGATGAATGAAGAAGGGAAGCTACTATCTGACATCATAGGAAAAGTACTCATCTGCAAGCCAGGCTCCCATGATCATATCTCCGGAGATATGTTCAAAATTCTCATAGCTGTGGTCTGCAGAAAGAGGTTCAACTGGGGAGAGTTGCTGTTTCAAAAGATCAAGGACACTCTGGGCACTCCAAGCTTCGGCCGCATCATCAGTCTATATCTCAACCAGCTCAACGGAGACAAATTCGACATGAGCAAAGGAGTCCCTCTCCATTACTTGAAAAGATGGATGCTACTGTGTTTGATCGATGGGAGCGGCGCATCGGACAGCCTGCTGTAGAAGAGCATGAGGAAGTATCTCCCGCAGCCTCCCCCCGTGAAAATTCCTGATACCCTGACTGCAGGAATCGAGGGGGAGACTCTACCCTCTCATATGGATATAATATCTGACATCGCCCAGGTGGCCAGGGATGCGGTGGCCGAAGTTAATGAAGAAAGTGAACCTGGGTTGGAGGATGAGGAGGTCCTGAACAGACACACTCAAGGAACTGAAGCTGAAACACTGGAGTCTGCTGATCAAGAAGAGGAAGAAGCTGCTGATGTGGATGAATTTTTGGATGCGGACGGAGAGGACGCTGTGAATGAGGGCCATGAGTGTTTGAGTCTCCGGATACTGATGAACCTCCTACTGATAAGTCTGCACCAGTGGAGGGGGAGGTAAATAAGGCCACCAACATCCCTCCCATAGAGACTGTGATGGTATCCAGCTCTACTGATGCGTCTGCTGCCGAGCCAGAGCAAGGCCAAGAAGTGCCTCCAGGTATCCCATTACGAGATGACCTAGCCATTCACACTGTCCATATAATTCAGGGCATCGTGAATGAGCTTAAAACCTCTTTTGATAAAGCTCAGAAAACAATGCTGCAAGAGATTAAGACTTCTGAAGATCTCATGCTGAAGAATATGGTGGCAATCAACCATAAGCTAGACGTAATGAAGAAGAAATTCGAAGAAAAATATAACGCGGCCGGCGAAGCTATCACACTGTTAATGGCCGGCTTGAAAAAGGCTACTGATACTCTGGCTGTTGTCAATCAGAACGCACACGTTGTGGCCAACAATATTCAGAAATTTGATGGCAACATGGTCACTTTAAATGCAAATCAGCAGACCCTAGTCACTGAATTCAGCAAGACAACTAAGCACATTGATGACTCCTTGCACTCATATGCCAATTGCATTGCTGACGAAGCCAAAAAGGGGGAGAAGGAGTATATCGCTAAGCTGGCTGAGCTCCAAGAAACCATGGATGCAAACTTTGCCCAATCAAGCAAATACGTCTATGAGAGTTGCTGGTGGATGCTACAACAGGCACTGGGCACGTTAGGCGTCGTCCTACCTGACCAACCTGCCGGTGTTCAGGTTCCTGAGACTTCTAAGGCTGCTGAGGAAGTACATATTGCTGAGGATGTAAGTACAAGTGCTGCTGATATTTTCACTGATGAAGCTGACGCTAGGGCCATCTCCAAATCTAAGCTGAGAAGTATGTTTGACCAGGAGGCCTTAGCTAAAGCAAGGGGAAAGAGGAAAGTTCAGGAAGGGACATCAAAGGAGACACCAACTCAAAAGAGGATCAGACTAAGTGAGGAGGATGTAAGAAACGAAAGGTGGAGCCAGTTTCAAGAAACATCATCCTAGACACCTTCCGGCTGCAAGAAAGAGGAGAGATAAATCGAAATGAAGCATATAGTCAGTATGAATGGGAGACGCACAAAGCATTTGAAGCGAAACGCAACATTTTCTTCAGAAACAACAAGGATCCAGACAAAGTTGCTCCTCCTAGGTACTACCCGAAGCCCAAGGAATACATGGAAAGGCAGAGCAAAAAGTACTTGGCGCAAACTCTTAAGGGTGACGGAGCTAAGGACAAATAGTCATTATTTTATAGCTGGTCACGGTGTATTAAGAACATTTAACAATTATTACTGTCGTGTGAACAATTCTGACTTATAGGTGAATATATTTCTCTTGGTATATATATATATATTCTTGAATGTGTGAATGACTCAAGTCCTGTTCTGATTGCATTTATTACCTTGTGTTGCATAATTAATTTTTAAATGCTATAATTATTATTTGATAGGTGTTATTCATCTTAGCTAGTAGGGTTTTGGCTTCGTCAAATAGGGGGAGATTGTTGGGTATTGTATCCACGATTACCTAGATTTGAGGAAGCCCCCTGTCAAGCTAAGATGAATTCGCAATGTATTTTGATAAACTCTTTCAAGTTGTACTTGCAGTCTCTCCACGCTAAGTGCACACCAATGTCAGGGTGCAGTAGGTCAATATACACGGGTCTGCACGACGTAATCCCTCGTTGAGCAGATCAGTGTGTTGGCCTATGTGTACTCTCTCTATTGGAGTGCACTTACTTTCAAGTACAGGGCCGCTCATATGCAAGAGAAGACAAGGAGCATGGAGGATCAAGGAGCAGCTCCTAGGTGGAAGACGAAAAATCGTCCAAGGCAAATTCGACGAGAATCACCAAGTGATTCTCGCCGAATCGGCGAGAATCACTAGGCGATTCTCGTCGAATCGTCGAGAATCGTCAGTGATTCTCGCCGACTCCTTCTGGCCATCTCAATAGGGTGCCAAGTAAGATTCGGCGAGAATCACTTGTAATTCCCGCCGAACCTGTGGTCAAGCAGCCCATGAATACCAAGTAAAATCCGCTGAGAATCAACAAGTGATTCGACGAGAATCACAAACGATTCTCGACGAATCGTCGAGAATCACTTAGTGATTCTCGCCGATTCGTCGAGAATCGTCTGCGATTCTCGTCGATTTTGACTTGGCGCTTTCTCAGTTAATTTCCTGAACCGGATTCTGTCTCAGCTAATTCCCTGAACCGGATTCTGCCGCTGTTTAATATCTGGACCGGGATTTGGGGATTATTTCTGTGGGTCCCACAAACGGTCTTATTGGGGGTAGCTACAGTATTTATACTCGGGTATTTGAACAGTATGTGACAGAGAAAGACGCCGAGCTCACGGAAACCCTAAGATCGCGAAATCCTTCCGCCGCCTCCGTCGCCGCTCGCGCAAGTCCGTCGCCGCCACCGATAGATCTTCTTCCCGATCTCCGGCGACAGTAGCTTAGCAAAGCTTGAGTCTCACGCGTCTATCCAGAGATCCTTTGTCTCTCGATTTGTTGATCGGAAACACTTCCCATCCGAATCGATCGAGACGACCGATCCTCGTGTGACCGTTGGTAGACCGAGCTTGCTTCGCAACGAAGTTTGGATCTCCAAGTTCAGCAGCTGCTCTTCATCGTAGCCGCCGATCCCGAAGCTAGCCGCCGCTCGTGTGCCGCCGCCGGTTCCGGGGAAATCCTCTCCAAGAGAGACCAAGGTCGTAGACTCTTCATCGACTTCAAGAACACGTCGTCGAACAAAGAGGAACACCGGAGTCTCCAAGAGAAGTTTGTATCACGTGTACATTCTACTTTTATTTTATTGTAAAGGAACTTTTGTTCCGTATTGTAAGGGTTGGGTGCAACCCGATTTGTGAGAGTGTTGACTCTCACGTGTGGAAGGGCTCCTTCCGTTAGTGCAGGGATTGGATTTCAATCCCGTTGGTGAAGTGACCGAGTCGTCCCTTGTTTGGGGAGATAGGTCGAAGGGGGAAAGTGGATGTACCCAAGTCGGGGAACCACTATAAATTTGCTGTGTTTTCTGTGTGCTGTGTTTGTTGTTTTTATTGTGCAGGTACATCTGTAAATTCCGCAAAAGAACCACACGTCACCTATTCCCCCCCCCCATAGGTGCACATAGCCGACACTAGGTGGACTTTCACATTCCTTCGGGTAGATATGTAAAGTCCCCGTTGTGTAAAGTCCGTAATTGAGATCGGACATGGGCATGATGTATGAATCTACCGGACAAGTGGGTCTGGATCGGTGATGTTGCATTGCATAAATGCCGGAGAAGACTCTATGCGAATGTTTGTTTTCGGTTTTTTCTACATGGTAGATTGCAACAGGGAGTCTTGGGGATTAACCCAAAGGTGCACCCGGAAAACTGGGCAGATGCGTGATCTTGCCAACTTGGAGGCCTGTGAGCCAACTTGAACATAACCGGGTTATGTGATTTTGTGATGGAAATGGGACTCGGGAGAAGTTTGACCTGCGCATATGGTTTAAAATACCGCTGCGATGTGAGCACGGGTTGGATAGAACCGTACCCGTTCTATGACGTTCGGATTAGATCCGTTGGCATAGATGAGGGTCTTCGGCGGCCTATGGTTTTAATTACCGTGACCAATGCCGAGAAGACAAATTGCTCATTGTTTGGTCGTCCAAAGGGATGGTGGTGAGCCGACGGACTTGACCGTGATCACCGAGAATGTGCCCTGAGTGCACGGGGTGTGTGGTCGTGCGTGCCTATGCCTGTGATGTTGTGACAATACTATATTGCTTGGTTATACTAATTTGGTGCAGGGAAGGAGCATTGCCGCCCCGAGTTGGGGGCGGGATCGTTATAATTTGGTCAGCATTGCTGACCGTTGCTTTTGTTTGCCATTGTGCGGTCTTTTGTTGCTTGCAGGTGCTGCTGGACCAAGCGGTCAATAGCGGACTAAAGCCCAAATTGCAAAGCCGGCCCTTGAAGGCCTAATTGAAGTGTTTACTTGCTTTTATTCATGTATGACCGGCCTGCGTGCCGTGGTTTGTACAACATGTAATTTGAAGTAAACCATTTGTAAGGCCTTAAGGCCACTACTTGTGTATGTACTACATTCCTATTTGGTGTATTAGTGGACATTCATGCTTGGTGCTGGGTTCTTTTAATTGCAACTTATAAAACTGCTTCTGCTAGAATGCTCTGTGTAGGACGTTGGATTGGTTGGATGGTTTCCATTGAGTAACCACCCGGTCTGTCTATGGTATATGGCGTCAGGCCCCGGCCGGACCTACTGTTATATGTTATGCTACGGATAGGGGGTGTTACACCACTGCTCGTGCGCGTTTGTTCCATTTTTCCGGAGTTCTGCCATTTCTTATCACACGATCATGGGATCCAGTGCGCATGACCGCTGGTCGTGTGCCCCTGATCGTGCGCTCTAATTTTTTCCTGCGGTATTTATACCCGTGCTCCGTGAATTAGGGCAAAAACCCTTTCATTTTTTGCCCCGCTGCTGCATGCGAAGCACCGTTTTTGACCCCCGCAGGTCCTCCAATCATCTCCACCATCCAGGAAGCTTTCTTTAGCGATCCGAAGCCATCTTCAACCCTTCAGAGAGTTTATGGCCACCAGCAGTGTGCAAAAGAAATCTTTCGGTACTACTCATTTGGGCAAAAGGGAGAAAAGATTGAAGGAAAGGGAAGAAGACGGAGGAAGACAAGTGGATTGACAACCCATTTACCTCCGGACGCAACAAACACTCTGAGCCAAGAAGTGGACTGACAACCCACCATTCCAGCCACGAACCACGGCTAGGCTTTCCCCCTTTCGGTTTATTCTACCTCTTCTCATAGTGAAGTGTATTATTAAGCTTTTAATGAACCCGAACTTACCTTTATTTGTCTATGAATGAAGTTTCCTTGAGACAGTTACATATTCTTTGTTAGCTGTGATGCACTCGCCTCCATTCACATCCACTCCACTTGAGCACTAGAACCACACTAGCAAAGGCTAGTGTTGGTAGTTGAAGAGGTGATTGTGACCCTCACTCTCCGCATGTGTGTTCATTCCACCCGCTTGCTCTCCGTCCACTCGCCTCACGAAGCACGGCATAGCAGACTTCACTAGTTCCATCCACCAAGCGAAGCGGTGCTTACGACCCGCATTAGTTCTTTTTTTGTTTTGTTAGCATTAGGAATCAAAAACAAACCCCCTTTGTTGTTCCGTTTAACTCTTAGTAATGATCTTTCTGCGACACTATCACAATACCCAACCTGCATTCCATCGAGATCGACATTCGGGGAAGCTATTCCCAAAATTATTACTTGACAGCGACCGGTGCACTTGCCGACGCATCAAGTTTTTGGCGCCGTTGTCAGGGAATGCAGGAGTATTGTTGATTTGTGTTGTGTTATGAGAGTTACGACAGAGTTGCTTGTTTCGAATTTGTTTTTCTCAGTCTATTTTTGCTTTTTATGTTGTTGGAATTGTTAGATTTTTATTGAGAATCTATGCATGGTAGATTAATCATGGAAATTAGTGATCTCTATAATGTGGGCCAGTTTTAATATTCATTGCTGCTGGTGTGGAGATATCTCTTATGCAAGTGATAGATGTCCTAAGGAGTAGGGTAGCCAAGACACTCAAGGATCTACATATGGAGAACCAACATTATCGGGTACTCAATATGTTAGACATAAGCCTGTTAGCTACACATTCGCGCTTCCATTGCCGCACTACTTTCTTTCGGTGTCAGTGCCCGTTGTACAGACAAAGCCGGCTAAGCAGTGTTTATTCTGTCGGAGTTGGGATCACTGTTTGAAGAAGTGTGCTGCTTACTTGGCGCAGATGGAGGAAGATGATGAACCGGATGTTCAGATTGTCTCAACTCCAACATCCTTCAGCACCCCTTCTGTATCTGGGTACGTACTAGTGTCACCTTCAGATTTTTAAGGGAGAAATATTAGTATTTGCACAAATACATGTCTTGCTCTAAACCCCGACACGGATGTTTTTACTCCGGACGTACATATATCATCTTGTATGGAGTCTGTTAGTTAAGAGGAACCTGTGCTTGATTTTTTTGTGAGCATTGCTCCTTTATACTCTACCTTGCATTGCATTCTTTCTATTTCTGTCATCGTTGTGGAGGTTGATTCGCAAGGAAAAGCTGGTGTTTGTAGCATTATTCCAGATCCAGTCAAGGAGGACTTCTGCATGGCCGAGGTTGCTGCATTAGTCCCATGTAAGGAAGGCCAATGTACGGTCGAGGCGGATGCAGCTCTAGCACATACTTACACCAGCCTAGCCAGTTGTGTATATCCACCCACAATTCTGCCGATGGGAGATGACACCGGGATCATCCCCAAGATTGAGGTTACTTTTTGTCATTCTTTAAATTTATTTCCTAACCCCGCTCTCGTGCCTACTTCTCTACATGACCATATCGTGGAACCGATCGACTTAGTATAAGGGCTTGTAAAGCAGCCAAGCATTGATGGAGATTGCGTGCAGGTGGAGTCAGATTAGTCGAGCTTCACAACAGTTATTCTACCTATGCCTGATGTTCAAGACAGGTATAACTACACAGGTATGTGGATATTCATTCTATCGTCATTTCGGTACCCGCTACCGAAACGTGAAGTTGAACAACAGCTAGAGCACTTCAAATTTCATACGCCCATCAGTTAAAAGAGTGCATGGTCCGTGAATAAGTCCTGTTTGGAGACAATAAACCCAACAGTTATCTAGATTAGTATTCTTTTTTTTAAAAAGTGGACAACTTGGTCCTGTTTTGTGTAATGTGTTTCTTTTTATATGTGTATTTCGATTTTCTTGTTTTGCGTGGGATGTCTAATTCGCAGGTGCTGGAAATTTTTGAGGTGTAACAAACCTACCGCTATCGGAGAACCTCGCAGCACGACTGGTATGCTCAGTTTTGAGCATAGGTACTTCTTGCCCCTAACTCTTTATATAATTTGGAATGTTTAGTTTTATGATTTGTCGCATTCAAGTCTGGGGGTAGAGCATGCACGTGGTCACTACACAAGCACTAGTTGTTTTTCCCAGTCTGGATATTATCGCCCGGAAGTAGTCTGTACCTCACAACATTAGCGATCATCGAGTGTGCACGATGAATGAAAAGTGGGGTCGAGAGTGCCAAGTGGACTAACTGATCGTCGAGTGCTATCGCACGATGGTAGTTTGTACCGCGGGGCGGTAGCATTTGGCGAGTGTGCACGACAAATGTCAAGAGGAGTCGAGAGAGCCGAGTGGACTCAATGATCGTCGAGTACTACTGCGAGGATGTAGCGGGATACCGCGCGGAAGTATCGTGGCCGAGTATTGGCATATTGCTTGGTTAGCAACCGTGTTGCGTTAGTTATACTGCTGGCGGTAGCCCTGCTGAGTTATGGGTATATTGCTTGGTGAAATACTGCGCAGAGGTAGAAGAATACCGTGTGACGGTAGGACAGGTGGTGGCGCCTGAGTGGTGGTTTTGGACGGTGGCTTGTGAAGAAGGTACCTTTGGAGGTACCGCGCGACGGTAGCTTGCTACCACCCGATGGTATCCCTCAGATCGAGAAACTCTAGATCTAATCAACCACTCCTATATAAATGTTGTTTGAGACTTAGTCGTAACTTTCTTCTTCTCCTGCTGTCGAACTTCATTGCAGAGACAAGGTTAACTCCACCATGCTGCCAAGGAGGAGGACCCGATCCATGGCCAGAAATGAGGTGAGCTTCCTAACCTCTCCCTTGGTACTAGATCTTTAGTTATGAAGTAAGAGAGATGTCGGGTCAAGATATCTTGATTTTGGTATGTAATGAAGATCTCCTTGGAAGATACCACACTAGGACCTATGTCCTAGGATTTGTTTCTCTTCAACCTTTCCTCTCTTCATTATGAAGACGATGGACTTGGTTTCGTAAAGAATGGTGGTATATTAAGGGTGAATAAGGAAGGAGACAGAGCTGGATGTAACTTTGTATAAATGTTTAGAGGTACAAGACGAACTGATGCTGTTCGTTTCACTTTATGATGAATGCAGAAATCTGGTTTCTGTACGCAACAGGATTTATGCTTGAAATAAGTCATGATCTGAGTCCTTCAAAGTCTTGGGCAGAACACGAACATTACAGCCCTTGGAAAGACCTTTCCAATGGATGGTTGCACATTTTTTGGTGAGCTTTGTGGCTCCCACAAAGAGCGGCAGAATTTGCTGCGTTAAACTAACATAAGGCCAGAATAGATGATCTGTCTATGTAAGTTATGTGTTAGTTGTGCATCTGACATTTGGACTCAGTAGGAAGTTCGTAGCCAAATAATATGTTGGGCTGGGTGAATTTATTTATATGTAACCATGATAAGCTAATGGTTTTGGATGGACCTTGCTTATAAAAATGTTGTGTACATTGTAACACCCCAAAAACTATAAAACAGAACTCATGGATTGCTATTGCCGGGCGACAGTGGGTATCACTGGCAATAACACTCGACCCACTCAACAATTTCAAGAAAGCGTTGAGTAGACTCGACGAATCGTTGAGTCGACTATAGCGTGGCAATAGTGTGTATCGTGTGGCGATACCACTCAAAGCACTCAACACACTCGACGCACTCGACGCTCTCAACTTGCTCGACGCACTCAACGCACTTGATGCTCTTGACGTATTCAATGAATTGTCGAGTAAGCTATAGGAGTGGCGTCAGTGGGTTGGGTATCGCATGTTGATATCGCCATGTGACATCTAGACATGTGTCGAATGGTCGGAAAGTTGCCGAAGAGCGGTGGTTGACCGTGGTCAAAGAGGCTACGACCACTATCGCCAGGCGACAGCTGATATCGTTGATGGTCAGCTAAAATCGTTGAAGAGGAAATCAAGATGCTCAGACTCTCTCCATTGAAGTTGACTGGTCAGCTAAAATCGTAGTCATTCATTCGTATTAAAGAGAGGATCTTGTGGCTGGGATAAATCCCGAGGTCACTTAAGCAGAGGTGTGGAGAAATGAGAAGTAATTTCTCTTCTCTCAGACTCTCTCCATCTTTTCAACAAGTTCCTAGCAGAAAGAGCTAAGGAAGAAGACCGCTGAAGGCTGGAGATTTGCAAGCTTAGTGAAGGAGATCCCATTGTCTGAATCAAGAACCAAAGCAAGATCCGTGAAGAGGAAAGCAAGACGATGTTTTCCAGTCGGATAGCAAGACACAACGAGGGTATTGATCTTCCTTCTTGGACAAGTAAAGTCCTCATTTTTGCATATGCATGGAATCCCCAACAAAAGTTGGAAAAGCGAATGGAATTCTAATAGGTTTATATGAGATATCCCTGATAGTTTTGCATATAGAATCCGAAAATCGCAATACGGAATAGGCATGTGATGAGTCCAAGTTATATACATATTTTTGGACTCATCTGGGCTAGTTTTCTTGTTGATGTACTACACTTTAGATCAATAATTGTTCATATTTGTTATTATGTCCATTCAATATTAAGTGCACTTTTGGCCAGTTTTCAGTGTGATTCCGTAGTTTTTATACTTTTTCCCTACTTGGTGTTTTCTGTGTCTGGATAATGTGGAATGCCCATTTTGGTGGCTCTTCTGTTTTTGTTGCAGGTACAAAGGTCGTGTGTGTGTTCCAGGATTTTTTGGGAATATTTTTTGCCTAAGGGACACTGATCGTGCGTTTTTACACGCGCACGGTCAGTTGACTCCTTAGCGCACGACCGTTGGTCATGCGCGGTCTGTTCATCGATCTCCAAATGATACAGTAATACTGCGCACGATCATTAGATCTATAGCGCATGACCACTGGTTGAGATCCACTGATCGTGCACACTATTCTTCATTTTTCCAAGTTCTGTCTAGGGAAATCGCACGATCATTGGATATTGTGCGCACGACCTCTGGTCATGCGCCACTGCTCGTGCTCGTTTGTTCCATTTTTCTGTAGTTCTGCCATTGCTTATCACACGATCATGGGATCCAGTGCGCACAACTGCTGGTCGTGCTCCCCTGATAGTGCGCTCTGATTTTTTGCTGCAGTATTTATACCTGTGCGCCGTGAATTAGGGCAAAAAACCTTTCATTTTTTCGCCCCGTTGCTTCATGCGAAGCACCGTTTCTCACCCCCGCAGGTCCTTCACTCATCTCCACCCTACGAGAAGCTTTCTTTGGTGATCCGAAGCAACCTCAACCCTTCAGAGAGTTTACGGCCACCAACAGTGTGCAACAGAGATCTTTCGGTACTACTCATTTGGGAAAAAGGGAGAGAAGATTGAAGGAAAGGGAAGAAGACGGAGGAAGAAAAGTGGATTTACAACCCATTTACCTCCGGATGCAACCAACGGTCTGAGCCGAGAAGTGGAATGACAACCTACCATTCCAGCTAAGAACCACGGCTAGGCTTTCCCCCTTTCGGTTTATTTTAACTCTTCTCATAGTGAAGTGTATTCTTAAGCTTGTAATGAACCTAAACTTACTTTTATTTGTCTATGGATGAAGTTTGCTTGAGATAGTTACATATTCTTTGTTAGATGTGATGCACTCGCCTCCATTCACATCCACTCCACTTGCGTACTAGAACCACTCTAGCAAAGGATAGTGTTGGTAGTTGAAGAGGTGATTCTGACCCTCACTCTCTGCACGTGTGTTAAAATTCAACAAACCCGCAGAGGCCTGCCTTGGATACCATGTTGAAACTCAACAAACCGGAGGAGGACACCTCCACTTAAAATGTTGAAAAATTTCCCGGATCTTGGAGAAAGCAGGGGTTATCTCAACAATGCAGTAACAACCAGCAACACATGCAGCAAGCAAATATCTTTATTGATCAACAACAAACTTTTTTACAAGGCGAGACATACATGGCGAGACATGATTCGCCAAACCCAACACAGGGAGAGCAGAGACAGATACAAAGACAAAAACAACACAAGCCGCGCGGTCTCAAACACCAAACCGCGCGGTTTACTGCTGTGGAGTCCGCTCAATCTGCAAGGTCGCAAGCCGCAACCAAGATGCGCGGACTACCCCTTATTCCAATGCTTAGCTCTTCACCGCGGATCTGCAAGCCGCCTGACCGCGAGGTCTCCTAGCCGCCAGACCGCACACGCTGCGATACTGAATAGAACAGTCTGCCTGAGACAGGCGACTTCCTGAACCCCAAACCAAGTTGCCAAAGAGAAGACCGCCTAGTCGCTGTCCGCGACCTGCTATTTACCGCCTGTTGCATAACCACAGAGTCCGCACTGTCCCTGACCGCAATCAGAGCTAAGTCCTGGCTTTCCAGCGCTATCCGCACAACCTGTACAGCACAACCCGGTCAACTCTATCAAACCGCGCGGACACCAAGTCCAGTCCGCAGCAACTTATGCGAGCTCAAATTACTGTTCACTTACTTCGGTTCATCTCACCAGGTTTTTTTCCTGATGTGACATGGGTCTTATCTATAGGCATGATGATGAGTATGGTCACCGCCCTAGCTGATAGGATAACTGCCACATCCTGTAGCAAGAAGAAGTGTGTCCGCCAGCAAGCGGACACACACACCAGTTCACCACTCCTGTGCAGATAGCCAGTCCGCCCCAGCTTCTCCAAGGCCGAACTCCAAACTCCAGTCTGCCTTGTCGCCAAAGCCAAGCTGCCAAGACATCACCAAGGCTGGATAGCAATCTCCAGTCCCCCTTATCTCCAAAGGCCAAGCCGCCAAGACATCACCAAGGTCGGACAGCAATCTCCAGTCTGCCTTTTCGCCAAAGGCCAAGCCAGGACCATCACAGCCGGACTCCGCAACAACAGTCTGCCAATCCGCGGACACAGCACCAGCCCGCTTAACCTGAGCCAGCGGCCTCGCCACCAAGGCACCTGCCGGACTCAGTGGACACCCGGTTTAGTCCGCTGCGGACAGCTCTAGTACGCATCCCCGAGTCCATTTCCTAATCACCAAGGCATTGCTGGACTCAGCAGACATAGCTCCAGTCTGCTAACACAGCAGACACTTAAGTCCGCATCTCCTGCAGACTACTCCAGTCCACAATTCAAGCAGACTTCTCCAGTCCACAACTCCTGCAGACTTCATCAGTCCGCATTCATGCAGACTTCTCAGTCCGCATCCTTGAGTCCATAGCCTCATCACAAGGCTAAACTGGACTCAGCAGACACTAGCTATAGTTCGCACGCTTACGCACGCAATCTCCAGTCCGCATATCCCCAAGCAAGCAATCAAGGCAACAGCACTCCAGCCGAGCTTGGCGGACTGAGAGAAATAGTCTGCGCTCCACTGCGCGATCTCCCCGGACTGAGCCATCCTGGACTTGGTTCAGAACTCACCAAGTCCAGTCCACTGGCCACAAGGGCCAGTCCGCACTTGCTGGCGGACACTACAACTAGTCCTCCTGTCCCGGCGAGCGCCAGTATCAGTCCGCACTGACAGGCGTTCTCCGCGGCTTCCACTTCCCGCTGCACTAGAGCAAAACCAAGGCAACTGCCAAACCAGTCTGTCGAGCTCCAGTTCTTCAGTCCGCTTCATGCCGGACTCCGAGGATAGATGATGGTTAAAACTCCAAAATTATTTGCGGTCACGCGGCGACCCGGCGGTTTTATTTGAGAAAAAGGCGGAAGTGAATTTATTTAAGAAAACGGGGCGCGCGTATTTATTTTGTTTATTTTGGATATAAAAAAGGTTTAGAAATCGAGTTTTAACGAAAGGAGGCAAGTGCACCTATCGTGAGTAGTACAGGATATTCCGGGTGGAATATCGAGGTCGTATTGTTCTCGGGTCCGGTTCGATTATTTCTACTCTTCCCTGGAGGGGACTATTATTTTACCGATAATTATCTTGTCGGGATATTTTATATAAAAATACAGAAAATGGCGGAAAGAAAATGAAAGCAATAAAAAGAAAGCTTGAAGGTGGTGCCGATGAAGAGCTTAGCTCGATGGCACCGAAAAAACAATTGAACTAAAATAGACTTTAAATAAAAAGAGCTCCTAAATTTCTAATTAATTAAGGCGGAGACTTGGCCGTGGAGGTTCCACTAAAATGAGCTCACCTAGCTATAGGGCTATCGCTCACCTGAACGCTAAGACTATTCGACCGGGCTCTCGTCCGACGAAGGATTCCTCTTAACGCCCGCATTACGCTAAGAACCCCGCTATTGGGTGGGGAACCCAATCCGGTAGAGTTGGCGTGCGTCCTCTCTCGAGGGTTAGTGCGGAACTCTCTTTGCCAAGGGGCGATCGGTCCATATGCACGGCCTCTCGGCTAGCTAGCATATGGACTACGGAAATAGGGCCCACACATCGATATGTGGTCCTACGCATCGTTAACCCCGGGCAAACCTTAAGTACTTTTAATTAATTAGAAAAATTAGACCTTTAGTTATTTTAAGCTATTTTATCTGTCCCAATGCTCTTCGATGCCGAGGGCTAAGAACGATTAGCCACTCATCGGAATGGGACGGCTTGCGGGAAAAGCAGAAAAGAAAGCAGAAAAAGAAAGCAGTAAATGAAAGCGATAAAATGAAAGCAGTAAAATAAAGCAGTAAATTGCAAGTCCTACCCAAACGAGTAGGACTGAAGAAAGCAGAAAATTGCGAGTCCCGACGCAACTGCGTGGGCGGGAGAAATGAAAGCAGTAAAACGCACACACGCAAGTCCTACTCAAATGAGTAGGAGAAAATAAATACGGGTCCTACTCAACAGAGTAGGACAAAATAAATGCAACGCACGCACACTCTCTCTCGACATAAATGAAAACACACGCACTCTACTGAAATAAAATCCAGCCATTAAACTCAAGTGAGTAGGCGGAAAAAAGGAAAATTACAAACTCACGCACTCTACAGAAAGTAAAATAAGCAGGCGCCATTTAACTCTTAACGAGTAGGCGGAAATAAATGCGCATACATAAAAAATTGCAAAAAAACTAAGTTAACGAAAAATTAAAACAACTGCATTTCTACCGCTAGAATGCGGTAGAAATGCATAAAAAGCTGAAATAAAAAATAAACAGGAAGAAAGTTTTTGCAAATAAACGCAAAATGAAAGTGCTCGAAAAATAAAAACGAATACATTTCTACCGCTAAAATGCGGTAGAAATGCGTAAAAAGAGAACGAAAAAATTAAAAGAACGAAAGTTTAAAATGAAAAACTAAGTGCGCGAAAAATTAAAACGACTAAAATATCATTCCTATAACTCCGTAAAAAATGCTAAAAAAGTGCGAATAAAGGGAAAAGAACGAAAAAGTTTTACGAAATAAAAAGCTAAGTTAAAAAAAGGAAAAACACTTTAAAGCGTTTTTACGGGTTATAGGAATGAAATAAAAGCTAAGTTAACCAAAACTAAGTATTTGCATGAAAATAAAATTGCGATTATAACGGCTAGAAAGTAGACAAAAGTTATACGCTACAAAGTTTTTAGGAGACATAAAGGAAAAACAAAATAAAAAAAAACATTAAAAATCACTTCGAGTAGGGTGCATAAATGGATTCCAAGCTATGCAAAGAGAGAAAAAACTAGCACATTTTATTAATGAAAAAGTGATTACAAGAAAGCTAAAAAAAAGCAAACACTAAGAGAGGGGGAAGAAAATCCCTTACATAGCATAAGAAGGCAATTCGGCAGCACCTACCCTAAGCAAAGTGGTTCAAAAAGTGGAACCAAAAATCCTAAGCAGCAGCTCTGAATTTATAGAAAAAATTTACAAGGGTCACGCCCTTGGTCACGGGCGTGACAGGGGGCGTGACAGTACTATTTGGAAGGCGGCCGGCGATTTGACGGGAAAGTTGACTTCGGGCTGGACACGTGGCGGTCTCGCAGTGGTCACGCCCTTGGTCACGGGCGTGACAGGGGGCGTGACAGGCAGGTGGATCTAGGCGCGGTGCGCGCCGAAAGTCTTCGGGCAGGTCTTGTCGGGCTAGCTGGAAAGGTCACGCCCCAGGTCACGGGCGTGACTCTGGGCGTGACAGGCGGGTGTCGACACTCGACGATCGTCGAGCTGAAAGTGTCGAGTTGAGTGAACACGGGCTTGGGTCACGCCCCGTGTCGGGTGACACGGGCGTGACCCCGGGCGTGTTAGGCTTTGGTCTTCAAAAATTGCTGATTCACGGGATTTTGACGTGTCACGCCCTGGTCACGGGCGTGACCAACATGTCACGGGCGTGACATGTCAATTTTTTGGCAGATTTTCATTTTTTCCTGAAAAATAAAATAAACTAAGTTAGTATAATATTTACAAAAATAGGAGCATTTTATTGAATAAAAATAAGTAAAAACGACAAAAATAAATGAAAACAACTAAATTAATGTACACAAAAATAGGTATATTTACAATTCATCAAATACCCCCACACTTAAGCTTTTGCTATTCCAGAGCAAAAGTTGGAGATGAACTTATAAGGAATAAAAGAAATCCTAAGTTTAGCTATCGCTTGAATTAATTAAAAGGAAGATCAAAATAAACATCCGGGGTTAAAGAATTAAATCCTAATTTATGAAATGTTATGAATAGAGGAAGAGTTTCAAAAATACTTCTAGAAGAAATAAAATAGAAAGCAAAAATTTATTTTTGTTAGTTTAACAATGATGGATTGGATTTATACAAAAAACTTTAGCTTAAAAGAAGTTAAAGGAAATAATGCAATTTAAAAATTATGCTCTCAAAAAAAATTTTAAATTAAGTCTAGAATCATTGAAATAAGCGAAGTGGTTTGGTGGATTATGAAGAAGGCTTGGATATTGAGGTGAGGTAATTTTTTCTCGAACCTCCAATTTTTTACTTTCTGGATAGTTAGGAAAACGAAATCTTATTTTCCTAACACATAATAATTTTTTTCTTTCTTCATAATAAATAAAATTAACCCAATGTATATTTGTAGGAGTAATGAATTTTATCCTCTTACTCCATATATAATCTTTTAAAATTATTGGGTGCCTATGTTTACGGAACGAAATCTTATTCCCATTGACATAGGATCTTTTAAGGGATAGGGGTAAACATGTCAAGTAAGACATGAAAAAAAAATGGAATTGGGTTTATTTTTTCAAAAAAAAAACTAGATTTTAATAAAAAAGTTTTGAGAGCAACCTTTTTAAAATGAACGTTCCAATGTTTCTAAAAGCATGAAGTTGAAATAATTGAAATCCATGGATGTTATTTTCTAACATAAAAAACGAGCTTCTATTTATAAAATTAGAAGTGGTGGTGAAAAACAAGTTCCCTATTATAAGGAAAAGACATAAAAAATTCTTTAAGACTTAACCCCAGACACTTAAATCTATCGAACCTTAATTAATAAACGAATAGTAAGCAAAGAATAACTAAAATTCGCATATAAATTAACTCGAAACTAGATTTGTGGAAAGCAAAAAGAGTTAAGATATGATATATTCGAATTATTTTGTTACATAATTTATCAAAACATTTTTTTTTTGAATTTTTAGAGTTTTTATCATTTTTTTTTTGTGTTTTAATTATTATCTTTTTAGGATTTTTAGATTTTTTATTTTTTTTTGGGGTTTTTGGGTTTTTCTAATTTTTTTATTTTTAGTTTTTGAGGATAAGCTATTTACAAGAAAGAGGAGAGAAAGAAAAGTTATTTACAAAGAAGATAGGGGGGAAAGAGAGATTTTTACAAAAAAGCAAAGTAAAAACTCGATTGCGGCCCCGCGAACAGACTCTTATTTGAATGGTTGGTTCGATGAGTCGACCGTCGCGGGCAGCCAAGACGCAAGTTTTTACAAAAAAGAAGAAGAGGGGGGAAGAGAGAGATTTGAAAAATATTTACAAAGTAAAAAAAAATTTTTTGTTTGATGTTTTATAAGTTTTTTTTTTTTGGAGATTTTTGTTTGTGGTTTATGATTTTTTTTTTTTTTGAGTTTGTTTTTGTTTTTTTTTATTATATAAAACAAGGAAAAAATATTTTTTATGTTTTAAGTTTTGCAATTTTTTTTTGTATTTTTGATGAGTACAGAATATAAAAAGTGCAGAATAGGAAAACACCCCCATACTTAATCCCAACATTGTCCCCAATGTTGCAGTCTAAGTATGCGGAACAGATAATATACAAAATATAATAAGTACAAAAAGAAAAAGAGAAGGGAAGGAGCTTCCCTTAGACGAGCGCGGGAGGGCGCAGGTTGAAACCCTGCATTATTTAGAAGGAAAAGCAAAAAGATAACAGAAAAAATAAAAAAGATAAACTCGGCCTAAAGATCGCGGGCGGTAGGGGGGCGATGTGCGTGGGGGAGTCGGAGGTAGCTAAGGCCTTAGCGACCATTACGTGATAAAAATGTGATCCCCTAGCGCGCATAAGAGTGAGGACCGCGCCGAATCAAAATAAAATAAGTTAAATTAAAGTAAAATATATATATATTTTTTAAGTTTGTCATTTTTTAGTTTTTTTGTTGTATTTGAATTTATTGTTTTGTTTTGTTTTTTTGTTTTTTTTTTCAAAAACAAGAATGAAAATAAAAATATATTTTTTGTTAAGTTTTTTTTTTTTTTCATTTTTTGGATTTTTAGTTTTTTTTTTTTTTTTGTTTTTTATTTTAGTTTATTTTTTTTAGTTTTATAGTTTTTTTCAAATTGTTAATTTTTAAGGTTTTTCAAATTTTTTTTTTTTGTTTTTTTTTTGTTTTATAAGTTTTTCAAATTTTTTTGTTTTAGAAATTTGTAAATATATATATTTTTTTAGTATTTATTATTATTATTATTATTATATTTTTGTTGGCCATTTTTAATTGTTGTTATAAATAGATATATGTCAAATTAATAGATTTCCAGGGTTTAAAATAACGAACCTAAAATTCCCCGGCAACGGCGCCAAAAAACTTGATGGTTAAAACTCCAAAATTATTTGCGGTCACGCGGCGACCCGGCGGTTTTATTTGAGAAAAAGGCGGAAGTGAATTTATTTAAGAAAACGGGGCGCGCGTATTTATTTTGTTTATTTTGGATATAAAAAAGGTTTAGAAATCGAGTTTTAACGAAAGGAGGCAAGTGCACCTATCGTGAGTAGTACAGGATATTCTGGGTGGAATATCGAGGTCGTATTGTTCTCGGGTCCGGTTCGATTATTTCTACTCTTCCCTGGAGGGGACTATTATTTTACCGATAATTATCTTGTCGGGATATTTTATATAAAAATACAGAAAATGGCGGAAAGAAAATGAAAGCAATAAAAAGAAAGCTTGAAGGTGGTGCCGATGAAGAGCTTAGCTCGATGGCACCGAAAAAACAATTGAACTAAAATAGACTTTAAATAAAAAGAGCTCCAAAATTTCTAATTAATTAAGGCGGAGACTTGGCCGTGGAGGTTCCACTAAAATGAGCTCACCTAGCTATAGGGCTATCGCTCACCTGAACGCTAAGACTATTCGACCGGGCTCTCGTCCGACGAAGGATTCCTCTTAACGCCCGCATTACGCTAAGAACCCCGCTATTGGGTGGGGAACCCAATCCGGTAGAGTTGGCGTGCGTCCTCTCTCGAGGGTTAGTGCGGAACTCTCTTTGCCAAGGGGCGATCGGTCCATATGCACGGCCTCTCGGCTAGCTAGCATATGGACTACGGAAATAGGGCCCACACATCGATATGTGGTCCTACGCATCGTTAACCCCGGGCAAACCTTAAGTACTTTTAATTAATTAGAAAAATTAGACCTTTAATTATTTTAAGCTATTTTATCTGTCCCAATGCTCTTCGATGCCGAGGGCTAAGAACGATTAGCCACTCATCGGAATGGGGACGGCTTGCGGGAAAAGCAAAAAAGAAAGCAGAAAAAGAAAGCAGTAAATGAAAGCGATAAAATGAAAGCAGTAAAATAAAGCAGTAAATTGCAAGTCCTACCCAAACGAGTAGGACTGAAGAAAGCAGAAAATTGCGAGTCCCGGCGCAACTGCGTGGGCGGGAGAAATGAAAGCAGTAAAACGCACACACGCAAGTCCTACTCAAATGAGTAGGAGAAAATAAATACGGGTCCTACTCAACAGAGTAGGACAAAATAAATGCAACGCACGCACACTCTCTCTCGACATAAATGAAAACACACGCACTCTACTGAAATAAAATCCAGCCATTAAACTCAAGTGAGTAGGCGGAAAAAAGGAAAATTACAAACTCACGCACTCTACAGAAAGTAAAATAAGCATGCGCCATTTAACTCTTAACGAGTAGGCGGAAATAAATGCGCATACATAAAAAATTGCAAAAAACTAAGTTAACGAAAAATTAAAACAACTGCATTTCTACCGCTAGAATGCGGTAGAAATGCATAAAAAGCTGAAATAAAAAATAAACAGAAAGAAAGTTTTTGCAAATAAACGCAAAATGAAAGTGCTCGAAAAATAAAAACGAATACATTTCTACCGCTAAAATGCGGTAGAAATGCGTAAAAAGAGAACGAAAAAATTAAAAGAACGAAAGTTTAAAATGAAAAACTAAGTGCGCGAAAAATTAAAACGACTAAAATATCATTCCTATAACTCCGTAAAAATGCTAAAAAAGTGCGAATAAAGGGAAAAGAACGAAAAAGTTTTACGAAATAAAAAGCTAAGTTAAAAAAAGGAAAAACACTTTAAAGCGTTTTTACGGGTTATAGGAATGAAATAAAAGCTAAGTAACCAAAACTAAGTATTTGCATGAAAATAAAATTGCGATTATAACGGCTAGAAAGTAGACAAAAGTTATACGCTACAAAGTTTTTAGGAGACATAAAGGAAAAACAAAATAAAAAAAAACATTAAAAATCACTTCGAGTAGGGTGCATAAATGGATTCCAAGCTATGCAAAGAGAGAAAAAACTAGCACATTTTATTAATGAAAAAGTGATTACAAGAAAGCTAAAAAAAAGCAAACACTAAGAGAGGGGGAAGAAAATCCCTTACATAGCATAAGAAGGCAATTCGGCAGCACCTACCCTAAGCAAAGTGGTTCAAAAAGTGGAACCAAAAATCTTAAGCAGCAGCTCTGAATTTATAGAAAAAATTTACAAGGGTCACGCCCTTGGTCACGGGCGTGACAGGGGGCGTGACAGTACTATTTGGAAGGCGGCCGGCGATTTGACGGGAAAGTTGACTTCGGGCTGGACACGTGGCGGTCTCGCAGTGGTCACGCCCTTGGTCACGGGCGTGACAGGGGGCGTGACAGGCAGGTGGATCTGGGCGCGGTGCGCGCCGAAAGTCTTCGGGCAGGTCTTGTCGGGCTAGCTGGAAAGGTCACGCCCCAGGTCACGGGCGTGACTCTGGGCGTGACAGGCGGGTGTCGACACTCGACGATCGTCGAGCTGAAAGTGTCGAGTTGAGTGAACACGGGCTTGGGTCACGCCCCGTGTCGGGTGACACGGGCGTGACCCCGGGCGTGTCAGGCTTTGGTCTTCAAAAATTGCTGATTCACGGGATTTTGACGTGTCACGCCCTGGTCACGGGCGTGACCAACATGTCACGGGCGTGACATGTCATTTTTTTGGCAGATTTTCATTTTTTCCTGAAAAATAAAATAAACTAAGTTAGTATAATATTTACAAAAATAGGAGCATTTTATTGAATAAAAATAAGTAAAAACGACAAAAATAAATGAAAACAACTAAATTAATGTACACAAAAATAGGTATATTTACAATTCATCAATAGAGTTTCTATCTGTCGGGTTACTTCCTGGTATTCAACAGCCTACTGAGTATACACCGACCTGACAGATAGCTGCTGCTGTCCGCATAGTCCGCGCGCACAGAACGCTCAGGCCGCCACACAGCAAACCGCCTGCAACATCCCTGTCGACTTAGTAGTCCGCCAACCCTGTCTGTGTAGTCCGCGTGGATGGGTTGCCCAAGCCTTCCATTCACCCACTTTCACTTCACAGATTTCAACACTCCCCCTTGAAGTGAGAAGTGGTGAACAACTCCAGCAACTCCCGTAACCTTGCACCTTGTCCCTCCGATAGCATCTACGAAGAGATGTCCAAGACATAGTCCTCGCCCCGCATATCATGGACCATGAGGGAGCCCTCCAGCATCTCCCGAAAGGAGACATGCTTCCCTCTGCCTTCTTCGGCTTCAACCTCCACTCATGCATCACAGGAGTATCACCAACTACCTTGGGCACAAAAGCCCAAGCCTCGTTACCTCTGAGAGAAGCCATCTCTTCAGTCTTGGTATCAACCACCTCCTTGATTCTAGTGGGGTCATCACAGCCAGAAGTACCTTGCTCGACCTGAGGGCTTACAAAGAAACATGGAATCAAGCCTGTCGTGTTCCCTTCACTATATCGAGCTGGTGGCTTACTGATCCTCTTCGATCTCCGAAGAACCTGATCATGGCTAACAACCTCCGCTGCTCCTGAACCAGCTCCATTCCCGGGCAAACCCGGAACCATGCTCCCCTTGCTCCATGAACAAGACGGCTCCTTAGTGGAACCAGAAGCACCTGGAGCAACGCTCCCCCTGCTACCTGAACCAGAAGACTCCCCTCTTGAACAAGAACTATCTGGAACATTGCTCCCCCTGCTTCTTGAACCAGAAGCCTCTGCCTTCGAGTCAGAAGTACCTGGAGCATCGCTACCGCTACTTCCTTACCCTGACACCTTTGCCCCGGAGCTAGAACAACCTGGAGCACCTGGTGACTCAGGCAGCTCCACATGAACCTTAGCAGCAGCCTCCTTCAGCCCATCATCTGACGTGCTCATCTCTAGCTCCACATGAGAGCTACCCCAATACGACGTCAACGCATCGAAGACAACGTCTCTTGACACGATGAGTCTATTCGTCGCATGATCCATACATCTCCATCTTCTCCTCTACTCATCATAACCAACAAAGGCTAGCTTTGTCTTGAGAGCTCCTGGAGAGTGTATGTAGCAGGTAGATCCAAACACCCTTAGGTGTTTCACACTGGGCTTTACTCTGAACATCAGCTCATAAGGAGTCTTCACTATGATCAGACTAAGAGGCATTCGGTTGATGACATGAGCAGCAAAGGCCATCCCTTCGGCCCAAAGAGCCTTCAGAACGCATTTACTCTGAATCCAACACTTGCAGGTCTCCGTTAACCAACGGATCATCCGAGCTGCAACACTACCTTGTTGTGAAGTATGTCCACAAGAAAGCTCCTTTTGGATCCCTTGCTTCCTGCAAAAGTTTGAGAACTCGGTTGAGCCAAACTCACCATCGATGCTTGTCGTCAACTTCTTGATCCACAGACCCAACTAGCCTTCCACAAGCTTCTTGAACTCCACAAGCAAGCACATCATGTTGGACTTCTCCTTCATGAAGGATACCCAAGTATACCTAGAATAGTCATCAACCAATATCAACATGAACTTCCTGCCTCCAAGACTGGCGGTGACGGTCGGTCCAACCAGAGCACAATGGACAACCTCCAAAGCTGCTTTACATCTAGATTGTGCATTATCAACCATGAAGCGATACGCTTCACTTTGCTGACATCCCGCACACCCCTGACCATCGTCATAGGATGACAATCTAGGCAAGCCTCTTACGAGTCTTCTTTCTGCCATTGCTTTCAGCTTGTCCATCCCTACATGCCCTAGTCTTTCATGTCAGATAGCTACACTATCACTGGCCTTCATCCGATCAGCTCCAGAACTTGTTGATAACCCAACAATGTTCTTCTCCTTCTGCCCTGCTTGAGCAACGTTCGCTGAGAGCAAGATAATCTTGCACTCCTTCCTGAGATGACCTTGCTGCTTGCATTTATATCACCTTGGTCCTTCCTTCCTTTTCCTATCACGCCTAAGAGAAACACTCCTTTCTTCCTGATATGAAGTAGAGAGACCATCTTTTGCAGCAACCTTCACGTCCTTCCTGAACAACCAAACAAGGGAAGTCCAAACCTCCGCAGCTGACCCACATCCACTGATGTGGTCTAAGAGCTCTGATGAGATCACCTGCCTAAGAATAGGCTCCGCTCTCGCATTTGTCTTTTTCCAAGCTCTCATCTCTTCAACATTGCCAGCAGTAGCCTCTTGTCTTGCTGCTCCGCATATAACCTGCCAAAGGTCCTCGCAAAGAATAAAGCTCTTCATACAAGACTTCCACCTTTCAAAGTTCGTCTCTGTAAGAAGATCAATTCCAAGACAACTTGCATCTTCCTCTGCCATGGTTCTACCACTGGTTTCCTCTTCACAAGAGCAACTACTTCCATTGAGCACTGCTTGACCACTCCAACCTCCCTCTGATACCATGTTAAAATTCAACAAACCCGCAGAGGCCTCCTTGGATACCATGTTGAAACTCAACAAACCGGAGGAGGACACCTCCACTTATAATGTTGAACGATTTCTCGGATCTTGGAGAAAGCAGGGGTTATCTCAACAAAGCAGTAACAACCAGCAACACATGCAGCAAGCAAATATCTTTATTGATCAACAACAAACTTCTTTACATGGCGATACATACATGGCGAGACATGATTCACCAAACCCAACACAGGGAGAGCAGAGAAAGATACAAAGACAAAAATAACACAAGCCGCGTGGTATTAATCACCAAACCGCGTGGTTAACTACTGTGGAGTCCGCTCAATCTGCCAGGTCGCAAGCCGCAACCAAGATGCGCGGACTACCCCTTATTCCAATGCTTAGCTCTTTACCGCCGATGTACAAGCTGCCTAACCGCAAGGTAGCCTAGCCGCCAGACCGCACACGATGCGATACCGAATAGAACAGTCCGCCTGAGATATGCGACTTCCTGAACCCTCAACCAAATTGCCAAAGAGAAGACCGCCTAGTCGCTGTCCGCGACCTGCTGTTTACCGCTTATTGCTTAACCACATAGTCCGCACTATCCCTGACCGCAATCAGAGCCAAGTCCTGGATTTCCAGCGCTATCCGCACAACCTACACAGCACAACCCGGTCAACTCTATCAAACCGCGTGGACACCAAGTCCAGTCCGCAGCAACTTACGCGAGCTCAAATTACTGTTCACCTACTTCAGTTTATATCACCAGGTTTTTTTCCTGATGTGACATGGGTCCAATTTATAGGCACGATGATGAGTATGGTCACCGCCCTAGCTGATAGGATAACCGCCACATCCTGCAGCAAGAACAGGTGTGTCTGCCAGCCCGCGGACACACATACCAGTTCACCGCTACTGTGTAGATATCCAGTCCGCCCCAGCTTCTCCAAGGCCGGACTCCAAACTCCAGTCCGCCTTGTCGCCAAAGCCAAGCTGGCAAGACATCACCAAGGCCGGACAACAATCTCCAGTCTACCCTGTTGCCAAAGGCCAAGCCGCAAAGACATCACCAAGGCCGGACAGTAATCTCCAGTCCGCCTTGTCGCCAAAGGCCAAGCCAGGACCATCACAGCCGGACTCCGCAACAACACTCTGCCAATCCGCGGACACAGCACCAGCCCGCTTAAGCCGAGCCCGTAGCCTCGCCACCAAGGCACCTACCGGACTCAGCGGACACCCGGTTCAGTCCGCTACGGACAGCTCTAGTCCGTATCCCCGAGTCCATTGCCTAATCACCAAGGCATTACCGGACTCAGGGGACACAGCTCCAGTCTGCTAACACAGCAGACACATAAGTCCGCATCTCCTATAGACTACTCCAGTCCACAATTCAAGCAGACTTCTCCAGTCCACAACTCCTATAGACTTCATCAGTCCGCATCCCTGCAGACTTCTCAGTCCGCATCCCTGAGTCCATAACCTCATCACAAGGCTCAACCGGACTCAGCGGACACTAGCTCCAGTCCGCACGCTTGCGCACGCAATCTCCAGTCCGCATATCCCCAAGCACGCAATCAAGGCAACATCACTCCTACTGAGCTTGGCGGACTGAGAGAAACAGTCCGCGCTCCACTGCGCGATCTCCCCGGACTGAGCCGTCCTAGACTTGGTTCAGAACTCACCAAGTCCAGTCCACTGGCCACAAGGGCCAGTCCGCACTTACTGGCGAACACTGGAACCAGTCCGCCTGTCCCGGCGAGCGCCAGTATCTGTCCGCACTGACAGGCGGTCTCCGCAGCTTCCACTTACCACTACACCAGAGCAAAACCAAGGCAACTGCCAAATTGGTCTGCCGAGCTCCAGTTCATCAGTCCGCTTCATGCCGGACTCCACGGATAGAGTTTCTATCCGCCGGGTTACTTCCTGGGATTCAACCGCCTGCTAAGTATACACCGGCCTGACAGACCGCTTCTGTTATCCACGTAGTCTGTGAGCACAGACCGCCCAGGCCGCCATAGAGCAAAACGCCTGCAACATCCTTATCGACTTAGAAGTCCGCCAACCCTGTCCGTGTAGTTCGCGTGGATGGGTTGCCCAAGCCTTCCATTCACCCACTTTCACATCACAGATTTCAACACAAAGATCTTTCGGTACTACTCATTTGGGCAAAATGGAGAGAAGATTGAAGGAAATGGAAGAAGACGGAGGAAGACAAGTGGATTTACAATCCATTTACCTCCGGATGCAACCAATGGTCTGAGCCGAGAAGTGGACTGACAACCTACCATTCCAGCTAAGAACTATGGCTAGGCTTTCCCCCTTTCGATTTATTTCACCTCTTCTCATTGTGAAGTGTATTCTTAAGCTTGTAATGAACCTGAACTTACTTTTATTTATCTATGAATGAAGTTTGCTTGAGATAGTTACATATTCTTTGTTAGCTGTGATGCACTCGCCTCCATTCACATCCACTCCACTTGCGCACTAGAACCACTCTAGCAAAGGATAGTGTTGGTATTTGAAGAGGTGATTCTGACCCTCACTCTCCGCACGTGTATTCATTCCACCCGCTTGCTCTCCGTCCATTTTCCTCTCGAAGAACGGCATAGCAGACTGCACTAGTTCCATCCACCAAGCGAAGCGGTGCTTACGACCTGCATTAGTTCTTTTTTTGTTTTGTTAGCATTAGGAATCAAAAACAAACCCCCTTTATTGTTTCATTTAACTCTTAGTAATGATCTTTCTGCGATGCTATCACAATACCTAACCTCCATTCCCTCGAGATCGACATTCGGGGAAGCTATTCCTAAAATTATTACTTGACAGCGACCGGTGCACTTGCCGACGCATCAAGTTTTTGGCGATTTTGCCGGGGAATGCAGACGTATTGTTGATTTATGTTGTGTTATGAGAGTTAGGACAGAGTTGCTTGTTTCGAATTTGTTTTTCCCATTCTATTTTTGCTTTTAATGTTGGTTGGAATTGTTATATTTTTATTGAGAATCTATGCATGGTAGATTAATCCTGGAAATTAGTGTTCTCTGAAATGTGGGCCAGTTTTAATATTCGTTCCTGCTGGTGTGGAGACATCTCTTATGCAAGTGATAAATGTCCTAAGGAGTACGGTAGCCAAGACACTCAAGGATTTACATATGGAGAACCAACCTCATCGGGTACTCAATATATTAGACATAAGCCTGTTAGCTACTCATTCGCGCTTCCATTACTGTACTACTTTCTTTCGGTGTCAGTACCCATTGTACAGACAAAGCCGGCTAAGCAGTGTTTATTTTGTCGGAGTTGGGGTCACTGTTTGAAGGAGTGTGCTGCTTACTTGGCGCAGATGGAGGAAGATGATGAATCAGATGTTCAGATTGTCTCCACTCCGACATTTTGCAGCACCCCTTCTCTATCTGGGTACGTACTAGTGTCACCTTCAGATTTTAAAGGGAGAAATACTAGTATTTGCATAGATACATGTTTTGATCTAAACCCTGACATGGATGTTTTTACTCCTGATGTACATATATCATATTGTTTGGAGTCTGTTAGTTGTGAGGAACCTGTGCTTGATTGTTTTGCGAGCACTGCTCCTCTATCCTCTACCTTGCATTGCATTCTTTTTGTTTTTGTCACCGTTGTGGAAGTTGATTCGTAGGGAGAAGTTGGTGTTTGTAGAATTATGCCAGATCCAGTCGAGGAGGACATCTGCATGGCCGAGGTTGCTGCCTCACTCCCATGTAAGGAAGTCCAATGTACGGTCGAGGCGGATGCAGTGCTAGCACATACTTGCACCAGCCAAGCCAGTAGTGTATATCCACCCACAATTCTGCCGATGGGAGATGACACCGGGATCATCCCCAAGATTGAGGTTACTTTTTTTCATTCTTCAAATTTATTTCCTAGCCCCTCGCTCGTGCCTACTTCTCTACAGGACCACATCGTGGAACCAGTCGACTTAGTACAAGGGCTTATAATGCAGCCAAGCATTGATGGAGATCGGGTGCAGGTGGAGTCAGATTAGTCGAGCTTCACAACATTTATTCTACCCATGCCTGATGTTCAAGACAGGTATAACTACACAGGTATGTGGGTATTCATTCTATCGCCGTTTCGGTGCCCGCTACCGAAATGTGAACTTGAATAACTGCCAGAGAACTTCAAATTTAATATACCCATCAGTTAAAAGAGTGCATGGTCCTTGAATAAGTCATGTTGGGAGACAATAAACCCATCAAATATCTATATTAGTATTCTTTTTTAAAAAAATGGACCACTTGGTCCTGTTTTGTGTAATGTGTTTCTTTTTATATGTGTATTTCGATTTTCTTGTTTTGCGTGGGATGTCTAATTCGCAGGTGCTGGAACTTTTTGAAGTGTAGCAGACCTACCGCTATCGGACAACATCGGAGCACAACTAGTATGCTCAGTTTTGAGCATAGGTACCGTTGAAGCCAAAATTGACCTCAACGGGAGTTCAAAAATAGGGGTGCAACCAACACCTACTTCTCTCGAGCCCCAACCCTCTACTAGTTGCAAAGGACATAAGACTGACCCAAAGTCTCAGCAGGGAGGTCCCACCTCACACCCGAAAGATCACTGAGAGCTTCCACTCCAAAGCCAAAAGCTGGGCTAGGAGCTCCTCATAAAGCACTAGAGATTTGGAGGATAATGAGAGCTTGCTTTCTAAGGAGCCCTTATGAGTCTATTTATAGCCTTTTGCTGACTTGAGATTACTGAAATAACCTTGGCTGACCTGCCAATAGCCAAATCCCACTGCTTGTAAAGTACAAAATGCATCCCCTAGGGGTATATGGGTAATTTTACCTGAGGGTAATTAGGTAATTTTACCCTGGGCCCTGGGCCCCACTCGGCGAGAACCCTGAGATGAGAACCTTACCGCCTCCACTCAACGCCTTCTCGCCCGCTCCTAGTACTTGGCAGGTCTCGGCCGAGGCCTGGCGCGAATAATCTCGCCCGCCTATGGGCGGGAGCTCCTCCAAGGCTTGGCGCATGCGATCTCGGCCACCTATGAGCGGGAGCTCCTCCATTGCGGGAGCTCTTCTGGTCTGAAGCCCGAAGTGTAACAACCCCATCCATTCATATGGTATATACTAGAAGGTCGGGTCGGGGCCCCACAACATATATCACAAAACAGGCGGTGAAGGTACGAGATGATACCAGAGTAGCGCAGCGCGCCTTAATACATTTCATTCTATCAGAAGCCTCAACTAACACTTGAACTCCACACTTGAATGTCCAACATATAAACAACTCCACATTGTATATATATAATAGGAATGTCTTACAACAACACGAAAATTGACCTTATGGCCTTACATGGCTTTCAAACAGTGGCCTCAACATTGGCGCACAGGCCGCCCACATTAAAAGAAAACACAACATTCATCCAAGTAGACTTCAAGGGCTAGCAGCAGCAGCAGCAGGGGCATCAACCTTTATGCGTCCCGCTTGGCTCTCCAGCACCTGTACAAGGATAATCCACCCAACGGTGGCAAACAGAAGCAACAGGCAGCGTTCAGCTGACCATATTATAATGACCCTACCCCTTTCTCGGGGCAGCGATATTCTTCCCTGCAGGCATAGCATTCACAAGCATGTATATAATTCATACAAATGTGCTCTCACGCACACACATGCCATCACAATCGTCAGCCACCCGGCCCGACGATCCGTGCACTCAGTGCACATTCTTGGTGTACCGGCGAACCAGTTTCCCACCACCGTATTAGGGCCACAACCCGACGACAACTCTCTTCAGCATTTACTCCATGGCGTGCAGCCGGAGTTCTAGTCTTAAAACACCGGGATGGCTCGTAGCCCCCCATTGTGTCATGGCACGCAGGCCTAAGAATATCACTATGCGCTCCAACAGACCGCGCTTTCTGGTCCACGTTGGACGAACATAACGCAAGTCGGATCCTCCACCCCCCGTTGCTCAAATCGTCTTGCCTTCACCAAGTATGGCGTACTCGCGGCTTAATCAAAGGCACGGGTCGGTCTCACCAATCCTGTTCTTGGCATTCAAGCATGGGTATTTCTATTACACCCATTCATCTCACAACATTAGCGGGTCTTTCCTGGGCACACCAGTACTTCCTGTTACTCGTTTACAGGTACGACACCGCAATATCACAAATGTCAGGGGTCTTTCCTGGGCACACAAGTACTTCTTGCTACTCTCTTCATAGGTACCACCTATGACATCAAGCATCACAAAGGGCCTTTCCTGCTCACACCAGTACTTCCTATTACTCATTCACAGGTATAACCCAATAGCACAAGCATAACACGGATATTTCCTGGACTACCACTCCAGTACTTCCTGCTACTACCCTTCACAGGCATAACCCGTTGACTCCTTAAACTACGCGTTAATCATGGAGTCTTCTCCGATTCGTATGCAACATCACCAATCCAGACCAACCTGTCCATATGGGCTTCACACAGCATGCCTATTCCGTACTCCATTTCCGGATCTATATGCCAACCTAAATTCCCAAAATGCCACCTCTTGGTATACTATGCTCATGCTTCACACACGCCCGTGGCCATCTTTAGCTTAGCCGAGTCAACAATCACCCAAATGGAATCGGGAATTTCCATCGACTGAGATCTCTGCAACCCGTTATCCCCAAAACAGGTCACTGCCACGGGACATGCCCATCAATGGCGCTCGAAATATCATCAAGCGATTTACATTCTGGCGATTTCCGGCAACGACTTCATGAATCGACGACCAGCCCGGGACTTTCGACGATCTCCGTTCGCGATTCCGCGCGTTGATGATTTCTCCACCATTTTCGTTCGACGATGCCCACGAAGCCTTTGGTCAGCTCAATTGGCCACATAGAGCGCACACCCTCTGTCACGCCCGTGATCTGACTCTTTCCGTCGAGAATTTTGCCTGCTGAAAAATTGGGCTGTTACACCCTCCCCTACTACAAGAATTTCGTCCTCGAAATTAGTATAGAGGTTGGCAACCAGTAAGTTTTAACATTATCTCATTTACAACAACATATTTTCACTCTACACTCATTACAGAACATCTTCGTGGTTTGCTCTCGCGGGGTAAACTGGAATACTTTGTCTGAATAACTGTGCTTCATATCATCAGTTCTTCCCTCACATCATGTAATCCCTTACATAGCCGATATACGGGACAAATATCTTGGACTCAAATGGCCCTCATTCTTCAAGTAGACAATCGCCAGTGAACTCCACGTCGGTGCTTGGCATTGTAGTACCGCTTGAGATCTTGGGCTATGAGTATTCTGAATATTCCCATCGACCTCATTTCGATTATACACTCTAGCTTCCCCGCTCGCCAGGGAGTACTACACTTCCTTCATATAGCGTATACAGTGCCATCCCAATGCTTTCCTGGTATTGTTATTATAGGCAAACTACCATGTAGAGATGATCTATCTCTTTCCGAAGTCGATGGCACTCCGGAGCATGTGCTCGTCGAATCCGGTCTGCAAGGTCACAGTTGACACCTCCGTCACAGATTCAGACATGCATTGGAGGTAGAATTCTTGTCAACAGAATAAATCTCTAACGCTTCTAGCTCCTGGATGCCTTCACCATCGACATGTTTGGCATCCATGAGCGCAACATCTCTCTTTAGCCCTGGCCACCAGAATAGCTTTTTCATATCATTGAACATCTTCGTGCTCCCGGGGTAAATGGAATACTTTGTATAATGTGCGTTCTTCTCAATTTACCCACATCGGACACACAAATGCTCCTCTTTTCGACTCAAGAGACCGTCATCCAGCGAGAACATATAAGAGATCTATCTAACCTGTTGCTCGTCGGGTCTGCAAGTCACATACCTCCGTCCAGTTCAGACATGCATTGGAGGTAGAATTCTTGTCAACAGTGCTTCTAGCTCCTGGATGAGACGTTCATCATGGTAACTCGCTCTAGTCGGAGCCTCCGACTCAAGGCATCCGCGACTATGTTTCCCTTCCCGGGAGTATAGTGGATCTCGAAAGTGTAGTCCCCAAGGAACTCCAACCACCTTCGTTGTCGCATGTTCAAGTCCTTCTGCTCCAATAGGTACTTTAAGCTCTTGTGATCTATATAGACCTCCACCTTCACTCCATAAAGATAGTGTCGCGACAACTTTAGTGCAAATATCACTGCCGCTAATTCCAAGTCATGGACGGGATAATTTCGCCCGTGCACCTTCAGCAGGCGTGAGCCATAAGCAATTACATTTCCATTCTGCAGAAAAACGCAGCCTAAGCCGCTCCCTGAGGCATCACTATAAATAACAAATCCATCGGTCCCACTTTGTGAAGACAACACCGGCGTCGTGGTTAACCGAACCTTCAGCTCTTCAAAAGCTCGTGCGCACTCTGGCGTCCAAACGAACTTCTGAACTTTTCTCGTCAGCATGGTTAGCGGCAAAGCGGTCCGCGAGAAATTCTCAACAAATCTACGATAGTAGCCCGCAAGTCCAAGGAAACTCCTGACCTCGGCCATGGAAGACAACACCGGCCATTCCTCTATGACCCTGATCTTTGCAGGATCCACTTCTATGCCCGCTCCACTCACCACATGGCCCAAAAAATCCACTGACGATAACCAAAACTCGCACTTCGAGAACTTGGCATAGATCTGATTTTGCCTCAATGTATTCAACACCAACCGCAAGTGAGTCTCATGTTCAGCTTTTAACTTCGAGTACACCAGGATGTCATCAATGAACTCAATCACAAACAGATCCAGGTACTCTCGGAACGTGCGGTGCATCAAATCCATAGACACCGAGGGCGCATTGCATAGTCCAAATTGCATGACTGTGAACTCATAGTGCCTGTAACGCGTTCCAAATGCGGTTTTGGGAATGTCACCTTCCCGACTTTTCAACTGGTAATAACCAGACTTCAAGTCCAACTTTGAATAGATAGTCGAGCCCACCAGTTGATCGAATAATTCATCAATCCGGGGTATCGGATATTTATTCTTCTCGGTCAGCTTATTCAATTCACTGTAGTCAATACATAACTGTAACCCACCGTCTTTCTTCTTCACAAAAAGCACAAACGCGCTCCAAGGTGACATGCTTGGGCATATATAACCTTGCTCCAGCAATTCTTGTAGTTGGACCTTCAACTCAGCCATCTCCTTTGGCGTGACGCGATATGGCGAGCGGGCCACAGGTTTCGCACCTGGAACCAACTCGATCGTGAAGTCAATCTCCCGCTGGGGTGGTAGCCCAGGGAGATCTTTGGGAAACACATCTGTAAATTCCGACACAATCGGAACCTCGCACACACTGGCCTTAGGCTCAACAGCCTGAACCAGTGCGATGTAACACTCCGCACCCTTCCGAACAGCCTTGACTACTTGCAGTGCAGTCATCAACGTCCCGCCCACTCCTCGTATACCCGTGAACTTTGTCACTTGTTCGGTATTCTGGCCTAACGTGATCTCTTTGGACTGACAATCAATGCATGCTGCTCCCCAAGCCAATCCATACCAAAAATCACGTCGAATTCTGATATCGGTAATACAGATGCAGTCAACATGAAATCCCGACTTCCTATTTGGACTGCCACATCGCAAGCTTGATCTGCAAGCATCCAACAGCCATTCGACAACACCACTCTGACACTATCTGTCTTTGCACGACTAGGTATCCCAAGCCGCGCTATGAACTCACTAGAAAGAAAAGAATGTGACGCACCCGTATCAAACAGTGCTCGCGCCAGCGTGTCCCAAATCATCACAAAACCTGTGACAATCATGTCACACACACAAACAGCAAACATATAGGCACTAAGCAAGGTATACAAGCAATATAATATGCCAAACTAAACTTATACCTGTGACGACATCACTCTGCTTGATGGCTTCCTGCAGTCCAAGATTGTAGACCCGGGGGTGCGCCTACGAGGCAGAGGAGTCCACTACTGCCTTGCCCTTCTCCGCATACGACGCTCGCTGATTGTCTCTTAGATATCTGCAAGGAGAAAATAACCAAACTAACAATCCAACAAGGCAAGTATACCTATCGAAATGCAGCTAGGGGACACAAGTGTCGTATTAAAATCCGGGAACAGTTGAGTAAGCTTACTCACACGAAATCTATTATTTTATCGACGGAAAAATAAGGTTTTTTTAGAAGAAAGCTAAACGTACTAAAGGAAGAGAACTACTTGCAATGAAAGAGAGCTACTTTCATGAAAAAATAAAGAGAGCTACTTGCATGAAAAAATAAAGAGAGCTAAAAGAGCGATTAACTTATGCTTAGTAACAATGAGGGGAAAATGCACTCGATCAGAAATCACCTCGGCAAGAGTGGTTAGAAAAATACGATAAATAAACCTAAGCTAATTAGGGTAAAGGTCCTTGACCGTGGAGGTTCCATGAATATTGACACGCTTCTCTCAAAGGTCGTGCCTAACTGAGTTTAGGAAGGTCCGACCGACTCTCGCCAAAATCGGAGGCCTAAAACTCGCTTTACGCGGTGAACCCCACTATTGGATTTTGCTCCAATCCGGGAGATTTGAACGTCTGCCTCTCTCGAGGGGTGCGAACAACTCCCTTTACTCTTGAGTGCTCATTTCAAACTTTCGGCCTCTCAGCTAGCGCAGAATGAAAGCAAAGGTGGAGAGTATATATCGATGATATACCTCCAACCCGTGATAAATCAAGAGTAATTCAAGGCTAAACCCTAAAAAGAAAAGGTAAGATTCAAAGCATCATAACCTAATCACTCGAACCTCGGATCATCAAGATCGAGTACATGGAGGATTAGTTAATCATGGTGAGGTGGAAGAAGGGGGATGAGTAGAAGAAGAATAATAAAAACAGAGCAGAAACGTAAAAGAAAACAACACTTTTTATTAATGGAAACATGGATCTTACAGCTTGAAAACCAGAGATTACAAGTGCATGGAAAGGTAAACTACACTATCATTAACATTATACTACAGAATGAAGCTAGGAACTAATACAGGGAAAGCATAAAGCTAGAGCTAAGAACTAAAAATGGAGAGACATGCTTAAAAAAGTTCAAAAATACAAAGGACAGAACCTCCCCTCTCAATCCAAAAGTGTCCCTGAACCCTTAGAGTTGGGCTCTATTTATAGAATTTTTCGGGTCGGGTCACGCCCCCCTGTCACGCCCGGGTCGGGCGTGACCCTGGGGCGTGACACATTCGGCGCGACTTTTTCGGGCTAGAATTTAATTCTGACGAAGTAGTTGAGGTACACGCCCACAAGTCACGCCCTGGTAGGGCGTGTACCTGGAGCGTGTTCTTTGCGGCGTGACTTTGTTGAGCTGAAATTGAATGCTGGAGGTGACGGGTGGAATTGCTGAAGTACACGCCCATATATCACGCCCGGGTCAGGCGTGACCCTGGGGCGTGACCCTTTCGGTGCGACGGTGGAGCGGGAAAAACGAGCGCGCTGCGGCGATTCTTCGGGACCTGTGGACACGCCTCTAGAACACGCCCGTGTCGGATGTGACACGGGCGTGACAGAGGGCATGTACACTAAGTTTCCACGGAATGTAGTTTCGAACCACTTGCTTCATTCCTCTGGGTTACACGCCCTAGGTACAGGCCCTGGTAGGGCGTGACCTTGGGGCGTGTCACAGCAAAATTCGGCTGAAAGCCGTGAAAACCTGCAAAAAGCAGAAAAAATGCATTAGCCACAAAAATATATACAAAGGGGAATCAAAATAAGTACTATACAAGACATGATTTACTTTAAAACCCCGAAAATATCCTAATAAAATTGACTGCAAACCGTATTATCACTCGCACCTTCTTTTCATTCTTTGGCGGCACCCGACACTCTCTAGCTATATGCCCCACTCGGCCACAATTGAAGCATGTACGAGTATCCGGCCTTGAGGTAGCCCCTGATGTTGTTCCCGATGCAACTGATGAAGGAGCTTGTCCACTTGTCTTGGACTTCTTGCCCCATTTCTTCTTATAAAATGGTTTCCCAGGTCGGGGCACCTTCCACTCCGGTTGCGTCATAGCCAAAGCCCTCTTCCCCTGCACCCTCTTCATATCTTTTTCCAGCGCGCTCGCAGTGTTGACCAATGCCTGGAAGACTTGGTTCACAGAACTAGAAAGCGGGAACCTCAGCTCGTCCCGCAGTCCTTCATATGGTATATACTAGAAGGTCCGGCCGGGGCCCCACAACATATATCACAAAAGAGGCAGTGAAGGTAAGGGATGATACCAAAGTAGCGCAGCGCACCTTAACACATTTCATTCTAGCGGAAGCCTCAACTAACACTTGAACTCCACACTTGAATGTCCAACATATAAACAACTCCACATTGTATATATATAATAAGAATGTTTTACAACAACACGAAAGTTGGCCTTATGGCCTTACATGGCTTTCAAACAGTGTCCTCAACATTGGCGCACAGGTCGGACACATTAAAAGAAAACACAACATTCATCCAAGTAGACTTGAAGGGCTAGCAGCAGCAGCAGCAGGGACATCAACCGTTTTGCGTCCCGCTTGGCTCTCCAGCACCTGTACAGGGACAATCCACCCAACGGTGGCAAATAGAAGCAACGGTCAGCGTTCAGCTGACCAAATTATAACGACCCTACCCCTTTCCCGGGGAAGCGGTATTCTTCCCTGCAGGCGTAGCATTCACAAGCATGTATATAATTCATACAAATGTGCTCTCACGCACACACATGCCATCACAATCGTCAGCCACCCGGCCCGACGATCCGTGCACTCAGGGCACATTCTTGGTGTACCGGCGAACCAGTTTCCCACCACCGTATCAGGGCCACAACCCAACGACAACTCTCTTGAGCATTTACTCCATGGCGTGCAGCCAAAGTTCTAGCCTTAAAACACCGGGATGGCCCGTAGCCCCCCCATTGTGTCATGGCACACAAGCCTAAGACTCTCGCTATGCACTCCAACAGACCGCACCTTCTGGTCTACGTCGGATGGAAATAACGCAGGTCGGATCCTCCACCCCCCGTTGCTCAAATCGCCTTGACTTCACCGAGTACTGCGTACTCGCGGCTTAATCAAAGACGCAGGTCGTTCTCACCAATCCTGTTCTTGGCATTCAAGCCTGGGTATTTCTATTACACCCATTCATCTCACAACATTAGCGAGTCTTTCCTGGGCACACTAGTACTTCCCTATACTCGTTCACAGGTACGACACCTCAATATCACAAATATCAGGGGTCTTTCCTGGGCACACCAGTTCTTCCTGCTACTCTCTTCATAGGTACCACCTACGACATCAAGCATCACAATGGGACTTTCCTGGTCACACCAGTACTTCCTGTTACTCATTCATAGGTACGGCCCAATAGCACAAGCATAACACGGATATTTCCTGGAGTAACACTCCAGTACTTCCTGCTACTACCCTTCACAGGAATAACACGTTGACTCCTTAAACTACATGTTTATCACGGAGCCTTCTCCGATTCGTATGCAACATCATCAATCCAGACCAACCTGTCCAGATGGGCTTCACACAGCATTCCTATTCCGTACTCCATTTCCGGATATATATGCCAATAAAGGGGATTCCATGAATCAACCCAAAGACTCCCAAAATCAACCACCTCTTGGTGGGGGAATCACAAACATATGCCAAAAAGGAAGCCTTCACATGGCTAGGAAGAAACGTCGTTACCCTTGAAGACCGCTTTGGTGCCATGAAGGTCCTAGCTGGCTAGGAAGAGCTTTTCCTCCGCCAAAATGGCCTCGGATCACCGCTGGATACTTACAAGCTCCACCCCCGAACAGACCCTCTTCTTCTTCTCCGTCTTCCTTTCCCTTTCTCTCTAAACTTTTAGAAAGATGAAAGCAATAAAAAAATGAGAAAACGTTCTCTGTTTTCGGTCTTAAGGAAGCAGGAAAGAATCTCAGCCCTTGGATCTAAGCTGAGAAAAATGGACGGCTACGAAAAATCGGGAAAACTGATTTTTGCGTCCGACACGCCCTGTGACACTCCCGTGTCACAGGCCGTGTCCTCAAAGCGGTGCTCAACCCGCCTTATCCCCAGAACAGGTCACCGCCACATGACACGCCCAAAGTCACGCCCGTGACACAAATATGCACTCGATGATCTGCGTTTGACGATTAGGCAGCGATCGTCGAGCCCGCCAGCGATCGTCGAGCTCACCAGCGATCGTCAAACAGCACGTTCGATGATTTCTGTTCGACAATTCCGCGCGTTCGACAATATCCGTTCGACGATCGGGCAGCGATCGTCGAATTAGCCCAGCGCTTGACGATTGGCCCAGTGTTCGACGACCTCCGTTCGACAATTCCGTGCATTCGATGATTTCCCCAGTGTTCGATGATTTCTGTTTGACGATTTGCCAGCCCACGAAGCCTTTGCTAAATCGTCAAGCTCAATTCGTTGAACACAGCATTTCATCGACCTGACGCCGAACCCGAGCGGGACACGCCCTATGTCACGCCCGTGATCCATGGCGTGACAACCCAAACACTTTCCGTCGAACGAATTTTGCCTGATGAAAAATTGGGCTGTTACACGAAGCTAGCCCGAAGCTAGTCCAATCCTGACAGTTGGTGCCTCCGGGTCCCACTCAGCGAATATGGGGTTGTACACAATCCCCGCTCTTTTTGAGCTAGCTCTGCGCTCGAAAAGACACGTCCAACTCGTAAATATTCACTGAGCACGTGTCATCTTCACAAGAGAATCTTTTGGTGGGCCATACTGTGGCTATATATATGTGCTGATAGACGGTCGTAAGTCTGCCCCAGAATCGCCGCTCCTTGTCTGATTTTGCGTGTCTTTGAGAAGCATTCCAAGCGAGTTGACAAACTGCTCCCACAGGACCTCCAAGATCGCATCAATGCGGCCCAGGAATGAGCCAAGGCTAACTGTGCTTTGGTTGCCCCCTGGCTGGCGAGAAAGTCGCCAGCCGCTGAGCCCTCTCAGCTAAAGAAGAAGAAGAAAGAGAAGAAGAGGGCGAAGGTGGTCCAGCGAGACCTGTCTCATGAGAACAGGGGCTCGCCTACCCCGACCCCAAGCCGTGCGGATGATCCTTCTCCGCTGAAGGTATGTCTCTGACTTGCTGATCATCGAAACCACGAGCTGTTTACATAAGAGGATTATCAACTGACGCGGTACTTCTCGCAAGAAACGGCCCAAGATGACGACGTCAGGTCCCCCCAGGAGCCCTCAGACTCGTCATCTCGTCCTCCTGAGAATCAACCGCGGGTCTCGGAGGTCGCTCCTCCGGCTGACCGCCCGAGAACTGCAGGTATCTTTTTCACCATATCACTCCTAACTCATTCTCTGATTGCTGAATTGACTTTCCGCAGCACCAGCTTCCGCCAAACCGGATCTCTCCACCCGGGAAAACGAAGCAAGGGCAGCTAACTTGCCTGCCCCTGCGGCTCGTCCCACCCTACCGGAGGGAGGAGTGGCTATCGAATCTGCCGTAGCTCCCCAGGATACCAGCCATCCCGCGGGAGAGGACAACTCCCCCTGCTTCCGGCCAAGCCGGGATCACCACGCGTAAAATCTCCCCCCGGGGAGAGGAAAGCCGCTCCACCTCCTTTATGGAACTGAGGGTTTCGGGCCTTCTCGCCTGCTGTCGGCTGGCGGTTCTAGCCCAACACCAGGTATGCGAGATGCTTATTATACTCATTTCTTAGCTCTCATCATGACCATGGAACTCTCTTGCTAGGGGATCCGGGCTCGCAGTCGGGAGCTGACGCAGAAGATGAAGATGAAGATGATGATGAATACAGAGAGGGGGAGGAAGGCGATAGATCGCCACTCCCTTCGTCTGACGAGATGGAGGAAATCTTGAACGGTGTCGGGAGCACTAAGAGGCGGGCGAAGAGGGCTGCGGCCATCCTGTCGAAGCTTGCACAGCGGGAGCGGGCCCGTGGATCTGCGGCGAGAGAGTACCACAAATTGGTGGAGTAGAGGCTAGAGGCTCTGGAGCGAAACTACTTCCTAGGCGAGATGGAGCGGCCAGGTGGGCCTACCGCCGAGTCTTCTCCCGAGAGGTGTATCACGCGGATCCGAGACCAGGCCCACCGAATCAACCTAGGATGCACCATCCTATCATCCTCTTTCAACCCGTTGGCGCCACCGAGGACTAGGAGGCGAGAACGAGGACAATGGGGGTGGGAACCTTATTGATTCGCGAACTTTCACCCTCTCTTACCCCCCCACCCCCCCGGCCTTCCCCTTCCCCAATGTATCCTGTTGTTTTCTTATCACTATAACTTATAACTTGTCTTTATTATCATTATTATTTTTTATTCAGCTCTCGCTCGGCGAGAGTGACTCTGGCTTCCACTAGATTAGCTTGTCGCAAGTCATCTCAAAATGAATGCGCTAATCAGATTTATCGGTTGGTCGCTGTCAATGTGGGCAGGAAATCGAGGCATCGCCAATTTAGGGCATGACGGTTGTACCCCCCACCGTCTTTTTGGGAACAGCCATTATGATCACGATTTTCTATAAATAGGGGGGGGGGGGGGGGGGTCCACCCACCGTTTTCATTTCTCCGATCCGGAACATTTGCTTTTTTCCTCGTTGCTTTCGCGGCTTGCCGAGAACTCCTACTTGCTTCCGCTTCCCTCTCTCGTTCTCGCTTAAATTTCGCTCTCGCCTCTTTTCTTAAGACTTCGTCCTCAATCCCACAAGCACGATGCCGGGCGGAAACGGGGGACGCTCGAATTGCACCGAAGCCTTCCAAAAGCACCAGTTCCCCCTTTGCAGTGTAACCCCGGATGAGTACCAGCTGATCAAGTCCCGCTACATTTCCGCCGGCTTCACCACACGAAACCCTAGCAATCGTGACAGGGTGAACAATGCGGGGAGGGGGAGCTCGCCATTTCCCTTGAGCACTTCGAGGTGGGCTTCCGCCTCCCCCTCAGGCCAGAGATGCGCCAGGCCCTACGGTATTATGGAGTGGTTCCCGCGTAGCTGAATCCTAACTCAGTCGCAATCCTTGTGGCGTTCATCTGCTACATGCGATCAGAGAGGATCGAGTTTAGCCTCCCCATCTTTTGGAAGCTGTTTACCTTCCGCGCTAAGGGAGGGGTGGTCTTCTTCTCAGGGCAGCTGCTCAAGACCACCGGTCTCGCCAATAAGCACCATCACTGGGGCGAGAAGTTTATTTTCGTTTCTGGAGACTTCGGCAACGTTCCTCTCGTGCCCATTCAGTACGAGGACGCTGCCTATAAGCCGCCCTCCCAGGGCTCGCGTGAGAGCGCCATCCTTGAGTTCTTCGGAACTAAGGATTTCGACGTCCAGTTCCTCCGGCGGGGCATCGATTCGCTCCTCCCAGTGCCCCTGGGCGAAGGTATGCTCTCGCCTTTGACTCGCTATTCCCTGTTTTAAGATTTAGTGCGGAGTGCTGTCGCCTTTGTAGGAGAGTGCGAGATCCCCCTGCGCCAACCCTTCGTCGAGGCTCAGGCTGCCGAGAGCCAGTCCGCGAGAGATCCGCTGGCTCTCACGAAGCCCGCGACCCTAGATTGCTGGGACGAGCCGGCCCCACTTCCCCTGACCGGCGCTGGGAAGTGAAAGCTCAGCGTCCCTTTGCCCCAAGCGCTGAAGAGACACAAAACAATCGCTGCTGACAAGGGGAAAGCCGTAGCGGTTCCGCCCTCCCGACCTCCCGCTCCAGGCCGTTCCTTTGAAGAAATCTTGCAGTCTACCAACGAGATTGCTGCTGCCAAGAGTGGCACCGGGGCACCTGCCGAGAACCCCCCGGCCACCAGCAGGGCAGATGGCGAGGGGGCCACCGCTGAGACCTCCGCTCAGTCTCCGCCCGAAGAGGTGCCGAGGGGGCATCAAATTTTAGTCTTGGCACGAAGTGCCTCGATGCGGAAAATAAACCGCTGCTTCAGTGGTCCCCTGAGACCAACAGGGTCTCGATCTCGTATCTTCTACCCAGCTGGGTGGAGCGAGAGCAAGTCACCAGCGAGGCCTTCTCCTTTGGTTACGGCCTTTACAGCCGGGAGAACGTCGTCCTCTACGATAAAATGACCACCTGGCTCCTGGCCTACGACTCCACCCGGGCCCTGATGCGCGAGACCGAGCTTGCGCACATGTGCGCGCGTCGAAGTATCACTATCGACCGCAACTTTCAAGACATGCTCAAGGCAAGGGAGGAGGCAGTGGCTCAGGCGGCTGCCCTGAAGATAGAGCTGGAAGATGCTAAGCAACTGCTGTCCTTGCTCCCGGTGGAAGAGGTAAGTGAGACCTTTCGCGACATTCACTATCGCCACTGTAGATTTCGAATTTTTTCCTCCCATACTGACCTCTCTTTACGCAGGACTCCGCTCAGGTCGTGGCGCTTCGCGCGGAGCTAGCCCAGATACGATACGAGAATGTCCTGCTAAAGGACCAGCTCCGGCGCATGGAGGCGACTGCTGTCCCGCCTCCTCCTTCGCTGGACGAATGGCTGAGGAGTCACCACTACTCAGAATATGACATCGACAAGCTCCTGCAGGCCAACGCTCAAGCGATGGTCAGGCTGACCCTGGAGACGCTGCGAGATGTAGGTTGCTTGGATGGGAGTGGTAAGTCCATCACCGCTCGCCAGCTCGTCCCTTGGGTCTTAGAGCCCATCCAAAACCCCCAGGCATGCCCGATTCCCCGCCCTCGGATGTCATGAAATCCCCTGCCTCGGCTGGTGAGACATCCGGGGAGATCTCAGGCGAGAGCTCTCGCGGGAGATCAAGCCAGAGCTCGTAGGGATACAGCGCGTCTCCCTGAAGGGCCCCCTTTTTTCCCTTTTGGTTATAATGAGCAAGATGCTCCAAACTTGTAATTGTATTTTGAGTAAACAGATCGTAAATACTGCAAATGATTGCATGTCCTCTTTTTTCTTTTGCGTTGTAAATATGTTATGAGTGTTTTGAGTAGATACGTCTGTAGAGGCCGAATGCCTCTCAAGCATGCTTCCGCTGAGGCCCTTAGCCCCTCTAGGGTTGTCTCCCTTAGCAATGGATAGGCGGGAACCTGTCGAGAAAGCCCAGGGCTTACACGTCCCATTTCTGCGTTCTGCCGAGAACCATCTGCCGGGAACATCGCCCGTAGGGCTTTTAAGGGGAGACCGTCCCTCTTTACCTTGAGCGAACTGGTCGAGCCTTCTGCCTAGCACTTCCCACTGTCTGACCAAGGATCCTTTGTCAGGAGCCTTCCCGTCGGGAAATTCCTTTGGCGAGATCCCCTTGGCGGAGATCTCCCGGCCGAGACCTCCTCTGGCCGAGACCTCTTCCTGGCCGAGACCTCCCCTCGCCGAGACCTCTCCTTCCTGAAGGGATCATACCTCTCTTCATTCCGTGTTCCGGGTGCGTTTCTTGCCCCGCTCAGAACATCTGAGTCGAAGAGTCTACCAAGATCAAAAACTTCCCTCCCACTGGCGAGCCTTCGGACCTGCCACTAGATGAGAGCCTACGCCGCGGGTCTACATGGGGCCGAGCTGAGCTCGAGGTAGTACAAAAGTAATCAAGGACCAAGAACCAAAAACCAAGCCTTTCCCCCACAGGCGAGCCTTCGGACCTGCCAGCTAGATGAGAGCCTGTGTAGCGGGTCTACCTAGGGTCGAGCCTAGCTCGTGGTATCGATAAAGTTTCCACAAACAAGACCTACCCCCAAAGGCGAGCATTCGGACCTGCCAGCTAGATGAGAGCCTGCACAGCGGGTCTACCTGCGGCCGAGCCTAGCTCGGGGTGTCGATGAAGTTACCACAAATAAGACCTATCCCCCACAGGCGAGCCTTCAGACATGCCAGCTAGATGAGATCCTGCGCAGCAGGTCTACTAGGGGCCGAGCCTAGCTCGGGGTGTCGATGAAGTTTCCACAAACAGGACCTATACCCCACAGGCGAGCCTTCGGACCTGCCAGGTAGATGAGAGCCTGCGCAGTGGGTCTACTTGGGGCCAAGCCTTGCTCGGGGTGTCGATGAAGTTTCCACAAACAAGACCTATCCCGCACAGGCGAGCCTTCGGACCTGCCAGCTAGATGAGAGCCTACGCAGTGGGTCTACCTGGGGCCGAGCCTAGCTCGGGGTGTCGATGAAGTTTCCACAAACAAGACCTATCCCCCGCAGGCAAGCCATCGGACCTGCTAGGTAGATGAGAGCCTGCGCAGCGGGTCTACCTGGGGCCAAGCCTAGCTCGAGGTGTCGATGAAGTTTCCACAAACAAGATCTATCCCCCACAGGCGAGCCTTCAGACATGCCAGCTAGATGAGAGCCTGCGCAGTGGGTCTACCTGGGGCCGAGCGTAGCTCGGGGTGTCGATGAAGTTTCCACAAACAAGACCTATCCCCCACAGGCGAGCCTTCGGACCTGCCAGCTAGATGAGAGCCTGCGCAGCGGGTCTACCTGGGTCCGAGCCTAGCTCGGGGTGTCGATGAAGTTTCTACAAACAAGACCTATCCCCCACAGGAAAGCCTTCGGACATGCCAGCTAGATGAGATCCTGCGTAGCGGGTCTACCTGGGGCCGAGCGTAGCTCGGGGTGTCGATGAAGTTTCCACATACAAGACCTATCCCCCACAGGCAAGCCTTTGGACCTGCCAGCTAGATGAGAGCCTGCGCAGCGGGTCTACTTGGGGCCTAGCCTAACTCGGCGTGTCGATGAAGTTTCCAAAAACAAGACCTATCCCCCACAGGCGAGCCTTCGGACCTGCCAGCGAGATTAGAGCCTGCGCAGCAGGTCTACCTGGGGCCGAGCATAGCTCGGGGTTTCGATGAAGTTTCCACAAACAAGACCAATCCCCCACCGGCGAGCCTTCGGACCTGCCAGCTAGATGAGAGCCTGCGCAGTGGGTCTACCTAGGGCAGAGCCTAGCTCGGGTTTTCGATGAAGTTTCCACAAAAAATACTTATCCCCCATAGGCTAGCCTTCGGACCTTCCAGCTAGATGAGAGCCTGCGTAGCGGGTCTATCTGGGGCCAAGCCTAGCTCGAGGTGTCGATGAAGTTTCCACAAACAAGTCCTATCCCCCACATGCGAGCCTTCGGACCTGCCAGCTAGATGAGAGCCTGCGCAGCGGGTCTACCTGGGGCCGAGCCTAGCTCGGGGTGTCGATGAAATTTCCACAAACAAGACCTATCCCCCATAGGCGAGCCTTCAGACCTGCCAGCTAGATGAGAGCCTGCGCAGTGGTTCTACCTGGGGCCGAGCCTATCTCGGGGTGTCGATGAAGTTTCCACAAACATGACTGATCCCCCACAGGCGAGCCTTCGGACCTACCAGCTAGATGAGAGCCTGCGCAGCGGGTATACCTGGGTCCTAGCCTAGCTCGGGGTGTCGATGAAGTTTCCACAAACATGACCTATCCCCCACAGGCGAGCCTTCGGACCTGCCAGCTAGATGAGAGCCTGCGCAGCGGATATACCTGGGGCCAAGCCTAGCTCGGGGTGTCGAGAAAAACAAGTTAATTGTTGTAGTATAACAAGCTTGATTTTGGATACATAAATACACCTTCCCCCTCTCACGGCTAGAAGCGTTTTAGGTCATCGCCGCTCCAGGTGTGGCTTAAGGTCCTCACCTCCACGTCCTGGAGGTAGTAACCTCCTCTTCCAAGGACCTCCTTCACTATATAAGGCCCTTCCCAGTTCGGGTTGAGCTTGCCCACGGGGGCCGACCTTCCTGTCGCGTCAACCTTTTTCAGCATAAGATATCCTTCGGCGAACTGCTGGACCCTGATATGCTTATCGAAATACTTGGCCATCCGCCGCTTGATCTCTTCTTCCCGGATGGCTGCAACATCCCGCAGCACTTCTACCATGTCCAGCGAGAGGCGTATCCCCACCTCGTTCTCCAACCTCCACGTCTTGTCTCCTTCGCCTGCGGATGTGACCCGCGGGGACTGAACCTCGAACTCCACTGGTAGGACCGCCTCACACCCGTAAGAAAGCTTGAAGGGGGTCTCACCTGTAGTCGTGTTCGGGGTGTTCGCAAGGCCCACAGGACCGAGGGGAGCTACTCCACCCAATTTCCCCTTACGTTTTCCACCTTATTCTTGAGCAGGTTCACAATAATCTTGTTTGCCTCTTCCACCGGGCCGTTGCTCCGGGGGTGGTGGACAGAGGCAAACCTTAGTTCTATCCCCAGCTGGGCACAGAAGCTGATGAACTCCTTGCTGGCAAACTGGGACCATTATCTGTTACTATTGCTTGAGGCAGCCCGTGCCTGCAGACGATCTCCCCATAAACAAAGTTCCTTATGACTTGTGAGGTGACTTTGGACAAGGCCTTAACCTCCAGCCACTTGGAAAAGTAGTCGATCATGACCAGGAGAAACCTCCTCTGCCCACTGGCTGGAAGGAAAGGCCCAACCAAGTCCATCCCCCAGATGGCGAAAGGCCATGACGATGTTATTCTTCTAAGTCTTTGAGCAGACAAGAGTTTGAGGGGGGCGTACAACTAGTACTTTTGGCAACTCTTTGCGAACTCTGCTGCATCCTTCCTCATGGTCTGCCAGAAGTACACTTGCCTTATTACCCTTGCCTCCAATGTCCTTCCTCCCGAGTGGCTGCCGCACTCGCCTGAGTGTACCTCCCCCAGGATCCTGGGGACTTCTTCTTCGGTAACACATCTTGTCAGGAGCCCTGACAACATCTTATGATGCAACCCCCCTTCCAACATAAGGTAATGAGCTGCCTTGCGCCTGAAGCTCTATGCATCCTTAACCTCCTCCGTCACCCTGCCAGTGTTCAGGAAGGTTTCCAATGTGTCCACCAACGAGGATCGTCGACCTACCTCCATCAACTCCCCTTCCTCGATTGCTGGCCGAAAAAGTTTAGTCAGGGTCCCTCCTCCCCGAGGTCCAAACTTCGCCAATCGATCGGCGGTCGCGCTCTCCTCCCTGGGGATATGCTGGATTGAGAATGACCGGAACCCACCGATGATCACCCTTACCTTGGATAGGTATTTTATGAGGGTAGGCTCCCGAGCTTCAAACTCTCCTCGGATCTGTGACGCTACTAAAATCGAGTCAGTGAAGGCCTCCACATCCTGGATCTCAAGCTCCTTTGACAAGCGAAGGCCGGCGATCACGATCTCATACTCTGCTTGGTTGTTGGTCACCAGAAAGTGGTAAGCCACTGCCTGCTCTATCGTGACTCCCTGGGGGCTTATCAGCACCACTCCTCCCCCGAGGGAATGCTTTCCCGAGGCCCCATCAACCATCATCTTCCACGCTTCCTGTGGCTGCGGCTCCCCCTCCTCGACTTCAACAACATAGTCCGCCAGAAAGTCCTCCACCGCTTGCGCCTTAATGGAGAGTCTCGGAATGAAAGGGATGTCAAACTCGCTTAGTTCGATGGACCACTTGGTAAGTCTTCCCGAGTGCTCTACCCCTTCAAATATATTTCGAAGAGGATGGTCGGTCACCACCTTAATCGAGTGTGCTTGAAAATACAGCTAGAGCTTCCTTATCGAGACGACCAAAGCATAAGCCAACTTTTCGAGGATGGGGTAGCGGGGCTCTGCCTTCTTCAAGATCCGGCTGACGTAGTAGATTGGCAGTTGCTTCTTTCCATCTTCCGTTACTAGAACGGAGCTCACCGCCTCAGCTCCTACTCCAAGGTACAAGGTCAGGTCCTCCCCTTCTTTTGGGATTTGAAGCAGAGGAGCCTGAGAGAGCTGTCTCTTCAGCCCTTGGAAGGCTTCTTCGCACTCGGCGCTCCACTCAAACCTTTGGTTACCTCACAGCACCTTGATGAATGAAGAACACTTGTCCCCTGACCTGGAGAGGAACTTGCTTAGCCTAGCCAATTTGCCTGTCATGCGCTGGACCTCCTTGGCATCGCAAGGTGATTCCAAATCTAGGTTGGCCTTCACCTTTTCTGGGTTGCGCTCTACCCCTGCCAGAGTCAAGAGATGCCTAAGGAACTTCCCGCGGCTGGCCCCGAAGACACACTTCAACGGGTTCAGCCTCATCTTGAATCTCTGCAGGGTGGCAAACATCTCTTCTAGATCCTGCTGGTGCAAATTCGAACACTTGCTCTTGATCATCAGGTCGTCGACATAGACCTCCAAGTTTCTCCCCCTTTAATCTCGGAAGACCCGATCCATCATGTGTTGGTATGTAGCCCTTGTGTTCTTCAACCAAAATGGCATCATCTTATAACTGAAGCATCCCTCCCTCATGATGAAGGAAACATCCTTGACATCGGGAGGGTGTATTTGGATATGGTGATAACCTGAAAAAGCATCCAAAAAGCTCATAATAGAAATACCGACGGCTGAATCAACTAGTGCGTCAATCTGAGGTAGGGGGTAGCAATCCTTAGGTCATGATTTATTTAATAAAGAGAAGTCAATACACATTCGCCATTTCCCACCCCCTTTCTTAACCATTACCACATTGGAGATCCAGCCTGGATACTGGATCTCCGAGATGAATCCGGCCTCCAGGAGCTTCCTGACCTCCTCGCGGATGGGTTCCTCCAGCATGGTGGCGATGGTTCTCATCTTTTGGCGTATGGGACGAGTGCGGGGGTCCAGGTTCAGGCGGTGGCAAGCCACGTCCGCGTCGATGCCCGGCATGTCTGTCGCGCTCCAAGCGAAGATGTTGATGTTGCTTTGAATGCAGGCCCGCACTCGCTCCTGGTCCTTGGGACTCAAGCCCCTACTGACACGCACCCTCTGCACCTGCCCTGTATTATTGAAGACCTCTATCTCCACTACTTCCTCGATCGGCTCCAGCCGCGCCTGCTCCCACCAAACCATTGCTTCTTCTTTTAGCTCCAACTCCTCCCTTCCTACTTCCTCCTCAATCTCCATCTCACCCTCCGGGCTCTCCTGCTGCTGCTCGACCTCCGCACCCCTCTGGGCCTCCCTCTTAGCTTCTCCCTTCTCCTCCACCGTCTCCTTCCTCGCCTCTCCTAGGCTCATCTCCTCTTCTCTAACATTCTACTCCTGCTCTGCCATCTCCCTCTCTAGCTCTTCCACCTCAGCTATCAAGGACACGGTGTTGACCGCTGTCACATAGCATTGCCTCGACACCTTCATATCCCCCTTGATCCTAACCTGCACCCCTCCGATATTGAACTTAAGACATTGGTGGAACGAGGAGGGGACACAGCGAAAGGCGCTGATGAGGGGTCGCCCAAAGATGGTGTTCTAACTGCACGGAGCGTCCACTATCACGAACCTGCAGTTCTGTGACACGCCTCCCAACTTCACATGCAGCCCTAGCCCTCCTTCCACTTCCTTCATCTCTCTAGAAAATCTGAACAGCGGTCCATCCGAAACCAAGACCCTTTTCCCATCAACCTTCATCTCATCAAACGCCTTCTTGAAGATAACGTTCACTGAGCTCCCGTTGTCCACCAGTATCATCGAGACCGTGAAATTCTCCACTGCCATCTGGATCACCAGGGCGTTACAAAATGGATCTTCATAGTCCGGCATATCTGCTAACGAGAAGGTGATCTTTTTTTCCGGCGGGGGATCCAGGGAGGTAGAGGCGACCCCCCTTCGGTATATGGTTTGAAGGATCCCCTTGCGTGTTGCCTCGATCCCCACTCCTCTGTGGATCACCCCGATCCCTCCCCGGGTTCCCACGTCTACCCGGTCCTCACATCTATCTTCTCCCTCCCCCCTGCTACACTTCCACGATCCTAACTGGCGGATCCTGCCTCTCTGCTCCTCTTGCTTCTCTCATCTCTAAGAACTCAGGGCAGGTGGCCGTCGCGTGAACTTCCTCCTGGTGTAAGTCACAAAAGAGCAACGCCGAACTACCCCTTCTTCCTTCTCCTCCTCCTCTTCTCCTAGCTCCTCGAACTCCTATCCTTGCTCCTCTTCCTCTGCCCACCTCCATGGCCTCTTGTGGCGGCGGGAGGTGGCCCCTTGGCCCATGTCTCCACATCGGTTGGTCAAACCTCCTGTGTTCTCGTAAGTTATCTCCTCCCTGGTAGCCTCCTCCTTGGCCCTGGGGGCGACCCTCCTGCGGCCTCCAACCCAACCGGTGGTTCGGCTCCCGGGCCACCCATCCCTGCTGCTGCCCCTGCCCTCGGGGTTCTTCCCTCTTTCTTTCTTCTCTTTGCTCCCTCTGCTCTCTCGGCTCCCTCTGCCTTCCCGCTCCAGGCTCCTTCATATCATCTTCCGCCAGCCTGGCCAACTTCCTGGAAAACGCCAGATTTGCACTCTCGAAGTCTATCTCTTTCGCCGCCCTCTCCATGAGCTCCTCAAAGGAGAGGGGGGCACTCTCTTCAACTCCATACTGAAGAATCCCGACCTCAGCCCCAGGGTGAAGGCGAGCATCAGCGCGTACCCTGAGACATCCTGGACCAGGAGGATCTCTTCCTGAAACTGGTCAATGTAGTGACCCAGTGTCTCGTCCTGCTTCTGCCTCACTGCAAACAGGAACTCCGCCTCCTTCTTCCGCATCTTTGATGTTGAGAACCTCAACAGAAACCCTCAGCGCAGATCTTCAAAGCTGTATATCGAGCTCGCCGGCAACTGGTGGAACCAGTCCCGAGCCTTATCCTTTAATGTGATGGCGAACAACCAACACATGAAGGCATCTGTCATCTGCCTTATCGAAACCACGTCTTCGAACCACTGCACATACAGTACAAGATCATCCTTCCCTGAGTAATAGGACATATCCGGCTACCGGAACTCCTCTGGCACCGGAGCTGAGATGATGAGCTCACTGAAAGGGCTCTCGCCTCCTACCTGGCGAGAAGGTATGTATCGCGGCCTCGGCCTGCTGGCTCGATCCGTGAGACCGTGCCCAGGGAAGAGTTCTCGCACAGCCTCCTCCCTCTCGCCCAAATCTGCCAGAGTCTCCTTGCCTGGGCGCTGGCCTGGGAAGAGCTCCCGCGCGGCCACGTCCCTCTCGCTGACTTCCACCGGGACCTCCTTCCAGGGGCACTGCCCAGGGGCATTCTCGCCCAAGAGCGGGACTGCCTCCACTGGAACCTGAGGAGTTGCCCACTCACTCCTCGCGGAGAAGGCCAAGCTAATGGTCTGCAAGACTTCTCGCCTGAAGTCCTCCAACATCTTCCTCGTCGCCTCCTCTCCCTGGGTGGGGGAGCCTCCAGAACCATACCCTTCACCTTCACCTCCATCCATGGGACTAAACTCAAGGCTTTCTTATATCAGCTGCCTTCCACGCTCACCGCACCAGAACTGTTGAAGCCAAAATTAACCTCAACGCGAGTTCAAAAACAGGGGTGCAGCCAACACATACTTCTCTCAAGCCCCGACCCTCGACTAGTTATAAAGGACCTAAGACTGACCCAAAACCTCAGCAGGGAGGTCCCACCTCACACCCGGAAGAACTCTGAGAGCTTCCCCTCCAAAGCCAAAAGCTGGGCTAGGAGCTCCTCAGAAAGCACTAGAGATTTGGAGGATAACGAGAGCTTGCTTTCTAAGGAGCCCTTATGGGTCTATTTATAGCCTTTTACTGACCTGAGATTACTGAAATACCCTTGGCTGACCTTCCAATAGCCAAATCCCGCTATTTGTAAAGTACTAAATGCAGCCACTGGGGGTATATGGGTAATTTTACCTGAGGGTAATTAGGTAATTTTACCCCGGGCCCTGGACCCACTCGGCGAGAACCCTGAGACTAGAACCTTCCCGCCTCCACTCAATGCCTTCTCGCCCGCTACTGAGACTTGGTGGGTCTCGGCCGAGGCCTGGCGCGAATATTCTCGCCCGCCTATGGGTGGGAGCTCCTCCAAGGCTTGGCGCAAGCGATCTCGCCCACCTATGAGCGGGAGCTCCTCCAAGGCGGGAGCTATTCCGGTCAGAAGCCCAAAGCTAGCCTGAATCTAGTCCAATCCTGACTGTTGGTGCCTCCGGGTCCCACTCAGCGAATATGGGGTTGTACAGGTACTTCATACCCCTAACTCTTTATATTATTTGGAATGTTTAGTTTTATGAGTTGTCGCATTCAAGTCTGGGGGGAGAGCATGCCTGTGGTCACTACACGAGCACACATTTTATAGCATACCAGTTGTTATTTATTTATTTCAAAATTATGGTTGCACACACTGAATCACCCACTTGAGTGCGATCTTATCGACGCACGCGGCTCGAGTCAAATGCATTGCTTGTATATAAACTTTAAAATAGTGGTGTTAGCTTAGGATTTTCTGATAGAGTACTGCGAAACTCATGCAGTGCTCCTAGTCGAGTGCACATGGTCTGTGTAGAATGAGTATTGATTTAATTTTTCTTTATGCTCGTAGATTTATTCTTTTTCTGCAGATGTGAATATTGTTTGTACTACTCAAAAATGTTGAATCAAGTGAAATAGAACGTTAGTGTAGTGATGTTTCTAGCCATCACAAGACACATTTTGCTTGAGTCGGGAGGAAGGATCACCTTTCTCGGTGGATAAGAACTTTCCTCAAGCTACTCTCGAAATATTGGTGCATGGTTAGTCAAGCGTGAGCGTGAAGTAGGCCATCAATTTGGCTAGTTTGATCCTTGTTTACATTGTCCTAGCTGCTAACCATTGCAAGCCAAGTTTATGCCTACCCCTCCTTTGATTCAGCTCCACCTTCATTCCTCAAAGCCTAAACCAATCCTCCTATCACAACCAAATCCATGAGCTCCAGTGAATTTAATATTTTGACGAGGTGTGATGTGTGGAATTCTAGTGATGTGGTTGATGAATACAAGAAAGTTTACTTGCTAAAAATTTTGGGGATTGCAAAAAAAAGAAAAAGGAGAGAATTGAAAGAGAAAATCTAAAAAGAATTACAATGGGAAATGGAATCCCCATCTTGTTTATCTTAATATTGGTCGGGTTAGGCCGTGTACATGCCCGGTTTTCAAGCGAAGTCTGGGTGTGTGTCACACGTTCAATTCTGAGGGGATGTATTGATTTAGCTTGTTGTTTGCTCGCTTGGGTTGCGTGTAGTCTTCATGTTTATCTTTGACTACCAAAACATAGACCAAGCCCCTTGATTATCCTAAAGTCCTACGGATTCACGCATGAGACGAGCTAGTACCGTGGAATGAGTATGAACGAGCAAGTGTATGGTCCCCGACATTGATGGATTTCTTTGACGTGATCCTAAGCCCCTGTCTTTGGAAATGCACACCTGAGTGGCCTGCCTACTTTCTTCCTACATATGACCGAACGATTCTCCAGAATTCCAATTTTGAGTAGATACAATATTTATTTACTCCTGTCGAAAAGTATAAATTCGGTAGTATAATTAAAAGTTTATATATTCTATTTTCTATGCCCATGATATATCTGATTTCTCTCAATACTGTATTTGGAAATTACTAAGTCAGCTAACTATTTTCTAGTCCACGGAGAGATGATTTGCTCCAGACGAGCAAATGTTTAATTCTGGGGGTGTGATGAGTCCAAGTTATATAAATATTTTTGGACTCATCTGGGCTAGGTTTCTCCTTGATGCACTTCACTTTAGAGACATAATTGTTCATATTTGTTATTATGTCCATTACATGTTAAATTCACTTTTGGCCTGTTTTCAGTATGATTCCGTAGTTTTTATACTTTTTCCCTACTTGGTGTTTTTTTGTGTCTGGATAATGTGGAATGCCCATTTCGGTGGCTCTTCTATTTTTGCTGTAGTTATAAAGGTCGTGTGCGTGTTCCGGGATTGTTTGGGAATTGTTTCGCCTAAGGGCCACTGATCGTGCATTTTTACACGTTGTTGGAGTCCTTAGCGCACGACCGCTGGTTGTGCGCGGTCTGTTCATCGATCCCCAAATGGTATAGGAGTACTACGCCCAATCATTGGATCTATAGCGCTCGACCACTTGTTGAGAGCCACTAATCTTGCACACTATTCTCCATTTTTCCAAGTTCTGTCTGGGGCAATCGCACGATCAATGGACATTGTGCGCACGACCTCTGGTCGTGGGCCACTGCTCGTGCGCTTTTATTCCATTTTTCTGGACATCTGTAATTACTAATCGCACAATCATGGGATCCAGTGCGCACGACCGCTGGTCGTGCGCCCCTGATCGTGCTCTCTGATTTTCTGCTGCAGTATTTATACTCTTGCTCCATGAATTAGGGCCAAAAACCTTCATTTTTTCGCCCCGTTGCTGCGCGCCAAGCACCATTTTTCACACCCGCAGATCCTTCACTCATGTCCACCCTCCAGGAAGCTTTCTCCGATGATCCAAAGCAATATTCAACCCTTAAGAGAGTTTTCGGCCACCATCACTGTGCAACAGAGATCTTTCAGTACTACTCATTTCGGTAAAAGGAAGAAAAAATTGAAGAAAAGGGAAGAAGATGGAGGAAGACAAGTGGATTGACAACCCATTTACCTCCGAACGCAACCAACAGTCTGAGCCGAGAAGTGGACTAACAACCCACCATTCCGGCCAAGAACCACGGCTAGGTTTTCCCCCTTTCGGTTTATTCTACCTCTTCTCATAGTGAAGTGGATTCTTAAGCTTGGAATGAACCTGAACTTACTTTATTTTTGTATGAATGAAGTTTGCTTGGGATAGTTAGATATTCTTGTTAGCTATGATGCACTCGCCTCCATTCACATCTACTCCACTTGCGCACTAGAACCACTATAGCAAAGGCTAGTGTTGGTAGTTGAAGAGGTGATTGAGACCCACACTCTCTGCATGTGTGTTCATTCAATCTGCTTGCTCTCCATCCATTTGCCTCATGAAGCATGACATAGCGGCCTGTACTAAATCCACCAAAGCGAAGTGGTGCTTACGGGTCCCGCATTAGTTCTTTTTCTATTTTGTTAGTATTAGGAATCAAAAATCAACCCCCTTTGTTGTTTCGTTTAAATCTTAGTAACGATCTTTCTGCAACGCTATCACGACACCCAACCTGCATTACCTCGAGATTGACATTCGGGGAAGCTATTCCCAAAATTATTACTTGACAGTGACCGGTGCACTTGTTGATGCATCAACATGTTGTGTGAAGCCCATCCGGATAGGTTGGCCTGGATTGGTGATGTTTTATTTTGCGTGTCGGAGAAGTCTCGGAGTATAAACTGGTAGTTTATAGAGTATGACGGGTTGTGCCTGTGAATGGGAGTGGCAGGAAGTACTGGAGCCACTCTCCAGGAAAATAACAAGAAATTTCCACGGTTTTGAGAACTGCTGTATATAGCCAAGCGATAGTGAGTATCTCTGGCGATAGCTCTTGGTGAGCTATATATTGTTTGAAAGACTAGTTTTTTGGCACTACAGGATGTTGCAGGGTTTTTGCTAGAATGATGTTCTAATTGTGGTTGAGTATGGAGACAAAAGAGGGATATGTCGATTAACGCCAGGCAATATTGACTATCACTGGCTATAGCTTCCAGATAGCACATTACTTGCAGAGCCTATCTCGTGCAGACCGCGTGGCTAGTAGGTGAGTTGTGTGTATGGGTGCCCAGCTATGGCCATGAGTGTCATTATGTGTCAATTGTGGGCTCTAGTCCTGGGGAGTTGGAGGGCAGCAGTTAAAGCTGAGAGCTTGAAGAGCGCAGCTAAAGAAAGGCCAGTGAGCCGAATGGTCAAGGGGAGACGGACCCGCATCGTGTCGTTCGCCATGATGCTTGTGACCGTCGATGTTGGCATGGTAATTTGAGTAATGGGTTGTGGCTGAACTGCACCCGCATTATGTCGTTCGGACTAGAATGCCTAAATTAACGATCTTTGTCGTTGGTATAATGAGATTCTTAGGTCCCGTGCCGGAATGACTAGAATGCTCATGTGAACCATCAAGTCCGGGACTGTGGATGGTGGTGCGACCCGGAGATGTCCAGTACACTGAGAATATGCCCATAATGCACAGGGCGTTTGGCCAGTCGAGCCTACGTCTTTGGAGAATGGTGCTTAAGTGCACTCTTTGTCTCCCAATATATATGTGTTCAATGCATGCAACGAAGGAATACCGTTGCCCCGGGTATAGAGTAGGTTCGTTATAAATTGGTCAGCTAAAGCTGACCGTTTCCTTGTTTGTCGCCCTTGTGGTGGAATGTCCCGGTGCAGGTGCTAGTGATTCAAGCGGGAAATATCGGGTTGCTGCCCTTGTTGCTATGCCAGCCCTCGAAGGCCAAGCAAAGATCTCTTAGTGTTTTCTTTCGTGGGTAGTCGGCCTGCGCGCCGATGTTTATAATCTGCACTGTTGAAGCATAACTTTAAGGACTTAAGGCCGCCATGTTTTGTGTATTTTGTAAAACATTCCAGATATGTATAATTGTGGACATTCTCATGAATTGAGTTTGGGTAACCATGAAGCTTCCGCTAGAATGCTCTGAGTTAGGATTCATTTTGTCGATTGATCTTTAACAGTAATCCTACTGACTGTCTGTGAAATATGGCGTGGGGCGCCGACCAGACCCTCAGTTATATTTCATGTGACGGACGAATGTGTTTCAATTTGTTATCAACTTGTCTCGGTCTTCCTTCTGCGAATTCGTGGTCAAATTCTTTTGAGTGATGGCAAGCACGTGTATGTGACACCCGTTATAATAAAATGAACTCCAGAATGTCCACTTAGGAATGAAAATACACATGTTTGAGGAACTTGCGCGTTCCTAATGGTCGTTGTTTGCCTTCTGAGTAGTCGCTAAATTGTGTATTTTGCACTTACAGGTGACTAGAAGTGGTGTGGGGCAGTCTAAACCCAAACATTCTGTTGAGAGTATGGCACCAGCTGATGTGCCCACACCTCCTCCTGCTACGGAAACAGTACGCTTAGTTGCTGAGGCAGTGTTTGCAATAATGAATGTAGAGTCGACTAGGCAGTGTTTGCTGAGGCTATTTCCCGCTCGACTCTCCAGCACATGCACAGGGACAATCCACCACAAGGATGGAAAACAAGGCAATGGTCAGCTTTAGCTAACCAATTTATAACAACGCCACACCTCACTCAGGGCGGTGGTTCTCCTTCCCTGCAACAGTAGCATAAATATCTTTTGGAAAATAACAGCATGCACCTAAGCACCATTTGGCACTGACGTAGGCTTGATCGGCCACACGCCCCATGCACTCAGGGCACATTCTCGGTGTACCGAGCTTCCCGGATCGCACCACCATGCACTGTCCCAGAATTGATGGTATACTTGAGCATTCTAGTCTTTCCGGCCCCGGGCCGAAGACTCTCATTATGCAAACGAAGAAAGCCATTTAATTTAGGCAATCTAGCCCAGAGTGACATAACGCAGGCTACAGTCAGCTCTCTTCTCGTTTCTCCAACCTCCATTTGAATATCTAAAGCCAAAGCAATCAAGCCCCATGACAAGACGCGGGTCAACTTCCCCTTACCTTTTCTGCTATTTGGCCTTTTTGTTGGGCACAATAGGCTCTTAGCATCATTTGCTGCTCACATGTCCCTAGGACCTGAGCCAGCAATGATAAATCATGGCACTCATTGCCAATAGCTGGGCTCTCCAGGCTCACAGCTTCTCATGCTATGCATCTTATCTCACGAACACAGGCTTCGCAACAACATTCAGGCTGGCTCGCATTACAACCTTAGCTGAATTCACAGGTTCAAATGATGACCCCAAGTATCCTAGAGATAGGCCTCATAACTTACTAGAAGCTATCGCCGACGGTAGCACTACAGCCAAGGGGTAGGGATAGAATTCTATTCTTCACAATTTTGGTGTGTTTTTCCTGGAGATCACCTCCAGTACTATCCTTGCAACTTCCTGCACACTCCGAGACCCGAGATTCTACATGTTTAACCACACATTTTATCAATGGAGTGTTCTCCGGCACGCAAATCAATGCATCACCAATCCCGACCAACCTATCCAGATCGGCTTAAAATAACATGCATATTCCATACTTCGAATCTGGATCTGTATTAAAGTTTTATCGTGGATCAAAATGATCTACCCACCGGAAACCAACCTTTTCTTCACCTTTTGGTGAGGGGTTCCATGCACGTATGCAAATTGAGGACTTCACTTGTCCATGGAGAAAGTCGTTACCCTTATCGATCGCATTGGTGCCATGTCCTTATTATTTGATCTGAATGGAACTGATCGTTACAACATCCTCTCTACGTATCTAGCGTCAACTCGTAATTCCGATCACAAGCACACCTTGGATCGCTTCTCCTCTTAGCATCCTGTAATTTCTTATTCCTCTTCCCTCAAGAAGCTCAAGAACCAAGAGATAAAATGTGAGAGAGGCAATTGAGAATGAAACTCAAATCCAGCCGTTAATAGCAGGCTACCGTCGTGAGGTATCTGAGCGGTCACCACATGGCCCAATGGACATTTCTCTGTCACCCAAAGCAGCCTCCACCGCATTGCTACGGGGCAAGCTACCGCTGGTGTTAACTCACTACCTACGAGCGGTAACTTCCTGAGGCATATGTCAATTTAATCAGCTAACGCCACGCATTAGCGCACTATCGCCACGTGGTAGTTACTCAACGCTTCATCGAGAGCATTGAGTGCGTCAAGTGATAGCGCCACACACTAGCCCACTACCACCACGTTGTAGGCCTCTCAATGCATTGTCGGAAGCGTTGGGAGCATTGAGTGGTACGACACACGATAGCCCACTCCCGCCATGCGGTAGATACCTGAGACGAAGGTTGATTTAATTCACGGGCTAATACTGGCGTAAACACTAACGCCGCACGTTAACTTCCAATTCAACATTTTTAGGATTTTGGGGCAGTACAAACCTCCCCTCATTACAGAAATTTCATCCCAAAATTTAATATATATGTAAAGGAAAAGAGTACACAAGTTTACAACATGATTTTAAAAAAAATAAGTCGGGAAATTTCTCTCGCATGATTTGCTCACGCTCCCAAGTCAGTTCTTCATAGCCACAATTGTCCAAACGGAATTTGACCATCCTGATTGCCTATTTCGTAGCAGCCTGACATTCATATCCTCGATCTGAATGGGTCTAACTTTCCTAATTAGCCCACCATCGACCGGAACCTGAAGATCATCAACCACTTGCATTGGCTCTTGTAAAGCTTTTCACAGCACCGATATATGAAACACATCGTGCTAACCACTTAGCTCCGTCAAAAGAGCTAATCAATAGTCAGCTTCTCCAATCCGCTCAACCACTTCAAATGGACCAAGATACCTCAGACTCAAATTTTTCAAGCACTGAATCCTGTACAACTCTTTGAATGGCTTTATCCTCAGATATACCTAATCACCAACCGCAAACTACACGTTTCGGTGCTTGGCATTGTAGTACTTAGCTTGCCTATATTGGGACACCAATAGAAGCTCTCGAATAGTGCGTATAGTCGAATTTGCATCTTCGACTTTTTTAAGATTATACAACTTTGATTATCCTAATTCCGCCCAAGCTGACCCAAATCAACACTAGGCCTAAATAGGTCAAAGTGTCCTAATTAAGGGTCAAGTGACCTCCAAGATGCCCCAAGAACCCTACCCAAGTCTTCCTAGACTTTAGGGGAGGCCAATGGGTCACCAAGAACCCATTGGTGTCAACCCAAAAGGTCAATTTTGAAAGTTGTTTAACTGAAGGTTAGCTAATCACCTATGGGGGGTGAATAGGTATTTGAGGTTTTATTACTTCTTTTGCTAATTTCAAATTAAACTATCTAGTTATTTTGCTGCAGTACTCCTACAACTCAGTACCCTTCTAGGTACCTACTACAGTAGCTAGAATTAAATACTAAAATTACTTAGATACCACTAAGGTGAAAGTGGCGTACATGAAAGTTGTATCCTCTAAAGTCTAGTTAATATAAAATTGGTTTCAACCAATTTGTGTCAGTGGTCTGACCGCAACACACTAAATGGTGCATCCTATACATAGGGCTAGTCAGAACTTAAATTGAGTGCCCACATCAAACCAGTCATCCAAATGACCAGAGATTTGGGATGGGGGTCACTCCTATCTATTCATATAACAAGGCCAAAATTGAGAATTTTGGGGGAAACTTTTCCTAAAGTTTTTGTATAAATTTAATTATTCATGTTTGAATTATTTTGAATTATTTAAGGGACCTAAAACCTATAAACCCAACAAAAGTTTGGCGGCTGTCTCTTAGTATTATATTATGATGCTGATAAAAATCTCAGTAAATTGGGTTTGATTTGAATATGTTTTGGTGAGACCAAAGTGTGGTCCTTTATGGGTAAATTAGGGCAAAATGGTGGTTGTGGCATGGAGGGGCTAATTCTCACCCAAAGGGGTTGGGACTTTGGTCAGAGCCCAAGGTTAGTTTAAACACCCCCCTACTGAAGTTAGAGATGGATTGAGGTGGATTTGCCCTAGGACCGTAGTTCAAGCCCAACGGTTGAACTGTGGGGGTTGGTGAATGACACGGTGTGATATGTCCATGTTTGGACTTGGAGTTTAGTCCATGTAATCCTAGGATGGTAATTAGCCCTAGGAAGGGATTTTGTGATATTTAGAGTTAGGAACACAACTTAAATCAATTAGGGATTATTTAGGGCTATACCTTTTATGGAAATATAGGAGGGTCATATGATCTTGGACACTTATGAAATTTTGGTAGATGTGTTTTAATACCATTATCAGTCTCTGAAATTTATTGTATGGTGTTTGGAAGACAGTAGTTCATACATGTAGTTATAACCTTTTTGTTACCCCTAATGATGATTTTGATAAATTCATGGCTAAACTAAGTTGGAATTGAATGAAACTCAATCAGTAATGTTTTATGATAATGTTTAAGCTTTGATAAGTTTTGTGTAATTTTTGGATTATGTTTGGTGGTACTTCGTTCTTTAAGTATAATTACTGCAAATATATTGAAATAATTAAATAGTGGCTAATATATTTATGAAAGTTTGTGTAAATTGGTACTCCCTGATATTTTGACATCATAGAGTGATAAAATTTTTTGGTAGGTCATAACTTTAGGAAATCCAGTACTTTAGGTTCAAAACCATCCATGTTCTAATTTTGGGGAAAATTTAATAAATGTTAAATTAATTAGTAAAATTACTAGTTTCTGGATTTAGTCTATATATGACATGATAGACTCCCAGTAAAAATTCTAGGACATTTGGAAGAATATTTGAAGGGACACCTTTCATACCCATCAAGTAGCTTCGGTTGGTGTGCACATAGCAAATTAGCAGATTTGTAATAACATGTGGTATTTTCATAGAAAGTTGGGAGTAATGGTATGCTGATTTGCTAAGGTGAAAAAGTGGGCTTCATTAGGAGTAATCATGGGGAGAAGTGTTAGGTTGACTAGTGTAAGTGGTGCTCGTGATCGACGAAAGATCGTCTTTCCAGAGGAGAGAGAGAGAGTCAAAACACACTAGGGTTAGACTTAGTATAACATTAAATGGGATTGGGACCTGGGTAGATATCAATAATAGTAAGTGCCTTCCGAAATAGAGCTTTGGGCTTCAGCCCATCATAGTTCCTACTACCCCCGAGAGCCCTTCACAGGGAATTCCCTGGGAAGTCCGAGGTTAATCAAAACTGTATGACTAAAATAAATACAAGAGTAATTAGCAATAATCTAGGACTTCACTTTCACTCACATTGATACTTCGGGAGGTTAGTTTGGTTAGGTTGGCAGAGAGGTAGGCTCGGTGGTTGTGGAAACGGACAGGTTAGTCTGAGGAACCAATGGCTCGGGAATTCCTGGATACATGACCAAAAGGTGGTGGGTCTTTGGTATTGGACAGTCATTCACACCGACTTCGATACGCTGACTCGGCGGGTGTGGTTGACACTTAGACAAAGGAAGACTGGTGTATATGGCCATCATTAGTATGTGTTGACTCTAGGTGTGTCCTTCCAGAGGCGTAGGTAAAGGCTAGGCCTGGTAATGTAGATTCCTGCCTAGGAGTGTGGGTCCCGACCCACTGTCTCTGTTTGTCACTATGGAGGTTCCTGGGAGTGAAGCTAGCTGCCTAAATGGGGGGAACTAAAGGTTTGTGTGCATATAGTCGTGTGTGTGTTGCACTTGCATGAACATATCATAAAACCCACAATATAACATACCATGACAACATCATTCAACACCTACCCCGAACATATAAATCGATATGGGACATTTTATACGTTAGGACATGCTAAATACCCCATGGTTTATAAGCTTGTGTGGGCATGCTTATAAGTTATGGCTACTCTTCTTATGGATATTTATTACTTGCCTTGTGATGTGCTTTACTTTCAGACTTCTATGCTTATTACTATAGAAGTGTTAGTTGTATTTTCCTTCTAAGCTCTATAAAAATTATAATACAACTACTAGAATAGCTCCACCATCACCTGCACTCTTCTACTCTCCACCATCATTGTGTAACGCCCCGAAACTCAAAAGAGCGACGGGAGGCGTTTTGGGCCAAATTTGGTATTTGGCAGAAGGCACACGGCCTGGGACACGGGCTTGTCCCAGGGCGTGTCAGGCTCGAGTCGACGATTTGGCCGCAAGGTCGACAAAATTTGGAGTCGACGATCGTCGAGCAGGGAAGACGGCCTGAGACACGGGCGTGTCTCAGGGCGTGTCGAGCCCGTGTCGACGATCGGCCAGGGAAGTCGACAATTTTCTCTCGACAATGTGTCGAGATAAGGCACACGGCCTAGGACACGGGCGTGTCCAAGGCCGGGTCATGTAGTCGATGAACTTTGCTCGACGAAGTGTCGAGATAGTGAACACGGCCTGGAGCCGTGGCGTGTTCGGGTTTGACACGGGCATGTCAAATAGGACACGGGCGTGTCCAGGACCCGTGGGAGTCTCGGGTTGTTTTCAGGGCTGTGTCGATGGAGGCACACGGCAGACCAAATTGCTCACGAGAGATTGTCGTCCTGGTGATGGTGGTGAGTCAACGGGCTTAGACTGTGATCACCGAGAATGTGCCCTGAGAGCACGGGGCGTGTGGCCATTCGTGCCAACGCCTGTGATGTAATGAATTTATATACTGCTTGGTTGTGCTAATAGAATGCAGGGAAGGAGCATCGCCGCCCCGAATTAGGGGCGTGATCGTTATAATTTGGTCAACATTGCTGACCGTTGCTTTTGTTTGCCACCGTGCGGTGGTTTGTTTCTTGCAGGTGCTGCTGGACCAAGCGGTCAATAGCGTGCTAAATCCCAAATTGCGAAGCCGGCCCTTGAAGGCCTAATTGAAGTGTTTCCTTACTTTTATTCATGTATTACCGGCCTGCGTGCCGTAGTTTGTAAAATATGTAATTTGAAGTAAACCATTTGTAAGGCCTTAAGGCCAGTACTTGTGTATGTACTACATTCCTATTTGGTGTTTTAGTGGACATTTATGCTTGGTGCTGGGTTCTTTTAATTGCAACTTATAAAACTGCTTCCGCTAGAATGCTCTGTGTAGGACATTAGATTGGTTGGATGGTTTCCACTAAGTAACCACCCGGTCTGTCTGTGGTATATCGCGTCTGGCCCCGACCGGACCTACTGCTATATGCTATGCGACGGATAGGGGGCGTTACAATTTGGTATCAGACTACTTGTTTCGATCAGGCTTAAAATGAATTCGTGGACAAATTCTTTTTAAGGGGTGGTGAGCACATGTGTGTGCGTCATCGTTATAACAACAAAAGAACCCATGAATGTCCACCCAGGAATGAAAATACACGTGTTTGGGGAACCTGCGTGTTTCTATAATTGTTGTTTACAATTCTATTTGGTGGCTTAACGGTGTTTTGTACCACTATAGGTGACTAGAAGCGGTGCTGGGCCGCCAGAATGTCCGGTTTCTGAGGAGTATAGTGCACCCGGTGAGGTGTTTGAGACCCCTCCTTCATATGAAACCGTTAGAAGGAGCGATGAAGCGGTGTTCGCTGTGACGGGTGGACAGCATGGAAGAAATGTACAACCCTGCACCCCTGTTGTGGCTTCAACGCCGGTTGGCATGATGGAGCAGATGACTTTTGGTAGACCATCGGAGTAGCAGCTGAATATGCATTTAGTGTAGGGAGCGCACACAGTTGCGGAATATTTGCAAGCATTTCTTATGATAAGCCGCTACCCATGCTTCGAGTTGGATAATGAGCAAGCTACAGTCGATAGATTTTATAATGGCCTGCACTCCGAGTTACGAGTTCTACTGCTAGGACCAAAGTTATTGGGATTCCGAGCCTTGGTGGAATCAGCTAGATCTTTGGAGGCAGATTTGAGGAAGACTCTCCCGATGCCAGTGACCATGGTATTGAACTATGCAAGCCCCATAAGAGTTGCATCCGGCGGAATGCTGGAGAAAGGGGCTACGGCATCGACTAGCAAAGCTACTTACACATGTTTTACTTGTGGAAAGAAAGTGCATTTTGCCCGAGAATGTCGGAATGGTGCTCAGAAGGCTAATAAAGTTATGTCAGGAGTAGTCGAGGACTTTAGTGCAAAGGAGACGACATTCAAAATTCCGAACACCTCAAAGTCTGGTTATCATAGGTGGTATAAGAATGCTAGGACTTCGGGTCCAGCCCCCTCTGCTGGTGCTTCTGGGGTGACTACGGGCCGAACCCCGGGCGCATGTTTCACATGTGGAAAACCGGGGCACTTTGCCCGAGACTGCTGGAGCGGACGTCCCAAGTTCGAGAAGAAGCATGCTGTCGTGATGACAGTTATGGTTTAAAGTTATAGCAGTTTAGGCTTGAATACTTGTCACCCTTATGCATGTTAGCTTATAACTACTTGTGTCAAGCTTTGTTCTGATTTTCATTTATTTGGCGAGAGCACCTTTCGTGTAAATGAAGCTTCGCATTCCTTTATTTAGGAATTATTTTACGCATCAGAGTACCTCCTTCATTGGTAAAAGACAAATTTGATGCGCTATGGTCCAATGGCGCTCAATGTGCGCGGGTAGTATCTGTTGCGTTTAGGTGTGGTCAGGGAGCCAAGACTTTGACTTCCAAGTATCGTTACTACCGCTAGGGGAGCTCGACGTGATGTTTGGCATGGACTGACTCTCAGAGCAGCATGCCTATATTGATTGCGGTCGCAAGGAAGTCAAGCTGGGAGCAAGTCGTGAGATGACTTTTACGGGCTTGAAGGGGGTCAAGCAAGACGTTGATGTTTGCTCTTCAGGTGGTGAAGGCGGTTCGTGCCGGTGCAGAACTATTCTTTACGCTAGTGAAGGTTGCAAAGCCGAAGCCCGCGTTGGATAGTATATCAGTGGTATCGGAGTACCCTGATGTGTTCCCTAGAGATCTCCCTGGAGCCCCGCCTCAACGGGAGATAGATTTTACGATAGAGCTTGTACCAGGTGCAAAGCCTTTGTCACGCTCTCCATATCGGCTAGCGCCTAAGGAAATGGCAGATCTGAAGGTTCAACTGAAAGAGTTGTTGGAGCAAGGTATGTGAGTCCAAGTTTGTCGCCTTGGAGCGCGCTAGTCCTCTTTGTTAAGAAGAAGGACGGAAGCTTGAGGCTATGTATTGATTATCGAGAGCTCAACAAGTTGACGGAAAAGAACAAGTACTTGATCCCCCGGATCGATGATCTTTTTGATCAGTTGGTCGGGTCGACGGTGTACTAGAAGTTGGATCTCAAGTCCGGGTACTATCAGCTGCGAATAAGGGAGAGTGATATCCCTAAGACAACGTTGAGTACAATATACGAGCATTACGAGTTTACGGTCATGCCGTTTGGGCTGACGAATGCACCGTCAGTGCTCATGGATTTGATGAACATGACGTTCAGGGAGTACTTGGACCGTTTTGTGATCGTCTTCATCGACGACATTTTGGTGTACTCGCAGAGTGAGGAGGATCACTTCAGGCATCTTTATTTGGTTTTGGAGACGCCAAGGAGGAATCAATTGAACACCAAGTTCTCGAAGTCCGAGTGTTGGTTGTCCTCAGTGGCGTTCCTCGGTCATATAGTTAGTGGGGAAAGGTATTATAGTGGATTCAGTGAAGATCTTTGCGATACGTGAGTGTCCTGAGCTTTCTACGGTAGCGGAAGTCCGGAGATTTCTGGGGCTTGTCGGCTATTATAGGCGCTTCATAGAGAACTTCTCGCGGATAGCGTTACCTCTCACTACTTTGATGAAGAAGGAGCAGAAGTTCGTTTGGACGCCGGAGTGCGCGTAAGCTTTTGAGGAGCTGAAATGTCGGTTGACCACGACACCTACGCTGAGTTAGCCGAGTGGGACTGAAGGTTATGAGATTTATAGCGATGCTTCGGGCAGTGGTTTGGGTTATGTGCTGTTATAGTATGGAAGTGTTATAGCATATGGCTCGAGACAGCTGAAGGTGCACGAGAGGAACTATCTGGTACATGACTTGGAGTTAGCGGCCGTGATTTTTGCCTTAAAGCTGTGGAGACATTATTTGTACGGTGTGAAGATTGATATCTACACTGATCTTAAGATTCGAAAGTATTTAATTGATCAGAAGATCTGAATATGCAACAACGTAGATGGATGGAGTTCCTGGGGGACTATACATTCAAGATCCACTACGTGCCTGGTAAAGGTAATGCGGTTGCGGACGCGTTGAGTTGCCGAGCCCTAGCTCAAGCCAATTGGCTGTCGATCCATGACGAGCGGTTGGTTCGGGAGTTGGAGGCGTTGGAGGTTGTTTGTGTAGATAAGCAAGCAAGTGCTGAAGCAGTACTGAATTGGACTGAAATTCAATATGACCTGGCTGATCGGATTCGGCAGGCATTGGATTTGGATGACCACATACAGCAGTTCATGGTAGAGGCTCTGGATGGGTCAAATTCCCAATTCGTTATGGAGGACGGATTGCTTTGGAAAGACGGTCGTCTGTGGGTCCCAAGTATGGGCAAGTTGCGGGTGGACTTGTGGTACGAGGTACACCATACCAAGTACTCGATTCACCCGGTGAGCACAAAGATGTACCACGATGTTAAGAAATTATTTTAGTGGCCGGGTTTGAAGAAGGATGTGGCGCTCTACGTGGCGAAGTGCCAAACTTGCGCCTTGGTGAAGGCGGAATGCCAAAAGCCGGGAGGATTTCTGAAGTCCTTGCCTATTCCGGAGTGGAAATTCGATGACATATCTATGGACTTTGTGCACGGTTTGCCAAGGTCGTAAAAGGGGAACGGCGCCATTTGGGTGGTCGTAGATCGGTTAACGAAGGTGTCGCATTTCATTCCGCATAGGAAGGATGATCCGGTGGAGAAGTTGGCAAAAATATTTGTGGATAATATAGTATGGCTTCACGGAGTGCCCTGCAGCATCGTGAGTGACCGAGATGGGCGGTTCACGTCCAATGATTGGAGGCTAGTGCAGCACATGTTGGGAACAAAGTTAGAATTCAGCACAACCTTCCATCCACAAACGGATGGGCAGACCGAGAGGGTCAATAGAACTATGGAAGACATGCTCCACATGTGTGTCTTGGAATTTGGAAAGCAATGGGAAGACCATTTTTATATGGTATAAGATGTCGCACGCCGTTGTCCTGGCCGGAAATGGGTGAGTCAAAGTTATACAAGCGTCAAGAGGTGGAGGATGCTACTTCATTGATGCGAACCATTCGGGAGAGGTTGCTAACCGCTCAGAACCATCAGACAAAGTACTATAATGCTAAGCACAGGAATGTGGAGTCCGTTGTGGGCGACTGGGTGTACTTAAAGATCAAGTCGTTCAAGGGTGTCTCGCGGGTGCGGCGCTTGAAAAAACTAAGCCCGAGGTACCTTGGGCCGGTTGAGGTTCTGGAGCGGGTTGGTGAAGCAGCCTATCATTTGAAACTATTTGTGGAGCTTAGTGGTCTACATGATGTATTCCATATATCGGTGCTACGGAAAGCGGTGCAAGAGCATACGCAAGTGATCGCATTCGATTGAGTGCTGGTTGTTAGTGGGTTGACGACAAAGGTCAAACCCGTGTGTATTGAAGACTCGGAAGTCAAGCGGCTACGTAATAAAGAGATCATGATGGTCAAGGTCCGATGGGACAATTGCGGTCGTGAGGAGCTCTCTTGGGAGCGAGAGCAGACTATGCTTGACGATTATCCAGAGTTGTTCCGCTCACGTACAAATTTTGGCTTTGTACTTATCTTTATTTATGTAATTTCGTGGACGAAATTATTTTAAGAGGGGGAGAGCTGTAACGCCCCGAAACTCAAAAGAGCGACGGGAGGCGTTTTGGGCCAAATCTGGTATTTGGCAGAAGGCACACGGCATAGGATATGGGCGTGTCCCATGGCGTGTCAGGCTCGAGTTGACGATTTGGCCGCGAGGTCGACGAAATTTCGAGTCGACTATCGTCGAGCAGGGAACACGGCCTGAGACACGGGCGTGTCTCAGGGCGTGTCGAGCCCGTGTTGACGATCGGCCAGGGAAGTCGACGACTTTCGCTCGACGATGTGTAGAGACAAGTCACACGGCCTAGGACACTGTCGTGTCCAAGGCCGTGTCGTGTAGTCGACGAACTTCGCTCGACCAAGTGTTGAGATAGTGAACACGGCCTGGAGCCCAGGCATGTTTGGGTTTGACACGGGCGTGTCAAATAGGACACGGGCGTGTCCAGTACTCGTGTGAGTCTCGGGTTGTTTTTGGGGCTGTGTCGATGGAGGCACACGGCAGACCACACGACCGTGTTAGTTGGAACACGGGCGTGTCAGGTCAAACACGGGCGTGTCAGATGCTGGTGTGTTATTCCAGATGCGTCGATTTTGACGGCGAATTGGGGACACGGCCCTAGACAAGGGTGTGTCGCAGGCCGTGTTCGGCACAGTTTTAGCATTTCATGCCCGAATCAAGGCCGTTCGTTTCTTTAATTTGGGATCCAATGGCTGGGGGTTGTTCCTGATGGGATATACATGGGATTGGACCCTTGAAACCCTCATTTCACTTGAGAGGTTCTCTTTCTAAAGTATAGAGAGAGAGGAGAGCCAAGGAGGAAGAAGAAGCTTAGATCCGGTCTTTGGAGGAGCTTCGGAGCTCCAAATCGCGAACCGACTTCGGATCTACAGAGGCAAAGAGAGTGCGGTGCTTTTCATCCGCTTACATTTCCATGGCACCAAGGAAGAATGCTAGGGTAACGATTCTCTTCGTGAGCATGTGAAGCTCTCCTTCTTTTCATAGGAAGCCCACTCTCGCGAGTTTGCGGTGAGTGGAGGCGTTCCTTCATGTAGATATGTAAAGTCCCCGTTGTTTAGAGTCTGTAATCGAGCACGGACATAGGCATGATGTGTGAAGTCGACCCGGACAAGTTGGTCTGGATCGGTGATGTTGCATTGCATAATGGCCGGAGAAGACTCCGCGCAAATGTTTGTTTTTTGGGGGTTTTCTACGCGGTAGATTGCAATAGGGAGCCTTGGGGATTAACCCAAAGGTGCACCCGAAAAACTAGGCAGATGCGTGGTTCTGCCAAACTTGTGGGCCTGGGAGCCAACTTGTGCATAACTGGGTTATGTAATATTGTGCGTTCCATTCACGGGCTTCAGGGAAACATAACTCGTGACGATGATTTTAAAGTGTCGTGGCAAGTGAGCAACGGGTTGAGTGGAACCGTTCCTGCTTTATGCCGAGGGCATAAAGGCCAGGTCTTTGCTGTCGATGATATTAAAGTGTCGTGACATAGGCTATTGATGATATTAAAGTGTCGTAACATCTGCCTAAAATACCAAATTGCTCACAAGAGATTGTCGTCCTGGTGATGGTGGTGAGTCAACGTGCTTAGACTGTGATCACCGAGAATGTGCCCTGAGAGCACGGGGCGTGTGGTCATGCGTGCCAATGCCTGTAATGCAATGAATTTCTATACTGCTTGGTTGTGCTAATAAAATGCAGGGAAGGAGCATCGCCGCCCCGAATTGGGGGCAGGATCGTTATAATTTGGTCAGCATTGCTGACCGTTGCTTTTGTTTGCCACCGTGCGGTGGTTTGTTGCTTGTAGGTGCTGCTGGACCAAGCGGTCAATAGCGGGCTAAAGCCCAAATTGCGAAGCCGGCCCTTGAAGGCCTAATTGAAGTGTTTACTTGTTTTTATTCATGTATGGCCGGCCTGCGTGCCGTGGTTTGTAAAACATGTCATTTGAAGTAAACCATTTGTAAGGCCTTAAGGCCAGTACTTGTGTATGTACTACATTCCTATTTGGTGTTTTAGTGGACATTCATTCTTGGTGCTGGGTTCTTTTAATTGCAACTTATAAAACTGCTTCTGCTAGAATGCTCTGTGTAGGACGTTGGATTGGTTGGATGGTTTCCACTGAGTAACCACCCGGTCTATCTGGGGTATTTGGCGTCGGGCCCCGACCAGACCTACTGCTATATGCTATGCGATAGATAGGGGGCGTTACACATTCCTCCTGCTCGGTGCCTAGGAGCCATTAGGGCAGGGGTGGGGGAAAACAGGCTTAGTCTTTTTGACTAACGGTCGGTGGACCAAACATTTCAGGGGCTTCAGATGGGGGACAGGTAGCAGCAGCAGGAGATATAGCACTAGTGGAGCATGGTGCACATGGAGGTGGGCCAGTCTAGCACAAGAGCACCGGCTACTGGCACCGTGAGTGATTAGTTTACTTATCTTCTGCCAGAGAGTTTGTAGTGAGGATTTGATGTACCGGGCTTAAACTCGTTTATATTTCTTTGTTCTGTTCTATTTCAGTACTTCTATTATCATGGGGACTTGATGTGATTTCCTTTATATACGTTATATGTGATACGTTGGCTTGTATATATCTATTTGCTTCTCTCTCTTTGGTGATCGTTAAGGCTGGCGGGATCGGAATTTTTAAGTGACGTCCTTCCTGAGTGTCGGTGTAACCGCAAACGGCGATTCTGGGCATAAGACCCGGTGATTTTAAAAAATGGGGTCTAACAAGGCCCCGGTCGGACCTTCTGTTATATGCTATGTGACGGATGGGGGTCTTACAAAGTTGGTATCAAGCTCTGGTGTTAGTCTTCCTTATTCGAATTTGTGGACAAATTTTTTTAAGGAGTGGTGACAGCTTGTATGTGTATTATCATTATAACATAAAAGAACCCATGAATGTCCACTTAGAAATGAAAATACACATGTTTGAGTAACCTGGGTGTTCCAATGACTGTGTTTTGGCAATCTGTTCATTGCCTAAACGAGTGTTTCTAAAACTATAGGTGACTAGAAGCGGTGCATGGCAGTCGGAACAACATCACTCTAAGGAGAGTAGTGCGCAAAAAGAGCCGTCTACAACCACTCTTTCTGTAGAAACCATACGAATGGTAGCAGAAGTGGTGTTGACTATGATTAATACCCATCATGTGAGGTATGTTTTTCCTCTTGTCCCGGGGATGGCGTCATTGTCGGGTGGCACTATGGAGCAAACTGGAATAAGAAGAGCCTCAGATCAGTAATTGAACATGCACCTGGTGCAGGGAGTGCACTCAGTTGATGAGTACTTACATGGGTTTGTAATGATAAGTCTTTATGCAGAGTTTGTGTTGGAGGATGAGCAGACTATAGTTAATAGATTTTATAACGGTCTGCGCGATGATTTATGTCTTCTATTGGTAGGACCAAAGTTATTGGGATTCCAGGAATTGGTGGAGTCGGCTAGATCGTTGGAAGTAGATTTGGGAGAAGCCAACCAGTCACCAGTGTGCAGGGTACCGAACTCTGCAGTTTCTATAAAGTCTGAATACCGCAGGAGATGGCATAAGAGGTTTGGAACATCTACTGGTCACGCTCCATATGCTTGCCACACTTGTGTCAAGTTAGGACACCTTGCCTGTAATTATCATGTTGATGGCCGAAGTCAAAGAAAGCTACGTCAGGAGCTGTTACAGGGCAAGTTCCACTTACTTGCAATATGTGTGGCAAGATAGGGCATATTGCCAGAGAATGTCAGAGTGGTACTCCAGTGTCAAAAGAGATTGGATTTAGTGTAACCGTTGGGCGAGTCCCAACAATATGTTATACTTGTGGTACGCCGGGTCATATAGCCCGCAATTGTTGGAGTGGGCTTCCGAAGATAAAGGAAAAGGCGGGAGGCCATGAGCAAAGCGACGAGATGACAGGTACGGTTTATCCTATAGCTTTTATACTTATGACATAATTAGTTATTGGCTTATGATTTGTGTAAGTAGGCTTTGATCCACTCTTGGTGGTCGAGAGTACTGTTCTTTGCAGGACTTCTCTCTCCTTAGCATCTAAGAATTTCATGTGGTTCGTCCTAGTGCTTCCTGTTGTATCAATTATGTGTATACAAACCAAACAAAAACATTGTCATTAAAGATCATAGGTGGTTTGATCTTAGGCGTGGACTGGCTCTCGAAGCATCATGCATAGGTTGGCTATAACCCTAAGAGGTCACACTAGGGTAAAACACTGAAAGATAGACTAAGTTAGCAGTTTTTGAGGGGGCGGAGTTGTTATTAACTCTATTAGAGACTAAGAAACCCAAGCATGTTGTTGTACATTGGAATATATGTACCTGATTTGAAGAAGCCTCACCCTACTCAATGATATACATCAAGATGTATTTGATGTGCTTTGAGTTTATTTGTGCAGGTTAAGTAACTGCAGGTTTGCAGGAAAAGTTTCTAAGTCCATATGTCGACACCCAGAAGAAAAGTGTCGACACTTAAGAAGGCTTGTGACGACACCTAGAGAAGTTGTGTCGACACTTGGAGTAATTGTGTCGACACCAGGAATGCAAAGTCGACACCAGAAGAAAAGTGTCGACACATACAGGTTGTGTCGACACACAATGAAGAATTGTCTACATAATCAGTGTCGACACTTAGAAGCAATGTCGACACTCAAAGAAACTTTGTCGACAGCAAAAGTGTCGACACTAGGAGGATGTGTCGACACTCAGTAAACTTCAACAAAGTTCAAGTACATGTGTCGACACTAGGAGGCTGTGTCGACACTCAGCAAACTTCAACAAAGTTTAAGTACAAGAGCCGACACAAAGGAGATGTGTCGACACTCAGCAAAGTCTCAACACATGAAGAATGTGTTGATACAAAGGAGATGTGTCGACACTCAGCAATAGTTTCAACACAAAAGGCATGTGTCGACACAAGGAAGATGTGTCGACACTTAGCAAGTTTCAACACAAGAAGATGTGTCGACACAAAGGAGTTGTGTCGACACTTAGCTGAAATCAACTAAGTATTGAAGAAGAAGGACTTGTGTCGACACACGGGATAAGTGTCGACACATTCTGAAGAAGCAGTGTCGAGAAGCTATTTCAACAACACAAGGAGTTGTGTCGACACCACGAAGGCTAGTGTCGACACTTAGTCTACTAGTGTCGACACTTGGTCTATTTGTGTCGACACATAAAGATTATCTGTCTCGACACTTTCAGACAGTGACAGAGATTTCAAGAAGTGATTGGATGACTTGACAGCTACCATTTCAACCGGTCAACTGCTACTGTCAGAGCTGTCAGAAGATTGTTAGAAACCGGATCAGCCAGTCACCATGAAGAAAGCTTATATAAAGGCTTATTCCTTCAATAGAGGGCAATCAACAATCGAGAATGAATGAAGTGAAAAACAACACAACAAGAAGAAGACCTTCAAGAGAAGATCTAAGAAGTTGGAGAGAGAGAGCTCCTTTTAAGAAGACCAGCTATTGAACCAGGCTGATAAGGAAGATTCAGATTGATATCAGAATCTCAAGACAACAGTTGTTTGAAGATCATCTGCATAGAGATACAACCCTACTATGTTCTAATTCAAGAAGCTTTGAAGAAAGCCAAGGGAGGTTGATCTCTGCCAAGTTCTTCCAAGAACTCATCAAGAAACCAGTCAACTCTTCTCTCTCTATCAAGAGTTGTGGTTATAAACTTTGTATTTTCTAATTTCTGTAGGATCTTGTATAGATCTGCGTTGTAAGCCTAAATCTATAAAGGCTGAGGTAGGTCCTGTGAGCCTGAGTGTAGGAGAATCATTTCTCTGAGTGTAGGCCTTGTTCAAGGCTGAGGTAGGGCTGTTGTGCCTGAGTGTAGGTCTTGTTGAAGACTGAGTGGTAGGGATTTTGTGCCTGAGTTGTAGGAGTGGGATCACTCTGAGTTATAGGAACCTATTTGGGGTTCTGAGTTATAAGATCTGAGGATCTGAGGAGAAGTGGAGAAGTTAGGCTGAATCTAGTACACTACTAGATAGGCGAAGGGGGAAAGTGAATGTACCCAGACCTTGGGGAACCACTATAAATCCTGTGTGCACTCTGTGAATGTATGCTTGTATGATTGTTGTGCTGTGATACTTGTAGAATTGCAATTACTGCACTGTATTTCTGCATGTAAAGTTAAAAAGATATAAGTCACCTATTCACCCCCCCCCCTCTAGGTGATTAGGCACTGTTTCTTTCAAGTGGTATCAGAGGGAGGTTACTCAAAAAGGACATAACAGTCTGAGTAAAATATCCTGTAGGCAGAATCAGAATAATCAAGAATCAAGAAAATGGGTTCAATTGAGAATCACAAAGAGCTAGGATCCATGAAATTATCAATCTGCAGAAAAGAGATTTTTTACATATGGAAAGAGAGGGTTAGACTTTTTATGGAAGCCTCTAACCCAAGAATTTACATTACAGTCAAAGAAGGGCCATATGTGTCAATGAAAGTATCTGTTCTAGATGCAAATCAGAGAACTCCTAAAGACTATTCAAAAATGACTAAAGATGAGATTATTCTGGCCACTATGGACAAGAGGGCCCAGAATATTATTGTCAGTGCAATTGATGATGCCACATTTCAGAACCTAATACATTGTAAAACCTCAAAAGAAATGTGGGACACACTGATAGTTTACATGGAGGGATCTGAAGAGGTAAGACAAGACAGGAAGTTCTTGTTAAATCAAGAGTATGAAAGCTTCAGACAAGGAAGGTCTGATAGCATTACTGAGTGTTATAAGAAATTCTATAGGATAGTCAATGAATTGATGTCTGATGAGTCCATGTTTTATACGTATTTTCGGACTCATCTGGGCTAGTTTTCACGCGTTTGCACTTCACTTTTAGTTCTATTTCGTTCATATCTCATCTTATCTTTATTTCCATAGTAAGTGCACATTTATGCCCGTGGTTGTGTATTTTGTTATTTTTATAGTTTGTACTCCCTTTTGTGATTGTCTGGAATGTATGCACAGATTAGTGATTGGTTTTTCCTTTCGGTACAGGGGTCGTGTACGTGTTCCGGGATGGTTGTGAAATAGGAATACTGTGCAGATCATGGGATATAATGCGCACGACCACTGGTCGTGCGCCCCTGATCGTGTGCACTACTCTACGTTTTCCAGAATCAGCCTGGGGTAAGCGCACGACCACTGGACATACTGCGCACGACCACCGGTCGTGCGCCACTGATCGTGTGCATTGATTCCTCTTTTTTGGAGTCCTGTATGGGTAATCACACGATCATTAGACTTAGTGCGCACGACCACTGGTCGTGCACCACTACTCGTGCGCATTATCCCAGTTCTTCTTCATGATATTCCATGCCAGTGCGCACGACCACATGACATAGTGCGCAAGACCACTAGTCGTGCGCCTGTGATCGTGCGCATTGTTCATTTCTGCTTTTGTATGAATAGTGCAGGTCTCGCCCTAATTCCAGGGAGGATCCGATCGCTCATTTGCTCCGCCGTTTTCATCTCTGAGGAGGGATTCCGCCGTTCCCCTTCATCTTCCACCCTAGGGAGGTGCTCCGGGCAAGCTTTCACCGCCAAATCCGAGCCGGAGCTTCCTCTCGGCCTTCTCCTTCATCCGTGAGCATCAAGTAGGGTTTGACGCCATAGCCATCAAGCATAGGAAAGCTAGCAAACTTCGTCCGCTATCGTGAGACGAAGAAGACGGGCTATTGGAAGGTGGTGACAACCCTTCTCTATCCCGGACGCAGTTGAGGACCGAGCTTGGACGCGGAATGACAACCCGACGATTCCAACCGTGAATCCTCAGCAAGGCTTCGGATTCGGTTGATCTCTTGACCTGTTCTTGCTTTATTGTTGAATATTGGTGTTTAACTTTAGTTATATTGATGAAGTATGCTTAGTTTGTAAAACAATTTTATACAATCATGTCTATGTGATTTTGTATGTTTTGGTTATTTACTTGAGTTGCGCCACATTCCATCCACCACCATCCACCCTTGCCGCACTAGCAATTGCTAGTGGCATGCGTTGCGAAGAGGTGCTTACGACCCTCATTCCGCCATTCTAACCACCTCATCCGTAAGCCTACTCGTCCATCCGCCTAGCGATTCGGTGCATAGTGGCCCGACTAGTCTTCCATCCCGCCTGGCGAAGCATCGCATAGCGGCGTTGCATAGGAGTAGTTATTAGTATTTTATTTTCTGTTTCCGCAATATCAAAGCCCCTTTAGTTAGCTCCGACCTGAGGACTTCAATCTCAAGTCCTCCTCGAAACTAACTCCACCTTACTGTGTTCCTTGTGAGATCGATACTTGGGAAAGTCCCCATTTTATATTTCTTGTGCGACCGGTTCACTGCCGTGATCTTACGCATCAAGTTTTTGGCGCCGTTGCCGGGGAACACAGTCGTGTGAGTTTGTGTAGAGGAATATAAGAGATAGAAGCCCTTTTCATTTGTTCATATCACTTTCTTCTTTATTTTAGTTTTTAGCATTTGTGTTTGTTTTTATTTGTTCCTATTCTAGTTTTAATTTTGCTATAGCAGGTTTTCCTATTCTTTTATTTGTGCTGTGTAGTTAATTGTTGCTTAGAAACTTTCTGTTGGTGAATTATTCTTGTTGCACCATGTATTCTTATATGAATATCCGTTGCCGATGGTGCAGGGATTATAGGCATGGTAGTGATGAGTGCCCCACTGAAGAATGGGAGCATAATTCTCTTGGTTCTGTGTATGGAACACCATCTTCTTATGGTACTTCATACACCCAACCCAGGTCTTATGGTCACTCCTCTTCTACGCCTTCATCTTTTTCTTATTCCTCTCCGGTCCCACCTGTACCGAGGAGTAATGGAAAACGATGTTTGTGTTGTCATAGCACCGACCACATGTTGAAAGATTGCACAGAATTTCAGCGCCAGTTGGAGGAGGATGATGAACCGGGTATCCGATTCATTCCATCCACCTATCAATCGGTTGCCCCTTCTGATTCTGATGATATGTTCACAGCACCACCTTGTCTATGTGGGACTGCTGCGGATATACCCATCAGACTTTCTGCTGATCGGTGTGACAACATTGTCGAACTGTCTCTCCCCATGCCCTCTTCCCCTCTTGTTGCTTCACCCCCGGAGGAACCCGCACAAATTTTCTCTGATGTTGTTGTTCCTCCGCCTTCTTGGCAAGAATTAACTATCCCTACTTTTAGTGAGTCGACTGATGATACCGTGATCATGGATGATTTGGTGCACGAGGTTGCACCGAAGTGGGATGATGACTCCACTATCTCCGATGGAGAAGGTGGATCTTCGGAACACTATGGAGCACCCCGGTGGGATAAGGAATACCCTCTTTCTGATGTGGAGGTTTGCACCTCTTTATTAGACGATGTCGTTTCTCTTGCCACCGTGGACCTCGAGTTCTCGAATTCTCCCCGATACGACTCATATGACATCGACAGTGATCTCTGCTTGGATCCTGCTGGGAGTGAGACCGGGACCACTCCCCCTATTTCTGATTATTTTAGTTCTTCTTCTCCTTTATTTCTTGATCCCTCTTCTTTATCTGAGCCTGTGCAGGTTGAATCTCCACAGGTAAGTTGGGTTGACGTTGAACCTTTCGCTCAGGCTGTCGACGAGTGCATCCTCTTGTGTGAGGAGGTTCCTACCTCCTTCACAGTGGAAGCCCCTGCCGTCACCTTCGCCCCTAGCGAACTTGTGGTGGACGAAACCTTGCTAGGCAAGGATTTGTTTTGTGGTGAGATGAGTGAGGACCAGGCCTCCTCCTCATCCTACTTCCTATTTCCTCTACCTGTGTTGGGCAGGTATTACTATTTAGGTATCGGTACACGTTACCGAAACGGATATTAGGCCAGTTACCTGTGCACTTTTTATTTCATAGGCCCATTAGCTAGAACTGTTTAGAATTTAATAAGTCGTGCTGGGATGACAGTAACCCCAGTACTTATCTTTCATTTTCCGTATTTTATTTTTCATGTTTACTTTAGTTTTAGCATTTCTTTTTGTATATTTTTCTTTTATTTTTGCGAAGCTCACCCCTGCAGGTATTCATAGCAAATCGTATTGGCGGGGTTCTGATTCTTCGTATGGCAGGCCTGCTTCTGTTTTCACGCGTCTTCTGGTATGCTCACTAGCTGAGCATGGGGTAAACTCTTCTCTTAGCTCTTTATGATTTTAATTTCTCTATCTTATGATTTGTTACTTAGTTTAAGTCCGGGGAAGAGATCTGTTACCTATTGCACGTACACATCTCATGTGCATACTAGAAGCTTTTATTGTTTTACTTTGCTTAGTTCATTGCATCACACACCACTGTACCCACATGAGCGCGTGCTTAGCTGTTAGTGTGCCGCGAGTTAAACTCATTTCTTCGTTAGATTTTGGAAAATTATGGTGCTGACTTAGGATTGTGAGACGGAGTAAAATGTTGACCTTGCTGTGCGCCTAGTCAACTGCTCTCGCCTCGTGTAGAAATTTTAGTAGATTTAATTTTTCTGTATGCTTTTAGTTTTATATTTTTCTAATTGCGTAAATACTTTTTATTCTACTCAAAAGTTGGTGAATCCGGTGTGAATCCGACGGTAGCTTAGGGATGTGTGTAGACGGCCGTTAGTTTTGTATTGCTCGAGTCGGGAGGAGGGATAGTCTTTCTCGTTGGCTAAGAACTTGCCCCAAGCTATTCTTGAAGCATGGGTATAGGTTAGTCATGCATGAGTGTGATGTAGTCCATCATTTTGGCCCGGTTGAGCTTTGTACCATTCCTAACGTCTTATCCTCGCGAGCCCCGTTGTGCCTACCCTTTTTTTGATTAAGCTCCACCTTCATTCACCAAAGCCTTATAGCTAATCCTAGTCGCACACCCAAGTTGAGCTTTAGAGTTTACATTTTAATGTTGGGATGTGATGTGGTGATTTTACTTTTGATTATGTGGATGTGCTCCAATGTTATATTTGCTGAATTATGAAAATAAAATGAAGAAAAAGAAAAAGAAAAATATTTGTAAAGAAAAAAGAAAAAGAAAAAAAAAGTGAACAGGAAAAGTAAAATTGAAAATCCTATTTGAGATGTGCTTATTTTTGGAGTAGGCGGTGCACACACCCATATGGTAAAAGTTAAGTTTGGGGGTGTGGTGTACCCGCATATATTTTGGTTAGCTGATGGATTCCCTTCATACTAGCTCCTTTGGGTTAGGTGCATAGCCTTCTTGTTCATCCTTGTTTACCTCACCAAAACCCAAGCCCCATATCTTCACCTAAAGTCCTACTGATTCGTGTGTGAACCAAACCAGTGCCGTGGAGAGAATGCGAAAAGGCAAGCATATGGTCACCGACATTGGTGGATTCCTTTGGAGGTTATCCGAAGCCCCGATCTTCGGCAATGCTCGCCTAGCGATTAGTTTACTTTCTCCCTACGCGTGACCGAATGATTCAACGTGATTCCATTTTTTAGTAATAATAAAATTTTGATACGCATTGTGAAAAGTATAAACTATTCTGTATACTTAGAAATTTCTTCTATTATATTTTTACGTGCGCGAGCATGCGACTTCGCATGGTACTTCATTTCGCAATTTCTTTGTTAACTAGTATTTTTCCCTATCTGCTTAGATTTTGTTTGCTCGGGACGCGCAAACAGTTAAGTCTGGTGGTGTGATGAGTCCATGTTTTATACATATTTTCAGACTCATCTAGGCTAGTTTTCACGCGTTTGCACTTCACTTTTAGTTCTATTTCGTTCATATCTCATCTTATCTTTATTTCCATAGGAAGTGCACATTTATGCCCGTGGTTGTGTATTTTGTTCTTTTTATAGTTTGTACTCCCTTTTGTGATTATCTGGAATGTCTGCACAGATTAGTGATTGGTTTTTCCTTTCGGTACAGGGGTCGTGTGCGTGTCTCGGGATGGTTGTGAAATAGGAATACTGCGCACGATCATGGGATATAATGCGCACGACCACTGGTTGTGCGCCCCTGATCGTGCGCAGTACTCTACGTTTTCCAGAATCAGCCTGGGGTAAGCGCACGACCACTGAACATACTGCGCACGACCACCGGTCGTGCGCCACTGATTGTGTGCATTGATTCCTCTTTTCTGGAGTCCTGTCTTGGTAATCGCACGATCATTGGACTTAGTGCGCACGACCACTGGTCGTGCGCCACTGATCATGCGCGTTATCCCAGTTCTTCTTCCTGATCTTCCATTCCAGTGCGCACGATCACTGGACATAGTGCGCACGACCACTGGTCGTGCACCTGTGATCGTGCGCATTATTCATTTCTGCTTTTGTATAAATAGTGCAGGTCTCGCCCTAATTCTAGGGAGGATCCGATCGCCCATTTCCTCCGCCATTTTCATCTCTGAGGAGGGATTCCGCCGTTCCCCTTCATCTTCCACCCTAGGGAGGTGCTCCGGGCAAGCTTTCACCGCCAAATCCGAGTCGGAGCTTCCTCTCGGCCTTCTCCTTCATCCGTGAGCTTCAAGTAGGGTTTGACGCCATAGCCATCAAGCAAAGGAAAGCTAGCAAACTTCCTCCGCTATCGTGAGACGAAGAAGACGGGCCATTAGAAGGTGGTGACAGCCCTTCTCTATCCCGGACGCAGTTGAGGACCGAGCTTGGACGCGTAATGACAACCCGACGATTTCAACCGTGAATCCTCAGCAAGGCTTCGGATTCGGTCGATCTCTTGACTTGTTCTTGCTTTATTGTTGAATATTGGTGTTTAACTTTAGTTATATTGATGAAGTATGCTTAGTTTGTAAAATGATTTTATACAATCATGTCTATGTGATTTTGTATGTTTTCGTTATTTACTTGAGTTGCGCCACATTCCATCCACCACCATCCACCCTTGCCGCACTAGCAATTGCTAGTGGCGTGAGTTGCGAAGAGGTGCTCACGACCCTCATTCTGCCGTTCTAACCACCTCATCCGCAGGCCTACTCGTCCATCCGCCTAGCGATTCGGTGCATAGCGGCCCGACTAGTCTTCCATCCCGCCTGGCGAAGCATCGCATAGCGGCGTTGCATAGGAGTAGTTGTTAGAATTTTATTTTCTGTTTTCGCAATATCAAAGCCCCTTTAGTTAGCTCCGACCTGAGGACTTCAATATCAAGTCGTCCTCGAAATTAACTCCACCTTACTGTGTTCCTTGTGAGATCGATACTTGGGAAAGTCCCCATTTTATATTACTTGTGCGACCGGTTCACTGCCGTGATCTTACGCATCAATGTCCTATGGAAGAGAATTCAGCAATTATGAGCTGAATGATAAGTTCTTGAGATCCCTAACTAAGGACTGGGATACTAAGATTTGTGCCATAAGGGAAATGGCCAAACTAGCTGATATTCCTCCTCCAACATTGTTTGGAAAACTGTTATCTTATGAGATGCAGCTAATGGTTAGGAAGGAGGAAGAGAAGACTACAAGAATGAAGCACAAGGAAAGAGCTGTGGCCTTCAAGACTGAAGCCACTAAGAAATATAGAAGCAAGTCTCCATCTCCACCTCAAATAGTTGCTGAGACAGTATCAGAAAATTCAGATAGTCAAAATTCAGAAACAAATGAAAGTGATGAGGATTTTTCTGTCTTTGCAAGGCAGTTTCAAAAGTTTCTGAAGAAGAAGCAGTGGAGGTCTAAGCCATCCACTTCACAGTCTAAAGATGACTACTATCAGAACAGGAAGTCCTCAAGGAATGACAAAAGAAAGTCCAAGCCAAGTTGTTGGGTATTGTATCCACGATTACCTAGATTTGAGGAAGCCACCTGTCAAGCTAAGATGAATTCACAATGTATTTGATGAAACATCTTAAGTTGTACTTGCAGCTCCTCCATGCTAAGTGCACACCAATGTCAGGGTGCAGTAGGTCAATATACACGGGTCTGCAAGACGTAATCCCTCATTGTGCAGATCAGTGTGTTGGCCTACGTGTACTCTCTCTATTGGAGTGCACTTACTTTCAAGTACAGGGCCGTTCATATGCAAGAGAAGACAAGGAGCATGGATGGGTCAAGGAGCAGCTCCAGGGTGGAAGACGAAATTTCGTCCAAGGAAAATTCGACGAGAATCACCAAGTGATTCTCGTCGATTCGACGAGAATCACCAAGTGATTCTCGCCGATTCGACGAGAATCACCAAGTGATTCTCGCCGAATCGACGAGAATCACCAAGTGATTCTCGCCGACTCCTTCTGGCTACCTCAAAACGGTACCAAGTAAGATTCGGCGAGAATCACTAGTGATTCTCGCCGAACTGGTGGCCAAGCAGCTCATGTATACAAAGTGAAATTCGTTGAGAATCAATAAGTGATTCGGCGAGAATCACTAACGATTCTCGACGAATCGTCGAGAATCACTTGGTGATTCTCGCCGATTCGTCGGGAATCGCCTGCGATTCTCGCCGATTTTCACTTAGCGTTTTCTCAGGTTGCTGCTGGACCGGATTCTGCCTCTAGACTGGTTTGAACCGGACTTAGGGATTTCTAGTGTGGGTCCCACAAACGGTCATATTGGAGTTATCTACAGTATATATATTCCAGTATTTTGAACAGTAAAATCCCGAAGAAAAGAAAAAGAAGCTGAGCTGCGACGTAACCCTAGATTCACGATTTCTCTCCTCCGCCGCCGTCGCGCTCGGGCAAGTACGTCGCCGCCGCTGATCGTTCTTCTTCCCGATCTCCGGCGACAGAAGCCTAGCAAGGCTTGAGTCTCACGCGTCTATCCAGAGATCTCTTGTCTCTCGATTTGTTGACCGGGAAAAACTCCTCCGTCCGAATCGATCGAAACGACCGATCCTAGAGTGACCGTTGGTAGACCTAGTTTGCTTCGCTACGAAGTTTGGATCTCCAAGTTCAGCAGCCGCTCATCATCGTAGCCGCCGATCCCGAAGCTAGCCGCCGCTCGTGTGCCGCCGCCGGTTCCGGGGAGATCCTCTCCAAGAGAGACCGAGGTTGTAGACTCTTCATCGACTTCAAGAACACGTCGTCGAACGAAGAGGAACACCGTAGTCTCCAAAAGAAGTTTGTATCTCGTGTACATTCTATATTTTCTTTTGTTGTAAAGAAACTTTTGTTCCGTGTTGTAAGGGTTGGGTGCAACCCGTTTTGTGGGAGTGTTGACTCTCACGTGTGGAAGGGTTCCTTCCGGTAGTGCAGGGATTGGATTTCAATCCCGTTGGAGAAGTGACCGAGTCGTCCCTTGTTGGGGAGATAGGTCGAAGGGGGAAAGTGGATGTACCCAAGTCGGGAAACAACTATAAATTGCCTGTGTATTCTGTGTGCTGTGCTTTTTATTTTTATTGTGCAGGTACGTTTGTAAATTCCGCAAAAGCGCTACTCGTCACCTATTCCCCCCCCCCCATAGGTGCACATAGCTGACACTAGGTGGACTTTCAAGTGGTATCAGAGGGAGGTTACTCTTCAAAAAGGTTAACACCTTGAGTAGAATCCTGCCACCAGTGTCAGAAGCATGGATCTGGATTATGAGATTCCGCCACTCAAACTCCCCGCATGCACAAAGGATTATTATCCCATCTGGAGAATGAGAGTATCCTTTCACCTTGATGCTATCGATCCTCGAGCATCCTTCATCCTGGAAGAGGGTCCGTTTATCCCCATGAAGACCTCCGACTCTGGGATCCAAGTGCCCATGGGCGTTGCTGAGATGTCTGAGACGGAACTATCTCTATTTCACTTGGATGAGAGGATTCGACAAATTATCATGGATGTCTGGTCTGGAACCTCTCGCTCTAGATTGGAAAAATGTAGAACGGCTAAATCTCTGTGGATAATGATCTCAGAGCTGATGGGGGGTCAGAGAAAGCTGAAATATGCTGCCAATCAGAGGATGAAGCGTATGTGGGGGTCTTCACTTCTGAAGATGAATGCAAGGATCCCTCGGATTGAATCAGAGCTCCCGTGTCCGTGTCAGAGACTGACGAGACCAGTGAGGAAAGCAGCTCAGACGAGGATGAAATAATTGTCACTGATTCTAATGACAATAACACAGATGAGCAGGTAACATCTTCATCCTGCCCCGTATCTCTTGAAATTTCTGAAGACATGAACTGCCCTCCTTCAGAAAATGCTGATTCCCTGAAGAGAGCCTTCAGTCAAGCAATCTACTTGCTGAGGAGCAAGCTCAAGAGATTGCTCGACTGAAGGTCTTGTTGGTTCTCCAATTGGCATCCAACAAGGCCAAGGACTCTAAGATCTCAGCTCTAGAGAGTAGTCTGGAGAATGAGAAAAGAATAGTATCAAACTTCTCCAAGGTTGATGCCATTAAGAGAAAGCAAGAAAACGGGTGGATCTCCCGGATTGTCAATTCGTGGAGAAATGGGGAAATGGTATTCCGACCCCCCACTCCAAGCAGGAAGGCAACTCATCATGCCTTCAGGTATGACCTCAGGAATAGTCGTGGTCACTGCAAGGGTGATCTGTCCCCATGTGGAGACACCCGGAGTGCAAGGGCCGGCATGGCCACCCACGAGAGAATACCTAAGGCTCATTCTGAGCCCTTTGTATTCACTGCCACTGCCTCAACATAGTGTGGATCAGCATGTCCCAGCTCACAGAAGACTTCTCACCACTCGAGGACACGGGATAGAGAGGATAGAAGTCATGATGTCCGGGTCCATGGGGCCTCAGTAAGGGAGATGCCTGAAAGAATGGCACCACCTTCCCGGCCTCATAACGCTCACACCATGTATTCTTTCCACCCTTCCACGTGTCTCGATGGAAGAGGAATTTGTGTGACAAGAACATGCCCTATCCCGTTTAGACCTAGGACCGTGACTACATCAGTCACTAGATCAGGTCGAAAACGGCGATACAACATTCACCCTTGTTGGTGCTGCGGCAAAGTGGGGCACTTTGCCATCGACTGTTGGCACAACCCCTCTGTGCCCACAGCTAGGGCTTATCCACATTCTCGGGACAGAAGTAGTCTTCCAGACAGGTTTTCTAAAGGAAGGCAGTTGCGTGCTTTTGCTAACAGGAACCTAGGACCCAAAATGATTTGGGTTCCTAAGGTAAAGTAATTCTTTCTTGCAGGGTAGTCTAGGTCCCCGTGAATATGATGGGAACTAGACAGTAGGTGGCTCAAGACTAAATTGGAACAAGCATCTGCAATACCAGATCTGCTATCTGTTTGAGCATACTCACACTGAGCCTCTAATGTGTTCTACCTGTGGGACTAAGACGATGACTCTCAAAATCCCAGGTAATTTTGATCAGTTCAAGGACTTGTATCATGATGCATCCCCATTCAAAATATATATATATATATATATATATATATATATATATATATATATATATATATATATATATATATATATATATATATATATATTTCTATCCATGTGTATACGTATACTTATGCTTATCATGTATGTGTGCACCTCTACGGAGATATTAACTCGATGCATGCAAACCATTACACATCGATAAAGGGTTAACGAAGTTATGTCATCATGAATCTCGACAACTCACAATTGACATCAAGAAGTCTTTGAAAAAGCCTCGTTAAAATCCAAATAAATTGACTGTAAAATATACATGTATTTATCATGTGTATATAGACGTGACATCAGAAAATCTCAAAAATGTTGCAAGCATTCTCAACATGAAAATTTCTAGTCAAGGGACCTCTCTATTTCGAATTAAACAAATCTCCTGACAGACTAATCCCGCCGACCCTTGGCATTCACCCCGAATCCCGACGAATTAGAAAAATCCCGCCGAAAGAGTTCTTCCGCCTATTCGACTTCTTCACGAGTCCCGCAAGAACTCTCCCGACGACCCGCAAGAGTTCTCCCGACGACCCGCAAGAGCTCTCCCGAGTTCTTCAGCCGATTCGCCGCAACCCGCAGGAGCTCTCCCTCCGACTCGCCGCAACCCGCAGCAGCTCTCGTCGAATCGTGAAGTCTCCCTGTGACCGCAAGGTACTCGCAAGGTCCATCTCAAATCTAGAAGGTTCTCGCAACGTTCTAGCAAGGTCGAACCCCACAGGAAACCCTTCCATCCACCGAAGGTCTTCCCGACGCTCCTCACCTCACTTCCATATAATTCCTCAGGTAACCTCTTCCTTACCCGCTCTTGGACGCTCTCACTAGTGGTGCTTTCTTTTTGAAAGTTCATTAACATTTTGAGTAGGGCTTCTCTTTAGATCTAAAATGGCTCCAAGGACGACTGCAGGGTTGGTCTCTGGCTGCGAGCTGGTTCGAACTGGATTTTCTCACGCCTCGGACAAATTCCGCAATATCATTCTAATGCTGGAAGAGGCTGTGCTAACCTTCGTCCTGGAGCACCCTTGCAAAATTCTGGACAAAGAGGTGCTGGAGTTCTTCTCTACCGCAAGACTCCGAGATAGAGACTCCATAATCAAGAGCAAAGTGGCTGGGACAAAAGTAAAGATGTCTGCCAGCAAGCTGACTCGCTACCTGCAGCTTTCTAGTTAGGAGCAGGAGGACTATCTGGAGGACGAGGACAAAACCAGAACTCTCCTGTTCTGCGGTCTTCCTCGAGGAACTCGATCAATAAAGAGAAAGGAAATGAATGAAGAAGGGAAGCTCCTCTCTGACATTATTGGAAAAGTGCTCATCTGCAAGCCGGGCTGACATGATCATATCTCAGGTGATATGTTCAAGATTCTCATAGTTGTTGTCTGCCGCAAGAGGTTCAACTGGGGGGAGTTGCTATTAGAGAAGATCAAGGACACTCTGGGCACTCCTAGCTTCGGCCGCATCATAAGTCTATATCTCCATCAGCTCAATGGAGACAAGTTCGACATGAGCAAAGGAGTCCCTCTCCACTACTTGAAAAAGATGAATGCAAGTGTGTTTGATCGATGGGAGCGGCGTATCGGGCAGCCTGCTGTGGAAGAGCAACAGGAAGTATCTCCAGCAGTCTCCCCCGGTGAAATTCCTGATACCGTGACTGCAGGAATCGAGGGGGAGACTCTACCCCCTCATACGGATGTATTATCGGAAATCGCCCAAGTGGCCAGGGATGCTGTGGCCGACATTCAAGAAGAAAGTTACACTGTGCTGGAGACTGGTGATCAAGAATTAGAAGAAGCTGCTGATATCGATGATTTCTTGGATGAGGATGGAGAGGAAGATGAGAATGAGGGACATGAAGTATTTGAGACTCCGGATCCTGTTGAACCTCCATCTGACAAGTCTGCACCAGTGGACGGGGAGTTAGATAAATCTACAGAGGCCGCCAACATTCCTCCTGTAGAGACTGTGATGGTATCCAGCTCTACAGATGCGTCTGCAGAAATGCAAGGCCCACAAGTGCCTCCGGCTATTCCGTTACGAGATGACCTAGCCACTCACACTGTACATATCATTCAGGGCATCGTGAATGAGCTTAAAACCTCTTTTGATAAAGCTCAGAAAACACTGCTGAAAAGGATTAAGACTTCTGAAAATCTCATGCTTAAGAATATGGTGGAAATCAACCATAAACTGGACGTAATGGAGAAGAAATTCGAAGAAAAGTACACCGCGGCCGGTCAAGCTGTCACACTTCTCATGGCCGGATTGAAGAAGAATACTGATACTCTTGCTGTCGTAAATCAGAATGCACATGTTGTCGCCGACAACATTCAAAAGTTTGACGGTAATATGGTAACTCTTAATGCCAATCAGCAAGCCTTAGTTACTGAGTTCTCCCGGACCACCAAGTATATTGATGACTCCCTGCACTCATATGCCAACTGCATAGCTGTCGAAGCCAAAAAGGGGGAGAAAGAGTATATAGCTAAGTGGGCCGAGCTTCAAGAAAGCATGGACACAAACTTCGCACAATCAAGCAAATATGTCTATGAGAGCTGCTGGTGGATGCTCCAACAGGCGCTAGGTACGTTAGGCGTCGTTCTGCCTGACAATCCTGCCGGTATTCATGTCCCTGAGACATCTAAGGCCGCTGAGGAAGTAAGTGTTGCTGAGGATGTAAGTGCAAGTGCTGCAGATATTCCCACACATGACGCTGATGCTAGGGCTCTCTCCAAAGCTAAACTGAGGAGCATGTTTGACCAAGAGGCCTTAGCAAAAGCCAGGGGAAAGAGAAAAGTTCAAGAAGGGACCTCCAAGGAGACACAGGCTGCAAAGAGAACTCGAATGAATGAGGAGGATGTACGAAACGAAAGGTGGAGTCCAGTTTCAAGGAACATCATCTTAGACACCTTCTGGCTGCAAGAAAGAGGAGAGATCAATCGAAACGAAGTATATAGCCAGTATGAGTGGGAAACGCACAAAACGTTTGAAGCGAAACGCAACATCTTTTTCAGAAACAACAAGGATCCAGATAAAGTTGCTCCTCCTAGGTATTACCCGAATCCCAAAGAATACATGGAGAGGCAAAGCAAGAAGTACTTGGCTCAAAATCCTAAGGGTGATTTAGCTAAGGAAAAATAGTCAAAAACTTATAGCTTGTCACTTTGTCTTAAGAACATTTAATGATTATTGTTGTCATAGAAACAATTCTGGATTATATGTGTATATATTTATATTGGTATATATATTTGAATTTGTGAATGACTCAAGTCCTGATATGATTGCATATATTCTATTGTGCTGCATGTTTAATTTCTGAATGCAATGTTTATTATTTGATATGTGTTATTCATCTTAGCTAGTAGGGTTTTGACTTCGTCAAATAGGGGGAGATTGTTGGGTATTGTATCCACGATTACCTAGATTTGAGGAAGCCACCTGTCAAGCTAGGATGAATTCACAATGTATTTGATGAAACATCTTAAGTTGTACTTGCAGCTCCTCCACGCTAAGTGCACACCAATGTCAGGGTGCAGTAGGTCAATATACACGGGTCTGCAAGACGTAATCCCTCGTTGAGCAGATCAGTGTGTTGGCCTACGTGTACTCTCTCTATTGGAGTGCACTTACTTTCAAGTACAGGGTCATTCATATGCAAGAGAAGACAAGGAGCATGGATGGGTCAAGGAGCAGCTCCAGGGTGGAAGACGAAATTTCGTCCAAGGAAAATTCGACGAGAATCACCAAGTGATTCTCGCCGATTCGACGAGAATCACCAAGTGATTCTCGCCGATTCGACGAGAATCACCAAGTGATTCTCGCCGAATCGACGAGAATCATTAGTGATTCTCGCCGACTCCTTCTGGCTACCTCAAAACGGTACCAAGTAAGATTCGGCGAGAATCACTAGTGATTCTCGCCGAACCGGTGGCCAAGCAGCTCATGAATACAAAGTGAAATTCGTTGAGAATCAATATGTGATTCGGCGAGAATCACTAACGATTCTCGACGAATCGTCGAGAATCACTTGGTGATTCTCGCCGATTCGTCGAGAATCGCCTGCGATTCTCGCCGATTTTCACTTAGCGTTTTCTCAGGTTGCTGATGGACCGGATTCTGCCTCTAGACTGGTTTGAACCGGACTTAGGGATTTCTAGTGTGGGTCCCACAAACGGTCATATTGGAGTTATCTACAGTATATATATTCCAGTATTTTGAACAGTAAAATCCCGAAGAAAAGAAAAAGAAGCTGAGCCGCGACGTAACCCTAGATTCGCGATTTCTCTCCTCCGCCGCCGTCGCGCTCGGGAAAGTACGTCGCCGCCGCTGATCGTACTTCTTCCCGATCTCCGGCGACAGAAGCCTAGCAAGGCTTGAGTCTCACGCGTCTATCCAGAGATCTCTTGTCTCTCGATTTGTTGACCGGGAAAAACTCCTCCGTCCGAATCGATCGAGACGACCGATCCTAGAGTGACCGTTGGTAGACCTAGTTTGCTTCGCTACGAAGTTTGGATCTCCAGTTCAGCAGCCACTCATCATCATAGCCGCCGATCCCGAAGCTAGCCGCCGCTCGTGTGCCGCCGCCGGTTCCGGGGAGATCCTCTCCAAGAGAGACCGAGGTTGTAGACTCTTCATCGACTTCAAGAACACGTCGTCGAACGAAGAGGAACACCGTAGTCTCCAAAAGAAGTTTGTATCTCGTGTACATTCTATATTTTCTTTTGTTGTAAAGGAACTTTTGTTCCGTGTTGTAAGGGTTGGGTGCAACCCGTTTTGTGGGAGTGTTGACTCTCACGTGTGGAAGGGTTCCTTCCGGTAGTGCAGGGATTGGATTTCAATCCCGTTGGAGAAGTGACCGAGTCATCCCTTGTTGGGGAGATAGGTCGAAGGGGGAAAGTGGATGTACCCAAGTCGGGGAACCACTATAAATTGCCTATGTATTCTGTGTGCTGTGCTTTTTATTTTTATTGTGCAGGTACATTTGTAAATTCCGCAAAAGCGCTACTCGTCACCTATTCCCCCCCCCCCCCCATAGGTGCACATAGCTGACACTAGGTGGACTTTCACAAGTAAAAATACATCCTCAAAGATAGTTTGTTATTGTTGCAATAAACAAGGACATATAGTAGCTGATTGTCCAGAAAAGAGGAAAGAGTCAACTGAAAAGAAGAGGACTCAGGTTAAGGGCAAAAAGGAAAAGTCTTTTGTTGCTAAGAAAGACAAAAGTTTGACTGATCAATCATCATCAGAAACAGATTCTGAAGCTGAAGCCTATATTGGCTTGTTTGCTGAAGAGGAAGAAGATGAGTTCTTGCAGCTGATGAACTCAATTTATGAGCATGAGGATAATCAGTGCAATGGACTGATGACATTAATAAAAGGCGACAAGATCCAGGATCATCCTGGACCAAGTAAGGTAAAATGTTTTTCAGATTATAGTACTGATTCATAATCAGATACATCTGCATCAAGTGATGTGGGTGGGTCTGAATCTGAGGGAGATATTCATCAGTTGATGGATGAATATAGAGATGTACTGCAGGCACTTAAGAAAAGAAAAATTCTGGTCAGAACACTGACTAAGGAAATTGCTAATCTTAAGTCGGCAGCTGTTGATTCAGATAAAGTGTTAGATCAAAAACTAAATGAAATAGCCAGGCTGAAGAACATTACAGTTATTTAGATGAGAACTATTACATTTAAGAATGATCAAATTAGGAATCTGGAGGTTAGACTTCAGAAGGAGAGAGAAATTGTTGCAAGTTTTTCTAAACCAAAATCAGTTTTACCTTTGATAGATGAGTTCATTACTCAAAAGGGTAAGACTGGATTGGGGTTTACAAAACCTGCCAGGACAGTTAGGTCCAAGTCTAAGGGCAAAACCCCAGTACTCAACAAGAAGCCTGCTGTAGATAAAACAGCCAGGGTTGTACCTAAACAAAGGTACAACAGATTTGAGTGCTGGTGTTGTGGCAATGTAGGCCACTTTGCCATAGATTGTTGGCACAATTCTAGTGTCAAGGAGATTAGCAAACTACCTGCTAGAAGAGCTACAGGTAGTCTTGTTAAAAGTCAAACTAACCTGCACCAAGGACCCAAGAATTATTTGGGTTCTAAGGTTAAGTAATCTGTTTTGCAGGTGAGTCCAAGTGGCCATGCCCCTATATGGTACTTGGACTGTGGATGTTCCAGGTATATGACTGGAATTAGGGGATTGTTGAAGGACTATACACCAATCAAGGATGGTCCTAAAGTTACCTTTGGTGGTTCAGAAAAAGGAATCATCAAAGGCTTTGGTAACATTTCTAACAACCTAATTACAATTACTCAAGTGGCTTATGTAAAGGGTTTGAAACATAACCTCATTAGCATAAGTCAGCTGAGTGATTTAGGATATGACATCTCATTTGTTAAGGATGGTTGTCATATCAGTAGGTCAAGTGATCAAAAGATCATTTTGACAGGATATAGGAAGAGAAATGTCTATTGTCTAGATATTATGTGTGAGAACATTGTTTCTCCTATTTGTATTGTAGCTGATGAGAAAGTCTGACATTATGTTAAGTGGCACAAGATGCTGGCTCATCTCAACTATAAGATAATTGGTCAACTCTTTAGCAAAGAGTTAGTGAGGAATGGTCCTCAGGTTAAGTGTATAAAGGTTGGGATATGCTCAGCTTGTCAAAAGGGCAAGCAGACCAAATCCACCTTTCATAGCCTTGAGAACAAAGATGTTGTGAGGTGTCGATACCTCTTGCATATGGATCTTTTTGGTCCTGTGCCAGTTCACAGCCTAGGTAGGAAGGTCTACACATTTGTGGTAGTTGATGACTACTCAAGGTATTCCTGGGTGTTCTTCCTAAGGCAAAAATCTGAAACACCAAGTATCTTGTATAGTTTTGTTAAACAAATTCAGAATGAATTGAACAGTACAGTGATCAAAATCAGAAGTGACCATGGTACTGAATTTCAGTCTGAAAGTATGACAAAACTATGTGAAGAATTTGGAATTTTTCAGTAATTTTCCTCACCAAGAACACCTCAGCAAAATGGTATTGTTGAGAGGAAAAAAATAGAACCCTGATAGAGGCTGGTAGAACCCTGTTGAGTGACACATCTCTCCCAGAATATTTCTGGGCTGAGGCAGTTAATACTGCATGTCATGTGATCAATAGGGCTACTATCACCAAGAGTCACAAGAAGACCCCCTATGAGATTGTGAAGGGAAAAAAACCAAATCTATCCTATTTCAGGATCTTTGTTTGCAAGTTCTATATCCTTAATAATGGTAAGTCTTATCTAACCAAGTTTGCTGCAAAATCCCAAGAGGGAATCTTTGTTGGGTACAGCAACAACAGTAAGGCTTATAGGGTCTACAACTTGATTACTCAAGTTGTAGAAGAGTCAGTTCATGTAGTTTTTGATGAAGCAAGGCTCATTAACAATGAATTGCCTAGAAATGTTTGCAGCTCCACAGGTGTAACTGAGAAGATGGACAAGCTTACCTTAACTGAAGGCCCTTCTACAAGTCAGCAGGAGGAGGATGGTAGTTGCTGTCCAGGGGGAGTACAAGATACTCATGTTGCTGAAGAAGATCAAGAGGAGCAGTTGAATGAAGAAGCTGAAGGTGTAAAACCAGAAGACAGACTGCCTCCAGCAAATAGGCATTTAAAAGATCATCCAGCCAATCAAATTATTGGAGATCTCAGACAAGGGGTACAAACAAGGAGCAGAAATCTAAGTTCAGTTCTCTACTCTAGCTTTCTATCCCAAGTAGAGCCAAAGAAATTTGAAGAAGCAATCCTAGACCCTCATTGTATTGAGGCCATGCAAGAGGAGTTGAACCAGTTCAAAAGATGCAAGGTCTGGGAGCTAGTTCCTAAACCAAAAGACCACAACATTATTGGAACTAAATGGATCTTTATGAACAAGCTGGATGAGAATGGAATTATTATAAAGAATAAAGCTAGACTAGTTGCTAAAGGATATAGGCAGGAAGAAGGTATTGATTTTGATCAAACCTTTGCTCCAGTAGCAAGACTGGAAGCAATAAGGATGTTCCTTGCCTATGGAACATTCCAAGGATTTAAGGTCTATCAAATGGATGTTAAGTCAGCTTTTCTGAATGGAAACCTGAAGGAAGAAGTCTATGTAGAGCAGCCATCAGGTTTTGTAGATTCTCTTAAACCTGATTATGTATATAGACTTAGGAAGGCTTTGTATGGGTTAAAACAAGCCCCTAGGGCTTAGTATGAAACCCTGTCTAGTTTTCTCATTGAGAATAAAATCTCAAGGGGGAAAATAGACAAGACTCTACTCATTAGGGAATCCATAGGCAAGATTATCTTAGTCCAAATATATGTATATGACATCATATTTGGGTCTATAGAAAGTAGTATTTGCAGGAAGTTTGCAAAACTAATGCAAGGACAATTTGAAATGAGCAGTATGAGGGAACTTAAGTTCTTCTTGGGTCTCCAAGTTAGACAGACTGAAGATGTATTATCCATATGCCAGTCTAAGTTCACCCTAGAATTGATAAGGAAGTATGGTATGAAATCATCCACTACCATGAAAACTCTTATGGGGTCAACAATGTCTCTAAGCAAAGATGATGCAAGGAAACCTGTAGATGAAACATTGTATAGAGGGATAGTTGTCTCCCTTCTATATTTGACTGCTAGTATACCAGATATCATGTATGCTACATGTGTCTGTGCAAGGTACCAAGCATGCCCTAAAGAATCTCATTTGACAGCAGTAAAAAGAATTTTGAGATATCTTAAGGGCACACCTTATCTAGTCCTTTGGTACCCTAGGAATGGAGATTTTGAACTGACAGGTTATTTAGATGCAGATTTTGCAGGCTGCAAGGAAGATAGAAAGAGTACCACAGGTACCTGTCAATTTCTAGGTGGAAGGCTGGTGTCTTGGAGTAGCAAGAAACAGACCAGTGTGGCTATCTCCACAGCTGAGTCAGAGTATGTTGCTGCAGGAAGCTACTAAGCACCACTACTATGGATACAACACCAGCTAGAAGATTATGGTATTCAAGTTAGTAGAACACCTTTATTTTGTGATTCTACAAGTGTCATTTCTATTGCAAATAATCCTGTCTCCCATAGTAGGACTAAGCACATAGAAATAAAGTACCATTTTCTAAGAGAACATGTGGAAAAAGAAGATATTTCCCTAGAGTATGTTAAAATAGAAAATCAGATAGCTGATATGTATACTAAGCCCTTAGATGAAACCAAATTCAATAAATTTAAAATTGAATTAGGGATGATCAACTTAGAATAGTTTACAAAATTGGCTAAGTAAAAAGGTGTCGACACACAGAGTTGTCTGTGTCGACACATAGTAGTGGTGTTGACATTTCAGAGAAATGGTGTCGACATATCTAGGAAGTCTGTGTCGACACTTCAGAGATTTAGGGTCGACACATGCAGTGTAGGTGTCGACACATCCAAGGTGGTGTCGACACTTAGGCTTTACATAGAATTAGTCTAGTAGAGTCTCGAATAAGTGTTGAGCTGAGTGGTGTCGACACATATATAAGTGTCGACACATATATTCTGTCGACTATATTTGTGTCGACACATAGTTGTCGAGACCTTAGTAGTAAGTATCGACACTTTTCAACAGTGTCGACACAATTTAAGTATTTTGATGCGCCTTTTCTCCTTCGATTCTAGAAAGGTATAAATAGGTTTTCCCCAGTATTTGTCGACACGCTCACCTTAGTCTTGAGACCAAACTTGTGTGTCGACATCTCTCTTCTCTAAATTCAAAATTTCTTCAAACCATAATGGCACCCAAGCTAGAAGAGAACATTAATGAAGGATATGAGCTCATGCGACACGCCTTTGATGACGCGGAACCCGAAATCAAAGGTGTCGTAACCCTAATTATCGAGACTGGATTGGAATACCTTGTATTAGAACCAATCAAGATCTGGAAGAAGGAAGTCATTGAATTTTTGAGTGCAGCTTCACTTGATGATACTGGACTCAAGATTAAGTCCAGAGTTCATGGGACCAAAGTCAAGGTCACACAGAAAAGTCTAAGGAAGGTACTTCAACTACCAAGAACAAAAGATGAAGAAGATGTATCTGCTTCTAAGACTATAGAGGCATTGAGATGGTGTGGACTGGATTCAAATATGAAAATTGGATCAGTTTTCAACAGAAAAGGGATGAACATTCAGGGAAAGTTTCTATCTGAAATAGTTGGCAAGGTCATCCTGAGCAAGCCTGGAGGACATGACAGAATTTCATCTTATATGTTCAGTTTGATGACAAGGATTATCTTCAAACTTAAGACTGACTGGTCAGTAGTTCTGTTTGATAAGATAAAAGAGAGCCTGAAGAAACCCAATCTGGGAAGAATTCTGAGTTTATACTTAGCTGGCAGTCTACCTGAAGTAATGAACCAAGCTGCAGGTTCAAAGATAAACCACATGAGGAGAATGAATTTGAGAATTTTCTCTAGCTGGGATAGAGTATTGACAAAAGAAATGCCTACTCCAGACAAGGACACACCTCAGAAGAAAAAGAAGAAGACAACCATTGTGGCTCAAGAATCCTCCAGCAGCTCTGAAGAGCAAGTGGTCTTTACTCCTGATGATGAAGAGACTGGAAATGCTAGACAGTCTCCAGCAAGACAAGAAGATGCTCAGAGGCAGGGGAGCTACCCTCAGCTAGCCCAATTCACCTGGATCCACTCTAGGGGGAGCCTGTACTTGAGGAAGAGCCAACTCCACTAGAGGGTGAAAGGGCTACTCAAACCATACTAGAGCAAACACAGATACAACCTCAACCACAAGATGTTGTCAAGGAGGACACATCTGTTGCTGATAAAGTGGTTGATGAGATCAGAGATTCTCCAGCCCTTCCTCAACAGGAATTTACATTAGAAGATCTATTTCCAGATCTTGTACAGACAGACCTTGAGAGAGAAATAGCTGTTGTTGAGGGGGAGAAGGTAAATATTGAGGGGGAGCATGTGGAGAATGTAGAGGAAACTGCAAGCAAGGAGACTGTGGAGCCAAAGGATGCTGAGGAACCACAAAGTACTGAGAAGGATTCACATCCTACTCCTAAGGATAGAGTGGATGTTGCTAGCACTTCTGCTTCAGAAGATGAAGAGGCTGCTAGAGCCAAGAAGAGGAAGTTCCAGGTCTTCAAGAGAAGGATCCAGAACTATAAAAAAGCCCTACAAACAATTGCTCCACAGCCTGCCCCATCTACTGATTATAGTTCATTGATGGTGGCTTTGCAGATCAAGCTAGATGAGCAAAGGAAGGCTTTACAAACCTATATGGATGAATTCCATAAGTCACTTCAGTTTGATCTTGCACAAGACATCAAATCTATCAGATTTGAAGTGAATCTCAACAAGAAAGAAATGACTGATTGTTTCTATAAAGGAGGCAATATAGTGGTCTATCTGGCTACACATCAAGAGAAGCTAAAGACACAACTTGATGACCTAGAACTAAAACAAGGCTATGTCCTGGAGAATCAGCTGAGAATGAATGATAATCTGACAGCTTCTCATAATGCCATAGTCACTGAAATGAAGAATATAGCTACTGCCCAGACTGCACACAGCGCTGCTGCCAAAGCTGAGTTTGATAAGCAACTCCAAGAAAGCCTACTTGCAGTTCACACTGCTATTGCAGATTCTCAAAAGGTTATTACTGACAAGCTCCAATGGTTGAAACCTTTCTATAAAGATGGAATCAACTATTTGAATGCCCAGATAAGATTCCAAAAGGATTATCTTAGAGATCACATAGAGAAAGAAGTCATAAAGGGGGAGAGGGTACTAGTCAAAGCAGGCTCTGATCATGCCAAATGGATTTCAAATTCCATCAGAGACACTCTTGAATATCCACTCTTATGTGATGATGACAATGTGGCAGAGTCTGGAATCAATCCTGCATACTTTGGAGGAGAGCAAGCTGAAGTGGCTCAAGTGATATATCCTCCTACAGATTTTGATATGATACATCAGGAGGTACAGTCTATGTATAGTCCTCCTGAGGGTAATAAGAATATCATTCTTGAGAAAGTTGTTCAGCCTGTGCCAGAGGCAATCTTAAAAGAGCAAGAGGCTTTGTTAAAAGAACAAGAGGCCCAATTATCTAAGAAAAAATTCAGAGAGCAAGCTGAATTAAGGCCAAATTTTGAACAATGGAGCCCCACATCCAGGAATATCATCTTGACTACTTGGAAGGCTGCTAAGGACAATATCCTGGATAGAGGCAAATGATATTCTGAACAGGAATGGAGGAAACATGAGAATAGGCAAGAGGCCATAGTAAAGTATAGACGAAAGGCTAAACTGAGAAAGCTACCTCCTAATGTATAGGAGCCTAGCAAGTATTTCCCTAAGCCTTATCACTATTTGAAAAGGCAGAAGATAAAGGCTGAAGAGCTGAAAAAGAAAGATCTCAAAGGGAAGAAGCCTGCTGCTGCTGATGATAATGAAGCTCTAGTTCAAGCAAAGATTCAATCTGGAAAGGGGATTGTAATCAAGGAACCAGAGAAGCCATAGGATAGCATTTTCTTAAGTTTACAAATTGTTATCATTTGCATTAAAACTCTATGTAAACTTTTGATTAATGAAAATGTTGGAATTTGTAAGAACATTGTGTCATGGTTCAAATCTATTTCATTAATTGTTCTGAGATAATTGTTTATATATGTTCTGTTCATGCATGTTTAAGTATTTTCCCTGTCATATAATACTGTTGTACATCATACTGAGAATTTGTTATGAATGGTGTATATCATTGACTAAGGGTTATGACTTCTCCAAATAGGGGGAGATTGTTGGGTAAATTTGAATATATGTACCTGATTTGAAAAAGCCTCACCCTACTCAATGATATACATCAAGATGTATCTGATGTGCTTTGAGTTTATTTGTGCAGGTTAAGTAACTGCAGGTTTGCAGAAAAAGTTTCTAAGTCTATATGTCGACACACAGAAGAAAAGTGTCGACACTTAAGAAGGCTTGTGTCGACACCTAGAGAAGCTGTGTCGACCCTTGGAGTAATTGTGTCGACACCAGGAATGCAGAGTCGACACCAGAAGAAAAGTGTCGACACATACAGGTTGTGTCGACACACAATGAAGAATTGTCTACATAATCAGTGTCGACACTCAAAGAAACTTTGTTGATAGCAAAAGTGTCAACACTAGGAGGCTGTGTCGACACTCAGCAAACTTCAACAAAGTTCAAGTACATGTGTCGACACTAGGAGGTTGTGTCGACACTCAGCAAACTTCAACAAAGTTTAAGTACAAGAGTTGACACAAAGGAGATGTGTCGACACTCAGCAAAGTCTCAACACATGAAGAATGTGTCGACACAAAGGAGATGTGTCGACACTCAGCAAAAGTTTCAACACAGAAGGCATGTGTCGACACAAGGAAGATGTGTCGACACTTAGCAAGTTTCAACACAAGAAGATGTGTCGACACAAAGGAGTTGTGTCGACACTTAGCTGAAATCAACTAAGTATTGAAGAAGAAGGACTTGTGTCGACACACATGATCAGTGTCGACACATTCTGAAGAAGCAGTGTTGAGAAGCTATTTCAACAACACAAGGAGTTGTGTCAACACCATGAAGGCTAGTGTCGACACTTAGTATACTAGTGTCGACACTTGGTATATTTGTGTCGGCACATAAAGACTATCTGTCTTGACACTTTCAGACAGTGACAGAGATTTCAAGAAGTGACTGGATGACTTGACAGCTGCCATTTCAATCGGTCAACTGCTACTGTTAGAGCTGTCAGAAGATTGTTAGAAACCGGATCAGCCGGTCACCATGAAGAAAGCTCATATAAAGGCTTATTCCTTCAACAGAAGACAATCAACAATCGAGAATCAATGAAGTGAAAAACAATACAACAAGAAGAAGACCTTCAAGATAAAATCTAAGAAGTTGTAGAGAGAGAGCTCCTTCTAAGAAGACCAGCTATTGAACCAAGCTGATAAGGAAGATTCAGATTGATATCAGAATCTCAAGACAGCAGTTGTTTGAAGATCATCTGCATAGAGATACAACCCTACTGTGTTCTAATTCAAGAAGCTTTGAAGAAAGCCAAGTGAGGTTGATCTCTGCCAAGTTCTTCCAAGAACTCATCAAGAAGCCAGTCAATTCTTCTCTCTCTATGAAGATTTGTGGTTATATACTTTGTATTTTCTAATTTCTGTAGGATCTTGTATAGATCTGAGTTGTAAGCCTAAATCTATAAAGGCTGAGGTAGGTCCTGTGAGCCTGAGTGTAGGAGAATCATTTCTCTGAGTGGAGGCCTTGTTGAAGGCTGAGGTAGGGCTGTTGTGCCTGAGTGTAGGTCTTGTTGAAGACTGAGTGATAGGGCTTTTGTGCCTGAGTTGTAGGAGTGGGATCACTCTGAGTTGTAAGAACCTATTTGGGGTTCTGAGTTGTAAGATCTGAGGATCTGAGGAGAAGTGGAGAAGTTAGGCCGAATCTAGTGCACTACTAGATAGGCGAAGGTGGAAAGTGGATGTACCCAGAACTTGGGGAACCACTATAAATCCTGTGTGCACTCTGTGAATGTATGCTTGTATGATTGCTGTGCTGTGATACTTGTAGAATTGCAATTACTGCACTATATTTCTGCCTGTAAGTTAAAAAGATATAAGTCACCTATTCACCCCCCCCTCTAGGTGATTAGGCACTATTTCTTTCACATGTGTTGGTCAATGTTTTGGTGGTGTAGGAGTTTGTCGACATTTTCTCTGAAGATCTCCCTAGAGCCCAACCTCAGAGAGAGATTGATTTCACCATCGAGTTGGTGCTAGGTGCCAAACCTGTTTTATGGTCTCCTTACCACTAGCACCAAAAGAAATGGTGGAGTTGAAGACACAGCTTCAAGAATGGATAGAGCACGGGTTTGTGCGTCCAATTTCGTCACCTTGGAGGACCCCGATCCTCTTCATAAAGAAGAAGTTTGGAAGTCTGTGGCTATGCATCGATTATCGGGAACTGAATAAGTTAACGGAGAAAAATAAGTACCCGATTCCGAGGATCGATGATTTATTCTATCAGCTAGTTGGATCGACTGTGTATTCGAATCTGGATTTCAAGTCTGGTTACTACCCACTAAGAATCAAGGAAAGTGGCATACCCAAGACGACATTCAGCACTTGATATGGGCATTACGAGTTCACAGTCATGCCTTTTAGGCCGACGAATGCGCCATCGGTGTTTATGGACTTGATGAATCGTACGTTCAAGGAGTATTTGGATCGGTTCATAATATTGTTCATCGATGATATCCAGGTCTACTCCCAATCCGAGGAAGATCATGCTGAGCACTTGCAAATTGTTCTGGAGACCCTGAGAAGTAATCAATTGTATGCCAAGTTCTCTAAGTATGAGTTTTGTCTATCTTCTGTAGCGTTCCTTGGTCATATTGTTAGTGGTGAGGGTATCGCGGTGGATTTGGAAAAGGTTGCATCTATTCGGGAGTGGCCTGTGTTCTCTTCAGTGGCAGAAGTCCGGAGTTTTCGGGGACTTGTCGGCAACTACAGGTGCTTTGTGGAGAACTTCTTGTGGATAGTGTTACCTCTCATGACTCAGACAGGGAAGGATCAAATGTTTGTTTGGTCGTCAGCGTGCATACAAGCTTTCGAAAAACTGAAAAGTTGTCTGACCACGGCACCTATTCTATGCTCGCCATGTGGGATAGAAGGCTTTGAGATCTATAGCGACTCTTCAGGAAGCGGTTTAGGCTGTGTTTTTTTGCAGTATTTAAGAGTAATAGCTAATGGTTCGTGCTAGCTGAAGGTGCCTGAGAGAAATTATCTAGTCCATGATTTGGAGGTGGCGGACGTGATATTCGCGCTGAAGCTCTGGAGGCACTATTTGTACGGCGTGTATAACACCCTAGAAAGGAGAAGTGGTAATTGGAGGTTATCGCGCGGCGATAGGCTTATCGCCGACGATAGCTTTGTGAATTAAAAGATGCAGGGCTCATGTTGTTACCGCAAGACGATAGTCGTTAGCGCGCCGTGGTAGCCTCACTATGAGTGTCGAGAAGGATTTCTCGATAAATCGACCTATCTCCAATCAATAATTGTTAGCGCGCCGTGCAAGCCTCTAGACGATTATCGTGAAGGATTTCTCGAGAAACCGACCTACTTCGGAGCAAGAGAGTTATCATGGGGCGATAGCTTCTACCGCAATGACTAGTCAAAGTGGTTACCGCCTTTAATACCACGCGGCAGTAGGAGTTGTCGCGTGGCAGTATCTTTCATATAAATGCTGGACTTGAGATTTCATTCTCATTTTCTCTCACACACTCTCTTGCTTAGTTTTGGAGAGGGAGGAGGGAAGGTCTAGGAGATCAAGAGGAGATCGATCCAAGGTGTGTTTGTGATCAGAATCGTGAGTCGACACTAGATCAGTGGAAGGGAAGTTGTGATAATCAATTCCATACGAATCAGATATCAAGGTCATGGCTCCGAGGAAGACTATAAGGGTAACAATCTTCCTTATTAGACAAGTGAAGTTCTTTCTTTTGGCATACGCATGGAATCCCCCACCAAAAGGTGGAGAATCCAGGGAATTCCTTTGTGTTGATTCATGAAATCCCCAGTGTGTATTGCATATAGATCCAGAAATGTGTAGTACGGAATATGCATGTTGTGTGAAGCCCATCTGGATAGGTCGGTCTGGATTTGTGATGTTTATTTTGCATTCCGGAGAAGACTCCAAGAATAAACGAGTAATTTATTGGGTCTGCGGGGTTGTACCTGTGAACTGGAAGTAGCATGAAGTACTGGGGCTGCACTCCAGGAAAATACCGAAGAAATGCCACAGTTTGAATGACTATTGCATATTGCCGGGCGAGAATGAGTATCTCAATCAGTGATAACACTTGGTGAGCTATTTGTGTTATGAAAGTCCAGCGTTTCTAGCACTGCAGGTTATTAGTGTGTTTTGACTGGGTCTGGTAAAGAAAGTGATTTCTGTGTTTAATGTCGGGCGACAGTGAGTATCGCTGGCGATAGCGGCCATATACCATTTTTATGTGAAAGTCTGTCTCTGGGAGAATGTGAGGCAATTATGTGAGCTACGATCTCCTAAAGTCCAGTGAGCCGAAAGGACAAGGGGAAGATGACCCACGTCAGACTAGACTTAGATTTGATGATTTGAGCAACGGGCAAAGGCTGAACTTTATCAGCATCATGGTTTTCTAAGCTAAATGCCTAAGTTATTAGTGTTCGTTAGGATTGCATAATGAGAGTCTAAAGTTGTACGCTATGAAGACTAAAGTCTCAGGCCGGGGGATGTAAAGAATATGATTGCTCAAAGTTAATCGTTATGTCTGGGACCTCTGAATGATGGTGCAACACTAGCAACAGATACACCAAAAATATGCCCTGAGTGCACGGAATGTTTAGCCGCGGTGCATTCGTTTGTGATATATTGAAATGTGCGTGAGTGTATGTTCTTATGAAATATCTGCCTGTGTTAGTGCTATGCCTGCTGGGACAGAATACCACTACCACGGGAAAGGGGTTGGGTCGTTATAAATTGGTCAGCTGAATGCTGACCGTTGCTTTATTCGCCACCATTACAGTGGATTGTACTTGTGCATGTGTCGGAGAGCCCAGAGGTAAATAGCGGGCTAAAGCCCTTGCTTCTGCTATACTGGGCCTCGAAGGCAAATGAAGAAATTTTTACTGTTTTTCCTTTGTGCCCGGCCTGCATGCCGATATTTTTAATCCACATTGGTGAAATGTAACTGTAAGGCCTTAAGACCATAACCATTGTATATTTGTGGATAGTCCTGTGCTATATATAAATGATGGTTTATATATTATGGACATACAAATAAGTTTGAGTTCAAGTAACCCTAAAGCTTCAGCTAGAATGCTCTGAGTTAGGATTCGAGTAGTCTTTTGATATTAACCTGTAATGTCGCCGCCTGTTTGTGGAATTTGGTATGGAGCTCCGGTCGGGCCTTCTATTATATTTCATGTGACCGGTGTTGGATCCCTAGTTTGATTTGGGCTTGGTTAGCTAACTTAGGATCATATGACCAACAATGTATAGCCCGGGTCATGGTTGTGCCCTAGAGTCGAGGCCAAGTACTTAGAAGCAACACTGCATGGACCAACTATCATCATCAGACTGCAAGAGACTCAAGACTTAGAGTTTTTCCAGATACAAAGTAAAATGAGTTCCATGCTAGGTCGATGATAGTTGTGCTCAGCTCGACGATCTTAGAGTAAATTCTCTGAGCTGAGCTCGACAAACTTGGTACTCAGGTCGACGAACTTTGGACACTATACTTCAACACTTCAATATCAGAAAACATCTCTTTATTCTAAGTCCAAAGTAAGACTTTGGTCGACGAACTTGATTCTCAGCTCGACGAACTGTGACCACAATAGCTAGAGTTATCCAACAGCAGTTAAGTGGTCCTCAGCTCGATGAAACCAATTCTTAGGTCGACGAATTCTGGATACTTCACTTCAACAGTTTCATCCAGAAGCGTCTGAAATTATTCCAAGTCCAGAATCATCTCCAGTCGACGAAGTTACAATATCAGCTCGACGAACTTGAGACACAAAATAAGTAAGTCTGGATAATGCAGTTTTCTGGTTTAGCTCGACGATCTTGGAACTCAGCTCGACGAACAGAAGTCATCTGGTCGACGAACTCAGCAACTCAGCTCGACAAACTGTGGACTCAGCTCGACGATTTCTGCTATCATTTCGACGAATCCAGACTTAGTCATTTTTCCATCCTTCTGTCCTCATTCTACTGCAATAATTCCTCAATAATTAATGCCCAAATATTCTCTGAAATGTAACCGTTAGACAGAGCATTGATTAAGGTCTTCTCCAGGATTATTGCCTACCATTTTTCCGTGGGATAGTTGGGGAAATAATTCAATGTCGTTTATTCTCAAGGCCTTCAGCATTGATTGCAGAAGATTTCAAAATTTCAAAAGGCCATTTTTGACAGGAAATATAAAAAAGAGATTTTCTCTCTTCTTCCTAAAGACAGGCAAAGAGATAGACAGAATACAGAAGAACAAGAGAGACAGACACGCAGAAAAATACAATCAGTCTGAAAAATAAGGATCTCTCTATCTCTGCTCCTTTTGACAAAGAACTCTGCTTATAGAAAATAAGCCCAAGACCAGAAGAACATCTGCTTCCTGAAGAAGAAGAACAATCAATCAAATATCAAGAGTCTTCCTTCTTCATCTTTGCAGGACACTTCAAAGGAAAACAAGAAATCCATCTGTCAAAGAAGTTCCTGGAGATTTCTCTGGTCAAGGCTGCAGATTGAAGGCCTACTCACCCTGTGCAAAGCTTCCTAGCCTGAACCCTTTTATATCTCAGGGGGAGCTTTGACAACATCACTAAATCCACATAGTCTTCTCATTGTGATTGAGAAAAGAAGACTTTCATCACTCTCTCATCCCCACCTCTGTACATTGTTTTAATTCGCTTCAAAAATATTCTGGTTCACAAATCTCCTTCCAAAAGACTAGAGGTTTGCTTTTTGAGCACCTGATCAAAAGCTCATTTGTGTCAGGCACCTGATCAAAAATTTGAGTGGATTCCTACCATGGTGGTAGAAAAGTGGATGTACCCAAGTTTAGGGGAACCACTATAAATTCTTGTGTTGTCTGGATTGATCTTTTATTTTGTTTATGTACTGTGGCTGTTTGTTAGGATTGTTGTTTTATTTTGTTCCTACACTAGATTAAATTAGAAGAAAATTTTATAAACCCTGAATACTCTATTCACCCCCCTCAAGAGTATTCCTGATCTAACAGCTCACTTTTAATTGGTATCAGAGCAGGTTCCTTTGGTTATACAAGCTAACCCTTGAACCAAAGATCCTTTGTCAGATCTAAATTTTATATTTTATTTCCATTTAGATTTATATACACAGCTATGGTACAGAACAAGGACTATGCAAGCACCAGACCTCCAGTTTATAACCTAAATAGGTTTGCCATCTGGAAGGCAAGAATCAAATTGTACATGAATTCTATTGATGAAGATATCTACAACTCCATCTTGACAGGTCCCCCGCAGCCATCTACCTCTACAGCAACATCTTCAAGCACAATTGCAGTTCCAACACCTGAGTGGACTGAGGCCCAGAAGAAAGCAAAGATTGCTGATGCCAAGGCAATGAACATACTCGCACAGACTATGTCAGATGAGATCTTCCAAAAGGTTGCTGAATGTACTTCAGCCAAAGCCATCTGGGATTCCATAAACCAAATGGTGGCTAGATCAGCAGATGAGAGGAAAGATAGAAGATCAAACCTCATCACAAAATATGAAAACTTCAAAAAGGATGAAGTAGAAACAGTTGAAGTGATGTACAATAGGCTTAGCTCCATCATCAGTAAGCAAAGGACATTAGATAAAGAAATCACCTTGACTGAAGTAAATGACAAGATCCTTATGTGCTTCCCAAACTCATGGGATTCAAGGATTTGGCCCATCAAGGAGGCCAGAAGCCTAAATGAGATATCCACTGAATCTCTATTAGGCAAACTAAAGTCCTATGGACAGCTGATCAAGTCCAGTGAGGCAGCTGAGCAATGAACACCTCCTCCAGCTAGAAAAGAACAAAGCATAACATTCAAAGCTGCTGATGATACAGATACTCCCTCAACAAATGAAGAACTGATGAGTATATTTGCTAAAAGATTCTACAAAATGGCAAGAAACTATTTCAGGAGGAAGTCATCAAGGCAGGATCACAAGCCTAGATATGATAAGACACTAACCAAAGAAGTTGTGTGTTTTGGATGCAGGAAGACTAGGCACTTCATCTATGAGTGTCCAGAGAATCAGTAGAAAGACAAGACAAGAGTGAAAGATACCAGGAAACAGCACAACAGCAGACCTTCTTCCAGCAAATACAAGAAGAAGGAGAAGGGTTTTGTGGCTGAAACCTGAAGTGAGACTGAAGAGGAATCAACATCTTCTAGCTCCAGTGAAGATGAGGAAGAGGCAAGGGCCAAGGAGGTTCACCTCATGGCAATTGATACTTCCAGGAGCCATTCAGAAGAAGAAGACTCAGACAATGAAGCAGTTTCAGATTCTGAAGTTGGTAAGGTATTGTCATCTTTTGATTATAGTTCTGATTCCTTTAAATTTGAATTCAAACAATGTGTTTAGATTTAATAAATTCAGAAAAGGAGAATAAAACTCTTAGGGAGAAACTAGGAATCTTAGAAAATGTAAACTCTGAAAATAATAGATTAAAAGATGAAATGTGTTTAACTAATGAATAAATAATAATGTTAAAGACTGAGCTTTGTGAGTCTAAACAACTTGAGGAAACTGTTAATGGAAGAAGCTTCAAGCTGATGGACATCACAAGCACTGTAAATGCCAGACTCAATGGCAAGCTAGGCTTGGGTGCTTCATCAGGTTTGCCCCCTATTCTCAAGAAAAATATTTTGACAACCCCAATAAAATTTGTCTCTGCTAAGGGGAAAGAAACATTAAATAATAAACAAATAATGAAAAATATTCCCATATCAATAGGTCAGAAAACCAAAAATCAGAAAACCTTAAGTAAAAATAAGGTTCAGCAGAATTCATCGAACATAGATTGACGAAATGCAGCCAGTTCGTCGAACCCAGATCGACGAACTCTGAACGAAAACTATATGTATAATTATTTGTCCAACTGCGATCGACGAACTCTGTATGGTTCGTCGAGCAGAGGTTGACGAACGTGGGGCACAGAAAATGAATACATTCATTCTCTGGGCAGAGATCGACGATCTCAACCCAATTCGTCTAACTCTGGTCGTCAAACTCAAAGAAATTCGTCGAACCCAGAAAGACTTATCCAAAATTTTAACTATAACAGAAACTTAAATAATTTCAGGAAAACTTTTAATCCACTAGCTGATTGGGTCATACCACCTAGGAGATATCACCGTCTAGGATATAAATCCCAACCAGAATATTCTGTTATTTCCAGCTTTTCATTCCAGGAAAGCAAAGGACCCAAGGTAACATGGGTAAAGAACATTTAACTGTTTTCATTGCAGGTGAAGAGCTATCCAGTAAACAATCAAACATGGTACCTGGACAGTGGGTTCTCCAAGCACATGACTGGCAGCAAGGACATCTTACACAACTATAAGCCCAAGCTGGGGTCAAAGGTTATCTTTGGGGATTTCAAATGTGGCCAGTCAGAATATTTTGGAGAAGTGAAGATTGGAGCTGTTACTTTCAAGAAAGTAACATATGTCAGAGGACTCAAGCATAACCTCATCTCCATAAGTCAGTTATGTGATGAAGGTTATCGGGTACATTTCAATTCATCTTCTTGTACTATTGCTAATAAAGAAAACCAAACAGTTTTAATTGGAAATAAACAAGGCAACATTTACTTAGTTAATTTTCAATCTGCCAATTCTGATATCTGCTTACTTAACTTAATTAGTAACCAGAATGATTTATGGCATAAAAGACTAAGTCATGTTAATATGAAAAACATTGCTATGATATCTAAAGACAAACTTGTTAGAGGTCTACCTTCTGGTCCCTACAAGAAGGAAGGTCTATGCAGGGCTTGTCAAATAGGCAAGCAAACTAAATCTAGTTTTAAATCTATAAATAAAAGTGATTCACCTAGGATTTTGTATTTGCAACATATGGATCTCTTTAGACCCATTGTTGTACAAAGCCTAGGAGGGAAATCCTACACCTTAGTTATTGTGGATGACTTCTCCAGGTTCACTTGGGTATCCTTTCTGAGATCTAAGTCAGATACCTTCAAGGTTCTTACAGATTTTCTCAGGACCATACAGATTGAGTTCTCTACTCATGTTGCATTGATCAGAAGTGATCATGGCATAGAGTTTGAGTCTCTTCTTATGCATGAGTTCTGTGAGAAGGAAGGTATCAGGCATTGCTTCTCAGCTCCTAGAACTCCTCAACAAAATGGGGTAGCTGAAAGGAAAAATAGGACACTCATTGAAGCTGCAGGTACATTGCTTGCAGATTCTTACATGCCACTAACCTTTTGGACAGAGGCTGTAAACACTGCAAATTATGTCCTTAATAGAAGCCTGATACATAAACTAAAGAATCGGACTCCCTATGAATTACTTAAAGGGAAGAAACCTAAAATCAACTATTTTAAAGTATTTGGATGTATATGTTATATTCACAACAATAACAAAAGATACATTAAAAAGTTTGAGGTTAAGGATGATGAGGGAATTTTTCTAGGATATTCCCAAGTAAGAAAAGCCTATAGGGTTTTTAATAAATCATCATTAAAAATTGAAGGGTCCATTCATATTTCTTTTGATGAAACTAACATGTCTTGCAAGGAGAAAGAGATTTCTACCAATAGCCCTTTGCAGGTACCTTAGTTGTGTGACAATTTGGATGGACTAAACCTTACGCAAGAGGTTCCAACACATCCTTCTCCACAATTCATTGAAGAAAGTGAAGATGAAGGCACTGAAGGACTTGACCTTCCCCCAACAGCAAACACAATTACACAAGAGGAATTAATCCAAGATACTGTTGCACAACCAACTCCACCCACTGATTTAGTCACACTTAGGGATCACCACAGATCTCAAGTGATTTGATGCATCTCAGTAGGTGTACAGACCAGACATCAACTCAACCAAGATTTGATGCATGCCTGTTTTCTCTCTTAGGTTGAACCTCTATCCATCCATGATGCTGAGCAAGATCCCCACTGGATCATTGCAATACTGGAGGAATTAAACCAATTTGAGAGATGTAGAGTTTGGGATTTGGTTCCAAGACCCCAAGACTATCCAGTCATTGGAACCAAATGGGTATATAGAAACAAACTGGATGCCCAAGGAGTGATTGTGAGGAACAAGGCTAGGCTTGTTGCTCAAGGTTAATGGCAAGAGGAAGAGATTGACTATGACCAAACATTTGCACCATTTCCAAGGTTGGAGGCCATCAAAATTTTTCTAGCCTATGCAGCATACAGAAAATTCAAGGTATATCAGACGGATATGAAGAGTGCATTCCCGAATGGAGTACTTAAAGAAGAGGTTTATGTTGAACAACCTCCAGGTTTTAATTCTCCAACTCATCCTTATCATGTATTCAAATTGTATAAAGCCCTCTATGGTCTAAAGCAAGCTCCAAGAGCTTGGTATGATACCCTAGCTAGCTTTTTGATAGAGCATAAATTCATTAGAGGTATTGTCGATAAAACACTTTTCAATAGACATCATAAGGATCAAATATTGTTATTACAAATATGTGTGGATGACATCATATTTGGGTCTACTGATTCCAAATTATGCAAGAGGTTCTCTAACCTCATGCATTCAAAATTTGAAATGAGTAGCGTGGGTCAGCTCTCCTACTTCCTTGGTCTCCAAGTGAAGCAGTTGCCTGATGGCTTCTTCATATCTCAAGCTAAGTATGCTAAAGAGCTTATAAAGAAGTTTGGGATGGCTGATGCTTCAGCAAAGAAAACACATATGGCTACTAATGCAGTGATTGACTCTGATGCACATGGGAAACCTGTGGATCATAAATTATATAGGGGCATTGTTGGGTCCCTACGATATCTTACAGCAAGTAGGCCTGATATTAAGTTTGCCACATGCCTTTGTGCTAAGTTCCAAGTGAACCCAAAAGAATCTCATCTAATTTTCTTAAAAAGTATTTTGAGATATATAAAGAGTTGTCCTAGTCTAGGCCTATGGTATCCAGCTGAGTCAGAATTTGATTTAACTAAATTTTCATATGCTGACTTTGTTGGATGCATGGTTGATAGGAAAAGCACCTCAGGGACTTGTCAGTTCCTTGGTATGAGGTTGGTATCCTGGTTTTGTAAGAAACATTCATCTGTGTCTACCTCAAATGTTGAGGCTGAGTATATTGCAGCTGGTAGCTGTTGTTCCCAGATGCTATGGATTCAAAATCAATTACTAGACTATGGTCTCAACTTAAATAATTCAACTCTATTTTGTGATAACACAAGTGCTATAGCAATAGCATAAAATACAGTCCATCACAGTAGGATAAAGCATATAGACATTAGACATCATTTCAATAGAGTGTGTGTGGACAAAAACAAAATTAATCTTGTCTATATCTACACTGATTTACAAAGAGCTGATATATTCACCAAACCTCCGGATGAGAGAAATCACATATTCTTTATCAATCAGCTTGGAATGATTAATGGAGAAGATTTAGTTTAGTTTCTATCTGCACTGCACGAATTTTCCAAAGTTCGTCGAACGGAGCTCGACAAAGTAAGGAAAGTTCGGGAGATATTCGTCGAACGAAGGTCGACGAACTCTGTGTGAGTGAAGTTGTTTTCATCGAACGGAGATCGACGAATTCACTTCAGAAAACTTTCGGCGAAAGGAGCTCGACAAAATGTCTTCAACTCTTCCAGCTGAGCTCGACAAATTATTTCACTATCAATTATTTCGTCGATCTCAGGTCGAAGAATTTCTTATTTTTCGTGGAACTGATTGGATAAAACCCGAACAGGCAAGTGTACTTGTCGAATTGTAGTTTCAAGGTAGTATTTAAACACGGGGTTGTCAAATACTGCTACTCACGCTTGAACTATTATCCTACCGAAAGAAAGTGGGTTTTGAGAAAAAAATTTTCGGAGAAAAACTAAAGATATTTTTTAGACGAAAAACGTATAATAAAAAGTTAGCATTCGATTTAAGATTCACCATGAAACGAGATGAGGGAGATAAAAATTATAGTTTTAAGCTTGCAAATCAAACTCGACCGTGACGGATCCGAAAATAAGACAAAATCTCGCTAGTGCACTAAGTCTCCTAACTTATAGATGATTTGATTGAAATCTCTTTACAAATCAAAGGGGCCTAAAGTCGCATTATCGAGGTGACCCACACTATTGGATTTGACTCCAATCCGGAAGATTTACGTCATACTATCTCTAGGGTTGCGTTCAACTCCTTCCTTCTTTGCGTGATCTTTCACATTCACGAGCCTCTCGGCTACTCAAATATGAGATCGAAAGCCTACTACCGTATACCGGAAATACGAAGTCGACAAAATAAAAATCAAAGAAGGATCAAGTAAAATTAAGCAAAAATAAAACTATGAAATAAAAGAAACCCTCATCTCATTTTATGGATCCTCACGATCGAAGGCTAAGAGAAATTAGCTACTCATAATTGAAAGAGAAGACAAAACAAGATAAGAGAGGAACATTTCCATTACATGCAAAAAAGAAGAGTACACAAAATATTAAAAAGACAAGACTATATTATGAAGAAACTTGAAATAATGAAAAATCTAATAGAATAATGAAACTAACAATAACAACTCACAAGCACTCTCCACTCTCCAACTCAACACTCAAATTTAACTTAAAACTTCACTTCCCAAAATTAGCTCCTTGTCTTGAGGGATGGGGTTCCTTTTATAGGAGATGGAGAAGCTTCTAGATGATAGGAAATGAAGGGGACATGAAGGGTGGCCGGCCATAGGCTTTGGAGAATGTTCATGTATGAATTAAATGAAGGGAGAGAGAGGGTATGATGGATACATTGTATGACATTTAATGGAATGAAAATAGGAGATATTTAATAGAAGGTGGATGAGTGTAGAGGAGTGTGGTCGGCCATGAGGTTGGAGAATGCATGAATGCAATAAATGATAAGGGAGAGAGAGGTGGCCGGCCATGTATGGTGGGGGAAGTGCATGAATGAAAATAAATTAATGAAAAGGAGGGAGGGGGGGCCGACCATGCATTAAATGGGGAAGCTATTCAAAGGTGGCTCACGGTTTTGGGCTTGAAGAGGAGCTCGGGCTTCTTGCATCTTTGAAGTGGGCTGCATTATTGAAGTAGATGGGAGGCCAGTCTGCACCAAGGAGAGGCATGGGCTCGGTTTGGATCAATGAAGGAGGGGTCGGGCTGCTCCATGACTTGAGGGTTGCACCAATGAAGAAGGCTCGGGTATGGGCTTAAGGGCTCGGGTTGACTTGTGGGCTGCTCCATGAAGGCATGATTATGAGGGCTGCATGCATGTTGGACTTGAGCTTGGGTAGGGGCTGCACCAACACATCAAGGGCGACATCTGTCAAGAGGAATTGAACCTACAAATAACAAGACAAAACAAACATTAGACACATAATATTATTCATTAACATTGAACATAATAATTATAACAAATAAAACTAAACATCACATAATATAATATATATATTAATAAGACTAAACATAACAATAATAAGACATTAAATAAGACAATTAACAAAACATAAAAATGAACAACAAACATATTAAACATTAAAACTAAACTAAACATAACATAACACAACACAAAATATAAAACATAAAATAATAAGAACAAAACACATAATAAAGTTAGAAATTATAATATCATAACATAAAGAACATTAAACGAGAAATAAAACAAAACAGACATAAAATAAACAAAATTATAACTAAACTTAGGAATTTATTCTTATAAGCTATACCAAAAACGATGACTAAAAGTAGTCATCAAATTCCCCCATGCTAGAGCTTTTGCTTGCCCTCAAGCAAATAAAAATTAAAGAACTAGGGAAAGAAAACAAAGAAGATTTAGGTTGCATAATTAAGAAAAACAAAACATTAAAAATTAAACTATCCTAATTCCTATGTTAACAACTAGTGGGGTGAGAAGTGCACAATAGAAAACTTGAAAGTGGAGACCTAAAAATGTCATTAGAACATGAAGAAAATTTACACATTTCTAAATCTTAAAACAAGGCATCCAAAATTAATTAAAATAAGAGAAACAAGAGCAAAAATTCTAAATAAACGGCGCATTAACGAACTACTAGGTTGCTAGAATAACAATTATCCCTAAGACACCTCAAGATAACCTCCAAAGAAATCCATCAATGATGGCGGCCATAGGCTTGTCCGTTCACACTTTCTCCACTACGCGAATTTACGTTCTAAATATTAATAGGACATCTAATAGGCATAAAAATTTGGCTTCTGTAAATGATTAGGAATTGAAAACAAGGATAAACATGATGGTGGTTAAATCACACTAAATTAAGGGTGAGCTTTAAATACAAAAATAAGACATGATAAGTACTTCAATTCAAGCTAAAACGAACATAAGGCCATGTATTTTTTTCTTTTCTTTTCATAATAATGGCCAAAAATAAACTACTTTTTTTTTCATTTCATTTTGATAATAACTCTTTTTTTAACTTTTAAGGAAAGCTCCAAATATAAGCTATAAATTTTCCTTTTCATTTCAAAGATATAACCATTCACAAAATTAATATTTAAGCTCAAAGTTTAGTGTTAAAATAGGAAAGGGATTTTGGCTTTGGTGAAATAATGAAATGAAAGGTGGAGCTAAAAACAAAGAAACATGGAAAAAAGGCCCAAAAATTGTTTTGCAATGGTAAATTTGTTGGTGGGCAAGAAAAACTCAAACTAGTCAAAGGGTGGCCTAAATCATTTCTAAAGTACGTAAAAAACGGCGCAAATATTTCGTGAGTAGCTAGGGACAAGTTCTAGACACCAAGAAAGTATTACCTCACAAATGAAAAAGAGATAACATTACCTAGCAACCATTCGTAAGCAACTAACCGAATAAAAAGACATAGTTACAAATTGCTAACTTATAACGTAAAAAAAACGGATGCCTATATTTAAGAACAAGAAACTAGTAAAACTAAGTTATGTTAAACTGATAAATTTAGAAAACTGTTTCAAAGAAATCTAAATAGAACTAAGGAACCGCACGGGCCTACACATCACTAGAAGAAACATAATAATAAAGATAAAAAATAATTTTAGATTTTGTTTTTCAAATAGATTTTAGCAATATTTTTTTGGATTTTTGTTTTTGTAGATTTTTTGTCTTTTTTTGATTTTTGATAAGGCTAAAATAAAAGCAATATTAAAGAAGCTTAACAAAACTATACTAATTTTTTAGATTTTGATTTTAAGAAAGCAAAAGATTTCTTTTGGATTTTTGAAAGAAAAAGGAAAAAAGAAACTAACTAAACCCTCCCCCAAGCTTAGATTCTTCATTGTCCTCAATGAAATAAAAAAAAGAAAAACGAGAAAGAGAAGGAGACTGAGAAAGAGAGAAAAATGTAGAAAGTAAATGAAATAAAAAGAACATGACTTCCCCGGGTTTGTGGGATGAACGCGGATGTCGCTCCCCCATGCTTGTTTTTTAGTGCACTTGATCGTCAGCAGGTTTGACTTGATCAATCTTTATATCAGCAACATTGGAGCGGCGGTCACGAACTTGCTTGCTTGGCCTCCGGAAGGAAGAGCAAAATAAAAGAAGAAAAAATAGAGTCTGTGGGAAGGTGCCCAAGAATGTTCTTTATTACAACAAATTAAAGTCAGAATAAAATTAAAAGTTTCATAATAATAATAATAAGTCCAAAAATAAAAATGTTCCACAACAAGATAAATATTTAAGAGTCCAAGACAAGATCCTCCGTTGCAGGAGACACAGAATCATTTGAAAAATAAAGTTTAAGTCTATGCCCAATCACTTTGAAATCACCCTTATCGGGGTGCGAAAGCAACACAGTTCCATAAGAATAAATGTCCTTGACCGTAAATGCTCCAGACCCTCTAGATTTAAGTTTGCCAGGAAAAAGACGTAGGCGAGAATTGAAAAGAAGAACGTGATCGCCAGGTTTAAACATTTTAGGATGGCGCAAGTTCTTATCGTGATAAAGTTTCGTGCGTTCTTTTTAAATTTTATTATTTTCATAAGCATATGCTCGCCACTCATCAAGCTCATTTAGTTGGTTTTTCTATGCTCAACGACCGAGTGCGGATCAAAATTAAAAAACTTTAACGCCCAATACGCACGGTGCTCTACTTCTACCGGGAGATGACATGATTTTCCGTAGACTAGTCAGAAAGGAGTAAAATGAATAGTGGTCTTGTACGCTGTCCGATAGGCCCAAAGAGCATCGTCTAATTTTAAAGACCAATCCTTACGGGAAGTAGAAACAGTTTTTTCCAAAATTCTTTTAAGCTCTCAATTGACTACCTCGACCTGACCGTTAGTTTGGGGGTGATAAGCAGTTGATAGTTTATGCGTAACGCCATATTTATTTAAAGCTTTAGCGAGTTGAGCGTTGCAAAAATGACTTCCCCTATCACTAACGATCGCTCGAGGAAAAACAAAACGAGAAAATAATTTTTTAAGAAAGGCAACTATGATGCGAGCATCATTTCTTGGTAAAGCTTGGGCCTCCGCCCACCTGGAAACATAATCTACTGCGACTAGAATATATTTATTTCCTAAACTTGAGGGAAACGGGCCTACAAAGTCAATGCCCCATAAATCAAAAACTTCGCATTCCAGAAAATAATTTTGTTCCATTTCTTTTTATTAGAAAAGTTTCCAGTCTGTTGGCACCGATCACACCCGCTCACAAAGAGTTGCGCATCTTTAAATATGCTTGGCCAGTAAAAGCCAGCACTAAGCACTTTATGGGCGGTGCGGTTTGCTTGAAAATGCCCGCCAGTCAGACCTTCATGAACATGCTTGAAAATTTATAGACCTTCTTCCCGGGAAACACATCTTCTAACCACCTGATCTGCACAAATGCGAAATAGAAAGGGGTCCTCCCAAAAATAATACTTCAACTCCGAAAAGAATTTCTTCTTTTGGTGAGAAGAGTATTCTTTTGGAAGGGCCCGGGCCACAAGATAATTGGCCAGATCGGCAAACTAGGGGTTAGAAGAAGAAATGTTTAAAATTCGTTCATCCGGAAAAGAGTCATTAATAAAATTTTCATTTAAAATATCAAGTTTGGGATTTTCAAGACGAGAAAGATGATCAGCCGCAAGGTTTTCCGCTCCTTTCTTATCCCGAATCTCCAAGTCGAATTCTTGAAGTAAGAGGATCCAGCGAATAAGATGCGGCTTGGCATCCGGTTTAGAAAGGAGGTACTTCAAAGCGGAATGATCCGTAAAGACAATAACTTTAGCAAGAGTAATGTACGGTCGGAATTTATCAAAAGCAAAAGTAACACCTAAAAGTTCTTTCCCCGTCGTGGTGTAATTTTCTTGAGCAGAAGTTAGAGTTTTACTAGCATAGAAATTCGGATGAAAGTTCTTAGCAATTCGTTGTCCTAGAACAGCACCTACCGCATGACTACTCGCATCACACATTATTTCGAATGGTAAATCCCAAACTGGGGCGATCATGATAGGAGCATTTATAAGTTTGGATTTAATTAATTCAAACGCAGCAAGACAAGATTCATCAAAAACGAAAGGAGTTTCTTTTTCGAGAAGGTGGGTGAGAAGCTTAGTAATTTTTGAAAAGTCTTTAATGAATCGTCTATAAAAACCCGCGTTCCCTAAAATCTTCTAATCGCTTTAATATTTGTAGGCGGCGGTAACTTTTCAATTACTTCAATTTTTGCCTTGTCCACTTCAATTCCCTTCGCGGAAATCTTATGGCCAAGGACTAAGCCTTCATGCACCATAAATTGGCACTTCTCCCAATTTAAAACTAAGTTGGTTTCTTCGCAGTGTTGTAAAACGTTTTCCAAATTTTCTAAACATAAGTCAAAGGAGTCGCCAAAAACAGAAAAATCGTTCATAAATACTTCCATAATATTTTCTACGTATTTATCAAAAATAGCAAGCATACACCACTGAAAGATAGCGGTATGTTGCATAACCCGAAAGGCATTCTACGATAAGCAAAAGTTCCGAAGGGTCAAGCGAATGTTGTCTTCTCTTGGTCCTCGGGTGCGATAGGGATTTGAAAATACCCCGAGAGACCGTCGAGGAAGCAATAAAAACTGTGCCCGGATAAACGTTCTAAAATTTGTTCGATAAAGGGGAGTGTGAAGTGATCTTTTCGAGTGACATCGTTTAGCTTACAGTAATCGATGCACATCCTCCATCCCGTTATCGTCCTAGTTGGAATTAAGTCGTTATTTTCGTTCGTTACTACCGTGATCCCACCCTTCTTAGGAATAACCTGGACCGAACTTACCCACTGACTATCGGAAATCAGATAAATTATCCCCGCATCTAATAACTTAAGCACCTCTTCCTTCACAACCTCTTTCATATTTGGATTAAGACGACGTTGTGGTTGGACTATACCCTTAGGATTATTTTCAAAAAATATTTTATGAGTACAAAACGAAGGGCTTATGCCAGAAATGTCAGAAATTTGCCACGCTATAGCTCGCGATGCTTTTGTAGTACTTCGATCAACTGATTGTTTTCGGATTGAGAAAGATAGGCCAAGATTATAACGCGCAATTTAGAATTTTTTTCAAGAAAGGCATATTTTAGATGATCAGGGAGTGGTTTTAAATCAAGATGCGGCGGTTCATCATAAGTGTTTTTCAAATTCTTTTCTTTTTCAAAAATAAGATTTTCATACTTTTTCTACGAAAGACAGAATCATTATCAAAATTTGCTTGGAATGACATAACCGTGTTTTCAAAATCATATGAAGAAATTTTAGAAAAAGAAGAGGAAAATTCATTTGAAGAGATGTTAGAAAGAGAAAGTGAAGAATCTTCATTTAAAACATCAAGAAAGAAGCATGACTCATCATTTTTTTAAAGAGTTTTTCATTGATTGATTGATAGAAAATGTGACCTCATTATCTCCCACACGCAAAAACAACTTTCCGTTACTAACATCGATGACCGCTCGAGAGGTGGCTAGGAAGGGTCGACCAAGGATAAGAGGGACCTCGATGTCCTCTTCAATATCGAGAATGACAAAATCCACCGGGAAGATGAATTTGTCGACCTTTACTAGCACATCATCAATGATACCTAAAGGATACTTAATTGACCTATCAGCTAACTGGATACTAATTCTTGTAGGGCTAAGAGTGCCCAATCCTAGCTTTTTGAATAAAGAAAAGGGCATCAAATTGATGCTCGCTCCTAGATCCGCTAACGCATGTTTAACAAACAGATCACCAAAAATGCAAGGAATGGAAAAAACTACCCGGATCGTTTATCTTTTTAAGAAGATTAGAGTTTTTAACGACCGCCGAGCATTCTTCATTTAAGGTTACATGCGATAAATTTTCCAATTTCGTCTTGTTCGTTAATAAATCCTTAAGATATTTTGCATACTTAGGCATTTGACTAATCGCTTCAAGAAATGTCAAATTAATATGAATTTGTTTGAACATTTCAAGGAAGCGTTGGTACTGATCGTCTAGTTTTTCTTTCCTAAGTCGAGCCGGATAAGGAGGTGGCAGAAATTCCTTTATAACAACAGGAGCATCATTTTGAACGTTATCATTTTCTTTTCCAAAATCAGAAAAACAGAAATATCTTTTTCTTTATCTAAAGTAGAATTTTTCATTCCCAAAAGTTGATTTATCATTTTCGTGGGGATAATTGTTTCCACAACAGGAGGGACAATCACCTTTGGCTCTAACCTGGTGGTGGGCTCATTAATAACCTTACCGCTCTGAAGGGAAATAGCATTTACGTGCACCCTTGGGTTAGGTTCAGTGTTCGAGGTAAGAGTTCCAGTTGGTCTCTGGGAAAAAGCCTTGGCAAGTTGTCCGACCTGGTTTTCTAAACTTTTCATCGACCCTGTTAAGTTTCTAATAGTATCATCGTTCGAGCTTATATATCTAGATAAAATTTCTTCCAAAGAGAGGGTTTTTTGAAGATTTTGGTTTTGTTGTGGTGGTGGTGGTGGTGTAAAATCGTGTGGTGGGCATGCAACATTAGCAGGGTTACTCCAACAAAAATTAGGATGGTTACGCCATCCTGGATTATAAGAGTTCAAAGAAGAATTAAAACCAGGAGGTGCAGAAAAATTATTGGCAGAATTATTTTGAGCAGGCCTAGGTATGTTCCCCAGATAATCCACCTGCTCGGCAGTAGCAGAAACATTCACATTTTCAAATACCTTAGTAGCGGAGGCAGCAGTCATCTCTGAAATCTTCTTGTTCAGCATCTCCACTTGCAGCGCCAGTTGCGACATCGAATCCACTTCATAGATACCTGCACGTTTAGATGGGCGAGTCCTAGACGAATTCCACTGATAAGTGTTCATCGCCATATCCTCGATAAGCTCAAGAGCGGCTTCCGGAGTTTTGCTGTCCAAAGAACCAGCGGAAGCGGCATCTATCATTTGCTTAGTTTCTTGATTTAGCCCATTGTAAAATGTCTGGACCTGTAACCATACAGGCAGAGCATGATGAGGGCAGCGTCTTAAGAGTTCCTTAAACCTCTCCCAACTGTTATAGAGGGTCTCAGAAGCAATTTGAGAGTACGAAGTTATATCATTTCTTAGCTTAGCAGTTTTGGCGGGGGGGGGGGGGGGGAATAACGAGAGAGAAACTTTTCAGTTAAAATGTTGCAAGTAGTGATTGATCCTCTTGTAAGAGAACTCAACCACTGTTTGGCTTTAGTTCTTAAGGAGAAGGGGAAGAGTCTTAGCCTTATAGCATCGTCTGAGATGCCATTTATTTTGAAGGTGTCACAGATTTCAAGAAAATTGGAAATATGCAAGTTCGGATCTTAATCTTGTAATCCGTCGAAATGTACATATTGTTGCACCATTTGTATGATGCTAGGCTTAAACTCAAAGTTATTGTTCGCAATTGCAGGTCGAACAATACTTGTTTCAGTCCCCTCCAGGTTGGGTCGAGCATAATCGGACATGGTTCTTTGCTGAGCCATTCCTGGGTTGGGATCTCCCATTTTAGAATTAAAATTACAATCACCATCAGAATCCTCATCCGCTGTTTGAGAAGTGGAACCTCTGAATCTCAAGTTTCCCCCAAAGGAGCATTCGATTTCTGGGTCCAAGTCTACAAGTAGCGACAGATTCGTGCGGGTCATGCACTAAGAAAACTAGAAGGAGAATGGAGGAAAGAAAAAGAGAAGAAGGGAAATAAAAAATTGAGGAAGAAAATAGAGAAAGGTAATTTTTTTTTGATTTTTTTTGCAGAAGTAATAGCGAAAGCGTTTTCCTAATATTGACGAAAAAGCATCCCTGACAACGGTTCCAAAAACTTGATGGGCTAAAACCCGAACAGGAAAGTGTACCTGTCGAATTGTAGTATCAAGGTCGTATTTAAACACGGGGTTGTCAAATACTGCTACTCACGCTTGAACTATTATCCTACCGAAAGAAAGTGGGTTTTGAGAAATTGTTTTTCGGAGAAAAACTAAAGATAATTTTTAGACGAAAAACGTATAATAAAATGTTAGCATTCGATCGAAGATTCACCATGAAACGAGATGAGGGAGATAAAAAGTATAGTTTTAAGCTTGCAAATCAAACTCGACCGTGACAGATCCGAAAATAAGACAAAATCTCGCTAGTGCATTAAGTCTCCTAACTTATAGACGCTTTGATCGAAATCTCTTTACAAATCAAAGGGGCCTAAAGTCGCATTATCGAGGTGACCCACACTATTGTATTTGACTCCAATCCGGAAGATTTATGTCATCCTATCTCTAGGGTTGCGTTCGACTCCTTCCTTCTTTGTGTGATTTTTCACATTCATGAGCCTCTCGGCTACTCAAATATGAGATCCAAAGCCTACTACCGTATACCGGAAATACGGAGTCGACAAAATAAAAATCAAAGAAGGATCGAGTAAAATTAAGCAAAAAATAAAACTATGAAATAAAAGAAACCCTCATCTCATTTTATGGATCCTCACAATCGAAGGCTAAGAGAAATTAGCTACTCATAATTGAAAGGGAAGACAAAACAAGATAAGAGAGGAACATTTCCATTACTTGCAAAAAAGAAGTGTACACAAAATATTAAAAAGATAAGACTATATTATGAAGAAAACTTTCAATAATGAAAAATATAATACAATAATGAAACTAACAATAACAACTCACAAGCACTCTCCACTCTCCAACTCAACACACAAATTTAACTTAAAACTTCACTTCCCAAAATTCGCTCCTTGGCTTGAGGGATGGGGTGGCTTTTATAGGAGATGGAGAAGCTTCTAGATGATAGGAAATGAAGGGGACATGAAGGGTGGCCGACCATAGGCTTTGGAGAAGGTTCATGCATGAATTAAATTAAGAGAGAGAGAGGGTATGATGGATGTATTGTATGACATTTAATGCAATGAAAATAGGAGATATTAATAGAAAGTGGGTGAATGTAGAGTAGGGTGGCCGACCATGAGGTTGGAGAATGCATGAATGCAATAAATGATGAGGGAGAGAGAGGTGGTCGGCCATGTATGGTGGGGGAAGTGCATGAATGAAAATAAATTGATGAAAAGGAGGGAGGGGGGCCGGCCATGCATTAAATGGGGAAGCTATGGAAAGGTGGCTCACGATTTTGGGCTTGAAGAGGAGCTCGGGCTGCTTGCATCTTTGAAGTGGGCTGCATTATTGAAGTAGATGGGAGGCCGGGCTGCACCAAGAAGAGGCATGGGCTCGGTTTGGATCAATGAAGGAGGGGCCGGGCTGCTCCATGACTTGAGGGTTGCACCAATGAAGAAGACTCGGGTATGGGCTTAAGGGGTCGGGTTGACTTGTGGGCTGCTCCATGAAGGCATGATTATGAGGGCTGCATGCATGTTGGACTTGAGCTCGGGTAGGGGCTGCACCAACACATCAAGGGCTGCATTTGTCAAGAGGACTTGAACCTACAAATAACAAGACAAAACAAACATTAAACACATAATATTATTCATTAACATTGAACATAATAATTATAACAAATAAGACTAAACATCACATAATATAATATATATATTAATAAGACTAAACATAACAATAATAAGACATTAAATAAGACAATTAACATAACATAAAAATAAACAACAAACATATTAAACATTAAAACTAAACTAAACATAACATAACACAATATAAAATATAAAACATAAAATAATAAGAACAAAACAAATAATAAAGTTAGAAATTATAATATCATAACATAAAAGACATTAAACGAGAAATAAAACAAAATAGACATAAAATAAATAAAATTATAACTAAACTTAGGAATTTAGGCTTATAAGCTATACCAAAAACGATGACTAAAAGTAGTCATCAGGAACGGAGTTTGTCGATTCATATTCCAGAAAATCTTATAATTTGGTTTTCTTCGATCTCCATCCCGCGCTTTCTGTTCCCTTTGCACATGATCACCATTTCTCTCTCTTTTGCAGCTGATTTCATGGCGATTCAAGCAGGAACCCTAGCCGTTATGAAGTTTGACATAGGATTTGATGTCAACTTTGACTCATTTCAACACTCTGATCCAATTTTTCTAAACATTCTGACTCTACTGGAAGAACATAATTTGAAAAACCTGATGACCACAAGAATAAAGCTGGCTGGAACAGAAATTAGAGAATGGGTCTATACTTCATCTACATCAGAGGAAAACACCATGAAAGGAACAATCGTGGGTAATGTCGTTTCTTTGACTCCCGCAATTTTAACTGAAATTTTTGATTTGATAAATGGAGAAGAAGAACTGGATATAGATTCTGAAGAATATGATATGATGTTGAGTCTGATGGGTTATGCTGGAGATAGACTAAATAAGTTGTTGAGGAAACATTTATCTGCAGAATAAAAATTTCTAGCAGATATAGTGGGAAAAGTCTTGCTGGGCAAGCATACTGCCCATGACTACATCACCAGGCATAAATTCCTGGTCATGTGTGCAGTGGTCATTAAGAAGAAAGTGGATTGGGCACAGATCATTTTTGATCTTATTAAGAAAAAGTGTAATAAAAAGGAAGTGTGCTTTGGAAGGATCCTAGGGATCTTTTTGGAAGAAAAGGCTACAGAATCCCTGGTCTCACAGACCATATTCATAAATGCCAGCAAAAGGCTCACCTGTGCCTTGTTTGGCAGGTGGGAGAGGACCATAACTAAGCCATACAAGGCTTCAACCTCTTCCACCCCAGCTTCTGAAAGCACCAAGGTTGTAAGAGCCACTCGCCACCCTCAGAGATCTTATGAAGATGATGAGGATGAGGATGATGATTCTGATGATGAGCCCAAGAGGAAGCCAGTTTCCAAGAAACGAAAAGCTCCTCCTCCTCCTGCTCCAAAGCCAAATCCAAACAATGACACTCCCTATTATATTCTCCAAAAGATAACTCCATACAAAGGGATGCCATCTTGGATATGGTTATCCAAAAATCAGTAGAAGGAGAGGAAGAAAAGCAGAAGGTACTCTCCTCCTCCAGTTCAAAGATTCAGAAATGATCCACCTCCTCCACCTCCTCCAACTGCTGGTGCTTCAGGCACAACCTCTCAAAGATCTGCCCCTGTTCAAACATATCAAAGATACCATGGGAGATCTTCTTCTAAGAGCAGTCAGCATAGGCATTACTCTTCAGGCAAGCAGCAAACATTCTCTGCAGATCAGACAGCTGAAAGTTCTAAAAGACCATCTTCTCCTCTTGTTCCTTTTGAAGATCCAGAAACAGCAACTACTGCTAGAATGACCAGGTTCCAGGAACTAGTAGGCCTTTCTATGTTTAACAAAGCCAAAGCTGAAGGAAAGCATCCTTCTAAATATTCAACAATGTCAAAGTACAGGAAAGAGGAACTTAATAGGTTTGAGAAGGCAAACAAGTTTTTCAATGTTGATGACTACATGAAGTTGCACCCAGAAGCAGTTGTCCCCAGAGCCACATCTTTGAAGATTATAGGGGCTACTGATATGACCATTACAAAAGTACAAGCTTCAGATCCAAACAGAGAGATTGTGTTTACAAAGCCTGGAGAGAAGAGCAAGCAAGAAATGTCAAAGGAAAAGAAACAGAAGAAGTAAATTTTGAACACTTTTATTTTCTACAATTATCTATAACTGCTCTATATTCTGAACAAAGCTTATGTATATATATATCTGTTGCATGTGTTATTGATCTCTGCCAGATATATGCTTTTTTTCTGCTTTGTTTATTTTCAGTTTGAGTATGAGTCTGTAATTAGTGACCTCAAGCCAAATAGGGGGAGATTGTTGGATCCCTAGTTTGATTTTGGCTAGGTTCACTAACTTAGGATCATACGACCCACAATGTATAGCCAGGGTCATGGTTGTGTCTTAGAGTCTAGGCCAAGTCCTTAAAAGCAACACTACATGGATCAGCTATCATCGTCAGACTGTCAGAGACTCAAGACTTAGAGTTTTTCTAGAGACCAAATAAAATGAGTTCGACGTTCATCGAACTCAGGTCAACGATAGTCGTGCTCAGCTCGACGATCTCAGAGAAAATTCTCTGTGCTGAGCTCGACGAACTTGGTACTCAAGTCGACGAACTTTGGACACTATACTTCAACACTTCAAGATCAGAAAACATCTCTTTATTCTGATTCCAGAGTCAGACTTTCGTCGACGAACTTGATTCTCATCTCAACGAACTGTGACCACAATAGCTAGAGTTATCTAGCAGCAGTTAAGTGGTCCTCAGCTCGATGAAACCAATTCTTAGGTCGACAAATTCTGGATACTTCACTTCAACACTTTCATCCAGAAGCATCTGAAATTATTCCAAGTCCAGAATCATCTCTAGTCGACGAAGTTACAATCTCAACTCGACGAACTTGAGACACAGAATAAGCAAGTCTGGATAATGCAGTTTTTTGGTTTAGCTCGACGATCTTGGAACTCAGCTCGACGAACAGATGTCATCTGGTCGATGAACTCAGCAACTCAGCTCGATGAACTGTGGACTCAGCTCGACGATTTTTGCTATCAGTTCGACGAATCCAGACTTAGTCATTTTTCCATCCTTTTGTCCCCATTCTACTTCAATAATTCCTGAGTAATTAATGCTCAAATATTCTCTAGAATATAACCGTTAGATAGAGCATTGATTATGGTCTTCTCCAGGATTATTGCGTGTCATTTTTGCATGGGACAGTTGGGGAAATAATTTAATACCATTTATTCTCAAGGCCGTCAGCATTGATTGCAGAAGATTTCAAAGTTTCAAAAGGCCATTTTTGACAGGAAATATAAAAAAGAGATTTTCTCTCTTCTTCCTGAAGACGGGCAAAGAGATAGACAAAATACAAAAGAACAAGAGAGACAAACACACAAAAAAATACAATCAGTATGAAAAATAAGGATCTCTCTATCTCTGCTCCTTCTGACAAAGAACTCTGCTTACAAAAAACAAGCCCAAGACCAGAAGAACATCTGCTTCCTGAAGAAGAAGAACAATCAATCAAATATCAAGATTCTTCCTTCTTCATCTATGCAGGACACTTCAAAGGACATTAAGAAATCCATCTGTCAAAGAAGTTCCTGCAGATTTCTCTGGTCAAGGCTGCAGATTGAAGGCCTACTCATCCTGTGCAAAGCTTCCTAGCCTGAACCCTTTTACATCTCAGGGGGAGCTTTGACAACATCACTGAATCCACATAGTCTTCTCATTGTGATTGAGAAAAGAAGACTTTCATCACTCTCTCATCCCCACCTCTGTGTAGGGTTTTAATTCCCTTCAAAATTATTCTGGTTCACAAGTCTCCTTCCAAAAAACTTGAGGTTTGGTTTTTGAGCACCTGATCAAAAGCTCATTGGTGTCAGGCACCTGATCAAAAATCTGAGTGGATCCCAACCAGGGTGGTAGAAGAGTGGATGTACCCAAGTTTAGGGGAACCACTATAAATTCTTGTGTTGTTTGGATTGCTCTTTTCTTTTGTTTTTGTGTTGTGGCTGTTTGTTAGGATTGTTTTTTTATTTTGTTCCTGCACTAGATTAAATCAGAAGAAAATTTTATAAACCATGAATACTCTATTCACCCCCCTTCTAGAGCATTCCTGATCTAACAGCTCACTTTCAGAAAGTGCGGTAACAGTTGAGGTGCCTACACCTCCTCCATCTACAGAGACAGTACGCTTAGTTGCTACGGCATTGTTTGCGATGATAAAAGCATAGCCTACTGGGCAGGCATAACCTGCAGTGGTGCCAGTACAGGTTGGTGTAAGGCTAGTAGCAGTTAAGGCTGTTGTAGATCCACGAGCAGCATAATGACAACTAAAGCAGTTTAAGAGCTTCAATCCTCCTACATTTGCAGGGGCAGGATCCCCAACGTAGGCAGAGGACTTGCTTGCACGAGTCAAAAGAATTTTGACGATAATAAGAACTGAGGATGAACAGAAAGTTACCTTGGCCACTTTCCTACTGTAAGGAGAAGCTCAAATTTGGTGGGATGAAATAGAGCGGCAAAACTTACCAAGCAGACAACTAACAGAAGTTTCAATCGAGGAGTTTTTGAGTCTGTTCTTAACAAAACACCTGCAATCGGCATAGCGCATAGCCATGGAAAATGAGTTCCAAAGCCTAACTCAGGAAGAAAGTAGTGTTGATACCTATTTACATGAGTTTACAAGATTGGGATGCTATGCAGGGTCTATTTTTGTTGAAGAAGAGAATAAAACCAATAGGTTCTACGAAGGGCTGTGGGGTGAGGTGACCGTGACAAAGCCCGCGTTTAAAGTACCGCACCAGAGAAAGTATGGTTACCGCAAGAGATAGGGTAAGAAGTCCAAGTCTTCTAGACAGGCTCCCTCTACTGTTGCTTTTGGAGCAACTTCTGGACAAGGCCCACGTACCTGTTATACCTGTGGCAAGCCAGGACACTTTGCCAATGAGTGTCGAAATGGTCCTCCAAAGGGTGATAAGAAGGCGGGAGCGACGTATGATGAAAATGGAAAGGCGGTGGAGTCCACTGCATCCCAGTATGCTCCAGCTCAGTCAAGGGTGTACAACCATGGCCAATAGGAGGCCATAAAGCAATGTGACGTCATCACAAGTACAAGTTAAGATCTTGTTTTACTACCTTTATTACCTTGATCGTAGCTTGTGTATGATGTGTTTGTATTAGGCTTTGTCCATATTCGGGACTGTCCAACGAGAGCATTGTTTTTGATATGGGTGCTTCGCATTCGTTTCTATCAGAGGACTTTTTGTCTTAGATTGGAATGCCAATTGGTCTGCCATTAGAGAACCTATTGATCTTGTTACCCAATGGATGGGTAATGCGGACAAATACGTCTTTCTGCGTTGAGGTGCGAATAGGGAGTCAGTATTTTGGATTGGAAGCATCGATGCTACCGATATCAGAATTTGATGTAATCTTTGGTATGGACTGGCTCTCAGAGCAGCGAGCCTTTATTGGTTGCAACTCAAAGGAGATCACACTGGTACAGAATACCGAGCTAGAGACGAAATTCGTTGGTATGCGAGGATCGAGCAAAATATTGATATCTGCTCTCCAAGTCGTCAAAGCTATTCGGAAGGGCGCAAAGTTATTCTTCATGCTTATAAATGTGGTTGAGCCAAAAACTAGTATGAGTGATGTTCTGCTTGTTTCTGAGTATGTTGAAGTGTTTCCTAAGGATCTTCTGGGGTTACCGCCCCAACGTGAAATTGACTTCTCTATTGAGTTGGTGTCAGGTGCGACACCTATGGCCCACTCCCCATACCGTGTAGTGCCAAAGGAAATGACGGAACTGAAAGTCCAATTGCAAGAGTTGCGTAGCAAGGATATATACACCCAAATATGTCACTTTGGAGCACATCCTCTCCTCTTTGTGAAAAAAGGATGGTAGTCTGTGTTTGTGTATAGACTATCGAGAATTGAATAAGCTAACGGAGAAGAACAAGTATCTAATACTACGGATTGATGACTTGTTTGATCTGCTAGTGGGATCAACTATCTACTAGAAGCTGGACATAAAGTTTGGTTATTACTAGTTGAGGATTCAAGATTGTGACATTCCCAAGACAGTGTTTGGAACACAGTACGATCATTATGAGTTCACAGTAATGCTGTTTGGGCTAACAAATGTGCCATCAGTGTTCACGGACCTAATGTACAGAACATTTTGAGAGTAATTGGACTAATTTGTAATCATCTTTATTGATGACATTTTAGTGTAATCTCAGTCTGAAGAAGAGCACGCGAACCATTTACGGATGGTGTTGCACACCCTGAGAAGAAACAAGCTCTATGACAAGTTCTCAAAGTGTGAGTTCTGTATGTCATCAGTGGCCTTTCCTGGCCATGTGGTAAGTGGAGATGGTATTGTGGTGGATCCGTCAAAGATAGTAGCAATACGAGAGTGGCCGGTGATGTCTACTTTTGCAGAAGTACCGAGTTTCCTTGGAGTGGCGGGCTACTACAGACGTTTCGTATAAAACTTCTCATAGATCACCTTGCCTCTTACCACATAACGAGGAAGGACCAGAAGTTCGTTTGGATGCCAAAGTGCCTGCGAACTTTTGAAGAGATGAAAAGTCCCATGAAAACGGTGCCAATTTTGACATCGTCATGTGGTTCGGACGGCTTTGAAATTTACAGTGATGAATCAGGGAGCATCTTAGGCTGCGTTCTTCTTCAGTTTGGAAACGTGATCGCTTATGGCTCGCGCCAGTTGAAAGTGCATAAGCGGAACTATCACGTCCATGACTTGGAGTTGGCGGCGGTGATATTTTCACGTAAACTGTGGAGTTATTACTCATATGGCGTGAAATTTGGCATCTTCACGGACCATAAAAGCCTTAAGTTTCTTCTGGATCAGAAGGATCTAAATATGCGACAACAAAGGTGGATGGAGTTCCTCGGGGACTACACCTTCAAAATTCATTATACTCCCGGAAAGGTAAATGTGGTGGCAAATGCCTTGAGTAACAGTACAATGGAAAAGGCAGGTTTGTTGCAGATGCACGATGAGCATCTAATCCAGGAGATGGAGGCCTTAGACATCTATTGTGTGGACAAGAATGCTACTGCAAATGCGTGTCTGAACTGGACGGAGGTACAGTATGACCTTGCTAATAGGGTTCGGCGAGCAATGAAGCTCAATGAGTGTCTACAACGCTATGTAGTGGATGGGTCAAATGTCCAATTCTCCTCGGATGACGACCTTTTGTAGAAAAATGGTCGTTTGTGCGTATCGAATGTGCGTAAACTTCATGAGGAATTGATGTATGAAGCATATTTCACAAGGTACTCAACTGACCCAGGGAGCACAAAAATGTACAAGGACATGAAGAAGGCATTCTGGTGGCCAGGTTTGAAGAAAGATATAGCCCATTACGTAGCAAAATGTCAGACATGTGCCTTAGTATAGGAGGAATGTCAAAAGCCTGGAGGTTTCCTGAAGTCGTTACCAATCTTGGTATGGAAGTTCGACGATATTTCTATGGATTTTGTGCATGGACTGCCGAGATATCAGAGCGGAAATGATGTCGTGTGGGTGATTGTTGACCGATTAACCAAAGTGTCGCACTTCATGCCAAACAGGAAGGATGATTCAGTTGAGAAACTGGCTAGGATGTACGTGGATAATATCATATGATTGCATGGTGTTCCCCATAACATCATTTGTGATCGAGATAGGTGTTTTACCTCATGTGATTGGAGGTTAATCCACCAACTGTTGGGTAGTAAGTTACATTTCAGTGTGGCTTTTCATAAGCAAACGGATGGTCAGACCGAAAGGACCAACAGAACAATGGAGAATATGCTCTGTATCTGCGCACTGAATTTCTGGAAGTGGTGGGAAGATCACCTCTATATGATTGAATTTTCCTACACAATAGTGTTAAGCTCGGAATCCGCAACCAGTTCGCATAGCTGTCAAGAATGGGCGGCATGGTTCTTCTAGCTGCCAAGCATGTCAAGTTGGCGGTCATCAGAGACCGGGTGGCCTGCGCCTTCTAGCCTCCATGCATGTTAAGTCGGCTGGTTATCAGTGAAGCCGGGCGGTCTACATTTCAGGCCGCCGTCAGCACCGTCCCTACTCAACGTCAAGGCCCAGGAGCCAAGCCATCAGCTCGCCGGGAGGAATCTGCCAGGTCGTGCGGCTTCCCTCCTTTCTCCTTTTTTGTTCATTTGCTTCCCCTCACCTCTGCTCGGTTCTCTTGTACCCCGGGCAGCCGGTAATTTTAGCCCTGCACGTTTGGGAAGGCCCCCGAGCCTATAAATAGTGGGAGGGTGCACTTCCCAAAGCACGCTAACTTGTATCTAGGAGCTCTCCTGTTAATAGCTACGGTCTCAAGTCTAGTGCCTTGCGGCTTGTAGTCCAGCCGGCTTCACCTTGTTTTTCCTCCATCTAACCGCTTCACTTTTAATAAAAGGAAAGCCCGTCGCAAGAGAGGCATTCAGGCCGTGACGGGCAAAGTCGGGTGTTGTCGTGGTCCACGGCTCTGCTATTCTCTTTCTCTCGTCCACTCAGTAGATACCTACTTGCAGTATGCCTTTTCCCTTCTATTCCTCGGTGCTCGAACCGTTAGCTGGTGTTGCCCGACTCAGCTTCCCTTTTCGTGCATCAGTAATTAACATGCGACCTTCAGATCAAGCAATGTTTTGAAGTCTGTAGATAGTATGTCAGACCATCAGACCGCTCAACCTGACTTTCATCCCGGCAAGGATACCCTTTGGGAAGCCGTCGTGCTATTAGCTCAGGAAACAGACAAAATTTCTCAGGTTATCGGTTTGCAGTTCGCAGCGGTTTACGATGTCTTAGGAGTTATTGTTAAGCGGCTAGATGGACAGTCCACACCAGCGGTGATCTCCTCTGTCAACTCGGTGCCAGCAGTGGATAGTCAGCTAGTTAAACCGCTTGATTGTCCGCAAGGTGGAACGCAAGCCTATCCGCAGGCCTATCCGCAAGTCTGCCGCAAAACTGCCTGACATCCTATTCACCTATGCAGTCCGCAGCCCCCCTGCGGGATATAAAACCCAATCCCCAGCTCGTCGCTCACCCTGCCAATCACATGAGGACAATAAAAAAACTTCTGCTTCTGGGAAAAGTAAAAAACACGTGTCAGCTTTATTCCAAGTCAAACAACATGAGAAGGAGACTCTCTCTCATTTCATCGACCGATTTCAGAAGCAGATTCTTGAAGTTGGGGGAGCCAATCCAGAATTGTATAAAATTGCTCTAATTGGTGGATTAAAGGAAGGACCAATCAAGTTCGAAACCACCCTCGGAAAGGAAAACACATATCAGTAGATGATCAGTCTTGCTAATCAGTACTCTCGTGCTGGGAGAGGCAATTTTGAACATGACATGATGAACAAAGCAAATTCCAAGGAATCCTTTCAGCCTCTAGACCAAAAATTCAGGAACTCTGATCAATACTGCGAGTATCATAAAGAAAAGGGTCATTTGACAGAGGATTGTAAAGCTCTTAAACAACTAGTGGAGAGGATGATGAAGCAGGGAAAGTTTGGTGACACCTTCTAAATAATTTTTAAATCTTACTCAGGAACCTTAAAAGGCAAAGGCATGCTGGACATCCTCCCCGGCTTGGAATAAATGGGCCCAAAAGGCCTCATCTTCGATCTTGAGAATAAATGCAAATGCGTTAGTTTGTTTTTATTGCCAATTCATTTCCTAAAGTTTCTTTATTGAATATTTTTCTATCTCATATCTCAAAACCTCTTACTAACACTTTTTCAAGCGTTCCCTTTTCGTAACAACTTGAGAAATAGGGATAACTGACTTCAAGAGACATCGCCGACTTCAGGGGAAACCTCCCCTATAACCATTGTTATTGGGGTAACACCACAAAGACCACGTGTTGCGGGGAGATTTCGCACCGTGTAGTGGGAGCTTGTTGTTTCTAGCGCAGCAGGATACTAAATTTCGGATCCCGGCTAGTACCTGACCCCACCTCTGCATCATTGAGGGACAGGGTGGGTGTTAAGCTCTACCATGCCATTTAAAGGATATCATTACAACTTTGATGATCGCGTGTGAAAAGCAATGCTATACACACCTTCTCATGGATCATCTTAGTTTGTGACCCTCGAATATTCTTTGGAACCCTCAAGCAGTGCCTGCAGGAGACCCACAGCTGGGTTGATCTCATAGGAAAGCAATGCCACACGCATGTGCCTGAAAGATCAACTTGGGCTGTACTCCAGGCAAGAGGGCAGTAAATACTTCCCCTTTTTATTGAGTGGGTTGCTTTTGTGACCATGCATGGAAAGCAATGCCAAACGCACCTGCCTGCTTGGTCATCTAAGTCTGCAACTCTTGCAGAAGATTCAGACAAAGGTGCCAGCTTTCAGCGGGTTGATCTCACAACTTCTGTGACCCAGTGAGGAAAGCAATGCCACTTGCACCTGCCCGCTTGCTCGCTTAAGTGGTGGGTCGTTTCAGTTCAATTGGACTTTATTATGGTTTTCAGTTAGTCTGCAGAGGTTGATTTATCAGTCTGCCAATCCTACTTGGGTGATGTGATTTACAGTTTTCGTGACCCTGTGTGGAAAGTAATGGGCTTCATGCGCACCTGCCCGCTTGGTCACTTAAGTCTGTAACCCATCTTCCTCATATAGAAAGATTAATTTATAACTCTCAGTTCACAGACCGCGCGGTTACAGTTTCTTGTTTATCTCATTCGGCTTCTATATGCCAATTTACCGGTTTATTATTTATGTGTTCGGGAATCCGGCCCACTTATTTCAGTCAATTAACCCTTGGCCTGTGTACGCCGGATTATGATATTCCGCTCTAATCAACGTGCGACTTGTTTGTCAGCCAGACATGCTTAAGTATCTTTGATTACCGTCTTATGATCATATGAGAAGCCGCAAATAATTTGTCTTTAACCTTAAGTCTCTTGCATCAAATGCGCGATCAACATCACAGTTCGCCCTAGCTGCAAACATATATTTCTTCATTAAGGCTTTTGGAGATTAGAGTTCTTAGCCGCGCGGCTTATTGGTCACTTGTTTATTTTCAAATAAGCCGCAAGAATTTATCTCTTCCCATCAGATAAATCTATTTCTTCATTAAGGCTTTTGGCGGTTAGAGTTCCTAGCCGCGCGGCTTATTGGTCATTGTTTATTTTCTAATAAGCTGCAAGAATTTATCTCTTCCCAGCAAATAACCCTATTTCTTCATTAAGGCTTTTGGCAGTTAAAGTTCGTAGCCGCGTGGCTTATTGTTCAATGTATATCTTCAACTAAGCCGGGGGAATTTCTCTCTCTTTGCTGAGGATAACGTCATTGGAGACGCAGAATCTCCGGATTTCATTATGATCTCAGACCGATTTGCAGAGTAACTATCTATTAAATCAGAAGTTACAATGAGACCGCGCGAACTAATGCAAGTAAGAAAAATGAGAAGTAAAACAGGCCACATCAAAGGTAAAGTTTTCTTTCATTTCTATTTCATGAAGGGTTACAAAAATATAACCGCGCGGTTTACACAATCATACAGCCGGTTTCCAAAAAATTCAAAATACAAGTTAAACGTAAAATTTCCCTAATCTCTCGGCTTGAGTTTTTTAGTAGCAGGAGGACTTGAATCACCACCACCGTCGATGTCGACTGGGGATTCTGAGTAGCCAATGCTACTAGTTGTTGAGCCGTCCGAGCCGCCAGAAGCCGCGGGATCAGTCCGCGCGGACTCCGAAGCCTGGCCTCCGATCTCTGTTGAAGCGCCCTCGCTTAGGCTTTTCTCGATATCTTCCCCCTCTTCGCCTTCATCTTCACCGACCTTGCCTTTACCTTTGACCGCTCGGTAAATAGCGGCCACCTTCTTTTTCAAGGTGGGGTATATGTCGGCACAGGTAAAGTCGGTGAAGCCGGCCGCTAAACCGCCAAGATCTCGGAGGTAGTTAAGCGCTCCATCGATCCCATGGACGACCTGCAGGAAGACGTTATCTTGGAATGTCGGGTTGGCCGAGTCGTACATTGCCTGCAAAAGAAGTAAAAGGTTAGACCGCGCGGTTTAAGAATTGTAACCGCACGAATATAAGGTGATAACTTACTGATTCCTTCTCCATCAGTCGTTTGATCTCTTTTTCTTTCTCCTCTAACTGAATCTCCAGGCCGCTTTGTCTTTCACTAGATGCTTGTAGGCAAGTCCCATGAAGTGGCTCGATACAAAGCTCCTTGCCCCGACCTGCGAGGCTAACCGTGACAGGTCGTCTTCAGGGACTCTGCGCAGCGCCTTCAAATTGTGCTTGTCGTACAGCATGGAGCCAACAACGGTTTCGTGGCGCCTTACTTTTTCCCTCCCCCAGTATGGGATGGCGGTGGAGACATTCACTGAGTTGCCATTTGGACTACACAGCATTGTCGGGTTGCCACGAACATTTTTTAGGCCGCTGCCCATCCCTAACAGCGTGAACTCGTCGGACGAGGCCGACTCCTCCTCTTCCTTATCCCGCTGTAGCTTGGCCCGCTTGGCGCGCTTCTCTCTTTGTGTAAGCGTCAAGCTGCCAGGCGTCAGCGTCTTGTTGAGCGGGACAGCCACAGCAGCTTCAAAGGCAAAGTGAAAAGTCAGTTCATAGACCGCGCCGCTAAATGATCAGTTCGGTCGGTTTGGATCTTACTATCCTCTGCCTCGATTCCTTCCAAGGACGGCAGCAGGGGAATGTAATGGTTCACATTTAGCAGCTCGCCCTTGAAGTAGGTGTTCACCTCCTTCTCCATGTCGTCCAGCTCGCTGCTCCCAAAGACGGCCTCTTCCCGGATTTGCGGGTTAACGGGCAGCAACCCTAGGTTTCCCTCAAAGATGAGGTGTCTCTCCGACCAGTTAGGGATTTTTTTCGCAAGGTTAACGACATGCAATCCCCTGCAGCCGAAGTAGAGGTGCCCCCGGAAGATTCTAGTCCCGGAGTTCGGGATAGACCACATCGAGAAGCACTCGCGGAAGAGCTTCATGGAGAATCAGACTCTCTTCGACCTCAGGTATGAGATGAAACTATAAATGGCGGCTATCGAGTTTGGTGGTAGTTGCCCGGGCACAATACCATAGTGGTCAAAGATCTCCATTGCTTCCATAATGACCGGGAAGTGGAAGCCGCAATCAAAATGATCGATGGGGATGGCGATCTGGTTTGTGTTGGAGGTGTTGATTCTCTCGCCCTGCAGCGGAAGCCGGGCGACTAGCAGGCTGCCCTGCATATGCTTCTCCACAAAGTTATCTAGCTTGTCTTTTGTAAGCCGGCATTCGTTGTGGTCTGCAGAGTGGAATGCAAAAGCCGCATCAGTCCTGGCCACGGTGGCCTTGTCAGACCGCATCGACTTGGATTTAGCCCGTATCTTCTTTTTCTTGTGCAGAAACCTCTGGAATCGTCTCTATTTATAGAAAACTTGAGAAGGTACAGTACTCAACGTCAAATCGCGGCTAGATATTAAGTCGCGCTACCTCAACCTACAAGGAATACAGATTAATACAACGGCTAAACCGCAGTTCAGTTCGTCAGTCCGCGCGACTACGTTCCTCCACTTAGAATAATTTCGTGGCAAAGCATGTGGAAATCATACTATCAGGCCGGTGATCTGTTCGCCAGACCGCGCGGCTAAGTTCATGTACTTGGATATTTCGAAACAAAGCACATATATGGTGATCATAAAATACAAACTGCATAAATCGCAAACAGTTCGCAGAATAATAAGCATACAACAATTGTTCACAAGCGACCAAATTGTCCAGCATCCAGAAGAAAAATATATTACAACACAATGTTCAGTTTGTTCGCGCGGCTTATCTCTCTCAAGTCGCTCTGCCATGCTTATCGCCCTCCTATCCCTCTCACCCTATTCGCGCAACCTAGTCACCGGTCTGTACTATCGTAGCATACACTTGGCTAACCAGATGGTGAAGTAAATGTGGAGACCAGTGAACCCGCACGGCGTTGCGCTCCACTCTGGCAAATGGAACCATTTGAAGAGCCCGAGCTTCTAGCCTGCTAGAAGCTGCGGCTTGCATGACCGCCGCGACCTCTAGTGGATTTGAATCCTCACCAAAAGCGGGGCTGCCTATTTCCGACAACTTTCTAGAAGCTACTAGTGCAGGCCGTTGATCTTCATCGGCCTCTGCTGACGGACCTTGGTATTTTCTCTCAAGGTAGCGTATCTCCTCTCTCTCTCTCTCTCAAGCAGTCCGTCCATCAACACATGAGCTTGCATATCATGTTTCTCTGCCCTCTCCTGCTCCAAGGCAGCCTGCATCTCTACTATCTTCCCCTCAGTGGCCTCCAGCGTGGACTGTAATCTCGTGGTCTCTTACTCTAAGGTGGTCTGCAACTCTTGGATCCTTTTCTTAACGGCCTCTTGGGCAGCCCACTCTTCCTCCTCCTTAATCCACAGGGCTTCGGCGTGTGCCCTCACAGCCGCTTGCAATGTGTCGACCACCTTCTGGAACTCGGCCTTCCTTTCATCGGGGACACTTTGCGGAGGCGGCGGCAGCATGTTCAAGAAGGATGTCAAGTCGTCCGGCTTCATCGCTGCCTCCAGTTCACCTACAGAAGAAAAACCGCAGTCAAATTTGTTCAGATAGTTGCGACCTTTTTGCAAGGAAATCTGTAGGATAAGACCGCCAGTTTAGCATTAATTTCCTTCAGAGGCCGCTGTATGGTATCTAAACACTGGACGCCTGAATCGTTCGGGTTCTATATGCTTTAGCTTTTCTTTCAATAGCCGCTCGGCTTCTTTAGCACGATTTTTCATTTGAGCTGTGGTCAGGAAAAAGCTGGCCGGCGGATTTAAAATTGTGTTCGCCCACTTCTTCCTTGACCGCGACTTGTAGAAGTTTACAATTCACTTAACTTCCCCATGTTTACCTTGTAGAAGAGGAAGTGCGGTCGCCACCGGTTTCCTAGCGATCAGCTTCTTCATCTCCTCCATCTTCTCTCGAAGTTTCAATTTTTCGGTTCCTTCAGATACCGCGAAGGCTAGCCCGCTAAGCTTCTCCCCAGTGACTTTGACTTCGGGGCGGTCGACCTCTTCAGAAGCCGCTGGGGTCATCAATAGCTTATCCTGCTGCTGCAAGGTCTCCATACTTTTGAGGATATCACTAATCGTCTTTCTAGCCGCGGATACATCCTCCGGCTCATTCGGTTTGGAATCCGGTATGGATGTACTCTCGGGTACCTCTTTCTCGTGTGTCCTATGTTGAAGACTATTCGCTCTGATCTTTAGGGAAACATTCCTGTTTCCGGCCTGCATCTTCCGCATTTTCCACTTCATCATTTCTTCGAGGGTCTCGCTCCTTTTCCTCTGCCTTTTCAAGGAGCCGACTACCATTTTTGTCCTCTTGCACTTTTCAGCGAAAGACCGTGCCGCCTCCAGCGCCTTCTCCGACTTGTTGTCGTCCACCAAGACTAGGTCGGTCGTGGTCGGCAATTCGCGCGACTTGCCATATTCAATGCTATTCTTCTCTGTCTCGCATATTTTTAAGAGCAGTTCACCCGATGGAGAGTAAGTTCCCTCACATGATTTGGCAGTCTCGGTTTCCGGATTGTTCGTAGACTTCGATACCGCTTCCGGATTGTTCGCAACCTTCGAATCTGCTTCAGGATTTGTCGCGGCCTGCAAAGATTCACTGACGGTCTGCGTAGGCCTCTTTTCAGAACAAGAAGCCGCTGGAGTAATCGGCTTCTTAGTCTTCTCCGCAGGCTGTCGGTCAGAGTCTTCCGGTTTCCGGTTCCGGCTCTTTTTCTTCGCAGTCGATTTCTTATCACGTCTAACATCGACAATATGACGTCCATCTGGTGAAAGACCACGTCTGCTTGATGAATTCAGAACGCAAGTGGCGAGTAGCGACCCGTGACTTTGCCGAGATCTTGAAGAATGACAAGGGTCAAGGGATTTTATAGACGCAGGTGAATTAAGGCAATCGAGGTTTCCGGCTTAGTTCTACATTTTCGAGGTTTTTCCAAAACTTAAAAATGTGCGGGGATTATGTGAAGCCCGGAATCCGCGACCAGTTCACACAGCTGTCAAGACCGGGCGGCCTGGTTCTTCTAGCCGCCAAGCATGTCAAGTCGGAAGTCATCAGAGACTGGGCTGCCTGCGCCTTCTAGCCGCCACGCATGTCAAGTCGGCTGGTTATCGGCGAAGCTGGGCGGTCTCTATTTCAGGCCCCCGTCAGTACCATCCCTGCTCAACGTCAAGGCCTAGGACCCAGGCCATCAGCTCGCCCGGAGGAATCCTCCAGGCTGTGCAGATTCCCTCCTTTCTCCTTTTTTGTTCATTTGCTTCCCCTCACCTCTGCCCGGTTCTCCTGTACCTCGGGAAACCAGTAATGTTAGCCCTGTACATTTGGGCAGGCCCCCGAGCCTATAAATAGGGGGAGGGTGCACTCCCCAAAGCACGCTGACTTGTATCCAGGAGCTCGCCTGTTAAGAGCTGCGGTCTCAAGTCTAGTGCCTTACGGCTTGCAGTATGGCCGGCTTCACCTTTTTCTCCTCCTTATAACCGCTTCACTTTTCATAAAAGGAAAGCCCGTTGCAAGCGAGTAATTCAGGCCGCGACGGGTGAAGTCGGGTGTTGCCGTGGTATAAGGCACTGCTGTTCTCTTTCTCTCATCCGCACAGTAGATAGCTGCTTGTAATTTGCCTCCTCCCTTCTATTCCCCGGTGCTCGAACCTTTAGCAGGTGGTGCCCGACTCAACTTCTATTTCCGTGCATCAATAAATAGTTATCAAGCTAGCGCCCTTTGAAGTTTTATATGGTAGGAAGTGTCGTACACCGTTAGTATGGGCGGAAATAGGTGAATTAAAGCTCTACAAGTATAAGGATGTCGATGATGCATATTCGACTATACGTACTATACGAGAGCGGTATTGATAGCCCAAGATAGATAGGCGAAGTACAACAATGCAAAGCACCAAAAAGTAGAGTTTGCGGTTGGCGAGTGGGTGTACTTGAAGATCAAGCCCTTCAAATGTGTATCCAGGATTCGGCACTCGAAAAAGTTAAGTCTGAGGTACCTAGGTCTGTTTGAAGTGGTGGAGCGAGATGGGGAAGCTGTCTATCGATTAGCACTATCTACAGAACTAAGTAGCTTGCATGATGTCTTTCACATATCAGTGCTGTGAAAAGCTATGAAATAGCCAGCTCAAGTGGTTGCGAAAGATCAATTACCGGTTGATAGTCAGCTGGTGATGAAAGTTCGGCCCATTCGGATTGAGGATACGGAGTTAAAGCAACTCGAAACAAAACAATCAGGATGGTCAAGGTTCGTTGGCATAATTGTGGTCGTGAACAGCTGACATGGGAGCAAGAGCAAACCATACGCGACGAATATCCTGAATTATTTGTAACTTGTTTTGTGAAAGCAAATATGTTTTAACATATCAGTTGCTAGTTTTCCTTACAGATGCGTACAATTTCGGGAAGAAATTTTTGTAAGGAGAGGAGAGTTGTAACACCCCAAAAAAGGTGAAGTGGTCATTGGAGGTTATCGCGCGGCGATAGGCTTATTGTCGGTGATAACTGAGTAAATTAAAAGACCCTGGGCTCTGGTTGTAACCGATAGACGATATTCATTAGCGTGCTGAGGTAGCCTCTTAAGGAGTGTCGAGAAGGATTTCTTTAGAAACCGATCTATCGCCAGGTAATAATTGTTAGCACGCTGAGCTAGCCTCTCAACGGGTATCGAGAAGGATTTCTCGAGAAACTAACCTACCACGGAGCGAGAGAGTTATCGCGGGGCGATATATCTTGCAGCGACGACTGGTTAAAGCGGTTACCGCAATTGAAACCGCGCAGCGGTAGGAGTTACCGCGCGACGATAGGTTTTATATAAAGGCTGGACTTGAGATTTCATTCTCATATTCTCTCAAACATTCTCTTGCTTAGTTTTGGAGAGGGAAGAAGAGAAAAGGTAAAGGAGATCAAGAGGGGATTGATCCAAGATATGTTTGTGATCAGAATCACGAGTCGACGCTAGATCCGTGGAAGGAAATTTATGACAATCAATTCCATCTGAATAAAAGATCATGGTCATGGCTCCGAGGAAGACTACATGGGCAATGATCTTCCTTCTTGGACCAGTGAAGTCCTTTTTTGGCATACACATGGAATCCCCCACCAAAAGGTGGAGAATCGAGGGATTTCCTTGGGTTAATTCATGAAATCCCCAATTAGTCTTGCATATAGATCCGGAAATATGTAGTACGGAATATGCGTGTTGTGTGAAGCTCATCTGAACAGGTTGGTCTGGATTGGTGATGTTTATTTTGCATTTCGGAGAAAACTCTGAGAATAAATGAGTAATTTACGGGGTCTGCGAGGTTGTACCTGTGAACTAGAAGTAGCAGGAAGTACTGGGCTGCACTCCAAGAAAATACCTTAGAAATGCTATAGTTTGAATGAATGTTGGATATCGCCGAGCGATAGTGAGTATCGTCATCGGCGATAGCTCTTGGTGAGGTATTTGTGTTATGAAAGTCCTGTGTTTCTAGCACAACAGGTTACTGCAGAGTTTTGACTGGGTATGGTACAAAAAGTGATTTCTCTTATTAATGTCGGGGGACAGTGAGTATAGTTGGCGATAGCGGCCAGATACCCTTTTTATGTGAAAGACTTTCTCTGGGAGACTGTGAGGCTATTGTGTGAGCTACAAGCTCCTAAAGGGCAGTGAGCCGAACGGACAAAGGGAAGCCGACCTGCGTCAGACTAGCTATAGATTTGACGATTTGAGCAATGGGCAAAGGCTGAACTATATTAGTGTTATGGATGTCTAACCTAAATGCCTAAGTTATTGGTGTTTGTTATGATCGCATAATGAGAGTCTGAAGCTGTACGCTGTAAAAACTAAAGTCTTGGGCCGGTGAATGCCAAAATTTAGCCATTATGTCTGGGACCTCTAATTGGTGGTGGTGTACAACCCTATTTTTGCTAGGTGCGACCAAGATGCCCAAGGACCCAGATTGGGCTAGCTTTGGGCTAAAATCGGATCAGATACATAAGTAGGCGGGAAGGCTCCCACCTAGGGCAGGCGAAAGGGCTTCACCTCGGGCCAGTGGGAGCCCACCAGCCCTTAGTGTTGAGTGATGTTTCTCCACTCAAAGCTCCCTTTAGTCTTTAGGGTACCACACGAGGCAGGCGAAAGGGCATGCTCCTCAGGTCGGCGGGAGACCATCTGTAATTCCCCGAAACTCAAAGGAGCGACGGGTGATGTTTTGGGCCAGTTTTGGGTTCTGGCAGGAGGCACACGGCCTGGGACACGGGCGTGTCCCAGGGCGTGTCAGGCTTGTGTCGTCGAGTTGGTCGAGAGTTCGACAATTTTGGAGTCGACGATCGTCGAGCAGAGAACACGGCCTGCGACACGGGCGTGTCGCAGGGCGTGTCAAGGCCGTGTCGACGATCGACCTAGGGTGTCGACGAATTTTGCTCGACATTGTGTCGAGATAGGGCACACGTCCTACGACACGGGCGTGTCGATCCGTATCGACACTCAGCCCGTGGAGTCGACATTGCACTCGACGAAGTGTCGAGACATGGAACACGGCCTGCGACACGGGCGTGTCGACCCGTGTCGACACTCGTCCCGGGGAGTCGACGAACTTTGCTCGATGATGTGTCGAGACAAGGCACACGGCCTAGGATACGGGCGTGTCCAAGGCCGTGTCATCAGATCGACGATCATCGCTCGACGAAGTGTCGAGTGTCGAGACCGTGTACATGGCCTGGAGCCCAGGCGTGTCGAGGTGACACGGGCAAAGACACGGGCGTGTCCTAGAAACCGTGCAGTGCTCGGGTTGTTTTCGGGGAAAACGATGGGGTTACACGGCCGGCCACACGGCCGTGTCAGGTGGAACACGGGCGTGCCAGCTCAAACACGGGCGTGTTCGATACCCGTGTGTTGTTCCAGGCGAGCCGATTTGGACGGCGAATGAGGCACACGGCCCTGGACACGGGCGTGTGCCAGGTCGTGTGCGGTACAGATTGGGCATTTCAGTCCCGAAGCAAAGCCGTTCATTTATTTAATTGATGATCCAACGGGTGGGGGTTGTTCCTGAAGGGATATACCCGGGATTGGACTTAGAAACCCTCACTTTTCTTGAGTGGATATCTTTCTAAAAGCTTAGAGAGAGAGGAGAGCCAAGGAAGGAAGAAGGAGCTAGATCCGGCCATTGGAGGAGTTTCAAAGCTCCAAATCGTGAGCCGACTCCGGATCCATGGAGGCAAAGCTAGTGCGGTGCTTTTCATCCGCTTATTTTTCCATGGCACCAAAGACGAACGCTAGGGTAACGATTCTCTTCTTGAGCATGAGTAGCTCTCCTTCTTTGCATAGGAAGCCCGCTCTCGCGAGTTTGCGGAGAGTTGGAGGCGTTCCTTCGGGTAGATATGTGAAGTCTCCGTTGTTTAGAGTCCGTAAGCGAGAACGAACATAGGCATGATGTGTGAAGCCTACCCGGACATGTTGGTCTGGATCGGTGATGTTGCATTGCATAAATGCCGGAGAAGACTCCGTGCTATTGATTATTTTTCGGGTTTTCTACGCGGTATATTGTAGCAGGGAGCCTTGGGGATTAACCCAAAGGTGCACCCGGAAAACTGGGCGGATGCGAGATCTTGCCAACTTGGTGGCCTGAGAGCCAACTTGAACATAACCGGGTTATGTGAATTGTGATGGAAATGGGACTCAGGGGAAGTTTGACCCGCGCATATGGCTTAAATTGTCGTTGCGATGTGAGCACGAGTTAGATGGAACCGTACTCGTTCTATGTCGTTCGGTTAAAGAGACCTAAGGGTACGTGGCACTTACCATTGGCATAGATTAGGGTCTTCGGCGGTCAATGGCTTAAATTGTCGTGACCCAGGCCAAGAAGATAAAATGCTCATAGGTTTGGCCGTCAAAGTGGCGGTGGTGAGTCCGGAATGTCTATGGCTTTAATTGACGTGACATCGACCGGTTCACCGAGAATGTGCCCTGAGAGCACGGGGCATGTGGCCGTGTGAGCCAACGTCTGTGATGAAATGATTATTGTGTTATATTGCTCATTTATGCTAATGAAATGCAGGGAAGGAGCATCGCCGCCCCGAGTTGGGGGAGGGATCGTTATAATTTGGTCAGCATTGCTGACCGTTGCCTTGTTTTGCCACCGTGTGGTGGTTTGTTACTTGCAGGTGCTGCTGGACCAAACAGTTAATAGCGGGCTAAAGCCCAAGTGCGAAGCCGGCCCACGAAGGCCTAATTGGAAGTGTTTACTGTTTTATTCATGTATGACTGGCCTGCGTGTCGTGGTTTGTAAACCATGTAATATCAAGGGAAACATTTTGTAAGGCCTTAAGACTTGTGTTGGTATATGTATAACATTCCTATTTTGTATTAGTGGACATTCATGCTTTAGTGCTGGGTTCTTATTTGCAACTTTTTTAAAACTGCTTCTGCTAGAATGCTCAGTGTAGGACGTTATGATTGGTTGGATGATTTCCATGAGTAACCACCCGGTCTGTCTATGGCATATGACGTCGGGCCCCGGCCGGACCTACTGATATATGCTATGCGACGGATAGTGGGTGTTACAATTTGGTATCAGACTACTGGTTTTGGTCGGGCTTAAAATGAATTCGTGGGCGAATTCTTTTTAAGGGGTGGTGAGCACATTGTGTGCGTCATCGTTATAACGGTAAAAGAACCCATGAATGTCCACTTAGGAATGAAAATGCACGTGTTTGAGGAACCTGCGTGTTCCTATAATTGCTGTTTGCAATTTTATTTGGTCACTTAACGGTGTTTTGTACCACTATAGGTGACCAGAAGTGGTGCTGGGCCGTCGGAACTCCGAGTTTCTGAGGCTAGCAGTGCACCGGATGTTGCTCCTGCAACACCTCTATCGGCTGAGAACATACGCTTGGTGGTCGAAGCTGTGTTGGCTGTGATAAATGCACAGCCTGCAAGGCAAACGCAGCAGCCCGCTCCTGCGATGGAGCAGGAACCTCTTCAAGAGGCTGAGCCGAGGAGAGTGGAGTAAGTGGTTGTGGAACCGGTGATGCCAAGGAGGGCAACCGATAGGTAGCTTAAGCATGTAATGAGCTTTAACCCTCCGGTATTCTCGGGGTTGGGAACCCCATCTCAAGCTGAACAGTGGCTCTCCAGGGTGAAGAGAGTCATGACAGTAACGGAGACGGAGGAGTGGCAAATGACCACCATCGCTACGTTCCTTTTGGACGGTGAAGCGAGAATGTGGTGGGAAGGATTGGAGCTGCACTTGTTGAGAGGTGGGAAACTTGTTGATGTCTCGATGGAGGAGTTCTCGAGATTGTTCTTGGCTAGATACCTCCCTTCGACGCAGAGGATAGCGTTGGAGAATGAGTTTCTGAAGTTGGTTCAGGGTGAGAGGAGCGTGGATGAATATCTCCACGAGTTTACTCGTCTGAGTCGTTATGCTAGCTCCACTATTGTGGATGAGGAGCGTAAGACTAATCACTTCTATGAAGGGTTGAGAGATGAGTTGAGGTTACTACTCTCGTGGCCGATGACGCAGGATTTCTTAACCTTGGTCAATACTGCCCGGTCCTTGGAGAAGGACATGAAGATTGTACAAGCAAAGAAAAGCTTGGGTGATAGGAAATCTGAATTCAAAGTGCCGACGACTTCAAACTCCGGCTTTCAGAGGTCTTTCAAGAAGCATAGGACTTCGGGTCCAGCTCCTTCTGGTGCTTCTGGGGCGACTACGAGTCGGACCCCGGGCGCGTGTTTTACTTGTGGCAAGACGGGGCATTTTGCCCATGACTGTTGGAGCGGACGTCCTAAGTCCGAGAGAAGGCCGGGAGCGACTTATGAAGAGAATGGAAAGGCGGTGGAGTCGACCGCGTCCCACTATGCTCCAGCCCAACCAAGGGTGTATAATCTTGGCCAACAGGAGGACATCAAACAAGCTGATGTGGTGACAGGTACAGTTTAATTTATAGCAAGTAAATTTCCTTAAATACTTGTTATGCACATGTTACCTTACCCCTACTTGTTTAGGATTTGTTTTGATTTGTGAAAATCCGGCACGAGCACTCTTCGATACGGGAGCTTCACACTCCTTCTTGTCCGAAGGATTTATATCACGCATCGGAGTCCCTTCGTCGATGGTGAAGTATAAGTTGGATGTGTTGTTGCCCAATGGGTGTTCAATGCAAGCGGATAGGATCTGCGATGTTAAGATTCGTATTGGGAATCAGGAGTTCGACCTGGAGGCGTCTTTACTTCCATTGGTGGAGTTCGACGTTATATTTGGCATGGACTGGCTCTCAGAGTAGCAGGCCTATATTGACTGCGGTCGCAAGGAAGTCAAGCTGGGAGCAAGTCATGAGACGACTTTTACGGGCTTAAAGGGGTCGAGCAAGACGTTGATGTCTGCTCTTCAGTTGGTGAAGGCGGTTCGTGCCGGTGCAGAACTGTTCTTTACGCTAGTGGAGGTTGCAAAACTGAAGCCCGCGTTGGATAGTATTTCAGTGGTATCGGAATACCCTGATGTGTTCCCCGGAGATCTTCCTGGAGCCCCGCCTCAGCGGGAGATAGATTTCACGATTGAGCTAGTGCCAGGTGCAAAGCCTGTGTCATGATCTCCTTATCGGCTATTGCCTAAAGAAATGGCGGAGCTGAAAGTTCAACTGCAAGAGTTGTTGGAGCAAGGGTATGTGCGCCCGAGTTCTTCGCCTTGGAGCGCACCGGTCCTCTTTGTTAAGAAGAAGGACGGAAGCTTGAGGCTGTGTATTGATTACCGAGAGCTCAACAAGTTAACGGAGAAGAACAAGTACTCGATCCCCCGGATCGATGATCTTTTTGATCAGTTGGTCGGGTCGACGGTGTACTCGAAGTCGGATCTCAAGTCGGGGTACTATTAGCTGCGAATAATGGAGAGTGATATCCCGAAGACAGTGTTTAGTACGAGATACGGGCATTATGAGTTTACGGTCATGCCGTTTGGGCTAACTAATGCGTCGTCAGTGTTCATGGATTTGATGAACAGGACTTTCAGGGAGTACTTGGACCATTTCGTGATCGACTTCATCGACGATATTTTGGTGCACTCGCAAAGTGAGGAAGATCACTTCAAGCCTCTTCATTTGGTTTTGGAGACGCTAAGGAGAAATCAGTTGTATGCCAAGTTCTCAAAGTGCGAGTTTTGGCTATAATCAGTGGCGTTCCTCGGTCATATAGTGAGTGAAGAGGGTATTGCTGTGGATCCGGCGAATATTGTTGTGATACAGGAGTAGCCTGAGCTTGCTACGGTAGCGGAAGTCCGGAGCTTTTTGGGGCTTGCTGGCTATTATAGGCGATTCGTAGAGAACTTCTCGCGGATAGCGTTACCTCTCACTACTTTGCCGAGGAAGGAGCATAAGTTCGTTTGGACGCCGGAGTGCGCGCGAGCTTTTGAGGAGTTGAAGTGTCGGTTCACCACGGCGCCTGTGCTGAGTTCGCCATGTGGGACCGAAGGCTATGAGATTTATAGTGATGCTTCGGGCAGCGGTTTGGGTTGTGTGCTACTGCAACACGGAAGTGTAATAGCTTATGGCTCGAGACAGCTAAAAGTGCATGAAAGGAACTATCCGGTCCATGACTTGGAGTTAGCGGCCGTGATTTTTGCCTTGAAGCTGTGGAGACACTATTTGTACGGTGTGAAGATTGATATCTACACCGATCACAAGAGCCTGAAGTATCTTATTGATTAGAAAGATCTGAATATGCGGCAGCGTAGATGGATGGAGTTCCTGGGGGACTATACATTCAAGATCCACTACGTGCCTGGTAAAGGGAATGCGGTTGCGGACGCGTTGAGTCGCCGAGCCCCAGCTCAAGCCAATTGGCTATCGGTGCATGATGAGCGGTTAGCGCGGGAGTTGGAGGCGTTGGAGATTGTCTGTGTGGATAGACAATCAAGTGCTGAAGAAGTTCTGAATTGGACTGAAGTCCAATATGACCTGGCTGATCGTATTCGGCAGGCTTTGGATATGGATGTTCTTATGAAGCAGTTCATGGTAGAGGCTCTGGATGGGTCAAATTCCAAATTCGTCATGGAGGACGGATTACTTTGGAAGGGCGGTCGTCTGTGCATCCCAAGTGTGGGTAATTTGTGGGTGGAGTTGTTGTACGAGGCACACCATACCAAGTTCTCGATTCACCCGGGGAGCACGAAGATGTACCGTGATGTGAAGAAACTATTTTGGTGGCCGGGTTTGAAAAAGGATGTGGCGCTATACGTAGCAAAGTGTCAAACTTGCGCCTTGGTGAAGGCGGAGTGCCAAAAGCCAGGAGGATTTCTTAAGTCCTTGCCTATTCCGGAGTGGAAATTCGACGACATCTCTATGGACTTTGTGCACGATTTGCCAAGGTCGCAAAAGGGGAACGACGCCATTTGGGTGGTCGTGGATTGGTTAACGAAGGTGTTGCACTTCATTCCGCATAGGAAGGATGACCCGGTGGAGAAGTTGGCAAAGCTTTTTGTGGATAACATAGTACGGCTTCATGGTGTGCCCCGCAGCATCGTGAGTGACCGAAATGGGCGGTTCACATCCAATGATTGGAGGCTTGTGCAGCAAATGTTGGGAACAAAGCTGAAATTCAGCACATCCTTTCATCCCCAAACGGATGGGCAGACCGAGAGGGTCAATAGAACTATGGAAGACATGCTTCGCATGTGTGTCTTGGATTTTGGAAAGCAATGGGAAGACCACCTTTATTTGGTGGAGTTCGCATACAACAACAGCTACCAAGCGAGTATTCAAATGGCGCCCTTCGAGGCCCTATATGGTAGAAAATGTCGCACGCCGTTGTCTTGGTTAGAAACGGGTGAGTCAAAGTTGTATAAGCGATCGGAAGTGGAGGATGCTACTTCTTTGGTGAGAACCATTCGGGAGAGGTTGCTTATCGCTCAGGTCCGGCAAGCGAAGTACTATAATGCCAAGCACAGGAACGTGGAGTTCGCTGTGGGCGACTATGTATACTTAAAGATCAAGCCGTTCAAGGGTGTCTCGCGGGTGCGGTGATTGAAAAATCTAAGCCCGAGGTACCTTGGGCCGTTTGAGGTTCTGGAGCGAGTCGGTGAAGCGGCCTATCGGTTGAAGCTTTCAGTGGAGCTTGGTGGATTACATGATGTATTCCAGATTTCGGTACTTCGGAAGGCGGCGCAGGAGCCTACGCAAGTGATCGCTGTTGATCAAGTGCCGGTGGATAGTGGGCTGGCGACAAAGGTCAAGCCCGTGCGGATTGAGGACTCAGAGGTCAAGCGGCTACGCAATAAAGATATCAGGATGGTCAAGGTCTGGTGGGACAATTGCGGTCGTGAGGAGCTCTCCTGGGAGCGAGAGCAGACTATGCTTGACGAGTATCCGGAGTTGTTCCACTCAGGTACAAATTTTTGTTTGGTACATGTCTTTCCTTTATATAATTTCGTGGACGAAATTCTTTTAAGAGGGGGAGAGTTGTAATGCCCCGAAACTCAAAGGAGCGACGGGTGACATTTTGGGCCAGTTTTGGGTTCTGGCAGGAGGCACACGGCCTGGGACACGGGCGTGTCCCAGGGCGTGTCAGGCTTGTGTCGTCGAGTTGGTCGAGAGGTCGACGATCGTCGAGCAGAGAACACGGACTGCGACACGGGCGTGTCGCAGGGCGTGTCAAGGCCGTGTCAACGATCGGCCCAGGGTGTCGACGAATTTCGCTCGACGTTGTGTCGAGACAGGGCAGACGGCCTGCGACACGGGCGTGTCGTAGGGCGTGTCGACCCGTGTCAACACTCAGCCCGTGGAGTCGACCTTGCGCTCGACGAAGTGTCGAGACATGGCACACGGCCTGCGACACGGGCATGTCGCAGGGCGTGTGGACCCGTGTCGACACTCGTCCCGGGGAGTCGACAAACTTTTCTCGATGATGTGTCGAGACAAGGCACACGGCCTAGGACACGGGCGTGTCCAAGGTCGTGTCATCAGGTCGACGATCTTCGCTCGACGAAGTGTCGACTGTCGAGACCATGTACACGGCCTAGAGCCCAGGCATGTCGAGGTGACACGGGCAAAGATACGGGCGTGTCCTAGAACCCGTGCAGTGATCGGGTTGTTTTCGGGGAAAAACGATGGGGGTACACGGCCGACCACACGGCCGTGTCAGGTGGAACACGGGCATGTCAGCTCGAACACGGGCGTGTTCGATACCCGCGTGTTGTTCCAGGCGAGCCGATTTTGATGGTGAATGAGGCACACGTCCCTGGACACGGGCATGTGCCAGGCCGTGTGCGGTCCAGATTAGGCATTTCAGTCCCGAATCAAAGCCGTTCATTTCTTTAATTGATGATCCAACGGCTGGGGGTTGTTCCTGAAGGGATATACCCGGGATTGGACTTAGAAACCCTCACTTTTCATGAGTGGATATCTTTCTAAAAGCTTAGAGAGAGAGAGGAGAGCCAACAAAAGGAAGAAGGAGCTAGATCCGGCCATTGGAGGAGTTTCGAAGCTCCAAATCGCGAGCCGACTCCGGATCCACGGAGGCAAAGCTAGTGCGGTGCTTTTCATCCGCTTATTTTTCCATGGCACCAAAGAGGAACGCTAGGGTAACGATTCTCTTCTTGAGCATGAGTAGCTCTCCTTCTTTGCATAGGAAGCCCGCTCTCGCGAGTTTGCGGAGAGTTGGAGGAGTTCCTTCGGGTCGATATGTGAAGTCCCCATTATTTAGAGTCCGTAAGCGAGAACGTACATAGGCATGATGTGTGAAGCCTACCCGGACATGTTCGTATGGATCGGTGATGTTGCATTGCATAAATGCCGGAGAAGACTCCGTGCAATTGATTGTTTTTCAGGTTTTCTACACGGTAGATTGCAGCAGGGAGCCTTGGGGATTAACCCAAAGGTGCACCCGGAAAACTGGGCGGATGCGAGATCTTGCCACCTTGGTGGCCTGAGAGCCAACTTGAACATAACCGGGTTATGTGAATTGTTATGGAAATGAGACTCGGGGGAAGTTTGACCCGCGCATATGACTTAAATTGTCGTTGCGATGTGAGCACGTGTTAGATGGAACCGTACCCGTTCTATGTCGTTCGGTTAAAGAGACCTAAGGGTACGTGGCACTTGCCGTTGGCATAGATTAGGGTCTTCGGCGGTCAATGGCTTAAATTGTCGTGACCCAGGCCAAGAAGACAAAATGCTCATAGGTTTGGCCGTCAAAGTGGCGGTGGTGAGTACGGAATGTCTATAGCTTTATTTGACGTGACATCGACCGGTTCACCGAGAATTTGCCCTGAGAGAACGGGGCGTGTGGCCGTGCTAGCCAACGTCTGTGATGAAATGATTATTATGTTATATTGCTCGCTTATGCTAATGAAATGCAGGGAAGGAGCATCGCCGCCCCGAGTTGGGGGCGGGATCATTATAATTTGGTCAGCATTGCTGACCGTTGCCTTGTTTTTCCACCGTGCGGTGGTTTGTTACTTGCAGGCACTGCTGGACCAACCGGTCAATAGCGGGCTAAAGCCCAAGTGTGAAGCCGGCCCTCGAAGGCCTAATTGGAAGTGTTTACTGTTTTATTCATGTATGACCGGCCTGCGTGCCGTGGTTTGTAAACCATGTAATATTAAGTGAAACATTTTGTAAGGCCTTAAGGCTTGTGTTGGTATATGTATAACATTCTTATTTTGTATTAGTGGACATTCATGCTTTAGTGCTGGGTTCTTATTTGCAACTTTTTTTTAAACTGCTTCCGCTAGAATGCTCTGTGTAGGACGTTATGATTGGTTAGATGGTTTCCATGAGTAACCACCCGGTCTGCCTATGGCATACGGTGTCGGGCCCCGGCCGGACCTACTGTTATATGCTATGCGACAGATAGGGGGTGTTACACCATCAGCCCTTGGCGTTCAGTGATGCTTCTCCACTCAACGCCCCATTTAATCTTCTTTGGCTCCCGCCCGATGTTGGCTGGAAGGTTCACGCTCAAAGCATGTGTGGTTTCCGTAGAGATCAATGGAAAGGTTCCCGCCAGGTGGCCAGTTGTGAAATTACATAGATACCCCTAGGTCTGCATTTAGATCCTCAGAATATCGGAGTTTGTCTATTAGCAGAGCAGCTCGGGGTATTTTAGTAATTTTAGAGTAGCGGAATTATGCTTTTTTCAGACCAGATATTGAAAATCTAGAAATAGACCCACAGGATATTTCAGAAGACAGATTTTTTCATACTCTCATTTTCCTTCTAGAGCTTTCTGAGGTACTCCTAGCCCAGCAATAAGCTTTGGAGGGAAAATGCTAAGAGAACTTCCGGGTTAGAGGAGGGGCCTCCCAGCTGAGACTTAGGGTCAGTCCTAAGTTTGAAAGAAATTGTACCTAATCACCTAGAGGGGGGGGGGGTGAATAGGTTACTTAATCTTTTTTAACTTTTTAGGCAGAATTCAGATTTTATATCACTGATTTATAACTCATTCTACACAGCAGTCAATCAGCAATCACAGCAATCAATCAAGCACACAGTGAACACACAAATTTATAGTGGTTCCCCAAGGTTTGGGTACATCCACTTTCCCCTTCGCCTATCTAGTAGTGTACTAGATTCGGCCAAACTCCTCCACTATCTCAGATCATCAGATCTTACACTCAGAACCCCAAACAGGTTCCTACAGCTCAGGCCCAAGGCCCTACAACTCAGTCTTCTCCAAAGAACTACACTCAGCTTCTTCACAAAGCCTACACTCAGCCACAACTGGCCTACACTCAGCCACAACAGGCCTACACTCAGAGAATAAGATCTCCTACACTGAGGCACACAGGCCCTACCACTCAGCCTTTATAATTACAGGCTTACAACTCAGATCCCTAAGGATCCTACAAGAAATTAGAATACAAAGTTTATATACCTACAACTCTGAATAGAGAGATGAGTTAATAGGTTCTTGATGAGTTCTTGGAAGAACTCTGCTGAGAACAATCACACTTGGCTTTTCTTCAAAGCTTCTTGAATGTAGAAGTCAATAGGATTGATTCTCTGCAGATGATCATCAATCACTGCAACTTAAGATTCAGAACTAGGTCTGAACCCTTCTACACAGCCTAGTTCCAACGGCTGTCTTCTTGGATGGAGCTCTCTCTCTCCAACTTCTTAGATCTTCACTTGATTCTTCAATGAATAGCTAGATCTTCTTTTCTTTTTCAATTACTTGATCATCTGTTTCTGTAGACAGTATAAGCCTATATATAGGCCTTCTTCATGGTAACCGGCTGGTCCGGTTCATAACTGATTTCTAACAACTCTGACAGGTGCAGTAGACCGGCTGGAATGGTAGCTGTCAAGTCATCCAGTCAGTTCTTGAAAAATCTGTAACTGTCTGAAAGTGTCGAGACTGTCTGTCTTTAAGTGTCGACACTTATAGACCAAGTGTCGACACAAGTAGACTAAGTATCGACACTAGCCTTCAAGGTATCGACACAACTCCTTGTGTTGTAGAATTCACTTCTCGACACAACTTCTTCTATATGTGTCAACACTGATATTGAGTGTCGACACAACTATTTGTTCTTCAGTACTTTGTTGAATTCTTGTAAGTGTCGACACAACTCCTTTGTGTCGACACATCTTCATGTGTTGAACTTGTTCAGTGTCGACACTTCTTCTTGGTGTTGACACATGCCCTCTGTGTTGATACTTTCTAAGTGTCGATACATCTGCTTGGTGTCGACACTTGTACTTGGTCTTCATTTAAATTTGCTGAGTGTCGACACAGCTCCTTGTGTCGACACATTCTTCTTCTGTTGAGAATTTGGCTGAGTGTCGACACATCTTATTTGTGTCGACACTTGTACTTAGAATTTTGTTGAACTTTGCTGAGTGTCGACACAGCCTACAAGTGTCGACACTTTCTTCATGTATTGAGTCTTCTGCTGAGTGTCGACACATTCTTTCTTGTGTCGATACTTTCTTCAAGTGTTGAGTCTTCTACAGAGTGTCAACACATTCTTTATTATGTCGACACTTATACTTGGACTCTGCTGACTTTTGCTGAGTGTCGACACAGCCTCCAAGTGTCGACACGTTCTGATGTAGACACAGTTCCTCTGGGTGTCGACACAACTGCTAAGTGTCGACACAGCTTCACTGGACTTTACTTCATTGAGTGTCGACACAGCTCCTTGTGTCGACACTTTCTGTCTGGTGTCGACACTGCATCCCTGGTGTCGACACAAGTACTCCAAGTGTCGACACTGCTTGCCTGGGTGTCGACACAAGTCTTCTTAAGTGTCAACACTTTCCTTCTGGGTGTCGACACATGAAGTTAGAATCTTTTCATCTTTCCATGCAAATACTTAACCTGCACAAGGCAACTCAAAAATACATCAAATACATTTTGATGTATATCATTGAGGAGGGTGAGGTTTCTTCAAATCAGGTACATTTAAACCAATGTACCCAACAATCTCCTCCTATTTGGAGAAGTCATAACCCTTAGTCAATGATATACACCATTCATAATAAAATTACAGAATGATGTAAAACAAGATTATGCAATCAGGGATAACATAAACATGTAATAAACCAACATGTATACATATATATCATCTCAGAACAATTATGAAATAGATTTATCACACAGCACATTGTTCTATCAACTTTGTCATATTCATTTTTCAAAAGTTTACAAAGTGTTTAAAATCAAAAGATTACAATTGTAAACTGAAGAAAATTATATTCTATTTTTGTTCAGCATCCTTGATCACTATTTCCTTTCCAGACTGTATCTTGGCTTGTACAAGGGCTTCAGCATCTTCAGTATCAGCAGGCTTCTTCCCTTTCAGATCCTTCTTCTCAGTATCCTTGATCACTATTCCCTTTCCAGACTGTATCTTGGCTTGTACAGGGGCTTCAGCATCTTTAGTATCAGCAGGCTTCTTCCCTTTCAGATCCTTCTTCTTTAGCTCTTCAGCTTTAATCTTTTGCCTCTCAAAATAATGATAAGGCTTGGGAAAGTACTTGCTAGGCTCCTGAGCAGTAGGAGATAGCTTTCCCATCTTTGCCTTTCTTCTATATTGCACTATGGCTTCTTGCCTAGTCTCATGCTTCCTCCACTGCAGTTCAGAAAACTATTTGTTTCTATCATGAATATTATCCTTGGCAGCCTTCCATGCAGTTAAGATAATATTCCTTGAAGTGGGGCTCCACTGCTCAAAATCAGGCCTTTGTTCAGCTTGCTCTCTGAACCTCTTCTTAGACAGTCTGGCTTCTTGTTCTTTCAGTATAGCTTCCTGTACAGCCTCAGATACTGGATGAACCACTTTTTCTATAATGACATTGTGCTTTCCCTCAGGTGGGCTATACATTGACTGTATATCTGCCTGTACCATATCAAAATCTAGAGGAGGGTTGATTACTTGAGCCACTTCAGGTTGCTCCCCTCCAAGATATGCAGGATGTATCCCAGACTCTGTCACATTGTCATCATCACATAAAGGAGGATAACCAAGAGTTTCTCTACTAGAATTAGAAATCCACTTTGCATGATCAGAGCTGGCTTTGACTAACACCCTCTCCCCTTTATGACTTCTCATTCCATGTGATCTCTTAGATCATCCTTTTGAAATCTTACTTGGGCATCCAAATAGTTTACTCCATCTTTAAAGAAAGGTTTCAACGTTTGGAGTTTTTCAGTTATCAACTTCTGAGAATTTTCAATAGCAGTAGTAACAGCAGTTAGACTCTCTTGCAAAGCTTTATCAAATTCTGCCTTAGCAGTAGCAGTAAATGTAGTATGTCCTGCAGCTATATTCTTCATCTCTGTTACTATGGCATTGTGGGAAGCAGTCAAATTATCATTCATTCTAATTTGATTTTCCAGAATATATCTTGCTTTAGTATAATGTCATCCACTTGAGCTTTGATTTTCTCTTGATGGGTAGCCAAGTAAACCACTGCATTCCCTCCCTTGTGGAAGCAGTCAGTCATCTCCTTTTTATTTAGATTCATCTCAAATCTAATAGACTTAATATCTTGGGGTAGATCAAACTCTAGAGACTTATGCCCCTCATCCATATATGTTTCTATGGCTTTCCTGTGCTCATCAAGCTTAATTTGCATAGCAACCATCAAAGCACTGTAATCTACAGTTGGTGCTGGCTGTAGTGCAGGCTATGGTGCTATAGTTTGCAGAGCTTTCTTATAAGTCTGGCTCCTCCTCTTGAAGACTTGAAATTTTCTTTTCTTTGCTCTTGTAGCCTCCTCATCTTCAGAAGCAGATGTGCTTACTATTTCTACCCTCTCCCTAGGTAGCTCCTCAACATCCTTGGGCTTCTCAGGCTCTTTCCTTGCAGTTTCTTCTAAAATTTCCACATGCTCCCCCTCAACTTGAGCATTCTCCGCCTCAGCAGCAACACTTTCCTTCTCAAAGTCTGTCTGATCCAAGTTAAGGAAGAGATCTTCCATAGTAAATTCTTGTTGAGGAAGAGATGGAGATTCTCTTATCTCATCAGTTACTTGATGGGGTTCCACTTGATATGTAACAGATGTGTCCTCCATGACAATATCTGGGAGTTGACTAGCAATCTGAGGTTGCTGATTAACATGATTTAATGAATCAGACAAAACAGTATCCTCTATAGGAAAATCTAATGCATTAATCTCAGTGATTACCTCAAGAATAGTGTTTGTAGCTTGTTCACTTTCTAGTGGAGTTGGCTCTTCCACTACTAGAGGCTCCCCCTGGATAGAATCCTGGTGTATGGGGCTAGCTTGAGGTAACTCCCCCTGCCTCTCTGCAACCTCTTGTTGAGCTGGAGACTTCCCAGCATCTCCAGGTTCTTGTTCATCATCTGGTGTAAAGACAACTTGCTCCTCAGAGCTGCTAGATAAATCTTGAGCCACAGGGGCTATCTTCTTCTTCTTCTTTTGTGGTGTTATTTTCTCACGAGTAGTCAATTCTTTGGTCATGACCCTATCCCATCTTGAGAAGATTCTCATGTCCGTCTTCCTCATATGATTGATTTTAGAGCCTGCAGCTTGACTCATTACTTCTGGTATACTACCAGCCAAGTAAAGACTGAGTTGTAACACCCCCTATCCGTCGCATAGTATATAGCAGTAGGTCCGGCCGGGGCCCGACGCCATATACCACAGACAGACCGGGTGGTTACTTATGGAAACCATCCAACCAATCTCAACGTCCTACACAGAGCATTCTAGCGGAAGCAGTTTATAAAAGTTGTAAACAAGAACCCAGCATTAGAGCACGAATGTCCACTATTACAGAATTAGGAATGTTATACAAAAATACTCAAAAATCGGCCTTAAGGCCTTACAAAATGTTTCACTTGTCTGTTACATGATTTACAAACCACGGCACGCAGGCCGGTCATACATGAATAAAGCATTAAACATTTCCATTCGGGCCTTCGAGGGCCGGCTTCGCACAAAGGGCTTTAGCCCGCTATTGACCGCTTGGTCCAGCTGCACCTGCAAGCAACAAACCACCGCACGGTGGCAAAACAAGGCAACGGTCAGCAATGCTGACCAAATTATAACGATCCCGCCCCCAACTCGGGGCGGCGATGCTCCTTCCCTGCATTTCATTAGCATAAGCGAGCAAAGTATATATCCATAGCCATTTCATCACAGACGTTGGCTCGCACGGCCACACGCCCCGTGCACGCAGGGCATATTCTCGGTGAACCGGTCGATGTCACGTCAATTAAAGCCATCAACATTCTGGACTCACCACCGCCACTTAGACGGCCAAACCTATGAGCAATTTGTCTTCCTGGCCTGGGTCACGTCAATTTAAGCCATTGACCGCCGAAGACTCACATCTATGCGAACGGCGAGTGTCATGTAACTTTAGGTCTCTCTAACCCGAACGACATAGAGCGGGTACGGCTCCATCTAACCCGTGCTCATATTGCAACGATAATTTAAGCCATATGCGTGGGTCAAACTTTCACCGAGTCCCATTCTAACACAAGTCACATAACCCCGTTATGTTCAAGTTGGCTCTCAGGCCACCAAGTTGGCAAGATCTCGTATCCGCCCAGTTTTTCGGGTGCACCTTTGGGTTAGTCCCCAAGGCTCCCTGCTGCAATCTACCGCGTAGAAAACCCGAAAACACCCAATAGCACGGAGTCTTCTCCGGCCTTATGCAATGCAACATCACCGATCCAGACTAACATGTCCGGGTAGGCTTCAACCAAAATGCCTATGTCCGTTCTCGCATACGGACTCTAAACAACGGGGACTTCACATATCTACCAGAAGGAACGCCTCCAACTCTCTGCAAACTCGCGAGAGTGGGCTTCCTATGCAAAGAAAGAGAGCGACTCATGCTCAAGATGAGGATCGTTACCCTTGCGGTCCTCTTTGGCGCCATTGAAAAGTAATCGGATGGAAATCACCGCACTTGCGTTGCCTCCGTGGATCCGAAGTCGGCTTGCGATTCGGAGCTCCGAAGCTCCTCCAATGGCGGATCTAGCTCTTCTTCTTCTTGCCTTAGCTCTCCTTTCTCCAAGGATTTAGAAAGAGGATAAGTGGAAAAAGTGAGGGTTTTCTAAGTCAAAACCCGGGTATATCCCTTCAGGAACAACCCCCAGCCGTTGGATCTTCAGTCAAAGAAATGAACGGCTTTGATTCGGGACTGAAATGCCCAATCTGGACCGAACACGGCCTGGCACACGCCCGTGTCCAGGGCCGTGTGCCTCATTCGCCGTCAAAATCGAATCACCTGGAACCTCACACGGGTATCGAACACGCCCGTGTTCGAGCTGACACGCCCGTGTTCCACTTGACACGGCCGTGTAGCCGGCCGTGTACCCCATGATTTTTCCCCGTTTTCAACCCGAGCACTGCACGGGTTCTAGGACACGCCCATGTCCTTGCCCGTGTCACCTTGACACGCCTGGGCTCCAGGCCGTGTACACGGTCTCGACACTTCGCGGCTAAGTGTCGACACGGGTCGACACGCCCGTGTCGCAGGCCGTGTGCCATGTCTCGACACATTGTCGACACCAAAGTGTCGACTTCGCGGGACGAGTGTCGACACGGGTTGACACGCCCTGCGACACGCCCGTGTCGCAGGCCGTGTGCCATGTCTCGACACAACGTGGAAGCACTGTGTCGACTTCACGGCTAAGTGTCGACACGGGTCGACACGCCCTGCGACACGCCCGTGTCACAGGCCGTGTGCCCAGTCTCGACACAATGTCGAGACCAAAGTGTCGACTTCGCGCCTTAGTGTCGACACAGGCTTGACACGCCCTGGGACACGCCCGTGTCCCAGGCCGTGTGCCTGCAGCCAGAACTTAAACTGGCCCAAAACATCCCCCTTTGCTCCTCTAAGTTTTGGGGCGTTACAACTCTACCCCTCTTAAAAGAATTTCGCCCACGAAATTACATAAAGGGAAAAACATGTACAAAAACAAAATTTGTACCTGAGCGGAACAACTCCGGATATTCGTCAAACATCGTCTGCTCTCGCTCCCAAGAGAGCTCCTCACGACCGCAATTGTCCCACCGGACCTTGACTATCCTGATCTCTTTATTGCGTAGCCGCTTGACCTCCGAGTCCTCAATCCGCACGGGCTTGACTTTTGTCGTTAGCCCACTATCCACCGGCACTTGATCGACCGCGATCACTTGCGTAGGCTCTTGCACCGCCTTCCGAAGCACCGAAATATGGAATACATCATGTAAACCACTTAGCTCCACTGAAAGCTTCAGCCGATAGGCCGCTTCTCCTACTCGCTCCAGAACCTCGAACGGTCCAAGGTACCTCAGGCTTAGCTTTTTCAATCGCCGCACCCGCGAGACACCCTTGAACGGCTTGATCTTCAAGTATTCATAATCGCCCACAGCGAACTCCACGTTCCTGTGCTTGGCATTATAGTACTTTGCTTGCCAGTCCTGAGCGATAAGCAACCTCTCCCGAATTGTCCTCACCAAAGAAGTAGCATCCTCCACTTCTGATCGCTTATACAACTTTGACTCGCCCGTTTCTAACCAAGACAACGGCGTGCGACATCTTCTACCATATAGGTCCTCGAAAGGCGACATCTGAATACTTGCTTGGTAGCTGTTGTTGTATGCGAACTCCACCAAATAAAGGTGGTCCTCCCATCGCTTTCCAAAGTCCAAGACACACATGCGAAGCATGTCTTCCATGGTTCTATTGACCCTCTCGGTCTGCCCATCCGTTTGCGGATGGAAGGCTGTGCTAAACTTCAGCTTTGTTCCCAACATTTGCTGCACCAGCCTCCAATCATTGGACATGAACCGCCCATCTCGGTCACTCACGATGCTGCGGGGCACACCATGAAGCCGCACTATGTTATCCACATAAAGCTTCGCCAGCTTCTCCACCGGATCATCCTTCCTATGCCGAATAAAATGTGACACCTTCGTTAATCGATCGACCACCACCCAAATGGCGTCGTTCCCCTTCTGCGACCTTGGCAAACCATGCACAAAGTCCATAGAGATGTCGTCGAATTTCCACTCCGGAATAGGCAAGGACTTAAGAAATCCTCCCGGCTTTTGGCACTCCGCCTTTACCAAGGCGCAAGTTTGGCACTTCGCTACGTATAGCGCCACATCCTTCTTCAAACCCGGCCACCAAAATAGCTTTTTCATATCGCGGTACATCTTCGTGCTCCCCGGGTGAATCGAGTACTTGGTATGGTGTGCCTCGTACAACAATTCCACCCGTAAATTGCCCACACTTGGGACGCACAAACGACCGTCTTTCCACAGCAATCCGTCCTCCACAACGAATTGGGAATTTGACCCATCCAGAGCCTCTATCATGAACTGCTTCATATGAGCATCCATATCCAAAGCCTGCCGAATCCGATCAGCCAGGTCATATTGGACTTCAGTCCAATTCAGCACTGCTTCAGCACTTGCTTGCTTATCCACACAAACAATCTCCAACGCCTCCAACTCCCGTACCAACCGCTCATCATGCACCGATAGCCAATTGGCTTGAGCTGGGGCTCGGCGACTCAACGCGTCCGCAACCGCATTCCCTTTGCCAGGCACGTAGTGGATCTTAAAAGTATAGTCCCCCAGGAACTCCATCCACCTACGCTGCCGCATATTCAGATCCTTCTGATCTATTAGATACTTTAGGCTCTTGTGATCGGTGTAGATATCAATCTTCACACCGTACAAATAGTGTCTCCACAGCTTCAAGGCAAAAATCACGGCCGCCAACTCCAAGTCGTGGACCGGATAATTTCTCTCGTGCACTTTTAGCTGTCTCGAGCCATAAGCTATCACGCTGCCGTGCTGCAATAGCACGCAACCCAAACCGCTGCCCGAAGCATCGCTATATATCTCATATCCTTCGGTTCCACATGGCGAACTCAGCACAGGCGCCGTGGTCAACCGACACTTCAATTCCTCAAAAGCTCGCGCGCACTCCGGCGTCCAAACGAACTTATGCTCCTTCCTCGTCAAAGTGGTGAGAGGCAACGCTATCCGCGAGAAGTTCTCTACGAAGCGCCTATAATAGCCGGCAAGCCCCAAAAAGCTCCGGACTTCTGCTACCGTAGCAAGCTCAGGACACTCCCGTATCGCAACAATCTTCGCCGGATCCACATCAATACCCTCTCCACTCACTATATGCCCGAGGAACGCCACTGAGGATAGCCAAAACTCGCACTTCGAGAACTTGGCATACAACTGATTTCTCCTGAGTGTCTCCAACACCAAATGGAGATGCTTGAAGTGATCCTCCTCACTTTGCGAGTACACCAAAATATCGTCGATGAAGATGATCACGAAATGGTCCAAGTACTCCCTGAACGTCCTGTTCATCAAATCCATGAACACTGACGGCGCATTAGTCAGCCCAAACGGCATGACCGTAAACTCATAATGCCCGTATCTCGTACTAAACGCTGTCTTCGGGATATCACTCTCCCTTATCCGCAGCTGATAGTACCCCGACTTGAGATCTAACTTCGAGTACACCGTCGACCCGACTAACTGATCAAAGAGATCATCAATCCTAGGGATCGGGTACTTATTCTTCTCAGTCAGCTTGTTCAGCTCTCGATAATCAATACATAGCCTCAAGCTTCCGTCCTTCTTCTTAACAAAGAGGACCGGTGCGCTCCAAGGCGAAGAACTCGGGCGCACATACCCTTGCTCCAACAACTCTTGCAGTTGAACTTTCAGCTCCGCCATTTCCTTAGGCGCTAGCCGATACGGAGATCGTGACACAGGCTTTGCACCTGGCACTAGCTCGATCGTAAAATCTATCTCCCGTTGAGGCGGGGCTCCAGGAAGATCTGCGGGGAACACATCAGGGTATTCCGATACCACTGAAATACAATCCATCGCGGGCTTCGGCTTTGCAACCTCCACTAGTGTAAAGAACAGTTCTGCTCCGGCACGAACCGCCTTCACCACCTGAAGAGCAGACATCAACGTCTTGCTCGACCCCTTTAAGCCCGTAAAAGTCGTCTCACGACTTGCTCCCAGCTTGACTTCCTTGCGACCGCAATCTATATGGGCCTGCTGCTCCGAGAGCCAGTCCATGCCAAATATGACGTCAAACTCCACCAACGGAAGTAAAGACGCCCGCAGGTCAAACTCCTGCTCTCCAATACGAATCTTAACATCGCAGATCCTATCCGCTCGCATCGAACACCCATTTGGCAACAACACATCCAACTTATCCTTCGCCATCGAAGAAGGGACTCCGATGCGTAATATAAATCCTTCGGACAAGAAGGAGTGTGAAGCTCCCGTATCAAAGAGTGCTCGTGCCGGATTTTCACAAATCAACACAAATCCTAAACAAGTAGTGGTAAGGTAACATGTGCATAACAAGCATATAAAGGAATTGACTTGCTATAAATTAAACTGTACCTGTCACCACGTCAGCTTGTTTAATGGCCTCCTGTTGGCCAAGATTGTAGACCCTTGGTTGGGCCGGAGCATAATGGGATGCGGTCGATTCCACTGCCTTTCCCTTTTCTTCATAAGTGGCTCCCGGCCTCCTCTCGGACTTAGGACGTCCGCTCCAACAATCACGGGCGAAATGCCCCGTCTTTCCACATGTAAAACATGCACCCGGGGTCCGACCCGTAGTCGCCCCAAAAGCGCACAGTAGGAGCTGGACCCGAAGTCCTATGCTTCTTGAAAGTCCTCCGATAGCCGGACTTTGAAGTAGTCGGCACTCTGAACTCAGGTTTCTTTTCACCCAAGCTTTTCTTCGCTTGCACGCTCTTCATGTCCTTCTCCAAGGACCGGGCAGTATTGACCAAGGTTAGGAAACCCTGCGTCATTGGCCCCGACAGTAATAATCTCAGCTCATCCCTCAGGCCTTCATAAAAACGATTAGTCTTGCGCTCCTCATCCATGATGGTGGAGCTAGCATAACGACTCAACCGCGTAAACTCGTGGAGATATTCATCCATGCTCCTCTCACCCTGTACCAACCTCAGGAACTCATTCTCCATTGAAATCCTCTGAGTAGAAGGGAGGTATCTTGCCAAGAACAATCCCGAGAACTCTTCCATCAGAACGTCTATCAGTTGTCTACCTCGCAGATGATGCAGCTCCAAACCTTCCCACCACATCCTCGCTTCACCGTCCAGCAGGAATGTAGCGATGGTGGTCATCTGCCACTCCTCCGTCTCCGTCGCCGTCATGACTCTCTTCACCCTAGAGAGCCAATCGTCAGCCTGAGATGGGGTTCCCAACCCCGAGAATAACGGAGGGTTAAAGCTCATTACATGCTTCAACTGTCTCTCAGTTGCCCTCCTTGGCACTATTGGTTCCGCAACCACTTGCTCCACCCTCCTCGGCTCAGCCTCTTGCAGAGGTACTTGCTCCATCACAGGAGCGGGCTGCTGCGCTTGCCTTCCAGGCTGCGCGTTGATCACGGCCAACACCGCTTCAGCAACCAATCGTATATTTTTAGCTGACAGAGGTGTTGCAGGAGCAACATCCGGTGCACTACTAGCCTCAGAAACTCGGCGTTCTGACGGCCCAACACCACTTCTGGTCACCTATAGTGGTACAAAACACCGTTAAGCGACCAAATAAATTGTAAACAGCAATTATAGGAACACGCAGGTTCCTCAAACACGAGTATTTTTATTCCTAAGTGGACATTCATGGGTTTTTTTACTGTTATTACGATGACGCACACAATGTGCTCACCACCCCTTAAAAAGAATTAGCCCACGAATTCAGTTTAAGTCCGACCAAAACCAGTAGTCTGATACCAAATTGTAACACCCCCTATCCGTCGCATAGTATATAGCAGTAGGTCCGGTCGGGGCCCGACGCCATATACCACAGACAGACCGGGTGGTTACTTATGGAAACCATCCAACCAATCTCAACGTCCTACACAGAGCATTCTAGTGGAAGCAGTTTATAAAAGTTGTAAACAAGAACCCAGCATTAGAGCACGAATGTCCACTATTACAGAATTAGGAATGTTATACAAAAATACTCAAAAATCGGCCTTAAGGCCTTACAAAATGTTTCACTTGTCTGTTACATGATTTACAAACCACGGCACGCAGGCCGGTCATACATGAATAAAGCATTAAACATTTCCATTCGGGCCTTCGAGGGCCGGCTTCGCACAAAGGGCTTTAGCCCGCTATTGACCGCTTGGTCCAGCTGCACCTGCAAGCAACAAACCACCGCACGGTGGCAAAACAAGGCAACGGTCAGCAATGCTGACCAAATTATAACGATCCCGCCCCCAACTCGGGGCGGCGATGCTCCTTCCCTGCATTTCATTAGCATAAGCGAGCAAAGTATATATCCATAGCCATTTCATCACAGACGTTGGCTCGCACGGCCACACGCCCCGTGCACTCAGGGCACATTCTCGGTGAACCGGTCGATGTCACGTCAATTAAAGCCATCAACATTCCGGACTCACCACCGCCACTTAGACGGCCAAACCTATGAGCAATTTGTCTTCCTGGCCTGGGTCACGTCAATTTAAGCCATTGACCGCCGAAGACTCGCATCTATGCCAACGGCGAGTGCCATGTAACTTTAGGTCTCTCTAACCCGAACGACATAGAGCGGGTACAGCTCCATCTAACCCGTGCTCATATCGCAACGACAATTTAAGCCATATGCGCGGGTCAAACTTTCACCGAGTCCCATTCTAACACAAGTCACATAACCCCGTTATGTTCAAGTTGGCTCTCAGGCCACCAAGTTGGCAAGATCTCGTATCCGCCCAGTTTTCCGGGTGCACCTTTGGGTTAGTCCCCAAGGCTCCCTGCTGCAATCTACCGCGTAGAAAACCCGAAAACACCCAATAGCACGGAGTCTTCTCCTGCCTTATGCAATGCAACATCACCGATCCAGACTAACATGTCCGGGTAGGCTTCAACCAAAATGCCTATGTCCGTTCTCGCATACGGACTCTAAACAACGGGGACTTCACATATCTACCCGAAGGAACGCCTCCAACTCTCCGCAAACTCGCGAGAGCGGGCTTCCTATGCAAAGAAAGAGAGCGACTCATGCTCAAGATGAGGATCGTTACCCTTGCGGTCCTCTTTGGCACCATTGAAAAGTAATCGGATGGAAATCACTGCACTTACGTTGCCTCCGTGGATCCGGAGTCGGCTTGCGATTCGGAGCTCTGAAGCTCCTCCAATGGCGGATCTAGCTCTTATTCTTCTTGCCTTAGCTCTCCTTTCTCCAAGGATTTAGAAAGAGGATAAGTGGAAAAAGTGAGGGTTTTCTAAGTCAAAACCCGGGTATATCCCTTCAGGAACAACCCCCAGCCGTTGGATCTTCAGTCAAAGAAATGAACGGCTTTGATTCGGGACTGAAATGCCCAATCTGGACCGAACACGGCCTGGCACACGCCCGTGTCCAGGGCCGTGTGCCTCATTCGCCGTCAAAATCGAATCACCTGGAACCTCACACGGGTATCGAACACGCCCGTGTTCGAGCTGACACGCCCGTGTTCCACCTGACACGGCCGTGTAGCCGGCCGTGTACCCCATGATTTTTCCCCGTTTTCAACCCGAGCACTGCACGGGTTCTAGGACACGCCCGTGTCCTTGCCCGTATCACCTTGACACGCCTGGGCTCCAGGCCGTGTACACGGTCTCGACACTTCGCGGCTAAGTGTCGACACGGGTCGACACGCCCTGCGACACGCCCGTGTCGCAGGCCGTGTGCCATGTCTCGACACATTGTCGACACCAAAGTGTCGACTTCGCGGGACGAGTGTCGACACGGGTTGACACGCCCTGCGACACGCCCGTGTCGCAGGCCGTGTGCCATGTCTCGACACAACGTCGAAGCACTGTGTCGACTTCACGGCTAAGTGTCGACACGGGTCGACACGCCCTGCGACACGCCCGTGTCGCAGGCCGTGTGCCCAGTCTCGACCCAATGTCGAGACCAAAGTGTCGACTTCGCGCCTTAGTGTCGACACAGGCTTGACACGCCCTGGGACACGCCCGTGTCCCAGGCCGTGTGCCTGCAGCCAGAACTTAAACTGGCCCAAAACATCCCCCTTTGCTCCTCTAAGTTTCGGGGCGTTACATGAGTATCCTACCCAAATTGGGCTTCTTCATACTCTCTTTAATCTTATCAAAGATTACTACAGACCAATCAGTTTTCAATGTGAAGATAATCCTTGTCATAAGATTGAACATATGGGCTGATACCCTGTCATGCCCTCCAGGCTTACACAAGATCACCTTGCCAACAATTTCTGAGAGAAATTTGCCTTGGCAGTTCATCCCCTTTCTATTGAATACTGATCCAATTTTCAGTTTGGAATCCAGTCCACACCATGTTAAAGCTTCTCTGGTCTTAGAAGCAGTAACTTCATCTTCTTCCTTTGTCCTTGGTAGGTTTAGTACCTTTCTTAAACTCTTTGGTGAGATCTTCACCTTTTCTCCATGTACCTTAGACTTGATCTTGAATCCAGATTCATCTAGGGTTGCTCCATTCAGAAATTCCAATACTTTTTTCTTCCAGATCTTAGTCGGCTCTGAAATAAGAAAATCTAACCCTGAGTCTGCAACGAGGGTTACCACATCCTTGATCTCTTGTTCTGCATCGTCAAATGCATGCCGCACCAGTTCATAGCCTTCGTTCACGTTCTCTTTGAGATTTGGCGCCATTAGGGTTTGAAGAATTTGAATTGAGAGAAGAGAGGTGTCGACACACAAGTTTGGTCTCGAAACTTTGGTGAGCGTGTCGACAGTCAATGGCTAAATCCTATTTATACCTTTCTAGGATTGAAGATGAAAGGGCGCGTCAGCAAACTCAAATTGTGTCAACACTATTGAAAAGTGTCGACACAGACTTATAATGTCTCGACACCTATGTGTTGACACAAGTATAGTCGACAGAATGTATGTATCGACACTTGTTTATGTGTCGACACCGCTTAGCTCGACACATAATCGAAACTTTACTTCACTAATCCTGCATAAAGTCTAAGTGTCAACACCACCTTGGAGGTCGACACCTACTTATCATGTGTCGACACAAATTTTCGGAAGTGTCGACACCAACTTCCTAGATGTGTCGACACCTTTTCTCTGAAGTGTCGACACCAATTCTGTCTCGACACAGACAACTTTGTGTGTCGACACTATTTTACTTAGCCATTTCTGTAAACTTATTCTAAGTTTATCATACCTAGTTCAATTTTAAACCTATTGAACTTTGTTTCTTCTAAAGGCTTAGTATACATATCAGCTAGTTGATTATCTGTCTTAACATATTCTAGTGAAATATCTTCTTTTTCTACATGTTCCCTTAGAAAATGATATTTTATTTCAATATGTTTAGTTTTACTATGGGAAATAGGATTGTTTGCAATAGATATAGTACTAGTAGAATCACAAAATAGTGGAGTTCTACTTACCTAAATTCCATAGTCCTCAAGCTGATGTTGTATCCATAGAAGTTGAGCACAGCAACTTCCTGCAGTCACATATTCTGATTATGCAGTGGAGATAGCCACACTTGTTTGCTTCTTGCTACTCCATGAAATCAGTCTTCTACCTAGGAATTGACAGGTACCAGTTGTACTCTTCCTATCTTCATTGCAGCCTGCAAAATCTGCATCTGAATAACCTGTCAGTTCAAAGTCTCCATTCCTAGAGTACCAAAGGCCTAGATAAGGAGTGCCCTTTAGATATCTCAGTATCCTTTTGACTGCTGTCAAATGAGACTCTTTAGGGCATGCTTGGTACCTAGCACACACACATGTAGCATACATGATATCTGGTCTACTTGCAGTCAAATAGAGTAGGGAGCCAACTATCCCTCTATACAAAGTCTTATCTACAGGTTTCCCTGCATCATCTTTGCTAAGAGACATACTTGACCCCATAGAAGTCTTCATGGTACTGGATGAATCCATACCAAACTTCCTTATGAGTTCTAGGGTGAACTTAGACTGGCATATGGATAATCCATTCTCAGTCGGTCTAACTTGGAGACCCAAGATGAACTTAAGTTCCCCCATACTACTCATCTCAAATTGTCCTTGCATTAGTTTTGCAAACTTTTTGCAAAGACTACTTTCAGTAGACCCAAATATGATGTCATCTATATATATTTAGACTAGTATTATCTTGCCTCTGGATTCCCTAAGGAATAGAGTCTTGTCTATTTTTCCCCTTGTGAATTTATTCTCAATGAGGAAACTAGACAGGGTTTCATACCAAGCCCTAGGGGCTTGTTTTAACCCATACAAAGCTTTCCTAAATCTATAAACATAATTAGGTTGAGTTGAATCAACAAAACCTGATGGCTGTTCAACATAGACTTCTTCCTTTAGATTACCATTAAGAAAGGCTGACTTAACATCCATTTGGTAAACTTTAAATCCTTGATAGGTTGCATAGGCCAGGAACATCCTTATGGCTTCCAGTCTGGCTACTGGAGCAAAGGTTTGATCATAGTCAATACCTTCTTCCTGTCTATATCCTTTAGCAACCAATCTTGCTTTGTTCTTGACAATTACTCCATGTTCATCCATCTTGTTCCTAAAGATCCACTTGGTTCCAATTATGTTGTGGTCTTTTAGTTTACGAACAAGCTCCCAGACTTTGCACCTCTTGAACTGATTCAGCTCTACATGCATTGCCTCAATCCAATGAGGGTCTAGGATGGCTTCTTCAAACTTCTTTGGCTCTACTTGGGATAGAAAACTAGAGTAGAGTGTTGCACTCTGATTTCTGCTCTTTGTTTGTACCCCTTGTCTTAGATCACCAATGATTTGATCTGTTGGATGATCTCTTAGATGCCTATTAGCTGGAGGCATCCTGGCTTCAGGTTGAACTTCTTCAGTTTCTTCAACTTGCTGCACTTCTTGGACTTCTTCTGCATTAGGTACATGTAGTACTCCCCCTGGACAACAGCCACTATCTTCTACTTACTGTCTTGCAGTAGGTCCTTCTTCTATAGTGAGCTTGTCCATCTTCTCAGTCACACCTGTGGAGCTGCAAATACTACTAGACAACTCATTGTTAATAAGTCTAGTTTCATCGAATACTACATGTACATAATCTTCTACAACTTGAGTAGACAAGTTGTAGACTCTATAAGCCTTACTATTGTAGCTGTACCCAACAAAGATCCCCTCTTGGGACTTGGCAGCAAACTTAGTCAAGTAAGACTTTCCATTGTTAAGTATAAAGCACTTACAACCAAAGATCCTGAAATAGGATAAGTTTGGTTTTCTGCCTTTCACAATCTCATTAGGGGTCTTATTGTGGCTTTTAGTAATGGTAGCCCTATTAATTACATGGCATGCAGTATTAACTGCCTCAGCCTAGAAATATTCTGGGAGAGATGTGTCACTTAATAGGGTCCTACCAGCCTCAATCAAGGTTCTATTTTTCCTCTCAGCAATGTCATTTTGCTGAGGTGTTCTTGGTGAAGAAAACTCCTGAAATATCCCAAATTCTTCACATAGTTTTACCATACTATCAGACTGAAATTCAGTACCATGGTCACTTCTTATCTTGACCACTGTACTGTCTAGTTCATTCTGAATTTGTTTGACAAAGCTATAGAAGATAGTAGGTGTTTCAGATTTCTATCTAAGGAAGAACACCCAGGAAAACCTTGAGTAGTCATCTACAACTACAAAGGTATAGACCTTCCTACCTAGGCTGTGAACTGGCATAGGACCAAAGAGATCCATATGCAAGAGGTATAAGCACCTCACAGCATCTTTGTTTTCAATGCTACTAAAGGTGGATCTAGTCTGCTTGCCATTTTGACAAGCTGAGCATATTCCATCTTTAATACAATTAACTTGAGGACCATTCCTCACTAACTCTTTGCTATAGAGTTGGCCAATTGTCTTGTAGTTGAGATGGGCTAGCCTCTTGTGCCATTTGACACAATGAGAGACTTTCTCATCAGTTACAAGACACACTGGAGAACCTTTGTTCTCACACATAATGTCTAGACAGTAGACATTTCTTTTTCTGTAACCAGTCAAAATGATCTCTTGATCATTTGATCTCCTGATATGACAACCATCTTTGACAAATGAGATGTCATATCCTAAATCACTCAATTGACTAATACTAATAAGGTTATGTTTCAAACCTTTAACATAAGCCACTTGAGTAATAGTTAAATGGGTGCTAGAAATGTTACCAAAACTCTTGATCATTCCTTTTTCAGAACCACCAAAGGTGACTTTAGGACCATCCTTGATAGGTGTGTAGTCCTTTAGCAATCCCCTAGTTCCAGTCATGTGCTGGAACATCCACTATCCAAGTACCATATTGGGGCATGGCCACTTGGACTTACCTGCAAAACAGATTAGTTGACCTTAGAACCCAAAGAATTCTTGGGTCCTTGGTGCTGGTTAGTTTGCCTCCTAATAAAGCTACCTGCAGGTCTTCCAACAGGCAGTTTGCTACTCAACTTGGCATTAGAATTATGCCAACAGTCTGTGGCAAAGTGGCCTACCTTGCCACAGCACCAGCACTCAAACCTATTGTACCTTTGCTTAGGTACATCCCTAGCTATTTTATTTACAGCTGGCTTGTTGAGAGCAGCGGCTTTGCCCTTAGACTTGGACTGAACAGTCATAGCTGGTTTAGTAAACCCCAGTCCAGCTTTACCTTTTTGATGAATAAATTCATCAATTAAGGGTAGAACTGACTTTGGTTTAGAAAACCTAGCAACTAAATCTCTCTCCTTCTGAAGACTAATCTCCAGACTTCTGATTTGATCATTCTTAAATGTTATAGTCCCCATCTGAATCACAGTTATGTGCTTCAGTCTGGCTATTTCATTTAGCTTTTGATCAATCATCTTCTCAAAATCAGTTGCAGTAACTTTGAGACTAGCAATTTCCTTTGCCTGACTCTTGGCTAGGAACTTGCTCTTCTTAAAAGCTTGCAACAGAACTTTATATTCATTTATCAATTGATGAATATCCCCTTCAGACTCAGATACACTCTCATCACTTGATGATGATGAATCTGATTCTGAACTAGCACAAGAAATTGAACTTAAAGAACAATTTTGTACCTTACTAGGTCCAGGCTGCTCCTGGATTTTGTCACTTTCTGTTAAGGCCATCAGTCCTTTGCACTGGATGTCCTCTTGCTCATATATGGAGTTCATGATCTGGATGAACTCTTCTTCCTCTTCTTCAGCAAATAGTCCTATGTAAGCTTCAACTTCTGACTCAGTTTCTGAAGAAGACATGTCTGACAGGCCTTTGTCCTTCTTGGCAACAAAGGACCTTTCCTTCTTGCCCTTGAATTAAGTCTTCTTCTTATCATTAGACTCCTTCCTTTTCTCTAGACAGTCTGCTATAACATGTCCTTGTCTGTTACAGCAATAGCATACAATTTTTGATAGAGTTGCTTTTCTAGACTTGGTCTTTTTCCTGTCTTTCTTTGATAACTTCTTGTTCTGGTAATAGTCATCTTTTTCTTGTGAAGTAGATGGCTTGTCCTCCACTGTTTCTTCTTTAAGAACTTCTGAAAGTGTCTTGTGAATGCTGCAAAGTCCTCATCACTTTCACTGCTTTCTGAATCATCTAACTCAGTCTCAGCTACTTTATGAGGTGGAGTTGGTGACTTACATCTGTATTTTCTGGTGGCTTCTGTCTTGAATGCCACTGTCCTTTCTTTATGTTCACTTCTTGTAGACTTCTCCTCTTCTTTCCTCACCATCAACTGCATCTCATAGGATAGCAGTTTTCTAAACAGTGTTGGTGGAGGGATATCTGCTAACTTTGACATTTCCCTTATGGTACAGATCTTGGTATCCCAATCCTTTGTTAGGGACCTTAGAAACTTATCATTTAACTCATAATTACTGAATTCTCTGCCATAGGACATTAGCTCATTGACAATCCTATAGAACTTTTTATAGCATTCTGTTATGCTATCAGATCTACCTTGCCTGAAGCTTTCATATTCTTGGTTTAATAAGGACTTTCTGTCCTGCCTCACTTCTTCAGAACCATACATGTACACTATAAGAGTATCCCACATCTCCTTAGATGTCTTACAGTGTATCAAATTCTGAAAGGTAGCATCATCTATGGCACTCACAATGATATTCTGAGCCCTCTTGTCCATTGTGGCTAGAATTATCTCATCTTTTGTCATCTCAGAAAAGTCTTTAGGTGTTCTCTGATTTGCATCCAGGACTGAAACCTTCATGGCCACATATGGCCCTTCTTTAACTATGATATATATCCTAGGGTCTGAGGCTTCCATAAATAGTCTCACCCTTTCTTTGCAGATGCCAAAAATTTCTTTTCTGCAAATGGGCAACTTCATGGATCCAAGTTCGTTATGATTCTCAGTTGAACCCATGTTTCTTGATTTTCTTGATTCTACAATTTACTTAGACTGAATCTGCCAACAGAATCTACTCAGACAGTTAAGTCCTTTTTGTGTAACCTCCCTCTGATACCACTTGAAAGAAATTATACCTAATCACCTAGAGGGGGGGGGGGGTGAATAGGTGACTTAATCTTTTTTAACTTTTTAGGCAGAATTCAGATTTTATATCAATGATTTATAACTCATTCTACACAGCAGTCAATCAGCAATCACAGCAATCAATCAAGCACACAGTGAACACACAAATTTATAGTGGTTCCCCAAGGTTTGGGTACATTCACTTTCCCCCTTCGCCTATCTAGTAGTGTACTAGATTCGGCCAAACTCCTCCACTATCTTAGATCCTCAGATCTTACACTCAGAACCCCAAACAGGTTCCTACAGCTCAGGCCCAAGGCCCTACAACTCAGTCTTCTCCAAAGACCTACACTCAGCTTCTTCACAAAGCCTACACTCAGCCACAACAGGCCTACACTCAGCCACAACAGGCCTACACTCAGCCACAACAGGCCTACACTCAGAGAATAAGATCTCCTACACTCAGGCACACAGGCCCTACCAATCAGCCTTTATAATTACAGGCTTACAACTCAGATCCCTAAGGATCCTACAAGAAATTAAAATACAAAGTTTATATACCTACAACTCTGAATAGAGAGATGAGTTAATAGGTTCTTGATGAGTTCTTGGAAGAACTCTGCTGAGAACAATAACACTTGGCTTTTCTTCAAAGCTTCTTGAATGTAGAACTCAATAGGATTGATTCTCTGCAGCTGATCTTCAATCACTGCAACTTAAGATTCAGAACTAGGTCTGAACCCTTCTACACAGCCTAGTTCTAACGGCTGTCTTCTTGGATGGAGCTCTCTCTCTCCAACTTCTTAGATCTTCACTTGATTCTTCAATGAATAGCTAGATCTTCTTTTCTTTTTCAATTACTTGATCATCTGTTTCTGTAGACAGTATAAGCCTATATATAGGCCTTCTTCATGATAACCGGCTGGTCCAGTTCATAACTGATTTCTGACAACTCTGACACGTGCAGTAGACCGACTGGAATGGCAGCTGTCAAGTCATCCAGTCAGTTCTTGAAAAATCTGTAACTGTCTGAAAGTGTCGAGACTGTCTGTCTTTAAGTGTCGACACTTATAGACCAAGTGTCGACACAAGTAGACTAAGTGTCGACACTAGCCTTCAAGGTGTCGACACAACTCCTTGTGTTGTAGAATTCACTTCTCGACACAGCTTCTTCAATATGTGTCGACACTGATATTGAGTGTCGATACAACTCTTTGTTCTTCAGTACTTTGTTGAATTCTTGTAAGTGTCGACACAACTCCTTTGTGTCAACACATCTTCATGTGTTGAACTTGTTCAGTGTCGACACTTCTTCTTGGTGTCGACACATGGCCTCTGTGTTGATGCTTTCTGAGTGTCGACAAATCTGCTTGGTGTCGACACTTGTACTTGGTCTTCATTTAAATTTGCTGAGTGTCGACACAGCTCCTTGTGTCGACACATTCTTCTTCTGTTGAGACTTTGGCTGAGTGTCGACATATCTTCTTTGTGTCGACACTTGTACTTATAATTTTGTTGAACTTTGCTGAGTGTCGACACAGCCTCCAAGTGTCGACACTTTCTTCATGTATTGAGTCTTCTGCTGAGTGTCGACACATTATTTCTTGTGTCGATACTTTCTTCAAGTGTTGAGTCTTCTGCAGAGTGTCAACACATTCTTTATTATGTCGACACTTATACTTGGACTCTGCTGACTTTTGCTGAGTGTCGACACAGCCTCCAAGTGTCGACACTTTCTGATGTAGACACAGTTCCTCTGGGTGTCGACACAACTGCTAAGTGTCGACACAGCTTCACTGGACTTTTCTTCATTGAGTGTCGACACAGCTCCTTGTGTCGACACTTTTTGTCTGGTGTCGACACTGCATCCCTGGTGTCGACACAAGTACTCCAAGTGTCGACACTACTTACCTGGGTGTCGACACAAGTCTTCTTAAGTGTCGATACTTTCCTTCTGGGTGTCGACACATGGACTTAGAATCTTTTCATCTTTCCCTACAAATACATAACCTGCACAAGGCAACTCAAAAATACATCAAATACATTTTTATGTATATCATTGAGGAGGGTGAGGCTTCTTCAAATCAGGTACATTTAAACCAATGTACCCAACAAAGTTCTTTGTCACTAGTTAGGAGTTGAGGTTTGGGAGAAATAGGTGTTGGTTATACCCCAACGTCCAAACTCTCATTGAGGCCAGTTTTTGGCTTCAACATTTCTGTTGTGGTAAGCGTGGACCATAGCTGACACAGGAAAATCCCAAGTTAAGTCTCATGACTGGAGATGAAGGAGAAGGAGCTAGATCAGGGGGTTATCCCTCTCGGGGAAGTGGGGTGACTTTGGGGATGTTGGAAGACTTCAGGAGGGAAGTCCTCCACACCATCCACTTGGCCTTCTCGGCAAGAAGCGAGTGGGCTATGCCATAGGTCGCGGTGGTTCCCGTCCTATCATTGGGCGAGAACCCTCCAGGGCAGCGTCCTGTGAAGGAGGTTGCAGCGGAGGCTACGGAATGGGATGTCCCCAGGAGGGAATTATTTCCCGGACAGACCAGTGCGGGTAGAGCTAGCAAGCTGAGGTTGCGTGACGAGCCCTCTCGACAGGCTGGGGCGTGGCAGGAGCCCCTTTAGTGAGCTCATCATTTCAGCTCTGGTTCCAGAGGGGTTCTGGTATCCAAACATGACATACTATACGTGGAGGGACGATCCCATGCAGCATGTGCAGTGGTTTGAGGATGTCATTTCCATAAGGCAAATGTCGGATTCCTTCAAGTGTAAGCTCTTCGCCATCGCTCTGAAGGAGAAGGCCAAGGACTGCTTCCACCAGTTGCCTACAAGTTCGATCTACTCTTTTGAAGAACTGTGATGCGGGTTTTTGCTGAGGTTCTCAACGTCCAAGAAGAGAAAGAAGGGAGCAAAGTGCTTGTTTGCCATCAAGTAGAGGCCGGAGGAGATGCTGGGACGCTATGTTGATAGGTTTCAAGAGGAGATTCTACAGGGCTAGAAGATGTCGAGGTACACAATGATGCTTGCCTTCACCCTTGGGTTGAAGTATAGCTTCTTTAGCATGGAGCTGAAGAGAGTTCTCCCCCCCCCCGCGCTTGTTAAGCCCAGAATCCGCGACCAGTTCGCACAACGTTTCAGTCCGGGCGGCCTGGTTCTTCTAGCCGCCAAGCATGTCATGTCGGCCGGTCGTCAGAGACCGGGCGGCCTGTTCCTTCTAACCGCCTCGTGGATCAACTCAGCTGGTCGTCAGCAAAGCCGGGCGGTCTCCGGCCCTGCTCGATGCCAAGGCCCAGGACCCAGGCCGTCAGCTCGCCAGGAGGAATCCGCCAGGCCGCGCGGCTTCCCTCCTTTCTCCTTTTCTACTCATTTGCTTCCCCTCACCTCTGCCCGGCTCTCCTGTACCCCGGGCAGCCGGTAACTTTAGCCCTGCCCATTTGGGAAGGCCCCCGAGCCTATAAATAGTGGGAGGGTGCACTCCCCAAGGGACACTGACTTGTATCCAGGAGCTCGCCTATTTAGAGCTGCGGTCTCAAGTCTAGTGTTTTTCGATTTGTAGTCCGGCCGGCTTCATCTTTTTCTCCTTCTTGTAACTGCTTCTCTTAGAATAAATGGAAAGCCCGTCGCAGGAGTGGCATTTAAGTCGCGGTAGGCGAACTATATTGTTTCCACTGCCAGCGGCCTCTTTTTCTAGCCCTTAGCTACGACCGCTAGTAACCGACTATTCGACAGTCTCCTCTTTTCCCTTCCTTCCCCCAGTGCTCGAAACATTAGCTGGTGGTGCCCGACTCCCTGTCCATTTTCATGCATCAACAGTTAACACGCGACCTTCAGATCTTGATTAGTCGATGAAAGCAGCGGTCTAGTGAGTCAAACCGCTCTTGCTTCTGCATGTCGGCAGCCTGTCGAGAAGGCCCCGACTTCGCCTGCTAAGGTTTTCAGCCCGCCTCCAGCACTGCAGAACCTGTCATTCTACCGACCAGTTTTCCTGCCGGTCTTTGTATCGGATTGTCCAATCTTATAACCGCCAGATCAAGCCGCAACTGGTCGGCGGTCTCTGAGAAAAGTTTGGTTATTTGCTTCCTTTCAAAATGAATCTTGCAAAGGGATAGAGTGAATCTATTTTCATGTCAACTACTACTGATCTCTCGGAAGTGCAAGATTGTTCATATTTTAATGATGGGGCCCTTGGCAATGATAGCGAATTCTTTTAGAGTTGGGTTGAACATGCGCTATAATATGTTGCAAGAGAACCTCCTTATAGAGAAGAATAAGAAGTCCCATCTCCATTTATTTATCGAATCCGTTGGGATACTGTTTCTGATGATTTCAGAGTACCGCGTCTCCCAGAATATTCAGGATGTGATGATCCGTTTTCTCATTTACAAGCCTTTGAATCGGCTATTTCATTAAGAAAGGTGTCAAATGGAGTTAAATACAAACTCCATATTATATCTTTTGGCGACATTGCAAGGGAATGGTTCTATAGTCTGCTACCTCGATCGGTAACTAGTTTTAAAGATCTTCAAAGTCAATTCATTTCAAGGTTCACTACTTACAGGAGGTGGAGAAGAGACGTTGGAGCTCTCTTCTGAATCAAGCAAGGAATTGACGAGTCTAATTTGGATTTCGTTGACCGGTTCCAAAAGGAAGTTATGGATGTTTGTAGCATCCATAAAGATTATTATTTACATGCTTTCATAAATGTACTTCGAGAAGGCCCTTTGAAATTTAAGCTCACCACAAAGGATCCCAAAACTTATGGAGAGCTTATTGAAATTGTTAATAGGTTTATAATAGGAGAAGAAGAAAATAAAGGATATATCTTGTTTCTGAATCAGATGACTAAACAACCTCAAGGGGTTCTTGGTGATCAGTAATTCATTTCCTCCCAAGATGTTTCTCAAGTTAAAAATTGCAAATCTCCTCCTCTTTCTCAGGATAAGTCTACGTTATCTCCTCAACAGAATGAATTATCTGAGTTTGTGAAAGTACATCCAGCCGCATCTTCGCGTCCAAAAACTCTAAAGTGTAATAAAGGTTCAGATAGATATGCTAAGTTTAAAATTCCTATGGAAGATCTTCTGATGATTCTTCAAGAAATGCCTGAGTTCAAAAGGCCTCGTCGTATGAAGTCTAAAATCAAATATTGCCATGAGGATCTTTTTTGTAAGTACCATAAAGATGTTGGTCATCAGATAGAAGATTGCTTGGCTTTCTGAAAGTTAGCTGATCAACTTGCAAAAGCTGGGAAGCTACAAGACTATATCATTCAGTGATTTTCTAAGGCATTCTTCTCTGACTTACTCATTGGTTCAAGCAGGGATTTCTTTTTCTCTATGATAAAGAAGCTTAAGATCGGAATAATACAAAAAGTACCCTTAGCAATTTGTATTAATGGGGCATAGCCGAGCTTCGAGCACTTATCCTTTTGCAACATCCTTAACAACAAACAAGCATTATCTTTCATTTGAAGGTTTTTTCTTACCTTTACTTATAATGCTAACATGTATGCATATGGGGGCAAAAGGCCACTTGAATTCTTAAGCCCTCCACATCCCGCTTGAAATCAATCGCAGATGTGTTGTGTGTTTTCCGCTTGACATCAATCGCAGACATTACGTACCTGTCCTGCGTGACATCAGTCACAGACATTGCATACTTGTCCCGCTTGACATCGGTCGCGGATTTTAAGAATTTTAATCCCACTTATGTGTTTTTTCTGTAGAAAATACTGCCACACGCACTTTCCCGCATCGACACATAAGCCCATAGCTCCATCTATCTTTGCAGGACAACACGAGCCTATCCGCTATCTTGAGGCTTTATTAAGCGGCCTGTGCCAATTTATATAATTTAATACACAGGTCGCGCGGTTACTTTTTCCGGCTTAAATTATTTGGCTTCGATGTTCCTACCTACCGGCTTATTATTCATATATTCGAGAACTCAGCCGACTTACGTCTGTCAATCAAGTCTGGGCCTGATTTACCTTATTCGGCTTCAATATGTGACTTGTTTGCTGACTAAGCATGCTAAGTATCATTGATTACTGGCTTATATGATCATATCAGAAGCCGCAGATTATTTCTCTATCCTTGTCTCTTTCATCAAAAGAGCGGCCTATATCAGAGTTCGCCTTAGCCGCAAACTTATAATTCATTGTTTGGCTTTTTGGCGGCTAAAGTTATTAGCTGCGTGGCTTACTGGTTATAGTTTATTTACAATTAAGCTGCGGGCATTTCTCTCTTCATAGCAGATAATTCGATTACTTCATTAAGGCTAATGGCGGTTTAAATTATTAGCCGAACGGCCTGTAGTCAACGTGTATTCTCAAATAAGCCACATGGATATCTCTTTCTCTCTTGAGGATAACTCCATGGAAGTCGCAGTATGGCTCAGACCGGTTTATATGTTAACTATCTATTAAATCGGAAGTTACACTGAGACCGCGCAGACTCATACAAGTAAGAAAAATGAGTAGTGAAATAAGCTACACATCAAGGGTAAAAGTTTTCCTTCATTTCTATTTCATCAAGGTTTACAAAATGTTAACCGCGCGGTTTACAAAAACATACCGCCAGTTTCTCAAAAAATCTCAAAGTACAAGTAAAATATAAAAAAGTTCCTAATCGGCCGGCTTGAGTTTTTTAGCCGCAGGAGAACCTAAATCATCGCCACCCTCGATGTCGACGGAAGATTCAGAGTACCCGCTGCTGCTAGCTGACGAGCCTCCAGAAGTCGTCGACTCTGTCCGCGCGGTCTCAAAACCCTGACCGCCAGTCCCAGATGAAGTGCCTTTGCTCCGGCTTCCCTGGCCACCCTCTTCCTCGACGTCTTCCTCCTCTTTGTCGTCTTCCTCGATGACCTTTCCCTAGCCTTTGATCTTCCTGTAGACAGTGGCCACCCACTTTTTCAAGGTGGGGTATATGTCGTCACAGGTGAAGTTAGTGAAGCCGGTCGCTAAGCCGCCAAGGTCACGGAGGCGGTTAAGCGCTCCATCGATCCCCTGGATGACTTGCAGGAAGACATTATCTTGGAAGGTCGGGTTGGTCGGGTCGTACATCGCCTGCAAAATAAGTAAAGGTAAGACCGCGCGGTTTCATAATTCTAACCGCACGAGTATCAGGTGATAACTTACCGCTTCCCTTTCCTTCAGTCGTTTGTTTTCTTCTTCTTTTTCCTCTAACCGCCTCTCCAGGCCACTTTTTTCTTTCATCAATTGCTTGTAGGCAAGGCCCATGAAGTGACTTGTCACGAAGCTCCTTGCCCCAACTAGCGCGGCTAACCGCGGCAGGTCGTCTGCAGGAACTCAGCGCAGCGACTTCAGGTTGCGCTTGCCATACAGCGCGGAGCCAACCACGTTTGCGTGGCGGGTTACTTATTCCCTCCCCCAGTAGGGGATGGTGGTGGAGACCTTCACGGACTCGCCGTCCGGACTCCACAACACAGCCGTATTGCCATGGACGTCCTTTAGGCTGCTGCCCATTCCTTGCAGCGTAAACTCGCTGGAGGAGGCCGACTCTGCATCTTTAATAACCCACGGTTGCTTGGCCCGCCTGGCATGCTTCTCTCTTTGCATGAGGGTCAAGCCACCAGGTGTTAGTGGCTTGTTCAGTGGGACTGCCACAGCAGCTGCAAAAACAAAGTAAAAAAGTTTGTTCGCAAGCCGCGCGGCTAAAAGATTAGTTCGGTCAGTTTGTAACCTACTATCATCCGCTTCAATTCCCTCTAAGGATGGCAGCAGTGGGATGTAATGGTTTACATCAAGCCGCTAGACCTTAAAGAAGGTGTACATTTCCTTCTCCACGCCGTCCAGGCCGCCGCTGCCGAAGGCGGCCTCGTCGCGAATTTGCGGGTTCACTGGCAGCAACCCCAAGTTTCCCTCGAAGATGAGAAACCGCTCCGACCAGTTGGCGATATTGTTTGTCAAGTTGACGATCTTCAGGCCCATGCAGCCGAAGTACAAGTGCCCCGGAAGATCCTTGTCCATGAGTACGGGAATGACCGCAACGAGAAGCATTCCCGAAAAAGCCTCATGGAGAATTAGACTCTTTCCGACCTCAAGTATAAAATGAAGCTGTATATGGCAGCTATCGAGTTTGGTGGCAGTTGTCCGGGCACAACTCCATAATGGTCGAAGATCGCCACGGCCTCCATCATAATCGGAAAGCGGAAACCACAGTCAAAGTGGTCGATGGGGTTGGCGATCTAGTTTGCGTGGCAGGTATTTATTCTCTCATCTTGCAGCGGAAGCCGCGCGACTAGCGGGCTCCCCTGCATATGCTTCTCTACAAAGTCATCTAGCTCGGCTTTTGTAAGCCGGCACTCCTTATGGTCTACGGAGTGGAATACAGAGGCCGCATCAGTCTTGACCGTAGAGGCCTTGTCAAATCGCAATGACTTGGACTTACCCCGCATCGTTTCTATCTTATAATAAAATCTCCAGAGTCATCCCTATTTATAGAAAACCTGTGAGAGTACAGTGCTCAACGTCAAATCGCGGCTAACCATTTGGCCGCTCGACCTCAACCTGCAGGAAATACAGATTAGTGCAACGACTAAGCCGCAATTCAGTTCGTCAGTCCGCATGGCTACTTTCCTGAACTTAGAACATTTTCGGGGCAAAGAATGCAAGCATCATGTTTTCATGCCGGCGATCTGCTCGCCAGACCGCGCTGCTAAGTTCCTGTACTTGGACATTTCAGAACAATGCACATATATGGTGATCATAAATACATATCGCATAAGCCGCAAACAGTTCGCAGCATAATAAACTTACAACAGTTTACAACAACCAGATTATCCAGCGTCCAACATAAGAATAAATTACATAATGTTCAAATTATTCGTGCGGCTTGTCACTTGCAAGTCGCACAGCCTTGCTTATCGCCCTCCAGTCCCCCTCGCCCTATCCGCGAGACCTGGTCACCGGTTCTTACAATCTCAATATACACTTGGCTAACCAAATTATGGAATGAGTGCAGAGACCGGTGAACCCGCGCGGTGTCGCGCTCTACTAATGCGAATGGAACCTTTAATTGAGCCCGTGCTTCTAGCCCGCTAGAAGCTGCGGCCTGCTCGATCGCCGCGACCTCCGAGGGATTTGAATCCCCACCAGAAGCCGGGCAGCCTGGTTCCAGCAACTTCCTATAAGCCTCTGGTGCAAGGCACCGGTCTCTGTCTGCTTCCGCTGACGGTCCTTGGTCTTTTCCTTGCTCAAGGCTGCGAATCTCTTCTCTCTCTCTCTCAAGCCGTGTGGCCAGCAACACTTGTGCTTTCATATCCTACTTCTCTGCCCTCTCCTTCTCCAAGGCGGCCTGCATCTCTGCGATTTTCCCCTCCGCGGCCTCCAGCGCGAACTGCAATCTTGTGGTATATTGCTCCAGCACGGACTGCAGCTTTGTGGTCTCTTGTTCCAGCGCGGCTTACAGTCTGGTGGTCTCTTGCTCCAGGGTGGTTTGCAACACTTGGATCCTTTTCTCAGCGGCCTCCTGGGCAACCTGCTGTTCTTCATCCTTAACCCGCAAGGCTTCGACATGCACGTCCAAAGCCGCCTGCAATGTGTTGACCTCCTTCTGGAAGTCGGCCATCTCTTTGTCGTGAACGCTTAGTGGAGGCGGCAGCAGCATAGACAAGAGTGTTGTCAGGTCGCCCGGCTTCATTGCGGTCTCCAGTTCACCTACAGAAGATAAACCGCAGTCAGGTTCATTCGGATAATTGCGACCTTTTTGCAAGGAAATCGGTAGGATAAGACCGCCTGTTTGGCATTTATCTCCTTCAGAGGACGCGGTATGGCATCTAAACACTGGTCGCCTGTATCGTTCGGGGTCTATCGGCTTTAGCTTTTCCTTCCATAGCCTTTCGGCTTCTTTAGCTCATCTTTTCAGTGGAGCCATTGTCAGGAAAAAGCTGGCTGGTGGATTTAACATTGAGTTTGCCCCCTTCTTCCTTGACCGCGACTTGTAGAAGTTAACAATTCGCTTAACTCTCCCATGTTTACCTTGCAGCAGAGGAAGTGTGGTCACCACCAGCTTCCCAGCGATCAGCTTCTTCATCTCCTCCATTTTCTCTCGAAGTTTCTGTTTCTCGGCTCCTTCAGAAACCGCGGAGGATGGCCCGACATGTTTCTCCCCAGTGACCTCGACTTTGGGGTGGACACCTGGTGTGGACGGACTCTCAGATACCTCTTTCTCGCGCAGCTTATGTTACAGACTGTCCGCGCTGGTCTTTACGGAAATAGTCCGGTTTCCGGCCTGCATCTTCCTCATCTTCCTCTTCATTCTTTCCTCAAGGGTCTCGCTCCTTTTCTTCTGTCGTTTCAAGGTGCCGACTACCGTTACTGTCCGCTTGCTCTTTTCAGCCAAAAGTCGTTCGGCCTCCAGCGTATTATCCGGATCGCTATCGTCCACGACGATTAGGTCGACCTTGGCAGGCAATTCACGCGGCTTGCCAGATTCAACAGATTTCTCCTCCGTCTCGCCTATTTTTAAGAGCTCTTCACCCGATGGAGAGCAAGTTACTTCAAAAGATTTTGCAGTTCCGGTTTGTGGTGGAGCAACCTTCGAAACCGCTTCCTGATTGTCCACTGCCTTCGAGACAGCTTCAGGATTGGTCGCGGCTTGTGAAGATTCGCCGACGGTTTGCATCGGCGTCTTTTCAGAATCAAAAGCAGCTGGGATAAGCGGCTTCCCGGTCTTCTCTGCAGGCTGTCGGTCAGAGTCTTCCAGTTTCCGGCTCCGACCCTTTTTCTTCACAGTCAACTTCTTATCGCGGGCTAGCATCGACGACATGACGTCCATCTTGTAAAAGACGGCGTCGGCTTGCAAAATGCTGACCGCAAGTGGCGAGTAGCGACCCGTGGCTCGGCAGAGATCTTGAAGAATGTCAAGGGTCAAGGGACTTTATAGACGGCGATGCATTAAATGCATTCGCGGTCTTCGGCTTAGTTCTACATGTCCGAAGTTTTTCTGAAACTTGAAAATGTGTGGGGATTATGTTTAGCCCGAAATCTGCGACCAATTTGCACAGCTTTTTAGTACGAGCGGCCTGGTTCTTCTAGCCGCCAAGTATGTCAAGTCGGCCGGTCGTCAGATACCGGGTGGCCTGTTCCTTCTAACAGCCTCGAGGATCAAGTTGGTTGGTCGTCAGCAAAGCCGGGCGGTCTCCATATCAGGCCGCCGCCAGCTTCGGCCCTGCTCGATGCCAAGGCCCAGGACCCAGGCCGTCAGCTCGCCAGGAGGAATCCGCCAGGCCGCGCGGCTTCCCTCCTTTCTCATTTTCTACTCATTTGCTTCCCCTCTCCTCTGCCTGGCTCTCCTGTACCCCGGGCAGCCGATAACTTTAGCCCTGCCCATTTGGGTAGGCCCCCAAGCCTATAAATACTGGGAGGGTGCACTCCCCAAGGGACACTGACTTGTATCCAAGAGCTCGTCTGGTAAGAGCTGCGGTCTAAAGTCTAGTGTTTTGCGGCTTGCTGTCCGGCCGGCTTCATCTTTTTCTCCTTCTTGTAACCGCTTCTCTTTGAATAAAAGGAAAGCCCGTCCCAGGAGTGGCATTTAAGCCGTAGCGGGCGAACTCTGTTGTTATCGCTGCCAGCTACCTCTTTTTCTGGCCCTTAGCTATGACCGCTAATAATCGACTATTTGGCAGTCACCTCTTTTCCCTTCCTTCCCCCAAAGCTTGAACCGTTAGCTGGTTGTGCCCGACTCCCTATCCGTTTTTGTGCATCAACACCCCTCTCCTTTGAGGAACTAATGGAGATAGAGACAAAGGAGATCGAGATTGAGGCGACCAATCCGACATTTGCCAAGAAGCGGGCCAAGTTAGCAGAGGATAATGTGAAAGAATCAGGAGCAAGGAGGTAGAGGGAGCAGAGAGAGGAGAGGCGAAGGGAGGAACCCCGACGACAGGAGCAGCATCAAGGATGGGGACAGTGTGAAATGAACAACAGGTTGGGCTGGAGGCCCCAGGAAGGTCGCCCTCAGGGGCATGGTGCTAGTTTCCAAGGAAGGGACTACAACCACAAGGAAAGGAGGTTCAATCAGCTAGCTTAGAGACATGGACAGAGGGCCCCCCTCTCGCTGCAGCAAGAAGATATGGAAATCATGGGAGGAAGAGGAAGATGGAGAGGAGATCGAGGAGGAGCGATAAGAAGAGAAGGTAGGGTGGCGTTGCTCTTCTATGACTTCCATCAGGAAGTGGGTCATGCAATAGCCACCTGCCCGGAGTTTTTGGAGATGAGAAGGACAAGGGGTCAAGCTCAGCACCAACCGCCCATGAGAATCGAAGAAGTTCTATCACAACCTATATTTTCTCCACACTAAAGGATATATCAGAGTAAGGAGAAAACATGTGTCATGATGTCACGTCAGTAGGGTATAACTGCAGACGCCCGGGAGAGACCACAACTAAACACCCTTTTAAAGATTAATGAGTTATTTAAGGAAAATCTAGTTTTAAGTTAAGCAGTTAGTCGTATCCCTCGGCTTAGTGGAATAACCTAGTCCACAAGTAAAAATATAGTTATAGGTTGCGGAAAAAAAATACTTTGATTAAGTTGATTTTAACATCCTACATAAGTATAAACATCCCCAAAGGACAACTCATGCTATGCAAGACTCTAATTATAGGAAAAGTCTTTAAGCTAAACAGAAAGTAGTGTTTTAGTTTTGAAAGAGATGGAAAGTATGATATACTAATAATATGGTTTTATAAGTTAAAAATATCTAACTTGCAACCAAACATAAAACCATCCCAGAGAGCAAGCACAAACAGCCACAAAAAACAGGCAACTCAGCAGCTTAGCAAAGTAATTAGCATTTCAAAAGAAAACCACCAGTGGGCGTCAACAACCTGACACGAACCCATAGGTGAGCTTATACGTCTATAATAATAAGAGAACAACCAAAAGCTACCTCACAAGGGTGAGTAAAACTCTACAATAAGTTGTACACTAGAAAGCTCCCAAACCTAGCCGTTCAACTGGCTACTGCCCTAAACCTGAGGTATTCAAAGGAAGAACACCTCAGCAAGAAAAATACAAGAGGCAAAGGAAAATAATCAGGTAATAAGTGCAAACTAAGAGATGGGTTTACCAAACCTGAGTTCAAAAATGCTGAAGACTACAACTAGATACCAAATAATTACAAGTACCGTAAAATATGAAGTAAATGAGTCAATTGAATAAATGCACCAAGTGTGGAATGTAGCCATGCTTCGACAATATCTGCAAGGATTAGCATAAAAGCATAGATTGATCTAGAAGCAAACTGAGAATAAAACAGCTCTAATTAAACGTGAATCCTTAACACTTGGCAAAAATAATCGGGCGGAGTCGATGACGAATTGTCCCATACCAGGCTCCCAAGCCCAAATGTCTCAAAAACAGAGGCCCTGTGATGGGACCAATTGTCAAAACCCAACCAACAATCCTTAAAAACAGAGACCAAAATCCACCAAGTGCAATGATCCACAAAATGACGTCCAGGTTGTGGTCCTTTATCCGCTGCCAACATTCATAGCCGAAGAAACATCAGATCCTACCCAAATCCCAAATATAAACCTTAAGAAAACTAAAACTAGTCCTAAAACAATCCTAAGGACTAAACCCGTTGATTTGGACAGAAACAGCGAAAAAATTCTAAGCCCCAGCAAAATTCGGCGAGTATAACCAACGAAACTCATGCATACTCAACGAATTTTATGCCGATACATGGCAAATATCTCAATACTCGGCAAAAATGCCTTATGGATTCCGGTGATACTCGACGATTCCTATCGATACTCGATTAACTGGCACTCGACATTCATCGAACTGCATTCAAATAACATGCGATACTTGCTGAATATGACTTTGCTGATCCCACGATAATCGCCAAATCGACTGGCGATACTGTCCAAAAATGACTTATCTTATATTCGGCGATACTTGCCGAATTTCTACCCGATACCCTGCGAATCCTACTTAGTCTACATATCGTTACTCGTCGAAATTCATTACTTACACCCGACAATACTCGACGAATTCTAACTCGATTTACACCGAATTTTACTTGTCTCAAATTTTCCTAATTTCTATGGTTGGCCGAAAATCCAGATCTAACCCAAAGGGATCTTTTCATGCTTCCTATACTACTCCTATTCACTAAGGGAGGAAGAAATGAGAAGAGAGGTCAAGTAAAAAATGAACAGGTAAGGGAGAGAGATCCACTTGCCTCGAAGCTCCGGAGAAATGCCGCCCACTCACGCCACATCAGGGATCGGCCGTAAAATGCCCTAAGCAACGTTTCCTGAAATGTTTGGAGGAGAAATGAGGTCAAAAATGCTAACCCTAACGTACAAAATTTGAGGAATCGGGGAAAGCTTACCACGACCACGAAACCCTCGCTGAGAGCTTTCTAAATCTCTACTCAAACGTCGAAACTGACCACTCAATCTCCTGAAATCTCCTGCCAAAAGCTCCGTCCGTCCGCCAAACTGCTGGTTTTGCGAAATCTGCCGTCGTCGGGTTGGGGGAGATAATGAACAGTAACACTAGGGTTTCGTTATTCTGTATATATATATTATAATAATAACAATTAATTTATTTATAATAAACATCACATTACATTCACTATTAACCATCCAAAATAACTAAGAATTTAACGAAATTAGCACCATAGCTAAATACAGACGCTACGAATCAAATGACGAAGTCAAAACTCAAATCCAACAAACCAAACTTGGGCAAAGAACTCCAGAAGCCAAAACACAAGCATTCCCAAAAAGACTCCACCGAGTTATCAAAACAGAACGGTCTCGCAAGTGAATCTTGCAATACAGAAAAACTGAAAGAGCAAAACCACACTCTAACAACAGCACAAGCCAAACATGCGTTAACGTAACGCCCTGACGTCAAAATTACGCCACTATAGAAATAAAATAAATACCGAAAAAAAATCAAGGGTGTTACAGCCACCCCTCCTAAAAAGAAGTTTCGTACGTAAACTTAACAAAGTAGGATCAAGTCCCAATCAAATTAAAAGCAATCATATGAAAATAGATGAAACACTTACCATAATATCAGGAGAATAGATGAGGATGAGCCTCCCTCATAGCTGATTCCAACTCCCAAGTCGCACTTTCCACGTCTTGGTTCCGCGACAAAACTTTAACCATCGATATTGTCTTCCTTCGCAATAGCCGATCTTGAGTATCCAAAACACGAAGAGGCACTTCCACATTTAACTCGAATATCTTCAACATTTGGGGATACAAAATCTGCCACGGTATTTCAAGGTACCCGGATCATCAATCGAAAAGTCCGTCGATTCCCCGTTCGCAGTTCTATTATAAAGGTGCATCAAATCAGGATCATCCCTTTGATGTAGCCTTGTAAGTGAAATCCATGAAGTCTCTAATACTTCAAAACTGCTCGCTGAGTCGCTACACCCTACCGTTATATCCATTAGAAGAAATTCTTCCACCAGTGAATCCACAGAAAGATTAAAAATCTTGGCTGACTTCCTACTCAGGGCATCAGCTACCACATTATCTTTGCACAGATGATATTGGATCTCAACATCATAATCTGCCACATACTCCAAACACCTCTGCTAGCGCAAATTCAACTCCTTTTGAGTGAAGACATACTTCAAACTCTTATGATTAGTCTAAATTTTGGACAAAGCGCCATATAACATTGTCTCCATAACTTTAAGGCCTAAATTACAGCTGCAAATTCCAGATCATACGTAGGGTAATTTCTCTTAGGAGTCTTTAACTTCCTCGACCCATACGCTATCACTTTACCTTCTTGCATCAACATGAAACTAAGTCCAACAAGCGATGTGTCCACGTACACAGCATACTGTATCCCTTCAGTAGGCAAGGCCAAAATCGGAGTAGTGCACACTCTCCTCTTAAATTCCAGAAATACTTCTTCGCACCTATCGCTCCACACAAAAACTGTGTTCTTCTACGTAAGCTTAGTCAAAGGCATAGAAAACGAAGAAAAACCTTCCACAAATCTCATTTAATATCCTGTCAACCATAGGAAGCTCCTTATCTCTTTGGGAGTGACTGGCCTATTCCAATTCATAATGGCAGCTGCCTTCTCAGTGTCCACAAAATATCCATCCTTATTAAACACATGACCCAGAAACGAAACATGAGGAAGCCAAAACTCTCACTTACTTAGTTTGGCATACAACATATGCTCCCTCAAGGTAGCCAAAACAAGACACGCGCAAGTGCTTGGCATTCTCTTCAACACTGCGGGAATATAACAAAACATCATCTATAAAAACAATGACGAAACGGTCAAGGTAATCCTTAAATACCCTGTTCATCATATCCATAAAGGCAGAGGGCGCATTTGTTAATCCGAAAGACATCACCAAAAACTCAAAATGCTCATGCCGTGAAAGGAAAGCAGTACAAGGAATATCTGCCTCACGAATCCTAAACTGGTAGCCTGAATGAAGATCAATCTTTGAAAACACAGAGCTAACACGCAACTGATCAAACAGATCATCAATCCTTGGCAGGGGTTATCTATTCTTGATGGACAACTTATTGAGCTCTCTATAATCGATGCAAAGCTTCATCGATCCATCCTTTTTCTTTACAAACGGCGCAATAGCACCCCACGGAGAAGAACTCGGCCTAATTAAACCATTCTGAAGCAACTCATCAAATTGGGAACGCAGCTCCTCCAGCTCACGCGGGGCCATACAATACGGCAGCTTAGCAATAGGAAGAGTACTCGTGTAATACCTCCCTTGTAATGACCGTACAATATGGGTCCAGCTAGGGACCCAAAACATACAGACGCCACAGCTTTAGCATTAAAAGATGATATTAACTACCCAATCTCAAAAGTCAATAACAAACAACATCGGAAACATGACTAGATTTTATCCACATACACAAGAGTATCGAAATGGCCTTATGGCCTTACAACAATAGAGAGTCCAAAACCAAAAAGATAACATCCACCATCAATGTGCATAAGCACTCATAGACTACCTCAGTATACAATCCAGAAATAAGAGCATCAAACATACAATGCCACAAAATAGAGCTAGTACGAAACTTGAAACACTTCATGAGGCTTAGGCCTTTTTGGCCGGCGAGCTGGCTCCTACTTGCGATCATTGCCCTGTAAAATTTGGTGGTAATGTGGGTCAGCAAAGGTTGACCTCAAACTGTGTAACAAACACATCTCCTCCCCCCCCCCACCCCTAACGGACCCCGGGATACCCCTCCAAACAACAAGTCAACAATTCGTATACCATATACATAAACATGTAAAGCTCCAAAAGAACAGGTTGGCATGTCTCAAACAACAAACACATTTTTTATGTTGAGCATATAATAAAAAAGGACCTACTATGCAGCATGTATGCAAAACCCGGGCTTTACCCAAGGCACCCTATTGCGTATACAACTAGCACATCATCATAACATCTGGGTACTTCCAATTTCCCCATTGGCGTTAAGCCACAAACAAAAGGGTATGGCAATTCCCCTAACGGCATACAAGCTGCCACACGGAACTCTTGCCAAGGCCCCACCCGCTCATGGTTCTTAGACCCGGGCTTGCCTGCAAGCTCTGACTTCTCGCTGCAGTATTCCGTCTCACACAATGGCCGATTCTAAGAAGCCGTGCTGGACCCCACCCGCTCGTGGCCTCATTGCCCAGGCTTTCCCCATGCTTGGAGTTCTCGTCAGTCTCACAGAAGGGGATTAGTATCACCGGGACACTCTCCCCACATGACTTGTACATCACGGGAGAGCCAGCCAGCCACGGAGACAAAATGGAGCCTTAGCACAACACAATCCATAATCATTCCCACCCGAATCCATCATTTGTACTGCAACGACTCCGCGCACCAAGGAAACCATCTACCGCTAATGCGGAGCTAACCTTGTCCACCAAGTAAAACATCTACTGCCATTGCGGAGCTAACCTTGTCCGGTTCCGGCTACACGTACTCACTCGAGAAAGGGAGAAAACACAGAACATAACCAACGACATCTTGCCGCAACAGATTTCTACAAATTCCTTAAGGCTCGCAATGCAACATCACCAAGTCGTACTAACGGTCGCGACTACGGCTTCACCCACAATGCATAATTCACTAACGGAGCGGATATCTAATGCAAAATCATGCCGGGGACGGACTCAATCGACCTGGAGATTCCTCTTGAACCATGGCAAGCCAAACCCCTCTCATTTGAGAGTTTGGTGCCCAAAAGCTTGAAAGAAAAGATGCTAAGCACGCTTCCAAAAAACCAAGAGGAGAAGTGTCGTTACCTTACGACCCCTCTTCCTAGCCATGGGAACTTAGCCGGATGAAAACTACTGCAATGGATTTGCCTCCACAGATCTGGACTCTGCTCGCGATTTGGGGCTCCGACGCTTCTCCGACAGCTAAATCTCTCCTTCTCCTTCTTCCTTGCTCTCCCTTCTCTCTAAAACCTTAGAAGGAGAAACTTGAAGAAGAATGAGGGGTTCAAACCCTATTCCCTGACATAACTCAGCTAGGACAGCCTTGAACCATCAGATCCTAATAGAAGGAAATGAACAACCACGATTCGCACTTAAAACCAAAACTCTTGGGCCTAATACGGCTAGAGACATGCCCTTGTCCAAGGCTGTGTGCCTCAATCGACGCAGAAACCGTCGCACCCAGAATAGGACACGGGTTCTGGACATGCCCGTGTCAAACGTGACACGCCCGTGTCACTCAGTACACGCCCGTGTGCCTAGGCGTGTTCCTCCATCGACACAGGACCAAACATAACCAGAGGAGAACACGGGTACTCAACATGCCCGTGTCATATTTGACACGCCCGTGTCACATAAGAACACGCCTGGGCTCCAGGCCGTGTTTATCCCCTCACATGACCCGGCTAACCTCCCGAGCAGGACACGGCCTGGGACACGCCCGTGTCTCATGCCGTGTTCGTACTCTCGACGATCGTCGACCGTATTTTTGTTGACCACGTGAAAATCGTCGAATCCGAACACGACACGGCCATGGACGTGCCCGTGTTCTAGGCCGTGTTCGTTGTCTCTACACTTCGTCGAGCGCAGTTCGTCGACCACCCAATTTCTTTGTCGAACCCGAGCAGGACTCGGCCTTGGACATGCCTGTGTCCCAGGTCGTGTGACCCTTACCATGACCCAAACTTGGCTCTGAATGTTGTTCGTAGCTCTTTCAAATATTGGGGCGTTACAACTCTCTCCCCCTTAAAAGATTTTCGTCCCGAAATTATAAAAGAAAAAGGTACACAAAACTTAAATGATACCTGAAAGGAATAACTCTGGATACTTCTCCAGCATGGTCTGTTCTCGCTCCCAAGAGAGCTCCTCACGACCGCAGTTGTCTCATCATACTTTTACGAGTTTGACCTCTTTGTTCCGCAATTGCCGAAATTCTGAATCATCTATAGCAACTGGACGAACTCATGTCCTCAAGTCCTCTTTGTTGGAACACCCTATTACTGATTTGGGCAAGGATCACTATGTCTTTTAGGAAATCTGTTTTGACCTCCTTGTATAGATCTAAAGGTCAATTAGAATTGAGTCTAAGGGTTAGTAATTAGGTTTGAAAGCTGCCATCAAGACCAGAGATTTCAGTTCAGGAGACTAAGTCATTTCATCGAGCTCAGTACGACGAATCGTCAAACTCCATTCGACGATCGCTGAGCTCACTTCAACGAATCGTCGAACTCCATTCAACGATCTCTGAGCTCAACTTCAACAAGTCGTCGAACTCCATTCGACGATCTTCGAGCTCAGATCGACGTTCTTGTCCCCAGTTTATTTCTCTATCTCTGAGCTCAGTTCGACGATAGTTGAGCTCAGATCGACGATCTCTGTTTCATTCTAAGTCCAGTCTGTGAGCTCAGTTCAACGATAGTGGAGCTCAGTTCGACGTTTTTCTGGAGAGATCGACGTTTTTCAAGATTCAAATTCAGACAGTTGTGGAATTATTCTCAGCATTTATTTCAAGGATCTTGTAGCCGTTTTCAATTAATCTGTAGCAAGTTTCAAGGGATTTTCAAAGGAATGTTTTTATTAGACTTTCCTCCAGAAGACAAATGCAGTTAAGGAAGTCATTTATGACAGGCTAACGACTATTTTGGACAGAGAAGTATTCTATTCAGATCTAAGGAATAAAAGATCAGTTTTTCATTCTTCTCTCACAACACATATTCTGCAACAACAACAATTACACAACAGAAGAGAAAGAGTTGAAGATATTCTCAGTCTTAGAATTCATACAAGAACACCATCACAAAAGGAGATCAACATACTGAAATTTTCAGATCCCTTTTGATTCCAGTGTTCAAAGGCTATCATCATTCAAGACTCCAGACACCACACATTTCAGTTGTTGCTGAAATCATCTTTTGCTGGAGATCAAATTTTCTGAAGACATATCACCCTACTGCAAAGCTTCACTTCCTAAACAACTCAAGATCTCAGGGGGAGCTTTGACAACATCCACTATCTTCTCTCTGATTGTTGATAGAGAAGATCATCTCATCCCTCTCTCTCTCTGCTGTAAAGGGTTTTTCAAACTCCATTCAAAAGTTTGTGCTGGTTTTTGAGACCTTGTCAAAACTCAGTGGTGGCAAGACACCTGATTAAAAAATCTGGTTTGGTTTTTGAGCACCTTATCAAAAGCTCATTGGTGCCCAGGACACCTGATCAACTCATCCTGCAGTGGTTTCCTACCTAGGGTGGTAGAAGAGTGGATGTATCCAGATTGATTGGGGATCCACTATAGCTCCTTGTGTCTTCTGGTTGCTTACTTTCTTTTGTTTTGTGGCTGTGGTTTGTGATTGCTTTTTGATTAAATAGTTGATGTAGTTCATTTGTGTTGGAACACCCTATTACTAATTTGGGTCAGGATCACTATGTCTCTAGGAAACCAATGTTTGACCTCCTGTATAGCTCAAAAGGTCAACTAGAATTGAGTCTAAGGGTTAGAAGTCTAAGTTTGGAAGCTGCCCTCAAGACCAAGCCTTTTTCAGTTTGAGACTAAGTCATATCGTCGAGCTCAACATGACGATTCGTCGAGCTCCGATCGACGATCGTCTAGCTCAACTTCGACAGATCGTCGAACTCCATTCGACGATCGCTGAGCTCAACTTCATCATATCGTCAAACTCCATTCGACGATCGGTGAGCTCAGTTCGACGATCTTGACTCAGTATTGGATTTCTATCTCTGAGCTCAGTTCGACGATCTTTGAGCTCAGTTCGACGATATTTTGCTGCAGTATAAATCCATATCGCTGAGCTCAGCTCGACAATAGCAGAGCTCAGTTTGACGTTTTCAGATAACTTCAAGGATGTTTCTAGATTCAAATTCAAATCATTTAAGGAGTTATTCTGCAATTAATTCAGAAGATTTCCTAGCCGTTTTCATTTATTTCTGGATCAAGTTTCAAGGGATTTTCAAGGAATATTTCTATGGACTTTCCTCCAGAAGACATTTTTGCAATTAAGAATGCAATTAATGCAGGCCAACGGTTATTCTTGACAGAGAATGTTTTTCCATTCTGTACCAGAGAATAAAAGAGAAGAATTTTTTGAGTCTCAGATAGATTACAGATACACAAACACACACAGACAGACATCAGTAATCTTCAGAACAAGAACAAAAATATTCTGTCTCAAAGAATTCTCAAGAACACACATCCAAGGAGATCAAACTTTTCTGAAATCTTCAGATCTCTCTAGTTTCAAGTGTTCAAGGCCAACATCTTTCAAGACTCCAGACATCCAACATTTCAGCTGTTGCTGAAATCATCTTTTGCTGGAGCTCAACTTGTGAAGGCCTATCACCCTACAACAAAGCTTCTTTTCCTGAAGATCTCAAGGACTCAGGGGGAGCTTTGACACCATCAATCCACATAGTCTTCTCAGCTGTTTGAGAAAGAGAAGACTTCAATCACTCTCTCACCCCCATCTCTGTAAAGGGTTTCTCAAACTCCCTTCAAAAGTTTGAGCTTGGTTTTTGAGCACTTGTCAAAAGCTCATTGGTGGCAAGACACCTGATCAAAAAATCTGATTTGGTTTTTGAGCACCTTATCAAAAGCTCATTGGTGCCCAGGACACCTGATCAACTCATCTTGCAGTGGATTCCTACCTAGGGTGGTAGAAGAGTGGATGTACCCAAGTTTAGGGGAACCACTATATTTCCTTGTGTCATCTGGTTTTGCTTGTCTTTATTTTTGTTTCTGGCTGTGATTAGCTTTTGTATAGTTTAGTTCTGTGATTAGATTTATTAACTGCTTCCCTGCTCACTCAGATTACAACAATTGTTGTAAAAAGTTTTAAAGCAGCATATACTCTATTCACCCCCCTCTAGAGTATATCAGATCTAGCTGCACTTTCAATTGGTATCAAAGCGAGGTTGGTTAAATATACCACACCTTGGTGGATGCACAGGCTAACACCTGAACCCAAAGATCCCTAGTTAGATCTGTTTTCTTTTGAAGTTTATTATTAGTTTTTGTTTTCACAAATCATGGCCCAAAACAAAGATTATGCTAACACCAGACCTTCAGTGTGCAATCTATCCAAGTTTGCACATTGGAAAGCAAGGATCAGACTATACATGAATTCTATTGACGAGGATATTTCACTACTAGAAAACAGACTTTTGGCCAGGGCAAATTTCCCTGGCAAAAAGTCCAAAACCGTGGCTAAAAAGTTTTAGCCACGGTCTATCCACGGGAAAATTCTGTGGCTAAAGTCGGCGTGGCTAAAACTTTTAAGCCACGAATTGGCCGTAGCAAATAGTATTAGCCATGATAAAAAATACCGTGGCAAATAAGCCAATCATTAGCCACGGTATGAAACCCTGGCTAAAAGTAAACTCATCATTTTTTAAAAAAAGTATTTGCCACAGTTAAAAGCTGTGGCAAATACTAATTTATGTTTTTTAAAAAAAACACATTCAAAATACCAGCATCTCATTCATGTAAGGAAAAATACATTAAAATTCAGCAACTATATATTCTAGCATATATATATATATATATATATATTTGTTATTTACTGGGACCTCCCTCTAAATTTGTTAAATTACAAGTTGCACCTCTCTTATTCTTGAAAATACAAAAAAACATCTCTGTAAGAGTGTACATGTTATAACATTCGTGCCCAAAAAGATTCTCCTAAAAAAGTATTTGCTGCAGCGCGCAGATTTTCCTCAGCATCCGCCACCGCGCGCCGTAGTGGGCCGAACAATTATTCCTCGCATCATCATAGCCAAATAAACAAAACTTGTTTGAGATTCCTTACATCTTGAATTTCAAGGATCCGAAAAGGTTATTGCTATCGAACTCCAAACTTTATGGATTGAATTTGATAATCTTCGCATGAATACGCTGAAGATATTCAAACATATCTTGGTACATTGAGCAATCTTGTTAATAACATAAGAAGCTTGGGAGATGAGATTCAAGAAAAGAAGATTGTGCAAAAGGTACAACATGACTTGCCTTTAAAATATAGTTTCAAAAGAAAAAAAAAATTTCCACATTAAATTAGCATGCTAAATCATATAGGCATTAACTGGTTAGAAAAAGTAAATACTCAGTCAACATGAAACATTATTTTTCTCTGTTTATCTTTTAAATTCTTTCCTTAAACTCTACATGATGCAACTATGTAAGAAATAATAATAATAACGATACACAAAGAAGAGTTACCTTTCTAGTTTCTAGATCTATTTCTGGGGAAATTCGAAGCCAAGAAGAATATGTTAGGGATTCATGCACGGTAACGTAAGGTGAGTGAATATCATTCTGTTCACAGTAACCACTTATCTGAGCGAAAGTTTCTTGCTTTTTGGGGTATCCAGATTTGTTAATACTTCCATCAATATATCCTGCAGTTTTCCTTCCTGCTAATACATCCATTAATGTCGTCTTTCCGGCTCCACTTACACCAACAAGAGCTGTCAATATGCCTGGCCTAAATGCACCACTAGCATTACAAAGTAACTGAAGATGTTTATCCTGAACTCCTTTTCTTCCTATTTCCTGAAATGAGAAAGTATGGGTAAGTTATTACACACACACACACACACACACATATAACTAGGTAAAATCTGATGCTAAGATGAATAAAAAGAAAGCTCAAAAGCTTTAAATTGCTGAAGATGCAGTTAATTGTGATATGATGTTAGAATTGGGAATTTTTAGAATAGATTCCGCCAAGGAGATAAAATCAAGCTTTATTTTAGAATAGATTCCGCCAAGGAGATAAAGTCAAGCTTTATCAACTAACATGGTTTCTTCGTAAATCATAAATAAAAAAACATATCAACTCGAAGAGCAATATAACTAAATATAGTAAATCCCATTCAAACTTTTGGAAACTACCTAGGTCAATGATTTGGATAATGCATATATGCAAACAAAATTTGAGTTCATAATTCATTATATTTGAAAGCAAAAACATAGTCATCCAGAAAGTATAGAAAAGCTCTGGCTCTTGAAGGAATAATTCTATTCATGCACTTATAATGGAAAAGAAAATTCCAGAACTAAAAAAAATTAAGGTATAATTAAATTCTTATCTGAACCGATGAGTTTTAAATTCAGTGTGAAAAATGTAACTGAAGAAATATTTAGAGTTCGCTGAAATTGATTCTTATGATAACTGACTTACAGAGGGCATGCCAACAAAGTAATTCACATTGTTGAACGTAAGAGATAGAGGCTGGAAAGGTAAAATCATTCCCTGCATGTCTTTTTGGCCTATGTTTTTGGTACTGCTCTCAGAATTCATTTCTGAATCCTGCTTTTCAGTATCTAATAAAATAAGACAACAAATGATTAGTAGTTTTTTGACAATCTAAATTAAAATAGCATAAACTCTCTAAGTGGAATTATGAAGAGAAAACTTCAATGTGAAGTAGCAATATTGACGAAGCTACAATGATTTCTTCATACTGCTGAGCACGGGTCATTCTTTAAATTTATGATTGTTACTTTCATATTTTGTTTGTTGACTGCTTATGCATTAGAGCATGAATCATTCACAATAAAAGCATTAACTGCGTATCCAGGGTATTGTACTTTATCAGCATAATAATTCTCATCCAGGGTATTGCACTTTATCAGCATAATAATTCTCATCTTGGGAGATGGCCAACTTTTAAATTTGAAGGAAATGGAAGTATAGTAGTAATTACTTCATAAGGCGAACAAAAACAAATCTCCAATGTGCATTATGTAGCTTCTTTAGCTCATATCCACATTCCATCGCTTAGTATTATTTCCTTCAGCAACACCTCTTTAACAACACCTCGAACAAGGTGAACTCCAGATTGATGTATAGTTTCATGTTCAGGTAATGAGAATTTGCACTCAAGAGAAGCAAGCAAAAACTTTATATTGAGCTAAGTTGGATATAATTTGTTACCTTTGACAGGTGTTTAGTTACATACTGCCTTAAACTCACATCGAATGAAGAAAATATTTCGTTCTCCTGCAAGACAAACAATATGATCAGATTAGAACGAGAGGAGATTGTTGTCCTATGCCAAAAATTATCATGTAAACACTGCACCAAAAAATTTAATTCCCTCTATTAGAGTGACATGGATGTAGTCCTTCAGTTGGGTTGTTAGCATCAATTGTTGGATGCTGAGGTATGGGGTTTTGCTGCTGATGGTGCTGACCACTTGTCACAACAGACTCACAACTCGTATCTGCAATAGTCCCAGATGCCTACAAAAAAGGCCCCGCACCTACAGTACGGTAAGTTGCACGTACCTAAAATTCTCCCTTGGGAAACTCATATAGCAGCCATACACACCTAATTTTTATTATCAAAACCTTTTCTACGTGTTTATATTGTTAATTTCTAGTAAAATAAACAACTTAAAAATGCTTAGATGAGTGTACTTGTGATGTATGTAAAAGTTCCAACCTTGGAGGAGAGATTTAGCAAACATATATTGGATTTGTTCATCATTTTCAAAACCAAATTGTTACAAATAAGTAGAAAGGGAGGAGAAGAAGCATGTAGCTAACTCTAAAAAAGGATGTTGTTCTAAATACTAGAAATGATAGATTAATACCTTCTACTAAATACTAGAAATGATAGACATTTGGAGAGAAACTGTACTTACTACAAGCTGCTAATGCAGCTACATAGGATCAGTTTGGAGCTGGGGTTTTGCTCCAGTGAGTTTGGACAAAATGTCACCATCACATTACAGCCATGTGGCGGGGCAACGTTCATTTTGGCCGCCGCATAAAAATTTCATTTTAACTCTAAACAAGGATGTTGTTCTAAGGGCAAGGCAAGGCATTCATGACCAACACAGCCGCGCCAAACAAACAAATATCCAAACCATGGTTGATATTTCAGTTGTTATGGACACACATTCATGTTTTATGTTTCATTGAAAGAGCTTCAAACTGAAAAGGCACATGAAAATAGCAAGCTAAAGGAGTTAAAAGACTATAATACACCATTGATAGTAACTTAATTTGAAAATGACTACATTAAAAATTGGCTACATTGAAAAATGACTACATAAAATTAGCAATGACTATAAATCAGGTGCTTTTAACAAATCTTTCATTGTTTAGGTACTATATTCATTTCCATGAACTTCTCTTGTATCCAGACACACAAATCCATGAATTAAGCTAGCTTAAAGGAAAGAAGCTAGTTCATAGAAAGATTGCGACCTCGCAAATAGCCTGATAGAAATAAAGTGCATTTACCAGGCATGTTATTGTCAACCTCCAGATCAACCTAAAAATTTAAACAAATAAATAATTTTAGGGATATTATACAAACCAAGACATTCAACTTGATAGAAAAGATTTTGTAAAATAAAGTTATAAAGAAAAGAAAACATGTGTTCATAAATTTATTAAACCAAGCACTCCAAATACCCTTATGGCAATAAAGTGCATTTACCAGGCATGTTATTGCCCACCAGCAGTTGAAATGAGGCAACAAATGCTATGGCAAGAGCAGCTCCCAGATTCCTTCAAATTTTCCAGCAAAGCCACATTGGTAGGAAAATCTGGAGCTTAGTGAAAAAATTGCAGGAAATACATAAAACAGGGGAAGGAATTTGTGTTATGGAAATCTAGCATTGAGGGGAAAAATTGAAGTGAGTAGAAAAAAATGAAGAAGGAATGCAATATCGAAAGCAGCCTTAGTAGGGTTTTTAGAAAAGCGAGTGTGTTTTGGAGGGATCGATCGGATGGAACGCAGCCGTGGAAAAATCTAGCGGTGAGGGAGGACTTCGGCGGTAGTGTGAAGTTCACAACGACCTGTACCGTGGAGAAGAAGTCCGGTTATTGAAATCGAGAGAAAAAGAAGAGAGGGTGCAACCATTTACCTTGCAAATAAAAGACAATATAGAGGCTGATGGAGTAGGCGCCGACGATAAGCAAATCGAGGAAGATGGTTGTGACCTTGGAGGAAGATGGCTGCGACCTGGTGGAAGGAGACAACACTGGAAGGAGAGGGTGCGAGGGCAAATGCACGTGAAGCCGTCGTAGAGGAACCGTGGCCGTATTGGAGCTTCCCGCGGGATGGATTGTTGAGCGAGGAGGAGAGGGGAAGTGGAGGAAGCCCTATCGGGTTTTCTTTCGCTGGTGGCAGGATTTAGAGTCGTGGGTTAGGTTTTGCGGAATTCATACGACGATGCATATATTGTTGAGCACGGAAAAGCAAGCGCTAAAGCATAGAGAATGTTGACTTTGATCTAAATATTAGACACGTGTTTTTGCTTTTCATAGCTAATACAAAGGTATTAGCCATGTTTTTTATAGCTGTGGCTAAAATCTAAATATTAGCCACGATTTTGTGATCATGGCTAATACTAGTGTATTAGCCACGATTTTTGAACCCTGGCAAAAAATTGTGTAGCTAATACTCATTTTTCTAGTAGTGTTTTTAACTCTGTTTTGACAGTGTGTCCAAGACCTCCAGATAACTCAAGTACAAATGTTGTGCCACCTCCATCAGGAACAGATGATGACATCAAGAAATGGAAGGTAGCTAATGCCAAGGCTATGAACATCTTAGCCCAGACAATGTCTGATGACATATTTCAAAAGGTGGCTGAATGCAATTCAGTAAAGGAAATTTGGGACAAACTCTCTGAAATAGTCTCAGGCTCAGCTGATGAGAGAAAGGATAGGAGATCCCACCTTATATCTCAATATGAGAATTTCAAGAAGGGAGAAACTGAGTCAGTGGGAGATATGTACAATAGGCTCAGTCTAATTGTCAGTGAACTCAGGACATTGGATAAAGAGATCTCACTAACTGAACTCAATGACAAAATTCTAATGTGCTTCCCTAGCACTTGGGATTCAAGAATCTGGCCAATCAAGGATGCCAGAAGTTTGAATGAGATCACCACTGAAGCTCTATTGGGTAAGCTCAAATCTTATGAGGTACTCATCAAAAATAGAGAAGAAGAACAGAAGGCTACCTCACCAGCCACAAGAAAAGAGAAGACCATAGCCTTTAAGGAAACTGAAGATCAGCCTGAAGACAAAGTCACAGGCAATGATGAACTGCTCAGTCTGTTGGCCAAAAGATTTTACAAGATGGCCAGAAAGGACTTCAGAAGGAGATCATACAAGGAGCATGATAAGCCAAGGTATGACAAGTCAATTAATAATAAAGAAATTGTTTGTTTTTGTTGTAGGAAACCAGGGCACATAGTTCCTGACTGTCCAGAAAACAAAAACAAGGACAGAAGGGACAAGAAAGAAAGAAGAAAGGAGAAAGACTCCAAGAGGAATGGCAATGGCAAACCCTCATCAAGCAAAAACAAATATACAAGAAAGGGGTTTGTTGCTGAATCCTGGAGTGAGACTAAAGAGGAGTCAGAAGCCTCATCCAGCTCTAGTGATGATGAGGATGATGCAGAAGAGAAAGAGTTTTGCATGATGGCAATCAATGTCTCACAATATAATTCAGAAGAAGAGGAGTCAGAGTCAGACTCAGAGACTCAACCTGAAGAAGATCAGGTAATTGGTTCTTTTGATTTTAATTCAGAGGACTTTAAATCTGAATTCAAAGCATTATGTTTAGATCTGCTAAAATCTGAGAAAGAAATTATCTCTCTCAGAAATCATTTATCTGAACATAATACTTTAAAGTCAGAAAACCTCAAACTCTCTCAGGAGTTGCAGTGTTGTAGGGAGCAGATAGCTTCACTGAAAAGTGAGCTCTCTGAGGCCAAGAAGCTTGAAGAATCCCTTAATGGGAGAAGCATCAAGCTGACGGACATCATAAGCACAGTGAACTCCAGATTCAATAGTACACTGGGCTTGGGTGCTTCATCCAGCCAACCCATAGTTCTAACAACTCCAATCAAATTCATTTCTGACAAAGGAAAGGTATTTGTAGAGGTAGCTAGGAAAAATTCTGATCTGCCATAAAAAACTAAGTCCCAGCAGAAATCGTCGAACGGAGGTCGACGATCGCCAAATGGAGATCGACGATCGCCGAACGCAGATCGAGGATCTCAGGTAAAATCGTCGAACTCAGGTCGACGATCTCAAGTCCCTGAACTCTGCTATAGTCGACCGTCGAACGGAGCTCGACGATCTAACCCAAGATCGTCGAACGCAGCTCCAAGATCGTCGAACAGAGGTCAGAGCTCTGGAAATTTTTTCAAGGGCAAATCAAAATTCAATCCTAAGGGTCCTTCATCCCAAATCTTTAACCCTTATACTGAATGGATTATACTGAATGTTATCAACCTAGGCCCAAGGTAAACTGGGTCAAAAATAAATGAATTATCTTATGTGCAGGTGAAGACCTATCCAACATCTAACCAGCAATGGTACTTGGATAGTGGGTGCTCTAAGCACATGACAGGGAACAATTACAACCTCACTTCCTTTAGAGCCAAGCTTGGACCCAAAGTTATCTTTGGTGATTCAAACTTTGGACAGACTAAAGGATATGGTGCAGTCCAGATTGGATCAGTAACATTCAAGAAGGTAGCTTATGTGGAAGGACTGAAGCACAACTTAATAAGCATCAGTCAGCTGTGTGATGAAGGCTACCAGGTGACCTTCAGCAAAACATTATGCAAAATCAAGTCAGAGGACAACACAACTGTGTTGACAGGTAAAAGGAAAGGTAACATCTATCTAGTAGATTTTCTTTCAACTGATGTAGATATTTGCCTGTTTAATTCTGTCTGTAGATCAAATATTTTATGGCATAAGAGACTAGGACACCTAAACCTTAGAACTATTCCTAGGCTATCCAAGGACAACCTTGTTAGAGGACTACCTTCTGGCTCCTACAAGAAGGAAGGACTCTGCAGGGCTTATCAATTAGGCAAGCAAACTAAAAACAGCTTTAAGTCACTTAATAAGAGTGATTCACCTAGGATATTGTATCTGTTACACATGGATCTTTTTGGACCCATCATAATACAAAGCCTAGGAGGGAAATCTTACACTTTAGTAGTTGTAGATGACTTCTCTAGATTCACTTGGGTGTTCTTTCTAAGGAAGTAGTCTGATAACTTTAAGTGTCTGACAGAGTTTCTCAAATGTATACAGATTGAGTTCAATACTCACATTGCCCTGATCAGAAGTGATTATGGGACAGAGTTTGATTCTCTTCTTATGCAAGAGTTCTGTCAGAGTGAAGGGATCAAGCATACTTTCTCAGCTCCTAGAACTCCTCAACAAAATGGGGTAGCTGAAAGGAAAAATAGAACCCATATTGAATCTGCCACTACATTGTTGTCAGATGCTCATCTACCTCTATCCTTTTGGGCAGAGGCAGTGAACACCTCCAACTATGTGCTGAATAGAAGTTTGATACATAAACTAAAGGGAAAGACTCCCTATGAATTACTCAAAGGGAAGAAACCTAAAGTTGATTATTTTAGAGTCTTTGGTTGTATTTGCTACATACATAATAATGACAAAAAATACTTAGCAAAATTTCAAGCTAAAGCTGATGAAGGAGTGTTTCTGGGATACTCCATGATCAGCAAGGCTTATAGGGTCTATAATAAATCATCTTTAAAAATTGAGGAATCTGTTCATATATCATTTGATGAATCTAACATGTCTTTCAAGGAGAAGATCTCTTCTACCATAGAACCTTTGCAGGAACATTCTATAGTTGTAGACTTGAACAAGTTACAGGTTACTCAAGGGGATGAAAGCAGTGAAGATGAAGACAGTGCTCAACATATTGAAGAACAACTTGAAGAGCCAGTTGTTGTACCACATGAGGAAACAACAACACAGGTTGGTGAACAATCAACACCCCCTGTTGATTTAGTAACATCAAGAGACCATCCAATTTCCCAAATAATTGGTGACATCTCAGCTGGTGTGCAAACCAGAAATCAGGTCAACCAAAACTTGTTGCACACCTGCTTCTTATCTCACATGGAACCTCAGTCCATTCAAGATGCAGAGCAAGATCCATACTGGATCATTACAATGCAAGAGGAGTTGCATCAATTTGAAAGGAATAGAGTGTGGGAACTAGTGCCAAAGCCTAAGGATCACTCCATTGTTGGAACAAAGTGGGTATTCAGAAACAAACTGGATGATCAAGGAGTAATTGTAAGAAACAAGGCAAGGCTAGTTGCTCAGGGATATTCTCAAGAAGAAGGGATAGACTACGACCAGACCTTTGCACCAGTTGCAAGATTGGAAGCCATCAGAATATTTTTAGCTTATGCAGCACATAAAGGCTTTAAGGTATATCAGATGGATGTCAAAAGTGCATTTCTAAATGGAGACATCAAAGAGGAAGTATATGTCAGACAACCTCCAGGTTTTATCTCTCCAACTTATCCTGATTATGTTTTTAGATTAAATAAAGCATTATATGGTCTCAAGCAAGCTCCTAGAGCATGGTATGAGACCCTAGCATGCTTTCTCTTGGAAAATGGATTTATAAGGGGTGGAGTAGACCAAACTCTTTTCAGTTGAACCCATAAGTCCCATACCCTACTAGTACAGATTTATGTAGACGATATTATTTTTGGTTCTACTGACTCCAACTTGTGCAGAAGGTTTTCCAACCTAAGGCATTCTAAATTTGAAATGAGTAGCATGGGTGAGCTATCCTTCTTCCTAGGATTGCAAGTCAAGCAACATGCTGAAGGCATCTTTATTTCTCAAACCAAATATGCAAATGAATTGGTTAAGAAATTTGGCATGTCTGAAGCATCTTGTATGAAAACACCCATGCCTACTAATATTGTATTGGATGCTGATGAACATGGGAAACCTGTTTATCAGACAACATATAGAGCAATGATTGGCTCTTTACTGTACCTTACAGCTATTATACCAGATATAATGTTTGCTACATGTATATGTGCTAGGTTCCAAGTAAGCCCTAGAGAGTCACACCTAACACTAGTAAAGAGGATTCTAAGGTATGTTAAAAGTTGTCCAAATCTAGGTCTCTGGTATCCAAATGATTCAGCATTTGATTTAACTGGATTTTCTGATGCTGATTATGCTGGATGCAGAATTGACAGGAAAAGCACCAGTGGAACTTGTCAGTTCCTTGGTGACAGACTTGTCTCTGGGTTTTATAAGAAACAAACTTCTGTGTCAACTTCAACTGCTGAAGCTGAATATATGGCTGCAGGCAGTTGTTGTTCACAAATCTTGTGGATTCAAAACCAACTCCTAGACTATGGCTACAACTTAGAGAAGTCTAAAATCTTTTGTGATAACACCAGTGCTATTTCTATAGCTCAAAATCCAGTCCTCCATAGTAGGACAAAACACATAGAGATTACGCATCATTTCTTAAGGCATAATGTTGAAAAGAATAAAATTGAACTACAATATATCCCAACTGATTTACAAAGGGGAGATATTTTCACCAAGCCATTGGATGAAAAGAAACACTCCATCTTCCTAAATCAGTTAGGAATGTTAGATGGAGGAAGTCTTAACTAATATCCAAGATCTTAAAAGCTTAAAAATTGACCAAGACTAGGCAAACATCTTGATTTTTCTTAGTGTCTAGAGTTTTTCTGATCTCTGAACTGCGCTCGACGATTTTCCCCTAGATCGTCGAACGGAGATCGACGATTTCTGAAATCGTCGACCTGAGTTCAGCGTTTCTCAGATAGTATGAACTATCTCTTCCGGTCAGCGATCGTCGAACGACGCTCGATGATTTTATTCTTTGAACGATCGTCAAACAGAGCTCGACGCTCTCCAATATCATCGAACGGAGATCGACGATGTTGAAGACTCTTCAGATTCCTTTAGAAGCCTCGATCGTCGAACTGAGTTCAACGATCTTTCCTTTTCTTCGTCGAAACCTAATATAAAATTCATTTTTCGCCGTCGTTCTCCTTTGCGCTTTCGATTTCTCTGCAAGAACTTTCTTTCCCTCCAAACATTTCTGCACTTGGTCATTTTGTTTGTTGAATCTTTGCAGGTAACTATGGCTGTGTTTGTTGCTGTTCTCGCCGCCATGAAGTTTGATGCTGGCTTCGACATAGACATGGAATCCTTCAGCACAACCGACCAGGTTTTTCAGGACATCTTAGAGTTATTCAAAGAGCAGAATCTGGCAGCAATCATGACCACAAGTATTAAGCTTGCATCTGATGTGATTAAGGAATGGGTCTACACTGCACACAATCAGGACAACTCCACCATTGTTGGGTCAATTTCTGGCACTCAGGTACCCTTGACCCCAGCAATTTTAACAGAGGTTTTTGAGTTAAGAACTGGTGGAGATACTGCTGACTTGTTTGGAGAAGAGTATACTGACTTGCTTGCCAGAATGGGTCATTCTGAGGCTAACCCTAGCAAGCTCTTGAAAAAGAACCTTTCTGTGGAATACAGATTCCTGGCTGATGTAGTTGGGAAAGTTCTACTGGCTAAGCACTCTGCTCATGATACAATCTCAAGGTATCAGCTCTGCCTAATGGGAGCCCTAATAGACAGGAAGAATTTGAATTGGGGAGAGGTATTCTTTGACCTTATTAATAAGAAGATAAACAAAAGTTTTGTAAACTTTGGAAGAATTCTAGTGGTGTTTCTGCAGAATAGGTGCCCTGCATTGCTGGTCTCTTCTGGAATCCACATTAATGCATCCAAGAGACTGTCTTGTGCCCTGTTTGGTAAATGGGACAGACAAATCATCAAGCCCAGCAGGCCCTCCTCCAGCACCCCTTCAGGCACCAGGACTCTCAGAGTCACTTCCCCACAGGTCTCTGCCCCTGCAGATGACCTGCCTGCTGATGTTGCTCCTCCTCCTCCTCCAATTCCATCTCTTCCCATACCATCTACCATTCAAACTCCATCCACCATCATCATCTCCAGCCCCTCTCCAACATCTATACCATCTCCAGTCCCTACTCTTCCCCTCACAGAAGACCAATTCCATCCATTATTCTCCTACCCTCAACCAAATGCCACTTCATCACCCTCCATTCCCTCCTTCACCCTCATTGATGATTCCTTCATGGATGACTCACCATCCTCTCCTCCTGAGCTACCCTCATCCTCAACATCCTATCAAGATCTTCTATAAGAGATCATTGACCAACCCACCTTCACCCCATCTATCTCCATCCCACTGTCCTCCATATCCACCTTACCCACACCTCAGCCATCTCTTCCCCCATTCACCAGCTCTCCACTACCCTCACCAACAGCTACACCTCCATCCTCTACCTCTGCTCCAGTCACTACTAAGCAAGTAGACATTCCAGCCCTTGCTGACAGGCTGTATGAATTGCTAGCCCCCAGGCTATCTCTTCTTTTGGAGACCTCCTTGTGTTGGGTTCCATCAATGCCCCCGGTGTTGGGAGGTACGGCGTGCTGCGCTACGGCCCGCACTAGTCGAAACAGAAGGGTGTGTCCCCTGGGGCCTAACTGGCCGCCCCGTGGATCCTAGGGTAACCAGCTCTATAAAGGAGTGGTAGCGCCGTCCTCAAACAGTCCGGGCTTTTGGGCGAGTTGGTTGCGCCTTCCCTACAAGTGGTATCAGAGGGAGGTTACTCTTCAAAAAGGTTAACACCTTGAGTAGAATCCTGCCACCAGTGTCAGAAGCATGGATCTGGATTATGACGTATTGCCACTCAAACTCCCTGCATGCACAAAGGATTATTATCCCATCTGGAGGATGAGAGTGTTATTTCACCTGGATGCCATCGATCCACGAGCATCCCTCATCCTGGAAGAGGGTCCGTTTATCCCCATGAAGACCTCCGACTCTGGGATCCAAGTGCCCATGTGCATTGCTGAGATGTCAGAAATGGAACTCTCACTTTTTCAGCTGGACCAGAGGATTCGACAAATTATCATGGATGTCTGGTCTGGAGCCTCTCGCTCTAGATTGGAAAAATGTAAAACGGCTAAATCTCTGTGGATGATGATCTCAGAGTTGATGGGGGGGGGGTCAGAGAAAGCTGAAATATGCTGCCAATCAGAGGATGAAGCGTATGTGGGGGTCCTCACTTCTGAAGATGAAGGCAAGGATCCCTCGGACTGCATTAGAGCTCCCGTGTCCGTGTCAGAGACTGACGAGACCAGTGAGGAAAGCAGCTCTGACGAGGATGAAATAATGGTCACTGATTCTAATGACAATAACTCAGATGAGCAGGTAACATCTTCACCCTGCCCCATATCTTTTGACCTTTCTGAAGACAGAAACTGCTCTCCCCCAGAAAATACTGATTCCCTGAAGAGAGCCCTTCAGGAGAGCAATCTACTTGCTGAGGAGCAAGCTCGAGAGATTGCTCGACTGAAGATCTTGTTGGTTCTCCAATTGGCGTCCAACAAGGTCAAGGACTCTAAGATCTCAGCTCTAGAGAATAGTCTAGATAATGAGAAACGTATAGTATCAAACTTTTCCAAAGTTGATGCTATAAAGAGAAAGCAAGAAACCGGGTGGATTTCCCGGATTATCCAGGCATGGAGAAATGGGGAAACGGTATTCCGACCCCCCACTCCAAGCAGGAAGGCAACTCATCATGCCTTCAGGTATGACCACAGGAATAGTCGTGGTCACTGCAAGGATGATCTGTCCCCATGTGGAGACACCCGGCGTGCAAGGGCCGGCATGGCCACCCACGAGAGAATACCTAAGGCTCATTCTGAACCCTTTGTATTCACAGCCACTGCCACAACAAAGTGTGGATCTGCATGTCCCAGCTCACCGTAGACCTCTCACCATTCGAGGACACGGGATAGGGAGGATAGAAGTCATGATGTCAGGCTTCATGGGGCCTCAGCAAGGGAGATGCCTGAAAGAATGGCACCACCTTCTCGGCCTCATAACGCTCACATCATGCATTCGTTCCACCCTTCCTCGTGTCACGATGGAAGAGGAATTTGTGTGACAAGAACATGCCCTATCCCGTTTAGACCTAGGACCGTGACTTCATCAGTCACTAGATCAGGTCGAAAAAGGCGATACAACATTCACCCTTGTTGGTGCTGCGGCAAAGTGGGGCACTTTGCCATTGACTGTTGGCACAACCCCTCTGTGCCCACAGCAAGGGCTTGTCCACATTCTAGGGACAGAGGTAGTCTTCCAGACAGGTTTTCTGAAGGAAGGCAGTTGCGTGCCTATGCTAATAGAAACCTAGGACCCAATATGATTTGGGTTCCTAAGGTAAAGTAATTCTGTTTTGCAGGGTAGTCTAGGTCCCCGTGAATACTATGGGAACTAGACAGTAGGTGGGTCAAGGCTAACTTGGAACAAGCGTCTGCAATAACAGATATGCTACCTGTTGAGCATACTCACTTTAAGCTACTAATATGTTCTACCTGTGGGACTAAGACGATGACTCTCCAAATCCCAGGTAATTTTGATCAGTTCAAGGACTTGTGTCATGATGCATCCTCATTCAAAGTAAATATATATATATATATTTCTATCCTTGTGTATACGTATACGTATGTTTATCACGAGGCATGCAAACCATTACACATCAATAAAAGGTTAACCAAGATATGTCATTGCGAATTTCGACACATCACAATTGACATCAAGAAGTGTCTGAAGAAGTCTAGCTCAAATCCGAATAGATTGTCGTTATAATGAACATGTATTTATTAATCTTGTATTAACTTGACATTCGAAGAATTTGAAAATGGTGCAATGCTTCCCAAAGTAGTCAAGAAAAACATCAATATATACTCTGAATCCCGCCGACCCATTTTATATCTCGCCGAATTAGACAAACGGTATTATAAACCAAATTAGACAAATCCCGCCGAATCCCGCAGAAGGAGCTCGCCGACCGCTCGGCTTCCTTAAGTATCCCGCGGCATCAGAAATCTTCTTATCCCCGAATCCCGACGACTTATATAAATCCCGCCGAAAGACTATCTCCGCCTGTTCGCCTTCCTCACGACTCGCGCAAGAGAACACCCGACGACCCTCGCGCAAGAGAACTCCCGACGACTCACGCAAGTGCACTTCCGCGGATTCGCTGAACAGCCCTCCGACGCTCTCGTCGAAGTGAGCGAATCGCCGCTGTGTTTCCATCTTCTTCCCGTGAGACTCTAGCAAGGCCGAACCCCACAGGATACTCTTCTATCCACCGAAGATCTTCCCGACGCTCATCAACTCACTTGCGTGTAAGCCCTTAGGTAACCTCCTCCTCAATGGCTCCAAGGCCGAACCCCAAGTGATGCCTTCTTTTTGAATGTTCACTAATGCTTAGAGTCGGGCTTCTTTCTAGATCCTCAATGGCTCCAAGGACGACTGCAGGCTTGATTTCTGGTTGCGAGCTGGTTCGCACTGGTTTTTCTCATGCCTCAGACGAGTTCTGAAATATCATTCTAATGCTCGAAGAGGCTGGGCTAACCTTCGTCTTGGAGCATCCTTGCAAAGTCCTAGATAAAGAAGTGCTGGAGTTCTTCTCTACCGGAAGACTCCGAGACAGAGACTCCGTCATCAAAAGCAAGGTGGCTGGGACAAAAGTAAAGATGTCTGCCAGTAAGCTAACTCGCTACCTGCAGCTTTCAAGTTCGGAGCAGGAAGACTATCTGGAGGATGAGGACAAAGCCAGAACCCTCTTGTTCTGCGGTCTACCAAGAGGCACTCGATCAGTAAAGAGAAAAGAGATGAATGAAGAAGGGAAGCTCCTATCTGACATCATAGGAAAAGTACTCATCTGCAAGCCAGGCTCCCATGATCATATCTCCGGAGATATGTTCAAAATTCTCATAGCTGTGGTCTGCAGAAAGAGGTTCAACTGGGGGGAGTTGCTGTTCCAAAAGATCAAGGACACTCTGGGCACTCCAAGCTTCGGCCGCGTCATCAGTCTATATCTCAACCAGCTCAACGGAGACAAATTCGACATGAGCAAAGGAGTTCCTCTCCATTACTTGAAAAAGATGGATGCTACTGTGTTTGATCGATGGGAGCGGCGCATCGGGCAGCCTGCTGTGGAAGAGCACGAGGAAGTATCTAACGCAGCATCCCCCGGTGAAATTCCTGATAATGTGACTGCAGGAATCGAGGGGGAGACTCTACCCTCTCATATGGATATAATATCTGACATTGCCCAGGTGGCCAGGGATGCGGTGGCCGAAGTTCATGAAGAAAGTGAACCTGGGTTGGAGGATGAGGAGGTCTTGAACAGAAACACTCAAAGAACTGAAGCTGAAGCACTGGACACTGCTGATCAAGAAGTGGAAGAAGCTGCTGATATGGATGAATTTTTGGATGAGGACGGAGAGGACGATGAGAATGAGGACCATGAAGTGTTGGAGACTCCGGATCCCGTTGAACCTCCATCTGATAAGTCTGCACCAGTGGAGGGGGAGTTTGATAAACCTCAAGAGGCCGCCAACATTCCTTCTATAGAGGTTGTGATTGTATCCAGCTCTACCGATGCATCTGCTGCAGAGCACGAGCAAGGGCAAGAAGTACCTCAGACCATACCGTTGCGAGATGAGCTGGCCACACACACCATCAATGTCATTCAAGGAATAGTGAACGAGCATAAAGATTCTTTTGATACAGCTCAGAAAACACTGCTGAAAAAGATCAAGACTTCTGAAGATCTCATGCTTAAAAATATGGTAGAGATCAACCACAAACTGGATGTGATGGAGAAGAAATTCGAAGAAAAGTATAACGCGGCCGGCGAAGCTGTCACACTGTTAATGGCCGGCTTGAAAAAGAATACTGATACTCTGGCTGTTGTCAATCAGAACGCACACGTTGTAGCCAACAATATTCAGAAATTTGATGGTAATATGGTCACTTTAAATGCAAATCAGCAGGCCCTAATCACTGAATTCAGCAAGACAACTAAGCATATTGATGACTCTCTGCACTCATATGCCAATTGCATAGCTGACGAAGCCAAAAAGGGGGAGAAGGAGTATATCGCTAAGCTGGCCGAGCTCTAAGAAAGCATGGATGCAAACTTTGCACAATCAAGCAAATACGTCTATGAGAGTTGCTGGTGGATGCTACAACAGGCACTGGGTACGTTAGGCGTCGTCCTACCTGACCAACCTGCCGGTATTCAGGTTCCTGAGACTTCTAAGGCTGCTGAGGAAGTAAATATTGCTGAGGATGTAAGTACAAGTGCTGCAGAAAGTTTCACTGATGAAGCTGATGCTAGGGCCATCTCCAAATCTAAGCTGAGGAGTATGTTTGACCAGGAGGCTTTAGCTAAAGCCAGGGGAAAGAGGAAAGTTCAGGAAGGGACATCCAAGGAGACACAGGCTGCAAAGAGAATTCGAATGAATGAGGAGGATGTACGAAATGAAAGGTGGAGTCCAGTCTCAAGGAATATAATCTTAGACACCTTCTGGCTACAAGAAAGAGGAGAGATCAATCGAAACGAGGTATATAGCCAATATGAGTGGGAGACGCACAAAACGTTTGAAGCAAAACGCAACATTTTCTTCAGAAACAACAAGGATCCAGACAAAGTTGCTCCTCCTAGGTACTACCCGAAGCCCAAGGAATACATGGAAAGGCAAAGCAAAAAGTACTTGGCTCAAACTCTGAAGGGTGACGTAGCTAAGGACAAATAGTCATTATTTTATAGCTGGTCACTATGTCTTAAGAATGTTTAATGATTATTACTGTCATATGAACAATTCTGAATTATATGTGAATATATTTCTCTTGGTATATATATATATATTCTTGAATGTGTGAATGACTCAAGTCCTGTTCTGATTGCATATATTCCCTTGTGTTGCATATTTAATTTTTAAATGCTATAATTATTATTTGATAGGTGTTATTCATCTTAGCTAGTAGGGTTTTGGCTTCGTCAAATAGGGGGAGATTGTTGGGTATTGTATCCACGATTACCTAGATTTGAGGAAGCCCCCTGTCAAGCTAAGATGAATTCACAATGTATTTGATGAAACATTTTAAGTTGTACTTGCAGTTTCTCCACGCTAAGTGCACACCAATGTCAGGGTGCAGTAGGTCAATATACACGGGTCTGCACGACGTAATCCCTCGTTGAGCAGATCAGTGTGTTGGCCTATGTGTACTCTCTCTATTGGAGTGCACTTGCTTTCAAGTACAGGGCCGTTCATATGCAACCAAAAACAAGGAGCATGGAGGATCAAGGAGCAGCTCCTAGGTGGAAGACGAAAAATCGTCCAAGGCAAATTCGACGAGAATCACCAAGTGATTCTCGCCGAATCGGCGAGAATCACTAGTGATTCTCGCCGAATCGACGAGAATCACTAGTGATTCTCGCCGACTCCTCTGGCCACCTCTAAATGGTGCCAAGTAAGATTCGGCGAGAATCACTAGTGATTCTCGCCGAACCAGTGGCCAAGCAGCCCATGTACACAAAGTAAAATTCGTTGAGAATCAATAAGTGATTCGACGAGAATCACAAACGATTCTCGACGAATCGTCGAGAATCACTTGGTGATTCTCGCCGATTCGTCGAGAATCGCCTGCGATTCTCGCCGAATTTTCCTTGGCGTTTTCTCTGGAATTTCCTGAACCAGATTCTGCCTTTGGACCAGTTTGAATCGGACTTCGGGGTTATACCTGTGGGTCCCACAACGGTCAAATTTGTTGTATCTACAGGGTATAAATACATGGGTATTTTGAACAGTAAATCCACGGATAAGAGAGAAAGAAAACCGAGCCGCGACGTAACCCTAAATTCGCGAAATCGCTCCGCTCCGCCGCCGCCGCTCGCGTCAAGTGGTTGCCGCTGCTGATCGCTCTTCTTCCCGATCTCCGGTGACAGAAGGTTAGTAAAGCTTGAGTCTCACGCGTCTATCCGGAGATCTCTTGTCTCTCGATTTGTTGACCGGGAAAAACTCCCCCATCCGAATCGATCGAGACGACTGATCCTAGAGTGACCGTTGGTAGGCCTAGCTTGCTTCGCTACGAAGTTTAGATCTCCAAGTTCAGCAGCCGCTCTTCATCGTAGCCGCCGATCCCGAAGCTAGCCGCTGCTCGTGTGCTGCCGCCGGTTCCGGGGAGATCTTCTCCAAGTGAGACCAAGGTCGTAGACTCTTCATCGACCTCGAGAACACATCGTCGAACGAAGAGGAACACCGTAGTCTCCGAAAGAAGTTTGTATCTCATATACATTCCATATTTACTTTTGTTGTAAAGGAACTTTTGTTCCGTGTTGTAAGGGTTGGGTGCAACCCGTTTTGTGGGAGTGTTGACTCTCACGTGTGGAAGGGCTCCATCCGTTAGTGAAGGGATTGGATTTCAATCCCGTTGGAGAAGTGACCGAGTCGTCCCTTGTTGGGGAGATAGGTCGAAGGGGGAAAGTGGATGTACCCAAGTCGGGGAACCACTATAAATTTGCTGTGTATTCTGTGTGCTGTGCTTGTTGTTTTTATTGTGCAGGTACATCCGTAAATTCCGCAAAAGAACCACACGTCACCTATTCCCCCCCTCCCCCATAGGTGCACATAGCTGACACTAGGTGGACTTTCAAGTGGTATCAGAGCCAGGTTACGGGTTCGAAACCCCGGGGTCGTTGCTGGGGGGGGGGATTGTTGGGTTCCATCAATGCCCCCGGTGTTGGGAGGTACGGCGTGCTGCGATACGGCCCGCACTAGTCGAAACAGAAGGGTGTGTCCCCTGGGGCCTAACTGGCTGCCCCGTGGATCCTAGGGTAACCAGCTCTATAAAGGAGTGGTAGCCCCTTCAGCAAAAAGTCCGGGCTTTTGGGCGAGTTGGTTGCGCCTTCCCTACACCTTGGCTCCATTACTCCTGTCAGTGGCAGCCCTTTCTGCCAGGCTCTCCTCTCTATTCCCTCAGGCAGCCCCTTCAGCAGTGTGCCTTGATCCAGCCTTGTTTGAATCTAGGCAGGGGGAGATGCCCTATGAAGTGAGTCTGCCTGCTGCTGCTGCTGTTATTACTGTTTCACTGAGCCTGCCTATTGCCCTTGAATCTGCTACTGCTCCTGCTGCTGTGTCTCAAGCTTTAGTTCAACCTCCTGCTGCAGTTTTTGCAATAGACCTTAGGTCTTTGCTCTCAGATTTTGATTCTACATATTTCAGATGTCTGCCAGAGACAGTTGCTGTCCAGCCCCCAGAGGGTCTGTCCAAGGCCCTTGTGCCATTCTCTTGCTGTGACCCCAGCATCATCACTTCATTTGTCCACTCAGTATATGCTGCTGCTTCTTCTACTGAAAGCATTGCTGTTGTTTCTGATGTTGCTGCCCATCCTGCTGCTGAAAATTTTGATACTGCTGCTGATATTTCTGTTACTGCTGATGAACCAACTTCTAAGGAAATCCTTGTGACAGGGGCACATGAGTTTGAGCCTTCTAAAATTTCTGCTGATATCTCTGCTACTGATATTACTGTTAGTGAATCTGTTGCTGCTGTTGTTGTTACTTCTCCAGAACCTATAGTATCTGCTGCTGTTGTTACTGTTTCTACTTTAATTGCAACAACTTCTGTATCTGCTGTTGTCACTACTGTTACTGCTTCAACCTCTGCTGCAACACCCTCTGCTGCCTCATCTGCTTCTATACAGCTCAAGAAAGATTTGATGAAGAAGATTGATGCCCTGTATGATGATCAGAGTTCTGAAAGTGATGAGTTCAGAACAGACTCTGATGATTCTTCTGCTACCATTGCCAGGAAAAGAAAGGCAAGGAGCAAAGCCATGAAGAGAGTACCTCCTGCCAAGGTCAAGGATAACAATGACATACCATACTACATTCTTCATGATTGCCCTATCACTGAGCACTGGATGCAGTACTCTAAGAATCAACTGAAAGCAATGAAAAAGAAGAGGAAATATGAAAAGGGCTCTTCTCAATTCCAACACTCTCATCCTCATCCTCCACCTCCTCCTGATGCAGGTGCAGGTGGAAGTTCTACTGCTCAACCCCCTGCTAGAAGTCAAGCTCCCTATCAGCTACATGCTAGATCCTATAATAGGGGAAGCCAATCCAGGGGTTCTCAATCCAGGAGAGGAGGATACAGAGGCAATCAAAGAGATTTCCAGGTCTACTCTAAAGGATACTCAAGGCAACATCCATACTCCAGGGAAGGCCAAATTTCTTCTGACACCACATCTGGTCCTTTTCCCTATAAGCTGAAGGAAACTGTTTCATCCAGGCCTCCTCAAGATAATCCTACTAATAGATATGAGCCACCAGTACCTTTTGAAGACCCTGAGAACAATCCAGCTGCTTGGACTGCAAGAATGAAAGAACTTGCTGCATTGGATCAGATCAAGAAAGCTAAAGAGCAAGGAAGAGATTCCTCCAACATCTCTACAATGTCTGAACAGAGAAAGAAAGAGCTAGAAAGATATGCTTCAAGCAAATTTTTTGATTTAGATAGATACATGGAACTGCATCCTGAAGCTGTAGTTCCCAGGACCAAACAGCAAACCACTTTAGGTGCAACAGATGATACTAGATCAAAGAAGGAAGCCCTCAACCCCAACAGAGAAATCAAACTTGTTAAGGGCAAGGAAAAGAAATGATTATGTAAGGTGACAATCTCTCTAATTATTATCTGGGATGATATATATATATATATATATATATATATATATATATATATATATATATATATATATATATATGTGGTTCTGCAATGTCTAGCTTGTTGCTTTTCTGTTTTGCTGCTTGTATGTTATCTAATTTTTCCAAAATCTGTAAATAGTAATCCTAACCCAAATAGGGGGAGATTGTTGGAACACCCTATTACTAATTTGGGTCAGGATCACTATGTCTCTAGGAAACCAATGTTTGACCTCCTGTATAGCTCAAAAGGTCAATTAGAATTGACTAAGGGTTAGAAGTCTAAGTTTGGAAGATGCCCTCAAGGCCAAGCCTTTTTCAGTTTGAGACTAAGTCATATCGTCGAGCTCAGCACGACGATTCGTCGAGCTCCGATCGATGATCGTCTAGCTCAACTTCGACAGAACGTCGAACTCCATTCGATGATCGCTGAGCTCAACTTCATCATATAGTTGAACTCCATTCGATGATCGGTGAGCTCAGTTCGACGATCTTGACTCGGTATTGGATTTCTATCTCCGAGCTCAGTTCGACGATCTTTGAGCTCAGATCGACGATATTTTGTTGTAGTATAAATCCGTATTGCTGAGCTCAGCTCGACGATAGCAGAGCTCAGTTCGACGTTTTCAGATAACTTCAAGGATGTTTCTAGATTCAAATTCAAATCAGTTAAGGAGTTATTCTGCAATTAATTCAGAAGATTTCCTAGCCGTTTTCATTTATTTCTGGACCAAGTTTCAAGGGATTTTCAAGGAATATTTCTATGTACTTTCCTCCAGAAGACATTTTTGCAATTAAGGATGCAATTAATGCAGGCCAACGGCTATTCTTGACAGAGATTGTTTTTCCATTCTGTACCATAGAATAAAAGAGAAGAATTTTTTGAATCTCAGATAGATTACAGATACACAGACACACACAGACAGGCATCAGTAATCTTCAGAACAAGAACAAAAATATTCTGTCTCAAAGAATTCTCAAGAACACACATCCAAGGAGATCAAATTTTCTGAAATCTTCAGATCTCTCTAGTTTCAAGTGTTCAAGGACAACATCTTTCAAGACTCCAGACATCCAACATTTCAGCTGTTGCTGAAATCATCTTTTGCTGGAGCTCAACTTGTGAAGGCCTATCACCCTACAGCAAAGCTTCTTTTCCTGAAGATCTCAATGACTCAGGGGGAGCTTTGACACCATCAATCCACATAGTCTTCTCAGCTATTTGAGAAAGAGAAGACTTCCATCACTCTCTCACCCCCATCTCTGTAAAGGGTTTCTCAAACCCCCTTCAAAAGTTTGAGCTTGGTTTTTGAGCACCTTGTCAAAAGCTCATTGGTGGCAAGACACCTGATCAAAAAATCTGATTTGGTTTTTGAGCACCTTATCAAAAGCTCATTGGTGCCCAGGACACCTGATCAAGTCATCCTGTAGTGGATTCCTACCTAGGGTGGTAGAAGAGTGGATGTACCCAAGTTTAGGGGAACCACTATATTTCCTTGTGTCATCTGGTTTTGCTTGTCTTTATTTTTGTTTCTAGCGGTGATTATTCTGTGATTAGCTTTAGAAAAGTTTAGTTCTGTGATTAGATTTATTAACTGCTTCCCTGCTCACTCAGGTTACAACAATTGTTGTAAAAAGTTTTAAAGCACCATATACTCTATTCACCCCCCTCTAGAGTATATCAGATCTAGCTGCACTTTCAATTTGCTTCACTGTTTACTTAGGAATACAACAACTGTCGTAAAATGTTTTTAGCAAGCACCATACTCTATTCACCCCCTCTAGAGTATATCATATTTAACTTGCACTTTCAATTAGTATCAGATGGAGGTTGGTTAAAAATACCACATCTTCCAGGTTGGTTAAATTACCACACCTTAGTGGTTGCACAGGCCAACACCTGAACCCAAAGATCCCTCTAGTTAGATCTGCTTGTTTTGATTTTGTTATTAGAATTATTTCTTCACAAAACATGGCCCAAAACAAAGATTATGCTAGCAACAGACCTCCAGTGTGCAATCTATCTAAGTTTGCACTTTGGAAGGCAAGGATTAGACTGTACATGAACTCTATTGATGAGGACATTTTCAACTCTGTTTTGACAGTATGTCCAAGACCTCCAGAGAATACAAGTACAAGTGTTGTTCCACCTCCTTCAAGAACAGATGCAGAAATAAAGAAATGGAAATTGGCAGATGCAAAGGCTATGAACATTCTAGCCCAGACTATGTCTGATGAGATATTCCAAAAGGTAGCTGAATGCAACTCAGCAAAGGAAATCTGGGATAAGCTATCTGAGATAGTCTCAGGATCTGCTGATGAGAGAAAAGACAGAAGATCTCACCTCATAACCCAATATGAGAATTTCAATTTAGGAGAAGCTGAGTCAGTAGCAGACATGTATAATAGACTTAGTCTCATAGTTAATGAGCTAAAAACTTTAGAAAAGGAGATCTCATTGACTGAGCTAAATGATAAAATCCTAATGTGCTTCCCAAGCACTTGGGACTCAAGGATCTGGCCAATCAAGGATGCTAGAATCCTGAATGAGATCACAACTGAAGCTCTCTTGGGCAAGCTCAAGTCTTATGAGCTGCTCATCAAGAATAGAGAAGAAGAACAGAAGGCTGCCTCACCAGCTACAAGAAAAGAGAAGTCAATAGCTTTCAAAGCCACTGAAGATCAGCCTGAAGACAAGGTCCCCAATGAAGAGCTGCTAAGCCTTCTGGCCAAAAGGTTTTACAAAATGGCCAGGAAGGATTTCAGGAAAAGATCATACAGAGAGCATGACAAGCCAAGGTATAACAAATCAAATAACAAAGAAATTATTTGCTTTGGTTGCAGGAAACCAGGCCACATTGTGCCTGACTGTCCAGAAAACAAAAACAAGGACAAAAAGGACAGGAAAGAAAGGAGAAAAGAAAAAGACTTCAAGAAGAACAGCAATGGCAAACCCTCCTCCAGCAAGAACAAACATACAAGGAAGAGATTTGTTGGTGAAACTTGGAGTGAGACAGAAGAAGAATCTGAAGCTTCATTCAACTCAAGTGATGATGAGGATGATGCTGAAGAAAAAGAATTCTGCATGATGTCTATCAATGCCTCACAACACAATTCTGATGCAGAAGAATCAGAGTCAGAATCAGAGACTCAATCTGAAGAGGACCAGGTAATAAGTTCTTTTGATTTTAATTCTGAGGACTTTAAGTATGAGTTTAAAGCACTATGTTTAGACTTATTAAAATCTGAGAAGGAAATCATTTCTCTCAGAAATCAATTATCTGAACACAGTACCTTAAAATCAGAAAACCTCAAACTCTCTGAGGAGTTGGAATGCTGTAGGGAGCAGATAGCCTCACTGAAAAGTGAGCTATCAGAGGCCAAAAAGCTTGAAGAATCCCTTAATGGAAGAAGTATCAAGCTAATGGACATCACAAGCACAGTGAACTCAAGATTCAATAGTACACTGGGCTTGGGTGCTTCATCCAGCCAACCTATAGTACTAACAACCCCAATTAAGTTTATGTTTGATAAAGGTAAGGGAGTTGTAGAGGTAACTAGGAAGAATTCTAACTTACCCAAGAAAACAAGAGTTCAACAGAAATCGTCGAACGGAGCTAGACGATCGTCGAATGCAGATCAACGATCTCAGGCTAAATAATCGAACTCAGGTCGACGATCTCTAAAACCTGAACTCTGCCACAGTCGATCTTCGAACGGAGCTCGACGATCTGACCCAAGATCGTCGAACTCAGATCAACGATCGTCGAGCAGAGATCAGAATTTTGAAAACTTTTTCAAACGTAAATCAAATTCCAAACCTAGGGGTCCTTCATCCCAAAGATTTAACATTTATACTGAATGGATAATACCTCCAAGGAGATATCATCCTGAAGGTTATAAGAGTCAACTAGGGATGTCTTTTATTTCTGAATTCAAAGGTTATCAACCTAGGCCCAAGGTAAACTGGGTCAAAAACAAGTAAATTGTTTTATTTGCAGGTGAAGATCTATCCAACATCAAACCAGCAATGGTATTTGGATAGTGGGTGCTCAAAGCACATGATAGTAAACAAGGACAATTTCACATCCTTCAAAGCCAAGCTTGGACCCAAAGTAATATTTGGTGATTCAAACTTTGGAATAACAAAAGGATATGGTGCAGTTCAGATTGGTACAGTCACATTCAAGAAAGTAGCCTATGTGGAAGGACTGAAGCACAACCTGATCAGTATCAGTCAACTATGTGATGAAGGGTACCAAGTGACTTTCAGCAAATCCTTATGCAAGATCAAATCAGAGGACAACACAACTGTGTTGACATGTAAAAGGAAAGGTAACATCTATTTAGTAGACTTTCTTTCAACTAAAGTAGATATTTACCTATTTAACTCTATTAGTAGACCCAATGAATTGTGGCATAAGAGACCAGGACATATAAACCTTAGAACCATTGCTAGGCTATCCAAGGACAACCTTGTTAGAGGACTACCTTCTGGCCCCTACAAGAAGGAAGGACTCTACAGGGCTTATCAATTAGGCAAGTAAACCAAAAATAGTTTCAAGTCACTTAATAAGAGTGATTCACCTAGGATTTTGTATCTGTTACACATGGATCTTTTTGGACCCATTACAGTACAAAGCTTAGGAGGGAAATCTTACACTTTAGTGGTTGTAGATGACTTCTCTAGATTCACATGGATGTTCTTTCTGAGGAAGAAGTCTGATAACTTTAAGTGCTTGACAGAGTTTCTCAAATGCATACAGAGTGAGTTCAGTACTCACATTGCCCCGATCAGAAGTGATCATGGGACAGAGTTTGATTCTCTTCTTATACAAGAGTTCTATCAGATGAACGGATCAGGCACACTTTATCAGCCCCTAGAACTCCTCAATAAAATGGGGTAGCTGAAAGGAAAAATAGAACCCTTATTGAATCTTTTACTACATTGTTATCAGATGCTCACCTTCCTCTATCCTTTTGGGCAGAGGCAGTGAACACCTCCAACTATGTGTTGAATAGAAGTTTAATACATAAACTGAAGGGCAAGACTCCCTATGAATTACTCAAAAGGAAGAAACCTAAAGTAGATTACTTTAAAATTTTTGGTTGTATTTGTTACATTCATAATAATGACAAGAAATACTTTGCAAACTTTCAAGCCAAAGCTGATGAAGGAGTGTTTCTGGGATACTCCATGATCAGTAAAGCTTATAGGGTATATAATAAATCATCTCTTAAAATTAAAGAATCTATTCATATATATTTTGATGAATCTAACATGTCTTTCAAGGAGAAGAATACTTCTACCATAGAACCTTTGCAGGTACACTCTCTTGCTGAAGACTTGGACAGGTTACAAATCATTCAAAAAGAGGAAAGCAGTGAAGATGAAGAAGACATTCAACACCTTGAAGAGAAACTTCTTAAAGAGCCAGTTGTTGTACCACAAGAGGAAATAACAACACAGGTTGGTGAACAATGAACATCCCCTGTTGATTTAGTAACATCAAGAGACCATCCAATTTCCCAAGTGATTGGAGACATCTCAGCTGGTGTGCAAACTAGAAATCAGGTCAACCAAAACCTAATGCACACTTGCTTCCTTTCTCAAATTGAACCTCAATCCATTCAAGATGCAGAGCAAGATCCACACTGGATCATTGCAATGCAAGAAGAGTTGCATCAATTTGAAAGGAACAAAGTTTGGGAACTAGTACCAAGGCCAAAGGATCACTCCATTGTTGGAACAAAGTGGGTTTTCAGAAATAAGTTGGATGATCAAGGAGTCATTGTAAGGAACAAGGAAAGGCTAGTTGCTCAAGGGTACTCTCAAGAAGAAGGGATAGATTATGACCAGACCTTTGCACCAGTTGTAAGGTTAGAGGGAATAAGAATCTTCTTAGCATATGCAGCACACAAAGGATTCAAAGTATACTAGATGGATATAAAGAGTGCCTTTGTCAATGGAGATATCAAAGAAAAAGTCTATGTCAGATAACCCCCAGGTTTTATCTCTTCAACTCATCCTGATTATGTTTTCAAATTGCATAAAGCATTATATGGTCTAAAGCAAGCTCCTAGAGCATGGTATGAGACCCTAGAATGCTTTCTTCTGAAAAATGAGTTTATAAGGGGTAGAGTAGACCAAACTCTTTTTATTAGAACCCATAAGTCCCATACACTACTAATACAAATCTATGTAGATGATATTATATTTGGCTCTACTGATTCAAATTTATGCAGAAGGTTCTCCAATCTAATGCACTCTAAATTTGAAATGAGTAGCATGGGTGAGCTATCCTTCTTTATAGGATTGCAAATCAAACAACATGCTGAAGGCATATTTATTTCTCAAACCAAGTATGCAAAAGAACTGGTTAAGAAATTTGGTATGTCTGAAGCATCATGTATGAAAACACCTATGCCTACTAATGCTGTATTGGATGCTGATGAACATGGGAAACCTGTTGATCAGACAACATATAGAGCAAAGATTGGCTCTTTATTGTACCTTACAGCTAGTAGACCTGACATAATGTTTGCTACATGCATATGTGCTAGATTCCAAGTAAGCCCTAGAGAGTCACACCTAACCTTTGTAAAAAGGATTCTTAGGTATGTAAAAAGTTGTCCAAATTTAGGTCTCTGGTATCCAAAAGATTCAACATTTGACTTAACTGGATTTTCAGATGCTGATTATGCTGGATGCAGAATAGATAGGAATAGCACCAGTGGAACTGGTCAGTTTCTTGGTGACAGACTTGTCTCCTGGTTTTGCAAGAAACAAACATCTGTGTCAACTTCAACTGCTGAAGCTGAGTATATGCCTGCAGGTAGTTATTGTTCACAAATATTGTGGATTCAAAACCAACTCCTACACTATGGCTACAACTTAGAGAAGTCCAATATATTTTGTGATAATACCAGTGGTATTTCTATAGCACAAAATCCAGTCCTCCATAGTAGGACAAAACACAAAGAAATTAGGCATCACTTTCTAAGGGATAATGTTGAGAAAAATAAAATTGAACTTCAATATATCCCAACTGATTTACAAAGGGGAGATATTTTCACCAAACCATTGGATGAAAAGAAACATACAATCATCTTGAATCAGTTAGGACTGTTAGATGAAGAAAGTCTAAAATAAGATCCAAGATTTTGAAAAATCTAAAAATGACCAAGACTAGGCAAATCAAAGGTTTTTTCTAGTGTATAAAGTGTTTCTGGTCTCTGAACTGCGCTCGACGATTTTCCCCCAGATCGTCGAACGGAGATCGACAACTTCTGAAATCATCGACCAGAGTTCAGCGCTTCTCAGATAGTGCTAAACTATCTTTCTTCAGGTCAGCGATCGTCGTGCGGAACTCGACGATTTTGTTTTTTGTACTATCGTCGAACAGAGCTCAACGCTCTCCAATATCGTCGAACGGAGATCGATGCTATTGATGACCTTTCAGGTTCCTTTAGAAGCCCAGACCGTCGAACAGAGTTCAACGATCGTTCCTTTTCTGCGTCGAACCCTAATATAAAACTCATTTTTCGGTCGTCGTTCTCCCTTTGCGCTTTCATACTCTCTGCAAATTTTCTCTTTCCCTCCAAACTTCTCTACACTTGGTCGTTTGTTTGTTTGTTTTTGCAGGAATCAATGGCAGTTTCAGTCGCCATCTTGGCTGCAATGAAATTTGACGCTGGATTTGATATCGACATGGATTCTTTCGCCAATAGTGATCAAATATTCAAGGAGATTCTAGAACTTTTCAAAGAACAACAGCTAGTTACCATCATGACCACAAGGATCAAATTAGCTGCAGATGAGATAAAGGAATGGGTGTACACTGCCCATAACCTGGATCAGAATACAGTGGTTGGAAGCATCTCAGGAACCCAGGTATCTCTAACACCTGCTGCATTGACATAGGTTTTTCAATTGAAATCTGGAGAAGATTCTGTTGAACTTTCTGGAGAGGAGTTTAATAATATGCTTGAAAGGATGGGACACTCAGAAGCAAACCCTAGCAAATTGCTGAAGAAAAATCTGTCTGTTGCGTACAGATTTCTAGCTGATGTTGTTGACAAAGTATTGTTGGCCAAACACTCAGCTCATGGCACCATATCAAGGTATCAGCTCTGTCTGATGGGTGTCTTAGTGGACAAGAAGCAACTCAACTGGGGATAAGTTTTCTTTTACTTGATTAAGAAAAAGATTAACAAGAATTTTGTTCATTTTGGAAGGATTTTAGGGCTGTTCCTCCACCATAGATGCCCTGCTCTGCTTGTTTCCAGTGGGATGCACATCAATGCCTCCAAGAGGCTCACCTGTGCCCTATTTGGAAAATGGGACAGGCAGATTGTCAAGCCCAGCAGGCTCTCTGCAATCTCTACTTCAGGCGCAAGGACTACTTCAGTCTCTTCCCCTCAAGTTTCTGCCCCCGCAGAAGACTTGCCTGCTTCTTCTCCTCCTCCTCCACCTCCTGCTTCATCTACCACAGTCACATCCACCATCACAATTTCCACCCCATCTCCAATTTTAATTCCTTCTCCAACTCAACCACTCACAGCAGAACTCTTCCATCCTCTACATCACTACCCACACCTAGATATTGATTCATCCTCTCATATTCCATCTTTCACACTTATAGATGATTCATATATGGATGATTCTCCTTCATCCCCTCATGAGCCACCATCTTCATCCACCTCATATCAACAACTACTTCAGGACATCATTGCACAACCGTCATTCACACCATCTATTTCCATTCCACTATCTTCCATCTCCACAATTCCAATTTCCCAACCTTCCCTTCCACCATACACAGGTTCTCCACCAACATCTCCTGCTGCTCCAACCTTCATTTCTACCACTTCCATTCCTACCTCTACTCAAGTCCCTCTTGAGCAAATAGATCTTCCAGCCCTTGCATACAGGTTATATGAGCTGATAGCTCCAAGGCTATCCCTCTTGCTGGAGACCTCTTTGGCTCCCCTTCTAAAAACAGTTCAGGAACTGTCTGTCAGGCTTTCTTCCATTCTTCCTTCTCAGGTTATCGCTTCTTATGGGTGCCTTGATCCAGTTGCCACTGAATCAGATAGGGGGAGATGCATCATGAAGTTGACAGATTGTCTGCTGCTGTAGTTTCCTCAGTCCAAGCTTCATCAGCTCCAGTTGTAGTTATCACAGTGGACCTCAGGTCACTCTTATCAGTTTTTGATTCTGTATATTTCAACTGCCTTCAAGTCCAGCACACTGAAGACCAACAATCTGAAGATCTCTCTAAGGCCATTGTGCCTATTTCCAGCTGTGATACCAGCTTAATAAGTTCTTATATACATTCCATAAGTGCTGTTGACACTGCTTCTTCTGCTGCTACTACTGCTGTTATTGATGTTTCTGCTAGTTTTGATATTGATGTTATTGAGGATACACATATGACAGAGGCATTTGTTTTTGAGCCTGCTGCTACTGCTGCTAATGCTCCTTCTGAAGTTGATTTTCCAGTCTCATCTGTTACTACTGCTGCTATAGCTTCTTTTTCTGAAAGTGTTGTATCTGAATCTGCTGATGTAATTTCTTCTGCCAGTATTGCTTCCACCCCTCTTCCTGTTGTTGCTGCTGCTACTGTTGTTGTCTCTGCTGTTTCTTCCGGTCAGTCTCAACAATAGATAGATTATCTCAAAAGGATTGATGCAGTGTATGATAACCCTCCAAGCTCAGACAGTGATCAGTTCAGGACTGACACAGATGATTCCTCTGCTACAATTGCAAGGAAAAGGAAAACCAGAAGCAAGGCTATGAAAAGAGTTCCTCCAAAGAAAGTAAAAGATACAAATGACATTCCATATTATATACTGCATAGTTTCCCTATCACAGAACCCTGGATGCAGTACTCCAGAAATCAACTGAAAGCTATGAAGAAGAAGAGAAAGTATGACAAAGGATCTTCCCATTTCAATCCTCCTCCTCCTCCTCCCTCACCTGATGCAGGTGCAGGTGGTAGTTCAGCTTTCCAATCCTCTGCCAGAAGCCAAAGCTCATATCAACCTCAAGGTAGATCCCAGTACAGAGGTAGTCAATTTAGAGGTTACCAGTCCAGAAGAGGACATTACAGAGGAAATCAAAGAGAATTTCAAGTGTACTCTAAAGGATATTCCAGGCAACATCCTTACCAAAGGGAAGGACAAGGTCCATCTGACACAACTTCTGGTCCCTTTCATTATAAGCGGAAAGATTTAGTCTCTTCCAGAGTTCCTCCAGATAATCCTTCAAATAGATATGAGCCTCCTGTTCTATTTGAGGATCCAGAAAACAATCCTACTTCATGGACAACTAGGATGAAAGAATTGGCTGCTTTAGATCAAATCAAGAAAGCTAGAGAACAAGGAAAAGATACATCCAGTATCACTACTTTATCAGATCAAAGGAAGAAGGAACTTGAAAGATACTCCTGAAGTAAATTTTTTGATTCAGAAAGCTACATGAAGCTGCATCCAGAAGCTGTAGTGCCCAGGCCAAAGCAACAAACCTCTCTAGGTGCAGCTGATGATAGAAGATCTAAGAAGGAAGCTCTCAATCCCAACAGAGAAATAGTTCTTATAAAGAGCAAGGAAAAAGAATGATTCTGTAAGATGATAGCATATTTTGTTTTCTGAACTATCTAAGATAATGTCTGTGTTTCTGCTATGTCTTGTTTGTTATATCTCTGCTTTGTATGTTTTTATTTTTTTTCAATATCTGCAGATATTAATCCTAACCCAAATAGGGAGAGATTGTTGGAATACCCTATTACTGATTTGGGCAAGCATCACTATGTCTTTTAGGAAATCTGTTTTGACCTCCTTGTATAGATATAAAGGTCAATTAGAATTGAGTGTAAGGGTTAGTATTTAGGTTTGAAAGCTGCGCTCAAGACCAGAGATTTCAGTTCAGTAGGCTAAGTCATTTCGTCGAGATCAGTACGACGAATCGTCGAACTCCATTCGACGATCGCTGAGCTCACTTCGACGAATCGTCGAACTCCATTCAACGATCTCTGAGCTCAACTTAAATAATTCGTCGAACTCCATTCGACAATCTTCGAGCTCAGATCGACGTTCTTGTCCCCAGTTTGTTTCTCTATCTCTAAGCTCAGTTCGACGATAGTTGAGATCAGATCGACGATCTCTGTTTCAGTCTAAGTCCAGTCTTTGAGCTCAGTTCAACGATAGTGGAGCTCAGTTCGATGTTTTTTTGGAGAGATCGATGTTTTTCAAGATTCAAATTCAGACAGTTGTGGAATTATTCTCAGCATTTATTTCAAGGATCTTATAGCCGTTTTTAATTAATCTGGAGCAAGTTTCAAGGGATTTTCAAAGGAATGTTTTTATTGGACTTTCCTCCAGAAGACAAATGCAGTTAAGGAAGTCATTTATGACATGCTAACGGCTATCTTGGACAGAGAAGTATTCTATTCAGATCTAAGGAATAAAAGATCAGTTTTTCATTCTTCTCTCACAACACATATTCTGCAACAACAACAATTACACAACAGAAGAGAAAGAGTTGAAGATATTCTCAGTCTTAGAATTCATACAAGAACACCATCACAAAAGGAGATCAACATACTGAAATTTTCAGATCACTTTTGATTCCAGTGTTCAAAGGCCATCATCATTCAAGACTCCAGACACCACACATTTCAGTTGTTGCTGAAATCATCTTTTGCTGGAGATCAAATTTTCTGAAGGCCTATCACCCTACTGCAAAGCTTCACTTCCTGAACAACTCAAGATCTTAGGGGGAGCTTTGACAACATCCACTATCTTCTCTCTGATTGTTGACAGAGAAGATCATCTCATCCCTCTCTCTCTCTCTCTGCTGTAAAGGGTTTTTCAAATTCTCTTCAAAAGTTTGTGCTGTTTTCTGAGACCTTGTCAAAACTCAGTGGTGGCAAGACACCTGATCAAAAAATCTGGTTTGGTTTTTGAGCACCTTATCAAAAGCTCATTGGTACCCAGGGCACCTGATCAACTCATCCTGTAGTGGATTCCTACCTAGGGTGGTAGAAGAGTGGATGTACCCAGATTGATTGGGGAACCACTATAGCTCCTTGTGTCTTCTGGTTGCTTACTTTCTTTTGTTTTCTGGTTGTGGTTTGTGATTGCTTTTTGATTAAATAGTTGTTGTATTTCATTTGCTTCTCTGTTCACTTAGGAATACAACAACTGTTATAAAAAGTTTTAGCAAGCACCATACTCTATTCACCCCCCCCCCTCTAGAGTATATCAGATCTAACTTGCACTTTCACTCTTCTATCGGCACCGATGCCGATTCGATCATCACACTAGCCTCTACTAAGGGTTTCCTCAAGACGGAGACATGGAAGACGTCGTGTAATTCACTCAGCTCTGTGGACAATGCTAACCGGTACGCTGCTTCTCCCTCCCGTTCTATAACCTTGAAAGGTCCCAAAAAACGCGGACTCAACTTCTTGAGTTGGCGAATCCACGAAATGCCTTTGAACGTCTTGATCTTTAGATAGACCTAGTTTCCTACCGCGAACTCCAGGTTCCTGTGGCGAGCATTAAACTATTTTGCTTGCCTATCTTGAGCCACCTTCATGCGCTCTTGAATGGTTCGCACCAGCTCGCATGCATCAGCTACCACTTCTTTTCCCAACAGTTTGGTGTCTCTCGCCTCTGTCCAAGACATAGATGTTCGACACCGCCGCCCATACAAGGCTTCGTATGGTGCCATCTTTATACTTGCTTGGTAACTATTATTATAAGCGAACTCTACCATGAAGAGGTGATCCTCCCACTTCTTGTCTAAGTCAAGAATGCACATTCTCAGCATATCCTCCATAGTACGGTTCATTCTTTCCGTTTGCCCGTCAGTTTGAGGATGGAAAGCCGTACAGATCTTGAGTTTCGTGCCCAGACTCTTCTAAACCAACCTCTAGTCCTTGGACGTGAAACGTCCATCGCGGTCACTAACTATACTCTTAGGAATCCCATATAGTCGCACAATGTTGCAAACATACAACTTTACCAACCTCTCCACGCTGTCCTCCTTCCGATTTGGGATGAAGTGAGCCACTTTGGTTAAGCGATCCACGATCACCCAAATTGCATCGTTACCCTGTTCGGTCTAGGTAACCCATGCAAAAAGTCCATGGAGATGTCATCGAATTTCCACTCGGGGATTGGAAGAGGCTTCAGGAACCCGGCCAGCTTCTGACACTCAGCCTTCACTAAGGCACAAGTTTGGCATCAATTCACGTACAAAGCTACGTCCTGCTTCAGTCCAGGCCACCAAAAGGATTTCTTCATATTCAGGTACATCTTTGTACTGCCTGGGTGAATTGAGTACTTTATGAAGTGAGCCTCAAACATCAACTCCTCACGGTGCTTGCCGAACTGCGGTACACAAATCCTTTCGTCCATCCTCAGAATGCCATCAATTATCTCACAGATGCTGCTCTCACCCGCTTGAGCTTCCGCCACGTAAGGCTGAAACTCCACATTCAACGAGTTGCTTCCCGAATAAGATCAGACAAATCATTCTACATTTCAATCCATTTCAACCGAGCGATGCTAGACTCTCCCCTTGCTACGCACTCCAAGCCGAGGGACTCCCAGTACAGCACCAACCGCTCATCGTGAGCTTCGATCCAATTCCGTTGCCCAGAGTATTTTATACTCAAGGCATCTGCCACCACATTAGATTTTCCTGGCGTATACTGAATCACCACCTCGTAGTCTCCAAGGAACTCGACCCATCTGCGCTGCCGCATATTCAAGTCCTTCCGATCTAGGAGATACTTTAGGCTTTTATGATCCTTGAAGATCTCCACCTTCGCAGCATAAACATAGTGCCGCGAAAATTACCACTGCCAATTCCAAGACATGGACGTGGTAATTCCTCTCATGAGGCTTCAGTTGCCTAGACGTAAAGGCTATCACACTGCCATGTTGCACCAATATACAACCCAAACCGCATCCTCATGCGTCACTGAGTATTTGATATCCTTCGATCCATTTCGATAGACTTAGGATTGGAGTCGTCATCAACCTTTCCTCAGTGTCTCAAATGCTTGATTGTACTCCTGAGTCCACACAAACTTCTGATCCTTACGAGTTAGTGATGTGAGGGGTAGAGCTATCCGCAAAAAGTTTTCTACGAATCATTTACAGTACCCGGCTAGTCCAAGAAAACTTAGGACTTCCACCATGATTCTCGAAGTCGGCGAATCTCTGATGGCTTCTACTTTTGTTGGATCTACCGCCACCCCATCCCCACTAATCACGTGGCCCAAAAATGCCACCTTCTCTAGCCAGAACTCGCACTTCGAGAACTTTGCATAAAGCTGGTTCTCTCTCAACACTTGCAAGACTACTCTCAAGTGAGTCTTATGCTCAACCTCCGAATTGGAGTACACGAGAATGTCATCAATAAAGACAACTACAAAAAAGTCCAAGTATTCCTGAAATTCCTGATTCATCAAATCCATGAATACGGATGGTGCGTTCGTCAACCCGAATGGCAACACCGAGAACTCAAAGTGACCATACCTTGTACCAAACAATGTCTTGGGTATGTCCTCGTCTCGAATTCGCAACTGATAGTATCCTGACTTCAAGTCCAACATTGAATACACCACCGACACCACCAACTGGATGAACAGGTAGTCTATCTAAGGAATCAGATACTTATTCTTGACAGTCAATTTATTCAACTCTCGGTAGTCTATGCACAGCCGCATACTATCATCTTGCTTCTTCATGAACAACACAGGTACGCTCCACAGTGAAGAACTGGGTCGGATATACCCCTGCTCCAACAGTTCCTAAAACTATAACTTGAGTTTGGCAAACTCTTTTGGTGCCATCCTAAACGGATGACGTGACACCGGTCTTGCCTCTGACACTAACTCAATCGAGAAATCAATCTCCCATCGAGGAGGTGCTCCAGGAAGTTCATCCGGAAACACATCCTTGAACTCTGCCACTACAAGCACTTCCCCAAGTGATAACTTGGAAAGGCGAACCTCCAATAATGCTACAATAGCAACTCCCCCTGGTTAATTGCCCGCAACAACTGCATGGCTGAAATCAGGGAACATACCACTCCATTAATGCCCTCAAACATAACTTTTGTCTGCCCTTCACTTATCAGGGTCACCACCTTGGATAGGCAGTCAATACTGGCATGCTGCTCTGCTAGCCAGTTCATTTCCAAAATCACATCAAACTCAACCAAAGGTAGGACCGCTGCTATCAACACGAAGTCAACTCCGCCTAGCTTCCAACAAATGCGCCCTTTTGACCCGGTGGTCATGGACGACCCATTGGGCATGCGCACCTTCAGCTCTGCGTCCGCCGAGAACGACTCGACTCCAATTCTCCAGATGAAGCTTTCCGCAAGAAAAGAGTGTGACGCTCCCATATCAATCTAAACCCTTACGATGTTGGCTTCACTCCAGATCACTCTCCAACATCCTGGCAGCCTCAACCAATTCATTGAAACCAGCTCTCTTCATGGCGATGAGGGGTTGTCTTAGATTCTCCCTCAGCCCTGGTAGAAGAGGTTATCCCTCTCCTCATCGTCTGCCATTGTCATTCCTGCATAACGACCCAACCGAGTGAACTCCTGTACATACTCGTCCACCGTCTTGTCCCGCTGCACCAAGTACAGAAACTGCCTTTTGAGGGCAACCATTGTCGAACAGGAATGTACTTCCTTAGGAAAGCATTCCCAAACTCTTCCATGGTCGGGGTGCGTCTGGGAAACTGGCAGCCACTATTGCTCACCCACCACAACTTTGCGTCTCCCTCCAACATGAAGGCCGCAAACTCAGATTTCTTTTCCTCTGGCATCTCAGACGCCCTCAGAAGCTCTTGAATCCGTGCCCAACAATCCTCCGCATCAGTCGGCGTACCGACTCCCTTGAATGTTGGGGGCTGTAATCTCAGAAAAATACTTCATTTGTCGGTCTCCATGCCCGACAACCACCCTTTCGTCCAACGGACCTGTTCGCCTGGCTTCTCCGCCCGGTACGACCGTCGCCATATCTGGGGTAGCAGGAGTTGCTACCTGAGCAATAGGGGTCGCTACTTGAGCTGTTGCTGCAGCTTGGGCTGCCACTATTGCTTTTGCAAGCATGCGATAGAAGTCAACCGTGTTTACACCCATGCCCAAAGGACCCTGAGTAGTGGCGCTGCTCGCCGAAAGCTCTTCTCTTGGTCTCGACGTACCCACCTCGTTGCTTGCACTCTTAATAAGAGCAAGAAAATAAGGAATCAGTCTCAAATCACAAGACTCAAACATAAGGACACTCATGGTCCCACATTACTCTTATGTGGATAACTTCTATACGCGATCCGATTACGTTAAATCGACTGCCCTAACTGACCTTAGATGCAACCTGGCTCTGATACCAAACTGTAATACCTCCCATGTAATGACCGTATAATATGGTTCCGGCCAGGGCCCCACAACATACAGACGTCACAGCTTTAACATTAAAAGATGATATTAACTACCCAATCTCAAAACTCAATAACAAACAACAACGAAAATATAACTAGAAGTTATCCACATACACAATAGTATCGAAATGACCTTATGGCCTTACAATAATAGAGAGTGCAAAACCCAAAAAATAACATCCACCATCAATGTGCATAAGCACTCCTAGACTACCTTGGCATGCATGCCGGAAACAAGAGCATCAAACATACAATGCCACAAAATAAAGCTAGTACGAAACTTGAAACACGGCTTGGGCCTTTTTGGCCGGCGAGCTGGCTCCTACTTGCGATCCTTGCCCTGTAAAATTTGGTGGTAACGTGGGTCAGCAAAGGCTGACGTCAAACTATGTAACAAACACATCTCCTCCCGGCCACCCCTAACGGACACCGGGTACCCCTCCAACCTTCAAGTCAGCACTTTGTATACCATATACATAAACATGTAAAGCTCTAAAAGAATAGGTTGGGATGTCTCAAGAAACAAACACGTTTTCTATGTTGAGCACATAATAAAAATGGGCCTACTATGCAGCATGTTTGCAAAACCCGGGCTTCACCCAAGGCACCCTATTGTGTATGCAACTAGCACATCATCATAACATCTGGGTACTTCCAATTTCCCCATTGGCGTTAAGCCACAAACAAAAGTGTACTGCAATTCCCCTAACGACATACAAGCCGCCACACGGAACTCTTGCCAAGGCCCCACCCGCTTATGGTTCTTAGACCCGAGCTTGCCTGTAAGCTCTGACTTCTCGCGTCAGGATTCCGTCTCACACACTGACCGATTCTAAGAACCCTTGTTGTACCCCACCCGCTCGTGGCCTCATTTCATGGGCTTTCCCAATGCTTGGCATTCTCGTCAGTCTCACAGAAGGGGACTAGTCTTGCCGAGACACTCTCCTCGCATGACTTGAACGTCACGGGATTGTCATCCGACCACGGAGACAAAGTCGTGCCTTAGCACATCACAATCCATAATCATTCCCACCCTAATCCATCATTTGTACTGCAACGTCCCCGTGCACCAAGGAAACCATCTACCTCCAATGCGGAGCAAACCTTATCCACTAAGGAAACCATCTACCGCCATTATGAAGCTAACCTTGTCTGGTTCCGGCTACACGTACTTACTCGAGAAAAGGGGGAAAACACAAAAATCACAAACGACATCTTACCGCAACAGATTTCTACAAAATCCTTAATGCTCGCTATGCAACATCACCGAGTCGGATTAACGGTCGCGACTACGGCTTCACCCACAATTCCTAATCCACTACGGAGCGGATCTCTAATGCAAAATCATGTCGGGGACGGACTCAATCGACCCGGAGGTTCCTCTTGAATCATGGCGACCCAAACCCCTCTCTTCGAGAGTTTGGTGCCCAAAAGCTTAAAAGAAAAGATGCTAAGCACACATCCTAAAAACCAAAAGGAGAAGTGTCTTTATCTTACCGCCCCTCTTCCTAGCCATGGGAACTTAGCCGGATGAAAACTACTACAACGGATTTGCATCCGCGGATCTGGACTCGGCTGGCGATTTAGGGCTCCGATGCTTCTCCGGCAGCCGGATCTCTCCTTCACCTTCTTCCTTGCTCTCCCTTCTCTATAAAACCTTAGAAAGAGAAACTTGAAGAAGAATGAGGGTTTCAAACCCTTTTCCCGGACATACCTTAGCCTAGATAGCCCTGAACCATCAGATCCTAATAGAAGGAAATGAACGGCCACGATTCGCACTTAAAACCAAAACTCCTGGGCCGAACACGTCTTGAGACACGCCCGTTTGCTTCAATCTACGACAAAACTGTCGCACCCAGAACAGGACACGGGTTTTGGACATGACCTTCTCAAACGTGACACGCCCGTGTCACTCAATACACGCCCATGTGCCCGGGCGTGTTGCTCCATCGACACAGGACCAAACACAACCCCAGGAGAACACGGGTACTCAAAACGTCCGTGTCACATTTGACACGCCCGTGTCACACAAGAACATGCCTAGTATCCAGGACGTATTTATCCCCTCACACGACCCGGCTAACATCCCGTGCAGGACACGGCCTGGGACACACCCGTGTCTCAGGCCGTGTTCGTCGTCTTGACGATTGTCGACCGCATTTTCGTCGACCATGTGAAAATCGTTGAACTCGAACATGACACGGCCATGGACACGCCCGTGTCCTACGCCGTGTTCACTGTCTCTACACTTCGTCGAGCGCAGTTCATCGACTGCCTTGCCAAGACCCAAACTTGGCTCTGAACGCTGTCTGTTCCTCTTTCGAATTTTGGGGCGTTACAACCCGGCACCAGATCTATGACGAACTCCACGTCTCTTTCGTATGGAAGACCAGGAATATTATCAAGAAATACATTCGAAAACTCGCGCACAAAGACAATCTCCTCCACCCATGGCAAACAACCATCGGTCACCAACACCGAAAGCAAACAAACAAAACATATGGAATTCACAAGCTTTCGAGCACGTACCGCAGAAATAATCGGAGAAACCTGGCTCAGAAAAACCATGAACACTCCTAGATAGACCGTTTTCCAGCTTGAAGTCCAAGCGCTTGACCTTGCACTAGATGACCGCATCATACTTGGCAACCAATCCATGCTCAGAATCACATCAAAATCTTCCAAGTATATCATCTTCAAATCCGTAACCGCTAGAAAATCTCCTAATAGAATTGAACAACTCTGAATACCTGGTCCGATACAACAGATTCACTAGAAGGAAACTTGACACTAAACGTGTCACCAATAAGATCAACGGTCAAACTGTGATGCTTCACGAAAGCCCTAGCAATAAATGAGTGGGTAGCACCGGAATCGAACAAAACACGCGCCCAACGGTTCTTGACCTTAAGCTTTCTTATATAAAATCGCATATGTAACAAAGGAAACGAACGTCGAATTACATCTACAAACCAAAAATAAGGAACATGATAGTATCTAACCTGTAATAACTTGTGAAGATGTCTAAGCTTCCTCCAAAGACACCACATTCAGCTTGCTCTTCCCTTATCCAATAGCTGCGGCGGCAGAAAGGCCTAAAGTGGAACTGGTTGCAACGGATGCTGAGCCTGCAGGCACTTCGACTTAACATGTCCCTTCTGCCCACATTGGAAGCAGGTCTTTTCCTTATGCCAACAATGTGTAGCGTCATGCCCCCTCCGCTTACATGTAGAACAAACCAAATATCCTTTAGGAGCACCCTGAATCGCATGCACCTGCCCTTTCTTCTGGGCTCCTAATCTCTGGTAACATCTTTCAAATGGATTGCCTGGCCGGCCACAGAAGCTGAATATCTCCTTCCATCTTTTCCCTGAAGCGGGGGCGGATTCTTGGGAACTCTTACCCTCAATGGTCTTCCTCTTATCCCTTCTCATTTGTTGACCTCGACTCTTAGCATTGTCAATCGCCTCAAACTTCAGAGCAGCATAGCTTTCAGATCCATAAGCACTAGCTAGCTGTTGGATGTCATTCCTAAGACCACCCAGAAATCGTTTAACTTGGTTTGACTCTGAAGAGACCATGTCCGGGACAAAACAACTTAGTTTGCTGAACTCCACCTCATACTCAGTAACAGTAAGCTGCCTTTTCTTTAAATGTAGAAAATCGTTCATCAGGCGGTCTCTCTCGACCAAAGGCAGAAACTTCTTCAGCAACAACTCCTTTAAAGATTCCCATGAGCATCCATCCTTCAAATTTTCCTACTCCCTTAACTACCAACTCTTAGCGAGTCCCTTGAGTTGATACGCAGTGACCATCACCCTCTGTTCTGCTGAAATTCTTGAGTAAGCAAACATCCCCTCGATGGCTATTATCCAATCATCCAAGGCCATAACGTTTGCCCTAACATCATAAGTAGGGTCTCCTAGTCTCTGGAAGTGCGAGATAAATGTAATCTCTGGTGGAAACAACACCGGGGGAACGAGAGGAGCAAGGGGAACAGGAATAGCCTGACCCACAGCAGTGTCCTGCACTCGCGGCAACTGTCCTGACATAACCGTTAACAATGCTTGGATCTGCGACTGCATCTCCACCATCTATCAGGACAAAGTCTCATTACTCTGTCGCAGACTTTCAATCATCGCTTTGCTCTGCGCACCTGAAGACTCGCCCTCCGACTGGGGAGTCGACCAAGTCGGCACACGCTTAGGTGGCATCTAAATAAATAAAGAACATCTAATCAAAACCTATCCTAACCTCTAGCAACAAAAAATATAGTCCAGACAAAACATACTTAAGTATTTGCTAAAGCTGTTAACTTGCTCTGGGATTTTCAATAATGAAGTCATGCCTAGACTTATGATGACAAACTATCATCCCACGGACTTATGTGCCTAAACCATGAATGCATGAATTTTTCAAAAAATTTTGACTCAAAATCATGTGTGTACATGTGTCATCATGTAAATCTATAGCTTGGCACGTGTGTAGATGCAGTGTTATACCATGCATTTTTTGATATGAAATCTAAAAAGGCCTTAATGCATGTTATAAGTGGCATACACATGAAATGTTATGCATCCCATATTACATAAGATCACATGCAACGAAAAAAAAGAAAATGTGTTAATGGCACCCATGTGATGATGGTTATGCATCACATACTACATAACTGTCACCTGTTACGACATATAGTGGATCCATATACAAACACATATTTTACATCTCATACTACATAATATGACTCGTATACTTCTTATCATGCTATGAGTGTAGTGTTCATTCTTCCGCCAAGACGTACTGATGACACATCGGTGTGTGTATGAAATGAAACTAGACAACTAAAACTATCTAGATGTAAGACCCCCCTCCCGGAACACAAGACACGACCGAGGGGAGTCTTATGCCCAGAATAGCCGCCTTGCGGTGGCATTAATGCACGTGTTAGTCTGCACCACAAGCCGCCTTTTCTGCTGGCCATAAACAATATCATACAGTGCCAACCCAACCAACAACATGAAATAAAAGTCAACTTCATACATAAGCAAAATAGTCCAAAAGTACATCAAGAATAAGAAGGTACAACAAGCTTCTAAAATATCAGAGTATGAGTATAACTTACTCAAAGTTCTACATCATGAGTCTCTCAACTCACATCGATCACTGACGGTATCGAAGGCACCGTCTCTTCAGGCCCTGTCATCCTGGCCTGGTTGTCCTGCTGTATGACCTGCTGTTATCCTGTCTACGGTGTTTCCTCCTAAAAAGGAAGACGTAGCAACCATTAGTCAAAAGACTATGTGGCAATCACATCCGCTCCCCCGACGACTCCGCGACACCGGGCGGAGAAAGGATCAAGGGTACAATATATCTATATAAGCAGAAGTACAAGCAAGTGAAGTAAATATACATGTCATAAGTACCAATAGAAGTAATGTAAAACAATATTATCAGCATTCCATTGTTGCAATTCTACTGAAGTTATATCAATCCATCTAAGCATATAGATCTACAACAAGAAAGTAACTTAATTTATACGAATGCCCATACAAATTTATAAGTTAAGGATCGGCTCAACAATAAAGTAACTCATCGTATAAGAGTGCCCGTACAAACTGACATGATAAGGATCTTGAGTATGCAATGCAATGTAATGATATGAATGTAATGCAATGACTCACCCATGATCGTTCACATGGAACTGCTATGTTAACACAGACTGGTAGTTCCCACTTTTCGAGCAGTTAGCTGACCTCTCAGGCGTCAAGCGTCGTGGTCAGGCGGTGATAGTAGAGCGGGTATCTCCACTACTAGGCTGGCATCCACACTACCTAGCCTAGGCCTCTATACGCCTCAATGCTAAGAACACAACAGTGGAGCTCACCTGTGTACTATGGCTCAGCGGGAGTCTCGGGTAGATATGCACCGAGAACCAAGCCCCGAACTGGCCTATATTGTGACCCGGAAGGAGCCTCAGAAGAAGCGCGAGGACCAAGCCCAACTGTCCACTTGGCATGAAAGTAGCCCCGTGAATGAGCACCGAGGACCAAGCCCAACCGCCCAAAGTCTATCAGTCAGCTCTGACCGGTGTGACAACTGGCGAACCCGTAGACCTGCCACACTATCCTTAACCCAGGATTACGACACCAAGTGTCGACTCACACCACATGCAATTTCACATCATCGTGGCATGGGAGGAGCCTCGGAAAAAGCATGAGTACCAAGCCCAACCGTCCACTTGGCATGGAAGGAGCCTCGGGAATGAGCACCGAGGACCAAGCCAAACCGTCCACTTGAGTCTCTTCTCAGCATTTCCAAACCAGTGCGATCAAATACCCTCACTTACACCCTTCATTCAAGACCACAACCATTTGTCCGTAACTGTCATTACCAATTTTATACCACATAATCAAGCCAAACTCATCATTATTTAACTCATTTCCACTGTCAAGTATGCCCTCATCATTTCACATATTTAAATCATTCTCTAACCTCCACCAAATCACCTCGATCAAGTACACTCTTCTACATCATATGTTAATTAGGGATTCAATCCAACAAATGTTATTAACATATTTCACCCCATTCACTTATAGTCTAAATTCCATAAACTGTAACATTATAGTACCATAATCTCTCGACTAATACAAAACAAAACTAGAATCACATGTGTAGGAATAATTACAATACAACAAATTCAAACGGGGATTCCTGAGGCTGGAGGAATCCGGTGAAGGCGTTTAACCCCTCGTTGGAAAGGAATTTCCAAGTGCTGCGACTTTCGTGTTTAGTCAAGAGCCCAGATCTGGCTGCATCGTGTCTGAAAATGGCCTCGCAGGTTGCTGGGCGCAGAAAATAGATTTCTGCGCGCATCTTAAAGCAGATCGAACGACATCGGTTCGTCTTCTTCCTTCAACCAAACTTTCAAATAACATCCAGAATTTCTCCACCCTTATTCATCGTCATAAGGCCACCTATCTTCATGAAACCAATCCACAAACTGCATTCAAATTGAGGGAAAGGTTGAAGACTCTAAATCCTAGGACATAAGTCCTAGCATGGCCTTTTACTAGAACCCTTCTTCTCACAAATCAAGACCCTTTTGAGTCAAATCTCTCCTAGAAATAACTAAAAATCTAGAACCAAGGAAGAGGGTAGGAAGCTCACCTTGTTTCTGGCGTTTCAGGCATTTTTGGACATGGATCTTGTCACCCTTCTTGGCGGCATCTTCTTATCTTCGGTCGATGTTAGTTCTTCACGGGAAAAAGATCGACGCCAGTGCCATCTTCCTCTACTGCAGTTTATTACAGCAATGGATTTGAAGGAAGACTAGAAACGGCTAGGGTTTTCTCCCATTTTCATGTGAGAAGTTTGGCAACTGCATAGACACATGTCGGCCTATCATTGGATCGTCAATCAACGCAGTAAATGAGTCCCTTCGAAACGACGCAGCCGAAAAGTTTGCCAAAATACTAAATTGAACTACACGGGTAGGGACACGCCTGTGTCACTACCCGTGTCCTACTCGGGAAGAATGTGGTCAACGATTCGTCGAGCTCCACTTGATGAATCGTCGAGCTGCTTGGACACCCACACGGATAGGGACACGCCCGTGTCTCTACCCATGTCCTGCTCGGGAGGAACACGATAGACGATTCGTCGAGCTCTACTCGAGGAATCGTCAAGCTGCTTGGACACACACGGGTAGGGACACGCCCGTGTCACTACCCGTGTCTTCCTTGGGAGAAACACGGTCGACGGTGAGTCGAGCTCTGCTCGATGAATACATACACACGGGTAGGTACACGCTCGTATCAATACCGGTGTCCTTCTCTGGAGATTTCACAAAGAGACGCAGAGACGTCAGAGAACCACACGGGTAGGGACGCGCCCAGGTCACTACCCGTGTCCTACTCTGGACCAACTTCACCTCCCATACTAGAGTGCAAGCCTAACTGTCAGCACTCCCTGAGCCCCAGTCAACTCTCCCGACTTAAAAGTGCGTACGAGGGGTCTAGCGCGAATTGGGACATTACAAATCCTATAAACAAAATAAAAGATTTTGTCCCCGAAATCAGGTTAGGGTTATGGGGAGAGAAAAGCATAAAATAAAATAAAATATGCTTTTAAAGTTACCTTGAGAAAACAACTCCGGGTAGTGCTTTTGCATCAAGTCCACTGGCTCCCATGTATATTCCTCCTTCTCATGGTTAGACCACAACACCTTTCCCAAAGGAACACTCTTGTGGCGCATGCTCCTTGTCTCGTTGTCTACTATCCGCACCAGCTCTACTCGTACAGATCTATCAGTTGCCACTGCTCCATCAATGGTGGGAATATGTTGATCGGGCCGCAACAACGCCTTCCGGAGAGACGACACAAGGAATATGTCATGAAGGTTCTCCAGCTATGGTGGTAACTTTAACCGGTAGGACAAAGGGCCAATATTATCCAATATGGTTTAAGGTCCAACGTACCTTGGGCTGAGCTTCTTCAGACCATGTACCCGTGACACTCCATGCATCGGCCGGATTTTCAGGAACGCTTGGTCACCCACCTAAAATTCAACCATCCGGTGCTTTGCATTATAATATTTAGCATGCCGACTTTAAGCCTCAAGCATGCGGCCCCATATTAGTCTAACAACCCCATCAGTATCATCGATGTACCCAATTCCTAAAACCATCGGGTCTTCATATTATACCCATGACAAGGGGGTTCTACACCTTCTTCCGTAAAGGGCTTCATGGGGTGTCATTCTGATGATGGCATGATGACTATTGTTATATGAGAATTCCACGAGGGGTAAGAGTCTTTCCCACGGTTCTCCACTATCAAACACACGCAGTCTCAATAAGTCCTCCAACATTTTGATGGTTCTCTCATACTGCACGTCCGTCTGAGGATGAAATGATGTATTAAACGTAAGGCGCGAGCCCAAATACTCCTGTACGGCCTTCCATTCCTTTGAGGTAAACCGTCCATCCCAGTCAGAAACAATTGTCTTTGGCATGCCATGATACCGTACAAACTGCTCCACAAAGAGGCGTACCAAAACATCCACATGAGCTTCTTTCTTCATAGGAATAAACCTGGCTACCTTTGTTTGGCGGTCAACTATTACCCATACCGAATCATTCCCTGAGCGTGAGCGAGGCAATCCGTGGACGAAGACCATGGAGACATCCTCGAACTTCCACTCGGGGATGGGCAAAGACAATAATAATCCATCGGGGCTCTTGTATTCCGTCTTCACCCTTTGACAGGCCTCGCAGTGCGTAACAAAATATCTGACGTCCCTCTTCATTCCCGACCAACACATGGTCTTCCGCAAGTTGGCGTACATCTTGCTAATCCCAGGATACACATAATATTGAGTGCAATGTGCCTCTCTCAAGATATCTTCCCAAATTTTGCCGCCCTTGGGAATGTAGAGCCGGCCATGAAAATAAACGAGGTCGTCTTTTAGCGTATACTCTTTGGTGGATCCACCATCAATTGACTTAATCACGAGGGCTAGAGCAGCATCTTTTCCTTGCTCTACCTGGATTCGGTCCCAAATATCACAGACTATATTCATGGTCGCCAAGTACTCCGTATATTTTTCCGATGGAACTTTATAAACTCTTCCTCTATCTTTTGGTAGACCAATATGTCATCGATGAAAACGATGACGAAGATATCTAGATAAGTCTCCAACACTTTATTCATCAAACTCATGAAAGCCGAAGGGGCATTTGTGAGCCCAAACAGCATCATGGTGAACTCGTACAAACTATACCTTGAGCTGAAAGCTATTTTCTGAATGTCCTCCTCTTGTATCGTCAACTAATAATACCCCGAGCGCAAATCCAACTTGGAAAACCAATGAGCTCCTACCAATTGATCGAACAACTCGTCGATCCGGGGTAGCGGGTAGGTGTTCCGCACCGTCAGTCGATTGAGCTCCTGATAATCTATGCATAATCGCAAGGTCCCATCCTTCTCTTAACGAACATAATAGGGGCTCCCCAAGGTGATGAGCTGGGGCGAATAAACCCTGATTCCACCAGTTCTTGCAACTGAACTCTAAACTCTGCGAGTTCCTTCGGTGCCATTCGGTAAGGGGTCCTAGAGACAGGCTTGGCACCCATTACTAGCTTAATTCGAAAATGCACCTCTCTATGCAGGGGTAATCCTGAAAATTTCTCAGGAAATAGCTCAGGGAAGTCCCGCACTACTCGCACATCCTTCATATCTATTTTCATCTCCTTCAGTCCAAAACATATCGTGCACACTTCTTCCCCCCTCATGTGAGCTTTTAAGGCCTAAATCGATGATAATAACAAACGAGGTGCACATTTTATACCTTGAAAGAAGACATCAGTGTCACCATGTCTCAAGAAAATTCTCTTCTCCGCGCAGTCAATTCTTGCGTAGTGCCAATCCAACCACGCCAAGCCTAGAATGAGATCGAATTCTGGCATTCTCAAAACTGTGGCAGGGGTATCAAAGTCCTTTCCCCCAATGAATATCTCCAATTCGCACTTGGCGGTTGTCACAACCCGTATTTTCTCCGAACTTAAGAAGTAACCGAGTATGAGAAAACACGCGTCGTGATGCCACGTCGAGCGGGGGATAACTGTCGACGCTCCGGCGAACACCATCTAACTAGACTATGAACTTTCATAAGATTAATGATTAAAAATATCAGTTATTTTTTAAAGGCCGTATACCTCGGCTCAGAGGATCACCTAGTCCACAGTTTAAAAACTATACTAATACGCAGCGGAAAAATACTTTATTTATATTTGACATCCTATAAGAGTGCATAAGTGTCCCCCGAGGTCCACTTATACTATGCAAGACTCTAGATTTATTTTATATTATAAGTAGGAAAACGATCTTTTTTCGTTACTTGGAAAGTAGTGTATGAGTTTTATAAACATGATGATCATGAGACTTACTTATTATAGAGTTTTTAGGTTTAAAAATAACTAGCAACCTAGCATAAATCTTCCCAAGAGCAAATAGACTATCTCCAGAAAGGTAGCAGTAAAAGAAACATATCTAGTATCATAAGTAAAAACTACCAGCGGGCGTCAACAACCTGACATGAACCCACTGGCGAGCATGTATGTCTGTAAGAAAAACAGAAAACTACCACACAAGACCAAGAAATTGATCTCTACAGTACAAAGATCACCAGCAACAACACAGCAAAACTAGCCGCCTACTCGGCTACTAATCAGAACCTGAGGTATTCAGAGAAAAAAAGAATACCTTAGCAAGTATAACAAGAAAATCAGAATTAGAGCATAATATTAAAATGGAATGAAAGAGAGTAGGTAAACATGAGAGTAAAAACAAAGGCTGTCCAAAGTATGCCAAAGTACACCAAGTATACGGAAACAACAACAAGCCCTGCTCAAATCCTGTAGAGGCTACAAGGCAAAAGAAAAGAGAACTTGTCACAATATGCTGCATTCTACAAGAAAGAAACACCTAACAATCCTAATTTCTGAGTTAATGTCAGTAGTAAACAACATGGACCTTAGTTGGTAACCAAAAACAGTCCCCCAAACAAAACAGTTCCAACGAAAAAATTCACTGTATCAGTACAAGGTGTAAGACCCCCCCTTTTTTTTCTTTCAACACCGGGGTCTTCGGCCCAGAACCGCCGTTTTGCGGTGATTCCTTCATGCCCTGAAGAGTCATCACCACAAGGCGCCGATTCTGCCGGCCAATTAGATCACAGAAATGTAGCATAAAGAAGTAATGGAAACTAACAGTCCACAGAAAATCACATATCATCGTAAATAAATCTCCACGAAGGGAGTGTCCACAAAAATATGCATCAGAGTGCTAAAACATGGGCTTATGCCCGGTACATCATATCCTCACTACAAAATCACTCATGCGGAAGCAAAAGCAGAAAAACTACTCAAGGTCGAGACTCACGGTCCCGGCTGTGTGAACTCCGGAGAAGACTGCCCCACCTCCAAGCGTATCGGTCTCTGGGGCTGCTCCTCCATACTGGGCTCCACGATCCCCTAAATGATGCGGTTCGAAAACCGTTAGTCTAAAAGACTAAGTCCTATCATCCCCCACCCCTTCCCCCATGGCTCCTAGGCACCGAGCAGAGAGGAAGAAAGGGGAGGACTTGAAGGTGGAGAATAATCAAAATAGGTGGCAGCGGACTATACTAGCAATTCTATAATAGATATTGACAATAAGATGAAATATAAAAAAAATAACCTTCACTTATGTGAGAGAACATAAGCCAAGGGGTCTTCTGCAAGGCTCCCATCGTATAAAGAGTCCCATACAAATTTATACTTTGGGGTGTCAGTTATCACACAGCAATATATAAATATATATCGAAATTGACCTTAATTTATAAACGTGCCCACACAAGCTTATAGACCAAGGGGTCGTTTAGCAGGACCTAATGAATAAGCGTCCCATTCCACTTATACATTAGGTGTCAGGGGTTAAATGAATCGATTATGCTATGACATGCAAGTGGGTATGATGGAACATGCAAGTGCAACACACACACCCGACTCTGTGCACACAGACCTTTAGTTCCCCCTTTCTGGAGTCGTAACCTCCCAGGATACCTCCGTAGTGGCAGACGGAAGCGGTGGGTTGGGCCTTGCCCGCTGTGGAAACCACCCGTCACCACACATCTTCCCAAAACCCCGAGGTGATAGGAAGGGGGACGGGGGTACATAAACACCAAGGACCACCCGCTGCAGGCGATGTGGGACTAATCCATCCACTGGATGGCGGGGATATTCTTCCACACTGGGGGCCCACCGGGGTCAACACCCAGACCTGGAACGCGATGGGGAAACCCAAATATGCGGTCTCACACACACCCAATCCTGCTGGACCTTGGTTCTCAACACACCCCCGCAGCTGGATGGCTCTGATACCATGTGGAAACCACCCGTCACCACACATCTTCCCAAAACCCCGAGGTGATGGTAAGGGGGGCGGGGGCACATGAACACAAACGATCGCCCTCTACAGGCGATGTGGGACTAACCCCAACCACAGGACCGCGGGGATATTCCGCCACACAAGGGGGCCCACCGGGGTCAACACCCAGACCTGGAACGCGATGGGGAAAGCCCAAACATGCGGTCCCACACACACGTGTCCTGCTGGCTAATATAATCTCAACACACCCCCGCAGTAGGACAACCTCGCTTTGATAACATGTGGAAATCACCCGTCACCACACATCTTCCCTAAACCCCGAGGTGATGGTAAGGGGGGGCGGGGGTACATGAACACAAAGGATCGCCCACTGCAGGTGATATGGGACTAACCCCTACCACAGGACCGCGGGGATATTCCGCCACACATGGGAGGCCCACTGGGGTCAACACCCAGACCTAGAACGAGATGGGGAAAGCCCAAACATGCGGTCCCACACACACGTGTCATGCTGGCTAATATAATCTCAACACACCCCCGCAGCAGGACAACCTGGCTCTGATACCATGTGGAAAACACCCGTCACCACACATCTTTCCAAAACCCCGAGGTAGTAGGAAGGGGGGACGGGGGTACATAAACACCAAGGACCACCCGCTGCAGGCGATGTGGGACTAATCCATCCACGGGATGGCTGGGATATTCTGCCACACGGGGGGCCCACCGGGGTAAACACCCAGACCTGGAACGCGATTGGGAAGCCCAAATATGCGGTCCCACACACAACCAATCCCGCTGGACCTTTGTTCTCAACACACCCCCGCAGCGGGATGGCTCTGATAGCATGTGGAAACCACCCGTCACCACACATCTTCCCAAAACCCCGAGGTAGTAGGAAGGGGGGACGGGGGGACATAAACAATAAGGACCACCCGCTGCAGGCAATGTGGGACTAATCCATCCACGGGATGGCGAGGATATTCCGCCACACGGGGGGCCCACCGGGGTCAACACCCAGACCTGGAACGCGATGGGGAAGCCCAAATATGCGGTCCTACACACACCCAATCCCGCTGGACCTTGGTTCTCAACACACACCCGCAGCAGGATGGCTCTGATACCAAGTGGAAACCACCCATCACCACACATCTTCCCAAAATCCCGAGGTGATGGTAAGGGGGGACGGGGGTACATGAACACAAAGGATCGCCCGCTACAGGCGATGTGGGACTAACCCCATCCACGGGATGGTGGGGATATTCCGCTACACTGGGGGCCCACCGGGGTCAACACCCAGACCTGGAACACGATGGGGAAACCCAAATATGCGGTCCCACACACACCCAATCCTGCTGGACCTTGGTTCTCAACACACCCCCGCAGCATGATGGCTCTGATACCATGTGTAAACCACCCGTCACCACACAACTTCCCAAAACCCCGAGGTGATAGGAAGGGGAACGGGGGTACATAAACACCAAGGACCACCCGCTGCAGGCGATGTGGGACTAATCCATCCATAGGATGGCGGGGATATTCCGCCACACCGGGGGCCCACCGGGGTCAACACCCAGACCTGGAACGCGATGGGGAAACCCAAATATGTGGTCCCACACACACCCAATCCGACTGGACCTTGGTTCTTAACACCCACCTCTAAACCAGTAAAGCACTATCAGTCAGACCTATCGTACGCCTCAACGCTTGGTGCACAAAGCGGACTCCTGCGTACTCTTGCCGGCTGGTGCACCGGATTTCTGTTGGCGAAGTGCTAACCACACTTGCCGAGTCAACGTATTGGCATCGGTGCATCGACCCTCCAATACCGAAGACCAACCACCTTAATTTTTCCTTCCTTTTATGCACATGCAAATTTAGCATAATCAAAAACCGAGCCGAATCTCCCCGGACCAACACGTCTGTCTCAAACATTCGAGCTAAAGCTCCCCGGACCCAAAGTTCGTCTTTTAACCATCCGAGCCGAAGCTCCCAGCTATCTTCTGGTGTTATCTGTGTTTGTGAAATGTGCAACCCTAATTACTAAGTTACTCTTTTCAGCTTGTTAATACAGTTTACGTTAACCCAGGACTGCCCCCGGTATTCCCTGTGAAGGGCTCTCAAGGGGCACTAGGAACTATGTTTGGATTACGCCCAGCGTTCTCTTTCGCAAGGTACTTATTATTATTATTGGTTGATTCCCTTACCCATTACATTCTCATGTTACGATAGGCTAATCCTAGGGTGATTTGACTCTACATCACCTCGGGGAGGACGATCTTTCGTCGCGCCCGAGCGCCTCTAACCCCTAGCCAAAACAACACCCTACTCATTTTACCTTCCAATGATGCTCCGAATTCTATTTATCCCTTCCAGCAAACCAACAAAACTCAACTCATGTGCTCGAATTCATATTCCAACTTATTTCCTGCAGTTTTACTAGATGCAGACCACTTAAGGTATATGACCCGTAAAATGGGAAGTATACCAGATGATCATTCAATACTCATATAATAATTACTGGATGGCTATACTGGCATTTTTAGCATAAATCCATAATTTCCTAATTTTCATAATTTAACTGAAAATTTATTTATTTATTCTAATAACCAAAAGTTTCAAGTTTGAACATAAAGTACAAGTTTTAGACAAGGTAAAATTCCACTAAATTTATGTTAAATGTAAAATGAATAATCATCTAAAAATCCAGAATCTCCCAATTTTTCAGCAAGGTTTAAGCCCTCAAATTGTATTTCAAATATATTCCCTAATAAATCATTTAAAGGGGATGTACAACAAAAATACTTCCAAAACTTCAGAGAAAATTCCAGAATGATTATAAGGGCACATAAAACCTCCAAGTAAAGTTTCATAATTTTTTGAAGGAATTATTCCCTGAATTAATTAATTATCCAATTCTTAATAATATAGCCTTGTAAAGGAAGTTCTGTAAACAGGCCTCTAAAAATTATAAATAAATTACTACAAGTACTTTTTGGCCTAGAAACATCAAAACCTAAGCCTCATGATTTTTCAACAGATATATCATTAATAATTAATTTTATTCTACCAAAGCCACTTTCTGAAATTAATGAAGGAAGTACCAAATATATTCAATTAAGAATTGTAATAAAATTCAGAGAGGTTCACCCAGCCCTAGATTATCTTCTGACCAAGTTTCATCCGATTTTAATGCACATAATAATCAAATTAATTAAAACACCATTTTGGGCCTTTTGGCATTTAACAAATGAAGTACCAGAAATATAATCCATAAAATTCTACAGACATTACCAGAGGTTCTAGATGGCCTAAAACCTACTCTACCCAAGTTTCATAACATTTGGGGAAGGTTTAGGGGCTGAATCTTCAAATTTGTGCTCCTATCCTAAAACTAGGGTTAGGGTTTTGAGGTGTCCACCTTGCTCCAACTCTTCTAAAGTTCCTACCAGAGAACTTAGGTTACCTTACCCTCAATTCTACTGAGTTTCCAAGGCCATACAAGGGCATTTGCCCACATGTCCTTCACAACCCTCAAAAGTCCTTCCTTAGGGTTTGAGGTTGAACCCTAGGGTAAATCAAGTCTAAAACATCTCATTTTTCTTCAGAGGGTGACATTAGCCAAGCCTAGTCAGTTTCCAAACCCTCAACCTCTGTTGAGGGGAGGGGACCACCCTAAGTCCATAGTGCACTTGTAATCAAATATACCCCTTAAATCCAAACTAGGGTTTGGTGAATCCCTAACCAAAACATAACCAAATGAGTTAACATTTTGTACAGAACTAGGTCTTGATGCCAGAGACCACTCTCCACAATTTGGGAGGGTTTGGAGGTCATTTGACTACTTAATTAAATTTCCCTAGCATTATTAAATAAAAGCAAAAACTTTAGGCAAAGTGTCTCCAAAAATTCTGAGTTTTGGGCAGGCCCTAGGTATAGCTAGGTTAGACTCCCTGCGACATGTTCAAGTGATTTGGACCAGGGATGAGGTGTGGCAACTCAGTTTAATGACTGCGTAGCCTTAAGTATATGTCCCACCAAAATGGGTGCCCTGGTCAGACCTTGCACCAAGTTGGTTCAAACCAATTTTAAAATAAAGTAGACACAAAGGACTACAACTTTCATGTTGGTGACTTTTTCTGCAGAGGGGCCTAAGTATTTTTAAAATTTAAAACCAATAATATCGAAATCTGTGACATAAATCACATTAATATCAAAATATTTCCTATAGTTTAATCATATAGCCGCACGGATCTTGAAGCAAAAGGAACGGGATCCCTTCATCTTCCTCCTTGAGCCGACGGCCAGGATCCAACCCGCCTGGAGCCGCTTCCAAGCTCTGCCGCCGGAGATCCAGCCCCTTCCCCAGCCGGCCACCGCCACCACCACCTCCGTTGAGGTGGTGGCTATCGCCAGGCGGCGGCTCAGCCACCGGAGAGGTGTTTCACGGAGGTTCTAGTAGGATAATTGTTTGCCGAAAACCAAGAAAATCTTGGTTTGGATCGGGCTCAATTGAGCCCGAAACTTAAACCTAAGGAGACCTATGATCTACCCGTGAGTTAAGGAGAGGGGGAGGACCTTCCTGGCGGCCTGAATGCGGGAGGAGCGGCAGGATGCCATAGTCGACGGTGGCGGCGCTCGGCTTCTGCAACAACACAGTGGGACGGCCTGTCTCCTCTAGGAAAAAGCTCGAAAATGCTCCCCTCTGCCCACTGATGATGTTTAAATGGGCAATTGGGGAGGGGCGGCTGGTTCTTTAATACCCTTCAACACCATTAATGGTGTGGCTCGGGTTAAGTGGAGGGGGGCTGAATCCACCCCTTGGTGGCCGGGAAACGGCTGGAATCAACTCCTCTTCCCTAGACGAGTTGATTGCAGCCATTAAAAGTGGTTGTTGGCCTCCCTTTGGCCGGCTCCCACTCTCCCTTCCTCTCCCCCATCTTCTCTCTCCACCATTAACATGAAGGGGAGCTCGCTTCTCACTCCTAGTCGCCCATGTTGACTGGTCAACACCATAGGCTATGTGCATCCCACTTAGTCATGATGATCATGAAAGTGAGGTTAGCCTTAAGGAAGAAGTGGCTTGGGCTTGAGTTACCCCATTTGGGCTAGGTTTGACTTGGCTTAAGTTAGGGTTGACCTGGGTCAATTTGATCATCTGGGTTGACCCATTGGGTCCTTGGTGACCCATTGGCCTCCCCTTGGGCCTATGTTGGGTTATGTAGGGTTACCTTACACTTTGGAGGTCACCTACCCTTAGTAAGGGCACTTTGACCAGATTAGGGACTTGAGTTGACTTGGGTCAACTTGGCCTCTAGGGCTGACCCCAATGTGTCCTTAGTGACCCATTGACCTCACTTTAGGGTTATGAGGGCATAGGTGGGGTCCACTTGGCTAGGGGTAGGTCAATTGACCCGGATTAGGCTAGTTTGACCCATTTAGGGTTTGGGTTGACTTGGGTCAACTGAGTCTCTTTGATTGACCCCCAATGGGCCCTTATGGCTCTAATGAGTCTCCCAAAATGTTTGGGAGTGTTGTGGCGGGGTCTTGGGGTCATGGTGAAGCCCCATGGTCATCCTAAACCATTGTTCAGAGTTCTACTATTTGCAGACCATAATGATTTCCATACTTTGTCTCCTATCCCTTAGCCCATTTCTGTCTTCCTAGGGTTTGTCATGACCTAGTCATAGACAAACCACTCCTAGGGGTCTAGTTGGAAATGGGATGTTACACAAGGCCACCACATACCAAGCCCGTACCTGGGATTAAAAGGTGGCGGCCACGACAATACCCAGCCCTTACCTGGGATTAAAAGTGACGCCCACGGCTCGCACACAAAACCATCCCACTCCTTTAGAGTGTCAAAACACCACTACCTGCCATAACCCACGATTCGGCCCAAAAAAAAGAAGAAACGAATGGCCGACAAGACATACCAACCTAGGAGGTAATCACTTGGGAAGGAAAGAAATTGCACGAAAAATTCGGTTAAGGCAAAACAAATAAATGTCGATCTCAACTTATTAGAAATTGTCGAACTCCAGCCACAGGAAATCGTCGAACCCCGTTCGATGATTTTCGTCGAACACAGGTCACGGGAAATCGTCGAACTTCGTTCGATGTTTTTTCGTCGAACGCAGGTCACCGGAACTTGTCGAACTCAGTTCGACAATTTTTCGTAGAACGCAGGCCACAGGAAATCATTGAACTTAGTTCGACGATTATCGTCGAACTCAGATCACAGGAAATTTTGTCGAGCACAGTTCGACGATTATTGTCGAACCCAGAACGACGACCTTCATCGATCACAGGCGACCGGAGATCGTCGTTCTCAGTTCGACGATGTGCGTCAAACTCAGATCGATGACCTATCAGCATTGAGTGCACAAAACGCTGGACAATGCTTTAATCCTACATCAAACACTTCTATGTTCCACCTATCAGAACACTTCTACTAGCCCAAAAACACTCTAATCCTCAAGACTATGGAAAGGAAAAAAGGAAATTGTTGCTACTGTTACCACAACTGTCGAGCCAATTTACGCCAAAACCCAGCCTACCCATGAAGAACTCAGCATTATAACACTACAACAAACTGACAGTAGGCCAAAAATTGCAGTAAAAGAGAAATCTGGCAAGACTAAGTAGCATTCCTAGGTTCTAAGAACAAAAAACTTAAACTATCTCGAATAGGAAGCAAAAATCTGATATCTGGACAAGAAGGAAAAAAATTTGTAGATTAAACAAGGAGGTTTCAGGCTAAAAAAATCTAGACATTGATTAAATCTGGAAGGGTTAAGTCAACAACAACTGGAAACTAGGTGAATAAATTCTACTTGGCGAGGGCAAGGAGTACCACTTGCCTCAATTTCTAGCGATTTATGTTGCACAGCCCTTCCTCTCTCTCTCGGCTCCAGCCGCAACAACACCTAAACCAGGATTCTAGAGTTTTAATGGCGGAAAGGATCAAACCAAAAATTTCGAGACCCCTAGAAACACCACGAAAATTGAATCTCTTACCATAGGAATGAAGGTCTAGGCGAGAGTAATCCAAATCCGCTTTCGGGATCGAATTACGTCCACTAACACTCCCGGAATCGGCATCCGAAGGTAGCGGTTCCGGCGGTTTCTCCGTTTCTTTTCGCGGACAGGCATAGGTCGGGTTTTCGGGAAGATGATGAACAGCGGTTAACTAAATACCTATTCTAATCTTATTTATATAGCACCTGCTTAACTCTAACATAATAATTAATATAATACATAACAAATAGTATCGTTTCACATAAAATACAAAACGATGCGAAAACCGAACAACCTCGGAAATCGACGAAAGTTGCACCGTAGCTAAATATCCATGCTGCGAACACAACGTCGAAGTTGAAATCAACTTTCAACGAACAAAACTCGAGTTATCACCACCCGAAGCCAAAACACAAGCATTCCTCGAGAGGCCTCACCGGTCACCAAAACAGACCCGGCTTGCTAGGGAATCTCGCCAAATAGACTACCAACAACCACACAAGGAACCCAAAGAGCTATGACCACGCTCTAACAGACGGTACAAGCCGGAAATGTGTCGATGTAACGCCAAACGAGAATTAGATAATCGCAGAAAAATAGGGGGCGTTACAGTCACTCCCCTTAAAAGAAAATTTCGTCCCGAAACTTTACATACACAACTTCTACTATAGAAGGAAAGTAACAAAACAAGAGATACTAGAAAGAAAACGTACCAATCAAATCAAGGGAACAGATGAGGGTGAGCCTCCCTCATAGCCGACTCTAGCTCCCAAGTCGCGCTTTCCAAATCCTGATTCTTCCATAGAACTTTCACCATCGGGATAGACTTTGTCCGCAGCACCCGATCTTGAGTATCCAAGATGCGGACCGGCACCTCAACATATGAAAGATTAGGCTCCAACTGGGTCACAACATCCAATACTTGCCCACCGATTCGCACACACTTCCGTAATTGGCTTACATGAAATACATTATGAACATCTGGGAAATTTGCTGGCAAATCCAATCTATATGCTGACACGCCAATCCGCTCAACAATCTTAAACGGGCCCACATACCTCGGATCCAATTTCCAGTTCTTATTGAACCTCTTAATATCAACCATTGGGGAAACCTTAAGAAACACAAGGTCCCCTACATAAAACTCCAAGTCAGACCTACACTGTTTGGCGTTCTTCTCATATCTCTCTTGCGCTATACGAAGCTTTTCTCGAATAAGCTTCACTGCGACTTCCATTTCCTCGAGCACATCCGGACCCAACACAGGCCTCTCACCAACCTCGGTCCAAAACAAGGGAGTTCTGTAGTGCCTCCCATACAAAGCTTCAAACGGAGTCATTTGCAAGCTCTCCTGGTAACTGTTATTGTACGCAAATTCCATAAGCCTCAAATGCTCATCCCACGCTCCACCGTAGTCCAAGATGTAGCACCTGATCATATCCTCAACTATCTGGTTCACCCGCTCAGTCTGACCATTGGTATGTGGGTGGTAAGCTGTAGAATACCTCAAATCTGTACCCAAACACTCTTGCAGACTCCTCCAGAAGCGAGATGTAAAACGGGAGTCTCGATCCGAAATGATGCTAACTGGCACACCGTGTAATCTGATGACCTCGTTCACGTACAGCTCTGCTATCTTCTTCATCGGGTAATTTATCTTATATGGTATGAGGTGCGCACACTTCGTCAATCGGTCCACGATCACCCAAACTGAATCAAATCCCCTTGGAGATCTCGGTAAGTCTGTAATGAAGTCCATAGAAATACTCTCCCACTTCCAATTCGGGATCTCCAATGGAGTCAACTTTCCACCAGGCCTTCCATGATCGTCCTTCACACGCTTGCAAGTGTGGCACTCAGCAATAAATCGGGCTATGTCCCCCTTCATCCCACACCACCAGGCAATTTGCTTCAATTTATGGTACATCTTTGTAGATCCTGGATGGTAGGCAACACTGGATCCATGAGCCTCTCTGCATATCATAACCCTGATGTCCCCAACAGCGGGGATGCAAAACCTATCGTGGTACTTCAAAGTACCTGCATCATCGATAGAAAAATCCGGCAACTCCCCTCTCTCAGTCCTGAGGTATAAGTGCAGAAGATCCGGATCATCCTTCTGGTGCAACCTGGTAAGTGCAATCCAAGATGGTTCTGCCACTGCCAAACTGCTCTGCATATCACAGCGTCCCACAGAGATATCCATCAGGAGGAATTCTTCCACTAAATGATCGGCGGTGAGATTAAAGATCTTCCCCATCTTCTGGCTCAGGGCGTCAGCCACCATATTGTTCTTGCCCGGATGATACTGTATCTCCACATTATAATCGGCCACATACTCTAGCCACCGCCGTTGGCCCAGATTGAACTCCTTCTAAGTGAACACGTACTTTAGACTGTTATGATCTATGAAGATCTTGCACTGAGCACCATAAAGTAGATGCCTCCACAACTTTAGTGCATAAATCACTGCTGCAAACTCAAGGTCATGCGTTGGGTAATTTCTCTCATGAGTCTTTAATTGCCTTGACCCATACGCAATCACTTTTCCAGCCTGCATAAACACGCAACCCAGACCAACATGCGAAGCATCCACGTACAAATCATACTCCGCACCCTCAGTAGGTAGGGCCAGAACTGGAGCAGTGCATAATCTGTTCTTAGGTTCCAGGAAGGCTTCTTCGCACTTCTCGCTCCAAACAAAGGTCGTGATCTTCTGAGTCAATCTGGTCAAAGGTGCAGCCAGGGTAGAGAAACCCTCCATGAACCTCCTGTAGTAGCCGGCCAACCCTAGGAAGCTTCTAATCTCCTTGGGCATGCCCGGCCTTCTCCAATCCATCACTGCTGCGATCTTTTCCGGGTCGACCGAGATCCCATCCTTATTCACCACGTGGCCCAGAAACGAGACCTGAGGCAACTAAAATTCGCACTTGCTCAGCTTGGCGAATAACTTATGGTTCCTTAACTCTGATAGACCTAAGCGCAGATGCTTCTCATGCTCCTCAGCATTGCAAGAGTATATCAACACATCATCGATGAATACCACCACGAACTTGTCTAAAAAGTCCTTGAACAACCGGTTCATCATATCCATGAAAGCTGATGGTGTGTTGGTCAAACCAAACGACATCACTAGAAACTCGAAGTGTCCATGCCTCGATCTAAATGCAGTCCGTGGAATATTTGCCTCACGGATCCTGAGCTGATGATAGCCAGAACGAAGATCGATCTTGTAAAACACCGTGCTACCATGCAACTGATCAAACAAGTCATCGATCCTCTGCAGAGGGTACCTATTCTTAATGGTGACTTTGTTCAGCTCCCTATAATCAATGTATAGCCTCATTGACACATCCTTCTTCTTCACAAATAGAATAGGAGCACCCCAAGGCGACGAACTCTGCCTGATAAAGCCTTTTTGCCAATAACTCGTCCAACTGGACTCGCAACTCCTCCAACTCACGAGGGGCCATCCGATAAGGCGCCTTAGCAATAGGACGCATACCCGGTTCCAAATCAATCACAAACTCAACATCCCGCTCGGGGGAAAGACCAGTAAGGTCATCAGGAAAAACATCAGAGAAACCACGTACAACAGGAATCTCCTCCAAGCGCGGTACACCAACAACAGTCCCAACCACCGAGACTAAACAAGCAAAACAATCAGAACGAAATAGCTTCTGAGCACATACCGCAAAAATGACAGGGGAATCCTGGCACGGATCAGCATACACACTTCCAGGCTGACCGTTGTCCTTGATGAAGTCCAAGTGCTTCCCTTTGCACTGAATAACCGCATCATACTTAGACAACCAGTCCATGCCCAGAATAACATCGAAGTCCTCTAGATCAATCATCTTCAAGTCTGCCTTCGCAAGGAAGTCCGCCAACAAAACAGGGCAATCCAAAATGCTCAAATCTGATAACATAGATTCACTAGAAGGGAACTTGACGCGGAAGGTATCACGAACTTGATCTAGAATCAACCTATAACGCTCTACAAAAGCTCTAGCCACAAACGAGTGGGTATCGCCGGAGTCGAACAGAACACGCTCCAAGCTGTTCTTCACCTTAAATTTCCCTATATGAGTATATATAAGCAACTAAGGAACTACCAAAACAAAACTTTAACCATTCTAGTAAATAAAACTTTCAGGCTAGGAAAATAACTAACCTGAGATGACCTGAGTCGAAGCTTGAGCCTCCTCGGAAGAGACCACGTTCAGCTTTCCTTTTCCCTTGTCCACACGCTGGGGCGGAGGTAAATCCTGAAGTGGAACTGCTTGAAGAACAGGCTGGACCTGAGGACACCTAGTCTTGATATGGCCCTTCTGTCCACACTGATAGCAGACTTTATCCTTGGACCAGCACTGGGCAGCATCATGCCCGGGTCGCTTGCAAACAGAACAGGAAACATCCTTCCTAGGAGCACCTTGAATAGCATGAACTTGCTCCTTCTTCTGAGCTCCCGCCTTCTTGAAACACCTCTCAACCTGGTGGCCTGATGATGGGCCAAAACCCGAACAGGCAAGCATACCTGTCGAATCGTAGTACCAAGGTCGTATTTAAACACGGGGCTGTCAATTACTTCTACTCACGCTCTAACTATTATCCTACCGGAAAACTAATGGGATTTGAGAATTTTTTTTAGAATAAAACAAAAGACAACTTGCGAGATGAAAAAACTTATAATAAAAAGCTAGCATTCGATCAATGATTCACCATGAAATTAGATGAGAGAGATAAAAATAAAGATAGTTTTAATTTTGCAAATCATACTCGACCGTGACGGATCCGAAAATAAGACAAAATCTCGCTAGAGCATTAGGTCTCCTAACTTATAGACTCTTCGATCGAAATCTCTTTACAAACCAAAGAAGCCTAAAGTTGCAGTATCGAGGTGATCCGCACTATTGGATTTGACTCCAATCCGGAGTATTTACGTCGTCCTATCTCTAGGATTACGTTCAACTCCTTCCTTCTTTGAGTGATCTTTCACATTCATGAGCCTCTCGGCTACTCAAATATGAGATCCCAAGCCTACTACCATATACCGGAAATGCGGAGTCGACAAAAAAATAAATCAAAGAAGGATCGAGCATGAAATAACAAAAATAAAACTAATAAATAAAAGAAACCCTCATCTCATTTTATGGATCCTCACGATCGAACGCTAAATAGAATTAGCTACGCATAATTGAAAAGGAAGACAAAAGAAGATAAGAGAGGAACATTTTCATTACTTGCAAATAAAAGTGCACAAAATATAAAAAAAAAGACAAGATTATGCTATGAAGAAACTTGCACTAATGGAAAAGAAAACTAATACAATAATGAAACTAACAACTCACAAGCACTCTCCACTCTCCAACTCAACACTCACATTCAACTTAAAACTTCACTTCTCAAAAATTTCTCCCCTTTGGCTTTAGGGATGGGGTGGCTTTTATAGGTGATGGAGAAGGATCTAGAATGAAATGAAGAGGAGGAGGCCAAGGGGGGTGGCCGGCCATGTAAAGGGAGAGAAGTGTCTGCATTTCATTTAATGAAGGGAGAGGGAGAGGATGATTCAATGCATAGTCTTTAAGGGAATGATTTGGAAAATATAAAATAGCAAAGGGGGAATGAATAAGAAATAAAGACAGAGAGAGAGAGGGGGTTGAATGTAGAATAATAAAAACAAGAAATAAAAGATGAGGAAGGAATGTGGCCGGCCATGGGAAGTGGGGGATTCATGCATGTGGAAATTAATGAGGAGGGGAGAGAGAGGGCATGAGGTGGCCGGCCATGCATGAAAAGGGGAGCCATGCAAAGGTGGTTGGATGCATGGGCTCGGTTTTGGGCTTGAAGAGGAGCTTGGGCTGCATGTATCTTTGAAGTGGGATGCATTTTTGAAGTAGATGGGTGGCCGGGCTGCACCAAGGAGAGGGTCGGGCTGCATGCTTGAAGTGGGCTGCATGCATGTTGGACTTGAGCATGGGCTCGGGTTCACCATGAGGGCTTGGCTTGCATCATGTGGCTTCAAGGGATGGGGTCGGCCATGCACTAATGGGCTGCTCCAATAAAGAGGGTTGCATGAACCTACAGATAACAACACAAAATAAACATTAGAAACAAAAAATTATTCAAGAACATAATAATTATAACAAATAAAACTAAACATCACATAATATAATATATATATTAATAAGACTAAACATAGAAACAAATATATTAAACATTAAAACTAAACTAAACATTACACAACATAAAATATAAAACACATAATAAATTTAGAAATTATCATAACATACAAGAAATAAAACAAAACAAACATAAAATAAACAAAATTATAACTAAACTTAGGAATTTAGGTTTATAAACTATACCAAAAATGATGACTAAAACCAGTCATCAAATTCCCCCATGCTAGAGTATTTGCTTGCCCTCAAGCAAATAGAAATAAAACTAGGGAGGAGCAAAAAGAAAACAAAAGATATATATATTTTTAAGTTCCATAGTTAAGAAAAACAAAACATGAAAAATTAAACTATCCTAATATTCATATTATCAACTAGTGGGGTGAGAAGTGCACAATACAAAATTTGAAAATGGAACTCTAAAAATCTCATTAAAACATAAGAAAAGTCTACTAATTTCTAAATCTTAAAACAAGGCATCCAAAATAAATGAAAATAAGGAAAACAAAAGTAGAGGTTCTAAATAAACGGCGCATTAACAAACTACTCGGTTGCTAGATAAACATTAACCCTAAAACACTCCAAGATAACCTCCAAAGAAATCCATCAATGATGGTGGCCATAGGCTTGTATGTTCACACTTTCTCCACTACGCGAATTTACGTTCTAAGATCAATAGGACTTCTACTAGGCATTAAAACTTGGCTTAGGTAAATGATTAGGAAGTGGAATCAAAGATAAACATGAAGGTTTTAGGCACTAAACCAAGGTGAGCTCAAAAATAAACATAGCATAAAAATGAGAAATAACGAGTATGTCATTTCTCCAATATGAAACTACAAAAACAAGGCCATGAAAATTTTTCTTTTATAAACTTGGCCAAACATAAACTTTTTGCATTCATTTTTTTTTTGATTTTGTAATGAAATATTTTTTTTTCTTTCTCAATTTTTTTCCTTTTGAATAGCATTGGATAAGAAAGCTCCAAAAATAAGCTTGAGAATTTCCTATTCATTTCAAAAATAATACCCTTCCCACAAAAAATAATTTTTAAGCTCAAATTTATAGTGCAAAAATAGGAAAGATTTTTGGCTTTGGTGAATATAATGAAATGAAAGGTGGAGCTAAAACAAGGAAAAAAAAGGAAAAGGCCCAAAATTGTTTTGCAATGGTTTTGTTTTTGGTGGGCAAGAAAAGCTCAAACTATTCAAATGGCGGCCTAAATCATTTCTAAAAAACGTAAAAACGGCGCAAATGCTTCGAGAGTAGCTTGGTACAAGTTCTAGACACCAAGAAAGACTACCCCGCAAATGAAAAAGAGATAACATTACCTAGCAACCATTCGTAAGCAACTAACCGAATAAAAAGACATAACTACAAATTGCTAACTTAAAACGTAAAAATTGGATGTCAATATTTAAGAAAAAGAAACTAGTAAAACTAAGCTATGTTAAACTGATAAATTTAGAAAACCAATTCAAAGAAATCTAAATATAACTACAAAAACCGCACGGGCCTACACTTCACTAGAAGAAACATGAAAATAAAGATAGAAATAATTTTAGATTTTGTTTTTCAAATCATTTTAAGCACAATTTTTTTTTAATTAATTTTTGTTTTTCTAATTTTTTTGGGTTTTATATTTTATAATTTTTTTTGGATTTTGATGTCATAACATAAAATACTATACTAATATAAAACATAATATTATTTTTTTTTTTGAAAGAAGAAAAACAGAAAGGAAAGACCAAAAGAAACTAGACCCCCCCCCCATGCTTAAATTCTTCATTGCCCTCAATGAAGAAAACATAAAGAAAAAGAGAAGGGGACTGAGAAGAAGAGAAAAAGAAAAATGCAGGAAAAATAAATAAATAAGAATAGGACTTCCCCGGGTTCGTGAGATGAAGGCGGATGTCGCTCCCCCATGCTTACTTTTTAGAGTACTTGATCGTCAGCAGGTATGACTTGATCCATCTGATATCAGCAGCGGTGGAGCGGCGACCACGATCATGGACTTGATTGGCCTCCGGTAGAAAGAGCAAAATAAAAGAAAAATAGATAGAGTCCATGGGCAGATGCCCGATAATGTTTTTTTATTACAACAGTCTAAATAAAAGAGTTTCATAAAAAAATAGTATTCCAAAAATAAAAATGTCCATCAGAAAATAAAAAACTAAGAATCAAAAAGAAGATTCTCCTTTGCAGGAGTCACAGAATCATTAGAGAAATAGTGTTTAAGTCTATGGCCATTAACTTTAAAGTCCCCCTTATCGGGGTGTGAAAGTAGCACAGTGCCGTAAGGAAAAACATCCTTGACCGCGAACGGTCCGGACCATCTAGATTTAAGCTTTCCCGGGAAGAGACGTAAACGCGAATTAAAAAGAAGAACCTGATCGCCTGGTTTAAAAGTTTTAGGGTGGCGCAGGTTCTTATCGTGATACAATTTCATGCGTTCTTTATAAATTTTATTATTTTCATAGGCATACGCTGGCCACTCGTCAAGCTCATTTAGTTGGTTTTTTCTATGCTCGCCGACCGAGTGCGGATCGAAATTAAAAAACTTTAACGCCCAGTACGCACGGTGTTCTACTTCTACCGGAAGATGACACGATTTTCCATAGACTAATCAGAAAGGAGTACAACCGATGGCGGTCTTGTACGCTGTCCGATAGGCCCACAGAGCATCGTCCAATTTTAAAGACCAATCCTTACGAGAAGTAGAAACGTTTTTTTTGCAAAATTCATTTAAGTTCACGATTGACTACCTCGACCTGACCGTTAGTTTGGGGGTGATAAGCAGTGGATAATTTATGCGTAACGCCATATTTGGCTAAAGCCTTAGTGAGTTGAGCGTTGCAAAAATGACTTCCCCTATCACTAACGATGGCTCGAGGAAAACCAAAGCGAGAAAATAATTTTTTTTAGAAAATTGACAACAACGCGAGCATCATTATTTGGTAGAGCTTGGGCCTCTGCCCACCTAGAAACATAATCGACTGTGACTAGAATATATTTATTTCCTAAGCTGGAGGGAAATGGGCCGACAAAGTCTATGCCCCATAGATCAAAAACTTCGCATTCGAGAAAGTAGTTTTGTTCCATTTCATTTTTATTTGAGAGATTTCCAGTCCGCTGGCATCGATCGCACCCGCCCACAAAGATTTGTGCATCTTTAAATATGCCTGGCCAATAGAAGCCAGCACTAAGTACTTTGTGTGTGGTGCGGTTAGCTTGATAGTGCCCGCCAGTCGGACCTTCATGAACATGTTTTAAAATTTTGTGACACTCTTCCCGCGAAACACATCTCCTTACCACCTGGTCCGCACAAATGCGAAATAGAAATGGGTCTTCCCAAAAATAATACTTCAACTCCGAAAAGAATTTCTTCTTTTGGTGAGTGGAGTATTCTTTTGGAAGGACCCGGGCCACAAGATAATTGGCCAGGTCGGCAAACCAGGGGGTAGGAGATGAAGAAATATTAAAAAGACGCTCATCCGGAAAAGAGACATTAATAAAAGTTTCATTTAAAATATCTAGATTGGGATTTTCAAGACGAGAGAGATGATCAGCTGCTAAGTTTTCCGCTCCTTTCTTATCCCGAATCTCCAAGTCGAATTCTTGAAGTAAGAGGATCCAACGGATAAGACGCGGCTTGGCATCCGGTTTAGAAAGGAGGTACTTCAAAGCGGAATGATCCGTGAAAACAATAACCTTAGAAAGAGTAACATACGGTCGGAATTTATCAAAAGCAAAAATAACCGCTAAGAGCTCTTTCTCCGTCGTGGTGTAATTTTCTTGCGCAGAAGTGAGAGTTTTACTAGCGTAGAAAATCGGATGAAAGTTCTTAGCGATTCGTTGACCTAAAACCGAACCTACCGCATGATTACTCGCATCACACATGATTTCGAAAGGTAAATCCCAAACTGGGGCGATCAAAATAGGAGCATTTATAAGTTTTGATTTAATTAATTCAAATGCCGTGAGACATGATTCATCAAAAACGAAAGGAGTGTCTTTTTCGAGAAGGTGGGTGAGAGGCTTAGTAATTTTTGAAAAGTTTTTAATGAATCGTCGATAAAAACTCGCATGCCCTAAAAAACTTCTAATCGCTTTAATATTTGTAGGCGGCGGTAACTTTTCAATTACTTCAATTTTTGCCTTGTCCACTTCAATTCCCCTAGCGGAAATGTTGTGGCCAAGGACTAAGCCTTCACGTACCATAAAGTGGCACTTCTCCCAATTTAACACTACATTCGTTTCTTCGCAGCGTTGTAAAACTTTTTCCAAATTTTCTAAACATAAATTAAAGGAGTCGCCAAAAACAGAAAAATCGTCCATAAATATTTCCATAATATTCTCGACGTATTTATCAAAGATAGCAAGCATACACCGCTGAAAGGTGGCGGGTGCGTTGCATAATCCGAAAGGCATTATACGATAAGCAAAAGTTCCGAAGGGGCAAGTGAATGTCGTCTTCTCTTGGTCCTCGGGTGCGATAGGGATTTGAAAGTATCCCGAGAGACCGTCGAGGAAGCAATAAAAATTGTGCCCGGACAAACGTTCTAAAATTTGATCGATAAAGGGGAGGGGGAAGTGGTCTTTTCGAGTGGCATCGTTTAGCTTACGGTAATCGATGCACATCCTCCATCCCGTTATCGTCCTAGTTGGAATTAAGTCGTTATTTTCATTTGGTACTACCGTAATCCCACCCTTCTTAGGAACAACCTGTACCGGACTCACCCACTGACTATCGGAAATCGGATAAATTATCCCTGCATCTAATAACTTAAGCACCTCTTCCTTCACAACCTCTTTCATATTCGGATTGAGACGCCGTTGTGGTTGGACTACACCCTTAGGATTATTTTCAAAAAATATTTTATGAGTACAAAAAGAAGGGCTTATGCCAGAAATGTCGGAAATTTGCAACGCTATAGCTCGGCAATGCTTTTGTAGTACTTCGATCAACTGATCGTTTTCGGATTGAGATAAATAGGCCGAGATTATAACGGGCAACTTAGAATTTTTTTCAAGAAAGGCATATTTTAGATGATCAAGGAGTGGTTTTAAATCAAGATGGGGCGGCTCATTATAAGAGTTTTTCAAATTCTTCTCTTTTTCAAAAATAAGATTTTCATACTTTTTTCTACCAAAGACAGAATCATTTTCAAAATTTGCTTGTGCTGACATAACCGTGTTTTCAAAATCATGTGAAGAAATTTCTGAAAAAGAAGAGGAAAATTCATTTGAAGAGATGTTAGAAAGAGAAAGAGAACAATCTTCATTTAGAACATCAAGAAAGTAGCATGAATCATCATTTTGTAAAGAGTTTTTCATTGATTGATTGATAGAAAATGTGACCTCATCATCTCCCACACGCAAAAACAACTTTCCGTTACTAACATCGATGACCGCTCGAGAGGTGGCTAGGAAGGGTTGACCGAGGATAAGAGCGACCTCGACGTCCTCTTCAATATCGAGAATGAAAAAATCCACCGGGAAGATGAATTTGTCGACCTTTACTAGCACGTCCTCAACAATACCTAACGGATATTTGATCGACCTATCGGCTAACTGGATACTCATTCTTGTAGGGCTAAGAGTGCCCAATCCTAGCTTTTTGAATAAAGAAAAGGGCATCAAATTTATGCTCGCTCCTAGATCCGCTAACGCATGTTTAACAAACAGATCCCCAAAAACGCACGGAATGGAAAAACTACCCGGATCGTTTATCTTTTTAGGAAGATTAGAGTTTTTAACGACCGCCGAGCATTCTTCATTTAAGGTTACATGCGATAAATTTTCCAATTTCGTCTTGTTTGTTAATAAATCCTTAAGATATTTTGCATACTTAGGCATTTGACTAATCGCTTCATGAAATGGTAAATTAATATGAATTTGTTTGAACATTTCAAGGAAGCGTTGGTACTGATCATCTAGTTTTCTTTCCTAAGTCGGGCCGGATAAGGGGGTGGCGGAAATTCCTTTATGATAAGCGGAGCATCATTTTGAACGTCATCATTAGAAAAAACAGAAATATCTTTTTCTTTATCTAAAGTAGATTTTTCATTTTCAAAAATTGTTTTATCATTTTCCATAGGGGTAATTTCTTCCACAACAGGAGGGACAATCACCTTTGGCTCTTCCCTGGTGGTGGGCTCGTTAATAACCTTACCGCTCCGAAGGGAAATCGCATTTGCGTGCTCCCTTGGGTTAGGTTCAGTGTTCGAGGGAAGAGTTCCGGGTGGTCTCTCGAAAAAAGCCTTGGCAAGTTGCCCGACCTGATTTTCTAAACTTTTCATTGACCCTGTTAAGTTTCTAATAGTAGCATCGTTCGAGCTTATATATCTAGATAAAAGTTCTTCCAAAGAGAGGGTTTTTTGAAGATTTTGGTTTTGTTGTGGTGGTGGTGGTGGTGTAAAATCATGTGGTGGGCATGCAGCATCAGCAGGATTACTCCAAGAAAAATTGGGATGGTTACGCCATCCCGGATTATAAGAGTTCGTAAAAGAATTAAAACCAGAGAGGTGCAGAAAAATTAGAAAAAGCAGAAAATTATTGGCAGAATTATTTTGAGCAGGCCTGGGTATGTTCCCCAGATAATCCACCAGCTCGGCAGCAGTAGCATTCACATTTTCATATACCTTAGTGGCGGAGGAAGCAGTCATCTCTGAAATCTTCTTGTTCAGCATTTCCACTTGTAGCGCCAGTTGCGAAACCGAATCCACTTCATAAATACCTGTAGGTTTAGATGGGCGAGTCCTAGACGAATTCCACTGATAAGTGTTCATCGCCATGTCCTCGATAAGCTCAAGAGCGGCTTCCGGAGTTTTGCGGTCCAAGGAACCAGCGGAAGCGGCATCTATCATTTGCTTAGTTTCTTGATTTAGCCCATTGTAAAATGTCTGAACCTGTAACCATACAGGCAGAGCATGATGAGGGCATCTTCTCAAAAGTTCTTTGAACCTCTCCCAAGTGTCATAGAGGGTCTCAGAAGCAATTTGAGAATAAGAAGTTATATCATTTCTTAACTTAGCAGTTTTAGCGGGAGGGAAATATCTAGCAAGAAATTTTTCAGTTAAAATATTCCAAGTAGTGATTGAGCCTCTTGGAAGAGAACTCAACCACTATTTGGCTTTAGTTCTTAAGGAGAATGGGAAGAGTCTTAGCCTTATAGCATCATCTGAGACACCATTTATTTTAAAGGTGTCACAGATTTCAAGAAAATTGGCAATATGCAAGTTCGGATCTTCATCTTGTAATCCGTCGAACTGTACATATTGCTGCACCATTTGTATGATGTTAGGCTTAAGCTCGAAGTTATTGTTCGCAATTGCAGGTCGAACAATACTCGTTTCAGTCCCCTCCAGGTTGGGTCGAGCATAATCGGACATGGTCCTTTGCTGAGCCATTCCTTAGTTGGGATCTCCCATTTCAGAATAATTACAATCCCCGAAGGAATCCTCAACCGCTGTTTGAGAAGTGGAAGCCCCGAATCGTAGTTGTCTCCGAAAGGAGCATTCGATTTCCTGGTCCAAATCAACAAGTAGCGACGGATTCGCTCGGGTCATGCACTAACAAAGAAAACGAGGGAAGATGAAAATGAAAGCTTGGAAAAGAAAGAAAAAGAGGAAAAGAAAGGAAAAAAAAATTTTTGTTGAAACAAAAAAGATTTTTTTTAGACGGCTTGGCTCTCGAACTTCCCGAGGACTACCCGGTGAAGGGTTCGCCCGGTACTAGGTAAAATGGTGGCGCTTAAAGCCCCTTACCCTTTTCGAGAGATTTTAGGTGGGGTAGAAATAAGGTGAAGTGGGTTGATTATAAATATTTAAATATATAAATTATAATTTTTTTTTGATTTTTGGAGAAGTAATAGCGCAAGAGTTTTCAAAATATTGACGAAGAAAAGTCTCCGGCAACGGCGCCAAAAACTTGATGGGCCAAAACCCGAACAGGCAAGCGTACCTGTCGAATCGGAGTACCAAGGTCGTATTTAAACACGAGGCTGTCAATTACTTCTACTCACGCTCTAACTATTATCCTACCGGAAAACTAATGGGATTTGAGAATTTTTTTAGAATAAAACAAAAGACAACTTGCGAGATGAAAAAACTTATAATAAAAAGCTAGCATTCGATCAATGATTCACCATGAAATTAGATGAGAGAGATAAAAATAAAGATAGTTTTAATTTTGCAAATCATACTCGACCGTGACGGATCCGAAAATAAGACAAAATCTCGCTAGAGCATTAGGTCTCCTAACTTATAGACTCTTTGATCGAAATCTCTTTACAAACCAAAGAAGCCTAAAGTTGCAGTATCGAGGTGATCCGCACTATTGGATTTGACTCCAATCCGGAGGATTTACGTCGTCCTATCTCTAGGATTGCGTTCAACTCCTTCCTTCTTTGAGTGATCTTTCACATTCATGAGCCTCTCGGCTACTCAAATATGAGATCCCAAGCCTACTACCGTATACCGGAAATACGGAGTCGACAAAAAAATAAATCAAAGAAGGATCGAGCATGAAATAACAAAAATAAAACTATGAAATAAAAGAAACCCTCATCTCATTTTATGGATCCTCACGATCGAACGCTAAATAGAATTAGCTACGCATAATTGAAAAGGAAGACAAAAGAAGATAAGAGAGGAACATTTTCATTACTTGCAAAAAAAGTACACAAAATATAAAAAAAAGACAAGATTATGCTATGAAGAAACTTGCACTAATGGAAAAGAAAACTAATACAATAATGAAACTAACAACTCACAAGCACTCTCCACTCTCCAACTCAACACTCATATTCAACTTAAAACTTCACTTCTCAAAAATTTCTCCCCTTGGCTTGAGGGATGGGGTGGCTTTTAGGAGATGGAGAAGGATCTAGAATGAAATGAAGAGGAGGAGGCCAAGGGGGTGCGGCCATGTAAAGGGAGAGAAGTGCATGTATTTCATTTAATTAAGGAGAGGGAGAGGATGATTCAATGCATAGTCTTTAAGGGAATGATTTGGAAAATATAAAATAGCAAAGGGGGAATGAATAAGAAATAAAGAAAGGGAGAGAGGGGGGGTTGACTGTAGAATAATAAAAATAAGAAATAAAAGAGGAGGAAGGAATGTGGCCGGCCATGCGAAGTGGTGGATTCATGCATGTGGAAATTAATGAGGAGGGAGAGAGAGGGCATGAGGTGGCCGCCATGCATGAAAAGGGGAGCCATGCAAAGGTGGTTGGATGCATGGGCTCGGTTTTGGCTTGAAGAGGAGCTTGGGCTGCATGTATCTTTGAAGTGGGCTGCATTTTTGAAGTAGATGGGTGGCCGGGCTGCACCAAGGAGAGGGCCGGTTGCATGCTTGAAGTGGGTTGCATGCATGTTGGACTTGAGCATGGGCTCGGGTTCACCATGAGGGCTTGGCTTGCATCATGTGGCTTCAAGGGAAGGGGCCGGCCATGCACTAATGGGCTGCTCCAATAAAGAGGGTTGCATGAACCTACAAATAACAACACAAAATAAACATTAGAAACAAAAAATTATTCAAGAACATAATAATTATAACAAATAAAACTAAACATCACATAATATAATATATATATTAATAAGACTAAACATAGCAACAAACATATTAAACATTAAAAGTAAACTAAACATAACACAACATAAAATAAAAAACACATAATAAATTTAGAAATTATCATAACATACGAGAAATAAAACAAAACAAACATAAAATAAATAAAATTATAACTAAACTTAGGAATTTAGGTTTATAAATTATACCAAAAACGATGACTAAAAGAAGTCATCACCTGACCGGCCACAGAAGCTACACACTACCTTACTCTTCTTTCCTGATGCAGCACCGGATACCTGGGGGCTCTTCTCTTCAGCAGACTTCCTCTTGTCCTTCCTCATTAGCTGGCCTTTGTTCTTTGCGGTCTCAATTGCCTCCAGTTTCAGAGCAGCCTCCACTACCCCTGCATAAGTCTCTGATCCATAAGCACTGGTCAACTGCTGAACCTCACTCCTCAAGACACCAAGGAACCGCTTGACTTGATCTTCTTCAACACTCACCAACCCAGGGGCAAACCAGCTCAACTTACTGAACTCTATCTCGTACTCACTGACCGTGAGTTGCCTCTGCTTCAGGTGGAGTAAGTTGTTCATTAGTCGGTCACGCTCGACCGAAGGCAAGAACTTCCTCAACAGCATCTCCTTGAGTAATCCCCAAGAGCAACCAGCCACCAAGCTCTCCTTTTCCCTAAGCCACCAGCTCTTAGCCAAACTCTTTAGCTGATAGGCGGCTATCATCACTCTCTGATCATCTGCAACACCGGAGTATGAGAACATCTCCTCCATGGAGATCAGCCAATCATCTATGACCATGAAATCTGCCTTCCCATCATATGTAGGAGGGCTAAGTCACTGAAACTGAGAAATAAAGGCCATCTCTACAGGCAAAACCACTGGAGGTCTCAGGGGATCAGGAGGGGGAGGAGCAGCTGACCCCCTGCAGGGTCTTGCACCCCCTGAGTCTGTCCTGCCACAACTGCCACCAGAGAATGGATCTGGGCCTGCATCTCCACCAACTGCCTGGTCAAGGAATCGTTGCTCTAACGCAGACTCTCGATCACCGCACCACTCTGCGCTCCTGAAGACTCACCCTCAAACAGGGGAGTCGACCTAGTCGAAGGACGACTCGCCATCCTAAAACCATAAAAACTGAGGTCGGAACCTAGTACAACAGTTAAAACAAACTACTAGTACAAACAATACATACATAAATATGAACTTTTAACTGCTATACTTGCTCTGGGATTTTATTTTATTTTTACAAAAGTGATGAAATGTCTAGCCTAGGATGGTTAACCACCATCAACTAACTCTTGTGCCTACATCGGGAATGCATGAATTTATATTCTTTTTCTGATTTAAAACTATGTGTGTACATATGTCATCCTACAAATATTTAGCTTGGCATGTTGTGCTTATGCAATGTTATGCTATGCATGATTGTGCTACGCATTCTAAAAAAGGCCCTAATGCATGTCATGAGTGGCATATGCATGAAAATGTTATGCATCCCATACTACATAACATTCTCATGCAACGAAAAAGAAACATGCTCGTCGCATTCATGTGGTGAGGTTATGCATCTCATACTACATAACCCTCACATGTTGCCCCTATGGTGGATCCATATACAGACACATATTATGCATCCCATACTACATAGTATCCTTGTATACTTCATGTTATGCTTTGAGTGTAATGTTCGTGCTTCATCCAAGACGTGCTGATGACATATCGGTGTGTGTATGATATGATGCTAACATCTAATACCTACAAGAAAAGGTTGCTCGATAAATTGTCAAGCAGCCTGACTCTGATACCAACTGTCACAACCCGCATTTTCCCTGAATTTAAGAAGTATCAGAGTACGAGAAAACACGCGTTGTGATGCCACGTCGAGTAGGGGAAAACAGTCGATGCTCAGGAGAACACCATCTAACTAGACTATGAAATTTCATAAGTTTAATGATTAGAAAAATCAGTTATATTTTAAAGGTCGTATCCCTCGGCTCAGTGGATCACCTAGTCCACAGTTTAAAAACTATACTAATACGCAGCGGAAAAATACTTTATTTATATTTGACATCCTATGAGAGTGCATAAGTGTCCCCCGAGGTCCACTTATACTATGCAAGACTCTAGATTTATTTTATATTATAAGTAGGAAAACAATCTTTTTTCGTTACTTGGAAAGTAGTGTATGAGTTTTATAAACATGTTGATCATGAGATTTACTTATTATAGTGTTTTTAGGTTTAAAAATAACTAGAAACCTATCATAAATCTTCCCAAGGGCAAATAGACTATCTCCAGAAATGTAGCAGTAGTAAAAGAAACATATCTAGTATCATAAGTAAAAACCACCAGCGGGCATCAACAACCTGACACGAACTCACTGGCGAGCATGTATGTCTGTAAGAGAAACAGAAAACTACCTCACAAGACCAAAAAACTGATCTTTACAGTACAAGAGATCACCAGCAACAGCACAACAAAACTAGCCGCCTACTCGACTACTAATCAGAACCTGAGGCATTCAGAGAAGAAAAAAATACCTCAGCAAGTATAACAAGAAAATCAGAATTAGTGCATAATATCAAAATGGAATGAAAGAGAGTAGGTAAACATGACAGTAAAAACAAAGGTTGTCCAAAGTAAGCCAAAGTACACCAAGTATAGGGAAACAACAACAAGACCTGCTCAAATCCTGCAGAGGCTACAAGGCAAAAGAAAAGAGAACTTGCCACAATATGCTGCATTCTACAAGGAAGAAACACCTAACAATCCTAATTTGTGAGTTAATGGCAGTAGTAAACAACATGGACCTGAGTTGGTGACCAAAAACAGTCCCCCAAACAAAACAGTTCCAACAAAAAAATTCACTGTATCAGTACAAGGCCACCATATACCCAGCCCGTACCTGGGATTAAAAGGTGGCGGCCACGGCAATACCCAGCCCATACCTGGGATTAAAAGCTGCCACAGCTCGCACACAAAACCATCCCACCCCTTTAGAGTGTCAAAATACCACTAACTGCCATAACCCACGATTCGGCCCAAAAAAAAGAAGAAACGAATGGCAGACAAGACATCCCGACCTAGGAGGTAATCACTCAGGAAGGAAAGAAATTGCACGAAAAATTCGGTTAAGGCAAAAGAAATAAACGTCGATCTCAGCTTATTGGAAATCGTCGATCTCCAGCCACAGGAAATAGTCGAACCTCGTTCGACGATTTTCATCGAACACAGGTCATGGGAAATTGACGAACTCCGTTCGACGATTTTCTTTTGTCGAACACAGGTCACGGGAAATTGTCGAACTCCGTTCGAAGATTTTTCATCGAACGCAGGTCATCGGAACTCGTCGAACTCAGTTCAACGATTTTTGTCGAACTCAGATCACAGGAAACATTATAGAGCTCAGTTCGATGATTATCGTCGAACCCAGGTCGACGATCTTCGTCGATCACAGACGACCGGAGATCGTCGATCTCAGTTCGACGATGTGCGTCAAAGTCGGATCGACGACCTATCAGCATTGAGTGCACAAAACACTAGACAATGCTTTAATTGTACAGGAAACACTTCTATGTTCCACCTATCATACCAGAACACTTCTACTAGCCCAGAAACACTTTAATCCTCAAGACTATGGAAAGGAAAAAGGAAATTACTGCTACTGCTACCACAACTGCCAAGCCAATTTATGCCAAAACCCAGCCTACCCATGAAGAACTCAGCATTATAACTGTAACGCCCCAAATTTTGAAAGAAGGATGAGCAGCGTCGAGAGCCATTTTGGGGCTCGGGGAGGGTCACACGGCCAAGGACACGGGCGTGTACATGGCCGTGTCGAACCTGGTTCGTCAAGAGCCTGGGAAGTCGACATTTGTTTATCTCTCAATTCGTCGACTAGTGGGGGACACGCTCTCCGACACACCCGTGTAGGCGCCCGTGTCGCAGGCATGTTCTCTTGAGTGTCGACAAAGAAGTGTCGACATGGTGGTGTCGACACAGAGGTGTCGACACAGTTATGTCGACACAATTGTGTCGACACATAGGTGGTGTCGACACGGTGGTGTCGACACAAGGGAGGTGTCGACATAGGTAGGGGTACACGGCCTGGGTCACGGGCGTGTCCCAGGGCGTGTCAGGGCCGTTCGATGATTTCCCCAGCAATCTGCGTTCGACGATTTCCTTGCGTTCGACGATTTTGCTAGGGATCTGCGTTCGATGATTTCCCTGCGTTCGACGATTTTGCCAAAGTTTCCGTTCGACGATTTGGCAGCGTTCGACGATCTTGACTCGACGATCGTCGAGCGCGGGGCGGTTTGTGGCGTGTTTGACTGCCGACGTGGAGTGTCGACATAGGGGTTTTTTTGGCGGGATCTTAACTAAATGTCCCGACACAATTGATTGGTCGCGGACGTGTCTTGCTCCGATTTGGTGAACTGTGCGGTGTTCAGCCCCTTTTGTACAGGTCAGACCTGCATCGTAGCCGTGCATTTCCCTTTTGTGGGAATCAACGACTGGTGGTTAACCCGATTGGGATATACCTGTGTATAGGGTTTCAACACCCTTATTTTTTTACTGCTGGTTCCCTGTCTGAGATCTAGAGAGAAGGGAGAGCGAAAGAGGAAGAAGAGATTTCGGTGCTTTTCACCTGGCTATTTTTCCAATGCCGAGAAAGAGGAATCAGAAGGTAACTGTTAAAGTTGGAGACCGGGCGGTCTGTCTTGGCGGGTTAGAGACCGCGCGGTCTGGCGGTTTGACTCGGCGACTTGCAAACCGGGCGGTCTAAGCAATCTTCACAGGCGACCTCTCTGCATCTCTTATTGTAAGTCGTGCGGTTAGTGCTTCTGTCTAACCGCGCGGCCTGTGCGGTTTACTTTGTACAGTCCGCTTAGCTTGTAAATTTTAGTCCCACCTCTCTTATTTGTATTCTCTCTTCTCTCCTCCATTCTATATAAGGGAGGGCATACCTTTGTAATAGTTATCATTTTTGGATAATAAAATTTCGATTATTCAAAATTTATTCGGCTTGTTCTCTTCTTTTCACTTTCTTTCTCTACTTTCTAACATGGTATCAGAGGACACGGTCTTTTCCTCCTGATTCTGTGCGCTCTCTGTTGTTCGCGGCTTGTCTTCCGCGTTCTGCGGCTTGTTCGCGGCTTGCCTTCTCCTCTGTCCGCGCGGTTTGTTGCTATCCGCGCGGCTTGTTTCTGTCCGCTGCCTGTTTGTGCGGCTTGCTCTTCTTGTTCTCTCTCCTCCTGCTCTTTGTCGCAGCGACCTGTTTCCGTGTCGCCGCGCTCCTTGCTCTTTCCTGCCGCTCCGACTTCCTAGTCGCTGCGGTCTGTCTCTGTCCGCGTGTGTTGTCTCTGCACTCGCGGTTTGCTGCTGTGATCTGCCTGACCGTGCGGGTTGTTCCTTCCTTACCCGCATCTTGGTCGCGGTCACCTGCTCTTCTCCTCTCTTCTGTTCGCTCGGCTTTTTTCAGTCCGCGCGACCTCTTCCCCGCTGTGCCCTTGACCGCCTTCTCGCAACTGCTGTGATCTGCCTGACCGTGCGGGTTGTCCCTTTCTTACCCGCATCTTGGTCGCGGTCACCTGCTCTTCTCCTCTCTTCTGTTCGCTCGGCCCTTTGCAGTCCGCGCGACTTCTTCCCCGCTGTGCCTTGATCTGGATCCTAGCCGCTCGTGTTCAAGCGGCTTCTTCCCTTTTGTTCCCGCCGCGGTTTCACGCGGATTCTTCCTTGTTTGAGCGGCCTCTCCGCCTCTTCGCTCTTAGCCGCTTCTCTTGTTAGTCGCCGCGACCTCCTGGTTTAGTCGCGCGGCTTGTGCTCTGCACCTTGGTCGTGGCCCTTCGTGCCGCTGGTGTGCTGTCACCGAGACCGCTGCAGTTTCTTCTTCCTCCCTTCATGGCTTTCGCCTCGGTTGTCACGTCTTCTGGTCGTGCACACGTTGTTACTCAGGGCAAATGGCTGATCGACACTGGTGCTACGAATCATATGACCGGCCATCTCCCGTGTTTCTCTCTCCTAGAAAAACATGCTCGCTTGCCCCCAGTTACTCTCGCTGACGGCTCTTCATCACCAGTTCATGGCACAGGGATAGTTCATGTCACCCGTCTTCACTTGGCGAATACTCTCTATGGCCCCGGTTCCGTGCAATTTATTATCTGTTACATCTCTTGCAAGCAATTACAGTGTTCCGTCACATTTACTTCTACTTCTTGCTCTTTTCAGGATCCGGACTCCCAACGGCGATTGCTACTGGGACTGAGAGTGGCGGCTTATACTCCTAGACAACATTTCTGCTTTTCCACCTTCTCCTCCACCTCCACAGATCTTCTCCAATGGCATCTCCGCCTTGGTCATGCTCCTCCCCTATTCTTCGTCAACTTCTGCCCCACCTTCCTCCTCAAAGTCCTCCGCTCAACTGTGAGGCCTGTCAGCTTGGCAAGCAATTCACCGCTCCTCCTTCCTCCAAGCACGTTCGTAGCTCTACCCCGTCCGTGGTATCCACCAGTGATATTCCACTCCGACATCTGGGGTCCTTCTCCTACTCTTACCATTGGTCGGGTAGTTCCTATTGGCCACGTTCATATTGATGATTTCTCTCGCAGTACGTGTGTATCTGTTATAAGACCGCTCCGAATTATTCTCATGTATGGACATCCTTCTATCATCATGATCAAAACTCTATGTGTGATGTTTCTATCAAAGATTTTTTCGGTCTGATAATGCCGCAGAATATCTCAGTCGTGACTTCTCTACATTCTGCATGCAAAATGGGATTCTTCATCAAACTAGTTGTGTCTATTCTTCACAACAAAATGGTGTAGCCGAACGCAAAAACCGACACCTGCTCGATGTCGCTCGCACCTTGATGACCCAGATGCATGTTCCTCGCTCCTATTGGGGCTATGCTGTTCTCCTTGCCTGCTACCTCATCAATCGCATTCCCTCCACGGTTCTCCATGGCCAAACCCCGTTCTCCATTTTGTATCCGGGCAAGGAGCCGTTTCATCTCCCTCTCCAAATCTTTGGATGCACTGCCTTTGTGCATGCCCCTTCTGCCACCCGTGATAAGCTCTCCCCTCGCTCCACAAATGTGTCTTTCTGGGGTATTCCACCACTCAGAAAGGCTACTGTTGCTTTGATCCCGTCCTTCGTAAGCAGTTCGTCTCTGCTGATGTCACCTTCTTCGAGAATACCTCCTACTTCTCGGATACCTCTTCTCCTCTTCTCCCAGCTTCTGATTCTCCTGCCATTCCCTTCGTTCCTCGTCTCCTCCTACACTCTCCACCACTACACCGTCTCCACCCCCTCCTCTCCTCCACCTCACTCTCTCCCTCTCCACCACCCTCTCCCTCCTCTCCGCTGCCGTCGCTCTCTTCTCCCGGGCCAGCTTTCTCTACCACGGATGCTCTCGGATGCCGCGGGCCCGGCTGACCTGGATCTTCTATAGCTCTTCGCAAAGGGGTGCGGACGTGCACCTTACACCCCCTTGCTGCTGTTGTTTCCTATGATCGTCTTACTCCTTCTCGCAGGGCCTTTGCACTGGCTATCTCTGTCCACTGCCACACCCCGCTCCTATCAGGAGGCCCTTGCTATTCCTCACTGGAAGATGGCCATGGATGAGGAAATGGCGACCCTTACTGGCGGGGTACCTGGACTCTTGTTCCTCTCCCTTTGGCACTGATGTTGTTGGCTGTCGCTGGGTCTTTGTGGTCAAATTTAGCCCAGACGGCACTGTGGATCGGTATAAGGCTCGCCTTGTGGCTAAGGGCTTTACTCAGACCTATGGGGTTGATTACTTTGACCTTCTCCCTGTGGCTCGTCTCGGCACAATCCGGGTTCTTCTCTCTGTGGCCGTCAATCGGGATTGGCCAATTCTCAGCTGGACGTCAAGAATGCCTTCCTTTATGGTGATCTTCACGAGGCCGTTTACATGGAGCAACCTCCTGGGTATGTTGCTCAGGGGGAGACACGAGTATGCCGGCTGCAGAAGGCAATTTATGGCCTCAAGCAGAGTCTCGAGCTTGGTTTGACAAGTTCAGCGGTATTGTGGCGGCTGTTGGTTTTGTGCGAAGCTCTGCTGATCACTCTCTCTTATTCGCAAAACTCCTTCTGGGCTGGTTGTTCTTGCTGTATATGTCGATGATATTCTTCTCACTGGCAATGACCAGGAAGGGGTAGCCCTGACAAAGCTACATCTTCGCCAACATCTGATCACAAAGATATGGGCTCTCAAAGTACTTTCTGGGGATCGAAACTCTCTCGGAAGCCCGACTCCTTAGTTCTCTCTCAGCGAAAGTATGCCCTTGATCTTTAAAAGAGGCGGATTGACTGGAGCTAAACCTGCCCGATGTCCCATGGCTATTGGGGAGGACAAAACCTGGACAGATGATTCGCCTCTTCTTTCAGATAGTTCGCGATACAGGCGTATGGTTGGTAAGCTCATATATCTCACAGTGACCAGACCCGACATTTCTTATGCTGTGGGCAAGGTGAGTCAATTCATGCAAGCGCCCAGGGATTGTCATCTTCAGTCCGCCTTGCGGATCTTGGAATATGTCAAAGCAGCGCCTGGGAAAGGATTACTGTTTCAGAAGAATGGTCATCTGAGGATTGAAGCCTACTCAGATGCAAGTTATGCTGATGACAAAGGGGATCGCAAGTCTACCTCAGGTTTTTGCACCTTTGTTGGGGGAAATCTGGTGAGCTGGAAGAGTAAAAAAGCAGTCTGTTGTCTCCAGGTCCAGTGCAGAAGCTGAGTATCGCAGTATGGCGTCAACCACTTGTGAGTTGAAATGGTTGCGGGCTCTCATGCTAGATTTAGGAGAGGTGTACAACCATCCTCTACCTATGTTCTGTGATAACAAGGGCCGCCATATACATCTCCAAAAATACGGTATTCCATGAAAGAACAACAAGCACATTGAGGTTGACTGCCATTTCATTCGTGAAGAGATTTAAAAAGAACAGATTTGCACTCCGTTTGTCACATCTGATAAAGAGCTAGCCGACATCTTCACCAAGCCAGTCTCCGCCTCGTTTCTGCATGTTTGCGACAAGCTGGGCATGATTGATATATATGCTCCAGCTTGAGGGGGAGTGTTAAAGTTGGAGACCGGGCGGTCTGTCTTGGCGGGTTAGAGACCGCGCGGTCTGGCGGTTTGACTCGGCGACTTGCAAACCGGGCGGTCTAAGCAATCTTCACAGGCGACCTCTCTGCATCTCTTATTGTAAGCCGTGCGGTTAGTGCTTCTGTCTAACCGCGCGGCCTGTGCGGTTTACTTTGTACAGTCCGCTTAGCTTGTAAATTTTAGTCCCACCTCTCTTATTTGTATCTCTCTTCTCTCCTCCATTCTATATAAGGGAGGGCATACCTTTGTAATAGTTTCATTTTTGGATAATAAAATTTCGATTATTCAAAAGTTTATTCGGCTTGTTCTCTTCTTTTCACTTTCTTTCTCTACTTTCTAACAGTAACGACACTTCTCCTCTTTGTTTTAGGATGCATTTTTTAGCATCTCTTCTTTTCTAGTTTTTGGACACCAAACTCTCAAATGAGAGGGGTTTGGGTCGCCAAGGTTCAAGAGGAACCTCCGGGTTTATTGAGTCCGTCCCCGGCATGTTTTTGCATTAGAGATCAGCTTCGTTAGTGGATTAGTCATGGTGGGTGAAGCCGTAGTCGCGACCGTTAGTCCGACTCGGTGATGTTGCATACGAGGTTTAAGGATTCGTAGAGATCCGTTGCGGCAAGAGGCCGTTTGTGATGTGTGGTGTTTGTGGTACTTTTCCCTTTATCTTGCGTGAGTACGTGATGTAGGCTATACCTTAGGGATCCTACACGAAGGGCGTTACTACGACCTTTACAATGTTAATGCTCCCTAACCCGCACACAAACGAAACGCAGCGACCACAATGAATTTTATTTATCGTTCGTGCTAACATACGGGTAGCCGATCCGCAAGTGGAACGGAGAATGGCTATAGGCCAAAATCCTTTTCGGCTAAATGGAATAATATTGATTCCGGTCGAGCTTGGAGTTGTACCAAAATAGATCCACGCAAAAATAAATCACGATTCAAAAAGTGGTAGGATCTATCCCAACAAAACAAAGCGAGGAGCGTCAATCCTCTCGTTAGATCTTTCGGAAAAATCAAATGAAAATCCAGATCTACTATTAGAAACACCGCGAAAATTAACGATTTGAGAAATCACGCAAAAGTCATCCACCAAAAGAACTAATCAAGAGGGAAAATATCTTGTGTAGGAATTTTCGTTACCCCGATCGGAAGTGTAGATCCGAGATGTTTGGATCCACCAAGATGACCGCTCTTCCTTTGGACCCACGGGAAACGCACCGCGGATGAAGATTTTTCTCGTCTCCTTCGCTTTCTCGTCGTGGACGAGTTTTCCACAAAACTTTGGTTCTTCCTTGCACACGATCCCCGTCCTCTAAGGTGGTTGAGAAATACCAATGGTTGAATACGGTGTTGGTGGAGAAAGGGTAGAGAGGTGGGAGAACGAGATGTGATTCGAGGGAAAGAGGAGTAGAAGGGGGCGGCCAAGCAAGGGAGGAGAAGGGTGGCCGAACTCCTTGAGGGGGAAGCCTTGAGGGGGGTGGCGGCTAAGAGGAGAAGGAAGGGAAGAATGAGATTAAGGCAAACAATTTGTCTTGATTTCAATAATAGTCCCATAACAAATGAAAATTTGGCCTTTTATAAGGCTTACAACCATGTGGTTATTAGCAGCCCAAAATAAAATATTGTTCCGAAATGAAATGATAGAAAACAACATAGTTTCAAATACCACATATAAAAGATAAATGCAGACCACTAGTAAAATAGATTTAACTCTTAATTTTGTTGCGTGGGCAAAGATTGTAGCCGTGCCCGCTACGGCGCCGCAAGTCTTTTGTTGGAGGAGCATTGTCATCATCTTCTACCACGGTAACACCGCCATGGACGTCGTCATCTTCTGCCACGGCAACACCGCCATAGACGTCGTCTTCATCACCCAGTTGGTCGTCGTGGTGGCCGTCGCCATCAATCCTCCCGCTCTCAAAAGAACTCATCGCCGATGAGTGGGCTGGACAGTAACGGTGGAGGAGATCTGCATCAAGAAGAGCCAGCTCTGCCGAAGAAACCCAAGAGTCGTCCGAAGCTGGACGACCTCGCCATCTGACCAAAAACCTGTGAACGTTGCCGTCGGGAGTAGAAAAAACCGCATCCTGCAAAATCTTGTCAGGCAAGAAATCGGTCTGGGGGAACCTTGGAAAAGCGTTAGGCGCAGAAGAAAAACAAGTTGCATCATCAATAGGCAACATACCTCCCGAAGGATCCGAAAGGGACAGCGGTCCAGAAATATGCTCACCCCCCACCCCTTTAGACGGTATAGTGGAAATATGAAACGGAGAGACTGACAGTTCAGGTGGTGGAGCGACATAGAGCGTTAAATCCGAAATGTTAAAAACAGGGGAGATTCCCCAATCAGCGGGTAACTTTAATAAATATGCATTTTCACCTAGCTTCTTCAAAACCCGAAAAGGACCGGCTCTCCTATCCGCTAATTTTTTTATGGTGTCCGAAGGCATCCGATCAGGGATAAGACGTACCATTACCAAATCGCCAATATTTAAGGGGACTGCTCGCTTATGTATGTTAGCATTCGATTGATAAATAGCATATTGTTTAGCTAACGTCTTGCCTATGTGCTCATGGAGAGTGTGAACGTGCGAGGCGAAGTCCTGTGCAAATTGACTTGATTTAAATGATGGTGGTAACGGAATCAAGTCAAGAGGCACGGGCGCCTTATATCCATGCACTATCTCATTTGGCGATAACTCGGTGGACCTATTCTTAGAATTATTGTAGGCTAGTTGAGCGTGAGGAAGAATAAGGTCCCATGTACCCTTATGATCACCTACTAAGCAACGAAGTAACCCACCCAAACTCCGGTTAACAACTTCCGTTTGCACATCCGTTTGTGGATGATAGGCCGACGAAAACATAAGTCGAGTGCCCAACAGCTTCCAAAGTGTCTTCCAAAAGTAGCTAGTAAACTTAACATCTCTATCGGTCATGATGGTTTTGGGGACACCCCGATGTGTCACGACCTCCTTAAAATACAACTTAGCGACGTGTGAAGCATCGTTGGTGCTATGACAAGCGAAACAATAAGCCATTTTTGAGAATCGGTCCACTACGACCAAGATGGAATCATGACGTCTAAATGTCGGTGGAAGGCCCAAAATGAAGTCCATGCTAACATCCACCCATGGGGCAGACGGAATCGGAAGGGGTGTGTAAAGACCGGCATTGGTCTTGTTACCCTTGGCTATGTAACATCCCATGTTACTTCTGGACCCCCTCAACTTAGATTGGGTTAGGCATGGGTGAGATTTAAGGAAGACCAACTATTTTTGACCCAAGGTAGTGGGTGGTAGCCATGTGGGGCCCACTATAGGACCATAGTCAAACTAGGTCAAACTAACCTAAGTGGGGACCCTAGCCACTCCATGACCCCACCACATTTCCCTAACCCTAAAGACAATCTAAGTGGGCCCTAGGGCATGTCACTAGGTCAACACTTTGACCCCAATTGACCAAAGTCAACCTTGGGCTTAATTTGGTCAAACCCACACTCATAAGCCCAATTAGCCTAAGTAGGGCACCCCCTTGACCCAACCCAAGTTGGGTGGTGCCAATAGACCCATTTCCACCAAGTAGGGTCAGCCCAGCCACCATGGTTGACCAAGTCAACTCCCCAAGTCAACAAGTCAACAATTTGACCTAAAGGAGTGAAATGAAGACCAAGCCATTTTCCCTTGGACCAAGCCAACCAAAATTGGCCCATGGCCAGCCCAAGTGAACAAGACCAGTCCTACCCCTCTAAATCAGGAGAGAGAATACATGCAAGGGGGTAAAATTGGGATTTTAAGGGTAGGAGGAGAGAGAAAATGAAAAGAGAGGAAATGGTGGCCACATGGCCACCCCATCAGATGGTTTTAACTGCCCAAAACCAGGTGGCCGACCTCCCCTCTCCATTTCCAGCTGAAAACTAGGGATGTGAGCCACTTGGCAGCTGGGTGGAGCCAACAAAGCTCAAACCGAGCTCAATTAAGTGTTACCTCCATGTACAGCCAAATTCACTCCAAATAGACCTCACCAGAAGCTTTAGGAGATAGAAGGGAGTGGAAATCGAGTGCTGGATCATGGAGAATGGTGGAGAATCGAGTTTTCGGGGTGGAGCTCACCGGCGCACCACCACCACGGCAAACCGCCGCCTGACCCGCAGCCAAGCCCCAATTCAGGTGCGTTTCGCGTCGCCTCTTCCCGTACTAGATTTCTAGATCAATCTAGGGAGATATCGGGCTCAATCGAGCCCGATGCCATGAGAGAAAATGGAGAAAACCGAGCCTTTTTCTTCTTGCTCGGGTTCGCCGGAGGAGCCAACTCCGGCGGCCCCACCGCCGGGAAACGCTAGCCCCCACCTTAACGAAGGTGGTGGCGATATCCGCCGGCGGTGGTGGTGGCTCAGCTGGCCGGAAAACACCAGCCAACATCGTCCAGGAAGATGCAATCGTGGCCGTCAATGCATCGGGGACGATGAACCGATTCTGTCTGTTTTAGCTTTAAGATTCGTGCAATAGATTTAAATGATTTAATTAATATATGATGAATAGTGAAATCCCTGTCACACAAATACAACACGTTGCATGTTAATTTTAGGCCTCTTAGTAGCATTTCCAGAACTTAGTCCCTTAATGAAAATTGTAGCTGATGGTCTTATCTATAATTTGCCACCTTAAACATATGATTTGGTGTAGTGTACAGTCCTGTAGGACATTTCGCCTAGGACTGGTCCTAGGGTAGGGCAGAAATTAAATTGGATGCCCAGGTCAAACCATTAGCCACCATGGCCCCAAATTTTGGGCACATGCATGATTAGGACATACGTAGGCCCTGCCAAAAGTTAGGAATTTGTAGAGAACATTTTCCTATAGTTTTTGCCAAAATATCAAAATACAAATAAATGAAATATAAGGAGTTCTACACCTCCCCATGGTCCCAAATCTTGGTGGTAGGTCAATGGGGACATCCTTGGTGCATGATAAAATTTTCAGCACCTTGGGTTCACTGCATGTTGGAGAATCCACTTGCATGTGTTAGCTCATGTTATGCCTTGGTGTGCAATTAGCAAAAATGCAAATATAGTGTATTCAGCCAATGGTGACATGTAAAGGTCTTGGAATTATTTACAGTGGTTCATTAAGGAAAATTTCATCCCTCAAATTAATCATGGAATTTTTGGAATCAAAAATTCCATTTATTGGAATTTACTTTAAATATAGCTATTTGGAAATGGAAAAAATTGGAAAAAATTTAAGTACAAATCCCAAAATTTTGCCATGGCATAGATAATGTCACATTTGACTTAGGAAAAATATGATCCCTCTGTTTTGAAGAACTTTTGGAGTAGATATCTTAAATTGCCCATTTTACTCTTATCTTATTAATTCTTGAAATGATAGATATGTACCTCAGAAAACTTTGGAATTTATTCTACTGCTATAAAATGGTATTATTAGTTTTGCATGAATTTTTCAGAATTAATGGATGCATTGTTAGTTGTTAGATTAATACAATGGCATTTTTGGTAAATATGTTATAATGGAATTTTATAGGCCATTACACAATAAATGTTGATTATACTCTGTCAATAGTCATAAATTAGTGTTCTAAAAGTTCTGTAATTTTCCTGGAAGTTTTGATTACATAATGCCTATACTTCATTTGGAAAATGGAATTGGTGTGAATTTGATATTAAATAGGAAATGGGAATAAATAATTAAAGGAAAATTATGAAACTCTGTAGGCAGCAATACATTATCAGTATACATCTCAAGAAAAATTTCCTAGGTCAGTGGATACTTAATCATACTACTTCATGTGTAAAATGACCTAGTGTTTAAATTAAAAGATTTAATTAAAGGACTATTTGGCCAAGAAAAATTATGAGAATTCATAGGGTAGTTCCCTTAGACCATACCACCCTAGAATAAATATATTAGCCTGCAATATGCCTAAGGTTTGGAAGATCACATTTAGGTAATAATAGGACATGGTCTGCATATAACATAGGTCTTACCTTAGGGGTTACCAGGGGATTGATTATCGGTAGAAATAAGAGAGTTCAACATGAATAACCCTGGTGGGTAGAATCGTGTTAGTGAGGGATCAAAAGCGCAAGTCTTAGTTAGCAACTGGAGTGGGGGTCGGCGGAAGACCGTCAGCTTCCCGTAACACCTAAGTCACTAGGGGTTGTACTATAGCAATAAGGAGAGCTGGGGAGATACATGGGTAGCCATCAACTAAAATAAGTATCCTTGCGAAAGGGAACGCTGGCGTAATATCCAAGTTCCTAGTGCCCCTTGAGAGCCCTTCATAGGGAATAGGGGAGTCCTGGGATTAATAATATAAGTAACAAAGTAGTTAATAGGGGGACATGGTTAACTTCTCGCCCGTAGGGTCTCGGTTTAGTGAGATATATATGCTCACCCGTTTAGGGGGGAGGGATAAAGGCACTGTGTGCTCACCCGTTTGGGGTTTGAGGGAGTTGGTATAAAGGCACTAATGTGCGTTCTCATCCGGGTTTGGTTTTGGAGGGACGGGTTTTGTCCTGCGAGCAGGAGGCTCGGTATGAATTACTTGCATGTGCATATATCGTGGCGGGGTATGTGTGTCGTTCGTCACACCGATGGCAGTACGGTGCACCAGGCGGTTGTGAGAGTTAGAGGGGCCAGTGGGTTGTTTTACACTGCGGTCTGGAGGACGATCGATAACACATCCGACCCAACAAGACTAACGGGTTTATCAGCAAAGTACGTACGCGAGACTCTAGAGTGCACCTTGGATGTGTACAGAGGCGTATGAGAGGGGTCTAAGGCTTGGTAGTGTGCATACCGGTCTAGAAGCGGAGACGCCCGCTCCGCTACTGTCGTAGCCACAGCGGTGGTACCCGAGAGTGATGCTAGCTCTCAAAAAGTGGGAACTAAAGGTCTGTGATCACAGAGTCGTTGTGTGTGAGTTACACTTGCCTGCGCATAAAATTGCATCATATCATTCATTCATAGGTCATACGCTTCATAGATCCTTATCATATAAATTAGTATGGGCTCTTTTATATGATAAGTTAAATTTCTGGAAACCCTAACTTATATATTTATATTGGCATTTATATAATTTAGGGTACGTTTGTGATGATAGCATAGTGGTAGTTTAGTTTATTTACTTGTTCATATTACTGTTCTTACTTTCCTTTACTGCACTGCTCTTACTATTACTTATACCGTACTTAGAACTGCTATATTAGAACTACATTACTTATTACAACTCTAGTTAGATATTGTCACCTGCTTCCACTTTGCTACCCCTTTTGTTGTCCTCCGCTTCGTCCTCCTGCTCGGTGCCTAGGAGCTGAGGGCGAGGTCGGGGGAAACGACTTATCTTTTTGACTAATGGTCGGACCCAACTTTTTTTAGAGCCTGGGGAGATGGAGCACCAGCACGTCGAGGAGGTTAGGACATGAGGAGCAGATACCGCTTCAGCAGGCTACTACCACTACCGTGCGTCCTCAGGTGGACGAGATCAGATGTTCTAGCATAGCTTCCGTATTTATTATTTTGAGAGAGAGTGACTTTGATGTACAGGGCATAAGCCCTTTTTACTCTTTCATTTATACTATTATGTGGACTATAGTGATGTACTTTTCATTTCATTTATATGATTGTACTATGTGGCTTGTGGACTGATGGTTTTACATATAGTTTTACTTCCTTCTTCTCATATTGGCCTACAGGTTAAATGATCGTACTAGCCGGCAGAATTGGCGTGTTGCGGTGTCGACTAACCCGTGATTTAGTGCCACCGTAAGACGGCGGTTCTGGGCATATGACCCGGTAGCCCTCCTTGGTAAGGGGGAGGGGGGTCTTACAAACTGGTATCAGAGCCAGGTTTCGATCCTGGGACATGTGGGTTATGGGCCCACAACATGGGACCGCCCCCGCCCGAGCATTAGTTTGCGGACAAACTATGCAGCGGAAGCAGTGGTGTGCCCATGTGTAAAGTCACATAAATGGTCCACAAAGTACAATGAGTTAGGCCAGTTTTGTTTTAACCTTACCTTTATGCAACCTCCACAGGTCGCCGCGCCGCAAAATGTGGCTCCTCCCCCTCCAGTTGCCACTCCATTCCTACATACGGAGATGGGGCAGACCTTGACGGCGATTCTGGATGCCTTCAGAGCCCAGCAAGTCCCGGCTCCACAGCCAAATCCGGGGTCGAGCTGGCTGAGTGCATTCAAGAGCCTGTCCCCACTGACGTACCGTGGGACAGAGGATGCGGTGAAGATGGAAGAATGGCTGGAGGCCATACACGAGATCTTAGCAGGCATCAGCTGCCCAGTCGGCGAGGCAGTACCTCTAGCCACCTCTGTGCTACAGGCTCATGCGAAGAGATGGTGGAAATCAGTCCGGGAGTCTACTTATGCGGACTTTGAGCTGTCAGAGATATCATGGGAGGAGTTTGGCGATGTGTTTCTGGAGCACTTTGTCTCTGCTACGGACAGAGATGCCTTGGAGGAGAGGTTTTTGAACCTCAAGCAGGGGACTAAATCGGTGATAGAGTATCAGAGAGAGTTCTCCCATTTGGCCAGGTTCGCAGGGATTCAGGATACCGATGATAGGAGGTATGCCAAGAGGTTCTATCGGGGCCTCAGGGACGATTTGAGGCAGGCCTTGCTATTCATTTCTCATGGCACATCTAGGCAGATCATCGAGATGGCGAAGAAGCTGGAGGCTGATCAGTTGATGGTGCGAGCCAGAGGGAAGAGACCATTCGATGGGTCGACATCAGGAGAGAGCAGTAGGGGCTCTCAGAGAGGCAGGACCATCGGATACAGGAAGGGTGGGGGACGTCGACGTCCCAACTTCAGGCAGGAGCAGGGGCCTCCTCTAGCATTGGCTCCCCCACCTCTACAGATGCATGATCCGAGGAGGCAGGATCACCGAGGCCACCGACAAGTGGTTTGTTACGGATGCCGCCAGCCCGGGCACATCAGGTCGGAGTGCCCGTACCGATTCCATCCCCCTCCTCCTCCTCCACCTCCAGTGGCCCTAGTACAGCAGGGCCGAGGATGGGGCCGAGGACGAGGCCGAGGCCGGGGATATCACGGCAAGAGACGTGAGCAGGAGCAGATATACGCCTTGGACCTCACAGAGCCGAGGAATCCCGAGGAGGTTATCACAGGTACTTAAAGTTAATTATGGATTTTCTGGAATTTTCGATTATATATATAGTACCTGGAACTATAGGATAACAATTAATTTTCACATAAACAAACCTCAGGCATAGTTATGATCAGCGGCAAGCCCGCTCAAACCCTCTTTGACACGGGTGCTTCGCACTCGTTCGTATCCGAGGCCTTCATCGACGGACTCGAAGGCGTGGAGAGGTTTCCTGGACTAGAGATGAGGGTGCGTCTACCCGATGGGTCGGAGCTGCGGACCACTGCACATTGTGATATGGAGGCCGAGATTGGCGGCAAGGCATTTGAGGCGCCGGCAACTATTCTGAAGCTACAGGACTTTGACTTGATTTTGGGCATGGCCTGGTTGCATCGGAACCATGCTCAGATAGATTGTCCGTCCCGGAGGATCACGCTAAGGCATGGTGTTGGAACACCCTATTACTAATTTGGGTCAGGATCACTATGTCTCTAGGAACCTTTGCTTGACCTCCTGTATAGCTTAAAAGGTCAATTAGAATTGAGTCTAAGGGTTAGAAGACTAGGTTTGGAAGCTGCCCTGAAGACCAAGTTTTTCTGTCTGAAGACTAAGTCTGATCGTCGAGCTCAGCACGACGATTCGTCAAACTCCGGTCGACGATCGTCTAGCTCAACTTCGACAGATCGTCGAACTCCATTCGACGATCGCTGAGCTCAACTTCATAATATCGTCGAACTCCATTCGACGATCGGTGAGCTCAGGTCGACGATTTTGACTCTGCCTTGGATCTTTATCTGTGAGCTCCGTTCGACGATCTTTGAGCTCAGATCGACGATTATCTCGCTGTTGTGTGTTTTCAGATCGCTGAGCTCAGCTCGACGATAGCAGAGCTCAGTTCGATGATTTCAGATAACTTCCAGAATTCAAATTCAAATCAGTTAGGAGTTATTCTGCAATTAATTCAGAGATTTGCTAGCCGTTTTCATTTAATTCTGGACCAAGTTTCAAGGGACTTTTCAAGGAATAATTCTGTTGTCTTTCCTCAAAAAGAGATTATGCAATTAAGGATGCAATCAATGCAGACCAACGGCTATTTTTGACAGAGAATAATACTCTATTCAGGACCAGAGAATAAAAGAGAGAATGTTTTTTTCTCTAAGTAGAACAAGAAATAGTGCACACACAATACAGATTACAGAAACTCATTCAAAATCTTCTGTCACAAAGAATTCTCAAGAACACTCATCAAAGGAGATCAAGTTTTGTCAAATCTTCAAATCTCTGTAGTTTTCAAAGTGTTCAAGGCCAACATATTTCCTGACTCCAGACATTCAACATTTCAGCTATTGCTGAAATCATCCATTGCTGGCGTTCAACCTTTGAAGGCCTATCACCCTCAGCAAAGCTTTTCTTCCTGAAGATTTCAAGGATTCAGGGGGAGCTTTGACAACAATCCACATAATCTTCTCAGTTGTTTGAGAAAGAGAAGACTGCCATCACTCTCTCACCCCCACTCTGTAAAGGGTTTTTCAAACTCCCTTCAAAAGTTTGAATCTGGTTTTTGAGCACCTTGTCAAAAGCTCATTGGTGGCAAGACACTGATCAAAAAATCTGCTTTGGTTTTTGAGCACCTTATAAAAGCTCATTGGTGCCCAGGACACCTGATCAACTCATCCTGCAGTGGATTCCTACCTAGGGTGGTAGAAAAGTGGATGTACCCAAGTTTGGGGAACCACTATATTCCCTTGTGTCATCTGGTTTTGGCTTGCTTCCTTTTTGTTTCTGGCCTTGATTTTTCTGTGCTTAGTTTTTGCATAGCTTAGTTCCGTGATTAGATTTATTTCTGCTTCCCTGCTCACATATATTACAACAATTGTTGTAAAAGTTTGTAAAAGTTTTTAAAGCACCATATACTCTATTCACCCCCCCTCTAGAGTATATCAGATTTAGTTGCACTTTCAATTGGTATCAGAGCCAGGTTGGTTAAACATACCATACCTGATTGGTTGTACAGGCTAACACCTGAACCCAAATATCCCAAACTAGATCTGTTTTTCTTTTCTATTTTATTATTAGATTTTGTTTGCACAAATCATGGCCCAAAACAAGGATTATGCTAGCACCAGACCTCCAGTGTGCAATCTGTCAAAGTTTGCACTTTGGAAAGCAAGGATTAGACTTTACATGAATTCCATTGACGAAGATATTTTTAATTCTGTTTTAACAGTGTGTCCAAGACCCCCAGAGAGCACAAGTACAAATGCAGTCCCACCTCCATCAGGAACAGATGCTGACATCAAAAAATGGAAAGTAGCTGATGCCAAGGCTATGAACATCCTAGCCCAAACAATGTCAGATGACATATTTCAAAAGGTAGCTGAATGTAATTCAGCCAAGGAAATTTGGGACAAGCTCTCAGAAATAGTCTCAGGCTCAGCTGATGAGAGAAAGGACAGAAGATCCCATCTCATCTCTCAATATGAGAACTTCAAGAAGGGAGAGACTGAGTCAGTGGGAGACATGTATAACAGACTAAGTCTAATTGTCAGTGAACTGAGGACATTGGACAAAGAGATCTCTCTAACAGAACTTAATGACAAGATCCTACTGTGCTTCCCCAGCACTTGGGATTCAAGAATCTGGCCAATTAAGGATGCCAGAAGTCTGAATGAGATCACCACTGAAGCTTTGTTGGGTAAGCTCAAATCTTATGAGCTACTTATCAAGAATAGAGAGGAAGAACAGAAGGCTGCTTCACCAGCCACAAGGAAAGAGAAGACCATAGCATTTAAGGCAACTGAGGATCTGCCTGAAGATAAAGCTACATGAAATGATGAACTACTCAGCTTGTTGGCCAAAAGATTCTACAAGATGGCCAGAAAGGACTTCAGAAGAAGATCATACAAGGAGCAGGACAAGCTAAGGTATGACAAGTCCATTAGCAACAATAAAGACATTATCTGCTTTGGTTGCAGGAAACCAGGGCACATAGTTCCTGACTGTCCAGAGAACAAGAACAAGGACAGAAGGGACAGAAAAGAAAGAAGAAAGGAGAAAGACTCCAAAAGGAATGGAAATGGCAAACCTTCTTCAAGCAAAAATAAGCATACAAGAAAAGGGTTTGTTGCTGAATCCTGGAGTGAGACAGAAGAGGAGTCAGAAGCCTCTTCTAGCTCAAGTGATGATGAGGATGACGCAGAAGAAAAGGAGTTCTGCATGATGGCAATCAATGCCTCATAACACAATTCAGAGGAAGAGGAGTCAGAGTCAGACTCAGAGACTCAACCTGAAGAAGATCAGGTAATTAGTTCCTTTGATTTTAGTTCAGAAGACTTTAAATCTGAATTTAAAGCACTGTGTTTAGACCTGCTAAAGTTTGAGAAAGAGATTATCTCTCTCAGAAATCAATTATCTGAACACAATGTTTTAAAGTCAGAAAACCTCAAACTCTCTCAGGAGTTGGAGAACTGTAGGGAACAGATAGCTACACTGAAAAGTGAGCTCTCTGAGGCCAAGAAGCTTGAAGAATCCCTTAATGGGAGAAGCATCAAGCTGATGGACATCACAAGCACAGTGAACTCTAGATTTAACAGTACACTGGGCTTGGGTGACTCATCCAGCCAACCTATTATTCTAACAACTCCCATCAAGTTTATTTCTGACAAGGGAAAGGGAGTTGTAGAGGTTGCTAGGAAAAATTCTGATCTGCCTCAGAAAACTAAGTCCCAGCAGAAATCGTCGAACGGAGATCGACGATCGCCGAATGAAGATCGACGATCGCCGAACGCAGCTCGACGATCTCAGGAAAAATCGTCGAACGCGGATCGACGATCTCAGCCAAAGTCGTCGAATGCAGGTCGACGATCTCATATACCTGACCTCACCCATAGTCGACCGTCGAACGGAGCTCGACAATCTGACCCAAGATCGTCGAACGCAGCTCCAAGATCGTCGAACAGAGGTCAGAGCTCTGGAAACTTTTTCAAAGGCAAATCAAAATTGAATCCTAAGGGTTCTTCATCCCAAACCTTTAACCCTTATACTGAATGGATTATACCTCCAAGGAGATATCATCCTGAAGGATATAAGAGTCAACCTGGGATGTCTTTCATTTCAGAATTTAGAGGTTATCAACCTAGACCCAAGGTAAACTGGGTCAAAAACAAATGAATTGTTTTATGTGCAGGTGAAGACCTATCCAACATCTAACCAGCAATGGTATTTGGATAGTGGATGCTCTAAGCACATGACAGGGAATAAGGACAACCTCACTTCCTTTAGAGCCAAGCTTGGACCCAAAGTTATCTTTGGTGATTCCAACTTTGGACAAACTAAAGGATATGGTGCAGTCCAGATTGGTTCAGTAACCTTCAAGAAGGTAGTTATATAGAAGGACTACAGCACAACCTAATCAGCATCAGTCAGCTGTGTGATGAAGGCTACCAGGTGACCTTCAGCAAAACCTTATGCAAAATCAAGTCAGAGGACAACACAACAGTGTTGACAGGTAAAAGGAAAGGTAACATCTACTTAGTAGACTTTCTTTCAACCAATGTAGATATCTGCTTGTTTAATTCAGTCTGTAGACCAAATGTTTTATAGCATAAGAGACTAGGACACCTAAACCTTAGAACTATTGCTAGGCTATCCAAGGACAACCTTGTTAGAGGACTACCTTCAGGCCCCTACAAGAAGGAAGGACTCTGCAGGGCTTGTCAATTAGGCAAGCAAACTAAAAACAGCTTTAAGTCACTTAATAAGAGTGATTCACCTAGGATATTGTATCTGTTACACATGGATCTTTTTTGACCCATCATAGTACAAAGCCTAGGAGGGAAATCCTACACTTTAGTAATTGTAGATGACTTCTCTAGATTCACTTGGGTGTTCTTTCTAAGGAAGAAGTCTGATAACTTTAAGTGTCTGACAGAGTTTCTCAAATGCATACAGATTGAGTTCAATACTCACATTGCCCTGATCAGAAGTGATCATGGGACAGAGTTTGATTCTCTTCTTATGCAAGAGTTCTGTCAGAGTGAAGGGATCAGACATACTTTCTCAGCTCCTAGAACTCCTCAACAAAATGGGGTAGCTGAAAGGAAAAATAGAACCCTTATTGAATCTGCTACTACATTATTGTCAGATGCTCATCTACCTCTAACCTTTTGGGCAGAGGCAGTGAACACCTTCAACTATGTGTTGAACAGAAGTCTGATACATAAACTAAAGGGAAAGACTCCCTATGAATTACTCAAAGGGAAGAAACCTAAAGTTGACTATTTTAGAGTATTTGGTTATATTTGCTATATTCATAATAATGACAAGAAATATTTAGCAAAATTTCAAGCCAAATCTGATGAAGGAGTGTTTCTGGGATACTCCATGATCAGCAAGGCCTATAGGGTCTATAATAAATCATCTTTGAAAATTGAGGAATCTGTTCACATCTCATTTGATGAAACTAACATGTCTTTCAAGGAGAAGATTTCTTCTACCATAGAACCTTTGCAGGAACATTCTCTAGTTGAAGACTTGAACAGGTTACAGGTTACTCAAGAGGATGAAAGCAGTGAAGATGAAGGGAATGCTCAACACATTGAAGCACAACCTGAAGAGCCATTTGTTGTACCACAAGAGGAAATAACAACACAGGTTGGTGAACAATCAACACCCCCTGTTGATTTAGTAACATCAAGAGACCATCCAATTTCCCAAATAATTGGAGAAATCTCAGCTGGTGTGCAAACCAGAAATCAGGTCAACCAAAACCTGTTGCACACCTGCTTCCTATCTCAAATTGAACCTCAGTCCATTCAAGATGCAGAGCAAGATCGACACTGGATCATTGCAATGCAAGAGGAGTTGCATCAATTTGAGAGGAACAAAGTATGGGAACTAGTGCCAAAGCCTAAGGATCATTCCATTGTTGGAACAAAGTGGGTATTCAGAAACAAACTGGATGATCAAGAAGTAATTATAAGGAACAAGGCAAGGCTAGTTGCCCAGGGATACTCTCAAGAAGAAGGAATCGACTACGACTAGACTTTTGCACCTGTTGTAAGATTAGAAGCCATCAGGATTTTTCTAGCTTATGCAGCTCACAAAGGCTTCAAAGTCTATCAGATGGATGTCAAAAGTGCTTTCTTAAATGGAGACATCAAAGAGGAAGTCTATATCAGACAACCTCCAGGTTTTATCTCTCCAACTTATCCTGATTATGTTTTTAGATTAAATAAAGCATTATATGGTCTCAAGCAAGCTCCCAGAGCATGGTATGAGACCTTAGCATGCTTTCTCTTGGAAAATGGTTTTATAAGGGGTAGAGTAGACCAAACTCTTTTTATTAGAACCCATAAGTCCCATACCCTACTAGTACAAATTTATGTAGACGATATCATTTTTGGTTCTACTGACTCCAAATTATGCAGAAGGTTTTCTAACCTAATGCATTCTAAATTTGAGATGAGTAGCATGGGTGAGCGATCCTTCTTCCTTGGATTGCAAGTCAAACAACATGCTGAAGGCATCTTTATTTCTCAAACCAAATATGCAAATGAACTGGTTAAGAAATTTGGTATGTCTGAGGCATCTTGTATGAAAACACCCATGCCTACCAATGCTGTATTTGATGCTGATGAACATGGGAAACCTGTTGATCAGACAATATATAGAGCAATGATTGGCTCTTTACTGTATCTTACAGCTAGTAGACCAGATATAATGTTTGCTACATGTATATGTGCTAGGTTCCAAGTAAGCCCTAGAGAGTCACACCTAACTTTAGTAAAGAGGATTCTCAGGTATGTTAAGAGTTGTCCAAATCTAGGTCTCTGGTATCCAAAAGATTTAGCATTTGATTTAACTGGATTCTCAGATGCTGATTATGCTGGATGCAGAATTGACAGGAAAAGCAGCAGTGGAACTTGTCAGTTCCTTGGTGACAGACTTGTCTCTTGGTTTTGTAAGAAACAAACATCTGTGTCAACTTCAACTGCTGAAGCTGAATATATGGCTGCAGGCAGTTGTTGTTCACAGATCTTATGGATCTAAAATCAACTCCTAGACTATGGTTACAACTTAGAGAAGTCTAAAATCTTGTGTGATAACACAAGTGCTATTTCCATAGCTCAAAATCCAGTCCTCCATAGTAGGACAAAACACATAGAGATTAGGTATTATTTCTTAAGGGATAATGTTGAAAAGAATAAAATTGAATTACAATATATCCCAACTGATTTGCAAAGGGGAGATATTTTCGCCAAGCCCTTGGATGAAAAGAAACACACCTTCTTCCTAAATCAGTTAGGAATGTTAGATGGAGGAAGCCTTAAATAATATCCAAGATTTTGAAAGCTAAAAATTGACCAATTCTAGGCAAACTCTCTGATTTTTTCTTAGTGTCTAGAATTTTTCTGATCTCTGAACTGCGCTCGACGATTTCCCCTAAGATCGTCGAACGGAGATCGACGATTTCCAAAATCGTCGAACTGAGTTCAGCGCCTCTCAGATAGTATGAACTATCTCTTCCGGTCAACGATCGTCGAACGGCGCTCGACGATTTTGTTCTCTGAACGATCGTCGAACGGAGCTCGACGCTCTCCAAGATCGTCGAACGGAGATCGATGATGTTGAAGACTCTTCAGATTCCTTTAGAATCCCCGATCGTCGAACTGAGTTCAACGATCTTTCTAATTCTGCGTCGAACCCTAATATAAAACTCATTTTTCGCCGTCGTTCTCTTTTGCGCTTTCGATTTCTCTGCAGAATTTTCTTTCCCTCCAAACAGTTCCACGCTTGGTCGTTTTGTTTGTTGAGTTTTTGCAGGTACAATGGCTGTGTCAGTTGCTGTCCTAGCTGCAATGAAGTTTGACGTCGGGTTTGACATTGATATAGAATCATTCAGCACCACCGACCAGATTTTCCAAGACATACTGGGTTTATTCAAGGATCAGAATCTGTCTTCCCTCATGACCACTAGGATCAAGTTGGCTTCAGATGAAATCAAAGAGTGGGTCTATACTGCTCATAATCAAGACAACTCTACAATAGTTGGGTCTATTGCTGGAAATCAGGTACCCTTGACCCCCACAGTTTTAACAGAGGTTTTTGGACTGAGAAATGGAGAAGATATTGCTGAGTTATCAGGAGAAGAATATTCTGACCTGCTTGCCAGGATGGGTCATCCAGAGGGAAACCCTAGCAAGCTATTCAAGAGGAATCTGTTTGTTGAATACAGGTTCCTGGCAGATGTGGTAGGGAAAGTGCTGCTTGCAAAGCACTCTGCTCATGACACTATATCTAGACATCAGCTCTATATCATGGGAGCTCTGGTGGATAAGACAAATTTGAACTGGGGAGAGGTCTTCTTTGACCTAATCAAAAAGAAAATAAACAAAAGTTTTGTTAATTTTGGAAGGATTCTTGGAGTTTTTCTGCAGACCAGGTGCCCTGCCTTGCTAGTCTCCTCTGGAGTTCACATAAATGCCTCCAAGAGACTTACCTGTGCCCTCTTTGGCAAGTGGGACAGGCAAATAAGCAAGCCTAGCAGGCCCTCCTCAAGTGCTCCTTCAGGCACAAGGACTCAAGGAGTCACTCTCCCACAGGTCTCTGCCCCTGCAGATGACCTGGCTGCTGCTGTTGCTGCCTCTTCAGCTCCTCCAATTCCATCCCTGCCCCTACCATCCACCATTCCAGCTCCATCCCCCATTACCATATCCAGTCCATCTCCAACATCAACTCCATCTCCAACACCCATTCTACCTCCACCAGATTACCAATTCCACCCTCTGTTCTCATACCCTCCACCAGATATCACCTCTTCACCATCCATTCCCTCCTTCACCCTCCTGGATGACTCCTATATGGATGATTCCCCATCCTCTCCTCCTGAATTACCTTCCTCCTCCACTTCATTCCAAGACCTCCTACACCACATCATTGATCAACAAACATTCACTCCATCCATATACATCCCCTTGTCCTCCATATCCACCATCCCAACACCTCAGTCATCCATTCCACCACTATCCAGCCCTCCACTTCCAGAAACTTCAGCTACTCCTATTCCATCTACCTCTGCTCCAACTGTTGAGCAAGTAGACCTCTCAGCCCTAGCTGACAGGCTGTATGAGCTGATTTCCCCCAAGAACTCTCTCCTGTTAGAGACCTCCTTAGCTCCTCTACACCAGTCAGTGGCAGTTATATCTGCCAGGCTCTCCTCCTTCTTCCCTCAGGCAGCACCCACAGTAGTGTGCCTTGATCCAGATGTCTCTGCATCTAGGCAGGGGGAGATGCCACATGAAGAAAGCCTTCTTGATGTTGCTGCTGCTGTTTCTGCTTCTTCTGCTGCTCCTCCTCTTGCTACTGCTGCTGCTGTGCCTCCTACTGCAGTTCTTGTAATAGACCTAAGGTCTTTGCTTTCTGCTTTTGACTCTGCCTACTTCAGCTATCTGCCAGAGGTTAATGCTGTCCAGCCCCCAGAAGACCTATCCAAGGCACTAGTGCCTTTCTCTTGCTGTGACCCTAGCATTATCTCTTCTTTTGTACTTTCAGTGATTGCTGCTACTGGAGATGTTGCTGCTGCTGCCTCTACTGAAGAAAGGATTGTTGATACTGCTGCTGAGATTGTTAATATGGATGCTGAAGTTCCAACTGATTCTGCTGAGCCAATATCCAAGGACTTTCTGATGTCAAAGGCCACTGAAATTGAGCCTGCTGCAGATTTTGATGATGTTACTGCTGTTATCAATGAAGTTGTTGCTGCTATCACCTCTCCAGCTTCTATGGCTGTTAGTGAATCTGCTGTTGAGAGTGAGTCTGTTGTTTTTGCTGTAAGTGAGAATGTTACTGCTGCTGTCACCACTCCTGCTGTTGCTGTTGTTGCTTCTGCCTCATCTGCCTCTGTTCAGCTGAAGAAAGACTTGATGAAGAGAATAGATGCTCTATATGATGACCAGAGTCCTGAATCTGATGAGTTCAAAACAGACTCTGATGATTCTTCTGCTACTATTTCCAGGAAAAGGAAGGCAAGGAGCAAGGCAATGAAAAGGGTTCCTCCTGCAAAAGTCAAAGATAATAATGACATTCCTTACTACATTCTGCATAATTGCCCTATCACTTAACATTGGATGCAATATTCTAAAAACTAGCTGAAAGCCATGAAAAAAAAGATAAAATATGAGAAGGTCTCTTCTCAATTCCAGCACCCTCATCCTCCTCCACCACCTCCTCCTGATGCAGGTGCAGGTGGAAGCTCTGCAAGCCAACCCCCAGCTAGAAGCCAGGCTCCCTATCAACCCCATGCCAGATCCTACCAAAGGGAAAGCCAATCTAGGGGTTCATATTCTAGGAGAGGAGGAGACAGGGGTAATCAGAGAGATTTTCAAGTATATTCTAAAGGGTACTCCAGGCAGCACCCATATTCTAGGGGAGGACATGCTTCATCTGATACATCTTCAGGCCCTTTCCCTTACAAGCTAAAAAAGACTGTGTCTGTCAGGCCTCCTCAAGACAATCCTTCCAACAGGTATGAGCCACCTGTACCTTTTGAGGACCCTGAAAATAACCCAGCTGCTTGGACTGCCAGGTTAAAAGAATTGGCTGCACTGGATCGGATTAAGAAGGCCAGAGAACAAGGATTAGATACTTCCAACATTTCTACAATGTCTGAGCAAAGACAAAAAGAACTAGAGAAATATGGCTCCAGTAAATTCTTTGATGCTGACAGATATATGGAATTGCATCCTGCTGCTGTGGTTCCCAGGACTACAAAGCAAACTTATTTGGGTGCAGCAGATGTCACCAGGTCCAACAAAGAAGCCCTAAACCCTAACAGAGAAATCAAAATGGTTAAAGGCAAGGAGAAGAAGTGACATTGTAAGGTGACAGTTTCTGTGAATTCTGATTATTATCTAGATGATACATATATATCTGTGATGTTTCTGCAATATCCAGTTGTTGCTTTTCTGTGTTTTTGCTTGTATGTTGTTATTTAAATTTTTCCAAAGTCTGTAAATAGTAATCCTAACCCAAATAGGGGGAGATTGTTGGAACACCCTATTACTAATTTGGGTCAGGATCACTATGTCTCTAGAAACCTTTGCTTGACCTCCTGTATAGCTTAAAAGGTCAATTAGAATTGATTCTAAGGGTTAGAAGACTAGGTTTGGAAGCTGCCCTGAAGACCAAGTTTTTCTGTCTGAAGACTAAGTCTGATCGTCGAGCTCAGCACGATGATTCGTCGAACTCCGGTCGACGATCGTCTAGCTCAACTTCGACAGATCGTCGAACTCCATTCGACGATCGCTGAGCTCAACTTCATAATATCGTCGAACTCCATTCGACGATCGGTGAGCTCAGGTCGACGATTTTTACTCTGTCTTGGATCTTTATCTCTGAGCTCAGTTCGACGATCTTCGAGCTCAGATCGACGATTATCTCGCTCCTGTGTGTTTTCAGATCGCTGAGCTCAGCTCGACGATAGCAGAGCTCAGTTCGACGATTTCAGATAACTTCCAGAATTCAAATTCAAATCAGTTAGGAGTTATTCTGCAATTAATTCAGAGATTTGCTAGCCGTTTTCATTTAATTCTGGACCAAGTTTCAAGTGACTTTTCAAGGAATAATTCTGTGGACTTTCCTCAAAAAGAGATTATGCAATTAAGGATGCAATCAATGCAGACCAACGGCTATTTTTGACAGAAAATAATATTCTATTCAGGACCAGAGAATAAAAGAGAGAATGTTTTTTTCTCTAAGTAGAACAAGAAATAATGCACACACAATACAGATTACAGAAACTCATTCAAAATCTTCTGTCACAAAGAATTCTCAAGAACACTCATCAAACGAGATCAAGTTTTGTCAAATCTTCAGATCTCTGTAGTTTTCAAAGTGTTCAAGGCCAATATATTTCCTGACTCCAGACATTCAACATTTCAGCTATTGCTGAAATCATCCATTGCTGGAGTTCAACCTTTGAAGGCCTATCACCCTCAGCAAAGCTTTTCTTCCTGAAGATTTCAAGGATTCAGGGGGAGCTTTGACAACAATCCACATAGTCTTCTCAGTTGTTTGAGAAAGAGAAGACTGCCATCACTCTCTCACCCCCACTCTGTAAAGGGTTTTTCAAACTCCCTTCAAAAGTTTGAATCTGGTTTTTGAGCACCTTGTCCAAAGCTCATTGGTGGCAAGACACCTGATCAAAAAATCTGCTTTGGTTTTTGAGCACCTTATCAAAAGCTCATTGGTGCCCAGGAAACCTGATCAACTCATCCTGCAGTGGATTCCTACCTAGTGTGGTAGAAGAGTGGATGTACCCAAGTTTGGGGAACCACTATATTCCCTTGTGTCATCTGGTTTTGGCTTGCTTCCTTTTTGTTTCTGGCCTTGATTTTTCTGTGCTTAGTTTTTGCATAGCTTAGTTCTGTGATTAGATTTATTTCTGCTTCCCTGCTCACACATATTACAACAATTGTTGTAAAAGTTTGTAAACGTTTTTAAAGCACCATATACTCTATTCACCCCCCCTCTAGAGTATATCAGATTTAGTTGCACTTTCACATGGCGACTCTCATGTTATCGTTGAAGGTATCCAGCCTATCTGCCACCTACTGTTATCTTTTGTACAGGCTGTGAAGGCCCATGAGCAGGGTGAAGAAGTTTATCTTGTCTGCTTCGAGATGGTGGGAGCAGAGACGACTATCTCAGATATTCCGGTGGTCCGGGATTTCTCTGACGTATTCCCGGAGAAATTGCCCGGGCTACCACCTGCCAGAGACTTGGATTTCAGGATTCAGCTAGTACCGGGAGCGAGGTCGGTGTCCCGGGCACCCTACAGGATGGCTCCCAGGGAGTTAGCAGAGTTCAGGACTCAACTACAGGAGCTAGTCGTGTCAGGATTTGTGCGGCCTAGTTCATCGCCATGTGGAGCGCCAGTTCTCTTTGTGAAGAAGAAGGACGGATCACTGCGACTATGCATATATTACCGGGAGCTGAACCGGTTAACGGTCCGCAATACCTATCCTCTACCTCAGATAGATGAGTTATTTGACCAGCTACAGGGAGCCTTCTGGTTCTCCAAGCTAGATTTGCGATCCGGCTACTACCAGCTCCGTATCAGGGAAGAGGACATACCGAAGACGGCATTCAGTTCACGCTATGGATTATACGAGTTCATGGTGATGCCTTTTGGGCTCACGAATGCTCCTGCCGCATTCATGAGTCTAATAAACCGTGTATTCGAGCCTTTCTTAGACCGCTTCGTGATTGTATTCATCGACGACATCCTTATATATTCTCGGACTTAGGAGGAGCATACGGAGCACCTGACACGGGTCTTGTAGAGACTGAGGGAGACCCAAATGTACGCAAAATTTTCAAAGTGCCAGTTCTGGCTGCAGGAGGTGGCTTTCCTGGGGCACACGATCAGTGGGGCTGGATTAGCAGTGGACCCGGCCAAGATAGAGACAGTGAGGGATTGGCCACGACCGAAGACCGCATCTGACATCCGCAGTTTCTTGGGACTAGCAGGGTATTATCGCAAGTTCGTGGAGGGGTTCTCGAGGATAGCACTCCCCCTCACGTCCTTGACGAAGAAGGACACAGATTTTGTTTGGTCAGAGCGGTGTGAGACGGCTTTTCAGGAGCTGAAGGACCGACTCATCTCATCCCCCATTCTTGCGCTTCCATCCTGGAGCGAAGGATTCCAGATCTACACGAACGCCTCTTATCAGGGGATGGGTGCAGTCCTGATGCAGCATGGACACGTTATTGCTTATGCTTCGAGACAGTTGAAGAAGCATGAGCATAACTATCCAGTACATGACCTAGAGCTCGGGGCTGTGGTTTTCTCCCTAAGGGTAGCTTTGATGGAGTTTGAAATCCATTTTGCATGATCAAAGTCGGCTTTGACTAACACCCTCTCCCCCTTTATGGGTTCTCTTTCTATATGATCTCTAAGATCATCCTTTTGGAATCTGATTTGAGCATTTAAATAGTTAACTCCATCTTTATAAAAAGGTTTTAACCTTTGTAGCTTGTCAGTAATTGCCTTCTGAGAATCTTCAATTGCAGTTTTAACAGCAGTTAGGCTCTCTTGTAGTTGTTTATCAAAGGCTTCTTTGGCAGTAGCAGTTACAGCAGTCTGGGCAGTTGCTATATTTTTCATTTCAGTGATAATGGCATTATGAGAAGCAGTCAGAGTATCATTCATTCTAAGCTGATTTTCCATGACATATCCTTGTTTCACTGCCAGGTCATCAACCTATTTCTTTAAGTTCTCTTGATGAGTAGCCAGATATACCACTGCATTGCCTCCTTTATGAAAACAGTCAGTCATTTCTTTCTTATTTTGATTCACGTCAAATCTAATAGATTTGATATCTTAAGCCAAATCAAATTGAAGTGATTTATGGCCTTCATCCATATAAGTTTGTAAAGTCTTCCTTTGCTCATCTAGCTTGACTTGCAAAGCCACCATCAATGAAGTATAATCAGCTGTTGGGGCTTATTGTGGAACTATGGTTTGCAGTGCTTTCTTGTAGGTCTGGCTTCTTCTCTTGAAGACCTGGAACTTTCTTTTCTTGGCTCTAGCAGCCTCTTCATCCTCTAAAGCAAAAGTACTAGCAATATCTACTCTATCCTTAGGACTAGGATGTAAATCCTTCTCAGTCCTTGGTAGCTCCTCAGCATTTCTTTGCTCCTCAGTCTCTTGTCTAGCAGTCTCCTCTACATGCTCCCCCTCAAGATTGACCTTCTCCCCGTCAGCAGCAGTTTTCTCTCTCTTAAAATCAGTCTGTAGAAGATCAGGGAACATCTCTTCTAGTATAAACTCATGTTGAGGTTGTACAAGAGAATCTCTTATGTTAGGAGTATTTTCTATAACTGATGTGTCTTCCATGACCACATCCTGTGATTGACTATGTATCTGGGTTTGCTGATTAACATCAAGTAATGAATCAGACAAAACTTCATCTTCAATAGTGAAATTTAATTGATTAACTTCATTGATTACCTCAAGAATTGGTTGGGTAGCCCTTTCACTATCTAATTGAGTTGGCTCATCCACATGTGGAGGCTCCCCCTAGAGTGGATCCAAGTGAATAAGGCTAGCTGCTGCTAGCTCCCCCTGCCTCTGGGCATCTTCTTGTCTTGTTGGTGACTGTCCAACATTGTTATCTTCTCCATCATCAGAACTTAACACCACGTGATCCTTTGAGCTACTTGAGGATTCTTGAGCCACAATGGCTGTTTTCTTCTTCTTATTCTGAGGTGTTTCCTTTTCTGGAGTTGACATTTCATTTGTCAACACTCTATCCCACCTTGAGATAATCCTAAGATCCATTCTTCTCATATGTTTTATCTTTGAACCTGCAGCTTGGTTCATCACTTCAGGGATACTTCCAGCTAAGTATAAACTCAGAATTCTACCTAGATTGGGCTTCTTCAGACTTTCCTTCATCTTATCAAACAGTACTACTGACCAATGAGTTTTAAGTTGGAAAATTATCCTTGTCATCAGACTAAATATGTGAGCTGATATCCTATCATGCCCACCAGGCTTGCTCAGTATCACCTTGCCCACAATTTCAGATAAGAACTTGCCCTGCATGTTCATGCCTTTTCTATTGAATACTGATCCAATTTTCAGGCTTGAATCTAAACCACACCATTCCAGTGCCTCCCTTGTCTTTGATGCAGGTACATCTTCCTCTTCTTTAGTTCTAGGGAGATGTAGAATCTTTCTTAGACTTTTCAGGGTAATCTTGACTTCTGCCCCATGAACTTTGGACTTAATCTTGAGTTCAGATTCATCAAGATTAGCTGCACTCAAGAATTCAAGGACCTCCTTCTTCCAGATTTTGATTGGTTCTGATACAAGATACTTTAACCCATTCTCAGCAACTAGGGTTACCACACCTTGGATTTATGGTTCCGCGTCATCAAAGGCATGTCGCACGAGCTCATAACCTTCATTAATGTTCTCTTCTAGCTTGGGCGCCATTAGGGTTTGAAGAAATTTTGAATTGAGAGAAGAGAGATGTCGACACACAAGTTTGGTCTCGAAACTAAGGTGAGCGTGTCGACAAACAATGGTGAAGACCTATTTATACCTTTCTAAATTTGAAGGAGGAAAGGCGCGTCAAAATACTTGAAATGTGTCGACACTGTTGAAAAGTGTCGACACTTACTTCTAATGTCTCGACAACTATGTGTCGACACAAAGATAGTCAACAGAATATATGTGTCGACACTTATATATCTAAGCTCGACACTTAGTCGAGACTCTACTCGACGAATTCTGTGTAAATCCTAAGTATCGACACCACCCTAGATGTGTCGACACCTACTCTGCATGTGTCGACACTAATCCTCTGAAGTGTCGACACTTACTGTCTAAATGTGTCGACACTATTTCTCTGAAATGACGACGCCACTTCTATGTTTCGACACAGACAACTCTGTATGTCGACACTATTTTACTTAGCCAATTTTTAAACTATTCTAAGTTTATCATTCCTAATTCAATTTTAAACTTATTGAATTTGGTTTCATCTAGGGTCTTAGTAAACATATCAGCTAATTGATTATCTGTCTTAACATACTATAGGGAAATGTCTTCTTTTTCTACATGTTCTCTAAGAAAATGGTATTTAATTTCTATGTGCTTAGTCCTACTATGTGAGACAGGATTATTTGCAATAGAAATGGCACTTGTAGAATCACAAAATAATGGTGTCCTACTTACTTGAATACCATAATCTTCTAGCTGGTGTTGAATCCATAAGAGTTGTGCACATCAACTTCCTACAGCAACATATTCTGACTCAGCTGTGGAGATGGCCACACTGGTCTGCTTCTTGCTACTCCAAGACACTAGCCTTCCACCTAGAAATTGACAGGTTCCTGTAGTACTCTTCCTATCTTCCTTGCAGCCTGCAAAATCTGCATCTGAATAACCTGTCAGTACAAAATTCTCATTCCTAGGGTACCAAAGGCCTAGATAAGGTGTGCCCTTAAGATATCTCAAAATCCTTTTGACTGCTATCAGATGAGATTCTTTAGGGCAAGCTTGGTACCTAGCACAGACACATGTAGCATACATGATATCTGGTCAACTAGCAGTTAAATACAGTAGGGAGCCAACTATCCCTCTATACAAAGTTTCATCTACAGGTTTCCCTGCATCATCTTTTCTTAGAGACATGCTTGATCCCATAGGAGTTTTCATGGTAGTGGATGATTCCATACCATACTTCCTTATCAACTCTATGGTGAACTTAGACTGGCATATGGATAATCCATCTTCAGTCTGTCTAACTTGGAGACCCAAGAAGAACTTAAGTTCCCCCATACTGCTCATTTCAAATTGTACTTGCATAAGTTTTGCAAACTTTCTGCAAACACTACTTTCTGTAGACCCAAATATTATGTCATCTACATATATTTCGACTAAGATAATCTTGCCTCTGGATTCCCTAAGGAATAGAGTCTTTTCTATTTTCCCACTTGAGAATTTGTTCTCAATGAGGAAACTAGACATGGTTTCATACCAAGCCCTTAGGGCTTATTTTAACCCATACAAAGCCTTCCTAAGTCTATAAACATAATCAGGTTTAATAGAATCAGCAAAACCTGATGGCTGCTCTACATAGACTTCTTCCTTCAGATTTCCATTCAGAAAAGCTGACTTAACATCCATTTGATATACCTTAAATCCTTGAAATGTTGCATAGGCAAGGAACATCCTTATTGCTTCCAGTATTTCTACTGTAGCAAAGGTTTGATCAAAATCAATACCTTCTTTCTGCCTATATCCCTTTGCAACAAGTCTAGCTTTATTCTTTATGATGATTCCATTCTCATCCAACTTGTTCCTAAAGATCCACTTAGTTCCAATGATGTTGTGGCCCTTGGGTTTAGGAACTAGCTCCCAGACCTTGCATCTTTTGAATTGATTCAGCTCCTCTTGCATGGCCTCAATCCAATGAGGGTCTAGGATTGCTTCATCAGACTTCTTTGGTTCTACTTGGGATAGAAAACTGGAGTAAAGAACTGTACTTATATTCCTGCTCCTTGTTTGCACCCATTGTCTGGGATCTCCAATTATTTGATTAGCTGGATGATCCGTTAAGTGTCTATTTGCTGGAGGCAGCCTGTCTTCAGGTTGTACACCTTCAGTCTCTTCATTTAGCTGCACCTCTTGGTCTTCTTCAGCATCAGGTGTATCTTGTACTCCCCCTGGACAACAGCCACCATCTCCCACTTACTGACTTGTAGAAGAACCTTCTGTTAAGGTAAGCTTGTTCTTTCTCTCAGTTACACCTGTGGAGCTGCAAATACTTCTTGGCAACTCACAGTTAATCAGTCTTGTTTCATCAAAGACTATATGTGCAGACTCTTCTACAACTTGAGTAATCAAGTTGTAGACCATATAAGCCTTACTATTATTGTTGTACCCAACAAAGATCCCCTCTTGAGATTTGGCAGCAAACTTGGTTAGATAAGACTTACCATTGTTAAGGATAAAGCACTTGCAACCAAAGATCCTGAATTATGATAAATTTGGTTTTCTGCCCTTCACAATCTCATAGGGGGTCTTCTTGTGGCTCTTGGTGATAGTAGCCCTATTGATCAAATGACAAGTAGTGTTTACTGCCTTAGCCCAGAAATATTCTGGGAGAGATGTGTCACTCAATAGGGTTCTACCAACCTCTATCAAGGTTCTATTTTTCCTTTCAGCAATACCATTTTGCTGAGGTGTTCTTGGTGAGGAAAATTCCTGAAAAATTCCAAATTCTTCACACAGTTTTGTCATACATTCAGACTGAAATTCAGTACCATGGCCACTTCTGATTTTGACCACTGTACTGTCCAATTCATTCTGAATTAGTTTAACAAAACTATATAAGATACTTGGGGTTTCAGATTTTTGTCTAAGGAAGAACACCCAGGAGTACCTTGAATAGTCATCTATAACCACAAATGTGTAGACCTTCCTACCTAGGCTGTGAACTGGCATAGGACCAAAAAGATCCATATGCAAAAGGTATAGATACCTCACAGCATCTTTGTTTTTAAGGCTATCAAAGGTGGATTTGGTCTGCTTGCCTTTTTGACAAGCTGAGCATATCTCATCCTTTATACACTTAACCTGAGGATCATTCCTCACTAACTCTTTGCTAAAGAGTCGGCCAATTGTCTTATAGTTAAGATGAGTCAGCCTCTTGTGCCATTTAACACAATGTGAGACTTTCTCATCAGCTAAGAGACAAATAGGAGAAACATTGTTCTAATATGCAAAGTCAAGACAATAAACATTTCTCTTCCTATATCCTGTCAGAATAATCTTTTGATCACTTGACCTTTTGATATGACATCAATCATTGACAAATGAGATGGCATATCCTAAATCACTCAGCTGACTTATGCTAATGAGGTTATGTTTCAAACCCTTTACATAAGCCTTTTTTGTAATTGTAATTTGGTTAATAGAAATGTTACCAAAGCTTTGGATGATTCCTTTTTCTGAACCACCAAAGGTAACTTTAGGGCCATCCTTAATTGGTGTATTGTCCTTCAGCAACCCCCTAGTTCCAGTCATGTGCCTGGAACATCCACTGTCCAAGTACCATATAGGGGCATGACCACATGGACTCACCTGCAAAATAAATTACTTAACCTTAGAACCCAAATAATTCTTGGATCCTTGGTGCAGGTTAGTTTGGCTTTTAACAAAACTACCTGTAGCTCTTCTAGCAGGTAGTTTGCTACTCTCCTTGACACTTGAATTGTGCCAACAATCTATGGCAAAGTGGCCTATCTTGCCACAACGCCAGCACTCAAACCTGTTGTACCTTTGTTTAGGTACAACCCTGGCTGGATTTTCTACTACAGCCTTCTTGTTTAGTGCTGGGGCTTTTCCCATAGATTTGGACCTAGCTGTCCTGGCAGGTTTTGTAAACCCCAATCCAGTTTTACCCTTATGAGGTACAAACTCATCTATCAAAGGTAAAATAGATTTTGGTTTAGAAAAACTTGCTATAATCTCTCTCTCCTTCTGAAGTCTAGCCTCCAGATTTCTAATTTGATCATTCTTAAATATAATAGTACCCATCTGAATAACAGTAATGTTCTTCAGCCTGGCTATTTCATTCAGTTTCTGATCAAACAACTTGTCTGAATCAGCAGCAGCCAATTTAAGACTAGCAATCTCCTTTGCCTGAGTTTTGGCTAAAGTTTTGCTTTTCTTCAAGGCCTGCAACAAGTCCCTATATTCATCAATTAACTGATGAATATCTCCTTCAGATTCAGACCCACCCACATCACTTAATGCAGATGTATCCGATTCTGACTCAGTACTAGAAATTGAACTAGAAGAACAATTTTGTACCTTACTTGGTCCAGGCTGATCCTTGATTTTGTCTCCTTCAGATAAGGCCATCAGCCCTTTGCACTGATTGTCCTCATGCTCATAAATTGAATTCAGTAACTGCATGAACTCATCTTCCTCCTCTTCAGCAAACAATCCAATATAGGCTTCAGCTTCTGAGTCTGTTTCTGAAGATGACTGATCAGTCAAACTTTTGTCTTTCTTAGCAACAAAGGACTTTTCCTTTTTGCCCTTAAACTGAGTCTTCTTTTTATCAGTTGACTCCTTCCTCATTTCAGGACAGTCAACCACTACATGTCCCTGTCTATTGCAGCAATAGCACACAATCTTTGAAGATATACCTTGGCTTGGCTTGGATCTGCTTATGTCATTCCTTGATGACTTTATTTTCTGATAATAGTCATCTTTTGGCGGAGAAGTGGAAGGCTTAGACCTCCACTGCTTCTTATTAAGAAACTTTTGAAAATGCCTAGTGAAAGCTGCAAAGTCTTCATCACTTGCACTGCTATCTGAATTCTTGCCTTCTGAATTATCTGTCACAGCCTCAGCAACTATTTGAGGTGGAGATGGAGACTTGCTTCTATACTTCTTAGAGGCTTCAGTTTTGAAGGCCACAGATCTTTCCTTGTGCTCCACTCTAGTAGTCTTCTCTTCCTCCTTTCTAGCCAATAACTGCATCTCATAAGATAACAGTTGGAGGAGGTATATCAGCTAATTTGGCCATTTCCCTAATGGCACAAATCTTGGTGTCCCAGTCCTTAGTTAGGGATCTTAAGAACTTGTCATTCAGCTCATAGTTGCTGAATTCTCTTCCATAGGACATCAATTCATTTACAATCCTATAGAACTTCTTGTAACATTCAGTAATGCTATCAGACTTTCCTTGTCTGAAGCTTTCATATTCCTGATTTAACAAAGACTTCCTATCTTGTCTTACTTCTTCTGATCCCTCCATATAGACTATTAATGTGTCCCACATTTCTTTAGAAGTTTTACAATGAATTAAATTCTGAAATGTTGCATCATTAATTGCACTAATAATAATATTTTGGGCCCTCTTTTCCATAGTGGCCAGAATGATTTCATCTTTGGTCATTTCTGAATAGTCCTTAGAAGTTTTTTGATTTGCATCTAGAATGGATATCTTCATTGGCACATATGGCCCTTCTTTGACTGTGATGTATATTCTTGGGTCAGATGCTTCCATAAAGAGTCTAACTCGTTCTTTCCAAATGCCAAAAATCTCTTTTCTACAGATTGGCAATTTCATGCACCCCAGCTCTTTGTGATTCTCACTAGAACCCATTTTCTTGATTCTTGTTTATTCTGATTCTGCCTACAGGATCTTACTCAGACTGTTATGTCCTTTTTTGAGTAACCTGACTCTGATACCACTTGAAAGAAATAGTGCCTAAACACCTAGAGGGGGGTTAATAGGTGAACTTTATCTTTATAAATTTAAGGCATAAATAGTGTACAGTAAATGCAATTCTACAATTATCACAACACAGCAACCATACAATCAAACATACACAGAGTGCACACAGGATTTATAGTGGTTCCCCAAGGTCTGGGTACATCCACTTTCCCCCTTCGCCTATCTAGTAGTGTACTAGATTCGGCCTAACTTCAGCACTTCTCCTCAGATCCTCAGATCGTACAGCTCAGAAACACAAACAGGTTCCTACAACTCAGAGTGTCCCCACTCCTACAACTCAGGCTCAAAGCCCTACCACTCAGTCTTCACCAAGACCTACACACAGAGAACAAAGTCTCCTACAACTTAGGCACAAGGCCCTACCTCAGTCTTCAGCAAGACCTACACTCAGAGCACACGGTCTCCTACACTCAGCCTTTATAGATTTAGGCTTACAACTCAGATCTATACAAGATCCTACAAGAATTTGATAATACAAAGTAATTAACCACAACTCTGAAAGAGAGAGATGAGTTGATTGGCTTCTTGATGAGTTCTTGAAAGAACTTGGCAGAGATCAATCTCCCTTGGCTTTCTTCAAAGCTTCTTGAATTAGAACTCAGTAGGGTTGAATCTCTTGTGCAGATGATCTTCAATCAACTGCTGTCTTGAGATTCAGATCTCAATCTGAATCTTACTTAGCAGCCTGGTTCAGCAGCTGCTCTTCTTAGAAGGAACTCTCTCTCTCCAACTTCTTAGATCTTCTGTTGAAGGTCTTCTTTGTGTTGTTAGATCTCTTGATTAATTGTTATCAATCTATTATTGTCACTTTCTGTTGAAGGAGAAAGGTCTTTATATAGTCTTCCTCCAAGGTAACCGGCTGATCCGGTTTCTAACAACCTCTGACAGCTCTGACAGTTGCATTTGGCTGGTTGAAATGGCAGCTGTCAAGTCATCTAGTCACTTCTTGAAATCACTGTCACTATCTGAAAGTGTCGAGACAGATAGTCATTATGTGTCGATACAGATAGACTAAGTGTCGACATAAGTAGACTAAGTGTCGACACTAGCCTTGATGGTGTCGACACAACTCCTTGTGTTGTTGTAACAGCTTCTCGACACTGCTTCTTCAGAATGTGTCGACATTGATTCTGTGTGTCGACACAAGCCTTCTGTTGAATGTGTCGACACTGATTCTATGTGTCGACACAAGTACTTGTTCTTTAATACTTAGTTGAATTATGCTGTGTGTCGACACAACTCCTTTGTGTCGACACATCTTCTTGTGTTGAAACTTGCTGAGTGTCGACACATCTCCTTTATGTCGACACATGTACTTTAACTTTGTTGAAGTTTGCTGAGTGTCGACACAGCCTCCTGGTGTCGACACTTTTGATGTCAACAAAGTTTCTCTGGGTGTCGACACTGTCTCTAAGTGTCGACACTGATTATGTAGACAATTCTTCACTATGTGTCGACACTGCTTGTATGTGTCGACACGTTTCTTTTGGTGTCGACTCTGCCTTCCTGGTGTCGACACAATTACTCCAAGTGTCGACACAGCTTCTCTAGGTGTCGACACAAGCCTTCATAAGTGTCGACACTTCACCTCTAGGTGTCGACACATGGACTTAGAAACTTTTATGCTTTTCCTACAATTACTTAACCTACACACATAAACTCAAAGGACATCAAATATACCTTGATGTATATCATTGAGTAGGGTGAGGCTTCTTCAAATCTGGTACATATATTCCAATGTACCCAACAAGCACACATAACATCAATAAATCCTCCAATGTTTTGATGGTCCGCTCAGACTGCCCGTCCGTCTGAAGGTGAAATGCAGTACTAAAGGTTAGGCGCGAGCCCAAATACGCCTGTACTGCCTTCCACTCCTTGGAAGTAAACCGGCCATCCCGATCCGAAACAATTGCCTTGGGCACGCCATGATACCGTATGAATTGCTCCACAAAGAGGCGTACCAAAATGTCCTTGTGTGCTTCGTTCTTCATTAGGATGAACCGGGCCACCTTTGTCAGTCGATCAACAATAACCCACACTGAATCATTCCTGAAGCAGGAGTGAGGTAGCCCATGGACGAAGTCCATGGAGATATCCTCAAACTTCTACTCGGGGATGGGCAACTACTGCAACAAACCACCGGGACTTTTGCATTCCGCCTTCACCCTTTGACAGGCTTCGCAATGTGAAACATAGTAACGAACATCCTACTTCATTCCCGGCCAGCACATGGTCTTCCGTAAGCCGGCGTACATCTTGGCAATACCTGGGTGTACTGAATATTGAGAGCTATGTGCCTCTCTCAAGATATCTTCCCGAATTTTGCCGCACTTGGGAATATAGAGCCGGCCACGGAAATAAACGAGGCCGTCTTTTAGTGTGTAATCATCAGAAGTCCCATCTTCAACTGATTTGAATGCCGGGGCCAGGGCCGCATCCATTCCTTGTTCCATCCAAATCTGGTCCCGGATATCACAAACTATGCTCATGCTTGCCAAATACTCCGTATACTCTGCCGAAGGAGCCTTGAATACCAAAATAATATCCATCTCCACAATCATACGAGCCAACTCCATACTCATCAACCGAGACTCTGGGCTAGAGCCTGGCACTTTTCTACTCAATGCATCGGCTACCGAGTTCGCTTTCCCGGGGTGGTAGTTCATGGTGAACTCATAGTCACATAGAAATTCCAACCACCGCCGTTGTCTCAGGTTCAACTCCTTCTGAGTGTGGACATACTTCAAGTTTGTATGATCTGAAAAGATCTCGCAGTGGACGCCATATAGATAATGCCTCCAGACCTTCAAGGCGAACACCATTGCTCCCAACTCCAAATCATAGACCGGGTAATTAATTTTATGTTTCTTTAACTATCTTGAACCATATGCGATCACGTGCCTGTGCTGCATCAGTACCGCGCCCATCCCTTGATACGATGCATCGGTGTAAACTTGAAATCCTTCCTTCCTAGATGGAAGTGCAAGGATGGGGGCGGAGGTAAGCCTATCCTTCAGCTCTTGGAACGCCGCTTCACATTGGTGAGTCCACTCAAATGGCACACCTTTCTTCGTCAAAGAAGTAAGAGGAAGGGCAATCTTGGAGAATCCTTTCACGAACTTGCGGTAGTACCCAGCAAGTCCAAGAAAGCTTCGTACATCCGCCGCCGACTTCAAGGGCGACCACTCCTTCACTGCTCGCACCTTTGCTGGATCCACTACTAATCCTGCCCCACTAATCACATGCCCCAAGGAAGTAACCTCCTTGATCCAGAATTCACACTTGCTAAATTTGGCATACAAGGCGTGCTCCTTCAATTTCTTCAACACCAAGGTCAGGTGCTCGACATGCTCCTCCTCCTTCTTTGAGTAGACCAAGATGTCGTCGATGAAAACATTGACGAAGATGTCCAAATATGGTTCAAACACCTTGTTCATCAGACTCATGAAGGCTGAAGGGCATTTGTGAGCCCAAACGGCATTACCGTGAATTCGTACAAACCATATCTTGAACTAAAGGACGTGTTCTGGATGTCCCCTTCCTGTATCCTCAACTGATAATATCCTGAGCGCAAATCCAGTTTGTAAAACCAATGTGCTCCCACTAGTTGATCGAATAACTCGTCGATCTGAGGTAGTGGATAAGTGTTCCGCACCATCAACCGATTGAGTTCCAGATAATCTATGCACAAACGCAGGGTTCCATCCTTCTTCTTCACGAATAGTACAGGGGCTCCCCAGGGTGACGAACTGGGGCGAACGAACCCTGACTCCACCAGTTCTTGTAATTGAACTCTAAACTTCGCGAGTTCCTTCGGGGCCATTCGGTACGGGGCCTTGGATACAGGCTTGGCACGCGGCACTAGATTAATCTGGAAGTCAACCTCTCTATGCGGAGGTAATCCTGGTAGCTTCTCAGGAAATACCTCGGGAAAATCCCGCACTACCCGTACATCCTTTAATTCCAATGCTTTTTCCTTCAACTCGAACCAGATCATGAAGACCTCGTCCCCCTTCATATGAGCTTTTACAACCTGAACGGAAGATAACATCATACGAGGCGCGAAGCCAATACCTTGGAAGATGACGTCGGAGTCTCCATGTCTCAAATAGATCCACTTCTCCGCGCAGTCGATCCTCGCGAAGTGCCAGTCCAGCCATTCCATGCCAAAATGATGTCAAACTCCGGCATTCTCAGGACCGTGGCAGGCGTATCAAAGGCCTTCCCTTCAATAAATAACTCTAACTCGCACTTGACGGTTGTCATCTTCGAGTAGTCCGGATGGCATACTCGTCGGGCTATGCCATTAAAGTACTGTACACCGTCCATGTCTTTTATGAAATCCTCGGACACAAAGGAGTGTGAGGCACCGGTATCGAACAGCGCGTAGGTCGTCTTCCTGCCAATTATCATGGTGCCTAAGTACCAATAGCCAAAACTTATTGTTAGGTGTCTAGTAAGTCTTAATCAATTCAAGTTAGACCATGAAAATTCGTTAATTAATTAAATCATACATGCAATCACATCTTGGGGATTCCGTTCCTGCTCCATGTCAAGAGCGTACACCTGATCCCTAGCAGGGCCGGGGTTACCTCCTCGCGGTCCTCGTTCCCAACCACGTATGTGACCCCGCCCTCGAGGAGCTGCTGGCGAAAGAGCGGGAGGGATGATCCCAAAAACCTGCGGGCAGAAACGTCGGATGTGGCCCGGCTGGTTGCATTCGAAGCACACTAGCCCACGACGCCCTTCAGGTTGTTGAAATTGTTGAGTCTGTGGTGGTGGAGGCAACACAGGCGGCTGCGGAACCGGATGCTCCACCTTATAGTTTCGGTGGACACGCCCTCCACCTCTTTGATACCCTCTTACTCCTCTGAATTACCTCCTCCTTCTATTGCTTGGGCTGGCTTCCATCACATCCTCCGCAGGTCTCTTACTACATCCTAACTGGTCCGCCTCCAATCTTTTTGCCATAACAATGATCTCCGCCAAGCTACCATCCGCTATAAACAAAAGGGACTGCCTTAGGGGATTTCACAGCCCTTTATAGAAGCGCTTGGCATAACCTCTGTCATCCAACTCGTAAGAATCTGCAAACCTTGGGAGATGCTGGAATTCCCGCTGGTATTTCGTAACCAACTTTGATCCCTGCTTTAGTAGAAGGAACCTCTGCTCAAGCTCATATCGGGCAGATGTAGGGATAAAGTGCTCCAAGAAAACACCCGAGATTTCACTCCAACTTATCTCTGTGTAGACCCGGCATTGGAAGGTAGAACCCATGAGTGACTTCCAACACCAGTTAGCATGCAAGTCCAAGGCGGACACTGCCCATGTCACTACCATGTTGGCCGGGCAACGGATACCAGCCAACAACTCCTATATCGTGTCTAGCCATTCCCCTATATGTACGGCTGACTCTGTCCCAAGTTAGGCGGGAGTGGAGAGAGCCCTGATGTAAGACCCCTCCACCTTACCAAGGAGGTGTTGGAGTTACCATGATGATCTAGAAGTGGTCAAACATGTAATCTCACTGCCAACGCAATATGAGCCTGCAGGGTCACACATAAGAGATGTGGAGAAGTTGGATGACTGACTGTGTTGGTAAAGGTTACCAATCACCGACCTGAATAGGGTTATGGGCAAAGTGTTGCCTTATAGGATCATCGGGTTGGGCAAATGTTGCCTTGGAGTCCTGGTTAGGTTCGTCGTCCAAGGGTCAAAGACATTGGTCGAGAATGGTCTTCTGATTCCCGCCGATCGGCGAGAATCGTCTCCCTGATTCTCGCCGATCGACGAGAATCGTCGAGAATCAATTGTTGATTCTCGACGATCGACTACCTTGACAATTGTCGTCTACCGCGGCTCGACGATCGTCGAGTATCATTGTGAATCGTCGAGCGAAGCTCGACGATCGGCGAGAATCGTCGAGTATGGTACTCTGATTCTCGCCGATCCTGTATGATACTCGTCGACTGATTCTCGCCGAACCTGCACAGTGATTCTCGCCGATTGTCGCTGATTCTCACCGATTGATACTCGCCGATTCTGAACCCTATTTTGGGTGGTCTGTGGATAGTGATTTTCCTGAGTTTATTTTATACTTTAGGTATAAATATAACACTTAGGGTTTCGGGTATGTATGCGATCTTCTCTGTGCGAATCGAACCCGACGGGAAGAGTTCCGCTCGTTCGCTCCGCTGATCCCGATCCCGCCGCCGAAAGTGTTCCGCCGCCGCGTTTGCTCCGTCGACCACCTTCTTTCCGGCGATCGTCGCTGGCGCTGCAATCCCTGGCGCGGACCTAGCAGTCCGTGGGAAGGCAAAGGTGCGGTCTTCTCCTTCCCGATCTTCCGTGCGACGGAAAGCTCGGCGTTCTCCCGCTCGTGTGGACTTTTGCAGAAACGTGGACACTATTCCATGTTGGACTCGCCACTAGCAAGAAGATAAAGTTTGGAGCATCTCCATTGAGTTGTGACTCAACGCCGCCGAGGTAATTTTTACCTAGTTTTGCTAACTTCTTGATTCAACTGTTTATGGCCCGATCCACATCTCTTTGGGTTTTTCTTGATGTTTTACCTTTCCGCTGCGTGCACAAGTGTTGTGCCTACCCCATAGAGAAACCCAACAGTGGTATCAGAGGCAGGTTCGGCCATGACTGTTGTTTTGGAAGTTGTCTTATTCCAATGCATGTAAACCTAGAGATTTAGAAGTGTTCTAAATGTCTAGATTTAGTCTTGGCACTTCGCCAAGAACGATTGGAATTTCGGTGGAATTTCTAAGTGTTAGAAATTGTTGTCTCCTTAGCAGTAACCATCCCTCGAGTATGTTGTGGATTTTGAATCCAACATAGAGAGATGAGCTTGTCTACTGCTTAAGTTGAGTTGTCTTTGCCTTCTGTCCAATGCATGTAAATCTGAGGATTTGGAAATCTCTGGATGTTCAGATTTAGCCCTTCCTTCTATCAAATTGTTGATGGTGTAAGGATGTGCACATAAGGGATGCATGTGGTTTAGAATTGTTTTTCTTTGGATGTGCACATTGATCAAATGTTGATCATGGTTAATTGTTAACCTAAAATTGAAATCCCTTCTTTTAATATTAAGTGTTCGGATGTCTTCCGATGGATGACACTCTTCCTGCCTCGATCGATGAAATGTGGGCTTGCCAAAGCAAGGTGCATTAATCTATCTTGGTAAGGGTGCGAGCGGATAATTGTGATATCCCACTGTTGACATCGGGTCCAGCTTAACTATGTGACCTCAAAGGTTGAGTGCCTAGAGGCATAGGGTTGGCATGCACCATATGATGGATGCGAATAAGGAGTTATTCACCAACCATACAAGAATTGCATGAGGATGCAATTGGCAAGCGTTGCCTACCTAAATAACCACATCGTGAGAGGAACGCCAAAGCGGACTCATTGTGTTGGTGAAATACGGGTCTTGTCCACTAAGAGAGTAGCTCGCATGAACTCTCCGAATTGTTAGTGAGGGCTATCATTTCGAATAAAATAGTGGGAGTATTTTAATTGAAGTCCTAATTAGAATAAATTATAATTGAAATTTAGGTACTGATTTTAATTCTGCATAAATTCTTGTAGAATTTCATGGCAAGCGTTTCACACTCCACGCTGTCTCTGAGAGCCATCCTTGAGAAGGATAAGCTCAGTGGGACAAACTATATGGACTGGTATAGGAACCTGAGAATTGTTCTCAGGCAAGAGCGAAAGCTCTATGTCTTGGAAGAAGAAGCCCCCGAGGTGCCGACCGGGAACTCTTCCCGTGCTGAGAAGGATACTTATAAGAATTATACTGATGATGCTTTGGATGTCGAGTGCCTTATGCTTGCCACCATGAACTCTGAGCTTCAGAAGCAACATGAGAACATGGGGTGCAAGGAGATTGACGAGCATCTCAAGAAAATGTTTCAGGGGCAGGCTCGTCAAGAGAGGTTCGACATCACGAAAGCGTTATTTCAGTGCAAGATGGGAGTTCGAGACTCAGTAGGGACTCACGTACTCAAGATGATTGGGTATATAGAGAACCTTGAAAGGCTGGGTTTTCCTCTTGGTCAAGAGTTGGCCACGGATCTGATCCTGCAATCGTTGCCGGACAGTTATGAGCAGTTCGTCTTGAACTACAACATGAATGAGATAGACAAGACACTGCCCGAACTCCTAGGCATGTTAAGAACTGCCGAGATCAACATGAAGAATGCCAAGCCTGCTAGCCCCATACTGATGGTGCATAAGGGCAAGGGCAAAGCCAAGGGCTCCAAGAAGACAAAGGTGGGACCTAAGTCATATCTTGAGCCCAAGTCTTCAGCACTGATAAAGAAGAAGAGCACGGTGAAGGAAGGGAAATGCCACCACTGTGGCAAGGCTGGTCATTGGCGGAGGAACTGTCCTTCGTATATTGAGGGTCTGCAGAAATTGAAGGGAGGTATGACTTCCGCTTCTAATGTTTACGTTATAGAGATAAACCTTTCTGCTCCTTCATCTTGGGTATTGGATACCGGATGTGGTTCTCACATTTGTACAAATGTGCAGGAACTGGGAAGGAGAAGATTGTTGAGTAAAGGGGAGGTGGACCTCCGCGTCGGCAATGGAGCAACAGTTGCTGCTGTAGCCGTAGGAGTTTACCGTCTTTCTTTGCCCAGTGGGCTTGTAATAGAATTAGATAACTGTTATTTTGTTCCGGCGATAACTAGAAACATTATATCTATTTCATGTTTGGACATGATTGGATTTTCTTTTATAATTAAGAACAATTGTTGTTCTATATTTAAGAATGATGTTTGTTATGCTGTAGCCCAATTGTTTAATGGTCTTTACGTTTTGAACTTGGACCATCTGATCTATAATGTAGAAAATAATAAAAGACTAAGAACAAATGATTCGAACCCTACGTTTCTCTGGCATTGTCGTTTGGGCCATATCAACGAGAAGCGCATATCCAAGCTCCATAGAGATGGACTTTTGGACTCATTTGATTATGAATCATTTGAGCGATGCGAATCTTGTTTGTTAGGCAAGATGACTAAAGCTCCTTTCACTGGTTATACTGAGAGGGCTGAGGATCTCTTGGGTGTTGTACATAGTGATGTATGCGGACCCATGAGTTCCATAGCTAGAGGTGGGTATTTCTACTTTGTTACGTTTACTGATGATTTCAGTAGATACGGATATGTGTATCTTATGAAGTGCAAATCCGAGACCTTTGAAAAGTTCAAAGAGTTCAAGAATGAAGTAGAAAACCAGTTGGGTAAGAGGGTTAAAGCACTCCGATCTGATCGAGGTGGCGAATACCTGAGTCATGAGTTCCGTGATCATCTGAAAGAGTGTGGTATTGTATCACAGCTCACTCCACCTAGAACACCACAACATAATGGTGTGTCTGAGAGGAGAAATCGTACTCTGTTAGACATGGTACGTTCGATGATGAGTCATGCAGACTTGCCTATTTCCTTTTGGGGTTTTGCTTTAGAGACTGCTGCAATGACATTGAATCGCGCTCCAACTAAAACGGTTCTGAAGACACCATATGAGATATGGACTGGGAAGCGTCCTAGTATGTCGTTCATTAAAATTTGGGGCTGTGAGGCATACGTGAGACGTCAAATGCCTGACAAGCTGGAACCCAAATCGGATAAATGTTATCTGGTGGGATATCCTAAGGAAACGAAAGGGTATTACTTTTACCTACCATCCGAGGGCAAAGTGTTTGTCGCAAGGACTGGTGTCTTCTTGGAGAAAGAGTTCTTATCAAGAAAGACTGAAAAGGTAGAGCTTGAAGAAGTTCAAGAACCACATGTAGTGAATGAACCGGAATTGGATTCTGAGTCAGGACTACAAGATGTTGTAGCTAGAGAACCTGCTCAGGGAACACAAGTCCTACGTAGATCTGGTAGACCGAGGTTTGAGCCTGAGAGATATGGATTTCTCGTGTCTCAAATAGGTAATGTGTTGCTTTTGGATCATGATGATGAACCAGCAACCTACCAAGAGGCTATGAATGGACCGGACTCCGACAAATGGCTTGAGGCTATGAAATCCGAAATGGACTCCATGTATGCAAACCAAGTTTGGAACTTGGTGGAACCACCTGAAGGGGTACGACCCATAGGGTGCAAGTGGGTTTTCAAGAAGAAGACCGACATGGATGGGAATGTACAGACATTCAAAGGGCGACTGGTGGCTAAAGGTTTCAAGCAAATTCATGGTATTGACTATGATGAGACTTTTTCCCCTGTTGCCATGGTAAAGTCCATTAGGATATTGCTTGCTATTGCTGCGTATTATGACTACGAGATCTGGCAGATGGATGTCAAAACGGCTTTCCTTAATGGAAACCTCCTTGAGGAAGTGTATATGACACAACCCGAGGGTTTTGTATCCCCAGATGAAGCCACTAAAATATGCAAGCTGAATAAGTCCATCTATGGACTGAAACAGGCCTCTCGAAGTTGGAATCTTCGTTTTGATGAGAAAATCAAAGAGTTTGGTTTCATCAAGAATGAAGATGAGCCTTGTGTTTACAAGCGAATCAGTGGGAGCATTGTTGTCTTCCTGATATTGTATGTAGATGACATACTGTTGATTGGGAATGACATTCCTACCCTGAAAGTTGTTAAGAACAACCTAGGGAACTGCTTTTCAATGAAGGATTTGGGTGAAGTGACTTATATACTCGGTATTAAGATCTATAGAGATAGATCGAAGAAGTTGCTGGGTTTGACCCAGAGTACGTACATCGAAAAGGTGTTGAAGCGATTCAACATGCTTGAGTCCAAGAAAGGATTTTTGCCCATGTCTCATGGTATGAATCTCTCTAAGGACCAGTGTCCAAAGTCTTGTGAAGACAAGGACCGCATGAAGTTGATTCCATATGCTTCGGCAATTGGATCAATCATGTACGCGATGTTATGTACTCGACCCGATGTTTCCTTTGCTTTGAGCATGACTAGCAGGTATCAGTCAGACCCCGGTGAGTGTCATTGGATTGCAGTCAAGAATATCCTGAAGTACTTGAGAAGGACTAAGGACGTGTTCTTGGTGTATGGTGGAGAGGAAGAGCTCGTTGTAAGTGGTTACACGGATGCTAGCTTCCAAACTGATCGAGACGACTCCAAGTCTCAGTCAGGTTTTGTGTTTTGCCTGAGTGGAGGAGCTGTAAGCTGGAAGAGTTCCAAGCAAGAGACAGTTGCTGATTCTACAACAGAGGCCGAGTATATCGCAGCAGCTAATGCGGCGAAGGAGGCTGTATGGATTAGGAAATTCATCGGCGAGCTTGATGTAGTTCCTAGCATTGTTGGTCCCGTAGTTCTCTACTGTGATAACAATGGTGCAATTGCACAATCTAAGGAACCTAGATCTCATCAGCGCTCCAAGCACATACTCCGGCGGTTTCATCTTATTCGTGAGATTGTCGAACGAGGAGATGTAAACATTTGCAGAGTGCCGACTGAGGAAAATATTGCGGATCTGCTGACAAAGCCTCTCGCGTAGAGAAAGCATGATGGTCATACTAGATCGATGGGTATGCGATACCTAAACGATCAACTCTAGCGAGGATCTTGTGGATTGCATGTAAATATGTATTTTGTTGGTTGTTTGTTCATATGATGAACTGTGTACCTAGTTTTTCTTTTATAATTAATGGCAAATTCTTTTATTATGAGTTTTTCTATATATGATAGTTAAATGTTAACATAATAGATACCCTTAGAATGTTTGCTTCCATGGGACATCAAGTACGTGACTTGAATGTGAGAGCCCATGATTTATTTGAAGCTTCATTCTTAAAGGTCCCTGGTCGAGTATCATCATAGAAACTAAGGGTGATGATGATACATGAAGGCTAGCACGTGTGTTGACTGATGACTGGTTCTCACAGGTCATGATATTGTGATATCAAGTCATCACGTGGGTACTTGTTAGTGAACAAGTTGTACTGGACAGACCCAACCTGAGACTACTCTGTGGATTGTCATCCAATAGTGTCACGAGTAGGTCTCAAGTGACAATGGTGTTGTGGTCCTTTGACCTGAAGTCACAGCATTCATCAAGTGAGGAAGAGCGTGCTTTGATGCCATCTAAAGTCTTCCTTGAGAAAGGTTGATGATAAGGGTGGTCGTTGGGCATGTTACGAATCATTTGGGTGTTTGTGTGTGAGCAGATATGGGATTTGTCTTCCTGTATGACAGGAGTTGCATCCATGGGCCCCTTGATGGAACTGGACTGAGAAATGCATGGCCATGCTTGGTTGAGTCAATATGTGATATTGGACTCACCATTCTCTGGAAGTCCGTCCTGGATCAAGAAAACTTGGATTGAGCTATTACGAGGGTGACACGGTCCATGCCTCTAGTTCTTTCCGGATGTAAGGGACAAAGGGACAAAGACAACGCTGATACATTGGTCATAAAGGCTTATGAGTTATTAACTCTTATTGCTTGGGGAGCAATGATGCATTGCTAGATGTCGCTCATTGTTTGTGAGGTTTTTGGTTTGATACTTTCGAGATCAAGTGGGAGTCTGTTGGAGTTACCATGATGATCTGGAAGTGGTCAAACATGTAATCTCACTGCCAACGCAATATGAGCCTGCAGGGTCGCACATAAGAGATGTGGAGAAGTTGGATGACTGACTGTGTTGGTAAAGGTTACCAATCACCGACCTGAATAGGGTTATGGGCAAAGTGTTGCCTTATAGGATCATCGGGTTGGGCAAATGTTGCCTTGGAGGCCTGGTTAGATTCGTCGTCCAAGGGTCAAATACATTGGTCGAGAATGGTCTTCTGATTCCCGCCGATCGGCGAGAATCGTCTCCCTGATTCTCGCCGATCGACGAGAATCGTCGAGAATCAATTGTTGATTCTCGACGATCGACTACCTTGATAATTGTCGTCGACCGCGGCTCGACGATTGTCGAGTATCATTGTGAATCGTCGAGCGAAGCTCGACGATCGGCGAGAATCGTCGAGTATGGTACTCTGATTCTCGCCGATCCTGTATGATACTCGTCGACTGATTCTCGCCGAACCTGCACAGTGATTCTCGCCGATTGTCGCCGATTCTCACCGATTGATACTCGCCGATTCTGAACCCTATTTTGGGTGGTCTGCGGATAGCGATTTTCCTGAGTTTATTTTATACTTTAGGTATAAATATAACACTTAGGGTTTCGGGTATGTATGCGATCTTCTCTGTGCGAATCGAACCCGACGGGAAGAGTTCCGCTCGTTCGCTCCGCTGATCCCGATCCCGCCGCCGGAAGTGTTCCGCCGCCGCGTTTGCTCCGTCGACCACCTTCTTTCCGGCGATCGTCGCTGGCGCTGCAATCCCTGGCGCGGACCTAGCAGTCCGTGGGAAGGCAAAGGTGCGGTCTTCTCCTTCCCGATCTTCCGTGCGACGGAAAGCTCGGCGTTCTCCCGCTCGTGTGGACTTCTGCAGAAACGTGGACACTATTCCACGTTGGACTCGCCACTAGCAAGAAGATAAAGTTTGGAGCATCTCCGTTGAGTTGTGACTCAACGCCGCCGAGGTAATTTTTACCTAGTTTTGCTAACTTCTTGATTCAACTGTTCATGGCCCGATCCACATCTCTTTGGGTTTTTCTTGATGTTTTACCTTTCCGCTGCGTGCACAAGTGTTGTGCCTACCCCATAGAGAAACCCAACAGGAGGCCCCCGTTTTTATGCCCAGAACCGTCATCTTACGATGGCAAAAACGCACGGGTTAGTCGACACCGCAACATGCCGATTCTGCCGGCTAAAACGATCATATAAGTTGTCGACCCGTGTCGACACTCGTCCCGGGGAGTCGGCGAATTTTGCTCGACGATGTCTCGAGTGAAGGCACACGGCGTAGGACACGGGCGTGTCCAAGGCCGTGTCGTGAGGTCGACGATCTTCGCTCGACGAAGTGTCGAGTGTCGAGACCGTGTACACGGCCTGGAGCCCAGGCGTGTTGAGGTAGACACGGGCAAGGACACAGGCGTGTCCTAGAACCCGTGCAGTGCTCTGGTTATTTTCGGAAGAAATCGATGGGGGTACACGGCCGACCACACAGCCGTGTCAGGTGGAACACGGGCGTGTTAGGTCAAACACGAGCGTGTTTGGTGCCCGTGTGTTGTTCCAGGTGAGTCGATTTTGACGGCGAATGAGGCACACGGCCCTGGACACGGGCGTGTGCCAGGCCGTGTGCGGTCCAGATTGGGCATTGCAGTCCCGAATCAAAGACGTTCGTTTCTTTAATTGGTGATCCAACAGCTAGGGGTTGGTCCTGGAGGGATATACCCGAGATTGGGCCTTAGAAACCCTCACTTTTCATGAGTGGTTATCTTTCTAAAGCTTAGAGAGAGAGGAGAGCCAAGGAAGGAAGAAGGAGCTAGATCCGGCCATTGGAGGAGCTTCGAAGCTCCAAATCGCGAGCCGACTCCGGATCTACGGAGGCAAATCTAGTGCGGTGCTTTTCATCCGCTTACTTTTCCATGGCGCCAAAGAAAAACGCAAGGGTAATGATTCTCTTCTTGAGCATGAGTAGCTCTCCTTCTTTGCATAGGAAGCACACTCTCGCGAGTTTACGGTGAGTTGGAGGCATTCCTTCTGGTAGATATGTGAAGTCCCCATTGTTTAGAGTCCGTAAGCGAGAACGTACATAGGCATGATGTGTGAAGCCTACACGGACATGTTGGTCTTGATCGGTGATGTTGCATTGCATAAATGCCGGAGAAGACTCCGCGCGATTGGTTGTTTTTCGGGTTTTCTACGTGGTAGATTGCAACAGGGAGCCTTGGGGATTAACCTAAAGGTGCACCCGGAAAACTGGGCGGATGCGTGATCTTGCCAACTTGGTGGCCTGAGAGCCAACTTGAACTTAACCGGGTTATGTGAATTGTGATGGAAATGGGATTCGGGAGAAGTTTGACCCGCGCAAATGGCTTAAATTGTCGTTGCGATGTGAGCACGGGTTAGATGGAACCGTACCCATTCTATGTCGTTCGGTTAAAGAGACCTAAGGGTACGTGGCACTTGTCGTTGGCATAGATTAGGGTCTTCGGCGGTCTATGGCTTAAATTGTCGTGACCCAGGCCAAGAAGACAAAATGCTCATAGGATTGGCGGTCAAAGTGGCAGTGGTGAGATCGGAATGTCTATGGCTTTAATTGACGTGACATCAACCGGTTCATCGAGAATGCGCCCTGAGAGCACGGGGCGTGTGGCCATGCGAGTCAACGTCTGTGATGAAATGAGTATTTATTTATATTGCTCGCTTATGCTAATACAATGCAGGGAAGGAGCATCGCCGCCCCGAGTTGGGGGCGGGATCATTATAATTTGGTCAGCATTGCTGACCGTTGCCTTGTTTTGCCACCGTGTGGTGGTTTGTTGCTTGCAGGTGCTGCTGGATCAAGCGGTCAATAGCGGTCTAAAGCCCAAGTTGCGAAGCCGGCCCTCGAAGGCCTAATTGGAGTGTTTACTGTTTTATTCATGTATGACTGGCCTGCGTGCCGTGGTTTGTAAAACATGTAATGTAAAGTGAATAATTTTTGTAAGGCCTTAAAGCTTGTACTGGTGTATGTATAACATTCTTTTTTGGTATTAGTGGACATTCATGCTTTAGTGCTGGGTTCTTTATTGTAATATTTATAAACTGCTTCCGCTAGAATGCTCTGTGTAAGATGTTATGATTGGTTGGATGGTTTCCATGAGTAACCACCCAGTCTGTCTGTAGTATATGGCGTCGGGCCCCGGCCAGACCTACTGCTATATGCTATGTGACGGATAGGGGGTGTTACAATTTGGTATCAGACTACTGGTTTTGGTCGGGCTTAAAATGAATTCGTGGACGAATTCTTTTTAAGGGGAGGTGAGCACATTGTGTGCGTCATCGTTATAACGGTAAAAGAACCCATGAATGTCCACTTAGGAATGAACATACACGTGTTTGAGGAACCTGCGTGTTCCTATAATTGCTGTTTGCAATTTTATTTGGTCGCTTAACGGTGTTTTGTACCACTATAGGTGACAAGAAGTGGTGCTGGGCCGTCGGAGCGTCGAGTTTCTGAGGCTAGCAGTGCACCAGATGTTGCTCCTACAACACCTCTATCGGCTGAGAACTTACGATTGGTGGCCGAAACAGTGTTGGCCATGATAAATACCCTGCCTGTAAGGCAAACGCAGCAGCCCGCTCCTTGGATGGAGTAGGAACCACTTCCAGAGGTTGAGCCGAGGAGAGTGGAACAAGTGGTAGTGGAACCGTTTGTGCCAAGGAGGGCAACCGAGAGGCAGCTTAAGCATGTAATGAGCTTTAATCCTCCTGTATTCTCGGGGTTGGGAACCCCATCTCAAGCTGAAGACTGGCTCTCCAGGGTGAAGAGAGTCATGACAGCAACAGAGACGGAGTAGTGGCAAATGACCACCATCGCTACGTTTCTTCTGGACGGTGAAGCGAGAATATGGTGGGAAGGATTGGAGCTGCACCTATTGAGAGGTAGGCAACTTGTTGATGTCTCGATGGAAGAGTTCTCGAGATTATTCTTGGCTAGATACCTCCCTTCGACGCAGAAGATAGCGTTGGAGAATGAGTTTCTGAAGTTGGTTCAGGGTGAGAAGAGCGTGGATGAATATCTCCATGAGTTTACTCGTTTGAGTCGTTATGCTAGCTCCACTATTGTGGACGAGGTGCGCAAGACGAATCGCTTCTATTAAGGGTTGAGAGATGAGTTGAGGTTACTACTCTCGGGGCCGATGACGCAGGGTTTCTTAACCTTGGTCAACACTGCCCGGTCCTTGGAGAAGGACATGAAGAATGTCCAAGCAAAGAAAAGCTTGGGTGATAGGAAATCTGAATTCAAAGTGCCGACTACTTCAAAGTCTGGCTATCGGAGGTCTTTCAAGAAGCATAGGACTTCGGGTCCAGCTCCTTCTGGTGCTTCTGGGGCAACTACGAGTCGGACCCCGGGCGCGTGTTTTACTTGTGGAAAGCCGGGGCACTTTGCCCGCAATTGTTGGAGCGGACGCCTCAAGTCCGAAAGGAATTCAGGAGCTACTTATGAAGAGAAGGGAAAGGCAGTGGAGTCGACCGCGTCCCACTATGCTCCGGCCCAACCAAGGGTGTATAATCTTGGCCAACAGGAGGCCATCAAACAGGCCGATGTGGTGACAGGTACTATTTAATTTATAGCAAGTCAATTCCTTTAAATACTTGTTATGCATATGTTACCTTACCACTGCTTGTTTAGGATTTGTTTTGATTTGTGAAAATCCGGCAAGAGCACTCGTCGATACGGGAGCTTCACACTCCTTCTTGTCCGAGGGATTTATATCACGCATCGGAGTCCCTTCTTTGATGGAGAAGGATAAGTTGGATGTGTTGTTGCCCAATGGGTGTTCGATGCGCGCGGATAGGATCTGTGATGTTAAGATTCGTATTAGGAATCAGGAGTTCGATCTGCATGCGTCGTTACTTCCGTTGGTGGAGTTCGACGTTATATTTGGCATGGACTGGCTCTCAGAGCAGCAGGCCTATATTTACTGTGGTCGCAAGGAATTCAAGCTGGGAGCAAGTCGTGAAACGACTTTTACGGGTTTAAAGGGGTCGAGCAAGACGTTGATGTCTGCTCTTCATGTGGTGAAGGCGGTTCGTGCCGGTGCAGAACTGTTCTTTACAATAGTGGAGGTTGCAAAGCCGAAGCTCGCGTTGGATTGTATTTCAGTGGTATCGGAATACCCTGATGTGTTCCCCGCAGATCTTCCTGGAGCCACGCCTCAGCGGGAGATAGATTTTACGATTGAGCTAGTTCCAGGTGCAAAGCCTATGTCCCGATCTCCATATCGTCTAGCCCCTAAGGAAATGGCGGAGCTGAAGGTTCAACTGCAAGAGTTGTTGGAGCAAGGGTATGTGCGCCCGAGTTATTCGCTTTGGAGCGCACCGGTCCTCTTTGTTAAGAAGAAGGATGAAAGCTTGAGGCTATGTATTGATTATCGGGAACTCAACAAGTTGACGGAGAAGAACAAGTACCCGATCCTCCGGATCGATGATCTTTTTGATCAGTTGGTCGGGTCAACGGTGTACTCGAAGTTGGATCTCAAGGCTGGGTACTATCAGCTGTGAATAAGGGAGAGTGATATTCCGAAGACAGCGTTTAGTACGAGATACAGGCATTATGAGTTTACGGTACTGCTATTTGGGCTGACTAATGCACCGTCAGTATTCATGGATTTGATGAACAGGACTTTCAGGGAGTACTTGGATCATTTTGTGATCGTCTTCATCGATGATATTTTGGTGTACTCGCAAAGTGAGGAAGATCACTTCAAGCATCTTCATTTGGTTTTGGAGACGCTAAGGAGGAATCGGTTGTATGCCAAGTTCTCGAAGTGCGAGTTTTAGTTATCCTCAGTGGCGTTCCTCGGTCATATAGTGAGTGGAGAGGGTATTGCTGTGGATCCGGCGAAAATTGTTGTGATACGGGAGTGGCCTGAGCTTGTTACGGTAGCGGAATTCCGGAGATTTCTGGGGCTTGCCGGCTATTATAGGCGCTTCGTAGAGAACTTCTCGCGGATAGCGTTACCTCTCACTACTTTGACGAGGAAGGAGCATAAGTTCGTTTGGACGCCAGAGTGCGCGCGAGCTTTTGAGGAGTTGAAGTGGCGGTTGACCACGGCGCCTGTGCTGAGTTCGCCGATTGGGACCGAAGGCTATGAGATTTATAGCGATGCTTCGGGCAGCGGTTTGGGTTGCGTGCTACTGCAACACAGAAGTGTGATAGCTTATGGCTTGAGACAGCTGAAGGTGTACGAGAGGAATTATCCGGTCCATGACTTGGAGATAGCGGCCGTGATTTTTGCCTTAAAGCTGTGGAGACACTATTTGTACGGTGTGAAGTTTGATATGTACACCGATCATAAGAGCCTGAAGTATCTGATTGATCAGAATGATCTGAATATTCGGCAGCGTGGATGGATGGAGTTCCTGGGGGAATATACATTCAAGATCCACTACGTGCCTAGTAAAGGGAATGCGGTTGCGGACCCGTTGAATCGCCGAGCCCCAGCTCAAGCCAATTGGTTATCGGTGCATGATGAGCGGTTGGTGCGGGAGTTGGAGGCGTTGGAGATTGTTTGTGTGGATAGGCAATCAAGTGCTGAGGCAGTTCTGAATTGGACTGAAGTCCAATATGACCTGGCTGATCGTATTCGGCAGGCTTTGGATATGGATGCTCATATGAAACAGTTCATGGTAGAGGCTCTTGTTGGGTACATTGGAATATATGTACTTGATTTGAAGAAGCCTCACCCTACTCAATGATATACATCAAGATGTATTTGATGTGCTTTGAGTTTATTTGTGCAGGTTAAGTAATTGCAGGGAAGGCATAAAAGTTTCTAAGTCCATGTGTCGACACCTAGAAGAAAAGTGTCGACACTTAAGAAGGCTTGTGTCGACACCCAGAGAAGCTGTGTCGACACTTGGAGTAATTGTGTCGACACCAGGAAGGCAGAGTCGACACCAGAAGAAAAGTGTCGACACATACAGGTTGTGTCGACACACAATGAAGAATTTTCTACATAATAAGTGTCGACACTTAGAAGCATTGTCGACACTCAAAGAAACTTTGTCGACAGCAAAAGTGTCGACACTAGGAGGCTGTGTCGACACTCAACAAACTTCAACAAAGTTCAAGTACATGTGTCGACACTAGGAGGCTGTGTCGACACTCAGCAAACTTCAACAAAGTTTAAGTACAAGAGTCAACACAAAGGAGATGTGTCGACACTCAGCAAAGTCTCAACACATGAAGAATGTGTCGACACAAAGGAGATGTGTAGACACTCAGCAAAGTCTCAACACATGAAGAATGTGTCGACACAAAGGAGATGTGTCGACACTCAGTAAAGTCTCAACACATGAAGAATGTGTCGACACAAAGGAGATGTGTCGACACTCAATAAAAGTTTCAACACAGAAGGCATGTGTCGACACAAAGAAGATGTGTCGACACTTAGCAAGTTTCAACAGAAGAAGATGTGTCGACACAAAGGAATTGTGTCTACACTTAGCAGAAATCAACTAAGTATTGAAGAAGAAGGACTTGTGTCGACACACAGGATCAGTGTCGACACATTTTGAAGAAGCAGTGTCGAGAAGCAGTTACAACAACACAAGGAGTTGTGCCGACACCATGAAGGCTAGTGTCGACACTTAGTCTACTTGTGTCGACACTTGGTCTTTGTATGTCGACACATAAATACTATCTGTCTCGACACTTTCAAACAGTGACAGAGATTTCAAGAAGTGACTGGATGACTTGACAGCTGCCATTTCAACCGGTCAACTGCTACTGTCAGAGCTGTTAGAAGGTTGTTAGAAACCGGATCAGTCGGTCACCATGAAGAAAGCTTATATAAAGGCTTATTCCTTCAACAGACAGGAATCGATCAATGAAGTGAAAAACAACACAACAAGAAGAAGACCTTCAAGAGAAGATTTAAGATGTTGGAGAGAGAGAGCTCCTTCTAAGAAGATCAGTTGTTGAACCAGGCTGATAAGGAAGATTCAGATTGAAATCAGAATCTCAAGTCAGCAGTTGATTGAAGATCATCTGCATAGAGATACAACCCTACTGTGTTCTAATTCAAGAAGCTTTGAAGAAAGCCAAGGGAGGTTAATCTCAGCCAAGTTCTTCCAAGAACTCATCAAGAAGCTAGTTAACTCATCTCTCTCTATCAGAGTTGTGGTTATATAATTTGTATTTTCTAATTTCTGTAGGATCTTGTATAGATCCGAGTTGTAAGCCTAAATCTATAAAGGCTGAGGTAGGTCCTGTGAGCCTGAGTGTAGGAGAATCATTTCTCTGAGTGTAGGCCTTGTTGAAGGCTGAGGTAGGGCTTTGTGCTTGTGTGTAGGTCTTGTTGAAGACTGAGTGGTAGGGCTTTGTGCCTGAGTTGTAGGAGTGGGATCACTCTGAGTTGTAGGAACCTGTTTGGGGTTCTGAGTTGTAAGATCTAAGGATCTGAGGAGAAGTGGAGAAGTTAGGCCGAATCTAGTACACTACTAGATAGGCGAAGGGGGAAAGTAGATGTACCCAGACCTTGGGGAACCACTATAAAAATCTGTGTGCACTCTGTGAATGTATGCTTGTATGGTTGCTGTGCTGTGATACTTGTTAAATTGAAATTACTGTTCAGTGTTTCTGCTTTTAAAGTTAAAAAGGATTAAGTTCACCTATTCACCCCCCCCCCCCTCTAGGTGATTAGGCACTGTTTCTTTCAAGTGGTATCAAAGCGAGGTTTCTCAAAAAGGACATAACAGTCTGAGTAAAAGATCCTGTAGGCAGAATCAGAATAATCAAGAATCAAGAAAATGGGTTCAACTGAGAATCACAAAGAGCCAGGATCCATGAAATTGTCAATCTGCAGAAAAGAGATTTTTGGCATATGAAAAGAGAGGGTTAGACACTTTATGGAAGCATCTGACCCAAGAATGTACATCACAGTCAAAGAAGGGCCATATGTGCTAATGAAAGTATCTGTTCTGGTTGCAAATCAGAGAACTCCCAAAGACTATTCAGAAATGACTAAAGATGAAATAATTCTGGCCACTATGGACAAGAGGGCCCAGAATATTATTGTAAGTGCAATTGATGATGCCACATTTCAGAACCTAATACATTGTAAAACCTCAAAAGAAATGTGGGACACTCTAATAGTTTACATGGAGGGATCTGAAGAGGTAAGACAAGACAGGAAGTCTTTGTTAAATCAGGAGTATGAAAGCTTCAGACAAGGTAAGTCTGACAGCATTACTGAATGCTACAAGAAATTCTATAGGATTGTTAATGAGTTGATGTCCTATGGAAGAGAATTCCGCAACTATGAGCTAAATGACAAGTTTTTATGATGCTTGACTAAGGACTGGGATACCAAGTTTTGTGTCATTAGGGAAATGGCCAAATTAGCTGATATACCTCCTCCAACCTTGTTTGGAAAACTGCTATCTTATGAAATTCAGTTAATGGTTAGAAAGGAGGAAGAGAAGACTACCAGAGTGGAGCACAAGGAAAGAGCTGTGGCTTTCAAGACTGAAGCCACTAGGAAGTATAGAAGCAAGTCTCCATCTCCATCACAAAAAGTTGCGGATAGTGCTTCAGAAAATTCAGAGAACCAGAACTCAGACAGTAGTGAAAGTGATGAGGATTTTGCTGTCTTTACAAGGCAGTTTCAAAAGTTTCTGAAGAAGAAGCAGTGGAGGTCTAAGCCATCCACTTCACAATCTAAAGATGACTACTATCAGAAAAGGAAGACCTCAAGGAATGACAAAAGAAAGTCCAAGCCAAGTAAAAATACATCCTCAAAGATAGTATGCTATTGTTGCAATAGACAAGGACATGTAGTGGCTGACTGTCCTGAAAAGAGGAAGGAGTCAACTGCAGATAAGAAGAAGAATCAGGTTAAGGGCAAAAAGGAAAAGTCTTTTGTTGCTAAGAAAGACAAAAGTCTGATTGATCAATCATCATCAGAAACAGATTCTAAAGCTGAAGCCTATATTGGCTTGTTTGCTGAAGAGGAAGAAGATGAGTTCTTGCAGCTGATGAACTCAATTTATGAGCATGAGGACAATCAGTGTAATGGACTAATGGCCTTAACAGAAGGAGACAAGATCTAGGATCAGCCTGGACCAAGTAAGGTACAATGTTTTTCAGATTATAGTACTGATTCAGAATCAGATACATCTGCATCAATTGATGTGGGTGGGTCTGAATCTGAGGGAGATATTCATCAGTTGATGGATGAATATAGAGATGTATTGCAGGCACTTAAGAAGAGCAAAAAACTGGTCAAAACACTGACTAAGGAAATTGTTAATCTTAAGTTGACAGCTGCTGATTCAGATAAAGTGTTAGATCAAAAACTAAATGAAATAGCCAGGCTGAAGAACATTACAGTTATTCAGATGGGAACTATTACATTTAAGAATGATCAAATTAGGAATCTGGAGGTTAGACTTCAGAAGGAGAGAGAGATTGTTGCAAGTTTTTCTAAACCAAAATCAGTTTTACCTTTGATAGATGAGTTTATTCCTCAAAAGGGTAAGACTGGATTGGGGTTTACAAAACCTGCCAGGACAGTTAGGTCCAAGTCTAAGGGCAAAGCCCCAGTACTCAACAAGAAGCCTGTTGTAGATAAAACAGCCAGGGTTGTACCTAAACAAAGGTACAACGGATTTGAGTGCTGGTGTTGTGCCAAGGTAGGCCACTTTGCCATAGATTGTTGGCACAATTCTAGTGTCAAGTAGATTAGCAAACTACCTGCTAGAAGAGTTACAGGTAGTCTTGTTAAAAGTCAAACTAACCTGTACCAAGGACCCAAGAATTATTTGGGTTCTAAGGTTAAGTAATCTGTTTTGCAGGTAAGTCCAAGTGGCCATGCCCCTATATGGTACTTGGACAGTGGATGTTCCAGGCACATAACTGAAACTAGGGGATTGCTGAAGGACTATACACCAATCAAGGATGGTCCTAAAGTTACCTTTGGTGGTTCAGAAAAAGGAATCATCAAAGGCTTTGGTAACATTTCTAGCAACCTAATTATAATTACTCAAGTGGCTTATATAAAGGGTTTGAAACATAACCTCATTAGCATAAGTCAGCTGAGTGATTTAGGATATGACATCTCATTTGTCAAGGATGGTTGTCATATGAGTAGGTCAAGTGATCAAAAGATCATTTTGACAGGATATAGGAAGAGAAATGTCTATTGTCTAGACATTATGTGTGAGAACATTGTTTCTCCTATTTGTCTTGTAGCTGATGAGAAAGTCTCACATTGTGTTAAGTGGCACAAGAGGCTGGCTCATCTCAACTATAAGACAATTGGCCAACTCTTTAGCAAAGAGCTAGTGAGGAATGATCCTCAGGTTATGTGTATAAAGGTTGGGATATGCTCAGCTTGTCAAAAGGGCAAGCAGACCAAATCCACCTTTCATAGCCTTGAGAACAAAGATGTTGTGAGGTGTCTATACCTCTTACATATGGATATTTTTGGTCCTATGCCAGTTCACAGCCTAGGTAGGAAGGTCTACACATTTGTGGTAGTTGATGACTACTCAAGGTATTCCTGGGTGTTCTTCCTAAGGCAAAAATCTGAAACACCAAGTATCTTGTATAGTTTTATTAAACAAATTCAGAATGAATTGAACAGTACAGTTGTCAAAATAAGAAGTGACCATGTTACTGAATTTCAGTATTAAAGTATGACAAAACTGTGTGAAGAGTTTGGAATTTTTCAGGAATTTTACTCACCAAGAACACCTCAACAAAATGGTTTCCCTGAAAGGAAAAATAAAACCTTGATAGAGGCTGGTAGAACCCTATTGAGTGACATTTCTCTCCCTGAATATTTCTGGGCTGAGGCAGTAAATACTGCTTGTCATATGATCAATAGGGCCACTATCACCAAGAGCCACAAGAAGACCCCCTATGAGATTGTGAAGGGCAAAAAACCAAATCTATCCTATTTCAGGATCTTTGGTTGCAAGTGATATATCCTTAACAATGGTAAGTCTTATCTAACCAAGTTTGCTGCCAAATCCCAAGATGGAATCTTTGTTGGGTACAGCAACAACAGAAAGGCTTATAGGGTCTACAACTTGATTACTCAAGTTGTAGAAGAGTCAGTTCATATAGTTTTTGATGAAGCAAGGCTCATTAACAATGAATTGCCTAGAAGTGTTTGCAGCTCCACATGTGTAACTGAGAAGATGGACAAGCTTATTATTGCAGAAAGTTCTACAGTAAGTCAACAAGTAGTAGATATCTGATGTTGTCCAGAGGGAGTACAAGATACACCAGATGCTGAAGAATAACATGGGATGCAGCAAGTTGAAGAGACTGAAGGTATACAACCTGAAGACAGGCTGCCTCCTGCAAATAGGCATTTAAAAGATCATTCAGCCAATCAAATTATTGGAGATCTCAGACAAGGGGTACAAACAAGGTGCATGAATCTAAGTTCAGTTCTCTACTCCAGCTTTCTATCCCAAGTAGAGCCAAAGAAATTTGAAGAAGCAATCCTAGACCCTCATTGGATTGAGGACACGCAAGAGGAGTTGAACCAGTTCAAAAGATGCAAGGTCTGGGAGCTAGTTCTTAAACCAAAGGACCACAACATTATTGGAACTAAGTGGATCTTTAGGAATAAGTTGGATGAGAATGGAATTATTATAAAGAATAAAGCTAGACTAGTTGCAAAAGGATATAGGCAGGAAGAAGGTATTGATTTTGATCAAACCTTTGCTCCAGTAGCCAGAATGGAAGCAATAAGGATGTTCCTTGCCTATGCAACATTCCAAGGATTTAAGGTCTATCAAATGGATGTTAAGTCAGCTTTTCTGAATGGAAACCTGAAGGAAGAAGTCTATGTAGTGCAGCCATCAGGTTTTGTAGAATCTCTTAAACCTGATTATGTATATAGACTTAGGAAGGCTTTGTATGGGTTAAAACAAGCCCCTAGGGCTTGGTATGAAACCCTGTCTAGTTTCCTCATTGAGAACAAATTCTCAAGGGAGAAAATAGATAAGACTATATTCCTTAGGGAATCCAGAGGCAAGATTATCTTAGTCCAAATATATGTAGATGACATCATATTTGGGTCTACAGAAAGTAGTCTTTGCAGGAAGTTTGCAAAACAAATGCAAGGACAATTTGAAATGAGCACTATGGGGGAACTTAAGTTCTTCTTGGGTCTCCAAGTTAGACAGACTGAAGATGGATTATCCATTTGCCAGTCCAAGTTCACCATAAAATTGATAAGGAAGTATGGTATGGAATCATACACTACCATGAAAACTCCTATGGGGTCAAGCATGTCTCTAAGCAAAGATGATGCAGGGAAACCTGTAGATGAAACTTTGTATAGAGGGATAGTTGGCTCCCTACTATATTTGACTGCTAGTAGACCAGATATCATATATGCTACATGTGTCTGTGCTAGGTACCCATCTTGCCCCAAAGAATCTCATCTGACAGCAGTCAAAAGGATATTGAGATATCTTAAGGGCACACCTTATCTTGGCCTTTGGTACCCTAAGAATGGAGATTTTGAACTGGCAGGTTATTCAGATGCAGATTTTGCAGGCTACAAGGAAGATAGAAAGAGTACTACAGGTACCTGTCAATTTCTAGGTGGAAGTCTAGTGTCATGGAGTAGCAAGAAGCAGACTAGTGTGGCTATCTCCACAGTTGAGTCAGAGTATGTTGCTGCAGGAAGTTGATGTGCACAACTACTATGGATACAACACCAGCTAGAAGATTATGGTATTTAATTAAGTAGAACACCTCTATTTTGTGATTCTACTAGTGTCATTTCTATTGCAAATAATCCTATCTCTTATAGTATGACTAAGCACATAAAAATAAAATACCATTTTCTAAGAGAACATGTGGAAAAAGAATATATTTCCCTAGAATATGTTAAGACAGAAAATCAGTTAGCTGACATGTATACTAAGCCCTTAGATGAAACCAAATTCAATAAATTTAAAATTGAATTAGGGATGATCAACTTAGAATAGTTTACAAAATTGGCTAAGTAAAATGGTGTGGACACACAGAGTTGTCTGTGTCGACACATAGTAGTGATGTCGACATTTCAGAGAAATGGTGTCGACACATCTAGGAAGTTTGTGTCGACACTTCAGAGAATTAGTGTCGACACATGCAGTGTAGGTGTCAACACATCCAAGGTGGTGTCGACACTTAGGATTTACACAGAATTAGTCTAGTAGAGTCTCGACTAAGTGTCGAGCTGAGTGGTGTCGACACATATATAAGTGTCGACACATATATTCTGTCGACTATATTTGTGTCGACACATAGTTGTCGAGACATTAGCAGTAAGTGTCGACACTTTTCAACAGTGTCGACACAATTTAAGTATTTTGACGCGCCTTTTCACCTTCGATTCTAGAAAGGTATAAATAGGTTTTCCCCAGTGTTTGTCGACACGCTCACCTTAGTCTCGAGACCAAACTTATGTGTCGACATCTCTCTTCTCTAAATTCAAAATTTCTTCAAACCCTAATGGCGCCCAAGCTAGAAGAGAACATTAATGAAGGATATGAGCTCGTGGGACACGCCTTTGATGACGCGGAACCTGAAATCAAAGGTGTGGTAACCCTAATTGCCGAGACTGGATTGGAATACCTTGTATCAGAACCAATCAAGATCTGGAAGAAGGAGGTCCTTGAATTTTTGAGTGCAGCTTCACTTGATGATACTGGACTCAAGATTAAGTCCAGAGTTCATGGGACCAAATTCAAGTTCACACAGAAAAGTCTAAGAAAGGTACTTCAACTATCAGGAACAAAATAGGAAGAAGATGTATCTGCTTCTAAGACTAGAGAGGCGTTGAGATGGTGTGGACTGGATTCAAACCTGAAAATTGGATCAGTTTTCAACAGAAAAGGGATGAACATTCAAGGAAAGTTTCTATCTGAAATAGTAGGAAAAATAATACTGAGCAAGCCTGGTGGGCATGATAGAATATCTGCTCATATGTTCAGTCTGATGATAAGAATAATTTTCCAGCTTAAGACTGACTGGTCAGTAGTACTATTTGATAAGATAAAAGAGAGCATGAAGAAACCCAATCCGGGAAGAATTTTGAGTCTATACCTAGCTGGAAGTATTCCTGAGGTGATGAATCAAGCTGCTGGATCAAAGATAAACCACATGAGGAGAATGGATGTAAGGATTATCTCTAGGTGGGATTGAGTGTTGACAAAAGAATTGCCAACTGCAGAAAAGGACACGCCACAGAAGAAGAAGAAAAAGAAAGGCATTGTGGCTTCTGAATCCTCCAGCAGCTTTGAAGAGCAAGTGGTGTTTAGTTCTGATGATGAACAGGGAAGAAATGTTGAACAGTCTCCAGCAAGACAAGAAGATGCACAAAGGCATGGGGAGCTACCATCAGCTAGCCCAATTCCCCTGGATCCACTCCAGGGGGAGCCTCTACTTGTTGAAGAGCCAACTCCATTAGAGAGTGAAAGGGCTACCCAAATCATTCTTGAGGTAATTACTGAAGTAAATCAATTAAATTTCCATATTGAGGATGAAGTTTTGACTGATTCATTACCTGATGTTAACCAGCAAACACAGATACATAGTCAACCCCAGGATGTTGTCATGGAGGACACATCAATTATTGATAAAGGGGAATCAATTGCTCCTGAGATCAGAGATTCACCAGTCCATCCTCAATAGGAGTTTACACTGGAAGAGCTATTCCCTGATCTTATACAGACAGACCTTGAGAGAGAAATAGCTGCTGTTAAGGGGGAGAAGGCCAATATTGAGGGGGAGCATGTGGAGAATGTAGAGGAAACTGCTAGACAAGAGACTGAGAAGCCAAAGGATACTGAGCAAATAAAAAGGACTGAGAAGGAGTTACCTCCTAGTCCTAAGGATAGAGTAGATATTACAAGCACTTCTGCTTCAGAGGGTGAGGAGGCTGCTAGAGCCAAGAAAAGGAAGTTCCAGGTCTTCAAAAGAAGGAGCCAGAACTACAAGAAAGCACTATAGACCATTGCTCCACAGCCTGCCCCATCTACTGACTATAGTTCACTGATGGTGGCTTTGCAGATTAAGCTGGATGAGCAAAGAAAAGCTTTGGAAAAATATATAGATGAAGGGCATAAATCCCTGCAATTTGATCTGACACAAGACATCAAATCTATAAGATTTGAAATGAATCAAAACAAAAAGGAAATGACTGACTACTTCCATAAAGTAGGAAATATAGTAGTCTATCTGGCCACTCATCAAGAGAACATTAAGAAACAGGTTGATGAAATTGTAGTGAAGCAAGGCTATGTTCTGAAAAAACCAGATAAGGATGAATGATAATCTCACTGCTTCACATAATGCCATTGTAACTGAAATGAAAAATATATCTACTGCACAGCCTGCAGTAAGTGCAACTGCCAAAGAAGAATTTGATAAGAAATTACAGGAGAGTCTCACTGCTGTGAAAACTGTCATTGAAGATTCTCAGAAGGCAGTTACTGACAAGCTTCAACAGTTAAAACCTTTCTATAAGGATGGAGTTAACTATTTGAATGCTCAAATCAGGTTTCAGAAAGATGATCTGAGGGATCATTTAGAGAGAGAAGTCATAAAGGGGGAGAGGGTATTAGTCAAGGCAGGCTCTGATCATGCCAAATGGATTTCAAATTCCATCAGAGCCACCCTTGGATATCCACCTTTATGTGATGATGACAATGTGGCAGAGTCTGGAATAAATCTTGCATACTTTGGAGGAGAGCAAGCTGAAGTGGCTCAAGTGATATATCCTCCTGTAGATTTTGACATGATACATCAGGAGGTACAGCCTATGTATAGTCCTCCTGAGGGTAATCATAATATCATTCTTGAGAAAGTTGTCCAGCCTGTGCCAGAGGCAATCTTAAAAGAGCAAGAGGCTTTGTTAAAAGAACAAGAGGCCCAATTATCTAAGAAAAGGTTCAGAGAACAAGCTGAATTATGGCCAGATTTTGAACAATGGAGCCCCACATCCAGGAATATCATTTTGACTGCTTGGAAGGCTGCTAAGGACAATATCCTGGATAGAGGCAAATGGTATTCTGAACAGGAGTGGAGGAAACATGAGAATAGGCAAGAGGCCATAGTACAGTATAGAAGAAATGCTAAACTGGGAAAGCTACCTCCTAATGCACAGGAGCCTAGCAAGTATTTCCTTAAGCCTTATCACTATTTTGAAAGGCAGAAGATAAAGGCTGAAGAGCTGAAAAAGAAAGATCTCAAAGGGAAGAAGCCTGTTGATGACAATTATGCTCCAGTTCAAGCAAAGATACAATCTGGAAAGGGGATTGTTATCAAGGAGCCAGAGCAGCTATAGGATAGCATTTTCTTAAGTTTACAATTTGTAATCATTTGCTTTTAACTCTATGTAAACTTTTGATTACTGAAAATGTTTGGAGTTGTAAGAACAATGTTAAATGTTCAATCTATTACATTAATTATTCTGAGATAATTGTTTATACTTGTTCTCTTCATACATGTTTAAGTATTTTCCCTGTCATTTAATATTGTTGTACATCATACTGAGTATTTGTTATGTATGGTGTATATCATTGACTAAGGGTTATGACTTCTCCAAATAGGGGGAGATTGTTGGGTACATTGGAATATATGTACCTGATTTGAAGAATCCTCACCCTACTCAATGATATACATCAAGATGTATTTGATGTGCTTTGAGTTTATTTGTGCAGGTTAAGTAATTGCAGGGAAGGCATAAAAGTTTCTAAGTCCATATGTCGACACCTAAAAGAAAAGTGTCGACACTTAAGAAGGCTTGTGTCGACACCCAGAGAAGCTGTGTCGACACTTGGAGTAATTGTGTCGAAACCCGGAAGGCAGAGTCGATACCAGAAGAAAAGTGTCGACACATACAGGTTGTGTCGACACACAATGAAGAATTGTCTACATAATAAGTGTCGACACTTTGAAGCTGTGTCGACACTCAAAGAAACTTTGTCGACAGCAAAAGTGTCGACATTAGGAGGCTGTGTCGACACTCAGCAAACTTCAACAAAGTTCAAGTACATGTGTCGACACTAGGAGGCAGTGTCGACAGTCAGCAAACTTCAACAAAGTTTAAGTACAAGAGTCGACACAAAGGAGATGTGTCGACACTCAGAAAAGTCTCAACACATGAAGAATGTGTCGACACAAAGGAGATGTGTCGACACTCAGCAAAGTCTCAACACATGAAGAATGTGTCGACATAAAGGAGATGTGTCGACACTCAGCAAAGTCTCAACACATGAAGAATGTGTCGACAAAAAGGAGATGTGTCGACACTCAGCAAAAGTTTCAACACAGAAGGCATGTATCGACACAAAGAAGATGTGTCGACACTTAGCAAGTTTCAACACAAGAAGATGTGTCGACACAAAGGACTTGTGTCGACACTTAGCAGAAATCAACTAAGTATTGAAGAAGAAGGACTTGTGTCGACACACAGGATCAATGTCGACACATTCTGAAGAAGCAGTGTCGTGAAGCAGTTACAACAACACAAGGAGTTGTGTCGACACCATGAAGGCTAGTGTCGACACTTAGTCTACTTGTGTCGACACTTGGTCTATGTGTGTCAACACATAAAGACTATCTGTCTCGACACTTTCAGACAGTGACAGAGATTTCAAGAAGTGACTGGATGACTTGACAGCTGCCATTTCAACCGGTCAACTGCTACTGTCATAGCTGTCAGAAGGTTGTTAGAAACTGGATCAGCCAGTCACCATGAAGAAAGGTTATATAAAGTCTTATTCCTTCAACATACAGGAATCGATCAATGAAGTGAAAAACAACACAACAAGAAGAAGACCTTCAAGAGAAGATCTAAGAAGTTGGAGAGAGAGAGCTCCTTCTAAGAAGACCAGCTGTTGAACCAGGCTGATAAGGAAGATTCAGATTGAAATCAGAATCTCAAGTCAGCAGTTGATTGAAGATCATCTGCATAGAGATACAACCCTACTGTGTTCTAATTCAAGAAGCTTTGAAGAATGCCAAGGGAGGTTGATCTCAGCCAAGTTCTTCCAAGAACTCATCAAGAAGCCAGTCAACTCATCTCTCTATATCAGAGTTGTGGTTATATACTTTGTATTTTGTAATTTCTGTAGGATCTTGTATAGATCTGAGTTGTAAGCCTAAATCTATAAAGGCTGAGGTAGGGCCTGTGAGCCTGAGTGTAGGAGAATCATTTCTCTGAGTGTAGGCCTTGTTGAAGGCTGAGGTAAGGCTGTTGTTCCTGAGTGTAGGTCTTGTTGAAGACTGAGTGGTAGGGCTTTGTGCCTGAGTTGTAGGAGTGGGATCACTCTGAGTTGTATGAACCTATTTGGGGTTCTGAGTTGTAAGATCTGAGGCTCTGAGGAGAAGTGGAGAAGTTAAGCCGAATCTAGTACACTACTAGATAGGCGAAGGGGGAAGTGGATGTACTCAGACCTTGGGGAACCACTATAAAAATCTGTGTGCACTCTGTGAATGTATGCTTGTATGGTTGTTGTGCTATGATACTTGTTAAATTGCAATTACTGTTCAATGTTTCTGCTTTTAAAGTTAAAAAAGATTAAGTTCACCTATTCACCCCCCCCCTCTAGGTGATTAGGCACTGTTTCTTTCAGCTCTGGATGGGTCAAATTCCCAATTCGTTGTGGAGGACGGATTACTTTGGAAAGACGGTCGTCTGTGCGTCCCAAGTGTGGGTAATTTGCGGGTGGGATTGTTGTACGAGGCACACCATACCAAATACTCGATTCACCCGGGGAGCACGAAGATGTACCGTGATGTCAAGAAACTATTTTGGTGGCCGGGATTGAAGAATGATGTGGCGCTCTACGTAGCGAAGTGCCAAACTTGCGCCTTGGTGAAGGCGGAGTGCCAAAGTCGGGAGGATTTCTTAAGTCCTTGCCTATTCCGGAGTGGAAATTCGATGACATCTCTATGGACTTTGTGCATGGTTTGCCAAGGTCGCAAAAGGGGAACGACGCCATTTGGGTGGTTGTTGATTGGCTAACGAAGGTGTCGCATTTTATTCTGCATAGGAAGGATGATCCGGTGGAGAAGTTGGCAAAACTGTATGTGGATAACATAGTGCGGCTTCATGGTGTGCCCCGCAGCATCGTGAGTGACCGAGATGGGCGGTTCACATCCAATGATTGGAGGCTAGTGCAACAAATGTTGGGAACAAAGCTGAAATTCAGCACAGCCTTCCATCCGCAAACGGATGGGCAGACCGAGAGGGTAAATAGAACCATGGAAAACATGCTCCACATGTGTGTCTTGGATTTTGGAAAGCAATGGGAAGACCACCTTTATTTGGTGGAGTTCGCATACAACAATAGCTACCAAGCGAGTATTCAAATGGCGCCCTTCGAGGACCTATATGGTAGAAAATGTCGCACGTCGTTGTCTTGGTTAGAAATGGGTGAGTCAAAGTTGTATAAGCGATTGGAAGTGGAGGATGCTACTTCTTTGGTCAGAACCATTCGGGAGAGGTTGCTTATCGCTCAGGACCGGTAAGAGAAGTACTATAATGCCAAGCACAGGAACGTGGAGTTCGCTGTGGGCGACTATGTGTACTTAAAGATCAAGCCGTTCAAGGGTGTTTCGCGGGTGCGGCGATTGAAAAAGCTAAGCCCAAGGTACCTTGGGCCGTTTGAGGTTCTGGAGCGAGTCGGTGAAGCGGCCTATCGGTTGATGCTTTCAGTGGAGCTTAGTGGTTTACATGATGTATTCCATATTTCGGTGCTTTGGAAGGCGGTGCAAGAGCCTGCGCAAGTGATCGCGGTTGATCAAGTGTCGGTGGATAGCGGGCTAACGACAAAGGTCAAGCCCGTGCGGATTGAGGACTCGGAGGTCAAACGGCTATGCAATAAAGAGATCAGGATGGTCAAGGTCCAGTGGGACAATTGCGGTCGTGACAAGCTCTCTTGGGAGCGAGAGCAGACTATGCTTGACGAGTATCCGGAGTTGTTCCGCTCATGTACAAATTTTGGTTTTGTACATGTCTTTCCTTTATATAATTTCGTGGACGAAATTCTTTTAAGTGGGAGTGAGTTGTAACGCCCTGAAACTCAAAAGAGCGACGGGGGACGTTTTGGGCCAGTTTTTGGTTCTGGCAGGAGGCACACGGCCTGAGACACGGGCGTGTCCCGGGGCCTGTCAGGCTTGTGTCGTCGAGTTGGTCGAGAGGTCTATGATTTTGGAGTCGACGATCGTCGAGCAGAGAACACGGCCTGCGACACGGGCGTGTCGCATGGCGTGTCAAGGCCATGTCGACGATCGGCCCAAGGGGTCGACAAATTTCGCTCGACGATGTGTCGAGACATGGCACACGGCCTGCAACACGGGCGTGTCGCAGGGCGTGTCGACCTGTGTCGACACTCGTCCCGGGGAGTCGACGAATTTTGCTCGACGATGTGTCGAGTGAAGGCACACGGCCTAGGACACGGGCGTGTCCAAGGCCGTGTCGTGAGGTCGACGATCTTCGCTCGACGAAGTGTCGAGTGTCGAGATCGTGTACACGGCCTGGTGCCCAGGCGTGTTGAGGTAGACACGGGCAAGGACACGGGCGTGTCCTAGAACCCGTGCAGTGCTCTGGTTGTGTTCGGAAGAAATCGATGGGGGTACACGGCCGGCCACACGGCCGTGTCAGGTGGAACACGGGCGTGTCAGGTCCAACACGGGCGTGTTTGGTGCCCGTGTGTTGTTCCAGGCGAGTCGATTTTGACGGCGAATGAGGCACATGGACCTAGACACGGGCGTGTGCCAGGCCGTGTGCGGTCCAGATTGGGCATTGCAGTCCCGAATCAAAGCTGTTAGTTTCTTTAATTGGTGATCCAACGGCTGGGGGTTGGTCCTGAAGGGATATACCCGGGATTGGGCCTTAGAAACCCTCACTTTTCATAAGTGGTTATTTTTCTAAAGCTTAGAGAGAGAGGAGAGCCAAGGAAGGAAGGAGCTAGATCCGGCCATTGGAGGAGCTTCGAAGTTCCAAATCGCGAGCCGACTCCGGATCCACAGAGGCAAATCTAGTGCGGTGCTTTTCATCCACTTACTTTTCCATGGCGCCAAAGAAGAATGCAAGGGTAACGATTCTCTTCTTGAGCATGAGTAGCTCTCCTTCTTTTCATAGGAAGCCCGCTCTCGCGTGTTTGCGGTGAGTTGGAGGCGTTCCTTCGGGTAGATATATGAAGTCCCCATTGTTTAGAGTCCGTAAGCGAGAACGGACATAGGCATGATGTGTGAAGCCTACCCGGACATGTTGGTCTGGATCGGTGATGTTGCATTGCATAAATGCCGGAGAAGACTCCGCGCGATTGGTTGTTTTTCGGGTTTTCTACGTCGTAGATTGCAACAGGGAGCCTTGGGGATTAACCCAAAGTTGCACCTGGAAAACTGGGCGGATGCGTGATCTTGCCAACTTGGTGGCCTGAGATCCAACTTGAACATAACCGGGTTATGTGAATTGTGATAGAAATGGGACTCGGGAGAAGTTTGACCCGCGTAAATGGCTTAAATTGTCGTTGTGATGTGAGCACGGGTTAGATGGAATCGTACCCATTCTATGTCGTTCGATTAAAAAGACCTAAGGGTACGTGGCACTTGCCGTTGGCATAGATTAGGGTCTTCGGCGGTCTATGGCTTAAATTGTCGTGACCCAGGCCAAGAAGACAAAATGCTCATAGGTTTGGCCGTCAAAGTGGCGGTGGTGAGATCGGAATGTCTATGGCTTTAATTGATGTGACATCGACCGGTTCACCGAGAATGTGCCCTGAGAGCACGGGCCATGTGGCCGTGCGAGCCAACGTCTGTGATGAAATGAGTATTTATTTATATTGCTCGCTTATGCTAATGAAATGCAGGGAAGGAGCATCGCCGCCCCGAGTTGGGGGCAGGATCATTATAATTTGGTGAGCATTACTGACCGTTGACTTGTTTTTCCACCGTGCGGTGGTTTGTTGCTTGCAGGTGCTGCTGGACCAAGCGGTCAATAGCGGGCTAAAGCCCAAGTTGCGAAGCCGGCCCTCGAAGGTCTAATTGGAGTGTTTACTGTTTTATTCATGTATGACCGGCCTGCGTGCCGTGGTTTGTAAAACATGTAATGTGAAGTGAACAATTTTTGTAAGGCCTTAAGGCTTGTACTGGTGTATGTATAACATTCCTTTTTGGTATTAGTGGACATTCATGCTTTAGTGCTGGGTTTTTTATTGCAAGATTTATAAACTGCTTCCACTAGAATGCTCTTTGTAGGACGTTATGATTGGTTGGATGGTTTCCATGAGTAACCACCCGGTCCGTCTATAGTATATGGCGTCGGGCCCTGGCCGGACCTACTGCTATATGCTATGTGACGGATAAGGGGTGTTACAATTTGGTATCAGACTACTGGTTTTGGTCGGGCTTAAAATGAATTCGTGGACGAATTCTTTTTAACGGGTGGTGAGCACATTGTGTGCGTCATCGTTATAACGGTAAAAGAACCCATGAATGTCCACTTAGGAATGAACATACACGTGTTTGAGGAACCTGCGTGTTCCTATAATTGCTGTTTGCAATTTTATTTGGTCTCTTAACGGTGTTTTGTACCACTATAGGTGACCAGAAGTGGGCTGGGTCGTCGGAACGTCGAGTATCTAAGGCTAGCAGTGCACCAGATGTTGCTCCTGCAACACCTCTATCGGCTGAGAACTTACGATTGGTGGACAAAGCAGTGTTGACCATGATAAATGCACAGCCTGCAAGGCAAACGCAACAGCCCGCTCCTGGGATGGAGCCGGAACCACTTCCAGAGGTTGAGCCGAGGAGAGTGGAACAAGTGGTAGTGGAACCGTTGGTGCCAAGGAGGGCAACCGAGAGGCAGCTTAAGCATGTAATGAGCTTTAATCCTCCTGTATTCTCGGGGTTGGGAACCCCATCTCAAGCTGAAGACTGGCTCTCCAGGGTGAAGAGAGTCATGACAGCAATGAAGACGGAGGAGTGGCAAATGACCACCATCGCTACGTTCCTTCTGGACGGTGAAGCGAGAATGTGGTGGGAAGGATTGGAGCTGCACCTATTGAGAGGTAGGCAACTTGTTGATGTCTCGATGGAAGAGTTCTCGAGATTATTCTTGGCTAGATACCTCCCTTCGACGCAGAAGATAGCGTTGGAGAATGAGTTTCTGAAGTTGGTTCAGGGTGAGAGGAGCGTGGATGAATATCTCCACGAGTTTACTCGTTTGAGTCGTTTTGCTAGCTCCACTATTGTGGATGAGGAGCGCAAGACGAATCGCTTCTATGAAGGGTTGAGAGATGAGTTGAGGTTACTACTCTCGGGGCCGATGACGCAGGGTTTCTTAACCTTGGTCAACACTGCCCGGTCCTTGGAGAAGGACATGAAGAATGTCCAAGCAAAGAAAAGCTTGGGTGATAGGAAATCTGAATTCAAAGTGCTGACTACTTCAAAATCCGGCTATCGGAGGTCTTTCAAGAAGCATAGGACTTCGGGTCCAGCTCCTTCTGGTGCTTCTGGGGCGACTACGAGTCGGACCCCGGGCGCGTGTTTTACTTGTGGAAAGCCGGGGCACTTTGCCCGCGATTATTGGAGCGGACTCCTCAAGTCTGAAAGGAAGCCGGGAGCTACTTATGAAGAGAAGGGCAAGGAGGTGGAGTCGACCGCGTCCCACTATGCTCCGGCCCAACCAAGGGTGTATAATCTTGGCCAACAGGAGGCCATCAAATAGGCCGATGTGGTGATAGGCACGGTTTAATTTATAGCAAGTCAATTCCTTTAAATACTTGTTATGCATATGTTACCTTACCACTGCTTGTTTAGGAATTGTTTTGATTTGTGAAAATCCGGCAAGAGCACTCTTCGATACGGGAGCTTCACACTCCTTGTCCGAGGGATTTATATCACGCATCGGAGTCCCTTCTTTGATGGCGAAGGATAAGTTGGATGTGTTGTTTCCCAATGGGTGTTCGATGCATGCGGATAGGATCTGTGATGTTAAGGTTCGTATTGGTAATCAGGAGTTCGATCTGCAGGCGTCGTTACTTCCGTTGGTGGAGTTCGACGTTATATTTAGCATGGACTGGCTCTCGGAGCAGCAGGCCTATATTGACTGCGGTCGCAAGGAAGTCAAGCTGGGAGCAAGTCGTGAAACAACTTTTATGGGCTTAAAGGGGTCGAGCAAGACGTTGATGTCTGCTCTTCAGGTGGTGAAGGCGGTTCGTGCCGGTGCAGAACTGTTCTTTACACTAGTGGAGGTTGCAAAGCCGAAGCCCGCGTTGGATTGTATTTCAGTGGTATCGGAATACCCTGATGTGTTCCCCGCAGATCTTCCTGGAGCCCCGCCTCAGCAGGAGATAGATTTTACGATTGAGCTAGTGCCAGTTGCAAAGCCTGTGTCACGATCTCCATATCGGCTAGCGCCTAAGGAAATGGTGGAGCTGAATGTTCAACTGCAAGAATTGTTGGAGCAAGGGTATGTGCGCCCGAGTTCTTCGCCTTGGAGCGCACCGGTCCTCTTTGTTAAGAAGAATGACTGAAGCTTGAGGCTATGTATTGATTATCGGGAACTCAACAAGTTGACGGAGAAGAACAAGTACCCGATCACCCGGATCGATGATCTTTTTGATCAGTTGGTCGGGTCGACGGTGTACTCATAGTTGGATCTCAAGGCTGGGTACTATCAGCTGCGAATAAGGGAGAGTGATATCCCGAAGACAACGTTTAGTACGAGATACGGGCAATATGAGTTTACGGTCATTCCGTTTGGGCTGACTAATGTGCCGTCAGTGTTCATGGATTTGATGAACAGGACTTTCAGGGAGTTCTTGGACCATTTTGTGATCGTCTTCATCGACGATATTTTGGTGTACTCGCAAAGTGAGGAAGATCACTTCAAGCATCTTCATTTGGTTTTGGAGACGCTAAGGAGGAATCGGTTGTATGTCAAGTTCTCGAAGTGCGAGTTTTGGTTATCCTCAGCGGCGTTCCTCGGTCATATAGTGAGTGGAGAGGGTATTGCTGTGGATCAGGCGAAAATTGTTGCGATACGGGAGTGTCCTGAGCTTGCTACAGTAGCGGAAGTCCGGAGCTTTCTGGGGCTTGCCGGCTATTATAGGAGCTTCGTAGAGAACTTCTCGCGGATAGCGTTACCACTCACTACTTTGACGAGGAAGGAGCATAAGTTCGTTTGGACGCCGGAGTGCGCGCGAGCTTTTGAGGAGTTAAAGTGTCAGTTGACCACGGCGCCTGTGCTGAGTTCGCCGATTGGGACCAAAGGCTATGAGATTTATAGCGATGCTTCGAGCAGCAGTTTGGGTTGCGTGCTACTGCAACACGGAAGTGTGATAGCTTATGGCTCGAGACAGCTGAAGGTGCACGAGAGGAATTATCCGGTCCATTACTTGGAGATAGCGGTCGTGATTTTTGCCTTAAAGCTGTGGAGACACTATTTGTACGGTGTGAAGATTGATATCTACACCGATCATAAGAGTCTGAAGTATCTGATTGATCAGAAGGATCTGAATATGCGGTAGCGTAGATGGATGGAGTTCCTGGGGGACTATACATTCAAGATCCACTACGTGCCTGGTAAAGGGAATGCGGTTGTGGATGCGTTGAGTCGCCGAGCCCCAGCTCAAGCCATTTGGCTATCGGTGCATGATGAGCGGTTGGTGCGGGAGTTGGAGGCGTTGGAGATTGTTTGTGTGGATATGCAATCAAGTGCTGAGGCAGTTCTGAATTGGACTGAAGTCCAATATAACCTGGCTGATCATATTCGGCAGGGTTTGGATATGGATGCTCATATGAAGCAGTTCATGGTAGAGGCTCTAGATGGGTCAAATTCCCAATTCGTCGTGGAGGACGGATTACTTTGGAAAGACGGTCGTCTGTGCGTCCCAAGTGTGGGTAATTTGCGGGTGGGATTGTTGTACGAGGCACACCATACCAAGTACTCGCTTCACCTAAGGAGCACGAAGATGTACCGTGATGTCAAGAAACTGTTTTGGTGGTCGGGATTGAAGAAGGATGTGGCTCTCTACGTAGCTAAGTGCCAAACTTGCGCCTTGGTGAAGGCGGAGTGCCAAAAGCCGGGAGGATTTCTTAAGTCCTTGCCTATTCCGGAGTGGAAATTCGACGACATCTCTATGGAGTTTGTGCACGGTTTGCCAAGGTTGTAAAAGGGGAACGACGCCATTTGGGTGGTCGTTGATCGGCTAACGAAGGTGTCGCATTTTATTCCGCATTGGAAGGATGATCGGGTGGAGAAGTTGGCAAAACTGTATGTGGATAACATAGTGCGTCTTCATGGTGTGCCCCGCAGCATCATGAGTGACCGAGATGGACGGCTATGTGACGGATAAGGGGTGTTACAATTTGGTATCAGACTACTGGTTTTGGTCGGGCTTAAAATGAATTCGTGGACGAATTCTTTTTAACGGGTGGTGAGCACATTGTGTGCGTCATCGTTATAACGGTAAAAGAACCCATGAATGTCCACTTAGGAATGAACATACACGTGTTTGAGGAACCTGCGTGTTCCTATAATTGCTGTTTGCAATTTTATTTGGTCTCTTAACGGTGTTTTGTACCACTATAGGTGACCAGAAGTGGTGCTGGGTCGTCGGAACGTCGAGTATCTAAGGCTAGCAGTGCACCAGATGTTGCTCCTGCAACACCTCTATCGGCTGAGAACTTACGATTGGTGGACAAAGCAGTGTTGACCATGATAAATGCACAGCCTGCAAGGCAAACGCAACAGCCCGCTCCTGGGATGGAGCCGGAACCACTTCCAGAGGTTGAGCCGAGGAGAGTGGAACAAGTGGTAGTGGAACCGTTGGTGCCAAGGAGGGCAACCGAGAGGCAGCTTAAGCATGTAATGAGCTTTAATCCTCCTGTATTCTCGGGGTTGGGAACCCCATCTCAAGCTGAAGACTGGCTCTCCAGGGTGAAGAGAGTCATGACAGCAATGAAGACGGAGGAGTGGCAAATGACCACCATCGCTACGTTCCTTCTGGACGGTGAAGCGAGAATGTGGTGGGAAGGATTGGAGCTGCACCTATTGAGAGGTAGGCAACTTGTTGATGTCTCGATGGAAGAGTTCTCGAGATTATTCTTGGCTAGATACCTCCCTTCGACGCAGAAGATAGCGTTGGAGAATGAGTTTCTGAAGTTGGTTCAGGGTGAGAGGAGCGTGGATGAATATCTCCACGAGTTTACTCGTTTGAGTCGTTTTGCTAGCTCCACTATTGTGGATGAGGAGCGCAAGACGAATCGCTTCTATGAAGGGTTGAGAGATAAGTTGAGGTTACTACTCTCGGGGCCGATGACGCAGGGTTTCTTAACCTTGGTCAACACTGCCCGGTCCTTGGAGAAGGACATGAAGAATGTCCAAGCAAAGAAAAGCTTGGGTGATAGGAAATCTGAATTCAAAGTGCTGACTACTTCAAAATCCGGCTATCGGAGGTCTTTCAAGAAGCATAGGACTTCGGGTCCAGCTCCTTTTGGTGCTTCTGGGGCGACTACGAGTCGGACCCCGGGCGCGTGTTTTACTTGTGGAAAGCCGGGGCACTTTGCCCGCGATTATTGGAGCGGACTCCTCAAGTCTGAAAGGAAGCCGGGAGCTACTTATGAAGAGAAGGGCAAGGAGGTGGAGTCGACCGCGTCCCACTATGCTCCGGCCCAACCAAGGGTGTATAATCTTGGCCAACAGGAGGCCATCAAATAGGCCGATGTGGTGATAGGCACGGTTTAATTTATAGCAAGTCAATTCCTTTAAATACTTGTTATGCATATGTTACCTTACCACTGCTTGTTTAGGAATTGTTTTGATTTGTGAAAATCCGGCAAGAGCACTCTTCGATACGGGAGCTTCACACTCCTTGTCCGAGGGATTTATATCACGCATCGGAGTCCCTTCTTTGATGGCGAAGGATAAGTTGGATGTGTTGTTTCCCAATGGGTGTTCGATGCATGCGGATAGGATCTGTGATGTTAAGGTTCGTATTGGTAATCAGGAGTTCGATCTGCAGGCGTCGTTACTTCCGTTGGTGGAGTTCGACGTTATATTTAGCATGGACTGGCTCTCGGAGCAGCAGGCCTATATTGACTGCGGTCGCAAGGAAGTCAAGCTGGGAGCAAGTCGTGAAACAACTTTTATGGGCTTAAAGGGGTCGAGCAAGACGTTGATGTCTGCTCTTCAGGTGGTGAAGGCGGTTCGTGCCGGTGCAGAACTGTTCTTTACACTAGTGGAGGTTGCAAAGCCGAAGCCCGCGTTGGATTGTATTTCAGTGGTATCGGAATACCCTGATGTGTTCCCCGCAGATCTTCCTGGAGCCCCGCCTCAGCAGGAGATAGATTTTACGATTGAGCTAGTGCCAGTTGCAAAGCCTGTGTCACGATCTCCATATCGGCTAGCGCCTAAGGAAATGGTGGAGCTGAATGTTCAACTGCAAGAATTGTTGGAGCAAGGGTATGTGCGCCCGAGTTCTTCGCCTTGGAGCGCACCGGTCCTCTTTGTTAAGAAGAAGGACGGAAGCTTGAGGCTATGTATTGATTATCGGGAACTCAACAAGTTGACGGAGAAGAACAAGTACCCGATCACCCGGATCGATGATCTTTTTGATCAGTTGGTCGGGTCGACGGTGTACTCATAGTTGGATCTCAAGGCTGGGTACTATCAGCTGCGAATAAGGGAGAGTGATATCCCGAAGACAACGTTTAGTACGAGATACGGGCAATATGAGTTTACGGTCATTCCGTTTGGGCTGACTAATGTGCCGTCAGTGTTCATGGATTTGATGAACAGGACTTTCAGGGAGTTCTTGGACCATTTTGTGATCGTCTTCATCGACGATATTTTGGTGTACTCGCAAAGTGAGGAAGATCACTTCAAGCATCTTCATTTGGTTTTGGAGACGCTAAGGAGGAATCGGTTGTATGTCAAGTTCTCGAAGTGCGAGTTTTGGTTATCCTCAGCGGCGTTCCTCGGTCATATAGTGAGTGGAGAGGGTATTGCTGTGGATCAGGCGAAAATTGTTGCGATACGGGAGTGGCCTGAGCTTGCTACAGTAGCGGAAGTCCGGAGCTTTCTGGGGCTTGCCGGCTATTATAGGAGCTTCGTAGAGAACTTCTCGCGGATAGCGTTACCACTCACTACTTTGACGAGGAAGGAGCATAAGTTCGTTTGGACGCCGGAGTGCGCGCGAGCTTTTGAGGAGTTAAAGTGTCAGTTGACCACGGCGCCTGTGCTGAGTTCGCCGATTGGGACCAAAGGCTATGAGATTTATAGCGATGCTTCGAGCAGCAGTTTGGGTTGCGTGCTACTGCAACACGGAAGTGTGATAGCTTATGGCTCGAGACAGCTGAAGGTGCACGAGAGGAATTATCCGGTCCATTACTTGGAGATAGCGGTCGTGATTTTTGCCTTAAAGCTGTGGAGACACTATTTGTACGGTGTGAAGATTGATATCTACACCGATCATAAGAGTCTGAAGTATCTGATTGATCAGAAGGATCTGAATATGCGGTAGCGTAGATGGATGGAGTTCCTGGGGGACTATACATTCAAGATCCACTACGTGCCTGGTAAAGGGAATGCGGTTGTGGATGCGTTGAGTCGCCGAGCCCCAGCTCAAGCCAATTGGCTATCGGTGCATGATGAGCGGTTGGTGCGGGAGTTGGAGGCGTTGGAGATTGTTTGTGTGGATATGCAATCAAGTGCTGAGGCAGTTCTGAATTGGACTGAAGTCCAATATAACCTGGCTGATCATATTCGGCAGGGTTTGGATATGGATGCTCATATGAAGCAGTTCATGGTAGAGGCTCTAGATGGGTCAAATTCCCAATTCGTCGTGGAGGACGGATTACTTTGGAAAGACGGTCGTCTGTGCGTCCCAAGTGTGGGTAATTTGCGGGTGGGATTGTTGTACGAGGCACACCATACCAAGTACTCGCTTCACCTAAGGAGCACGAAGATGTACCGTGATGTCAAGAAACTGTTTTGGTGGCCGGGATTGAAGAAGGATGTGGCTCTCTACGTAGCTAAGTGCCAAACTTGCGCCTTGGTGAAGGCGGAGTGCCAAAAGCCGGGAGGATTTCTTAAGTCCTTGCCTATTCCGGAGTGGAAATTCGACGACATCTCTATGGAGTTTGTGCACGGTTTGCCAAGGTTGTAAAAGGGGAACGATGCCATTTGGGTGGTCGTTGATCGGCTAACGAAGGTGTCGCATTTTATTCCGCATTGGAAGGATGATCGGGTGGAGAAGTTGGCAAAACTGTATGTGGATAACATAGTGCGTCTTCATGGTGTGCCCCGCAGCATCATGAGTGACCGAGATGGACGGTTCACGTCCAATGATTGGAGGCTAGTGCAACAAATGTTGGGAAAAAAGCTGAGATTCAGCACAGCCTTCCATCCGCAAATGGATGGGCAGACCGAGAGGGTAAATAGAACCATGGAAGACATGCTCCGCATGTGTATCTTGGATTTTGGAAAGCAATGGGAAGACCATCTTTATTTGGTGGAGTTTGCATACAACAATAGCTACAAAGCGAGTATTCAAATGACGCCCTTCGAGGCCCTATATGGTAGAAAATGTCGCACGCCATTGTCTTGGTTAGAAACGGGTGAGTCAAAGTTATATAAGCGATTGGAAGTAGAGGATGCTACTTCTTTGGTCAGAACCATTCGGGAGAGGTTGCTTATCGCTCAGGACCGGCAAGCGAAGTACTATAATGCCAAGCACAGGAACGTGGAGTTCGCTGTGGGCGACTATGTGTACTTAAAGATCAAGCCGTTCAAGGGTGTTTCGTGGGTGCGGAGATTGAAAAAGCTAAGCCCGAGGTACCTTGGGCCGTTTGAGGTTCTGGAGCGAGTCGGTGAAGCGGCCTATCGGTTGAAGATTTCAGTGGAGCTTCGTGGTTTACATGATGTATTCCATATTTCCGTGCTTCGAAAGGCGGTGCAAGAGCCTGCGCAAGTGATCGCGGTTGATCAAGTGCCGGTGGATAGTGGGCTAACGACAAAGGTCAAGACCGTACGGATTGAGGACTCGGAGGACAAGTGGCTACGCAATAAAGAGATCAGGATGGTCAAGGTCCGGTGGGACAATTGCGGTCGTGAGTAGCTCTCTTGGGAGCGAGAGCAGACTATGCTTGACGAGTATCCGGAGTTGTTCCGCTCAGGTACAAATTTTGGTTTTGTACATGTCTTTCCTTTATATAATTTCGTGGACGAAATTATTTTAAGAGGGGGAGAGTTGTAACGTCCCGAAACTCAAAAGAGCGACGGGGGACGTTTTGGGCCAGTTTTTGGTTCTGGCAGGAGGCACACGGCCTGGGACACGGGCGTGTCCCAGGGCGTGTCAGGCTTGTGTCGTTGAGTTGGTCGAGAGGTCGATGATTTTGGAGTCGACGATCGTCGAGCAGAGAACACGGCCTGCGACACGGGCGTGTCGCAGGGCGTGTCAAGGCCGTGTCGACGATCGGCCCAGGGGGTCGACGAATTTCGCTTGACGATGTGTCGAGACATGGCACACGGCCTGCGACACGGGCGTGTCGCAGGGCGTGTCGACCCGTGTCGACTCTCGTCCCGGGGTGTCGACGAATTTTGCTCGACGATGTGTCGAGTGAAGGCACACGGCCTAAGACACGGGCGTGTCCAAGGCCGTGTCGTGAGGTCGACGATCTTCGCTCGATGAAGTGTCGAGTGTCGAGACCGTGTACACGGCCTAGAGCCCAGGCTTGTTGAGGTAGACACGGGCAAGGACACGGGCGTGTCCTAGAACCCGTGCAGTGCTCGGGTTGTTTTCGGAAGAAATCGATAGGGGTACACGGCCGGCCACACGGCCGTGTCAGGTGGAACACGGGCGTGTCAGGTCGAACACGGGCATGTTCGGTGCCCGTGTGTTGTTACAAGCGAGTCGATTTTGACGGCAAATGAGGCACACGGCCCTGGACACGGGCGTGTGCCAGGCCGTGTGCGGTCCAGATTGGGCATTGCAGTCCCGAATCAAAGCCGTTCGTTTATTTAATTGGTGATCCAACGGCTGGGGGTTGGTCCTGAAGGGATATACCCGGGATTGGGCCTTAGAAACCCTCACTTTTCATGAGTGGTTATCTTTCTAAAGCTTAGAGAGAGAGGAGAGCCAAGGAAGGAAGAAGGAGCTAGATCCGGCCATTGGAGGAGCTTCGAAGCTCCAAATCGCGAGCCGACTTCGGATCCACGAAGGCAAAGCTAGTGCGGTGCTTTTCATCCGCTTACTTTTCCATGGCGCCAAAGAAGAACGCAAGGGTAACAATTCTCTTCTTAAGCATGAGTAGCTCTCCTTCTTTGCATAGGAAGCCCGCTCTCGCGAGTTTGCGGTGAGTTGGAGGCGTTCCTTCGGGTAGATATGTGAAGTCGCCGTTGTTTAGAGTCCGTAAGCGAGAACGGACATAGGCATGATGTGTGAAGCCTACCAGGACATGTTGGTCTGCATCGGTGATGTTGCATTGCATAAATGCCGGAGAAGACTCCGCGCGATTGGTTGTTTTTCAGATTTTCTACGTGGTAGATTGCAACAGGGAGCCTTGGGGATTAACCCAAAGGTGCACCCGAAAAACTGGGCGGATGCGTGATCTTGCAAACTTGGTGGCCTGAGAGCCAACTTGAACATAACCGAGTTATGTGAATTGTGATGGAAATGGGACTCAGGAGAAGTTTGACCAGCGCAAATGGCTTAAATTGTCATTGCAATGTGAGCACGGGTTAGATGGAACCGTACCCATTCTATGTCGTTCGGTTAAAGAGACCTAATGGTACGTGGCACTTGTCGTTGGCATAGATTAGGGTCTTCGGCGGTCTATGGCTTAAATTGTCGTGACCCAGGCCAAGAAGACAAAATGCTCATAGGTTTGGTCGTCAAAGTGGCGGTGGTGAGATCGGAATGCCTATGGCTTTAATTGACGTGACATCGACCGGTTCACCGAGAATGTGCCCTGAGAGCACGGGGCGTGTGGCCGTGCGAGCCAATGTATGTGATGAAATGAGTATTTATTTATATTGCTCGCTTATGCTAATGAAATGCAGGGAAGGAGCATCGCCGCCCTGAGTTGGGGGCGGGATCGTTATAATTTGGTCAGCATTGCTGACCGTTGCCTTGTTTTGCCACCGTGCGGTGGTTTGTTGCTTGCAGTTGCTGCTGGACCAAGCGGTCAATAGCGGGCTAAAGCCCAAGTTGCGAAGCCGGCCCTCGAAGGCCTAATTGGAGTGTTTACTGTTTTATTCATGTATGACCGGTCTGTGTGCTGTGGTTTGTAAAACATGTAATGTGAAGTGAACAATTTTTGTAAGGCCTTATGGCTTGTACTGGTGTATGTATAACATTCGTTTTTGGTATTAGTGGACATTCATGCTTTAGTGCTGGGTTATTTATTGCAACATTAATAAACTGCTTCCGCTAGAATGCTATGTGTAGGACGTTATGATTGGTTGGATGGTTTCCATGAGTAACCACCCGGTCTGTATGTAGTATATGGCGTCGGGCCCCGGCCGGACCTACTGATATATGTTATGTGACGGATAGGGGGTGTTACACCATCTCCACGAGCCCCTAAAATAGTATGGTCACCGACCATTAGTCAAAAAGACTAAGTCGTTTTCTCCGCACCTCGCCCCGCAGTTCCTAGGCACCGAGTGGAAGGACGAAGCGAAGGACAACAAGGGGTACAAAAGTAGAAGCAGGTGATAAGAGCTAACTAGCAGTTGTACTAGATATTATTATTCTACTGTATCAGTTCTAAGTATATAGTACAAGTAAGTAAAGGAAGGAACTGAAAGTAAGAGCAGAAAACTAAAGTAAAGCTGAAAGGTAAAGTTATCTACCATCACAGAGTACCCTAACTTAAATAAATGCCCGTACAAATATATAAGTTAGGATTTCCAAAATAACTTATCATATAAAAGAGCATATACTAATTTATATGATAAGGATCTATGAAGTGAATATCCTAATGCAAATGGATGATATGTTATGAATTATGAAACATGCAAGTGCAACACACGCACACGACTCTGAGATCCCAGACCTTTAGTTCCCACTTTTTGAGAGCTAGCTTCACTCTCGGGTACCAACGTTGTGGCTACGGCAGCAGCGGAGCGGGCATCTCCACTTCTAGGCCGGTATGCACACTACCAAACCTTATACACCTCTCATACGCCTCTGTACACGTCCAAGCTGCACTCTAGAGTCTATGCGTACGTACTTTGCTAACAAACTGTCAGTCTTGTTGGGTCCGATGTGCGTTATCGGGGATCGTCCTCCAGACCGCAGGGTAAAATAACCCACTGGACCCTCTAACCCTCACACCCGCCTGGTGCACCATACTGCCATCGGTGTGACGAACGGCCAGTACCGCATGCCCCGCCACTAAATTTATGTACATGCAAGTATTTCATCCCGAGCCTTCAGCTCGTAGGACCAACCCGTCTTGAATCCCTCAAACCCTACATGAGTGATCATGTTACACAAGTCTCCCTCCAACCCAACACAGGTGAGAATGAACCACAATGTCTTAACCTATTAGACTAATCTTGTCTACGGCTTATTATACTTAGTGATTTAAGGTTAATCTCAGGACTGCCCAGGGTATACCCGGTGAAGGGCTCTCGGGGGCACTAGGAACTACGATGGGATTAAACCCAAAGTTTCCTTTCTCAAGGTTAATTACTTTTATTGGTGTCTACCCATTATTTTTACCCCAACTCTCGTATTACTTTAGAACGACCCTAAGGACTTAAGGTGTACTTAGGAGCGCGACAGTCTTCCGCCGGTCCCCGTTATTATTACTATTACGGGACTTGCACTTTTCCACACATGGTTAAGGAATCCACTAGGAGACCAACCAGGGTTAATTCCTCCACTAAGATCCTCACTTTACTAGTTATTCAGATTCCTCCCCTGGTGGCCCTATTAGTACGAACATCGGTGCTAGACCCTTACCCATGTCCCGATACCACCCACAAATGTGACCTTCTAATTCCTCTGGCCATATGCCTCAAATTATTTATCCTAGGATGGTATGGACCTATATGATGAACAAGATGAATTCCATAATTTTTTCCAAATTACTTACACCATTAATTTCTTTAAATGTAATCTCTAGTCATTTTGCACATGAAGTATTGTCAATAATAAACCTACTGACCTAGGAATTCTTCCAGGTATATAATATGACAATTAATGGGGCCTACCAAAATTTCATGTTTTTTCAATTCAGATTTATAATTAATTCCTATTTAATACTATATCCACAAATCTAGCATTTTCCAAATGAAGTACATAACATATTATCTCAAAAATTCTAATTAAATTACAAAGCCTTGATAATAATGAAATAATGTTATGCCCAGATTTTTATTTACATCTAGGTTGAAATGGCCTATCCATGATCAATTTGAGTTATTTACCAAAATGCCATTATAGGGCCTAAGTACATTATTTTGCACTCTAAAATTCTGAAATAATTTCACAAGGTATAAAACATACAACTACAGCAATATGAATTTTCTCAGATTTTTCAAAGGAATATACCCATCATTTCTACACAAAATTCCATAAGGGTAAAATGGTCATTTTGCTGCTTAAACTACTTAAACTTCATCCAATAGAGATATAATTTATTTCTAGTGTTTATTATATGACTCCTTAGTCCTCAACAGAAATTGAACCCTTTATGATAAGGGTAAACCTATTTTAAATTTATTTCCTAAAAAGGACCAAATTTTCAGAAATTCAAAATAATGGGATTTTTGTTCCCAAAAATCTCACCATTGCCATGAGAGGTGTATTACACACTCATGTGTCTCCATAATGAAAATCATGATTTTTGAATGTCCCAAGTTGGCTGAATACACATTATTTCATTTTAGGCTAAATGCACACCAAGCCTATAACAAGCCAACACATGCAAGTGGGTTTACCCAACATGTATTGGTACAAATTGGCTGAAATTTAAAACATACACTTATAATATCCGTAAGGACATGCCACCAAAATTTGGGGCCCTTTGGAGTCCTACAACTCCAAATATTTCATTTATTTCATTTTGGATATTTTAGTAAAAACTATAGAAAATGTTTTCCCAAAAATTCTCATTTTTGTACATGGGTTGACCAAGCCCTAAACATGCATGCACCCAAAATTTTGGGCCATTTGGATGAAGGGTTTGACTTGGGGATCATTTTGAAATTCTGCCCTAGCTAAGGACCAACCCTATCAAAATGGTCCTACAGGTCACACCACTGGACCAAATCTCAAGTTAAGGGTGGTCATTTAAATTTAACACAAAGGGCTACATTTTGCATGTTCATGTCATGTAACACCCCCTATCCGTCGCATAGCATATAGCAGTAGGTCCGGCCGGGGCCCGACGCCATATACCACAGACAGACCGGGTGGTTACGTATGGAAACCATCCAACCAATCTCAACGTCCTACACAGAGCATTCTAGCGGAAGCAGTTTAAAAAATTTGTAAACAAGAACCCAGCATTAAAGCACGAATGTCCACTAGTACAAATTAGGAATGTTAAACCAAAAAATACCCAAAACCGGCCTTAAGGCCTTACAAAATGTTTCACTTGAATATTACATGTTTTACAAACCACGGCACGCAGGCCGGTCATACATGAATAAAGCAGTAAACACTTCTACTTGGGCCTTCGAGGGCCAGCTTCGCAAAAAGGGCTTTAGCCCGCTATTGACCGCTCGGTCCAGCTGCACCTGCAAGCAACAAACCACCGCACGGTGGCAAAACAAGGCAACGGTCAGCAATGCTGACCAAATTATAACGATCCCGCCCCCAACTCGGGGCGGCGATGCTCCTTCCCTGCATTTCATTAGCATAAGCGAGCAATGTATATATCCATAGCCATTTCATCACAGACGTTGGCTCGCACGGCCATACGCCCCGTGCACTCAGGGCACATTCTCGGTGAACCGGTCGATGTCACGTCAATTAAAGCCATTAACATTCCGGACTCACCACCGCCACTTAGACGGCCAAACCTATGAGCAATTTGTCTTCCTGGCCTGGGTCACGACAATTTAAGCCATTAACCGCCGAAGACCCTACTCTATGCCAACGGTAAGTGCCACGTGCCTTTAGGTCTCTTTAACCAAACGACATAGAACGGTTAAGGTTCCATCTAACCCGTGCTCACATCGCAACGGCAATTTAAGCCATTTGCGCGGGTCAAACTTCCACCGAGTCCCATTTCCATCACAAGTCACATAACCCGGTTATGTTCAAGTTGGCTCTCAAGCCACCAAGTTGGCAAGATCTCGTATCCGCCCAGTTTTCCGGGTGCACCTTTGGGTTAGTCCCCAAGGCTCCCTGCTGCAATCTACCGCGTAGAAAACCCGAAAAAAAACCAATAGCACGGAGTCTTCTCCGGCATTATGCAATGCAACATCACCGATCCAGACCAACATGTCCAGATAGGCTTCACACATCATGCCTATGTTCGTTCTCGCATACGGACTCTAAACAACGGGGACTTCACATATCTACCCGAAGGAACGCCTCCAACTCTCCGCAAACTCGCGAGAGCGGGCTTCCTATGCTAGGAAAGAGAGCTATTCGTGCTCAAGATGAGGATCGTTACCCTTGAGTTCCTCTTTGGCGCCATTGAAAAGTAATTGGATGGAAATCACCGCACTAGCATTGCCTCCGTGGATCCGGAGTCGGCTTGCGATTCGGAGCTCCGAAGCTCCTCCAATGGCGGATCTAGCTCCTTCTTCTTCCCGTAGCTCTCCTCTCTCTCCAAGGATTTGGAAAAGGATAAGGTATGAAAAGCGATGGATTTCTAAGTCAATCCACGGGTATATCCCTTCAGGAACATCCCCCAGCCGTTGGATCTCAAAACAAGGAAACGAACGGCTTCGATTCGGGACTGAAATGCCCAATCTGGACCGAACACGGCCTGGCACACGCCCGTGTCCAGGGCCGTGTGCAGCATTCGCCGTCAAAATCGAATCACCTGGAACCTCACACGGGTATCGAACACGCCCGTGTTCGAGCTGACACGCCCGTGTTCCACCGCACACGGCCGTGTGGCCGGCTGTGTACCCCATGATTTTTCCCCATTTTCAACCCGAGCACTGCACGGGTTATAGGACACGCCCGTGTCCTTGCCTGTGTCACTTTGACACGCCTGGACCCCAGGCCGTGTACACGGTCTCGACATTTCGTCGCGTGAAGATCGACGACTTGATGACACGGCCTCGGACACACCCGTGTCCTAGGTCGTGTGCCTTGTCTCGACGATCGTCGAGCGAATCTCGACGACTCCTCGGGACGATCGTCGACACGGGTCGACAAGCCCTGCGACACGCCCATATCGTGGGCCGTGTGCCCATTCTCGATGAATCGTCGAGTATATCTCGACGACTCCGTGGCTAAGTGTCGACACGAGTCGACACGCCCTGCGACACGCCCGTGTCGCAGGCCATGTGCTCATTCTCAGCGAATCGTCGAGAAAATCTCGACGACTTCGCGGCTAAGTGTCGACACACGCTTGACACGCCCTGGGACACGCCCGTGTCCCAGGCCGTGTGCCTGCAGCCAGAACCCAAACTGGCCCAAAACGTCCCCCTTCGCTCATTTGAGTTTCGGGGCGTTACAACTCTACCCCTCTTAAAAGAATTTCGCCCACGAAATTACATAAAGGAAAGACTTACAAAACAAAATTTGTACCTGAGTGGAACAACTCCGGATACTCGTTAAGCATAGTCTGCTCTCGCTCCCAAGAGAGCTCCTCACGACCGCAATTGTCCCACCGGACCTTGACCATCCTGATCTCTTTATTGCGTAGCTGCTTGACCTCCGAGTCCTCAATCCGCACGGGCTTGACCTTTGTCGTTAGCCCACTTTCCACCGGCACTTGATCGACCGCGATCACTTGCGTAGGCTCTTGCACCGCCTTCCGAAGCACCGAAATATGGAATACATCATGTAAAGCACTTAGCACCACTTAAAGCTTCAACCTATAGGCCGCTTCACCAGCTCGCTCCAGAACCTCAAACGGTCCAAGGTACCTCGGGCTTAGCTTTTTCAATCGCCGCACCCGCGAGACACCCTTGAACGGCTTGATCTTTAAGTATACATAATCGCCCACAGCGAACTCCACGTTCCTGTGCTTGGCATTATAGTACTTTGCTTGGCGGTCCTGAGCGATAAGCAACCTCTCCCGAATGGTTCTCACCAAAGAAGTAGCATCATCCACTTCCGATCGCTTATACAACTTTGACTCACCCGTTTCTAACCAAGACAACGGCGTGCGACATCTTCTACCATATAGGGCCTCGAAGGGCGCCATTTGAATACTCGCTTGGTAGTTGTTGTTGTATGCGAACTCCACCAAATAAAGGTGGTCTTCCCACTGCTTTCCAAAATCTAAGACACACATGCGGAGCATGTCTTCCATGGTTCTATTAACCCTCTCGGTCTGCCCATCCGTTTGTGGATGGAAGGCTGTGCTGAATTTCAGCTTTGTTCCCAACATTTGCTGCACAAGCCTCCAATCATTGGACGTGAACCGCCCATCTCGGTCACTCACAATGCTGCGGGGCACACCATGAAGCCGTACTATGTTATCCACATAGAGCTTTGCCAACTTCTCCACCGGATCATCCTTCCTATGCGGAATAAAATGCGACACCTTCGTTAATCGATCAACAACCACCCATATGGCGTAGTTTCCCTTTTGCGACCTTGGCAAACCGTGCACAAAGTCCATAGAGATGTCGTCGAATTTCTACTCCGGAATAGGCAAGGACTTAAGAAATCCTCCCGGCTTTTGGCACTCCGCCTTTACCAAGGCGCAAGTTTGGCACTTCGCTACGTATAGCGCCACATCCTTCTTCAAACCCGGCCACCAAAACAGTTTCTTCACATCACGGTACATCTTCGTGCTCCCCGGGTGAATCGAGTACTTTGTATGGTGCGCCTCGTACAACAACTCCACCCGTAAATTGCCCACACTTGGGACGCACAAACGACTGTCTCTCCACAGTAATCCGTCCTCCACGACGAATTGGGAATTTGACCCATCCAGAGCCTCTACCATGAATTGCTTCATATGAGCATCCATATCCAAAGCTTGTCGAATACGATCAGCCAGGTCATATTGGACTTCAGTCCAATTCAGAACTGCTTCAGCACTAGATTGTCTATCCACACAAACAATCTCCAACACCTCCAACTCCCGCACCAACCGCTCATCATGCACTGATAGCCAATTGGCTTGAGCTGGGGCTCGGCGACTCAACGCGTCCGCAACCGCATTCCCTTTGCCAGGCACGTAGTGGATCTTGAATGTATAGTCCCCCAGGAACTCCATCCATCTACGCTGCCGCATATTCAGATCCTTCTGATCAATAAGGTACTTCAGGCTCTTGTGATCGGTGTAGATATCAATCTTCACACCGTACAAATAGTGTCTCCACAGTTTCAAGGCAAAAATCACGGCCGCTAACTCCAAGTCATGGACCGAATAATTCCTCTCGTGCACTTTTAGCTGTCTCGAGCCATAAGCTATCACGCTTCCGTGCTGCAGTAGCACGCAACCCAAACCGCTGCCTGAAGCATCGCTATATATCTCATAGCCTTCGGTTCCACATGGCGAACTCAGCACAGGCGTCGTGGTCAACCGACACTTCAATTCCTCAAAAGCTCGTGCGCACTCCGACGTCCAAACGAACTTATGCTCCTTCCTCGTCAAAGTAGTGAGAGGTAACGCTATCCGCGAGAAGTTCTCTACGAAGCGCCTATAATAGCCGGCAAGCCCCAAAAAGCTCCGGACTTCTGCTACCGTAGCAAGCTCAGGCCACTCCCGTATCGCAACAATCTTCGCCGGATCCACAGCAATACCCTCTCCACTCACTATATGACCGAGGAACGCCACTGAGGGTAGCCAAAACTCGCACTTCGAGAACTTGGCATACAACTGATTTCTCCTTAGCGTTTCCAACACCAAATGAAGATGCTTGAAGTGATCTTCCTCACTTTGCGAGTACACCAAAATATCGTCGATGAAGATGATCATGAAATGGTCCAAGTACTCCCTGAACGTCCTGTTCATCAAATCCATGAACACCGACGGCGCATTAGTCAGCCCAAACAGCATGACCGTAAACTCATAATGCCCATATCTCGTACTAAACGCTGTCTTCGGGATATCACTCTCCCTTATCCGCAGTTGATAGTACCCAGCCTTGAGATCTAACTTCGAGTACACCGTCGACCCGACTAACTGATCAAAGAGATCATCAATCCGAGGGATCGGGTACTTGTTCTTCTCAGTCAGCTTGTTGAGCTCCCGGTAATCAATACATAGCCTCAAGCTTCCGTCCTTCTTCTTAACAAAGAGGACCGGTGCGCTCCAAGGAGAAGAACTCGGGCGCACATACCCTTGCTCCAACAACTCTTGCAGTTGAACTTTCAGCTCCGCCATTTCCTTAGGCGCTAGCCGATACGGCGATCGTGACACAGGCTTTGCACCTGGCACTAGCTTGATCGTAAAATCTATCTCCCGCTGAGGCGGGGCTCTAGGAAGATCTGCGGGGAACACATCAGGGTATTCCGATACCACTGAAATACAATCCAACGCGGGCTTCGGCTTTGCAACCTCCACTAGTGTAAAGAACAGTTCTGCTCCAGCACGAACCGCCTTCACCACCTGAAGAGCAGACATCAATGTCTTGCTCGACCCCTTTAAGCCCGTAAAAGTCGTTTCACGACTTGCTCCCAGCTTAACTTCCTTGCTACCGCAATCTATATGGGCCTGCTGCTCCGAGAGCCAGTCCATGCCAAATATGACGTCGAACTCCACTAACGGAAGTAAAGACGCCCGCAGGTCGAACTCCTGCTCCCCAATACGAATCTTAACATCGCAGATCCTATCCGCTCGCATCGAACACCTATTGGGCAACAACACATCCAACTTATCCTTCGCCATCGAAGAAGGGACTCCGATGCGTGATATAAATCCTTCGGACAAGAAGGAGTGTGAAGCTCCCGTATCGAAAAGTGCTCGTGCCGGATTTTCACAAATTAATACAAATCCTAAACAAGTAGTGGTAAGGTAACATGTGCATAACAAGTATTTACAGAAATTGACTTGCTATAAATTAAACCGTACCTGTCACCACATCAGCTTGTTTAATGGCCTCCTGTTGTCCAAGATTGTAGACCCTTGGTTGGGCCGGAACATAATGGGATGTGGTCGACTCCACCGCCTTTCCCTTCTCTTCATAAGTAGCTCCCGGCCTTCTTTCGGACTTAGGACGTCCGCTCCAACAATCACGGGCGAAATGCCCCGTCTTTCCACAAGTAAAACATGCGCCCGGGGTCCGACCCGTAGTCGCCCCAGAAGCGCCAGAAGGAGCTGGACCCGAAGTCCTATGCTTCTTGAAAGACCTCCGATAGCCAGACTTTGAAGTAGTCGGCACTCTGAACTCAGATTTCTTCTCACCCAAGCTTTTCTTCGCTTGCACGCTCTTCATGTCCTTCTCCAAGGACCAGGTAGTATTGACCAAGCTTAAGAAACCCTGCGTCATCGGCCCCGACAGTAGTAATCTCAACTCATCTCTCAATCCTTCATAGAAGCGATTAGTCTTGCGCTCCTCATCCATAATGGTGGAGCTAGCATATCGACTCAAACGGGTGAACTCATGGAGATATTCATCCACGCTCTTCTCACCCTGAACCAACCTCAGAAATTCGTTCTCCATCGAAATCCTCTGAGTAGAAGGGAGGTATCTTGCTAAGAACAATCCCGAGAACTCTTCCATCGGAACTTCTATCAGTTGTCTACCTCTCAAATGATGCAGCTCCAATCCTTCCCACCACATCCTCGCTTCACCGTCCAAAAGGAACGTAGCGATGGTGGTCATTTGCCACTCCTCCGTCTCCGTCGCTGTCATGACTCTCTTCACCCTGGAGAGCCAGTCTTCAGCCTGAGATGGGGTTCCCAACCCCGAGAATAACGGAGGGTTAAAGCTCATTACATGCTTTAGCTGCCTCTCAGTTGCCCTCCTTGGCACTATTGGTTCCACAATCACTTGCTCCACTCTCCTCGGCTAAGCCTCTTGAAGAGGTTCTTGCTCTATCACATGAGCGGGCTGTTGCGTTTGCCTTCCAGGCTGCGCATTAATCACGGCCAACACCGCTTCAGCCACCAATCAAATATTCTCGGCCGACAGAGGTGTTGCGGGAGCAACATCCAGTGCACTACTAGCCTCAGAAACTCGGCGTTCTGACGGCCCAATACCACTTCTGGTCACCTATAGTGGTACAAAACACCGTTAAGCGACCACATAAATTGCAAACAACAATTATAGGAACACGCAGGTCCCTCAAACACGAGTATTTTCATTCCTAAGTGGACATTCATGGGTTCTTTTTACTGTTATTACGATGACGCACACAATGTGCTCACCACTCCGTAAAAAGAATTCGCCCACGAATTCAGTTTAAGCCCAACCAAAACCAGTAGTCTGATACCAAATTGTAACACCCCCTATCCGTCGCATAGCATATAGTAGTAGGTCCGGCCGGGGCCCGACGCCATATACCACAGACAGACCGGGTGGTTACGTATGGAAACCATCCAACCAATCTCAACGTCCTACACAGAGCATTCTAGCGGAAGCAGTTTAAAAAAGTTGTAAACAAGAACCCAGCATTAAAGCACGAATGTCCACTAGTACAAATTAGGAATGTTAAACCAAAAAAATACCCAAAACCGGCCTTAAGGCCTTACAAAATGTTTCACTTGAATATTACATGTTTTACAAACCACGGCACGCAGGCCGGTCATACATGAATAAAGCAGTAAACACTTCTACTTGGGCCTTCGACGGCCAGCTTCGCAAAAAGGGCTTTAGCCCGCTATTGACCGCTTGGTCCAGCTGCACCTGCAAGCAACAAACCACCGCACGGTGGCAAAACAAGGCAACGGTCAGCAATGCTGACCAAATTATAACGATCCCTCCCCCAACTCGGGGCGGCGATGCTCCTTCCCTGCATTTCATTAGCATAAGCGAGCAATGTATATATCCATAGCCATTTCATCACAGACGTTGGCTCGCACGGCCACACGCCCCGTGCACTCAGGGCACATTCTCGGTGAACCGGTCGATGTCACGTCAATTAAAGCCATTAACATTCCGAACTCACCACTGCCACTTAGACGGCCAAACCTATGAGCAATTTGTCTTCCTGGCCTGGGTCACGACAATTTAAGACATTAACCGCCGAAGACCCTACTCTATGCCAATGGTAAGTGCCACGTGCCTTTAGGTCTCTTTAACCGAACGACATAGAACGGGTACAGTTCCATCTAACCCGTGCTCACATCGCAACGGCAATTTAAGTCATTTGCGCGGGTCAAACTTCCACCGAGTCCCATTTCCATCACAAGTCACATAACCCGGTTATGTTCAAGTTGGCACTCAAGCCACCAAGTTGGCAAGATCTCGTATCCGCCCAGTTTTCCGGGTGCACCTTTGGGTTAGTCCCCAAGGCTCCCTGCTGCAATCTACCGCGTAGAAAACCCGAAAAACAACCAATAGCACGGAGTCTTCTCCGGCATTATGCAATGCAACATCACCGATCCAGACCAACATGTCCGGATAGGCTTCACACATCATGTCTATGTCCGTTCTCGCATACGGACTCTAAACAACGGGGACTTCACATATCTACCCGAAGGAACACCTTCAACTCTCCGCAAACTCGTGAGAGCGGGCTTCCTATGCTAGGAAAGAGAGCTATTCGTGCTCAAGATGAGGATCGTTACCCTTGAGTTGCTCTTTGGCGCCATTGAAAAGTAATCAGATGGAAATCACCGCACTAGCATTGCCTCCGTGGATCCGGAGTCGGCTTGCGATTCGGAGCTCCGAAGCTCCTCCAATGGCGGATCTAGCTCCTTCTTCTTCCCTTAGCTCTCCTCTCTCTCCAAGGATTTGGAAAAGGATACGGTATGAAAAGTGATGGATTTCTAAGTCAATCCACGGGTATATCCCTTCAGGAACATCCCCCAGCCGTTGGATCTCAAAACAAGGAAACGAACGGCTTCGATTCGGGACTGAAATGCCCAATCTGGACCGAACACGGCCTGGCACACGCCCGTGTCCAGGGCCGTGTGCCGCATTAGCCGTCAAAATCGAATCACCTGGAACCTCACACGGGTATCGAACACGCCCGTGTTCGAGCTGACACGCCCGTGTTCCACCGCACACGGCCGTGTGGCCGGCCGTGTACCCCATGATTTTTCCCCATTTTCAACCCGAGCACTACACGGGTTATAGGACAAGCCCGTGTCCTTGCCCGTGTCACTTTGACACGCCTGGACCCCAGGCCGTGTACACGGTCTCGACATTTCGTCGCGTGAAGATCGACGACTTGATGACACGGCCTCGGACACGCCCGTGTCCTAGGCCGTGTGCCTTGTCTCGACGATCGTCGAGCGAATCTCGACGACTCCTCAGGACGATCGTCGACACGGGTCGACACGCCCGTGTCGCGGGCCGTGTGCCCATTCTCGACGAATCGTCGAGTATATCTCGACGACTCCGCGGCTAAGTGTCGACACGGGTCGACACGCCCTGTGACACGCCCGTGTCGCAGGCCGTGTGCCCATTCTCAGCGAATCGTCGAGAAAATCTCGACGACTTCGCGGCTAAGTGTCGACACACGCTTGACACGCCCTGGGACACGCCCGTGTCCCAGGCCGTGTGCCTGCAGCCAGAACCCAAACTGGCCCAAAACGTCCCCCTTCGCTCCTTTGAGTTTCGGGGCGTTACATGTCATCCTCTGGAAATTGCTCTAAGAGCCCTATATTTGACATGCAAGATCACCGAATTAATATGACAGAAATATAATTTGATTTCATTAAATAATACAAAAATTAATTGATTTTAATAAAAATTGCACAGCACGAATCTTAAAGCGCTATGGCCGGCATCCGTTTATCTTCCCCAAATGTTCTGCGGCGGAGACCGAGCCGACCTGGGGGATATTGCGGGGCCATTTCCGACCACCTGAGGCGGCGCCACCCCCGGCCAACGGTGCCATCACCTTCACGGTGGTGGTGGTTATCCTTTGCCGGTGATGAGGCGGCGGGAGACAGCGGTGACGGTGATCCCATGCGGTAAGAAAAAGCTTGAAAAATCTCCCATTTCTCCCATGGCATCGGGCTCAATTGAGCCCGATATCTCCCGTAGTTGATCTAGGATTCTAGTACGGGTAGAGGGACGGTGAAACGAACCTGTGTTGGTGGCTGGCAGCAAGGATGGAGGCGGGTGGCCATTCCCGACCTTGCTCCGGTGACACCTCTCGGATTAAAAGTTCCGGCACCGTTTCCTTCACTCCAGCTATCGATTTCTACTCTCATTTGCCCTCTAAAGCTAATGGAATCACTATTTCTGGCTGGGAGGGGGTATATGGGGAGATAGAACCAATGCAAGCTCGGTTTGGAGCTTTGGTTGTATCACCCTTCATGCCAAGTGGCCCTCAGCCTCTCACCTCCTCCTAATAACTCCAAGGGAGGTCTTCAAGCAAGCCATGGTTGAAGAGAAGGAGCCATGTGGCCTCCTCCCTTAATTTCAACCTTCTCTCTCCTCTTTTTAGGTGAATTTTCCAATTTTGCCCTTGCATGTATTCTCTCTCTTCAAATTGAGGGCCATGGGTTGACTTTGACTCCTTGGGTTGGCCTTGGGCTTAGTTGGGTGGGCTTAGCCCAATGGAAATGGCTTGGGTTCATCTTTCCCTTCTTTAGGCCTCATGTTGACCAAGTTGACTTTTTGAGTTGACTTGGTCAACATGATGAGTGGGCTGACCCCACGTAATGGTCATGAGCCTAGTGGCACCACCCAACTTGGGTTGGGCCAAGGGGGTGCCCCTCTTAGGCTAATTGGGCCTATAGGTATAGGTTTGACAAAATTAGGGACATGGTTGACTTTGGTCAACTAGGGTCAAAGGGTTGACCTAATGGCATGCCCTAGGGTCCACTTAGATTGTTTTAGGGTTAGGGTTATGTGGTGGGGTCATGGTATGGTTAGGGTTCCTATTTAGGCTAGTTTGACCTAGTTTGACTTTGGCCCCTTAGTGAGCCCCACATGGCTACAATCCACTACCTAGGGTCAAGCCTAGCTAAATCCCCTATCACCCACCCCATTCTGAACCCAATCTAAGTGAAGGGGGCCTACAAGTAACATGTGATGTTACAAATCCCAATAAATAATAAAATAATTTCGTCCACGAAATTTAAGTTCGGGTCTACGGGGTTCTACATACAAGAATTATAAGAAATTTTAAACCTATAAACTAAAGTATACCTGAAGTGAACATCTCCGGGTATCTCTCCAGCATTAGAACCCTCGGCTCCCAGGTGTGCTCCTCCTATCCATGATTAGACCAAAACACCTTCACGAGAGGGACATTCTTCCTCCGCAACACACGGACATCGGTATCATCAATCCGGATCGGCTCCAGTCTGACGGATCTATCTGGCTCTATCGAGCCGGCTGTTGTAGTAACATGCTGCTCCGGCTGTAGGAGAGCTCTTCGTAAGGAAGAGACATGGAAGGCGTTGTGTAGCGTACCTATCTCCGGTGGCAGCTGCAGTCGGTAAGCTAAGGGGTCGATCCGCTCTAGGATCACGTATGGCCCCATGTATCGAGGACTGAGCTTCTTGTGCCTCCGTATCCGAGAGACACCATGTACCAGACGTATCTTCAAGAAAACACTGTCTCCAACCTGGAACTCCACCTTCTGGTGCTGAGCATCATAATACTTCGCCTGTCTGCTCTGGGCCTCTAGCAGCCGATCCCTGATCAAATGTACCTGAGCCTTCGTATCCTTCACATAATCAGAACCAAGAGCCTTGGTATCCACATCCTGAACCCATGACATCGGTGTCTGGCATTTACTCCCATAAAGTGCCTCGTAAGGAGCCATCCTGATGCTAGCCTGGTGGCTGTTATTGTAGGAGAACTCGATCAGTGGTAGTAGCCTCTCCCAAGGCTTCCCCGTATCAAATATGCACAGGCGGGGTAGATCCTCCATGGTCTGGATGGTTCGCTCGGTCTGTCCGTCGATATGCAGGTGGAAGGCGGTACTAAAAGTAAGCCGAGAGCCCAAGTAAGCATGCACGACCCTCCACTCGCTCGAAATGAAACGACCATCACGGTCTGAAACAATCGTCCTGAGGATGTCATGGTTTCTGACAAACTGCTCCACGAATAGTCTCACAAAAACTACAACTGGAGCATCCTTCTGGACTGGAATAAAGCGCACTACCTTGGTCAGTATGTCTACTATAACTCATATAGAATCATGCACAGAGTGGGAGTGAGGTAGTCCATGCACAAAATCCATAGTGATGTCCTCGAACTTCCACTCTGGGACTAGCAATGGCCGTAATAAACCTCCCGGGCTCTTGCATTTCGCCTTAACGCGCTGGCACGTCTCACAATGTGTCACAAAGTGGGTGATCTCCCTCTTCATCCCAGGCCAATACATAGTCCTCCGCAAATCTGCCCACATCTTGGTGATGCCAGGATGTACTGAATATCTGGAGCAATGTGCCTCTATAAGTATATCATCTCGGATACCGCCTCCTGCTGGTATATAATTGCATCCACAGAATTGAAGGAGATCATCCTGCAGCATGTAGTTCTCAACCTTGAAACTTTCCAGGGCACTGAAAATCGGCTCTAATGCAGCATCCAGCCTCTGATGCGCCATAATACGCTCCTGAATGTCATAATCACTGATCATAGAGCTCAGGTACTCTCGGTATCCAACTGGTTCGGCCTCAGAAACCATAGTAATATGCATGTCGTCCATCATCCGTATCAGCTTCATAGTCATCATCCATAGCTCCGGTCCAGAGGTGCCAACCCTCCTACTCAATGCATCTGCTACTGTGTTTGCCATCCTCGGGTGGTAGTGAATCTGGTAATCATAGTCGTAGAGGAACTCTAGCCATCGCCTCTGTCGCAGGTTTAGATCCTTCTGCGTATCGATGTACTTGTGATCTGAGAAAATATCACAATGAATCCCATACAGATAATGTCGTCATATCTTTAGTGCAAATACAACAGCCCCGAGCTCCAAATCGTGTACCGGATAGTTATGCTCATACTTCTTCAACTGTCTCGAAGCATAAGAGATAACATGTCCATGTTGCATCAGTACAACACCCATCCCTTCTATGAGGCATCCATATAAATCTGAAATCCCTCACTCCCAGATGGGAGTGCAAGGATAGGGGATGAGGTAAGTCGGTCCTTCAACTCCTGAAATGTCGTCTCGCACTGCTCTGTCCATATAAACTCTGCATCCTTCCTTATCCAGGTCGTGAGGGGGAGTGCTATCCTCGAGAACCCCTCCACGAACTTACGATAATAACCTGCTAGTCCCAAGAAACTACGAATGTCGGATGCTGTCTTCGGTCGTGGCCAATCCCTCACTATCTCTATCTTGGCTGGATCCACCGACAATCCAGCTCCACTGATCGTGTGCCCCAAGAAGGCCACCTCCTGTAGCCAAAACTGGCACTTTAAAAACTTTGCATACATCTGGGACTCCCTCAGCCTCTGCAAGACCTATGTCAAATGCTCTGTATGCTCCTCCTGAGTCCGAGAATAGATTAAAATGTCGTCGATGAACACAATCACGAAGCGGTCCAAGAAGGGCTCGAATACACGGTTCATTAGACTCATGAATGCGGCAGGGGCATTCGTGAGCCCAAAAGGCATCACTGTGAACTCGTATAACCCATAGCGTGAGCTGAAAGCCGTCTTCAAGATGTCTTCCTCTCGGATGCACAGCTGATAGTAACCGGATTTCAAATCCAGCTTAGAAAACCAAAAGGCCCCCTCAAGCTGGTCAAATAACTCGTCTATCCGAGGCAGTGGATAGGTATTCCGGACTGTCAACCGGTTCAGCTCCCTGTAATCTATGCATAGCCGCAACGATCCGTCTTTCTTCTTGACAAAGAGAACTGGTACTACCCACGGCGACTAACTCGGCCGCACAAACCCTGAGTCCACAAGATCCTGAAGCTGAGTCCTGAACTCTGCTAATTCTTTAGGAGCCATCCTATAAGGTGCCCGGGACACTAGTCTCGTCCCTGGCACCAACTGAATCCTGAAATCAAAGTCCCGAGCTGATGGTAGCACGGGAAATTTCTCCGGGAATACATCGGAGAAATCCCAAACCAACGGGATATCAGCTATAGAACTCTCCTCTACCACCATCTCGAAGCAGATGAGGTACACCTCTTCCCCTTGCTCATAGGCCTTGACAGCCTGTACAGAAGATAATGATAGATAGGGGATAGGTCGGATACCTTCAATAGTAACGTAGGAGTCCCCATGCCTGAGCGTAATCCTCTTAGAGGGGTAGTCGATCTGGGCATAGTTCCAATGAAGCCAAGTCATGCCCAATATCAAATCAAAGTCCGGCAATCTCAAGATCATCGTCAGAGCTTCGAATGTCTTACCTCCTATCTCGGCCTCCATGTTGCAGCTATCCTTGGTCCGTAGCTCCGAGCCATCAGGAAGACGCACCCTCATCTCTGTACTAGGGAATCTCTCCACACCCTCTAGTCCTTCAATAAAAGTGTCCGACACAAATGAGTGGGAAGCACCCGTGTCGAAGTGGGTATGTGCGGGTTTTCCGCTGATCATAACTATGCCAGAGATTTATTTGAGGTATAATGGATGTTATTTCTATGGTTTTTTTCAAGGCACTATAAAGGTTGAAATTTCTAAATTAAAATAATTTTAGTACCTATAATCACCTCCTCGGGGTTCCTCTGCTCCGTGAGGTCCAAAGCGTACATCTGCTCCTGATTGCGTTCTCTGCCGTGATATCCCCGGCCTCGGCCTAGACCTCGTCCTCGGCCTCGGCCTCGACCATGCTGTACTGGGCCACAAGAGGTGGAGGGGAAGGGGGTGGATGGAATCGATGTGGACACTCCGATCTAATGTGCCTAGGCTAGCGGCATCCGTAACAAACTACTGGTCGATGTCCATGGTCATCCTATGTCCTCGGAGAATGCACCTGTATAGGTGGGGGAGCTAATGCTGGAGGAGACCCCTGCTCCTGCCTGAAGTTGGGACGGCGACGTCCCCCACCCCTTTGTATCCAATAGTCCTGCCTCTCTGAGAGCCCCTGCTGCTCTCTCCTGATGTCGACCCATCATACAGTCTCTTCCCTCTGCCTTGTACCATTAGATGGTCAGCCTACAACTTCTTCTCCATCTCGATAATCTAGGTAGACGTGCCGTGAGAAATGAACAACAAAGACTGCCTCAAATCATCCCTGAGGCCCCGGTAGAACCTCTTGGCATACCTCCTATCATCAGTATCCTGTATCTCTGCGAACCTGGCAAGGTGGGATAACTCCCTCTAGTACTCAATCACTGATCTGCTCCCCTGCCGGAGGTTTAGAAACCTCTCCTCCAAAGCATCTATGTCCGTAGTAGATACAAAATGATCCAAAAATACATCTCCGAACTCCTCCCAAGAAATGTCTGACAGCTCCCAATCAGCATATGTAGACTCTCGTACCTACTTCCACCATCTCTTCGCATGAGCCTCTAGTGCAGAGGTGGCTAGAGTTACTATCTGGCCGACCGGGTAGCCGATGCCTGCTAAAATCTCGTGTATGGCCTCCAGCCATTCCTCCGTCTTTACCGCATCCTCTGTCCCACAGTACATCGGTGGGGACAGGCTCTTGAAGGCACTTAGCCAGCTTGACCCCGGATTTGGCAGCGGGGTCGGGACTTGCTGGGCTTTGAAGGCATCCAGAATTGCCATCAAAGTCTGCCCCATCTCCGTATGTAGAAATGGAGCGGCAGCTGGAGGGGGAGGAACCATGTTTTGCGGCGCGGCGACCTGTGGAGGTTGCATAAAGGTAAGGTTAAAACAGAACTGACCTACCTCATTGTACTTAATGGACTGTTTTATGTTACTTTTTACACATGGGCACACCACTGCTTCCGCTGCATAGTTTGTCAGCAAACTAATGCTCGCACGGGGTGGTCCAGTCTTGTGGACTTCTTTCTCATATGATCGTTTATTCAAGTGATACCAGTTTGTAAGACCCCTCCCCCTTACCAAGGAGGCCCCCGGTCTTATGCCCAGAACCGTCGAATTACGGTGGCACTAAAGCACGGGTTAGTCGACACCGCAACACGCCGATTCTACTGGCTAATACGATCATATAAGCTGTAGGCTAATATGAGGAATAGAAGTATATCAGTATATCAAATCCACTAGTCCACAAGTCACAGAGTACATATCATATATACAAATGAAGAGTACAGAAACATAGTCCACAATGAGTACAAATGAAAGAGTAATAAGGGCTTATGCCCAGTATATCATATCAACTCTCTCTCTCAAATCAAAGTGGAAGCTAATCTAATACATCAAAACTCCCCCCACCTGAGGACATGCAGTAGTAGTAGTAGTCTGCGGTAGAGGTATCTGCTCCTCAAGTCCTGCCTCCTCATCGTGCTGGTGCTCCATCTTCACGAGCTCCTAAAATAGTATGGTCACTGACCATTAGTCAAAAATACTAAGTCATTTCCTCCGCACCTCGCCCTGCAGCTCCTAGGCACCAAGCGGAAGGACGAAGCGGAGGACAACAAGGGGTATCAAAAGTGGAAGCATGTGACAAGAGCTAACTAGTAGTTGTACTAGATATTATTATTCTACTCTAGCAGTTCTAAGTATATAGTACAAGTAAGTAAAGTGCGGTACTAGTAAAGGAAGGAACTGAAAGTAAGAGCAGCAAAGTAAAGTAAAGCTGACAGGTAAATCTATCTACCATCACAGAGTACCCTAACTTATATAAATGCCCGTACAAATATATAAGTTAGGATTTTAAAAATAACTTATCATATAAAAGAGCCCATACTAATTTATATTATAAGGATCTATGAAGCGCATTCCTAATGCAAATGGATGATATGTTATGAATTATGAAACATGCAAGTGCAACACACGCACACGACTCTGAGATCCCAGACCTTTAGTTCCCACTTTTTGAGAGCTAGCTTCACTCTCGGGTACCACCGTTGTGTCTACAGCAGCAGCGGAGCGGGCATCTCCACTTTTAGGCCGGTATGCATACTACCAAACCTTAGACCCCTCTCATACGCCTTTGTACACGTCCAAGGTGCACTCTAGAGTCTATGCGTACGTACTTTGCTGACAACCCGTCAGTCTTGTTGGGTCGGATGTGCGTTATCGGGGATCGACCTCCAGACCGCAGTGTAAAACAACCCACTGGCCCCTCTAACCCTCACACCCGCCTGGTGCACCGTACTGCCATCGGTGTGACGAACGGCCAGTACCGCATGCCCCGCCACTAAATTTATGCACATGCAAGTATTTCATCCCGAGCCTTCAGCTTGCAGGACCAACCCATCCTGAATCCCTCAAACCCTACACGGGTGAGCATGTTACACAAGTCTCCCTCCAACCCAACACGGGTGAGAATGAACAACAATATCTTAACCTATTAGACTACTCTTGTCTACGAGTTATTATACTTAGTGATTTAAGGTTAATCCCAAGACCGCGCAGGGTATACCCAGTGAAGGGCTCTCGAGGGCACTAGGAACTACGATGGGATTACGCTCAAAGTTCACTTTCTCAAGGATAATTACTTTTATTGGTGTCTACCCAGGATTTTTACCCCAACTCTCGTATTACTTTAGAACGACCCTAAGGACTTAAGGTATTATTAGGAGCGCGGAGGTCTTCCGCCGGTCCCCGTTATTGTTGCTATTACGAGACTTGCACTCTTCCACACATGGTTAAGGAATCCTCTAGGAGACCAACCATGGTTAATTCCTCCACTAAGATCCTCACTTTACTAGTTATTCAGATTCCTCCCCTGCTGGCCCTACTAGTACGAACATCGGTGCTAGACCCTTACCCATGTCCCGATACCACCCACAAATGTGACCTTCTAATTCCTCTGGTCATATGCCTCAAATTATTTATACTAGGATGGTATGGACCTATATGATGAACAGGATGAATTCCATATTTTTTTCCAAATTACTTACACCATTAATTTCTTTAAATGTAATCCCTAGTCGTTTTGCACATGAAGTATTGTCAATATTAAACCTACTGACCTAGGGATTCTTCCAGGTATATAATATGACAATTAATGGGGCCTACCGAAATTTCATGCTTTTTCAATTCAGATTTATACTTAATTCCTATTTAATACTATATCCACAAATCTAGCATTTTCCAAATGAAGTACATAAAATATTATCTCAAAAATTTTAATTAAATTACAGAGCCTTGATAATAATGAAATAATGCTATGTCGAGATTTTCATTTACATCTAGGTTGAAATGGCCTATCCATGATCAATTAGAGTTATTTACCAAAATGCCATTATGGGGCCTAAGTACATTATTTTGCACTCCAAAATTCTGAAATAATTGCACAAGTTATAAAACATACAATTACAGCAATATGAATTTTCTCAGGTTTTTTAAAGGAATATACCCATCATTTCTACATAAAATTCCATAAGGGTAAAATGGTCATTTTGCTCTTGAAACTACTTAAACTTCATCCAACAAAGATATAATTTATTTCTAGTGTTTATTATGTCACTCCTTAGTACTCAACAGAAATTGAACCTTTTATGATAAGGGTAAACCTATTTTAAATTTATTTCCTAAAAAGGACCAAATTTTCAGAAATTCAAAATAATGGGATTTTTGTTCCCAAAAATCCCACCATTGCTATGAGAGGTGTATTACACTCTCATGTGTCTCCATATTGAAAATCATGATTTTTTAATGTTCCACGTTGGCTGAATACACATTATTTCATTTTAGGCTAAATGCACACTAAGCCTATAACAAGCCAACACATGCAAGTGGGTTTACCCAACATGCAGTGGTCCAAATTGGCTGAAATTTGCAACATACACTTATAATTTCCCTAAGGACATGCCACCAAAATCTGGGGCCATTTGGAGTCACACAACTCCAAATATTTCATTTATTTCATTTTGGGTATTTTAGTAAAAACTATAGAAAACATTTTCCCAAAAATTCTCATTTTTGTACAGGGGTTAACCAATCCCTAGACATGCATGCACCCAAAATTTTGGGCAATTTGGATGAGGGTTTGACTTGGGCATCATTTTGAAGTTCTGCCCTAGCTAAGGACCAACCCTATCAAAATGGTCATACATGTCAGAACACTGACCAAATCTCAAGTTAAGGGTGGCCATTTAAAGTTAACACAAAGGGATACATTTTTCATGTTCATGTCATCCTCTGGAAATGGATCTAAGAGCCATATATTTGACATGCAAGATCACTGAATTAATGTGATAGAAATGTAATTTCATTTCATTAAATAATACAGAAATTAATTGATTTTAATAAAAATGGCACAGCACGAATCTTAAAGCGCTATGGACGGCATCCGTTTATCTTCCCCAAGTGTTCAATGGCTGAGATCGAGCCGACGTGGGGGATATTGCGGGGCCATTTCCGGCCACCTGAGGCGGCACCACCCCCGGCTAACGGTGCCATCACCTTCACGGTGGTGGTGGCTATCCTTTGCGGTGATAAGGCGACGGGAGACGGCGGCGACGGAGATCCCGAGCGGTAAGAAAAAGCTTGAAAAATCTCTCATTTCTCCCATGGCATCGGGCTCAATTGAGCCTGATATCTCCCTTAGTTGATCTAGGATTCTAGTACGGGTAGAGGGACGGTGAAACGAACCTGTGTTGGTGGCTGGCGGCGAGGATGGAGGCGGGTGGCCATTCCCAACCTTGCTCCGGCGACACCTCTCGGATTCATGGTTCCTGTACCGTTTCCTTCACTCCAGCTATTGATTTCTACTCTCCTTTGCCCTCTGAAGCTAATGGAATCACTATTTTTGGCTTGGAGGCGGTATATGGGGAGATACAATCAATGCAAGCTCGGTTTGGAGCTTTGGTTGTATCACCCTTCATGCCAAGTGGCCCCCAGCCTCTCACCTCCTCCTAATAACTCCAAGGGAGGTCTACCAGCAAGCCATGGCTAAAGAGAAGGAGCCATGTGGCCTCCTCCCGTAATTTCAACCTTCTCTCTCCTCTTTTTGGGTGAATTTTCCAATTTTGCCCTTGCATGTATTCTCTCTCTTCAAATTGAGGTCTAGGGGTTAACTTTGACTCCTTGGGTTGGCCTTGGGCTGAGTTGGGTGGGCTTAGCCTAACGAAAATGGCTTGGGTTCATCTTTCCCTTCTTTAGGCCTCATGTTGACCAAGTTGACTTTTTGAGTTGACTTGGTCAACATGATGAGTGGGCTGACCTCACTTAATGGTCATGAGCCTAGTGGCACCACCCAACTTGGGTTGGGCCAAGGGGGTGCCCCACTTAGGCTAATTGGGCCTATAGGTATATGTTTGACCAAATTAGGGACATGGTTGACTTTGGTCAACTAGGGTCAAAGGGTTGACCTAATGGCATGCCATAGGGTCCACTTAGATTGTTTTAGGGTTAGGGTTATGTGGTGGGGTCATGGTATGGTTAGGGTTCCTATTTAGGCTAGTTTGACCTATTTTGACTTTGGCCCCTTAGTGGGCCCCACATGGCTACAATCCACTACCTAGGCTCAAGCCTAGCTAAATCCCCTATCACCCACCCCATGCCTAACCCAATCTAAGTGAAGGGGGCCTAGAAGTAACATGGGATGTTGCACCGGAAGGTGCTCAGGCAATTGGAGCTCGGGGCCTGTTGTTGCCCCAGGGGCTGCTGCGCCCTAAAAGCATCGAGGATGGCAGTGAGCGTCTGCCCCAACTCAGATTGCTGGAACTGAGTGGGAGTGGGTATGGAGGGCACAGGAGTGCCTCACATATGCTCAACGAGCGCTGGAATCTACACATAAAACTCAAACGTATCGTCAGGTTGGCTAATCTTAGGGTCAAAGTTGGACATACTTAGCGTGAATTACATATGAGCACACCACTGTTTCCACTAAGTCAGGTTGTCCCCAAACTGACTAATCAAACGGGGGTGGCACCATTGTTGAATGAATTCTTTAGTTGAGGATCATGGCAAACTGATACCATTTGTAAGACCCCACCTCCCGGATCCCAAAACACGGCACGAAGGGGGGTCTTATGCCCGGAACAGCCGCCTTGCAGTAACATTAGCACACGGGCTAACCTGTATCACAAGACGCCTATTCAGCCGGCTCCAATAATATCAATATAACATGCCAACCCAACGAAAATATAAGCAAGATAAGTCAATCCACACTAAGCATATAAGTTCAAATAGTACATCAAAATAAAGAAGCTAAAACATGTTTCTACAAATCAGAGTACAGCTATAGAAATTGCCCAAAAAGGGGCTACATCAAAACCTCTCAACACTCACATATATGACCGACGGTATCGACGACACCGTCACCTCAGGCCCTGTCGTCCTGGCCTGTCTCTCCTGCTGCGTAGTTTGCGGCTGCTCTACCTACGGCGTGACCTCCTAAAAAAGAAGACGTAGCAACCGTTAGTCGAAACGACTAAGTGTCTTCACATCCGCTCCCCCAGCGACTCCTCGGCACCGGGAGGGGAGAAGGAACAAGGATAATATATATGCAAGTAATAAAAGAAGTACAAGTAGGTGGCAATAGTGTAAGAGTAACAATATCATAATCTAGCAGTTATTTAAGAGTTATAGCAAACTAACAAGGTATCAGTAGCAGAAAGGTAACTTAACTTATAAGGATGCCCATACAAGCTTATAAGTTAAGGATCGGATTACATAAAGTAACTCATCGTATAGGAGTGCTCATACAAACTTATACGATGAGGATCTTGATGTGCAATGATATGAAATGGAATGTATGCTATGCAATGACTCACCCATGCTCACACACATGCAACTGCCATGTCGACACAGACTGTAGTTCCAACTTTTCGAGCAGCTATCTAACCTCTCAGGCATCAGCCACTGTGGCAAGGAGGTGACAGTAGAACGGGCACTTCTACTACTAGGCGGGTATCCACACTACTTCACCTAGGCCTCCGTACGGCTCAACGCAAAGAACACAATAGCGTAGCCCATGCGTACTATGACCCAGCGGGGTCTTGGGTAGTTGTGCACCAAGAACACAGCCCGAATAGGCCTTGTGTGACCCAGAAGGGGCCTCGAAAGTAAGCACGAGGACACAACCCAACCGTTCACTTGGCACGGAATGGGCCCCGGGACGTGAACACCGAGGACACAGCCCAACCGCCCAAAGCCTAACTGTCAACTCCCATCGGTGTGACGATCGGCTAGCCCGTAGACCTGCCACACTATCCTTAACCCAGGATTACGACACCGCGTGTAGAATCACACTGCATGCAAATGCCTCATCGCCATAACATGGAAGGGGCCTCAGAATTAAGCACGAGGAAATAGCCCGACCATCCATCCATACCTTATCTCAAAATAAACCAAACAAGTGACGGTCAACACCGCACTTACATCCTCTCATAATACTACCCGTAGGGAGACGACGCTCTAAGTATTGGACTACTAAACTCATTCCATTAATCAAACATACTCATGGCCATAATTTATTCTTATACATGACTTTCCAAATGATGACAACATAATATAAACATGATGCGCATATAAAGATCTATCAATCTTTCCAAAAGTAACAACATATTATAAACATGATGCGCGTATAAAGATCCATCAATCTTTCCAAAGGATAACAACATATTATAAACATGATGCGCATAAATAACCATCTATCAATTTCTATCAAGTCAATTCGTTTAAGTAAGCTTGCTTCACAATTGGATTATATGAAATCTGATTAATAAACTTCATCAATCATGCAACTAAAATGATTAGTCATAAAAGAGTTCATCCAAGCCAAGTAACTTGCAATATTAATTCCACCGAATCCAAATCCATATTATATAAGCCTAGAATTTAGGTGTAGAGTAAATCTGGGAAGCAACTTCGACCGGAGATTTCCGAAGCTATAGGAACCCGTTGAAGACGTGTAATCCCTCGATGGAAAGGTATTTCCATGGGATACAACTGTCCTATTCAGACCTCAAACCAGATTTGACTGTAGCCTATTAGAAACCAGCCTTAAGGTCCGCTGCGTACAGAACATAATTTCTGCATGCAGGATTTATTGAACACCATTGTCGTTCAGACTTTCCCGTTGCTACAGACGTTGCCTGAAGTCGTGCAGCCACACGTTGGAAAGGTATTTGCAAGGGCTTCAACTTTTGTGTTTAGTCGAAAGCCCAGATCTGGACATATCCTTCATGAAAATGGCCTAGAAGATTGCTGCGCGCAGAATACAGATTCAGCACGCATCTTGAGGCGGAACGGACGACATCAGTTCATCTTCCTCCTCAAGTCGATCCTCTCAAATCTCCTCCAGAATTTTCCTCCACCCTTATTCACCCTCATGAGGCCTTTACTCTTCACGAAACCGTCCCCCATCTCCACATAGAAGATCAGAGAGGTTGAAGACACCACTAACTAAGGGCACAAGCCCTAGATCGACCTCATCCTAGAGAAAAACTTCTTCTCACAAGTCAAGACTCCACCGAGTCGACATCTCCCCTATATATCTACAGATCTAGCACCAAGGGAGAGGGTAGGAAACTCACCTCGGTTCCAGCGGTACCACCATTTCCGGCCATGGATCGTGTAGTCCTTCGCGGGGGCATCTTCTCCTTCACGGCGATGGCAGATTTTCCCTCCCAAGAACTTGCTCCTGCAGTTCTCTTTCTACAGAAGTTTTCTCAGAAAATCGGGCTAGAAAGAGAAGTGAAACTGATAGGGTTTTCTAAGCCCTTTTAAAGTGAAACGACATCGGTCACGCCAATGGTCATGCCCGTGACATGGGGAGTGACCCCTATCAACTACCGAGAATTCGTCGAACTCAACTAGAATCATCGACCGGAGAACACACCCCGGTCACGCCCATGGTCATGCCCGTGACAGGGAGCATGTCCCGTGTTCAACTACTCGAGCACTCGAGAACTACTCGAGTACTCGACAACTGACTGGATAGTCACGGGCATGGTCACGCCCATGTCGGACCGGTCACGCCCGTGACAGGGGCATGTCCCGTGTTCAACTACTCGAGTACTCGACAGTTACTCGAGTGCTCGACAACTAACAGGATAGTCACGGGCATGGTCACGCCCGTGTCGGACCGGTCATGCCCGTGACAGGGGGCGTGTCCCGTGTTCAACTACTCGAGTACTCGACAATTACTCGAGTACTCGACAACTGAATGGATAGTCATGGGCATGGTCACGCCCGTGTCGGACCGGTCACGCCCGTAACATGGGCGTGAAACTCACTATTTCGAGAATTCACTACCTGTGTCCTGCTCTGGACAACTCGAGGGCTGGTTTCTCCTATATTCCCAAGTGCAGCCCAAGTTCCAGCACTTCCCTGGACCCAAGTCAGCTCTCCTGGCCTCAAAAACACGCACAAGGGGCCTAGTGCGAATCGGGACATTACATAATATCTCCCATAAGCCTTCAATTGTCGTGAACCGTAGGCTATCACACTCCCATGTTGTAGCAGAACACAGCCCAAACCCCTACCTGAAGCATTACTATAGATTTCGAACCCTTCGGTTCCACTTGGGGAACATAAAATAGGCGCTGTGGTCAACCGCCTCTTCAACTCTTCAAAAGCCTGTTCGCACTCCGAAGACCACACAAACATCTGATTCTTCCTAGTCAAAGTCGTCAGTGGTAGTGCTATCCGCGAGATGTTCTCTACAAAGCACATGTAGTATCCAGCAAGCCCAGGAAAACTCCGGACCTCTGCCAATGTAGTCAAAGCAGGCCACTCCCGTATCGCCACTAGCTTCGCCGGATCCACAGATATCCCTTCTCCAGTAACAACATGACCAAGGAACGCTATCGAGGATAACCAGAACTCACACTTGGAGAACTTAGCATAGAACTGGTTTCTCCTCAACGTCTCCAACACAAGGATATCATCGATAAATACTATCACGAAACGGTCCAGGTACTCTCTGAACGTCCTGTTCACCAGATCCATAAACACGGATGGCGCATTGGTCAAACCAAACAGCATGGCCGTGAACTTGTAATGCCCAAACCGCATACTGAATGTTGTCTTTGGGATGTTGCTCTCCCTTATCCTCAATTGGTAGTAACTGGACTTCAGATCCAACTTTGAATATACCGTTGACCCAACCAACTGATCAAATAGATCGTCAATTCTCGGGATTGGATACTTATTCTTTTCTGTAAGCTTGTTCAATTCCCGGTAGTCGATGCAAAGCCGCAAGCTCCCATCTTTCTTCTTAACGAAGAGAACTGGTGCACTCCAAGGCGATGAACTTGGACGCACATAACCTTGCTCTAACAACTCCTGCAAATGCACCTTCAACTCCGCCATCTCTCACGGTGCTATCCGATAGGGGGAGCGTTACACCAGTTTGGAACCCGGTACCAGCTCAATAGTAAAGTCTATCTCCCGCTGAGGAGGAGGTCCTGGGAGATCATCGGGGAACACGTCAGGATACTCGGACACAACTGGGATACTGACAGGACTTGGATTAGGCATCGAAGTCTGCACTAGAGTGACAGACCGCTCTGCCCCTAACCGAACTGCCTTGATCACCTGAGGGGCAGACGTCAACGTCTTGCTCGACCCCTTTCACGCTCGCAAATGCCATCTCACGACTAGCTCCCAACTGACCTCCTTGCAACCACAATCAATGTATGCTTGCTGCTCCGAGAGCCAGCCCATAGTAAAGATCACATCACACACAACTATCAGCAATAGCGACGCTCGCAAGTCATCGACGTGACTCCCACGCGTTACCCTAACGCCACAAGCTCTATCCGCACGCAAAGGGAACCCGTAGGCGGCAGCCCATCAAATTTGACCTTTGACATCGAAGGAAGTACTCCGATGCATGATAGAAACTCTTCGGATAGAAAGGATGCGAAACTTCCGCACCAAATAGTGCTCTCACCGGACAATCGACAATCTAAACAAGCCTAACACAATCAGTCATATGCTAAAATGCATAGGGAAACAAATATTTAAAGCTAACCTGCTATACATACCTGTCACCACGTCAAACTGCTTTGTGGCTTCCTGCTGGCTAAGGTTGTAAATTTTTGGCTGGGTTGGGTCATAGTGCGATGCGGTTGCTTCCGACCCATTGCCCTTCTCCTCGTAGATATCTCCAGATTTCTTCTCAGACTTCCGTCGTCCGCGCCAATAGTTTCCGGCAAAATGTCCTGGCTTCGTACAGTTAAAACATGTAGTTGCCTTCCTCCCAATGGTTGCTGCTGTCTTAGCTTTCTTTATCTTCTGTGCGCCATTATGACAATCTCGGGCAAAGTGCCCTTTCTTGCCACAAGTATGACAGTTGTAAGTAAACTTGTCAGTCGATGATCTAACCCTCTTTTTCAGCATTCTGCGAGATGCAGCCCTCATAGGGCTTGCAGATTTCAATACCCTACTCACTGGTATCTGGTGAATTTTCCCCATATCTACTTCCAAAGATCTAGCCGACTCCACCAAGGCTCGGAATCCCAATAATTTTGGTCCTAACAGTAGAATTCGCAGTTCGTCACGCAGACCATTATAGAATCTATCAACTATAGACTGCTCGTTCTCCAATCCAAAGCATGGGTAGCGGCTTATCAAAAGAAACGCCTGCAAATACTCATCAACCGAGTGCGTACCCTACACTAAGCACATGTTCAACGGCTGACCTGATGGCCTTCTAAATGTCACTTGATCCATCACACCACCCAGCATTAAAGTCATCTCAGGGACAAAGGGTTGCACATTGCTTCCCTGTTGTGCACTAGTTACAGCGAGCGCCACTTCAACAATCCTTCTTATGGTTTCAAACGATGGAGGGGTCTCAAGCACGTCGTTGGGTGCACTATAATCCTTAGAAACCAGATGTTCTGTCGGCTCTGCGCCACTCCCGGTCACCTATAGTCATACAAAACACCAATAAGTGACCAAACGGAATTGCAAAAAGCAATTGTAGGAACACGCAGGTTCCTCAAACACGTGTATTTTTCATTACTAAGTGGACATTCATGGGTTCTTTTTAATGTTATAATGATGACGCACACATGTGCTCACCACCCCTTAAAAGAATTCCTCCACGAATTCATTTAAGCCTGACCGTAACAAGAAGTCTGATACCAAATTGTAACACCCACATCCGTCACATGGCATAAAACAGAAGGTCCAGCTTGAACCCGATGTCATATACCACGTACAGTCGAATGGGTTACATAAGAATATCCAAACTATCTAATTAAGACTACTCGTCCTACAGAGAGCATTCTAACGGAAGCTTTTAAATAGTTGAAAGAACCCAAACCTTAAATCCATAATCATGAATGTCCACATCCACACAATATGAATGAAACCCAAATACACTGAAAGGGTACACGACCTTATGGCCTTGCAAATATTCACTTAACAAATAGTGTATTACATACATCGGCTCACAGGCCGACCACACATGACAAAATTAAAAAACTATTCTTTACGGCCTTTAAGGGCCAGCACAGTAACATGGGCTCCAGCCCGCTAACTTGCACTCGGCTCCGCAGCACCTGCAAGCAACATTCCACCGCATAGTGGCAAATAATACAACGATCAGCAAAAGCCGACCAAATTATAATCACCCCGTCGCTTTCTCAGGACGGCGGTGCTACTTCCCTGCATAACATTAGCCCAGCTAAACAATATTGTAAAAGTATATGTCGCCACAGGTGTAGGCTGGCACGGCCAAACACGCCATGCACTCAGGGTACATTAACGGTGAATCTTGACACTTCAGCGTCTTCACCACTGTTGGGTATTGTATCCACAATCACCTGGATTTGAGGAAGCCACCTGTCAAGCTAAGATGAATTCACAATGTATTTGATGAAACTTCTTAAGTTATGCTTGCAGTTGTTCCACGCTAAGTGCACACCAATGTCAGGGTGCAGTAGGTCAATATACACGGGTCTGCACGACGTAATCCCTCGTTGAGCAGATCAGTGTGTTGGCCTACGTGTACTCTCTCTATTGGAGTGCACTTACTTTCAAGTACAGGGCCGTGTTTATGCAAGAGAATACAAGGAGAAAGGATGGGTCAAGGGGCAGCTCTTGGGTGGAAAGATGAGGATTCGTCTAAGTAAAAGTCGACGAGAATCACCAAGAATCCGGCGAGAATCACTTGGTGATTCTCGCCGAATCGTCGAGAATCATTAGTGATTCTCGTCGACTCCTTCCGGCTACCTCAAAATGGTGCCAAGTAAGATTCGGCGAGAATCACTAATGATTCTCGCCGAACCCGTCGCTGAGCAGGTCATGAATACCAAGTGAAAATCGTTGAGAATCAACAAGGGAATCGTCGAGAATCACTAGTGGTTCTCGACGAATCGTTGAGAATCGTTAACTGATTCTCGCCGATTCGTCGAGAATCACCAATGATTCTCGACGAATTTTACTTGGCGTTTTCTCTGGATGCTGCTGGACTGGATTCTGCCGCTGGACTATTTTGAACCGGATTTCAAGTTTCTACTTATGGGACCCACAACGGTCATATTGTTAGTATCTACAGTGTATAAATACACAGGTATTTTTGAACAGTGGAATCACGGGAAAAAGATATACAAAGTAGAGCCGCGACTTGACCTAGTTCGCGATTTCCGCCGCCGCCTCCGTCGCCGCGCGAGAGTGTAGATCGCCGGTCGTGATCGTGTTTTCTTCCAGATCTCCGGTCGATAGAAGCCTAGCTAAGCTCAGCGTCTCACGTGTCTAACCGGAGATCTCTTATCTCTCGATTTGTAGATCGGGAAAGTCTTCCCCATCCGAATCGATCGAGACGATTGATCCTAGTGTGACCGTTGGTAGACCTAGCTAGTTTTGCTACGAAGTTTGGATCTCTAAAGAAGTGCAGCCGCACATCGTCGTCGCCGCCGATCCCGAACCAAGCTACCGTTTGTATTGTCGCCGCTGGTTCCGGGGAGATCCTCTCCAAGAGAGATCTAGGGTTGTAGACTCTTCGTTGACTTCACGAACACGTCGTCGAACGAAGAGGAACACCGTAGTCTCCAAACGAAGTTTGTATCTCGTGTACATTCTATTTTACCTTTGTTGTAAAGGAACGATTGTTCTGTGTTGTAAGGGTTGGGTGCAACCCGATTTGTGGGAGTGTTGACTCTCACGTGTGGAAGGGTTCCTTCCGATAGTGCAGGGATTGGATTTCAATCCCGTTGGAGAAGTGGCCGAGTCGTCCCTTGTTGGGAGATAGGTCGAAGGGGGAAAGTGGATGTACCCAAGTCGGGGAACCACTATAAATTGCCTGTGTATTCTGTGTGCTGTGCTTTTTATTTTTATTGTGCAGGTACATTCGTAAATTCCGCAAAAGCATTGCTCGTCACCTATTCCCCCCCCCCCCCATAGGTGAACTTTGTTGACACTAGGTGGACTTTCAAGTGGTATCAGAGCGAGGTTACTCATCAAAAAGGCTAACACCTTGAGTAGAATCCTGCCACCAGTGTCAAAAGCATGGAGCTTGATTATGAGATATCGCCACTCAAACTCCCCGCATGCACAAAGTTTTTTTATCCCATCTGGAGAATGAGAGTGTTATTTCACCTTGATGCTATCGATCCTCGAGCATCCTTCATCCTGGAAGAGGGTACGTTTATTCCCATGAAGACCTCTGACTCTGGGATCCAAGTGCCCATGTGCATTGCTGAGATGTCAGAGATGGAACTGTCACTGTTTAACTTGGACGAGAGGATTCGTCAAATTATCTTGGATATATGGTCTGGAGCTTCTCGCTCCAGATTGGCAAAATGTAGGACGGCTAAATCCATGTGGGTGATGATCTCAGAGTTGATGGGGGAGTCAGAGAAAGCTGGAATATGCTGTCAACCAGAGGAGGAAGCCTATGTGGGGGTCCTCACCTCTGAAGATAAAGGCAAGCATCTCTCGGACAGCATCAGAGCTCCAGTGTCTGTGCCTGAGACTGATGAGACCAGTGAGGAAAGCAGCTCTGATGAGGATGACGCAATGGTCACTGGCTTGAATGACAATAACACTGACGAGCAGGTAACTTCCTCATCCTGCCCCATCTCTTTTGAACTTTCTGAAGACAGGAACTGCTTTCCTCCAGAAGATTCTGATTCTCTGAAGAGAGCCCTTCAGTCAAGCAACCTACTTGCTGAGGAGCAAGCTCAAGAGATTGCTCGACTGAAGATCTTGTTGGTTCTCCAATTGGCATCCAACAAGGTCAAGGACTCTAAGATCTCAGCTCTAGAGAGTATTCTAGAGAATGAGAAATGAATAGTATCAAACTTTTCCAAAGTTGATGCTATAAAGAGAAAGCAAGAAAATGGGTGGATCTCCCGGATTATCAATTCGTGGAGAAATGGGGAAACGGTGTTCCGACCCCCCACTCCAAGCAGGAAGGCAACTCATCATGCCTTCAGGTCTGACCACAGGAATAGTCGTGGTCACTGCAGGGGTGATCTATCCCCATGTGGAGACACCCACAGTGCAAGGGCCGTCGTGGCCACTCATGAGAGAATACCGAAGGCTCATTCTGAGCCCTTTGTATTCACTGCCACTGCCTCAACTCGGTGTGAATCTGCATGTCCTAGCTCACAGAACACTTCTCACCACCCGAGGACACAGGATAGGGAGGTTAGAAGTCATGGTGTAAGTTTTCATGGGGCCTCTGAAAGGGGGATGCCTGAAAGGAGGGCACCACCTTCCCGGCCTCATGACGCTCACAACATGCATTCCTTCCACCCTTCCACGTGTCACGATGGAAGAGGTAATTTTGTGAGGAGATCATGCTCTATCCCGTTTAGACCTAGGACCGTGACTACCTCAGTCACTAGATCAGGTCGGAAACGGCGATACAATATTCACCCATGTTGGTGTTGTGGCAAAGTGGGACACTTTGCCATCGACTGTTGGCACAACCCCTCTATGCCAAAGGCAAGGGCTTATCCACATTCACGGGACAGAGGTAGTCTTCCTGACAGGTTTTCTGGGGGAAGGCAGTCGAGTGTTTATGCTAACAGGAACCTAGGACCCAATATGATTTGGGTTCCTAAGGTAAGATAATTCTTTCTTGCAGGGTAGTCTAGGTTCCCGTAAATATGAGGGAAACTAGACAGTAGGTGTTCCAAGACTGAATTGGAACATGCATCTGGAATAACATAAGTGATATCTCCATAAGCATTCTAACATCGAGCACCTGGTATGTTATAGTCAGCGAGACTAAATGTTAATTCTCATAATCCCAGGTACTTTTGATCAGTTCAAGGACTTGCGTCATATTACATCCACATTTACGCATATATCTCTATCTATATGTATATTTATACTTCTGCTTATACATGTATGTGTGCACATCTAAGGATAGGTTAACTCGATACATACAAACCTCTTATACATCAATGAAGAGTTAACGAAGATATGTCATTGTGAATCTCGACAACTCACAATTGACATTAAGAAGTGTTTGGAAAAGCCTCGTTCAAACCCAAATAGATTGGCTTTAAAATATATATATTTATCATTTTTAAATTTACTTGACATCAGAATAATTCGAAAATGTTGCAATGCCTCTTATCTTGAAGATTCCTAGTAAAGAAACCATTCGATTTCGACTTAGACAAATCCCGCCGACCTTTCATTTCCACGGGAAACTTACCGCAGCATACTCGTCGAATGAGCTGAAATCCCGCCGACCCTTTATATACTTAGAATCCCGCCGACCCTTCACCTTCCATAAGAATCTCGCCGAAGAGCAAATCCCGCCGCACTTCACAGGAAAGCTCGCTGAATCCCGCAGGAAAGATCGCCAAAGCTCGCCAAATCCCGCAAGAGTTCCTCCGCCGCCTCTTCCCTTTCCCGCCGACTCGCCGAAACCCGCAGGAAAGCTCGCTGAATCAACTCCTCCACCGGAAACTCGCCGACTCCTGCAAAAATCTCGCCGAACCGATCTCCATCGAAGGTCTCCCGCCGATTCCCACTGGAATCTCTCCTAATCGTCTTCCCCTTTCATCGTTGCTCACCGCAAGTTTCCCGCAGGACGCTCACCTTGCTCTTGGAAGCTCTTCCGGTTTCGAGTCTTGCCACCAGGAATTTCTCGGCGTACACTCATCGGGTGTCCCTCGTCTTCATCGCACAAACCCACCGTCTACACCTTTAGGTAACCCTCCCTCACCCTTACTTGAACTTGATCGCTAGTGTCGCATCCTTTTTGATTTTTGATTAAGCGTAGAATAGGGCTTCTCTCCTTAGATCTGCAATGGCTCCAAGGACAACTGCTGGGTTGGTCACTGGTTGCGAGCTTGTTCGAACTGGGTTCTCTCACGCCTCGGACGAATTCCGCAACATCATTCTGATGCTGGAAGAGGCTGGGCTAACATTCGTCCTGGAGCACCCTTGTAAAATCTTGGACAAAGAGGTACTGGAGTTCTTCGCTACCGCAAGACTCCGAAATGGAGACTCACTCATCAAAAGCAAGGTGGCTGGGGCAAAAGTCAAGATGTCTGCCAGCAAGCTGACCCACTTCCTGCAGCTTTCTAGCTCGGAGCATGAGGACTATCTGGAGGACGATGACAAAACCAGAACTCTCTTATTCTGCGGTCTTCCACGAGGAAGTAGGTCCATAAAGAGAAAGGATATGAATGAAGAAGGGAAGCTCCTATCTGACATAATTGGAAAGGTGATCATCTGCAAGCCGGGCTCTCATGACCATATCTCAGCGGATATGTTCAAGATCCTGATAGCTGTTGTCTGTCGTAAAAGGTTCAACTGGGGGGAGTTGCTGTTCGAGAAGATCAAGGACACCTTGGGCTCTCCGAGTTTTGGCCGTATCATAAGTCTGTATCTAAATCAGCTAAATGGAGACAGGTTTGACATGAGCAAAGGTGTTCCTCTACACTACTTGAAGAAGATGGACTCAAGTGTGTTTGACCGATGGGAGAGGCGTATTGGGCAGACTGTCGTGGAAGAACTACAGGGAGTATCTCCAGCAGTCACCCCCAATGAAGTTCCTGATACCTTGACTGCAGGAATCGAGGGGGAGCCTCTACCCCCTCATACTGATGTAGTATTTGACATCTCCCAGCTGGCCAGAGATGCTGTGGTAGATCTACACGAAGGAAGTGAACCTGAGTTGGAGAATGGGGAGGCCCCGAACCGAAACGAGCAAGGAGCCACAGCTACTAGACTGGAGACTGTCGACAACGAGTTGGAAGATGCTGCTGATATAGATGATTTCTTGGATGATGACGGAGAGGAAGATGGGAATGAGGGACATGAAGTATTGGAGGCTCCGGATCTTTTTGAACCTCCATCTGACAAGCATGCACCAGTGGAGGGGGAGTCAGATAAATCTACAGAGGCCGCCAACATTCCTCCATTAGAGACTGTGCTTGTATCCAGCTCTACAGATGCGTCTGCTAAAGGGCAAGGCCCACAAGTGCCTCCGGCTCTTCCATTACGAGATGAGCTAGCCACTCACACTGTAAATGTCATTCAGGGCATTGTGAATGAACTCAAAGCCTCCTTTGATAAAGCTCAGAATAAACTGCTGCATAGATTTAAGAAGTCTGAAAATCTCATGCTCAAGAATATGGTGGAGATCAACCATAAACTTGACGTGATGGACAAGAAATTTGAAGAGAAGTATACCGCGGCCGGCGAAGCTGTCACACTTCTTATGGCCGGATTGAAGAAGACAACTGACACTCTTGCTGTAGTAAATCAGAATGCTCATGTTGTAGCAAACAACATTCAAAAGTTTGACGGTAATATGGTCACTCTCAACACAAATCAGCAGGCCTTGGTCACTGAATTCTCCCGGACCTCAAAGCATATTGATGACTCGCTGCACTCATATGCCAATTCCATCGCGGTCGAAGCCAAATAGGGGGAGAAAGAGTATCTAGCTAAGATGGCCGAGCTTCAAGAAATCATGATCACAAACTTCGAACATTCAAACAAATATGTCCATGAGAGCTGCTGGTGGATGCTCCAACAGGCGTTAGGCGCGTTAGGCGTCGTTTTGCCTGACAACCCTGCAGGTATTCATTCTCCTGAGACTTCTATGGCTGCTGCGGGAGTAAGTGCTGCTGAGGGAATAGGTGCAAGTGCTGCAGATGTTCCCATAAGTGAAGCTGATGCTACGGCTATTTCCAAAGCTAAACTGATGAGCATGTTTGACCAAGAGGCCCTAGCAAAAGCCAGGGGCAAGCGAAAAGCTCAAGAAGGGACCTCCAAGGAGACACAGGCTGAAAAGAGAACTCGATTGAGTGAGGAGGAAGTAAGAAATGAAAAGTGGAGTCCAGTTTCAAAGAATATCATCTTGGACACCTTCTGGCTACAGGAACAGGGGGAAATCAATCGAAAGGAGGTATACAGCCAGTATGAATGGGAGATGCATAAGATGTATGAAGCGAAACGAAACATCTTCTTCAGAAACAACACGGATGCAGATAAAGTTCCTCCTCCCAGATATTACCCAAAGCCTAAAGAGTACATGGAGAGACAAAGGAAGAAGTTTTTGGCGCAAAAACTCAAGGATGACTTAGCTAAGGAAAGATAGTCAACAACTTGTAGCTTGTCATTCTCTCCTAAGAACATTTAATGCTTGTTGTTATGATATGAACAATTCTGAGATTATATATATATATATATATATACATTTGTATTTGAATATGTGAATGACTCAAGTCCTGATCTGGTTGTTTATATTCTCTTGTGCTGCATGTTTAACTTCTGAATGCTGTTTTTTATTATTTGATTAGTGTTATTCATCTTAGCTAGTAGGGTTTTGGCTTCGTCAAATAGGGGGAGATTGTTGGGTATTGTATCCACAATCACCTGGATTTGAGGAAGCCACCTGTCAAGCTAAGATGAATTCACAATGTATTTGATGAAACTTCTTAAGTTGTGCTTGCAGTTCTTCCACGCTAAGTGCACACCAATGTGAGGGTGCAGTAGGTCAATATACACGAGTCTGCACGACGTAATCCCTCGTTGAGCAGATCAGTGTGTTGGCCTACGTGTACTCTCTCTATTGGAGTGCACTTACTTTCAAGTACAGGGCCGTCTTTATGCAAGAGAAGACAAGGAGCAAGGATGGGTCAAGGGGCAGCTCTTGGGTGGAAAGACGAAGATTCGTCTAAGTAAAAGTCGACGAGAATCACCAAGTGATTCTCGCCGATTCGGCGAGAATCACTAGTGATTCTCGCCGAATCGTCGAGAATCATTAGTGATTCTCGCCGACTCCTTCCGGCTACCTCAAAATGGTGCCAAGTAAGATTCGGCGAGAATCACTAATGATTCTCGCCGAACCCGTCGCTGAGCAGGTCATGAATACCAAGTGAAAATCGTTGAGAATCAACAAGGGAATCGTCGAGAATCACTAGTGATTCTCGACGAATCGTCGAGAATCGTTAACTGATTCTCGCGGATTCGTCGAGAATCGCCAATGATTCTCGACGAATTTTACTTGGCGTTTTCTCTGGATGCTGCTGGACCGGATTCTGCCGCTAGACTATTTTGAACCGGATTTTGGATTTCTACTTGTGGGACCCACAACGGTCATATTGTTAGTATCTACAGTGTATAAATACACAGGTATTTTTGAACAGTGGAATCACGGGAAAAAGATATACAAAGTAGAGCCGCGACTTGACCTAGTTCGCGATTTCCACCGCCGCCTCCGTCGTCGCGCGAGAGTGTAGATCGCCGGTCGTGATCGTGTTTTCTTCCAGATCTCCGGTCGATAGAAGCCTAGCTAAGCTCAGCGTCTCACGTGTCTAACCGGAGATCTCTTGTCTCTCGATTTGTAGATCGGTAAAGTCTTCCCCATCCGAATCGATCGAGACGATTGATCCTAGTGTGACCGTTGGTAGACCTAGCTAGCTTCGCTACGAAGTTTGGATCTCTAAAGAAGTGCAGCCGCACATCGTCGTCGCCGCCGATCCCGAACCAAGCTGCCGTTTGTATTGCCGCCGCCGGTTTCGGGGAGATCCTCTCCAAGAGAGATCTAGGGTTGTAGACTCTTCGTTGACTTCACGAACACGTCGTCGAACGAAGAGGAACACCGTAGTCTCCAAACGAAGTTTGTATCTCGTGTACATTCTATTTTACCTTTGTTGTAAAGGAACGATTGTTCCGTGTTGTAAGGGTTGGGTGCAACCCGGTTTGTGGGAGTGTTGACTCTCACGTGTGGAAGGGTTCCTTCTGATAGTGCAGGGATTGGATTTCAATCCCGTTGGAGAAGTGACCGAGTCGTCCCTTGTTGGGAGATAGGTCGAAGGGGGAAAGTGGATGTACCCAAGTCGGGGAACCACTATAAATTGCCTGTGTATTCTGTGTGCTGTGCTTTTTATTTTTATTGTGCAGGTACATTCGTAAATTCCGCAAAAGCATTGCTCGTCACATATTCCCCCCCCCCCCCATAGGTGAACTTTGTTGACACTAGGTGGACTTTCAACCACCACTACCAAGATGGAAACCGAGTGAGCATTTCAGCCTTCCTGACCACTATCAAAGTCTCCCGACTATACCAACGGCTAGTCCCCTTTTGGGTCTCTCGCACTGAACCACATAGCCCAGGTCCAATTCCACTTGCCCGTTGCTCACAACCACGTAGTTCACCTTAAGACATACGCACGAGCCAAGCTTCTCTCGAATCCTGTCATTTCCAAACAATAATATAACCCAGTTATGTTCAAGGCCGGTTCCTAGACCGCCAAGTTAGCAGAACAACAATTCCGCTCAATTTTTCGGGTATGCCTTAGAGCTAACCTCCAAGGATCCCTGCTGCAATCTACCGCGTAGAAACCCGAAAACCCAAAGCACGGAGTCTTCTCCGGCAAATCATAACAAATGCAACATGACCTATCCAGACCAACATGTCCGGGTAGGCTTCACACACAATGCCTATGCGTGTACTTCGATTTCGGACTCTATATGCAACACAATGGGGACTATTCACATCAACTCCATGGAACACCACGCACTCACCGCACACTCGCGGGAGCGGGATTCCCTATGCAGAAAGTAAGAGCTTCACATGCTCAAGTGGAGAATCGTTACCCTTGTAGTATGCTTTGGTGCCATAGAAAACTACACGGATGGGAATATTCGCAACGATCTTTTCTCCACGGATCCGCTCTCAGATCTCAAAACAGTGCTCCGATGCTCTGCCGGCGGCCGAAAAACTCCTCCTTCTTCCTCCTCTTTCTAACTCCTTGTGAGAGAGAGGCTAAGAGAGAAAATGAGGGATTGATCCTCTATTTCCGAAGTTAATAGAGCAGGGAAACAATCTGGGCCGTTGGATCTTATTTAAAGAAAATGAACAGCTCAGATCAGCTCAAAAAAATACCCAAACCTGGGCTGAACACGGCTTGGCACACGGTCGTGTCCTAGGCCGTGTGCCTCGATCCAGGCACGATCGTCAAACACAGAGACTCACACTGGCTCAGACATGCCCGTGTCTCACTCGTCACGCCCGTGTCGGGTCCTCGACATGCCTGTAACCAGGGGCTGTCACCCATAACCGCCATGCTAACCGACACAACCAAACTGAACACGGGTATAGACACGGGTATGAACACTCCCGTGTCACCCCTGACACGCCCGTATCAAAAGTGTTCATAACCCGTGTTTCCTGCCGTGTCCTTCTCGGGATGAAAATGGCCAAAACACCAGCCAGACACGGCCTTGGACACGCCCGTGTCCTAGGTCGTGTACCCCTATACAGGCACTAAAATCCCATTTTTACACGACCAACTCAAATACAATTTTCGGGGTGTTACAGTGACGCAGCCACCGGTGAGTCCACTGCGGTGGCATTTCAGATGAACTTGCGCCAGTACACTTTTAGTGTGGGCATGCTTGTCGTTTATGCGGGGATATACGTGGTTGATGAACTCACAGAATCGGACATTCTAGCCCGACCCTTTGAGTTCCAAACTGGTGCTTCTCCCCACGTATTATGGCAGGAGATCACTGGATTGCCACAGCAGTACGAAGCACGTTTTGCCAAGTCTTCCCACATCATCTCTCCTGCACTCCGCTATGTTCAGCACTTGATCAGGCACAGCATTAATGCCCGCTCGATGAGTCAGAAGGGTGGTCAGATCTGCTTTACCTTTATAGCATGCATCATGGCGTCCCTCTCCACCTAGGCCGCGTTCTTGCTGATTACTTCCTTCACCAGGCCATGTACGTGCCTCTGAAGGCCATCGGTGGTTCGCATTTTATTACGCGAATCGCCAAGGGATTAGGAGTTTTTGACACTTTGCCCGCCTTGACTCTAGTTTCCCGTAGCGATTTTATTTCTACGACCATGATGACCGCCTTCAGATTGGTGCGTCGTGTTTCTTCTGGCGGTTCGTGGTGCAATGTCATTTGTACTGTGGAGTGTGAGCAGCCAGCTAGGGCTTCTTCCGCTGATGTTGGATCCTCTTTGGAGTACCGTCGGTCCGACGATGTCGTTCCTGTCCATACCATGCCATTGGGCCCATCGCCTTCTTTTGCCCATGCCTCGCATCGTAGGAGTATCATGGAGGATTATCCCGACTTCTACGTGCGGCATATGTAGATGGAGGAGCTGTTACGCGAGCAGCATGGCATGACGACACGCATTGTTGACGTTCTTCAGGTGCCCCCTGCTGCCCCTGCTCGAGCTTCGACTTCTCATGCCCGTACTCCACCTCCGCCTCCGCTTTTTTCTGATCCGCCTGAGTGATTGCTGCTATTCTTCTCGGTTGGGATTATTTGTAGTGTTTGGCTTCATATTTGTATATTGGTTATTTTGACTTATTGTATACATTACTCTATTCAGCTGGGGCATCGTCCTCAGGGTGGTTTTTAGTTATTTTGTTTGCATTGTCTGTCTTTCTTGTGTTATTGTGTTTAGTTTCATTTGATATATGTGATGTGATATTGTGTTTAGTACTAACTCGCGAGTATTGCTTAGCTTATTTTTATTATGGCATGGTATACATTTTTTTGTTGTTTAAGCTATTTTGTAGGTGGCCTTTCTTTGGCACGGCGGAGTGAGCTAAATATTTTTGCAGGTTTGGCTTCATGACTTAACGCCAATCTTCTGGTATGCTCATTTGCTGAGCATTGGGTAACCTCTTCCCATGTCTCTATTTGATTTAAATTTCTATATCATATGTTGTGTAACCTACTTTAAGTCTGGGGGAGAGTCAATATGTGTTACCTTTTGCACACGGACATTTCATGTGCATACTAGATGCTTTTATTGTTTTATTTTGATTAGTTCATTGCATCGCACACCACTGCACCCACATGAGCGTGTGTTTAGTTGTTAGCGTGTTGCAAGTTAAACTCATTTCTTTTGTATGATTTGGGAAAACTTTTGTGTTGGCATAGGATTGTGAGACGGAGTAAAATGTTGACCCTGCTGTGCTCCTAGTCGAGTGCTCTCGTCTCGTGTAGAAATTGAGGTAGATTTAATTTCTCTGTGTGCTTATAATTTTATATTTTTCTAATTGTGTAAATATTTTTTATTCTACTCAAAAAATTGGTGAATCAGGTGCGAATCCGATGGTAGCATAGGGATGTGTCTAGACGGTTATTAGGTTCGTATTGCTCATGTAGGGAGGATGGATAGTCTTTCTCGTTGGCTAAGAACTTGCCCCAAGCTATTTTTGAAGCATAGGTATTGGTTAGTCATGCATGAGTGTGATGTAGGCCATTGTTTTGGCCCAGTTGAGCTTTGTACCGTTCCTAACTTCATATCCTCGCTAGCCCCATTGTGCCTACCCTACTTTTGATTCAGCTCCAACAGTATTTCACCAAAGCCTCATAACTGATCCTAGTCGCACACCCAAGTCGAGTTTTAGTGTTTTATATTTCCATGTTGGGGTGTTGATGTGGTGATATTCTTTGTGAATGTGTGGATGTGCTTCAAAGTTTTATTTGCAGAAATTGTTAAAAGAGAAGTGATTTAAAAAAAACATGTATAAAAAAGAATAAAAGTGAAAAGAAAATGTGTAATTGAAAATTTCATTTAAGATGAGAATGTATATGGAGTAGGGGGTACACACACTCCTATAAAAAAAATTAAGTCTGGGGGTGTGGTGTACCCGCAAGTATTTTTGTTAGCGGATAGATTCCTCTTTAGGCTAGCTCATTTGGGTTAGGTGCGTAGCCTTCTTATTTATCTTTATTTACCACACCGTAACCCAAACCTCATCTCTTCACCTAAAGTCCTACAGATTCATTTGTGAACCAAACCAGTGTCGTGGAGAGAGTGCGAACGGGCAAGAATATGATCACTGACATTGGTGGGTTCCTTTGGAGGTTATCCCGAGCCCCGATCTTTGGCAATGATCACCTAGAGATTAGTCTACTTTCTCCCTACGCGTGACCGGAAGATTCAGCGTGATTTCATTTTTGAGTAATAATAAAATGTTGATACGCATTGTGAAAATTATAAACTATTTTGTATCCTTAGAAATTTCTTCTATTATATTTTTATGAGTGCGAGCATGCGATTTTGCATGGTACTCCGTATCTTAATTTCTGTGTTCGCTATTTTTTTCCCTATCTGCATAGATTTTGTTTGCTCGGGACGTGCAAACAGGTAAGTCTGGGGGTGTGATGAGTCCTATTTATATAGTGATTTTTGGACTCATCTTGGCTAGTTTTTGCGCACTTGTACTCCACTTTTAGTATGTTATCATTGATATTTCATTTGTATAGTTTTTCACGCTAAGTACATTATTTTGGCCCTTATGGTGAGCAATTGCACATTCTATTTTTGGGGTAAGCACGGGGTGCTCCCTATGGCCCTTTCCGGATATTTTCATTGCATTTCTGTGACACTGGAGGGTTCTCTTTGGATTTATTTATTTATATGCAGGTGGTGCATTTTCCCCAAGGTTGGAATGCAGGTTTGAGGAAAATGCACGGTCATGTGTTTTCTTAGCACACGGTTCTTTGTGATCGTGCATTTTGTTTTTGTAGGAGAGACGTCGAGCTGAGCTCAATGAACTGAGCTCGACGATCTTAACGCACGGTTAACGCATGGTTTCTTCAGAACCGTGTGAGAAGGAAACACACGGTTTTCCTGTAGCTTGTTGTTTGTAGCATTTTGTGGTTAACCGTGCTCTTTGTTCACGCACGGGCGGAAGTACCCGTGCGCAAGTAAAACACACGGATCCACTGTATTTTCTTGATTTCCTGCGCTCTGTGTTTACCCGTGCGATTTCCTTCACGCACGGGCAGAAGTGCCCATGCGCGAGTAAAACGCACGGGTCAACGCATCTTCACCTTCAAGCTTGGGCTGGAAGTTAATAATGCATGGTTAGCGCACGGTCGTGCGCCAAACCGTGCGTGCCTATTTTTCTGACCTGCTTCTATTTAAAGCGCATATTTCTTCTTCCGGAAGAGGACTTTGTCCTGCTGTTCTTCCTGTTGTTTTAGGGCAAAGTTCCGTCATTTTCCACCTTAGAGAGGCCTCCGGGCAAGCTTTCAATGCCTAATCAAAGCCGGAGCTTCCTCTCAGCCTCCTCCTTCATCCTTGAGCTTCAAGAAGAGTTAGATCTAGCTTTATCCATCAAGCTAGGAGAAGTTTGTATCATCCTCCACCGGATCATGTGTAACAACCCCATCCATTCATATCGTATATACTAGAAGGTCCGGCCGGGGCCCCACAGCATATACCACAAAATGAGCGGTGAAGTCACGGTATGGCACCAGAGTAGAGCAGCGCACCCTAACCCATTGCATTCTAGCGGAAGCCTAAACAGTACACTTGAACTCCACACCTGAATGTCCGACATATAAAATCCCATATTTTATATATAGTCATAGGAATGTCTTAAAACACATACAAGACAAAGAGTTGGCCTTAAGGCCTTATAGCGCTTTCATACAAGTGGCCATAAACAATGGCGCGCAAGCTGGCCACACAAAAGAAAATATCACACGATCATTTCTTTAGCCTTTGAGGGCTAGCGGCGGCAGCAGCAGCACCAACACGGACTTCAGCCCTTATGCGTCCTGCTTGGCTCTCCAACACCTGTACAGGGACAGGCCACCCAATGGTGGCAAAAGAGGCAACGGTCAGCATTCCACTGACCAAACTATAACGACCCTACCCCTTCTCTCGGGGCAGCGTTATTCTTCCCTGCAAAGCATAGCATGTACAAGCATATATCTCTATAGCTTATTCAATGTGCACTCACGCACATCCTTTCCATCACAATCATCAGCCACGCGGCCCAATGATCTGTGCACTCAGGGCACATTCTTGATGTACCGGCGAACCAGTTGCCCACCACCATATCAGGGTCGCAACCCAACGGCAAATCACTTGAGCATTTACTCCATGGCGTGCAGTCAGAGTTCTAGTCTTAACGCACCGGGATGGCCCGTAGCCCCCCATTGTGACATGGCTCGAAGGCCTAAGACTCTCACTATGTGCTCCAACAGACCACACTTTCAGGTCTCACGTTAGACGGACATAGCGCAGGTCGGATCCTCCACCCCCCGTTGCTCAAATCGCCTTTTCCATCACCGAGTAGCACGTACTTGCAGCTACATAAAAGGCGTGGGTTGGTCTCACCGATCTTGTTTGGCATTACAGCCTGGGTATCCTCTGACACCCATTTCTAGCACAACATTGGCGGGTCTTTCCTGGGCACACCAGTACTTCCTGCCTTAACAGGTACCACACCACAAAGATCACAGTGTCGGCGGGTCTTTCCTGGGCACACCAGTACTTCCTGCTTCTACATGTACCACACCACGCATATCACAAATGTCAGGGGTCTTTCCTGGCTTACCATGCCAATAACTCCTGTTACTCTCTTCACAGTTACCACCTAAACATTCAGCATTACAATAGGCCTTTCTCGGACTGCCATCCGGTACTTCCGGCTATTATCTTCACAGACATGACCCAACAGCACAAGCATGACATAGATATTTTCATGGACTACCACTCCAGTATTTCCTGCTACTTCCTTCACAGGTCCAATCTGTCGACTCCTAAACTACACGCTTATCACGGAGTCTTCTCCGGTTCGTATGCAACATCACCAATCCAGACCAACCTGTCCAGATGGGCTTCACACAGAATGCCTATTCTGTACTATCATTTCTGGATCTATATGCAAACCACTTGGGGATTTTGAATCAACCCAATGATCCCCATAACCGACCACCCGCTGGTGGGGGAATCATATGTATATGCAAAAAGGGATCATTCACAGGGCTATGAAGAAAGGTCGTTACCCTTGAAGACCTCTTTGGTGCCATGAGCACTAAGCTGGCTCGAACGACTCACAAGAGCTTTTTCTCCGCAACGTCGGCCTCGGATCTCTCGTCGGTAAACCGCAGCACCACCGGTGATCAGCCCCCTCTCCTCCTCCTCCTTCTTCCTCTCTCTTTCTCTCTCTAGAAGTGTAGTAAGAGAAAGTCAAAAGCCAAATGAGTTTCCCGAACCCATTCTCGGCCTTAAGAAGACAGGGAGGCCTCTCACCCCTTTGATCCAGGCTGAAGGAGAATGGACGGCCACGAAAATCCACAAAATCTTATTTCGGGTCCGACACGCCCTGTGACACGCCCGTGTCATAGGCCGTGTCACACTAAGCAGTGCACAAACCGACTTATTAAGCCTTATCTCGAAATAAGTCACGCCCAGGGTACACGCCCGTGACGGCCCGGTCACGCCCGTGATATAGGGCGTGTACCTCACTCGAGTCCTCTTCACGACCTACTCGAGAGGACTACTCAAGTAGTTAGCTATGACACGCCCGTGTCAGATGACCGACATGCCCGTGACACGGGGCATGTCACCCCCTCGAGACTTACTCGAGAGGACTTACTCTAGAGAAAACCAACTACTCGAGTACTCGGATCGGACATGCCCATGTCACAGGGATGACACGCCCGTATCACCCCCCCCCCCCTTACTCGAGTACTTTTCCACCTACTCGAGAGAAAAGTGCCGACCACTCGACACAGCGGAACACGCCCTTTGACAAGCCCTGGGACACGCCCATGTCCCAGGCCGTGTCACCCAAAAATTACATGCTGAAAAATTGGGGTGTTACAACCCTCCCCTCCTACCAGAAATTTCGTCCTCGAAATTTGCACACAGGAAGGAACTCAGCAACGAAAAATTTATAACATCAAAATATCTTGTTACAATAACTTTTCACTAATCATTCAGTTACAAAAACAGCTCCGGAAATTCAGCTCGCATGGTCTGCTCTTGCTCCCATGTAAGCTCTTCACGACCGCAGTTGTCCCACCGGACTTTCACCATCCCGACCGTCTTGTTCCGTAACTGTTACTCGGTTCCATCCTCGATCTGAATGGGTCTAACTCTCGTTGTTAGTCCATATTCCACCGGCACACGATCATCCGTGATCACTTGAGATGGATCTTTAACGGCCTTCCGCAGCACCGAGATGTGAAACACATCTTGTAGTCCACCCAAGTCTGCCGAAAGAGCTAGCCGATACGCAGCTTCTCCGATTCGCTCAACCACTTCAAATGGACCCAAATATCTTGGACTCAACTTTTTCAAACATCGAATCCGGGATACACCTTTGAAGGGCTTGATCTTCAAGTAAACCCAATCGCCTACCGCGAACTCCACGTTCCGGTTCTTGGTGTTGTAGTACTTCGCTTGACGATCTTGGGCTATGAGTAGCCTCTCTCGAATAGAACGAATGGTTGAGTTTGCGTCATCGATTTCATTACTGTTATACACTCTGGCTTCGCCTACCTCTATCCAAGCTAAAGGCATACGACACTTCCGTCCATATAGAGCCTCATACGGTGCCATACCGATGCTTGCCCGGTAGCTGTTATTGTAGGCAAACTCCACCATGTAGAGATGATCTTCCCATCTCTTTCCAAAGTCTAGGGCGCACATCTTGAGCATGTCCTCCATAGTTCTGTTGGTCCGTTCAGTTTTGCCATCCATTTGGGGATGAAAGGCCGTACTGAATGTCAACTTCGTGCCCAACAGCTGGTGAACTAGCCTCCAATCATTTGACGTGAACCGCCCATCTCGATCACTAACGATGCTCCGAGGAACACCGTGAAGCCGCACAATCTGATCAACATATAATTTTGCCAAACTTTCAACCGAATCATCCAGCCTGTTTGGGAGAAAATATGCTACTTTTGTTAGCCAGTCGACAATCACCCAGATGGAATCATTCCCTCGCTGAGGTCTCGGCAACCCATGTATGAAATCCATGGAAATATCATCAAACTTCCACTTTGGAATCGATAGTGACTTCAAGTAACCGCCCGGCTTTTGGCATTCCGCCTTTACCATCGCGCATGTTTGACCTTTTGCCACATAAAGAGCCACATCACTCTTTAGCCCTGGTCACCAGAATAGTTTTTTCATATCATTGAACATCTTCGTGCTCCCGGGGTGAATGGAATATTTTGTATAATGCGCTTCGTACATCAATTCTTCCCGCAAGTTACCCACATTCGGGACGCACACACGGCCCTCTTTTCGCAAAAGACCATCATTCCAGGAGAATTTGCGCTCTGGCCCCTCTTTAACATAGTGGAAGACATCTTCATCTAACCCCGTTGCTCATCGAATCCGGTCTGTAAGGTCACATTGCACCTCCGTCCAGTTCAGACATGCATTGGCGGTGGAATACTTGTCAACACAAGAAATCTCTAACGCTTCTAGCTCCTGGATGAGACGTTCATCATGCCGCTGCAACCAATTTGCTCTTGCCGGAGTCCGCCGACTCAAGGCATCCGCGACAACATTCCCCTTCCCGGGAGTATAGTGAATCTCAAAGGTGTAGTCCCCGAGGAACTCCAACCACCTTCGTTGTCGCATATTCAAGTCCTTCTGCTCCAATATGTACTTCAGGCTCTTGTGATCTGTATAGATCTCCACCTTCACACCATAAAGATAGTGTCTCCATAGTTTTAGTGTAAAGATCACCGCCGCAAACTCAAGATCATGGACGGGAGAGTTCCGCTCATGCACTTTTAGCTGGCGTGAGCCATAAGCAATCACCTTTCCGTTATACAGAAGCACAGAGCCTAAGCCGCTCCGTGAGGCATCACTATAGATTACGAAGCCATCGGTCCCACATGGCGAAGACAACACCAGCGCCGTTGTCAACCAAACCTTCATCTCTTCAAAAGCTCGCACGCACTCTGGAGACCAAACGAACTTCTATTCTTTTCGCGTCAATGTGGTTAGCGGCAAAGCAATCCGCGAGAAGTTTTCAACAAATCTTCGGTAGTAGCCCGCTAGTCCAAGGAAACTCCTGACATCGGCCACTGAAGACAACACTGGCCACTCTTCTATGGCCCTTATCTTCGCTGGATCCACTACTATGCCCGCTCCACTCACCACATGGCCCAGAAAAGCCACCGACGATAGCCAAAACTCGCACTTCGAGAACTTGGTATAGAGCTGATTCTGCCTCAATGTATTCAACACTAACCGCAAATGCTTCTCATGATCGGCTTCCGATCTCGAGTACACCAGGATATTGTCAATGAACACTATTACGAACAGATCCAGGTATTCACGGAATATTCGGTGCATCAAGTCCATAAATACCGAGGGCGCATTATACAATCCAAATGACATCACAATGAATTCGTAGTGCCCGTAACACGTTCCAAATGCAGTTTTGGGAATGTCACCTTCCCAAATTCTCAATTGGTAATAACCAGATTTCAAATCTAACTTGGAATAGACGGTCGATCCCACTAGCTGATCAAACAGCTCATCAATCCGCAGAATCAGATATTTGTTCTTCTCAGTCATCTTGTTCAGCTCACGGTAATCAATACACAACCGCAAACTCCCGTCTTTCTTTTTTACAAAAAGCACAGGGTTGCTCCAAGGAGACATGCTTGGGCATATATACCCCAGCTCCAGCAATTCTTGTAGTTGGACTTTCAACTCCGTCATCTCCTTTGGCGCAACGCGATATGGAGAGCGGGCCACAGGTTTCGCACCTGGCACCAGCTCTATCGTGAAGTCAATCTCTCGCTGGGGTGGTAGCCTAGGGAGATCCTTGGGAAACACATCTGTAAACTCCGACACGATCGGAACATCACTCACACTGGCCTTAGGCTCCACCGCCTGAATTAGCGTGAAGTATACCTACGCGCCCTTCCGAACAGCTTTGACAACTTGGAGTGCAGACATCAACGTCCCTCCAACTCCTCGCATACCCGCAAACTTCGTCTCCTGCTCGGTATTCTAGCCCAACGTGATCTCTTTGGATTGGCAATCAATCAAGGCATGCTGCTCCGCAAGCCAATCCATCCCAAATATCACGTCAAATTCCGATATTGGTAATACAGATGCCATCAAACAGAAATCCTGACTTCCTATATGCACTGCCACATCGCAAGCTTGATCCGCAAGCATCATACAACCATTCGGCAACACCACTCTGACGTTATCTGCCTTTACATGACTGGGTATCCTAAGCCGCGCTATAAACTCTCGCGACAGAAAAGAATGCGACGCACCCGTATCAAACAGTGCTCGCGCCAGCGTGTTCCGAATCAGTACAAAGCCTATGATAATCGCATTACACACATGCCACATACACACATGCAATAAACAAAGCATACAAACAAAATAATACTCAAAACTAAACTCGTACCTATGACGACGTCACTTTGTTTAATGGCCTCTTGCAGGCCAAGATGGTAGACCAGGGGCTGCGCCTGAGATGCACAGGATTCCACCACTGCTTTGCCCTTCTCAGCATATGACGCTCCCGCCTTCTTTTCATTCTTTGGCGGCACCCGACAGTCACGGGCGATGTGCCCCACCCATCCACACGTAAAACACGTACGAGTCTCAAGCTTTGAGGTGGCCCCCGACGTTGCTCCCAAGGCAACTGAAGAAGGAGCTTGTCCAACCGTCTTGGGCCTCTTGCCCCACTTCTTATAGAATGACTTTGCTGGTCGGGGCAACTTAAACTCTGGCTATGTCACAGCCAAGGCCCTCTTCCCCTGCACCCTCTTCTTATCTTTCTCCAGCGTGCACGCAGTGTCTACTAACACCTGGAAGCCTTGGTTCACCGAACTCGAAAGCAGGAACCTCAACTCGTCCCGCAATCCTTCGTAGAACCGATTTGTCTTCCTCTGCTCATCATCAAATATTGAACCCGCATACCGTCCCAAGCGAGTAAACTCATGCAGGTACACTTCAACACTGCCGTCTCCTTGCGTTAATCTCTGGAATTCATTCTCCATGGCTATACGTTGTGCCACGGGAAGGTGCTTCGCTAGGAAGACTCGAGAGAATTCCTTCATGGTCACTTGTGTCAATGGTCTCCCCGCCAAGTGATGCAATTCCATCTTGTCCTACCATAATCTCGCTTCCCCTTCAAGTAGGAAGGTAGCTAAAATAACTTTCTGATGTTCCTCCGACCCGATCGCTGTCATAATCCTCTTGACGCGCGATAGCCAATCCTCAGCCTGCGTAGGAGATCGTACTCCCGAAAACGTAGGCAGATGAAAACTCATAAACCGCATCAACCGTCATTCAGCCACTCGAGGATCTACAGACGCAACAGGTTCTGGCCTTGCCGTCACCTGTTCTGGTCTCAAAACTGGCTGTGCCTGCCCAACTAGCTGGCCTTGGATCATGACAAATACAGCCTCAGCAATTAACCGAACGGTTTCCGCAGATGGTGGAGGTGTAGGCACCTCGGTTGGTGTCGTACTTTCTTCAGAACGCTGGGGCTCCGACGGCCCAGCTCCACTTCGGGTCACCTAAAGGTGGACAAGACACACACATTAGCGACCGCACACAAGCAATCACAACAAAATAGGAACGTGCAGGTTCCTTAAACACATGTATTTGCATTCCTATTATGGACTTTCAGGAGTTCAATCGTGTTAATTTGGTGTGCACAGACACGTGCTCGCCCCCCCCCCCCCCCCCCCACAAAAGAAGTCAACCACGAATTTGAAAGGGAAAGAACAAGACAGCTGATACCAAAAATGTAACAACCCCATCCGTTCATGTCGTATATACTAGAAGGTCCGGTCGGGGCCTGATGAATTGTAAATATACCTATTTTTGTGCACATTAATTTAGTCGTTTTCATTTATTTTCGTCGTTTTTACTTATTTTTGTTCAATAAAATGCTCCTATTCTTGTAAATTTATTACTAACTTGTTTTATTTTATTTTTTAGAAAAATTCCAAAATCTTCCAAAATTGGTCAGTACACGCCCCTGTTATTTTGATCACGCCCGTGAGCAGGGCGTGATAGCTCAAAATCCCGTGAAGTTGCAAATTTCTGAAGTAAAAAGCTTGACACGCCTGGCGATATGCCCGTGTCACCCGACACTGGGCGTGACAAAAGCCCGTGTCCACTCCACTCGAAGAATTCAGTTCAACGATCATCGAATCCGCGACACGCCCAGAGTCATGCCCGTGACCTAGGGCGTGACTCAAACTCAGCTCGACGATTTCAACTCGACACTTTCCGCTCGACGATTGTCGAGTGTCGACACCAACTGACACGCCCAGCGCCACGCTCGTGACCTGGGGCGTGACCATTCCACCTGGCTCGACAAGACCCGTGCGGCGACTTTCGGCGCAACCCGCGCCCAGTTCTACCTCGCCGACACGCCAACCGTCACGCAAGTGACCAGGCGCGTGACCAACGCAAGACCGACACGTGTCCAGCCCGAAGTCAACTTTTCCATCAAATCGTCGGCCTCCTACGCAAACAATAGTGACACGCCCACCGACACGCCCGTGTCGGAGGGCGTATACTTTGCTTTTTTTTTCCTATAAATTCCCCACTTCTGTAATGACCAAGGGTTCACATTTTTGAGCCACTTTATTGTGTTTTGTGGGCTGCATCCGTGGATTCCCTTGCTATGTAAGGAGATTTCTCCCCCCTTTTCTTTCATGTTTGTTTTTTGCTTTAGCTTTAGTTTTGTAATAGTTTCCTTTAATCAATAAAAATGTTAGTTTTTCTCTTCTTATTTGGCTTTGGAATGAACTCATGTGCCCACTTTTCTTCTCATTTTATCCTTAGTTTCTCCTTTGTTTTTCTGTTTATGAAAAGTGTGTGTGTGTGTGTGTATGAGTGTAACATGTTTAATATTCATGTTTTTAACTTGTCTTCATGATTAGGTATGATAAGTTTTCCTCTTTTTCACCATGTCCTTTTCTTAAGAGACTTATGTTTTCATTCTTATGTATTTATAAAAGAGATTTTAAAAGTGATTTTGTTCCTTTTTACTTAGTTTTTCTTTTAGGATTGCAAAACGTTTTTTGTTCTTTTCATTTTCTCTTCACCTTTTTTATCACTTTTATGAATTTTTAAGAATGAAAAAGTTATAGTTTTAATTTTTGAGCACCTTTGATTTTGACTTTATTTTGGAAAACGTTTTTCTCATTCTCTTTTTATTTGTTCTTTTTATGTGTTTGGGTAAGCTTTAGTAGTAGAAATCTTGTTATTTTAATTTATAAGCAACTTTGATTTTTATTTGTTATTAGTGTGTGTGAGTGTATGAGCATAAATTTTCTTTTGTTCTTCTTAATTTTCATAATATGTGTGTGAGTGTAGGAGTATAACTTTTTATTGCTTTCTTTAATTTATGAAGAGTGTGTGAGTGTAGGTGTTAAATTTTCGTGCTTTATTTTCATGCTTTATGTTATTGCTTTCTTCAATTATGTAGAGTGTGTGTGTAGGAGATAAATTTTCATGCTTTATTTTATCTCTTTCTTCAATTACGTAGAGTGCGTGTGTAGGAGATAGTTTTATTGCTTTCTTTCAATTATGTAGAGTGTGTGTGTTAGCGTTTATTTCCGCCTACTCGCTAGGAGTTAAATGGCCGGATTTTGCTTACCGCCTGCTCATTTGAGTTAAATGCCTGGCCTTTTATTTGTTTGTAATTATTTTATTAGGACTTGTAATTGTATTTATTTCTGCATACTCGTTAAGAGTAAAATGGCGTGCCCTTTATTTCCCGCCTACTCGTTTGAGTAGGACTTGTAATTTTCCTTTTTTGTAACTTAGTTTCTATTTTATTTATAATTTGGAGTGTGCGTGAGTTCTTGTTTTAGCTAACTTTTTAGCTTTCTAAATGTTTGTTATTTTTTATGTCCTCTTCTTATAATCATTTAGCGTTTAATTTCGAAATCGCGCCTAACTAAATTATAAAGTCGTCTCCATACCGATATGTGGCTAATCGCTATTAGCCTCGGCATCGAAGAGCTTTGGGACATTTAAAATGATTTGTAATAATTAAAGCTCTTTATTTTCACTTTAATTTAAGGACTTAAGGTTTACCCCGGGTTAACGACGCGTAGGACCACAAATCGATGTGTGGGCCCTATTTCGTTATCCATATGCTAGCTTGCCGAGAGGTCGTGCGTATGGATAGATCACCCCTGGGTAAATAGAGTTGCATGCATACCCTCGAGAGAGGACAAGCGTAATTCTACCGGGTTGGGTTCCCCACCCAATAGCGGGGTTCTTAGCTTAAAGCGAGCGTTAAGAGGAATCTTTCGTCGGACTAACATTCGGTCGAATAGTCTTAGCGTTCAGTTGAGCAATATTCCTAGAGATAAGTGCGCTCACATTTGTGGAACCTCCACGGCCAAGTTGCCTTTTATTAATTTGAAAACTAAGTCCTATAATTATTAAAAATTATTTTAGTCTTAATCTGATTCGATGCCGAGCGTTAACCCTTCATCGAATATTTTCTAAATCGTTTTTTTGCTCCTTTACTTTTTCCGTCTTTACTTAATTAAAATATCCACCTTACTTTCAGTAAAATAATAGTCCTCTCGGAGGAGTAATAATAATCAACACGACCCCGAGAACAATACGACCTCGGTATTCCCCCGAATATCGAGTACTACTTGCGATAGGTGCACTTGCCTCCTGTAGCACGCCCGCGGCGATCGGCTCACCGAACAAACCACAGTAAGAGTCTGTTCGCGGGCGCATCAAGTTTTTGGCGCCGTTGTCGGGGAACTCTTCGAGTTGCTATTTCGAAATCCGGAGTCTATTACTTTTACTTATTTTCTATAAACTAAAAAACCAACAAAAAACTCTATTTTAAATAAAAAAAAGAGTTTATTTTGTTTTATTTTAGATTGGGTGTATGACCCATGGACAACCCTCCGAGTCTGAAGATTTTGACTTCGACCCTGAGATCGAACGCTCTCTTGCGCGTATTCGATCTCAACGCCGAATTCCTTCTTTAGACCCCGAAGAATCTATCGGAGAACCCTCTGTTGTAGTTATGGCCGCCCCTAACCCTGCCCCGGCGGTCGAGCGTACTATGTCTTATTACGCCCGGCCTAACCTGGATGATACTGGGTCTAGTATTGTTCGCCTTGTGGTGGCGAATAATAATTTTGAAATAAAGTCGAGTGTCATTCAAATGGTCCAAAACGCCGTACAGTTCGATGGACTGCCGGATGAGGACCCGAATGTCCACTTGTCCAACTTTTTGAAAATATGCGACCCCATCAAGATTAATGTCGTCACTGATGACTCCATTCGCTTGCGCTTATTTCCTTTTTCTCATAAGTCCAAATCCAAGGCGTGGTTGAATGCCCTCCCGCGAGGATGCATCACCACGTGGGCTGAGTTGACGGAACGGTTCCTAACAAAGTACTTTCTGCCCGCAAAAACTGCAAAGTTGCGGGCAGACATTTCTTCGTTTGTGCAAAATGATCCTGAGTCTCTATACGAGACTTGGGAACGGTTTAAGGAATTCCTCCGCCGGTGCCCGCACCACGCGCTTCCAACATGGTTGCAAGTTCAAATTTTTTATAATGGGCTTAATTTTCAGACGCGTCAAATGATTGACACGGCTTCCGGGGGTACAATAAACAACAAAACCCCCGAGGCTACCCAGGCTTTATTCGAAGAGATGGCTATGAACGCCTATCAATGGAACGTCCCGCGGGGACGCCCAAAGCCGGCAGATGGTCTTTTTGAAGTGGATGCCACTGCTCTCTTAACCCTTCAAGTTGAAAGGTTAACAAAGCAGGTGGCGGAGATGTCTGCTGCCACCTCCACTACGCCTTGTTTTATTCCCCCTAACATCTGAGTGGCTGAAGAGTTCGTGGATTTCATGGGAAATTCGGGTCGTCCTTCCTTCAACCCCAACAACAAACCTTATAGTAATAACGATAATCCGGGTTGGAGGAATCACCCCAATTTCTCTTGGAGCAACCCGAATAATGCTCAGCGTCCCCCTATTTCTTATGCGCCCGGATTTCTGCCTCCTGCTCCTCTTCCAAAACCCTCCCCAATGGAGGAAAATTTTTCGAAGTATATTGCGTCCAACGAGTCAAATATCCGGAACATCACCGGATCGCTAAAAACTCTCAAACAACAGGTTGGATAGCTGGCGAGGATGATTTCCGAGCGCGCGCTCGGGGCACTACCGGGAAACACGGAGCCCAATCCGCGGGAGAACGCCAACGCTATAACCCTACGTAGCGGAAAGGAGGTGGTCGATCCAAAACGGACCGACCCTCAGGTACATATTTCACCTCCGACCCCTCTTCCTCTTTCTTCGATACGCCGCCTTTATCGATTTTAAAAGAAAAAATTATTTTAAGCAAGGCCCTTCCATATCCGCATAAGTTAGATAACGAGCGTAAGGACGCGCAATATGAAAAATTTATTTTTTTATTAAAACAAATTCACATTAATGTTCTTTTTTGTGAGGCTATCTCGCAAATGCCCAAATATGCGAAATTTTTAAAAGACTTACTTTCTAATAAACGCAAATTAGAGGATATTTCGCATGTATCTCTCAACGCCGTCTGCTCGGCTGCCCTTACTAATAAATTGCCCACAAACCAAAACGACCCGGGATGGTTTTCCATCCCGTGCCTTTTTGGCGATATATTAGAAAAGTACGCCTTAGCTGATTTAGGGGCTTGCATTAATCTAATGTCGTTCTCGCTCTTTTCACGTTTAGGTTTGGGTACTCCTAGTCCTACGAATATGCACATTAAATTAGCGGATCACTCGGTTAAGTTCTCTATCGGGGTTGTGGAGGACGTCCTTGTCCGAGAAGACAAGTTTACCTTCCCGGTAGACTTCGTCATCTTAGACATCGAGGAGGACGCCGAGGTACCAATAATACTCGGTCGCCCTTTTCTCGCCACCTCCCGTGCACTAATAGATAATAGTAATGGTAGTCTTCTCCTACGAGTAGGCGATGACCAAGTTACTTTCTCTATTAATCCCTCGATGGACAATTTGTCATCGAGCGACGACTTCTGCTATTCTTTAGATACCTTTTTTGGAGATCGTTCTTCTCCCGTTTTCGAGTCCGTATTTTTAAATGACGATATTTATGCGCTCGAAAATTTTCACTGAAATGAGGATACCTATTTAGACTTGCCTTTCGAACCAATTGGTAAGAAAGACATAGGCATTAAAATCTCCCTAGAAGAACTGCCCATCATAGACCTCAAACCCTTACCCGCATCGCTCAAATACGCATTTTTGGGAAAAGTCGATACGCTTCCCGTTATTATTTCTTCGTACTTGAGTGATTCGGAGACTTCCGATTTATTGGAAGTTTTATTTAAACATCGCCACGCAATTGCATGGCAAATCTCTGACTTAAAGGGGATTAGCCCCTCCTTTAGCACCCATAAGATATTTCTTAGCGATAATTGCCGCAAAACGATTCAGCCGCAGCGTCATCTTAACCCAAACATGAAAGACGTCGTTAAAGCCGAGATTATTAAGTTATTAGATGTGGGGATTATCTACCCTATTTCGGACAGTGCATGGGTTAGTCCTGTGCATGTCGTGCCCAAGAAGGGCGCTCTAACCGTAGTGGCGAATGAGCATAACGAGCTCGTCCCAACTCGTACTATTACGGGTTGGCGAGTGTGCATCGATTATAGAAAACTTAATGATGCCACTCTCAAGGACCATTTCCCTCTGCCTTTTCTAGACCAGATTTTAGAGTGTTTATCCAGTCATCCTTATTATTGTTTTCTTGATGGTTTATCGGGGTTTTTCCAAATCCCCATTTCCCCCGATGATCAAGAGAAAAAACTTTTACTTGCCCATTTGGCACCTTTGCATATCGAAGAATGACATTTGTACTCTGCAATGCGTCGGCTACATTCCAAAGATGTATGCTAGCGATCTTTGGCGAGCTATTAGAAGACATTATGGAAGTCTTTATGGATGACTTTTCTGTTTTCGGACAACCTTTTCCCGATTGCCTTCACAATTTAGATCGTGTCCTTCAACGGTGCGAGGACACAAGGCTTGTGTTAAATTAGGAAAAATGCAACTTTATGGTTAGAGGAGGTTTGGTCCTCGGCCATATGAATTCGTCTAAGGGGATAGAGGTGGATAAGTCCAAGATAGAAATCATAGAAAAACTTCCGCAACCAACAAACGTAAAATCTATTAGGAGTTTCTTAGGCCATGCGGGCTTTTACCGACACTTTATTCAAGATTTTTCAAAAATAACAAAGCCACTTACTCACCTCTTGGAAAAGGAATCACGTTTCATCTTTAGTAGCGAATGCCAGTCCGCCTTTAATTTAATAAAACAAAAACTTATCACTTCACCAATTTTAGTGGCACATAATTGGTCCCTTCCGTTCGAAATTATGTGCGACGCTAGTGATATTGCCTTAGGTGCCGTTCTTGGCCAACGTGTAGAAAAACATTTTCATCCAATTTACTAAGCTAGAAAGACGCTCACTTCCGCACAAGTAAATTACATAATAATGAAAAAGGAACTCTTAGTCGTCGTCTTCGCTTTTGATAAGTTTCGCTCGTATATAACGCTTTCTAAAGTTATCATATTTACCGATCACTCCGCGCTTAAATATTTATTAGCTAAAAATAATGCGAAGCCCCGCCTTCTTCGATGGATTCTCCTCCTACAAGAATTTGATTTGGACATCCGAGATAAGCGGGGAGCGGAAAATCTAGCGGCAGACCAACTCTCCCGTTTAGAAAATCCGGGTGCGGAAGCGCTCGTCGAATCTGAAATAAATGACAGATTCCCCGACGAATGCCTCCTCGCCATTCATAATTCTTCGTCATCTTCGCCTTGGTTCGCAGATTTTGCAAATTACTTAGTAGCGCGGGTGCTTCCAAAAGAGTTTTCAAGTCATCAAAAGAAGAAATTCTTTTCTGACTTGAAAAATTTCTATTGGGAGGACCCATTTCTTTTTCGTATCTGCGCGGACCAAGCGGTCCGAAGATGCGTTGCGGGTGTGGAGTGCTTGCAAATTCTTAAGCACTGCCACGAGGGTCCAGCCGGTGGGCATTATCAAGCCAACCAGACCGCTCGGAAGGCGCTTGAGGCGGGCTACTTTTGGCCCACTCTCTTCAAAGACGCGGATAATTTTGTGCGCGCATGCGATAGCTGTCAGCGGTCGGGTAACATCTCTCGTCGCGACGAGATGCCCCAAAACATGTTTTTAGAGTGCGAAGTCTTCGATTTGTGGGGCATAGATTTTGTTGGCCCCCTACCTCCGTCTTTCAAAAATATGTATATTTTAGTGGCGGTCGACTACGTATCAAGGTGGGCAGAAGCGCAAGCTCTCCCCACCAACGATGTGCGAGTCGTCGTTACATTTCTTAAAAAACTATTTTCTCGCTTCAGCACGCCTCGCGTAATTGTTAGTGATAGGGGAACACATTTCTATAACGCTCTTATGGCTAAGACGTTAGCTAAATACGGAGTCACGCACAAGCTTGCCACCCCCTACGACCCGCAAACAAGTGGCCAAGTTGAGGTAGTAAATCGAGAGATTAAGCGAATTTTAGAAAAAACCGTTTCACTAAATAGGAAAGATTGGTCCGTTAAACTCGACGATGCGTTGTGGGCGTATCAGACGGCATACAAAACCGCAGTTGGTTGTACGTCGTTCCGGTTAGTCTACGGCAAAGCGTGTCATTTACCCGTAGAACTAGAGCATCGCGCTCTTTGGGCTTTAAAACTCTTAAACCTCGGCGCCAACTTAGCCGCTCAGAATATAAAACTGCAACTAAACAAGCTCGATGAATGGCGTGCGAACGCTTACGAGAGCAATAAATTCTATAAGGAGCGTTCTAAGTTATATCACGATCGAAATTTAAAGACCCCAAAAATATTTTCTCCGCGCGATCTTGTCCTTCTTTATAATTCACGCCTTAAGCTTTTTTCGGGTAAACTAAAATCTAGATAGTCTGGTCCCTTCTTAGTTGAAGAAGTCTTTCCATATGGGACCGTACTCGTCTCCCACCCGGAAAGAGGCTCGTTTAAAGTAAACGGTCATCGGCTTAAGTTATACATAGCGGGCGACCCAGTGATCGAGCATTACGAAACCATAACCCTCCTCGATTTATAACTCCGTCAAAATAGTCAAGCTACATGATTATAAACAAAGCGCTCCTGGGAGGCACCCCTCGCTTATCTTTTTCGCCCTTTCCTTATTATCTTTGCTGTTTTTTCTAATAAATGCAGGGTTTCTAATGGACTTCCCCGAACGCGCATCAGGGACATTTGTACCCCCCCCCCTCTCTTTATTTTCTTTATATATATTGTCTTTCCTTTTGTTCCGCATACTTACGTTGCAACATTGGGGACAATGTTAGACTTAAGTATGGGGGTATTTTCGTGTTTTACGTTCTACACTTCAATTTTTCTGCATTTCAAAAATACAAAAAAATACATATAACAACAAAACAAAAACAAAAAAAATCTTAAAATGAAAAAATGAAAAATCCAAAAAAAAATTTCATTTTATTTTTCTTTCTTTTTTCCAAAAACTCAAAAAAAATTATAAAACAAAAACAAAAAAAACAAAAACAAAAACAAAAAAATATTTAGTTTCAGTTTGTAAATATTTTTCTTTGTAAATATTTTTTTCTTTGTAAATATTTTTATGTAAATAATCTTCTCTCTCCCCCTTCCGCTTCCCTCTCATTCTTGTAAATAACTTTTCTTTTTCTTCCATTCTTTGTAAATAGAATGAAAATTTTCTTAAAAAAAATTACAAAAAAAACTTTTTTTGTATATATTAATGACATAAACTTAAAAAACCAAAAAAGGTAATAGTTCAAAAAATTCAAAAAATTGAGAAAAACAAAAATACAAAAAAAAGATAATAAATGAAAAACAAAAAAATGATGATAAAAACTATAAAAATCAAAAAAAATGTTTTGAAACAAATAAATCAAATATTCCATCCTTAACTTTCCTACTATCCAAAAATTCTGTTTTGAGTTTATTTATATGTGAATACTATTAATTCTCTATTTGCTATTCGTTTGTTAATTATTCAGTGAAAAATTTAAATAGTCGGGGTTAAGTTTTAAAGAATTCATTATGCTTTGTTAAAAATAGCGAACTCATTTTAGGCACTACTTCTAATTTTTCATTAATAGTAGCACTTGTATTATGTTAGGATATAACGACTATAGAATTCAATTATACTTACTTTTAGCTTTCTGAAAAATTAGAACGTACAAATTATTAAGGTTGCTCTCAAATATTTTTAGGATTAAAAATCTAGCTTTCCTTTCTCCCCTTACCTTTCATGACCTACTTGGCATGAAAAGTTTTTATCCTTAAAAGATCCTATGTCAATGGGAATAAGATTTCGTTCCGTAAACATAGGCACCCAATAATTTAAAAAGATTATATATTATGGAGTAAGAGGATAAAATTCATTACTCCTACACATATACATTAGGTTAATTTTATTCTTATGAAGTTGAAAAATAAAAATCATATTAGGAAAATAAGATTTCATTTTTCTAATAATCCAAAAGAAAAAAATGGAGATTCGAGAAAAAATTATCTCACCTCAAATTCAAAACCCTCTTCATAAATCCACTACCCCCTTAGCCAATTACACGATTCTAGAATTAATTCAAAAATCTATTTGAGAGCATAATTAGTAAATTGTATTATTTCCAGTAACACTCCTATAAGCTAGAGTTCATATAATTCCAAACTATTTTCGTTAATCTAACCATTACAAATATTGTCTTATATTTGATTACATCAAGAAGTCTTTTGGCCAAAACTTTTGCGCTATTTAAATCATCTACATAATTTTAGTACTTAACTCTTATACCGCGTATATTTATTTCGATCTCTCTTATAATTGATTAAGCGGTAACTAAACTTAGAGTTTTTTCTATTCCTTATAAATTCACCTCAAACTTTTGCTCTGGAATAGCAAAAGCTTAAGTCTGGGGGTATTTGATGAATTGTAAATATACGTATTTTATGCACATTAATTTAGTCGTTTCATTTATTTTCGTCGTTTTTACTTATTTTTGTTCAATAAAATGCTCCTATTCTTGTAAATTTACTACTAACTTGTTTTATTTTATTTTTCAGAAAAATTCCAAAATCTACCAAAATTGGGCAGTACACGCCCGTGTTATTTTGATCACGCCCGTGACCAGGGCGTGATAGCTCATAATCCCGTGAAGTTGCAAATTTTTGAAGTAAAAAAGCTTGACACGCCTGACGACACGCCCGTGTCACACGACACGGGGCGTGACAGAAGCCCGTGTCCACTCCACTCGATGAATTCAGTTCAACGATCGTCGAACCCGCGACACGCCCTGAGTCACGCCCGTGACCTAGGGCGTGACTCAAACTCAGCTGGACGATTTCAACTCGACACTTTCCGCTCGATGATTGTCGAGTGTCGACACCAACCGACACGCCCAACGTCATGCCCGTGACCTGGGGCATTACCATTCCACCCGGCTCGATAAGACCCGCACGGTGACTTTCGGCGCAACCCGCGCCCAGTTCTACTCGCCTACACGCCCACTGTCACGCCCATGACCAGGGGCGTGACCAATGCGAGACCGACACGTGTCCAGCCCGAAGGCAACTTTGCCATCAAATCACCAGCTGCCTTCACAAATAGCAGTGACACGCCCACCGACACGCCCGTGTCGGAGGGCGTGTACTTTGCTTTTTTTTCCTATAAATTCTCCACTTCTGTAATGACCAAGGGTTCACATTTTTGAGCCACTTTAGTGTGTTTTGTGGGCTGCATCCGTGGATTCCCTTGCTATGTAAGGAGATTTCTCCCTCCCCCCTTTCTTTCATGTTTGTTTTTGCTTTAGCTTTAGCTTTGTAATAGCTTTGTAATAGTTTCCTTTAATAAATAAAAATGTTAGTTTTTCTCTTCTTATTTGGCTTTGGAATGAACTCATGTGCCCATGTTTCTTCTCATTTTATCCTTAGTTTCTTCATTGTTTTTCTCTTTATGAAAAGTGTGTGTCTGTGTGTGTATGAGTGTAACATGTTTATTATTCATGTTTTTAACTTGTCTTCATGATTAGGTATGATAAGTTTTCCTCTTTTTCACCATGTCCTTTTCTTAAGAGACTTATGTTTTCATTCTTATGTATTTATAAAAGAGATTTTAAAAGTGATTTTGTTCCTTTTTACTTAGTTTTTCCTTTGGGATTGTAAAACCTTTTTTGTTCTTTTCATTTTCTCTTCACCTTTTTTATCACTTTTATGAATTCTTAAAAATGAAAAAGTTATAGTTTTAATTTTTGAGCACCTTTGATTTTGTCTTTATTTTGGAAAACGTTTTGCTCATTCTCTTTTTATTTGTTCTTTTTATGTGTTTTGGGTAAGCTTTAGGAGTAGAAATCTTGTTATTTTAATTTATAAGCAACTTTGATTTTTCTTTGTTATTAGTGTGTGTGAGTGTATGAGCACAAATTTTCTTTTGTTCTTCTTAATTTTCATAATATGTGTGTGAGTGTAGGAGTATAACTTTTTATTGCTTTCTTTAATTTATGAAGAGTGTGTGAGTGTAGGTGTTAAATTTTCGTGCTTTATTTTCATGCTTTAAGTTATTGCTTTCTTCAATTATGTAGAGTGCGTGTGTGTAGGAGATAAATTTTCATGCTTTATTTTATCGCTTTCTTCAATTACGTAGAGTGCGTGTGTGTAGGAGATAGTTTTATTGCTTTCTTTCAATTATGTAGAGTGTGTGTGTTAGCGTTTATTTCTGCCTACTCGCTAGGAGTTAAATGGCCGGATTTTGCTTACCGCCTACTCATTTGAGTTAAATGGCTGGTCTTTTATTTTTCTGTAATTATTTTATTAGGACTTGTAATTATATTTATCTCCGCCTACTCGTTAAGAGTTAAATGGCATGCCCTTTATTTCCCGCCTACTCGTTTGAGTAGGACTTGTAATTTTCCTTTTTTGTAACTTAGTTTCTGTTTTATTTATAATTTGGAGTGTGCGTGAGTTCTTGTTTTAGCTAACTTTTCAGCTTTCTAAATGTTTGTTATTTTTATGTCCTCTTCTTATAATCATTTAGCGTTTAATTTTGAACTCATGCCTCACTAAATTATAAAGCCGTCCCCATACCGATGTGTGGCTAATCGCTATTAGCCTCGGCATCGAAGAGCTTTGGGACATTTAAAATGATTTGTAATAATTAAAGCTCTTTATTTTCACTTTAATTTAAGGACTTAAGGTTTACCCCAGGTTAACGACGCGTAGGACCACAAATCGATGTGTGGGCCCTATTTCTGTTATCCATACGCTAGCTAGCCGAGAGGTCGTGTGTATGGACAGATCACCCCTGGGTAAATAGAGTTGCGTGCATACCCTCGAGAGAGGACAAGCGTAATTCTACCGGATTGGTTCCCCACCCAATAGCGGGGTTCTTAGCGTAAAGCGGGCGTTAAGAGGAATCCTTCGTCGGACTAACGTTCGGTCGAATAGTCTTAGCGTTCAGGTGAGCAATATTCCTAGAGATAAGTGCGCTCACATTTGTGGAACCTCCACGGCCAAGTTGCCTTTTATTAATTTGAAAACTAAGTCCTATAATTATTAAAAATTATTTTAGTCTTAATCTGATTCGATGCCGAGCGTTAACCCTTCATCGAATTTTTTCTAAATCATTTTTTCGCTCCTTTTCTTTTTCCGTCTTTACTTAATTAAAATATCCACCTTATTTTTAGTAAAATAATAGTCCTCCCGGAGGAGTAAGAATAGTCAACACGACCCCGAGAACAATACGACCTCGGTATTCCCCCGAATATCGAGTACTACTTGCGATAGGTACACTTGCCTCCTGTAGCACGCCCGCGGCGATCGACTCACCGAATGAACCACAGTAAGAGTCTATTCGCGGGCGCATCAGGGCCCCACAACATATACCACAAAACGAGCGGTGAATTCATGGTATGGCACAAGAGTAGCGTAGCACACCCTAACATATTACATTCTAGTGGAAGCCTAAACAGTACACTTGAACTCCACACCTGAATGTCCGACATATAAAACCCCATATTTTATATATAGTCATAGGAATGTCTTACAACACATACAAGACAAAGAGTTGTCCTTAAGGCCTTACAGGGATTTCATACAAGTGGCCATAAACAATGACGTGCAGGCCGGCCACACAAAAGAAAATATCACACCGTCATTTCTTTAGCCGTTGAGGGCTAGCGGCGGCAGCAGCAACAACAATAGGGACTTCAACTCTTATGCGTCCCGCTTGGCTCTCCAACACTTGCACAGGGACAGGCCACTCAATGGTGGCAAAAAAGGCAACGGTCAGCATTCCGCTGACCAAATTATAACGACCCTACCCCTTCTCTCGGGGCAGCGGTATTCTTCCCTGCAAAGCATAACATGTACAAGAATATATCTCTATACCTCATTCAATGTGCACTCACGCACATCCATTCCATCACAATCGTCAGCCACGCGACCCAACGATCCGTGCACTCAGGGCACATTCTTGGTGTACCGGCGAACCAGTTTCCCACCACCGTATCAAGGTCGCAACCCAACGGCAAATCACTTGAGCATTTACTCCATGGCGTGCAGCCGGAGTTCTAGTCATAAAGCACCGGGATGGCATGTAGCCCCCCATTGTGACATGGCTCGAAGGCCTAAGACTCTCATTATGTGCTCCAACATACCACACTTTCAGGACTCATGTCAGACGGACATAGCGCAGGTCGGATCCTCCACCCCCCGTAGCTCAAATCGCCTTTGCCATCACCGAGTAGAACGTACTCGCGGCTACATAAAAGGCGCAGGTTGGTCTCATCGATCCTATTTGGCATTACAGCCTGGGTATCCTCTGACACCCTTTTCTAGCACAACATTGGCGGGTCTTTCCTGGGCACACCAGTACTTCCTGCCTTAACATATACCACACCACAAAGATCACAGCATCGGTGGGTCTTTCCTGGGCACACCAGTACTTCCTGCTTATGCAGGTACCACACCATGCATATCACAAATGTCAGGGGTCTTTCCTGGCTTACCATGCCAGGAACTCCTGTTACTCTCTTCACAGGTACCACCTAAACATTCAGCATTACAATAGGCCTTTCTCGGACTGCCATCCGGTACTTCCTGCTATTATCTTCACAGATATGACCCAACAGCACAAGCATGACACAGATATTTTCCTGGACTACGACTCCAGTATTTCCTGCTACTTCCTTCACAGGTCCAACCCGTCGACTCCTAAACTACATGTTTATCACGGAGTCTTCTCCGGTTCGTATGCAACATCACCAATCCAGACCAACCATTCCAGATGGGCTTCACACAGCATGCCTATTCCGTACTTTCATTTCCGGATCTATATGCTAACCACTTGGGGATTTTGAATCAACCCAAAGATCCCCATAACCGATCACCCACTGGTGGGGGAATCATGTGCATATGCAAAAAGGGAGCCTTCACATGGCTATGAAGAAAATTCGTTACCCTTGAAGACCTCTTTGGTTCCATGAGCGCTAAGCTGGCTCGAACGACTCACAAGAGCTTTTTCTCTGCAACGTCGGCCTCGGATTTCTTGTCGGTAAACCGCAACACCATCGGTGATCAGCCCCCTCTCGGCCTTAAGAAGACAGGGAGGCCTCTCACCCCTTGGATCCAGGATGAAGGAGAATGGACGGCCACGAAAAATCCACAAAATCTTATTTCGGGTCCGACATGCCCAGTGACACGCCTGTGTCACAGGCCGTGTCACACTAAGCGGTGCACAAACCGACTTATTAAGCCTTATCCCGAAATAAGTCACGCCCAGGGTACATGCCTGTGACGGCCCGGTCACTCCCGTGACATAGGGCATGTACCTCACTCGAGTCCTCTTCACGACCTACTCGAGAGGACTACTTGAGTAGTTAGCTATGACATGCCCGTGTCAGATGACTGACACGCCCGTGACACGGGGCGTGTCACCCACTCGAGACTTACTTGAGAGGACTTACTCGAGAGAAAACCAACTACTCGAGTACTCGGATCGGACATGCCCATGTTACAGGGATGACACGCCCGTGTCACCCCCCCCCCCCCCTTACTCGAGTATTTTTCCACCTACTCGAGATAAAAGTGTCGACCACTCGACACAGCGGAACACGCCTTGTGACACGCCCTGGGACACGCCCGTGTCACCCAAAAATTTCCTGCTGAAAAATTGGGGTGTTACATCATGACACGAAGAAGACAGGTCCATTTGGAGTGAGTGACAGCTTCCTCTACCCCGGACGGAGTTGAGGGCTGAGCTAGGATGTAGATTGACAACCCAGCGATTCCTTCCATGAATCCTCCGCAAGACTTCGGATTCAGTCGATTTCACACACTTTTCTTCTCTTGTTGTTGATAGTTTAGTTGATCTCTTGTATATGATGAAGTTATTCTTATTTTGGTAAACATATATATACAATCATGTCAATGTGATTTCATATTTATGTTATTTGCTTGAGGTGCGCCTTTCTTTTCCATCCTCCACCACGTCCGGTTGTGTCGCACTAGCACTTGCTAGTGGCGTGCGTAGCGAAGAGGTGCTCTTGACCCTCATTCCGCCGTTCTAACCACCTCATCCGCAAGGCTACTCTTCCATCCGCCTAGCGATTCGGTGCATAGCAGCCCGTATTAGTCTTCCATCCCACCTGGCGAAGCATCGCATAGCGGCGTTGCATAAGAGTAGATGTTAGTGTTTTACTTTCTGTTTCTGCAACCATCAAAACCCCCTTAGTTAACTCCGACCTAAGGACTTCTATCTAAAGTCCTCCTCGAAATTAACTCCACCTTAATGTGTTCCTTGAAGAGATCGATACTTGGGGAAATTCACCCATTTTATATTACTTGCACGAGTAAAATGCACGGTTCCGCTGTATTTTCTTGATTTCCTGTGCTCTGTGTTTACCCGCGCGATTTCCTTCGCGCATGGGAGGAAGCGCCCGTGCGCGAGTAAAATGCACGGGTCAACGCATCTTCTCCCGCAAGCTTGGGCTGGAAGTTAATAACGCACGGTTAGTGCACGGTCATGCGCCAAACGGTGCATGCTTATTTTTCTGTCCTGCTTCTATTTAAAGAGCAGATTTCTTCTTCCGGAAGAGGACTTTGGCCTGCTGTTCTTCCAGCCATTTTAGGGCAAAGTTCCACCATTTTCCACCTTAGAGAGGCCTCCGGGCAAGCTTTCAACGCCAAATCAAAGCTAGAGCTTCCTCTTGGCCTCCTCCTTCATCCTTGAGCTTCAAGAAGAGATAGATCTATCTTTCTCTATCAAGCTAGGAGAGGTTTGTGCCATCCTCCACCGAATCATGACACGAAGAAGATGGGTCCATTGGGAGTGAGTTACAACCTCCTCTACCCCAGACGCAGTTGAGGATAAAGCTAGGACGCGGATTGACAACCCAGCGATTCCTTCCGTGAATCCTCCGCAAGACTTCAGATTCGGTCGATTTCGCACACTTTTCTTCTCTTGTAGCTGATATTTTAGTTGATATCTTGTATATGATGAAGTTATTCTTATTTTGGTAAACATATGTATACAATCATGTCTATGTGATTTCATATTTATGTTATTTGCTTGAGGCGCGCCTTTCTTTTCCATCCTCCACCACGTCCGATTGTGTCGCACTAGCAATTGCTAGTGGTGTGCGTAGCGAAGAGGTGCTCTCGACCATCATTCCACCATTCTAACCTCCACATCCGCAAGCCTACTCGTCCATCCGCCAAGCAATTCAGTGCATAGCGGCCTGTGTAGTCTTCCATCCCGCCTTGCGAAGCATCGCATAGCGGCGTTGTATAGGAGTAGTTGTTTGTGTTTTACTTTCTGTTTCTGCAACCATCAAAACCCCCTTAGTTAACTCTGACCTAAGGACTTCAATCTCCAGTCCTCCTTGAAATTAACTCCACCTTACTGTGTTCCTTGAAGAGATCGATACTTGGGAAAATTCACCCATTTTATATTACTTGTGCGACCGGTACACTTGTCGTCCAACGCATCAGTGGGTTCGTGTCAGAATTGTTGACGCCCACTGGATTTTGTTTAATGTTAAGTACTTATTAGTTGTTAAGCCTATTTCTATATTATTGTGTAGATTTACTTGCTGTTTGGGAAGGTTTTATTTTAGGTTGCATGTTAGATGTTGGGTCCATTGCTCACAATGTTCCCTATATTTGATTTGAAGAGGCATCACCATCAATACTAAGAGCATAGTTGTATTTGATGTTGTTTAAGCTCATCATGTGCATGATATTCCATGGAACAAGTCTAGTGATATGACAGGTGGTCATAAGGCAGAAAGGTGGACACCAAGAGAGGATTGTAGAAAGGCAGGAAGTAGACTAACTGGCCAAGTCATAATGTTCCATGTAACAAGTCTAGGCAGGTTGTCTAAGTGATGTGACAGGTGGTCAAAAAGTGAAGATGCTGGAAAGTCAAGAAGTAGACTAAGTGGCCAAGTTTGGTGAACTCTTACCTATGATGTGGGCTGACAGAAATCTGTCTAAGTCTATAGGCATTGAATGATGAAGACATACTCAATGCCAAACAGCAAAAGGCTGTGAGTAGAACTCAGTTTAGGAATTCATCGAACTGAGTTCAGAGTTTGTCGAGCTGAGCTCACCATTAGTCGAGCTAAGTTCAGAGTTTGAGTCTTTGAGTTCGTCGAATGCAGTTAAGAGAATTCGTCAAATTGAATTCAGAGTTCGTCGAGCTGAGCTCATCATTCATCAAACTCAGTTCAATTAGTTGAACTAAATTGTAGAAAGTTTTTTGTTAGGCATAAAGCGTTGAGTGATGAAGACACACTTAAAGCTCTCAACGGAAGAGAAGCAGGAAGATTTTTCCTAAGGCAAAGGTGTCGAGACAGCTGAGAAGAAACCGCTGAGATAGAAAATAGTCTCAGCTGTGAAGAAAGAACAGCCTAGACAAGTGTTGTCTCAGCATAATAGCTGAGACAAGTGTTGGTCTCAGCATAACCGCTGAGACAGGAGTTGGTCTCAGTAAAATCGCTGAGACAGGAGCTGGTTTCATCAAAAACGACTGAGACAGGAGTTAGTCTCAAGGCAAAAGCGCTGAGAGAAATGTTGGTCTCAGCAAAACCACTGAGACAGGAGTTGGTCTCAGCAAAGCCGCTGAGACAAGAGTTGGTCTCAGCAAAACCGCTGAGATAGGAGTTCATATCAACATAACCGCTGAGGCAAGTGTTTGTCTCAGCTGAGAAAAAGAAAGCGCTTAGACAAGTTAAGCAGAAAATTTGTTAAGACAAAATGCGTTGAGTGATGGTTTCTCACTCAACGCTATCGACGCCTAGTGAAGACAAAATCTTGTCTAAGGAGTTTGGTGTTGAGTGATGATCACACACTCAATGTCAAGCAACAGATAGCTGAATAAGCAAGTTGGCATTGAGTGAATCTGATTCACTCAACGCCTATAAACAGTTTTATATTACAAGTAGTTTGGCGGTGAGTGAAGGTTACTCACTCAATGCCATGAGATAGTAAATCTGTCTAAGTGTGTTAGCGCTGAGTGATGCTTACACACTCAAAGCCTATGCTAATGGTGTTTGATTTTTAGCTAAGTCTCCAGCTGATGATGTCAGCAAGTCAACAAGTCAACAAAATTAAAATTAGTGGCGGGATGACTACAGTACGCGACAAATGTTGTCGCAGGCCTACTGTACGACAGTTGGCGTTAAAGTAAGTTGCTACAGGCCATTAATTATGTGGGGCCCACTGCCCAAGAGCCGTTGGGTCAAAAATCAATAAAATAAAAGAGGCGTATAGAGGAAAATAGACTCGAGGGAAAAAGAAATCAAGTTAGATCTTCTTCTCTGTCATTGTTGTTGTTGGGTACATTGGAAAATGTCTACCAGATTTGAAGAAGCCTCACCCTACTCAATGATATGCATCAAGGTGTATTTGATGTGTTTTGAGTTTATGTGTGCAGGTTAAGTAATTGCAGGAAATGCAGAAAAATTTCTAAGTCCATGTGTCGACACCTAGAAAGGCAGTGTCGACACTTATGAAGGCTTGTGTCGACACTAGAGAAAAGCTGTGTCGACACTTGGAGTTAATTGTGTCGACATTTGGAAAGGCTGTGTCGACACCAGAATCAACTATGCCGACACCAGAAGGAATGTGTCGACACACAGTGAAGCTCAGTCGACACACAGAGAAGCAAAGTCGACATCAACTGTGTCGACACCAGAAGGCAGTGTCGACACACAAGAATACTTAGTCGACATCAAATGTGTCGACACATAGAGGCAGTGTCGACACACAGAAGTATTTGTCAACATCAACTGTGTCGACACACAGGACTTGTGTAGACACACATCCTAGCTTAAATAAAGTTAAAGTAAAGAAGTACATGTGTCGACACAGAGGAGATGTGTCGACACACAGCAAGTTTCAACAAAGTTAAAGTAAAGAAGGCTTGTGTCAACACACAGAATCAGTATCGACACATTCTAAAGAAGCAATGTCGAGAAGCTGTTACAACAACAAATGGAGTTGTGTCGACACCACCAAGACTAGTGTCGACACTTAGTCCACTTATGTCGACACTTGGTCTAATTGTGTCGACACATAATGAAGTTCAGTCTCGACACTTTCAGACAGAGATAGTGATTTCAAGAAGTGATTGGATGACTTAACAGCTGCCATTTCCAACCGGACAACTACTACTGTCAGAGTTGTCAGAAGGTTGTTAGAAACAGGTTCAGCCGGTTACCATGGAGAAAGACTATATAAAGGCTTTCTCCTTCAACAGAAAGTGATGATCATTCATTGAAGAATACAGATTCTGAGCAATACATATAGAACTAATTATATAGAAGATTTTCGACAGAAGATCTAGAAGAAGCTGGAGAGAGCTCCATCTAAGAAGAACAGTTGTTGAACCAGGCTGCAAAGAAAGATTCAGATTAAGATCTGAATCTTAAGTTAGAAGCTAATTGAAGATCAACTTCACAGAAGATTCAACCCTACTGAGTTCAGATTCAAGAAGCTTTGAAGAAAGCTAAGGGAGGTTGATCTCTGCCATCAAGTTCTTCCAAGAACAGTTCCAGAAGCCATACATCCCTTCTCTCTCTTTCAAGGTGGTGGTTATATACTTTGTTTAATCAAATTTCTGTAAGATCTATTATAGATCTGAGCTGTAAGCCTATTTTATAAAGGCTGAGTGTAAGAGATATAGATCTCTGAGTGTATGTCTTGTTGAAGACTAAGTGGTAGGGCTTTGTTCCTGAGTTGTAGGAGATTGTGTTCACTGAGTGTAGGCCTTAGTGAAGGATGAGGTAGGGTTATTTGCCTGAGTTGTAGGAGTGGGGACACTCTGAGTTGTAGGAACCTGTTTGGGGTTCTGAGCTATAAGATCTGAGGATCTGAGGTGAAGTGCAGAAGTTAGGCCGAATTTAGTACACTGCTAGATAGGTGAAGGGGGAAAGTGGATGTACCCAGACCTTAGGGAACCACTATAAATCCTGTGTGCACTCTGTGAATGAATGTTTCTGTGATTGCTGTGCTGATAGCTGTAGAATCTGCAATTGCTGCTTAAATTACAGAATAGATTTTCTGTCTTTAACTTAACAGAAAAATTACACCTGTTCACCCCCCCCCTCTAGGTGGTTAGGCACTAATTCTTTCAAGTGGTATCAGAGGGAGGTTACTCAAAGAAGGACTTAACAGTCAGAGTGAGATCCTTAAGGCAGATTTAAGAATCAAGAAAGAATCAAGAAAATGGGTTCAGGTGAAAATCACAAGGAACTAGGTTCAGTGAAACTACCTATATGCAGAAAGGAAATATTTGGTATCTGGAAAGAAACGATCAGGCTATTTATGGAGGCCACTGATCCAAGGATCTATATTACAGTCAAAGAAGTTCCTTATGTCCCAATGAAGATTTTAATTCTGGATGCTAACCAAAGAATTCCTACGGATTATTCAGAGATGACCAAGGATGAGATCATCTTGACCAAGGATGAGATCACCACCGATAAGAGGGCCCAAAATATCATAGTAAGTGCCATTGATGATTCTACCTTTCAGAATTTGATTCACTGCAAGACTTCAAAGTAAATATGGGATACTTTGATGGTCTATATGGAAGGGTCTGAAGAAGTAAGACAAGACAGAAAATATATGTTAAACCATGAATATGAAAGTTTCAGACAAGGGAAGTCTGACAGCATAACTGAGTGTTACAAAAGGTTCTATAGGATATTGAATGAGTTGATGACCTATGGAAGAATCTTCAGCACATATAAGCTGAATGATAAATTCCTGAGATCCCTGACCAAAGATTGGGACACTAAGATTTGTGTCATTAGAGAAGTGGCCAAACTTGCAGAAATTTCTCCTCCAACCTTATTTGGAAAGTTACTATCTTATGAGATGCAACTAATGGCTAGGAAAGAGGAAGAGAAGAGTACAAAAGGTGAGCATAGAGAAAAATCTGTGGCATTCAAGGTTTAAGCCACTAAGAAAAATAGGAGGATGTCTCCATCACCTCCTAAGATTGTTGCTGAAACTGCTTCAGAAAATTCAGACAACCAGAATTCAGACAGTAGTGACTCAGATGAATATTTTGCTGCCTTCACAAGGCAGTTTCAAAGATTTCTAAAGAAGAAGCAGTGAAAGTCTAAGCCTTCCACATCTAAGTCTAAGGATGATTACTATCAAAAGAGGAAATCATCCAGGAAAGACAGGAGCAAGTCTAAGCCAAATAAGTCTACAACATTAAAGATTGTTTGCTAATGTTGTAATAGGCCTGGACTCTTAGTGGCCGAATGTCCAGATAAAAGAAAAAAGTCTGGTAATAAAAAGAATACTCAACACTAGAGCAAGAAGGAGAAATCCTTTGTTGCTAAGAAGGAGAAGACATTGTCAGATCAGTCATCTTCAGAGTCAGAATCTAAAGCTGAGGCTTACATTATTCTGTTTGTTGTAGACGAAGAAGAAGAGTTTTTACAAGTGCTGAACTCAATATATGAACAAGAAGACCATCAGTACAAGGGACTGATGGATGTATCAGAAGAGGACAAGTGCCAGGATCAGCCTGGTCCCAGTAAGGTACAATGTCTTTCAGATTGCAGCACTGAGTCAGAGTCAGCAACATCTGCATCAAGTGATGTGGATGGGTCTGATTCTGAAGGTGATATTCATCAACTGATTGATGAATATAGAGATTTATTGCAGGCACTTAAGAAGAGCAAAAACCTGGCCAAATCTCAGGCTAAGGAAATTGCAGACCTTAAGATGGCTGCATTAGATTCAGAGAAGTTGCTAGATCAAAAACTGAATGAGATTGCCAGATTTAAAAACATAACTGTTATTCAAATTGGCACAATCACATTCAAGAATGATCAGATTAGAAATATAGAGGTTAGACTTCAAAAAGAGAAAGAGATTGTGGCTAGCTTTTCTAAACCTAAATCTATTTTAGATCGATGAGTTTGTACCTCAAAAAGGTAAGGTTGGATTAGGGTTTAAAAAACCTGCCTGGACTGCTAGGTCCAAATCTATAGGCAAAGCTCCAGCACAAAACAAGAAGCCTGCTGTAGATAATTCAGGTAGGGTTGTACCTAAACAAAGGTACAACAAGTTTGAGTGCTGGTGTTGTGGCAAAGTAGGCCACTTTGCCATAGATTGTTGGCACAATTCTAGTGTCAAGGAGAATAACAGTCTGTCTGTGAGAAGACCTACAGGCAGATTTGTTAGATTTCAGGCTAACATGAACCAAGGACGCAAAACTCATTTGGGTTCTAAGGTTAAGTAGTCTTTATTGCAGGTGAGTCCAAGTGGCCATGCCCCAATATAGTACTTGGACAGTGGACGTTCCAGGCACAAGACTGGAATAAGGGGTTTGCTGAAGGACTACACACCTATCATGGATGACCCTAAAGTTACCTTTGGTGGTTCAGAAAAAGGAATCATCAAAGGCTTTGGTAACATTTCTAGTAACCAGCTTACTATCACTCATGTGGCCTATGTGAAGGGTTTGAAACATAACCTTATTAGCATAAGTCAGCTGAGTGATTTAGGATATGACATCTCATTTGTTAAAAATGGTTGTCATATCAAAAGGTCAAGTGATCAAAAGATCATTTTGACAGGATATAGGAAGAGAAATGTTTATTGTCTAAACTTTGAGTGTGAGAACAATGTTTCACCTATTTGTCTTGTAGCTGATGAGAGAGTGTAACGTACCGAATCGTTCTATGCCCCTAGTGTGTGTTTTTGAGTCAGGAGGGTTGACTCGAGTCTTGAGAAGTGCAGGGAATTGGACTGCACTTGTGGAGAAGTGGAGAAATCAGTGCAGAGAGACACGGGTAGTGACACAGGTAGTGATACGGGTAGTGACACGGGTAGTGACACGGGTAGTGACGCGGGTAGTGACACGGGTAGTGACACGGGTAGTGACACGGGTAGTGACACGGGTAGAGACACGGGCGTGTCCCTACCCGTGTGTGTCGAGTTACACTCGACACGCCGTGTCGAGTCTGACGAGCTGTATCGACATCATGTGACACGTGTAGCGACACGGCCGTGTCCCTACCCGTGTGTGTCGAGTTACACTCGACAGGCCATGTCGAGACTGATGAGCTGTGTCAACATCATGTGACACGGGTAGTGACACGGTCGTGTCCCTACCCGTGTGTGTCGAGTTACACTCAACACGCCGTGTCGAGTCTGACGAGTTGTGTCGACATCATGTGACACGGGTAGCGACACAGCCGTGTCCCTACCCGTGTGTGTCGAGTCAACGATTTTTGATGGATCGTCGAGATGCAACCCGAGAAGGACACGGCCAAGGACGCGGCCAGGAACACGGCCGTGTCAAATATTGAACCGACATGGAAACTGTCGTTGCCGCTTCGCCAGGAAGGACACGGGTAAGGACACGGACGTGTCCCTACCCGTGTCACTTTTTATATATAAGGGGGACAGAAAACCCTAGCCGTTTTAATGTTCATTTCATCCCCTAATTCCTGTGAGAACTCCTGGTGAGAGAGAAACTGCTGGAACAAGTTCTACCGAAGGAGATCCTCCATCGCCGTGAAAGTGAAGATGCCGCCAAGGAGAACTACGAGATCCATGGCCGGAAATGGTGGTACCGCTGGAGCCAATGTGAGTTTCCTACCCTCTCCCTTGGTGCTAGATCTATAGTTATTTTCCTAGGCGAGACATCGACTCAAGAGAGTCTTGATGGTGAGGAGGAGTTTTCTAGGAAAGGTCATGCTAAGACTTGTGTCCTAGGTTTTAGATCTCTTCAACCACGCCCTTCTTCAATGTGATGATAAGGGATGGTTTCGTGAAGTATATTGGCCTCTTGAGGGTGAATAAGGGAGGAGGTTTTCTGGAATGATTTGAAAAGAATCGCCTTGAGGAGGAAGATGAACCGATGTCGTTCATTCCGCCTTAAGATGCATGCAGAATCTGTATTCTGCGCGCAGCGAACTTCGTGGCCATTTTTAAGTGTGATATGGCCATATCTGGGCTTTCGGCTAAACACAAAAGTTGAAGCCCTTGAAACTACCTTTCCAACGAATAGTTGCACGACTTCTGGCGAAGTATGTAGCCTCGGGAAACTCTAAACGAAAATGTTCAATAAATCTTGTATGCAGAAACTGTGTTCTGTACGCAGCGGACTTCAAGTCCGATTTCAAATAGGATAATTTCAAATCTGGGTTGAGGTCTGAATACGAGAGTTGTAGACCTCGGAAAGACCGTTTCATCGTGGGGTTACACGTCTTCACCAGACTCCTGTAGCTTCAGGAATCTCCGGTCGAATTTGCTGTCCAGATTCAGCCTGCACCTAAATTCTGGGCTTAATGGAAAATGGATTTTGATTGGATTTTGATTCGGTGGAATTAATAATGCAAGACACTTGGCTTGGATGAATAATTAATCATTTATTGCAGATCTCATATTATCAAATTGAGAAACAATATTATTTAAACAAACTGAATTGGTAGGAATTGAAAGATTGATAATTGTGCACTTCATGTTTATATTATGGCATTATCAAATGAAAAGTGTGATAGATCTCTATATGCGCATCATGTTTATATTACATTGTCATCATATGGAAAGTCATATAGATGAATAGATTATGATCATGGACATGTTTGATTAATGAAATAAGTCTTGTAGTCCAATACTTAGAAAGTCGTCTCCCTACGGGTAGTATTGTGAAGGGATGTAAGTGCGGTGTTGACCGTCACTTGTTTTGGTTGTGTTGAGATAAGGTGTGGATGGATGGTTAGGTTGTGTCCTCGTGTTTACTTCCGAGGCCCCTTCCATGATATGTTGATGTGGTAATTGCATGTGGTGTGAGTCGACACGCGGTGTCATAATTCTGGGTTAAGGATAGTGTGGCAGGTCTACGGGCTCGCCAGTCGTCACACCGACGGGAGTTGGCAGTTAGACTTGGTCGGTTTGTGCTGTGTCCTCGGTGTTCACATCCCGAGGCTCCTCCGGCCATGTGAACGGTTGGGCTGTGTCCTCGTGCTTTCTTCCGAGGCCCCTTCCGAATTACGCAAGGACAGTTCGGGCTGTGTTCTTGGTGCACATCTACCGAAGACCCCGCTGGGCCATAGTACGCATGGGCTCCGCTGTTGTGTTCTTAGCGTTGAGGCGTACGGAGGTCTAAGTGAAGTAGTGTGATACCCGCCTAGTAGTAGAAGTGCCCGTTCTACTATCACTGCCTAGCCACGGCGGCTGATGCCTGAGAGGTTAGCTACCTGCTCGAAAAGTGGGAATTATAGTCTGTGTCGACATAGCAATTGCATGGGTGTGCATGGGTGAGTCATTGCATAGCATTCATAGCATTTCATAACATTGCACAACAAGATCCTCATCGTATAAGTTTGTGTGGGCACTCCTATACGATGAGTTAATTTATGTAACCCGATCCTTAACTTATAAGTTTATATGGGCATTCTTATAAGTTAAGTTACTTTCCTGCTGTAGATTTCCTTACACCTGTTGATATATGATGTTATCTTGTAGAACTGCTAGATTATACATTATAGTCATGTACCTTGCCACCTGCTTATACTCCTTTACTTGCATACTTGTTATATACTATACTCTTGTTCCTTTTCTCTGCCCAGTGCCGAGGAGTCGCCGGGGGAGCGGATGTGAAACCACTTAGTCGTTTCGACTAACGGTTGCTACGTCTTCCTTTTTAGGAGGTCACGCCGCAGGTAGAGTAGCCGCAGACTATGCAGCAGGACAGCCAGGCCAGGACGACAGGGCCTGATGTGACGGTGTCGTCGATACCGTCGGTTACTGATGTTAGTATTTTGATTACTCTGATGTAGCCCGTTTGGGCAATGATTAGCTGTAGTCTGATATTTTATTGAAGCATGTTTAACTTCTCATTATTTCATGTTTTTGGACATTATATACTTAGTGTGGATTTTGACTTCTCTTGCTTATTTATTTGGTTGGGTTGGCATGATATATTGATATTGTTTTAGCCGGCGGAATAGGCGTCTTGTGGTACAGATTAGCCCGTGTGCTAATGCTACAGCAAGGCGGCTATTTCGGGCATAAGACTCCCCCTTCGTGCCGTGTTTTGGGATCCGGGGAGGAGGGGTCTTACAGAGAGTCTCACATTGTGTTAAATGGTACAAGAGGCTGGCTCATCTTAACTATAAGACTATTGGCCAACTCTTTAGCAAAAAGTTAGTGAGCAATGGTCCTCAAGTTAAGTGTATAAAGGATGGGATATGCTCAGCTTGTCAAAAAGGCAAGCAGACCAAATCCACCTTTCATAGCCTTGAAAACAAGGATGCAGTGAGGTGTCTATACCTCTTGCATATGGATCTATTTGGTCCTATGCCAGTTCATAGTATAGGTAGGAAGGTCTACACTTTTGTGGTGGTAGATGAATATTCTAGATATTCCTGGGTGTTCTTTCTAAGACAAAAATCGGAAACCCCAACTATCTTATATAGTTTTGTTAAACAAATTCAGAATGAGTTGAACAGTATAGTAGTCAAAATCAGAAGTGACCATGGCACTGAATTTCAGTCTGAAAGTATGACAAGTCTATGTGAAGAATTTGAGATTTTTCAAGAATTTTCCTCACCTAGAACAACTCAGCAAAATGGTATTGCTGAAAGAAAGAATAGAACATTGATAGAGGCTGGTAGAACTCTATTGAGTGACACTTCTCTCCCAGAATATTTTTGGGCTGAGGCAGTAAACACTACATGTCATGTGATCAATAGGGCAACTATCACCAAGTGGCACAAAAAGACTCCCTATGAGATTGTGAAGGGCAGAAAACCAAACTTATCCTATTTTAGGATCTTTGGTTGCAAGTGTTATATACTTAACAGTGGCAAGTCTTATCTAACCGAGTTTGCTGCCAAATCCCAAGAGGGGATATTTGTTGGGTACAGCAATAATAGTAAGGCTTATAGGGTCTACAACTTGATTACTCAAGTTGTAGAAGAGTGTGCACATATAGTCTTTGATGAAACAAGACTGATTAACTGTGAGTTGCCAAGTAGTGCTTGCAGTTCTATAGGTTTAAATGAGAGAATGGACAAGCTTACCATTACAGAAGAATCAACTGCAAATCAGGAAGTGGATAATGGTGGCTGCTGTCCAGGGGAAGTACAGGTCTCTCATGATGCTGAAGAAAATCAAGAGGTGCAGCTTAACGAAGAAGCTGGAGGTGTACAACCTGAAGATAGACTACCTCCAGCTAATATACACTTAAAGGATCATCCAGCAAATCAGATAATTGGTGATCCAAGACAAGGAGTGCAAACAAGAAGCAGGAATCTGAGCACAGTTCTTTACTCAAGCTTCCTATCCCAAGTGGAACCAAAGAAATTTGAAGAACAAGCTCTAGACCGACATTGGATTGATGCTATGCAAGAGGAGCTGAATCAGTTCAGAAGATGCAAGGTCTGGAAGCTAGTTCCTAAACCCAAGGACCACAACATCATTGGAACTAAGTGGATCATTAGGAACAAATTGGATGAGAATGGAATCATTGTGAAGAATAAAGCAAGACTTGTTGCAAAAGGATATAGGCAGGAAGAAGGTATTTACTTTGATCAAACCTTTTCCCCAGTAGCAAGACTGGAAGCTATCAGGATGTTCCTTGCTTATGTAACATATCAAGGGTTCAAGGTATTTCAAATGAATGTAAAGTCAGCTTTCCTAAATAGAAATCTAAAGTAAGAAGTCTATGTAGAGCAGCCCTCAGGTTTTGTTGATCCTCTCAAACCTGATTATGTTTATAGACTTAGGAAAGCATTGTATGGGTTGAAACAAGCCCCAAGGGCTTTGTATGAAACCATGTCTAGTTTCCTCATTGAGAACAAATTCTCAAGGGGGAAAATAGACAAGACTCTATTCCTTAGGGAATCTAAAGGAAAGATTATCCTAGTCCAAATATATGTAGATAACATAATATTTGGGTCTACTGAAAGTAATCTTTGCAGAAAGTTTGCAAAACTTATGCAAGGAAAATTTGAAATGAGCAGTATGAGAGAACTTAAGTTCTTCTTGGGTTTCAAAGTAAGACAGACTAAAGATGGCTTGTCCATATGCCAGTCTAAGTTCACCCTAAAGTTAATAAAGAAGTATGGTATGGAATTATCCACTACCATGAAAACTCCTATGGGGTCAAGTATGTCCCAAAGCAAAGATGATGCAGTGAAACCTGTAGATGAAACTTTGTATAGAGGGATAGTTGGCTCCCTTCTGTATTTGACTGCTAGTAGACCAGATATCATGTATGCCACATGTGTCTGTGCTAGGTACCAAGCATGCCCTAAAGAATCTCATCTGACTGGAGTCAAAAGGATTTTTAGATATCTTAAGGGCACACCTTATCTAGGCCTTTGGTACCCTAGGAATGGAGATTTTCTACTGACAGGTTATTCAGTTGCAGATTTTGCAGGTTGCAAGGAAGATAGAAAAAGTACTACAGGCACCTGTCAATTTCTAGGTGGAAGACTAGTGTCTTGGAGCAAGTAAGAAGCAGACCAGTGTGGCAATCTCCATAGCTGAGTCAGAATATGTTGCTGTAGGAAGCTGCTATGCACAACTTTTGTGGATTCAACACCAGCTAGAAGACTATGGTATTCAGGTAAGTATAACACCTTTGCTTTGTGATTCTACAAGTGCAATTTCTATAGCTAATAATCCTGTCTCACATAGTAGGACTAAGAATATAGAAATTAGATACCATTTTCTTAGAGAATATGTAGAGAAAGAAGACATTTCACTAGAATATGTCAAAACAGATAATCAAATTGCTGATATGTTTACTAAGCCCATAGATGAAACTAAATTCAATAAGTTTAAAATTGAATTAGGAATGTTGAACTTAGATTAGTTTCACAAAATTGGCTAAGTAAAAAAAAAGGTGTCGACACAAGGAGTTGTCTGTGTCGACACATATAAGTGCTGTCGACATTCTAGAGAAATGATGTCGATACATCTAGAAAGTTGGTGTCAACACTTTAGAGAAGTAGTGTCGACACATCCAGAGTAGGTGTCCACACATCCAGTAATGGTGTAGACACTTAGGATTAACACAGAATTCGTCGAGTGGAGTATCGACTAATCGTCGAGCGCAGATGTTTAAGTGTCGACACATATATTCTGTCGACTATATTAGTGTCGACACATAGAAGTCAACACTTATGTCGAGACATTAGAAGTAAGTGTAGACACTTTTCAACAGTGTCGACACATTAAGAGTATTATGACGCGCTCTTTCACCTTCGTTTTTAGAAAGGTATAAATAGGTCTTCACCATTATTTGTCGACACGCTCTCAATTGTTTCGAGACCAAAACTTTGTGTCGACATCTCTCTCATCTAAATTCAAGATTTCTCTAAACCCTCATGTCGCCAAAGCTCGAGGAGAACGTCAATGAAGGATATGAGCTAGTACGCAATGCAATTGACCATGCGGAATCAGAAATTAAGGAGGTTGTAACCCTAATTTCTGAGAATGGGTTGGAAGTTCTAGTTTCAGAACCAACCAAGATTTGGAAAAAGGAAGTACTCAAATTCTTTGGTGCAGCTACCCTTGATGAGACTGGACTCAAGATTAAAACCATAGTCCATGGAGTAAAAGTAAAACTCACCCAGAAGAGTCTAAGAAAAGTTCTACATCTACCAAGAACTAAAGAAGAGGAAGATGTACCTCCATCTAAGACTAGGGATGCACTGCAATGGTGTGGACTAGATTCAACCATGAAGATTGGCTCCATTTTTAACAGAAAAGGCATGAATATGCAAGGAAAGTTCTTATCTGAAGTAGTAAGAAAGGTGATTCTGTGCAAGGCAGGTGGGCATGATAGGGTATCAGATCACATGTTCAGCTTAATGACAAGAATTATCTTTAAGATAAAAACTGATTGGTTAGCAGTGATGTTTGAAAAGATTAAGAAAAGTCTGAAGAAGCCCAATCTGGGTAGAATTATGAGTCTGTACTTAGCTGGAACAATTCCAGAAGTCATGAACCAAGCTGCTGGTTCTAAAATTAACCATATGAGGAGGATGGATATCAGAATTATCTCAAAATGGGATAGGGTGTTAACTAAGGACATGCCTACTCTAGAGAAGGAAACACCTCCACATAAGAAGAAGAAGAAAGCCATAATGGCTCCTGAATCATCCAGTAGCTCAGAGGATCAAGTAGTTTTCAGTTCTAATGAGGAAGAAGCTGATAATACTGGAAGGTCACCAGTAAGGAATGAAGATGCACAGAGGCAGGGGGAGCAACCATCTACTAGCACCATCCACCTGGATACACTCTAGGGGGAGCCTCAACATATGGAAGAGCCAACTCACTTAGATAGTGAAATGGAAACTCAAATAATCCTTGAGGTAATACATGAAATTAATCAATCAATTTTCCATATTGAGGATGAAGTATTAACTGAGTCTTTAATTGATGTTGATCAGCAAACTCAGTTACATAGTCAACCACAAGATGTTGTCATGGAAGATGCATCAGTTGCTGATAATGCTCCTGAAATAAGAAACTCTTATGTCCCTACTCAACAGGAGTTTACTCTAGAAGAGCTGTTTTCTAATATTAAGGGGGAGCATGCTGGTTTTGAGGGGGAGAAAGCTGTTTTTAAGGGGGAGCAAGTAGGAGCTCAGGGAGAGAATACAATGACTGAAACTGATGAGCAAAGGACTCAGGGGGAGCTACCAAGACCTGAGAAGGAATTGCCTCCAAGTCCTAAAGTAAGGGTTGACATAGCTAGTACTTCAGATTCTGAGGATGCTGTTGAGGTTCAAGCAAAGAAAAGGAAGCTCATGGTCTTTAAAAGAAGAAGCCAGAGCTACAAGAAAGCATTACAAACTGTGGCTCCACAACCTGCCCCTAAAGCTGACTACAGCTCATTGTTGGTGGACTTGCAAGTTAAGTTGGATGAGCAAAGGGTAGCAATGGAGAAGTATATAGATGAAACTCACAAAATCTCCAATTCTCCTTGGCTACATATATAAAATCTATAAGATTTGAGGTGAATCAAAATAAGAAGGAAATGACTGACTATTTTCACAAAGGGGGCAATACAGTGGTTTACCTAGCCACTCACCAAGAGAAAATCAAGACACACGTGGATGATATAGCAGTTAAGCAGGGCTATATCTTAGAAAATCAAATAAGGATGAATGAAAACTTGACTGAATCACATAATGTGATTGTCACTGAGATGAAAAAAATTGCTACTGCACAGACTGCAGCAAGGGCTACAGCCAAAGCAGAATTTGATAAACAATTACAAGAAGGCATAGCTGCTGTAACGACTGCTCTTGAGGATTCTCAAAAGAATATTACTGCAAACCTACAAAAACTGAAGCCTTTATATAAAGATGGTGTTAATTATCTTAATGCCCAAATCAGATTTCAGAAATATGATCTCAGGGATCATATTGAGAGAGAAATCATAAAGGGGGAGAGAGTACTAGTCAAATCTGGATCTGACCATGCTAAATGGATTTCCAATAGCATTAGAGCCACACTTGGATATCCACCCCTGTGTGATGATGACAATGTAGCTGAATCTGGTATAAATCCTGCATATTTTGGAGGAGAACAAGCTGAAGTTGCTCAAGTGATCTATCCTCCTGCATATTTTGAAATGATTCATCAAGATGTATAATCTATGTACAGCCCTCCTGAGGGTAATAAGAATATTATTCTAGAGAAAGTAGATAAGCCAGTGCCTGAGGAAGTTTTGTCCAAAGAGCAAGAAACTCTTTTGTCCAAGAAGAGATTTAGAGAACAGGCTGAATTAAAGCCAGATTTTGAGCAGTGGAGCCCAACTTCTAGAAATATCATACTGACTGCTTGGAAAGCTGCAAAGGAAAATACCCTAGAAAGGGGCAAATGGTACTCTGAACAAGAGTGGAGAAAGCATGAAGCCAGGCATGAGGCTATTGTACAGTATAGAAGGAAGGATAAACTTGGGAAGCTACCTCCTAATGCACATGAGCCTAGCAAATATTTCCCAAAGCCTTATCATTATTTTGAAAGACAAAAGATAAGGGCTAAATAGCTGAAAAAGAAAGATCTTAAGGGCAAGAAGCCTGCTGATGACTCTGATGTTCCTGTGCAAGCCAAGATTCAATCAGGCAAGGGCATTGTCATCAAGGAGCCAGAGCAGCCTTAGATTAGATTTTCTTAAGTTTACATCTTTGTAATCTTTTGTGTTAAAATCCATGTAAACTTTTGGTTAAAGATAGTATTGGAAGCTGAAACAAAACTATAATGATGCTCATTGTGTTAGTGTACTTATTCTGTGATGTTTTGTGTTTTGTTTAGTATTTACCCTATCATATAATGATGTTATACATCATATTGTGTATTTGTTATGTATGGTGTATATCATTGACTGAGGGTTATGACTTCTCCAAATAGGGTGAGATTGTTGGGTACATTGGAAAATGTGTACCAGATTTGAAGAAGCCTCACCATACTCAATGATATGCATCAAGGTGTATTTGATGTGTTTTGAGTTTATATGTGCAGGTTAAGTAATTACAGGAAATGCAGAAAAATTTCTAAGTCCATGTGTCGACACCTAGAAAGGAAGTGTCGACACTTATGTAGGCTTGTGTCGACACTGGAGAAAAGCTGTGTCGACACTTGGAGTTAATTGTATCGATATTTGGAAAGGTTGTGTCGACACCAGAATCAACTGTGTCGACACCAGAAGGAATGTGTCGACACACAGTGAAGCTCAGTCAACACACAGAGAAGCAAAGTCGACATCAACTGTGTCGACACCAGAAGGCAGTGTCGACACATAGGAATACTTAGTCGACATCAAATGTGTCGACACATAGAGGCAGTGTCGACACACAGAATTATTTGTCAACATCAAATGTGTCGACACACAGGACTTGTGTCGACACACAACAAAGCTTAAACAAAGTTAAAGTAAAGAAGTACATGTGTCGACACAGAGGAGATGTGTCGACACATAGCAAGTTTCAACAAAGTCAAAGTAAAGAAGGCTTGTGTCGACACACAGAATCAGTGTCGACACATTCTAAAGAAGTAGTGTCGAGAAGCTGTTACAACAACAAAAGGAGTTGTGTCGACACCACCAAGGCTAGTGTCGACACTTAGTCCACTTATGTCGACACTTGGTCTAATTGTGTCGACACATAATGAAGTTCAGTCTCGACACTTTCAGATAGAGACAGTGATTTCAAGAAGTGACTGGATGACTTGACAGCTGCCATTTCCAACCGGTCAACTACTACTGTCAGAGCTGTCAGAAGGTTGTTAGAAATCGGTTCAGTCGGTTACCATGGAGGAAGATTATATAAAGGCTTTCTCCTTCAATAGAAAGTGATGATCATTCATTGAAGAATACAGATTCTGAGCAATACAGATAGAAGTAATTATACAGAAGATTTTCGACAGAAGATCTAGAAGAAGCTGGAGAGAGAGAGCTCCATCTAAGAAGAGCAGTTGCTGAACCAGGCTACAAATAAAGATTCAGATTAAGATCTGAATCTTAAGTCAGAAGGTGATTGAAGATCAACTTCACAGAAGATTCAACCCTACTGAGTTCAGATTCAAGAAGATTTGAAGAAAGCTAAGGGAGGTTGATCTCTGCCATCAAGTTCTTCCAAGAATAGTTCCAGAAGCCATCCATCCCTTCTCTCTCTTTCAGGGTGGTGGTTATATACTTTGTTTAATCAAATTTTTGTAAGATCTATTGTAGATCTGAGTTGTAAGCCTATTTTATAAAGGCTGAGTGTAAGAGATATAGATCTCTGAGTATAGGTCTTGTTGAAGACTGAGTGGTAGGGCTTTGTGCCTGAGTTGTAGGAGACTGTGTTCTCTGAGTGTAGGCCTTGGTGAAGGCTGAGGTAGGGCTGTTTGCCTGAGTTGTAGGAGTGGGGACACTCTGAGTTGTAGGAACCTATTTGGGGTTCTGAGCTGTAAGATCTGAGGATCTGAGGTGAAGTGCAGAATTTAGGCCGAATCTACTACACTGCTAGATAGGCGAAGGGGGAAAGTGGATGTACCCAGACCTTGGGGAACCACTATAAATCCTGTGTGCACTATGTGAATGAATGTTTCTGTGATTGCTGTGCTGATAGCTGTAGAATCTGCAATTGCTGCTTAAATTACAGAACAGATTTTTTGCCTTTAACTTAAAAGAAAAATTACACCTATTCACCCCCCCCCCCTCTAGGTGGTTAGGCACTAATTCTTTCAGTTATGGAGCTGAAGAACAGGAAGCTCAAGTCTCCAAGACAGAGAGCAAGTTAGCTGTTGGATCAAGACCTTCAAAAGCAAGATTGTTGGTGTCATTCTCAACTGCACCAGCAAGCTAGTTCAGAGTATTTTCTCTAAGGGAAAAGGTTGCATCCAAGGGCCGACCCTTGCTGCAGGTTCTTCACAGTTCCAACAACACAAGCACCTGAAGATCTTTATCTGGAATATGTGAAGAGAAGAAATCTTGAAGTAGCTAAAGGAAGACTGAGGGGAATATTCCTAAGGAGGCAAAGCTAGGCCTGAATCACCTCAGCCCAGGAAAGGAGCAAGAGGGAGAGATACTCTAGTCTGCAAAGTTAGGGCTGTGATTTTATCAGCTCAGGTAACAGCAGTTAGCTGCAGTAACTTCACTTACCAGAAGAAAAATCCCTGGTGCTCTGAAGAAGTAGTTAGGGCAGAGCTTCAGTATCAATTCAGGAAGTGGCAGAACATTGCTCTGCAAGTAACTTCCAGCACAAGTAATTACTTTTTATTGTGGAAGTAGTTAGGACTAAGTATATCTTATGTTGTATCCCTAGTTTGATTTGGGCTAGGTTCACTAAGTTAGGATCTTGTGACCCATCATGTATAGCCCGGGTCATAGTTATGTCCTAGAGTCTATGCCAAGTCCTTAGTTTCAATATTTCTCGGACCATCCATCATCAGACTGCCAGAGACTTCAAAGACTTAGAGATTTCAAAGACTCAGTAAAATGAGTTTGACGTTCGTCGAGCTCAGGTCGACGATAGTCGTGCTCAGCTCGACGATCTCAGAGAAAATTCTCTGAGCTAAGCTCGACGAACTTGATTCTCAGTTCGATAATTTTTGGACTCTACCTTCAGCATTCTAAGTCTAGACTTTTTTCTCTAAACTCAGGTCGACGAACTTAGTTCTCTGGTCGACGATTTCTGTGCTCTCTACTTCAACTTATTATTCCAATAGTTTCTAAATTTCTCTAAGTCCAGAATCATCTCCAGTCGACAAATTCAAGATTCTCAGCTCGACGAACTTTGACCACTTTGGCAAAAGTTATGAAGCAGCAGTTAGTAGTTCTCAGCTCGACAAAACAAATTTTCAGGTCGACGAATTCTGTATACTTCACTTCAACACTTCATTCCAAAAGCATCTGAAATATTCTAAGTCCAGAAATACTTTACTGAACCTCAGTCGACGAAACTAGTTATCAGCACGACAAACTTCATACACAGAATAGGCAAAGTTTCTAGAGAGTGCAGTCCTGTTTTAGCTCGACGATCTTGGAACTCAGCTCGACAAACAGAAGCCATCTGGTCGACGAACACAGCTTCTCAGCTTGACGAAATGTGGACTCAGCTCGACGATTTCTGTTATCTGTTGACGAATCCATACTTAGTCATTTCCAATCTTCTATCCATTTCCTAATGCAATAATTCCTGAGTAATTAATGCTTCAATATTCTCTGAATATAACCGTTAGACAAAGCATTAATTATGCTCTTCTCCAGGATTATTGCTTGCCATTTTTCCATAGGATAGTTGGGGAAATAAATCAATGAAGTTTATTCTCAAGGCCGTCAGCATTGATTGCAGAGGAATTCAAATTTTGAAGGTCAATTTTGACTGGAAATATAAAAGAGATTTTCTTTTTTTTCCTGGCACGGGAGAATAGAACATACACACATAGAGAAAAAAATCACAATCAGTCTGCAACAAGAAACTCTCTGCTCTCTATCTTAGAACTTTGATACAGCAACTCAAGAAGCCCTAGAACAGAAGAACATCTGCTACCTGAAGAAGAAGAGCAATCAATCAAAATCAAGAGTCTTCATTCTTCAACTCTCCAGGACACTTCAAAGGACAACAATTATTCCATCTGTCAAGAAGTTTCTGAAGATCTTTCTGGTCAAGGCTTAAAGATTGAAGACCTATCACCCTGAAGCAAAGCTCCATATTTCCCTGAACCATTCTACATCACAGGGGGAGCCATTTTCTAAACTCATATCCACAAGTCTTCTCAGTTGTATATTGAGAAAGAGGAGACAATATCATCTCCCCCCCCCCACTGTATAAAGGGTTATAACTCCCTTCAAAAGTTATTCTTGGTTGCAAGACACCTCACCAAAAGACTTGAGCTTTGGTTTTTGGGCACCTGATCAAAAGTTCATTGGTGTCAGGCACCTGATCAAAAATCGAAGTGGATTCCTACTAGGGTGGTAGAAGAGTGGATGTACCCGGGTTGGGGAACCACTATAAATTTCTTGTGTTGTCTGGTTGCCCCTTCTTTTTGTTCTTGTTGTGTTTGTGCTTTCTAGGATTTCTGTGTTTATATTTTATTAAGTTTTTTATGCACTTTCACGATTACAGCAAAAGCTGAAAAAGATTTTAAGGATTTAAGAATACTCTATTCACCCCCCCCCCCCCACCCCCCTCTAGAGTATTTCATATCTAACACATTACTTTCAATTGGTATCAGAGCAGGATTCCCTTGGTTATACAAGCTAACTCTTGAACCAAAGATCCTGAGTTATATCTGTCTTTTCATTTCCATTAGATTTATAGTCACACAGCATGGCACAGAACAAGGACTATGCAAGCACCAGAGCTCCAGTATGCAATCTGAATAAGTTTGCCATCTGGAAGGCAAGAATTAGGTTGTACATGAACTCTATTGATGAAAATATCTACAACTCCATTTTGACAGGTCCCCCTCAAGCATCTACTTCTGCAACATCTTCAAGCACAACTGCAGTCCCACCACCCGAGTGGACTGAAGACCAGAAGAAGGCAAAGATTGATGATGCCAAGGTAATGAATATACTGGCACAAACAATGTCAGATGATATATTTCAAAAAGTGGCTAAATGCACCTCAGCCAAAGCCATTTGGGACTCCCTAAATCAAATGGTGGATGGATCAGTAGATGAAAGAAAGGACAGGAGATCCAATCTCATATCCCTGTATGAGAATTTCAAGAAAGAAGAAGCTGAGTCAGTGGTTGATATGTACAATAGGTTAAGCTCAATCATCAATGAGATAAAAACCTTGGACAAGGACATCTCCATCACTGAGGTGAATGATAAGATCCTTATGAGCTTCCTAAGCTCATGGGATTCAAGGATCTGGCCTATCAAGGAGGCCAGAAGCCTAAATGAGATTTCCACTTAATCTCTTTTAGGAAAGCTGAAGTCCTAAGAATAGCTGATAAATTCCATTGAGGTAGCTGAGCAAAGAACACCTCCTCCAGCAAGAAAAGAACAAAGCATTGCATTCAAAGCTGCTGAGGAGACAAAGACTTCAACCACAAATGAAGAGCTGATGAGTCTTTTTGCCAAAAGATTCTACAAAATGGCAAGGAAAGACTTCAGGAGAAAGTCATCAAGTCAGAATGACAAACCAAGGTATGACAAAACACCAACTAAAGAAGTGGTGTGCTTTGGTTGCAGGAAACCTGGACACTTTATCTCTGAGTGTCCAGAGAATCAAAAGAAGGAAAAGAGAAGAGAGAAAGATACCAGAAGACAGCACAACAGCAGGCCTTCCTCTAGCAAATACAAGAAGAAGGAGAAAGGCTTTGTGGCTGAATCCTGGAGTGAGACTGAGGATGAATCAACATCTTTCATCACCAGTGAAGATGAAGAAGAGGCAAGGGCTAAAGAAGTCTGCCTAATGGCCATTGATGCCTCTAGAAGCCATTCAGAAGAAGAAGATTCAGACAATGAAGAAGCTTCAGAATCTGAAGCTGACCAGGTATTATCTTCTTTTGATTACAGTTCTTATTCATTTAAATTTGAATTCAAAACCATATGCATAGATTTAATTAACTCAGAAAAGGAAATCAAGACTCTTAGGGAAAAATTAGGAAACCTAGGAATGTTAATTCTGAAAACAATAAGTTAAAGGATGAATTAACTCTAGCTAATAAACAAATCATATTATTAAAAACTGAGCTATGTGAGGCTAAACAACTTGATGAAACTCTCAATGGGAGAAGCCTCAAGTTGATGGACATCATAAGCACTGTAAATGTCAGGCTTAATGACAAGCTGGGCTTGTGTGCTTCATCAAGTTTGCCCCCATCCTCAAGAAAAATATTCTGACTACTCCCATTAAATTTGTTTCTGCAAAAGGGAAAGAAATAATAAACTATAAACAAACCAAAGAACATATTCCAAAATCAATAGGTCAAAACAACAAAAATCAGAAAACCATAAGTAAAAACAAGGTTCAGCAGAATTCGTCGAACTCAGATCGACGAAAAGTTGCCAGTTCCTCGAACCCCACTTGACGAACGCTGAATGCAAACTATAGCTATAATTATTCGTCTAACTGCGATCGACGAACTCTGTATGGTTTGTCGAGCAGAGGTCGACGAATGTGGGTCACAAAAAATGAATATGTTCATTCTCTAGGCAGAGATCAACGATCTCAACCCAATTCATCGAACTCTGGTCGACGAAGTTACAGAAATTCGTCGAACCCAGAAATACTTAACAGGAATGTTAATTATAACAGCAACTCTACTAATTCTAGAAAACCATTTAACCCTGTAGTTGATTGGGTAATACCACCTAGAAGATATCACCCTCTAGGATATAAATCTCAACCAGAATTCTCTGTTATATCTAGTTTTTCATATCAACAATACAAAGGACCCAAGGTAACCTGGGTCAAGAACAATTAATTGTTTTTCATTGCAGGTGAAGATCTATCCAGTAAATAATCAAACATAGTACCTGGACAATGGCTGCTCTAAACATATGACTGGTAGCAAGGACATCTTAACCAACTATAAGTCCAAGCTAGGACCAAAGGTTATCTTTGGTGATTCAAAATGTGGCCAATCTGAAGGTTTTGGAGAGGTGAAGATTGGGGCAGTCACTTTCAAGAAAGTGACATATGTCAGAGGACTCAAGCATAACCTCATCTCTATAAGTCAGTTATGTGATGAAGGTTATTAAGTACACTTTAACTCATTTTCTTGCACTATTCCTAATAAGGAAAAACCAACTGTTTTAATTGGGAATAGACAAGGTAACATATACTTCGTTGATTTTCTTTCTGTCAAGTCTGATATCTGCCTACTTAATATAACTAGTAACCAGAATGATTTATGGCATAAAAGGCTAGGTCATGTAAACTTGAAAAATATTGCTAGGCTATCAAAAGACAACCTTGTTAGAGGTTTACCTTCTGGACCCTACAAGAAGGAAGGCCTTTGCAGCGCTTGTCAACTAGGCAAGTAAACTAAATCTAGTTTTAAATCTGTTAATAAAAGTGACTCACCTAGGATTTTGTATTTACTACACATGGATCTCTTTGGACTCATTGTTGTACAAAGCCTAGGAGGGAAATCCTACACCTTAGTTATAGTGGATGACTTCTCAAGGTTCACTTGGGTGTCCTTTCTGAGATCTAAGTCAGATACCTTTAAGGTTCTTACGGATTTTCTCAGGACCATACAGATTGAGTTCTCTACTCATGTTGCATTGATCAGAAGTGATCATGGCACAGAGTTTGAGTCTCTTCTTATGCATGAGTTCTGTGAGAAGGAAGGTATCAGGCACTGCTTCTCAGCTCATAGAACTCCCGAACAAAATGGGGTAGCTGAAAGGAAAAATAGGACACTAATTGAAGTTATAGGTACATTACTTGTAGATGCTTACATGCCACTAACCTTTTGGGCAGAGGCTGTAAACACTGCAAATTATGTCATGAACAGAAGCCTGATACATAAACTAAAGAAAAGGACTCCCTATGAATTGCTTAAAGGGAAGCAAAATAAAATCAACTATTTTAAAGTATTTGGATGTATATGTTATATTCACAACAACAATAAAAGATACATTAGAAAGTTTGAGGCTAAGGCTGAAGAGGGAATCTTTCTAGGATATTCCCAAGTAAGCAAAGCCTATAGGGTTTTTTATAAATCATCTCTAAAAATTGAAGAATCTATTCATGTTACATTTGATGAAGCTAACATGTCTTGCAAGGAGAAAGAGATTTCTACCAATAGCACCTTGCAGGTACCTCACTTGTGTGAGAATTTGGATGGATTAAACCTCACCCAAGAGGTTCCAACACATCCTTCTCATCAAGTCATTGAAGAAAGTGAAGATGAAGGCACTGAAGGAATTGATCTTCCCCCAACAACAAACATAATTCCACAAGAGGAATTAGTTCCTAATGCTGTTGTAGAACCAACTCCACCCATTGATCTTGTCACACTAAGGGATCACCCCAGATCTCAAGTGATTGGAGACATATCAGCAGGTGTACAGACAAGGCATCAACTCAACCAAGATTTGAAGCATGCAAGTTTTCTCTCTCAGGTTGAACCTCTATCCATTCATGATGCAGAGCAAGATCTCCACTAGATTATTGCAATGCAGGAGGAATTAAACTAATTTGAGAGATGTAGAGTTTGGGATTTGGTTCCAAGACCCCAAAACTACCCAGTAATTGGAACCAAATGGGTTTACAGAAATAAGCTGGATACCCAAGGAGTGATTTTGAGAAACAAGGCTAGGCTTGTTGCTCAAGGAGATAAGCAAGAGGAAGGAATAGATTATGACCAAACCTTTGCACCTGTGGCAAGGTTAGAGGCAATCAGAATATTCCTTGGCTATGCAGCCTTCAAGAAATTCAAGGTATATCAAATGGATGTGATGAGTGCATTTCTGAATGGAGTATTAAAAGAAGAGGTTTATGTTGAACAACCTCCAGGTTTTGTAACTCCAACTCACCTCACTTATGTTTTAAAATTGCATAAAGCTCTTTATGGTCTAAAGCAAGCTCCAAGAGCTTGGTATGAGACCTTAGCAAGCTTTTTGTTAGAGCATAAGTTCATTAGAGGCATAGTAGATAAGACACTTTTCACTAGACATCATAAGGACCAAATATTGTTAGTACAAATATATGTGGATGACATCATATTTGGGTCTACTAATTCCAAATTGTGCAAAAGGTTCTCTGACCCCATGCATTCCAAATTTGAAATGAGTAGCATGGGTGATCTCTCCTACTTCCTTGGTCTCTAAGTGAAGCAGCACCCTGATGGCATCTTCATCTCCCAAGCTAAATATGCAAAAGAGCTTATCAAAAAGATTGGGATGACTGATGCCTCAGTAAAGAAAGCACCTATGGCTATAAATGCTGCAATAGACTTTGATCCACATGGGAAACCTGTTGACCAGAAATTATATAGGGGTATTGTTGGGTCCATATTATATCTTACAGCTAGCAGACCTGATATCATGTTTGTCATGTGTCTTTGTGCTAGGTTCCAAGTGAACCCTAAAGAATCTCATCTAGTTTTCTTAAAAAGAATTTTGAGATATATAAAGTGTTGTCCAAGTCTAGGGCTATGGTATCCCACTGAATCAGAATTTGAGTTAATTGGATACTCAGATACTGATTTTGTTGGATGAAGGGTGGACAGGAAAAGTACTTCAGGAACCTGCCAGTTCCTGGATATGTGATTAGTGCCCTGATTTTGTAAGAAACAGTCATCTGTGTCTACCTCCACTGCTGAGGCAGAATATATTGCAGCTGGCAGCCGTTGTTCCTAGATTCTGTGGATTCAAAATCAATTACTAGACTATGGTCTCAACTTAAATAATTTAACTCTACTTTGTGATAACACAAGTACTATAGCCATAGTACAAAATCCAGTCCATCACAGTAGGACCAAGCATATAGATATTAGACATCATTTCATTAGAGAGTGTGAAGACAAAAACAAAATTAAACATGTCTATATCAACACTGATTTACAAAGAGCTGATATTTTCACCAAACCTCTGCATGAAAGAAACCATCTATTCTTTATTAATCAACTTAGAATGATCAATGGAGAAGACTTAGTTTAGTGTCTGTCTGCACTCGACGAATTTTCCAGAGTTCGTCAAACGGAGCTCAACAAACTAGGGATAGTTCGGGAGATATTCATCGAACGGAGGTCGACGAACTCTCTGTGAGTGAAGTTATTTTTGTCGAACGGAGATCGATGAATCCACTTCAGAAAACTTTTGTCTAATGGAGCTCGATGAAATGTCTTCAAATCTTCAGACTGAGCTCGACGAATCATTTAACTCCAAATTATTTCATCGAATCCAGATCGAAGAATGTTTTAATTTTCGTGGAACGGAGTTTGTCGATTCATATTCTGGAAAACCTTATATTTAGGTTTTCTTCGACCTCCGTCCTGCGCTTTCTATTCCCTTGCACTTGATCACCATTTTTCTCTCCTGCATGTGACTTCATGGTGATTCCAGCGGGAACATTGGCTGCGATGAAGTTCGACCCCGGCATCGATGTCGACTTTGATTCTTTTCAGCATTCGGACCCGATATTTCTGAATATTCTGGAACTTCTGGAAGAGTAGCAACTGAAGAATCTGATGACAATAAGGATTAAAATATCTGGAACTGAGATTAGAGAATGGGGCTACACATCTTCAACTACAGAGGAGAATACCATGATTGGAATAATTGCGGGTAACACCATCTCTCTATCTCCCGCCGTTTTGACTGAAATATTTGTATTGAGTAATGGAGAAGATGCACTGAAAATTGAGAATGAGGAATATGATATGATGATAAGCATGATGGGTTATGCTGGAGATAACCCTAATAAATTGTTGAAGAAGCACTTATCTGCAGAATATAAGTTTCTGGCAGATATTATTGGGAAAGTCTTGTTAGGCAAGCACACTGCACATGACTATATAACCAGGCATACGTTTCTGGTAATGTGTGCAGTGGTTAATAAGAAGCAAGTGGCTTGGGCTCAGATCATCTTTGATCTAATCAGGAAAAAGAACACTAAAAAGGAAGTTTGTTTTGGAAGGATCCTAGGGATCTTCTTAAAGGAAAAGGCTGCTAAATCACTGATCTCCCCGACCATATTCATAAATGCCAGGAAAAGGCTAACATGTGCCGTGTTTGGCAGGTGGGAGAGGACAATCTCCAAGCCCTCTAAGGCTTCAACTTCTTCCACCACATCTTCTGAGAGCATAAGGGATGTTAGAGACACTCCCCACCCTGCTGAAGATATCATTCCACCCTCATCCCCATCTCTTCCAGCACTCCAAACTCAACTACCCTCTACACCCCACACAACAGTCCTTCCACCTCAACATCAGACTCTACAACAACCCTCCTCCACCATATCCTCTACTCCACAACCCCAACAACAACCACAATCACAACCATCTATTCTGTTACCTCTCCTGCCACCTCTCCACCCCTAGATCTTACTAACATCCCCTCATCCCCTACTCAGGAATATCATCAACCCTCCCCATCTCCAACACCACCTTCATGTGCTCTTCCACCACACTTGTCCTCCATACCATCCTTCAATCTACTGTCATCCCCTCCCACTTCTCCTCCAAATCAATCCCCATAGGATTTCCAAATGCAGTATGCTCCTCCTCTATCATCACCAACATCTACCATCCCTCTAGATGTTTCCACCCAACCACCATCTGAAATACCAACTGCAACTCCACCACTGGATCGATCCACCATCTCATCTGTCATTGCTCTCATCACACCCCTCCTCAAAGCTCTCATTACAGAGGCCATTACACCTCTTGCTACTTCCATTTCCTCTCTCTCTGCCCAGATCTCTGCCATTTATACTACTCCCTCTTCATTTATTACTGAAACAAGGCAGGGGGATATGCTTGATGAAGAAGCTGCAGCAGCTCCAGCAGTAGCAGCAACTCCAGCTCCATCAGATGTAGAGGCAGCAATAGCAGAAGATACAGATTTTATTGATTTCATTCATTTTATTGAGACTGACATGGATATAGAAGAGTCAGCTCCATAAGAGTTAATTACTGTTGGTGATTTCATCATTAATCCCACAGTAGATTTATAATATTTGTTAAAAATTTTTGATACTGCATTTTTGAGCTTCCCTCCAGCAGATTATACTAAGCCATCTTTGGCTATTGTTCCATATTCTTCCCCTATCAGTCCTAAAGTTTCCAAGAAACTAAGAGACAGTTTTGTTATTCCAGAACCTCTAGTCATCCCATCCCCTCCAGCAATTATTTCTACCCCAGTTTTGTTATGGATGACTCTCCAATGCCAGATATTGAAGCCTTGATCTTGGCTGACATTGAAGAAGAGAATAAGGCAGCTGCTGAAAGCACTGTCAGAGTTAGTTCTCCAGTTCCTATTGAAGTTTCTCCTCCAGCTCCATCTAAACCTGAAAAGTGTATTATCTCTGCTGAGGCCTTGAAGGCTTTAAATGATATATATGATAATCCTCAGGGATCTGATGATGATGAGGAGGAGGATGAGGATTCTGATGAAGATCCAAAGAAGAAGAAAGTGTCTAAGAAGAGGAAAGCACCTCCTCCTCCTGCTCCTAAACCAAATCCAACCAATGACACTCCCTATTATATTCTTCAGAAGATAATTCCATATAAAGGGATGCTAGCTTGGATGTGGTTATCTAAAAATGAACAGAAAGAGAGGAAGAGAAGTAGAAGATACTCCCCTCCTCCAACTCAGAAATATAGAAGGGACCCTCCTCCTCCTCCTCCAGCTACTGGTGCTTCTGGCACATCTTCTCAAAGGACTACCCAATTTCAAACTTATCAAAGACATCAGAGTAGGTCCTCATCCACAGAAAGCAACCAGCAAAGATAATATCCTTCTAGCAAGCAGCACCAGCCTCATCAACAGCAGTAACATCCTCAATAAAAGCAGCAACATCAACAAGCTGAAAGCTCCAACAGACCTCCTTCTCATCCTTTACCCTTTGAAGATCCAGAAATAGGTACTTCGGCTAGGATAGCCCGGTTCCAAGAACTTGTTGGCCTTTCTATGATCAATAAAGCCAGATCTGAAGGAAAGGATCCCTCAGAATACACAACAATGTCAAAATACAGGAAAGAAGAGCTTAAGAGGTTTGAGAAAGCTAACAAGTTTTTCAATGTTGATGATTATATGAAATTGCACCCAGAAGAAGTAGTCCCCAGAGCCACATCTTTGAAGATTATAGGGGCTGCTGATATGACCATGACCAAAGTGCAAACTTCTGATCCAAATAGAGAGATTGTTTTTACCAAGCCTGGAGACAAGAACAAAGAAGAAAAGCCAAAAGAGAAGAAGCAAAAGAAATAAGTTCTGAAATATTTAATTTCTGTTATGTTTATAACTGCTTTCTTATTTCTGAACAAAGCTTATCTTTATATATATATCTGCTGCATGTGTTCATATTTCTCTGCCAGATATATGTTTTTCCTGCTTTGTTTATTTTTATTTTAGTCTGAGTCTGTAATTAGTGACCTCACCCAAATAGGGGGAGATTGTTGGATCCCTAGTTTGATTTGGGCTAGGTTCACTAAGTTAGGATCTTGTGACCCATCACGTATAGCCAGGGTCATATTTGTGTCCTAGAGTCTAGGCCAAGTCCTTAGTTTCAACATTTCTTGGACCAGCCATCATCAGATTGCCAGAGACTTCAAAGACTTAGAGATTTCAAAGACTCAATAAAATGAGTTAGACGTTCGTCAAACTCCGGTTGACGATAGTCATGCTCAGCTCGACAATCTCAGAGAAAATTCTCTGATCTGAGTTCGACGAACTTGATTCTCAGTTCGACGATTTTTGGACTCTACCTTCAGCATTCTAAGTCGAGACTTTGTTCTTTAGACTCAGGTCGACGAACTTAGTTCTCTGGTCGACTATTTCTGGGCTCTCTACTTCAACTTATTATTCCAGAAGTTTCTAAATTTCTCTAAGTCCAGAATCATCTCCAGTCGACGAATTCAAGATTCTCAGCTCGACGAACTTTGACCACTTTGGCAAAAGTTATGAAACAGCAGTTAGTAGTTCTCAGCTCGACGAAACAAATTCTCAGGTCGATGATTTCTAGATACTTCACTTCAACACTTCATTCTAGAAGCATCTTAAATATTCTAAGTCCATAAATACTTTGTTGAACCTTAGTCGACGAAACCAGTTATCAGCTCGACGAACTTCGTACACAGAATAGGCAAAGTTTCTAGAGAGTGCAGTTCTGTTTTAGCTCGACGATCTTGGAACTCAGCTCGACTAACAGAAGCCATCTGGTCGACGAACACAGCTTCTCAGCTCGACGAACTGTGGACTCATCTCAGCGATTTCTGTTATCTGTTCGACGAATCCAGACTTAGTCATTTCCAGTCTTTTGTCCCTTTCCTAATGCAATAATTCCTGAGTAATTAATGCTTCAATATTCTCTGAATATAATCGTTAGACAAAGCATTAATTATGGTCTTCTCTAGGATTATTGCTTGTCATTTTTCCATGGGACAGTTGGGGAAATAAATCAATGCAGTTTATTCTCAAGGCCGTCAGCATTGATTGCAGAGGAATTCAAATTTCGAACGACAATTTTGACAGAAAATATAAAAGAGATTTTCTTTTTTTTCCTAGCACAGGAGAATAGAACATACACACACCGACAAATAAATCACAATCAGTCTGCAACAAGAAACTCTCTGCTCTCTCTCTCTTAGAACTCTGATACAGCAACTCAAGAAGCCCTAGACCAGAAGAACATCTGCTACCTGAAGAAGAAGAACAATCAATCAAAATCAAGAGTCTTCATTCTTCAACTCTCCAGGACACTTCAAAGTACAACAACCATTCCATCTGTCAAGAAGTTTCTGAAGATCTTTCTGGTAAAGGCTTAAAGATTGAAGACCTATCACCCTGAAGAAAAGTTCTAGATTTCCCTAAACCATTCTACATCACAGGGGGAGTCATTTGCTAAAATCATATCCACAAGTCTTCTCAGTTGTATATTGAGAAAGAGAAGAAAATATCATCTCTCACCCCCCCCCCCCCCACAACTGTATAAAGGGTTATAACTCCCTTCAAAAGTTATTCTTGGTTGCAAGTCACCTGACCAAAAGACTTGAGGTTTGGTTTTTGAGCACCTGATCAAAACTCATTGGTGTCAGGCACCTGATCAAAAAAGTGAGTGGATTCCTACCAGGGTGGTAGAAGAGTGGATATACCTAGGTTGGGGAACCACTATAAATTTCTTGTGTTGTCTGGTTACCCCTTCTTTTTGTTCTTGTTGTGTTTATGCTTTCTAGAATTGTTGTGTTTATATTTTATTAAGTTGTTTATGAATTTTCACGATTACAGTAAAAGCTGTAAAAGATTTTAAGGATTTAAGAATACTCTATTCACCCCCCCCCCCCTCCCTCTAGAGTATTTCAGATCTAACACATAACTTTCATCTTAGTTTGGTGAAGGTAGACTCAGGAAATAAATTTTTGTAGTCAATATTGGGCTGAGTCTATCTCAGTCAAGAAGCTTGACACAGAGAAATATCTCTTGTGTAAAGAATATCCATCAACCCACCTTCATTCTATAGGATTCAGTTTACCTGAATCTGAGTTGTATGTGACTATTTAGTCACTGAGCTGTAGGTGCCCTACTGGGGTACTAAGGTAGGATCCAAGTGTGGATCTGAGGTGTAGGGCTTAATTGCCTGAGGTAGGAGAGTGCTGCTCTCTGAGTTTAGGGTCTTTGTGCCTGAGGTAGGTGATAAGTTTGTCACTGAGCTGTAGGTGCCTGGAGGGGCATAGAGGTAGGTACCTAGAGTGGTACTGAGTTGTAGGAGTACTGCAGCACTCTGAGAGTAGGGCCTTGTGCCTGAAGTTGTAGGGTTGAAAAGCCAGAGCTGTAGGCCTTAGAGATAAGGCTGAGTTAGGTGGCTTGCAGGTCACTGAGTGTAGGAGCACTACAAAGCTCTGAGGTAGAATCCTTTGTGGATCTGAGGTAGGGATGTCCTCCCAGCCTGAGTGTAGGCTTAATAGCTTGAGGTAGGTGGTCTACTGACCACTAAGTGTAGGCCTTTATGGCTGAGAAGTGTGTCTTGGAGGAGACTTGGAGATCCTGCGGGATCTGTGGTGTAAGCTCTTAGGAGCAGTTTGGAGGAGTTTGTGTCTAGTACAACAAGTTAGTTGGATAGGTGGGAGGGAAAGCGGATGTACCCAATTGGGGAAGCACTATAAATCTCTGTGTGATTTTCTGTGGTCATTTTTCTTTTCTTTTTTATAGGTGTTAAGAACAAGCTCTAGATCACCCTAAGCTGAAAGATCAAAGAAAACAATAAGATATTATAAAGAAAACAAAAGATAGTCTCAAAGAGACCCATAACATATTCAACCCCCCCCCCCCCCCCCCCACCCTCCCTCTCTAGGTAATTTATTTATCCTTGAAGCATAGACTTTCAAGTGGTATCAGAGGGAGGTTACTCAAAAAAGAACTTAATAGTCTGAGTAGACCTCAAAGGATAGCTAAAAGATTTGCATTGGTGGGTTCAAAGGAGAACTATATGGAGTGGAGCTCAATGAAGTTTCAAGTCTGCAGTGAGAGCAAGGACCACATTGTACTGTTGGTAGCTCTTGTAGATGATGATGACTACACTCATGCAATAATGGAGATCAGGGCCCCTCTGTCACACTCAGATAGTGACTCAGAGGTGGATGAAGCCGAGGAAGTTGAATGCAGTTGTTATGGGCTGATTGCTACACTAAAAGAAGAAGAATTTAGCCAGGATCAGCCTGGTCCAGATCAGGTACAATCTCTGTCTAGTGCTTCTTATTGCACAGGTTATGAGTCCAGCTCAGAATCTGATGCTTCCTCATCAAGTGATGATGAGGGTCCTTTGATAGATGATGATATCAATCAATTGATTGACAATCATTTTGTCCTTCTGAAAGCTTTAAGGAAAGCAGGCTGCTTGTTAAGAAACAAGCAGAGGAAATTGCCTCCCTCCAGCTAGCTGCTTCCCAACAAAATGAGACTTCATCCTTGCTATCTCAGAAAGAGAGGGAAGTTGCTCATCTAAAGATCATGGTGGATATCCATGTTGAGTCTATCAAATATAAGGACTCTATGATCAAGGTTCTTGAAGAGAAACTTGAAAGGGAGAAGAGGATAGTGGCCAATTTCTCTAAGATAGATGCTATCAAGAGAAAATCTGAATCTGAGTGGATTACAAAAGTTATCCAATCTCAGAGGAGAGGCCAAGCTCCTGTTGTGCCACAGTCAACCTTTCACAAGGTAATCCTCCCTTCTCATAGGTATGACCAAGGCTGCATGCATGGTCACTGGGAGAATGAGAATTCTTTTTGGAAGAGTACAAGAGTATCTTCCAATTGAAGAAGAAAGGGTAGGGGAATGAGTGCCTTTAAGGCTCCTCATAAAAAAGTACAAATGGCCCATTGTGGACCATTTATATTTGGTGCCTCAGCCCCAACTCACAAGGAAAAGGCAGTGGCTTTCACTCAAGCCCATCCAGCAAGGAATCAGACCAAGGGTCAGTCTACCAATAGGCCTAACTTGGCTTGTTCTGATGATATAAAGAACTTATCTTCTACAAAGAAGATAGCTATAAATATCATTCAGGGCAATCAAAGTATGCCTGCTTGAAGAATGACCTTCAGTCAGATCCTTGCTGAAAGGAACCTAAAGAAAGTTGCTGCTCATCTTTCTTCTGTTCAGTCAGCAGTTAACCACACTGCAAGACCTACTCAGAAAAGAAGATATAATATTCATGAGTGTTGGTGTTGTGATAAGGTGGGGCATTTTGCCCTATATTGCTGGCATAATTCTTCTGTGTCTAGAGCCACAGTTAGCCTACCTGTCAGAAATTTTGAATGTAGGCAAGTCAGATTTCAGGCTAACAGGAACCTATGACCCAATACCTATTGGGGCCCTAAGGTAAGATAATTCTATTTTGCAGGTTAGTCTAAGTGCCCATCCCCCATGTGGCACTTGGACAGAAGATGTTCCAGAACTTGGACTAGAACAAGGGAGTTATCCTAATAGAAGGATAAGTTGTCCAAGTCAGTGAGCTTTAAGGATAGGATCTGTGCAAATGCTGATGGGGAGCATGTTCAATCAAGGTTGTTGGACAAGATTGAATCATACCCAAAGTTCCGCCAGCTCAAAATAGATCAGCATTATTGCTGAGGATCAGCATGTCACCATGGACATTGCAGAAGCTGAGAGAAAAACCAGCCAAGTGATGGCACCTACTGGAAGAAGGCAAGCCACATTCAGCCTCATGAGATGAGAAAGCTGGCAGCTGCACCAATGGTATCATCTACAATCAGCTAGGGGGAGAAGAGAATCATAGCAGACCAGCTCTTCCCTATCTATTCAGAAACCAAGAAGGGATTGATCAAGTGGTGATCAAGAGTGGAGATCAATGTAATGATAAAGATAGTACTAAGTGGGCTGAACACTCTTATACTGCTAATCAGAAAGCAGAAACCAAAGGCAAGTCAGATGCTAAAGAAGGGGAGAAGATCTGGCTCAGTAAAACGAAACTATGCAAGGTGCTAGGGAGTTGCTAAGCATCAACATGGATGAAGCTCGATGAAATAACCTTCTTTTGTCAAACGAATCTCGACGAAATCAGAAGAATTCATTGAACGGATCTCGATGAAATCTAAATAATTCATCGAACTCAATATTGTCAACCAGAAATCTGGCAAAGGATGCCTCAGTTGAGGGGAAACAAGCAGTTGTTGCAGTAGATCAGCTGTCAATACAGCTGATCAGTTTTTCTTAAGGACAATGCAAATACCAAGGGGGAGAATATGAGAAGAGAGACAACCAGCAGCCAACTCAAGTGGATCCATGGCTCACTCAAGTACAACTATGTTAGCAACTAGTTAAAATGTTGTAGTGTTGTGTTGTATTATTGTATCAACAGAGAAGGTATGACTCCTAATCTTGCAGACTGATCACTAGGATGATTTCCTTGGTAGTATCAATATAGTACTTTGTCTAGGATCATGAGATAATCTCTCCCATGATATTTTCTACTCAATCAATAGATATACCTATTGAAGAAGATAGAAAGGGGGAGATATGTGTGGCAATACATAAGGGGCAATGTTTCTAGTGGTGCTCCACTTAAGTATTAAGTGATATAAAGGAGAGTTCATATTAATTGAGTAATTGCTCAAGTAGTATGAGGGTGCATTGACTTAACTTATTAAGTCAATACAATTAATTTGAGCACACTGTATTAATATAGCATAAGCTTACAGTTGTAGCAGATTATAAACTACAGCTGCATGAATTTAGAAGCATATTATGATAATGCCTCTTAGTGCTTGCTTGGTGTTCTGCCTTCTTCAAATAGGGGGAGATTGTTGGGTCCATTTCTCACAATGTTCCCTAGATTGGATTTGAAGAGGCATCACCATCAAGACTAAGAGCATAGTTGTATTTGATATTGTTTAAGCTCATCATGTGCAGGATGTTCCATGGAACAAGTCTAGTGATATGACAGGTGGTCAAAGGCAGAAATGTGGACACCAAAGGAGGATGCTGGGAGGTAGGAAGTAGCCTAAGTGGCCAAGTCAGGATATTCCATGGAACAACTCTAGACAGGTTTTCTAAGTGATGTGACAGCTGGTCATAAAGTGAATATGCTGGAAAGGTAGGAAGTAGCCTAAGTGGCCAAGTCAGGTAAACTCTTACCTATAATGTGAGCTGATAGAAATCTGTCTAAGTCCACAGGATTTGAGTGATGAATACACACTCAACGCCATACAGCAAAAGGCTGTGAGTAGAACTCAGTTCAGGAATTCGTCAAACTGAGTTCAGAGTTCGTCGAGCTGAGCTCACCATTCATCGAGCTAAGTTCAGAGTTTGAGACTCTGAGTTCGTCGAACGTAGTTCAGAGATTTCATCGAACTGAGTTCATAGTTTGTCGAGGTGAGCTTGCCATTCATCGAACTCAGTTCAGTTAGTTGAACTAAATTGCAAAAAGTTTTTTCTAAGGAAAAAAGCGTTGAGTGATGAAGACACACTCAACGCTCTCAATGCCAGAGAAGCAGGAAGATTTTACCTAAGGCAAAAGCATCGAGACAGCTGAGAAGAAACTGCTGAGATAGAAAATAGTCTTATCTGTGAAGAAAGAACCACTGAGACAAGTGTTGTCTCAACATAACAGCTGAGACAAGTGTTGGTCTCAGCAAAACCGCTGAGACAGGAGTTGGTCTCAGCAAAATCACTGATATAGGAGTTGGTTTCAGCAAAAACTGCTGAGACAGGAGTTAGTCTCAAGGCAAAAGCACTGAGAGAAATGTTGGTATCAGCAAAACCACTGAGACAGGAGTTGGTCTTAGAAAAACAACTGAGATAGGAGTTGGTCTCAGCAAAACCGTCGAGACAGGAGTTGGTCTCAGCATAACCACTGAGACAAGTTGAAAGTTATTTAATTGAAGGTTAGCGAATCACCTAGAGGGGGGTAAATAGGTCTTTGAAATTTATAGCTTCTTTTGCAGTTTTTTTACTACACTATCTAGAGCTTATCCTTATGTCCTATAATAAGAAAGTAAAACAAGCGCACACAGCAAGAACACAAGTATTTATAGTGGTTCCCCAATTGGGTACATCCACTTGCCCTCCCACCTTTCCAACTTACTTGTTGGATAAGGCACAAACTCCAGCACTAAGCTCTTTAGATCTTACACCTTAGGCCCACAACCTTACTCTCGGTGTGAGAATCACACCTACACTCAGTACCCCTCCAGGTACCTACAGCTCAGCCTCCTCCAAGGCCTACAACTCATTGACAAGTTTGTCAGCTATAGCTCAGTGGCTCTACAACCACCTACCTCAGGAACAAATCCCTACACTCAGGCTGGGAGGACAGCCCTACCTCAGATCCACACTTGGATCCTACCACAGAGAGATAAACTCTCCAGCCTCAGGCAATTAAGCCTTAAAGCAACTCAAATCCACTTGGATCCTACCTCAGAAAGATAAAGTCTCCAGCCTCGGGCTATTAAGCCTTCCAACAACTAAGATCTAGTTGGATCCTACCATAGAGAGATAAACTCTCCAGCATCATGCTATTAGGCCTTCCAGCAACTTAGATCCAGTTGGATCCTACCACGGAGAGATAAACTGTCCAGCCTTAGGCTATTAAGCCTTCCAGCAACTCAGATCCAGTTGGATCCTACCATGAAGAGATAAACTCTCCAGGCTCAGGCTACTAAGCCTTCCAGTAACTCAGATCCAGGAAACTTGAATCCTACAGTAAAATGGTTACAAATTATAAGATGAAAAATAAAACAAAAATAACTCAGAGATTAAATCTCTGAGTTTGCTCAGCTTGATTGAGCAGATATCAGTCCAGCTAACTTGCTGTAGAAGGGATGAGTCTTCTGTTGGGTCAGGCGTTCGTTCACTTGATCTGTGGCGCTCTGCTACTTATTTAAGAAATTAAGTAGCACCCTTTCCAACTGCCCGGGCTTTTGGAACAGTTGGGTATGTGCTTGATGCTATATCTTTTTCTACAGCGATATTCTCTCTTGCTGCACAGGTGAGCAGCTATCTGTTATTGAGTGGATCAACCAGCTTGCTTGTTATTTAGAGAACCAACTTGCTGAGCAGGAAGTGCTCCAACTATCTTCTTCTTGCCCTTTGGCTATCTTGGCTGGACTTCAGCTTTCGAGCTTGATCGGAATAAATGTTCAGCCGCCTCTTTCAGTTTCTCTTTCTGTTTCTTAGATTCGTTAGCCCTAAACCTTTTCTGTTTCCATTTTATATGCGTTGATTTGAATCAGCGACAACATAGTATGTGGGCCCACCAAGGATTGGTGAGCGCCAACTCCATCAGAAAGCGACAAAACATCTTTTGGCACTGTACAGCTTTCTCGTGATGGCTTCCTGCAGATTTGACTTTGATGACGTCAACAGTGGTCATCAACATCTGGACTTAGAAAATTTTCATGAATCTCATCAAGCGTTAAGCGATGTTGAGGCATTGAACGGCATCAGCCTTAGCTCTCAGCGCTTCTGGACTTAGAAAATTTCCTGTCTTTAACTCAGTGATTTTGTCTCAGTGTTTTCCTCTTATCTGTTGTTTCAACGGTTTTTGTACTTTAACTGTCTCATCGGATTTATCTCAGCGGTCTCAGCGGTTTTTCATTTATCGGCTGAGACAATTCTTGGTATTAGCATTTTCCTCTTCATTAGAAGCGTTGAATGAACCTGCTTCACTCAACGCTTCTGGCCTTAGAAAAAATTCCAGTTAATGTTGTTCTCAGCTGTTTACCTCTTGACTGTCTTGGCGATTCCTACTTTATTTAGAAGCGTTGAGTGAGCTACTTCACTCAATGCTTCTGGACTTAGAAAGTTTCCACCTGACCTTGTCTATGTTGTCTCAGCTATCTCAACCCATCTTCTCAGCTATCTCAGCTGTCTCAACGCCATCTTCTCAACTGACTTCAGCAGTATCAGCGGTCTCAACGCCTTCTTCTCAGCAGTCTCAGCGCTTATGACTTAAATAGATTTTTTAGCTTTATCTTGATAAGCTTTGAGCTGAGCTCGACGAACCGCAAATTGAGCTCGATGAATTTTGATCTTCTCAGCGATCTCAGCGCTTTTTGCCTTAGTTGATTTTTCTCTTGCATCAGCTTGACAAGCATTGGGCTGAGCCCGACGAACTATAACTTGAGCTCGACGAACTTCGATCTGAGTTCGACAAAATTTGTGTCCTGATTTCTTGAGCTTATGCTGAGTTGCGCTCGATGATCATCAAGCTGATTTCGACGAACTCTGAGCTGAGTTCGACGAAATTTTAGTTTACTGATTTCTTTACTTGTCCAATCATGGACAACCTGCATGTATAAACTAAATCACACATTAAATACAACATATGGGTATGTCACTGACCCATTTGACTTCTTACAAATCTGGGATATTGGGATCAATAGACACAACAATCTACCCCTATATGAAGAAGTCAAAACAATACAGGTCATTGACAACACAACATCATAACAAAATTTTAATAAAATAAGTAGAAGTGTTACCATTTCTACAGCTTGTGGAGAATTACTTACTCCCCCTGGCATACTGACATCCTTACAGTTCCACTTGGTTGAGCTTCTCAGCCCTTGACATCTTTCCTCCCCCTTTTTAACTTCTACAATAGGGAGCTTACTGATAGGTTGTTCTCCCCCTATCTATCTCAGCTGTTGGGCTAGCTCCCCCTCAACAATTGCATACCTTCTTCAGTATCTGGAGGAAGAGCTTGTTCTACCTGCAAAATAAGCAATGCAGCATATGGTAGAGGAGAGAGTTGAAGCTACACAAGATTCAACATGCCCAATTCAAATTTGAAGGTGTTGAACTTAGCTTCATCTAGTGGCTTAGTGAAGATATCAGCCACTTGCTTGTCTGTGGAAACATACTCAAGGGAGATGTCTTCCCTTTCCACATGTTCTCTAATGAAACGATACCTAATTTCTATATGCTTAGTCCTGCTATGAGAGATAAGATTCCTAGCTATAGAATTTACACTTGTAGAATCACAAAAGAGTGGAGTTCTACTTATCTGAACATTGTAGACTTGAAGTTGATGCTGAATCCACAGCAACTGAGCACTGCAGCTTCCAGCTAAAATATACTTTGACTCTGTTGTTGAGATTGCTACACTTGTCTGTTTCTTGCAGCTCCAAGAGACAAACCTTCCACCTAGAATTTGATAGGAGCTTGAAGTGCTATTCCTATCCTCCTTGCAGCCTGCAAAATCTGCATCTGAATATCCAGTTAGTTCAAATTCTCCATTCCCGGGGTACCATAGGCCATGATTTGTGGTGCCCTTAAGATATCTCAATATTATTTTCACAGCAGTATAGTAAGACTCTTTAGGCCAGGTCTGATACCAAGCACAAACACATGTTGCATACATAATGTCAGGCCTACTTGCTGTGAGGTAGAGAAGGGAGCCAACTATACCTCTATACAGAGTTTGATCAACAGGCTTCCCAGGATCATCTTTGCCTATATGCATACATGAGCTCATGGGAGTTCTTATGGTGGAAGCATTCTCCATGCCATATTTCCTGCTTATCTCCCTGGTGAATTTTGACTGGGATATGGATAGTCCATCATCAGTCTGTTTTACTTGGAGTCATAAGAAAAACTTCAATTCACCCATACTACTCATCTCAAACTTGCCCTGCATAAGTTTTGCAAACTTCCTGCAGAGGTTGTCATCAGTAAAGCCAAATATTATGTAATTAACATAAATCTGGACTAGGATGATCTTGCCCTTAGATTTCCTTAGGAATAGGGTCTTGCCTATCTTCCCCCTTGAGAATTTGTTCTCAATGAGGAAGGTAGACAATGTCTCATACCATGCTATTGGGGCTTGCTTAAGCCCATAAAGAGCCTTCCTAAGTCTATATACAGTAGAGGGAGAGTTAGAATCAATAAAACCTGGAGGCTGCTCTACATAAACCTCTTCCTTCAAGTCTCCATTCAGGAAAGCTGAATTGACATCCATCTGGAATACGTTGAATCCCTGGAAGGTTACAAATGCAATGAACAGTCTAATTGCTTCCAACCTTGCAACTGGGGCAAAGGATTGATCATAATCAATCCTTCTTCTTGTTTATACCCTTTGGCCACCAGTCTGGCTTTATTCTTGATTACAATATCATTTTCATCAAGTTTATTCCTGAAAATCCACTTGACTCCAATGACATTTAGTCCATTTGGTCTGGGAAGCAGCTTCCAGACCTTTTACACCTTTTGAATTTTTTCAGTTCTTCCTGCATTGCAACAATCCAGAATGGATCTTAATTTGCATCTTCAAATTTCTTGGGCTCTTCTTGTGACAGAAAGCTGAAATAGAGTGTTGTGTTGAGACTCCTGCTTATGGTCTGTACACCTTGGCTAGCCTCACCAATTATCTGCTCTGGAGGATGATCTCTTAGATATTTGACTGTTGGGGGCAGTCAGACTGCTTCCTACTGATTATCATTTTCTGCGGCAGGTTGGTTTTCATTTCCATCTTGACTGCCCTGTGCTTCCTCTGGACAGCATACCTCACCACAATCTTCTTACAAAGCTGGGTCTTTATCTTTGATGGAGAGCTATTCCATCATGACTCACGTTCCTGCAGAGCTAGGCAAAGAGCTTGATAGCTCACTGTCAATCATGCATGACTCATCAAATACTATATGGACAGACTCTTCTACCACTTGTTTTGTCAAGTTATAGACTCTATATGCCCTACTATTGTTGTTGTACCCAACAAATATCCCCTCATGGGATTTGGCAGCAAACTTCATCATTCTTGACTTACCATTGTCTAGGATGAACACTTGCAATCAAAGATTCTGAAGTAGGAAATGTTTGGTTTTCTGCCCTTCAAGATCTCATAGGGAGTCTTCTTATGGCCTTTGGTGAAGCCCTATTGAGCACATGACATGTAGTGTTAACTACCTCAGCCCAAAAATATTCATGGAGAGAAGTGTCACTCAATAGTGTTCTCCCAGCTTCTATGAGAGTCCTATTTTTCCTCTCTGCTAAACAATTTTTGTTGGGGAGTTCTTGGAGAGGAGAACTCTTGATGAATCCCTTCCTCTTCACACAATGTAGTCATAGTAGCAGACTAAAACTCAGTTCTATGGTCACTTCCCATTCTGACCACAGAGCAAGCAAGCTCATTTTGAATTTGCCTGACAAAATTGGTGAAGACTTCAAGGGTTTCATCCTTTCTTCTAAGGAAGAACAACACCCAAGTAAATCTGGAATAGTAGTCAACAACCACAAGGGTGTAGACCTTCCTACCTAGACTATGAATAGGCATAGGACCAAATAAGTACATATGCAGGAGATACAAGCATCTCACAGAGTCCTTAGTCTCAATGCTCTTGAAAGAGGTCTTAGTCTGCTTCCCCTTTGGGCAAGCAGCACAGATACCCTCCTTAGAGCATTTTATTTTGGGACTATTTCTAACAAGTTCATCACTAAAGAGCTGACCAATGGTCTTATAATTCAGATGAGCTAGTCTCTTGTGCCACTAGACACAATATGAGACTTTCTCATCTGTAACTAGGCATATAAGTGAACTATTTTCTAAGAAAGAAAAATTCAATCAATAAACATTCCCACTCCTAGTTCCTGTTAAGATGACACTTTGGTCACTTAACCTCTTGATATGGCACTTATCCTTATGGAAGGAAATGTCATAACCAAGATCACATAGTTGGATTATGCTTATGAGGTTGTGTTGTAATACCTCCACATAAGCAACCTTTGTGATGGTGATTATGTCATTTGAGATATTATCATAGCCTCGGGTTATCCCCTTGTCTAAGCCTCCAAAAATGACCTTAGGTCCATTCTTCACTGGAGTGTACTCCTTCAATAGCTCCTTTGTTCCAGTCATGTATCTGGAGCATCCACTATCCAAGTACCATTTAGGGGATTTGGTACTTGACTAACCTGAAAAGAATGAAAGTGTCCTTACCTTAGGACCCAATTTCTGTTGGGTCCTAGGTTCACGTTAGCTTTGAAATAATCTTTCCTTCCTACAGAATTCCTGACAGGTTGGCAACCTCTAGACACTGAGGGACTGTGCCAGCAATGCACAGCATAGTGGCCCACTTTGCCACAGCATCAGCACTCATAGATATTCTTTCTCCTTTTTCTGTTTGGGACCAGCATTTGACTGTACTGCTTCCTGAATAGTGGGGAGATGTGATGCACTATACTTCTGCCTTCTTTCAGCAGCAATTTGACTGAAAGACAGTCTTTCAGCTGGCTGTATTGGCCTTCTCTAAGAACCACCAGCTGCATGTCTCTTTTCAGCTAACATTCATCTGATAGCATCTGAGATGGTCATTCCAGCCCTGCTAGAAGACTCTCCTTGAGTCACAACTTTAGTTGAATGATTCAGATTTTTAGCAGCAGCAACATCTTTGAGTTTTGGGACTGGGGCACCAAAAATAAATGGTCCAGGTTGGGCCATTTGGATTTCCTCATGTGCATCCTTAAAGGCTTTCATATGCTTGTACCTTCCACCATGTCTAGGGCCACATTGGTCCATACCAGTGGATCTGTCGTTCTCCCAGTGACCATAACAACTTTCATGGTCATACCTGTTACAAGGCAACAATACTCTTTGAAAAGAAATTTGAGGCATTGAGGCTAAAGGCACAACAGGTGCCTTCCCTTTTCCCTTTCCTCTTGGATTGGAAGGTCTACCAGGTCCCTTAAATCCCAACCCTTTCTTACCAGCTTGGGTAAGGTGGTTATCAATTAAGGGTAGCACGGTGCTTGGCTTAGAAAATTTTGTCACCAACAATTTCTCATTTAAGAGATCTTTTTCAAGTTTCTGGATAAGTTTCTCATTTGAGACTCTTACCACAGACTCACGATTAATGATTTCCTTGAGCTAGCCTGCATGTGCAGCCATGTTAGTGAGGGCCTTTTCTTGGACTTCAAACTTGCTTTTAAGAATAAGAATCTCTTTTGCCTGCCTCTTTAATAGTAGCTTGCATATCTTGAAGGCCTCAAGAAGTTCTCCATACTTGGCAATTATGGAGTTTACATCATCCTCAAAGTCTGAATCCCCTTCATCTCTTGATGATTGATGTTCAGACACTGAGTCAGCCACATGACTAGAAATAAAAGAGTGTGGTTTATCATGTAACGCCCCGAAACTCAAAAGAGAGACGAGAGGCATTTTGAGCCAAATTTGGTTTTCGGCAGGGGGCACACGGCCGGGGACACGGGCATGTCCCAGGGCGTGTCAGGCTCGACTCGACGATTTGGCCACGGTGTCGACGAAATTTGGAGTCGACGATAGTCGAGCAGCGAACACAGCCTGAGACATGGGCATGTCTTAGGGCGTGTCGAGCCCGTGTCGACGATCGGCCCGGGGAGTCGACATTTTCACTCGACGATGTGTCGAGAAAGGGAACACGGCCTAGGACACGGGCGTATCCAAGGTCGTGTCGGTGGTGGATGAACTTCGCTCGACAAAGTGTCGAGACAGTGAACACGGCCTGGAGCCCAGGCATATTCGGGTTTGACACGAGCGTGTCAAATAGGACACGGGCGTGTCCAAGACCCATGTGAGTCTCGGGTTGTTTTCATGGCTGTGTCGATGGGGGCACACGGCCAACCACATGTCCGTGTCAGTTGGAACACGGGCGTGTCAAGTTAAACACGGGTGTGTCGGGACCCGTGTAATTTTCATAACACGTTGATTTTGAAGGCGAGTGAGGGACACGGCCCTGGACACGGGCGTGTTGCAAGCCGTGTTCGGCCCAGGTTTTACTTTTCAGCAACGAATCATAGCCATTCGTTTCCTTATTTTGGGATCCGACGGTTGGGCGTTGTTCCTACTGGGATATACCCGAGATTGGACCTTTGAAACCCTCATTTCACTTGAGTGGTTCTCTTTCTATGTCAAGAGAGAGGGGAGAGAAAAGGAGGAAGAAGAAGCCTAGATCCGGTCACCGACGGAGCTTCGGAGCTCCAAATCGCGAACCGACTTCGGATCTACGGAGGCAAGGAGAGTGTGGTGTGTTTCATCCGCTTACATTTCCATGGCGGCAAGGAAGAACGCTAGGGTAACGATTCTCTGCTTGAGCATGTGAAGTTCTACTTCTTTTACATAGGGAAGTCCGCTCTCGCGAGTTTGCGGTGAGTTTGAGGCGTTCCTTTGGGTAGACATGAATAGTCCCCATTGTGTACATGTAGAGTCCGTAACCGAGAACGGATATAGGCATGATGTGTGAAACCTACCCGGACAAGTTGGTCTGGATCTATGATGTTGCATTGCATAAATGGCCGGAGAAGACTTCGTGAGATTGGTTGTTTTTCGGGTTTTCTACGTGGTAGATTGGAGCAGGGAGCCTTGGGGATTAACTCCAAGGTGCGCCCGGAAAACTGGGCAGTTACGTAATTCTGCCAACATGGTGGCCCGGGAGCCAACTTGAACATAACCGGGTTATGTGAAGTGTATGACGGAAACGACACTCGGGAGAAGTTTGACCCGCGTATATGGCTTAAATTGTCGTTGCGATATGAGCACGGGTTAGACGGAACCGTACTCGTTCTATGTCGTTCGATTGGAACCATTGGCATAGATGAGGGTCTTCGGCGGTCTATGGCTTAAATTGACGTGACCCATGTCGGGAAGACAAAATGCTCATAGTTTGGCCGTCAAAGTGGCGGTGGTGAGACCGGGGTGTCTATGGCTTAAATTGACGTGATATTGACCGGTTCACCGAGAATGTACCCTGAGTGCACGGGGCATGTGTCCATGCGTGCCAACGCCTATGATGCAATGTATATATATATACTGCTTGGTTATGCTAATAAACTATAGGGAAGGAGCATCGCCGCCCCGAATTGGGGGCGGGATCGTTATAATTTGGTCAGCATGGCTGACCGTTGCTTTGTTTTGCCACCGTTGCGGTGGATTGTGCTTGCAGGTGCTGCGGAGCCGAGCAGTAAATAGCGGGCTAAAGCCCAAGTTGCTGAGCCGGCCCTCAAAGGCCTAATTTTTGATTGTTTTCTTTTATTCATGTATGGCCGGCCTGCGTGCCGAGGTCTGAAGACATGTAATTTGAGAAAAATAATTGTAAGGCCATAAGGCCAGTACTTGTGTATTTGTACTTCATTCCTTTTGGCGTTTTAGTGGACATTCATGCTAGTGTTGTGTTCTTTATTAATGCAACAATTTTAATTGCTTCCGCTAGAATGATCTCTGTATGACGTTGGATTGGTTGGATGGTTTCCATTGAGTAACAACCCGGTCTGTCTGTGGTATATGGCATCGGGCCCCGGCCGGACCTAATGCTATATGCTATGCGACGGATAGGGGGTGTTATAATTTGGTATCAGAGGGAGGTTTCGATCCTCTGACCTATGCGTTATGGGCCCACCACGCTTCCATTGCGCCACTCTGATCGGTGTAGATATCAATATTCATACCGTACAAATAATGTCTCCACGGCTTCAAAGCAAAAATCACGGCCGCTAACTCCAAGTCATGGACCGGATAGTTCCTATCGTGCACCTTCAGCTGTCCCGAGCCAAATGTTATAATGCTTCCATGCTGTAACAGCACACAACCCAAACCACTGCCTGAAGCATCGCTATAAATCTCAAAACCTTCGATCCCACTCGGCGAACTCAATACAGGCGCTGTGGTCAACCGACATTTCAACTCCTCAAAAGCTCGCGCGCACTCCGGCGTCCAAACGAACTTCTGCTCCTTCATCGTCAAAGTAGTGAGAGGTAATGATATTCGCTAGAAGTTCTCTACGAAGCGCCTATAATAGCCGGCAAGCCCCAGAAAGCTCCAGACTTCCGCTACTATAGAAAGCTCAGGCCACTCTCGTATAGCAATAATCTTTGCCGGATCCACTGCAATACATTCCCCACTCACTATATGACCGAGGAACGCCACTGAGGACAACCAAAACTCGCACTTCGAGAACTTAGCGTAAAATTGATTCCGCTTTAGTGTCTCCAAAACCAAATGAAGATGCCTGAAGTAATCTTCCTCACTCTGCGAGTACAACAAAATATCATCGATGAAGACGATCGCAAAATGGTCCAAGTACTCAATTCACTCGAGGAGCACGAAGATGTATCGCGATGTTAAGAAATTGTTCTGGTGGCCAGGACTGAAGAAGGATGTGGCGATGTACGTGGCGAAGTGCCAAACTTGCGCATTGGTGAAGGCGGAGTGCCAAAAACCGGGGGGATTCTTGAAATCCTTGCCTATTCCGGAGTGGAAGTTCGACGACATTACTATGAACTTTATGCACGGGTTGCCAAGGTCGTAAAAGGGGAACGATGCCATTTGTGTGGTTGTAGATTGTCTAACGAAGGTGTCGTATTTCATTCCGCATAGGAAGGATAATCTGGTTGAGAAATTGGCAAAGTTATATGTGGATAATATTGTACGGCTTCATGGTGTGCCCCGCAGCATCGTGAGTGACCGAGATGGGCGGTTGATGTCCAATGATTGGAGGCTGGTGCAGCAGATGTTGGGAACAAAGCTGAGTTTTAGCACATCCTTTCATCCGCAAACAGATGGGCAGATCGAGAGGGTCAATAGGACAATGGAAGACATGCTTCGCATGTGTGTCCTGAACTTTGGAAAGCAATGGGAAGATCACCTATACTTGGTGGAATTCGATTACAACAATAGCTACCAGGCGAGCATTCAAATGACGCCCTTCGAGGCCCTTTATGGTATAAAATGTTGCACGTCATTTTCCTGGTTGGAAACGGGTGAATCAAAGTTGTATAAGCGATTAGAGGTGGAGGATGCTACTTCTTTGGTGAGAACCATTCGGGAGAGGTTGCTAATCGCTCAGGACCGCCGGGCTAAGTACTATAATGCCAAGCACAGGAACGTGGAGTTCGCTGTTGGCGATTGGGTGTACTTGAAGATCAAGCCGTTCAAGGGTGTCTCGCGGGTGCGGCGCTTGAAGAAGCTAAGCCCGAGGTACCTTGGACCGTTTGAGGTTCTGGAGCGGATTGGTGAAGCAACGTACCGGTTGAAGCTGTCAGTGGAGCTTAGTGGTCTACGTGATGTATTCCATATATCGGTGCTACGAAAGGCGATGCAAGAGCCTACGCAAGTGATCGCGGTCGATCAAGTGCGGTCGCTCTTTTGAGTTTCGGGGCGTTACAACTCTCCCCCTCTTAAAAGAATTTCGTCCTCAAAATTTCATAAAGGAAAGAAACATGAAACTTAAATGGTACCTAAGTGAAACAACTCTAGGTACTCCTCAAGCATTGTATGCTCCCGCTCCCAAGAGAGCTCCTCTCGACCGCAATTGTCCCAGGCTACCACTCGGAAGTCAAGCGGCTATGCAATAAAGAGATCAGGATGGTCAAGGTCCGTTGGGACAATTACGGTCGAGAGGAGCTCTCTTGGGAGCGAGAGCAGACTATGCTTGAGGAGTACCCGGAGTTGTTTCACTTAGGTACCATTTAAGTCTTATGTTTCTTTCCTTTATGAAATTTCGAGGACGAAATTCTTTTAAGAGGGGGAGAGTTGTAACACCCCGAAACTCAAAAGAGTGACCGGAGGCGTTTTGAGCCAAATCTGGTATTTGGCAGGGGGCACACGGCCTGGGACACGGGCGTGTCCCAGAGCGTCTCAGGCTCGAGTCGATGATTTGGCTGCGATGTCGACGAAATTTGGAGTCGACGATCGTCGAGGAGCAAACACGGCCTGAGACACGGGCGTGTCTCAGGGCGTGTCGAGCCCGTGTCGACGATCGGCCCGGGGATTCGATATTTTCGCTCGACGATGTGTCGAGACAGGGAAAACGACCTAGGACACGGGCGTGTCCAAGGCCGTGTCGGGTGGTCGACGAATTTCGCTTGACGAAGTGTCGAGACAGTGAACACGGCCTGGAGCCCAGGAGTGTTTGGGTTTGACACGGGCGTGTCAAATAGGACACGGGCGTGTCCAAGACCCGTGTGAGTCTAGGGTTATTTTCAGGGCTATGTCGATGGGGGCACACGGCCAACCATACGGCCGTGTCAGTTGGAATACGGTGTGTCAGGTTAAACACGGGCGTGTCGAGACCCGTGTTATTTTCGTAACGCGTTGATTTTGACGGTGAGTGAGGGACACGGCCCTGGACACGGGCGTGACGCAGGCCGTGTTCGGCCCAGGTTTTACTTTTCAGCTACGAATCGTAGCCATTCGTTTCGTTATTTTGGGATCCGACGGTTGGGGGTTGTTCCTACTAGGATATACCTGGGATTGGGCCTTTGAAACCCTCATTTCACTTGAGTGGTTCTCTTTCTAAGTCAAGAGAGAGGGGAGAGCAAAGAAGGAAGAAGAAGCCTAGATCTGGTCACCGGCGGAGCTTCGGATCTCCAAATTGCGAACCGACTTCGGATCTACGGAGGCAAGGAGAGTGCGGTACTTTTCATCAGCTTACATTTCCATGGTGCCAAGGAAGAACGCTAGGCTAACGATTCTCTACTTGAGCATGTGAAGCTCTACTTCTTTTGCATAGGGAAGCCCGCTCTCGCGAGTTTGCGGTGAGTTTGAGGCGTTCCTTCGGGTAGACATGAATAGTCCCTATTGTGTACATGTAGAGTTCGTAACCGAGAACGGATATAGGCATGATGTGTGAAACCTACCCGGACAAGTTGGTCTGGATCGGTGATGTTGCATTGTATAAATGGCCGGAGAAGACTCTGTGAGATTTGTTGTTTTTCGGGTTTTCTACGTGGTAGATTGTAGCAGGGAGCCTTGAGGATTAACTCCAAAGTGCACCCGGAAAACTGGGCAGATACGTAATTCTGCCAACATGGTGGCCTGGGAGCCAACTTGAACATAACCGGGTTATGTGAAGTATGTGACGGAAACAAGACTCGGGAGAATTTTGACCCGCGTATATGTCTTAAATTATCGTTACGATGTGAGCACGGGTTAGACGGAACCGTACTCGTTCTATGTCGTTCGGTTGGAACCATTGGCATAGATGAGGGTCTTCGGCAGTCTATGGCTTAAATTGACGTGACCCATACCGGGAAGACAAAATGCTCATAGTTTGGCCGTCAAAGTGGTGGTGGTGAGACCGGGGTGTCTATAGCTTAAATTGACGTTACATTGACCGGTTCACCGAGAATGTGCCCTAAGTGCATGGGACGTGTGGTCGTGCATGCAAACGCCTGTGATGCAATGTATATATATATATATATACTGCTTGGTTATGCTAATAAACTGCAGGGAAGGAGCATCGTCGCCTCGAATTGGGGGCGGGATCGTTATAATTTGGTCAGCATGGACGACCGTTGCTTTGTTTTGCCACTGTTGTGGTGGATTGTGCTTGCAGGTGTTGCGGAGCCGAGCGGTAAATAGTGGGCTAAAGCCCAAGTTGCTGAGCCGGCCCTCGAAGGTCTAATTTTTGAGTGTTTTCTTTTATTCATGTATGGCCGGCCTGCTTGCCGAGGTCTGAAGACATGTAATTTGAGAAAAATAATTGTAAGGCCATAAGGCCAGTACTTGTGTATTTGTACTTCATTCCTTTGGGCATTTTAGTGGACAATCATGCTAGTGTTGGGTTCTTTATTAATGCAACAATTTTAATTGCTTCCGCTAGAATGCTCTGTGTAGGACGTTGGATTGGTTGGATGGTTTCCATTGAGTAACCACCCGATCTGTCTGTGGTATATGGCGTCGGGCCCCGGCCGGACCTACTGTTATATGCTATGCGACGGATAGGGGGTGTTACATAGCATGTACTTGAGACTGACCAGGCTGAACCTGGCTGCTTTCTTCATTTGTCATTGCCATTAGTCCATGGTACTGAGCATCTCCTTCTTCATCTACCTCTGAGTCACTATATGGGTGTGACAGAGGGGCCCTGATCCCTATTCTAGCAATAGGGAACTCTTCTTCAGCAACAGCAATAAGCCCAATGTAGGCTTCATCTTCTTCACTGTCTGACTCAGAGGAAGAGTCATATCAGGTCTTCTCTTTCTTATCCACTGGGGACTTCTCTTTCATCTTTCCCTTGTGGTGCTTCTTCACTCTTTCTTCTTTCCTCTTTTCTGGGTAGTCAGCAATTACATGCCCAGGTTTGCTACAGCAAAAACAAATAATGTTAGAGGAAGATTGTTTATTAGAGTTAGGAGCATACATGTCCTCCTTACAGGATTTCCTTTTGTGCTGAGAGGAGGAAGAAGCCCTTCTGTTCTTCCAATTCCCCTTCTTCATGAATTTCTAAAACTGTCTATAGAAGGCAGCAAGGTCCTTATCAAATCTCAAATTCTGACACAACAGTTCTCCTCACTGGAGAGATCTTCCTTCTTCTCCCGGTTGAACTATCAGCTTTGAAAGCCACAGATTTCTCCATGCTCTGTGACTTATTGGTCTTTTCTTCCTCTTCCTTCCTTGTAGCAAGATGTATCTCACATGATATCTGCTTTCCAAACAGGGTTGGAGGTACTGTCTGCTAGTCTGCCCATCTCCCTGATGGCACAGATCTTTGTGTCCCAATCTTTGGTGAGGGACCTGAGAAACTTGTCATTCAGCTCATAGGTGCTGAAGACTCTTCCATAAGTTCTCAGTTCATTAACAGTTCTGAAAACTCTTTCAAAACATTCAGCAATGCCCTCAAACTTTCCTTGTCTGAAGGCCTCATTCTCCTGGTTGAGCATGGATTTCCTATCATCACTCATCTCTTCTGAACCCTCCATGAACACCACTAGGGTGTCCCATATCTCCTTGGAGGTCTTGCAGTGCACCAAATTTTGGAATGTAGGATCATCTACTGCACTAGCAATGATGTTTTGAGCTCTCTTGTCCATGGAGGTAAGGAGGAGCTCATCCTTGTTCATTTCTTCATATGATTTAGTAGTCTGGATGTTGGCATCCAAAACTGAGATCTTCATGGGGATGATGGGTCTCTCTTTGACTGTGATGAAGATCCTAGGGTCAGCAGCTTCCATGAACATCCTGACCCTTTCCTTCCAAAACCCAAATCCTTCCTTTCTACAGATTGGCAACTTCATGGCTCCTAATTCCTTATAGTTTACACCAGATCCCATTTCTTATCTTTTAGCTAACCTTGGAGGTATACTCATATAGTTAAATCCTTTTTGAGTAAACTCACTCCGATACCACTTGAAAGTTATTTAATTGAAGGTTAGCTAATCACCTAGAGGGGGGGGGTGAATAGGTCTTTGAAATTTATAGCTTCTTTTGTTGTTTTCTTACTACACTTTCTAGAGCTTGTCATTATATCCTGCAAAAAGAAAGTAAAACAAACACACACAGCAAGCACACAAGTATTTATAGTGGTTCCCCAATCGGGTATATCCACTTTCCCTCCCACCTTTCCAACTTACTTGTTGGACAAGGCACAAACTCCAGCACTATGCTATTTAGAGCTTACACCTCAGGCCTACAGCCTTACTCTCAGTATGAAGCAGCACACCTATACTCAATACCCCTCCAGGTACCTACAACTTAGCCTTCTCCAAGTCCTACAACTCAGTAACAAGTTTGTCACCTATAGCTCAGTGGCTCTACGTCCACCTACCTCAAGCACAAAGCCATACAATCAGGCTGGGAGGACATCCCTACCTCAGATGCACACTTAGATCCTACCACAGAGAGATAAACTCTCCTGCCTCAGGCAATTAAGCCTTCTAGAAACTCAGATCCACTTGGATCCTACCTCATAGAGATAAACTCTCCAGCATCAGGCTATTAATCCTTCCAGCAACTTAGATCTAGTTGGATCCTACCACAGAGGGATAAACTCTCCAGCCTCAGGCTATTAAGCCTTCCAGCAACTCAGATCCAGTTGGATCCTACCACAAAGAGATAAACTTTTCAGCCTCAGACTATTAAGCCTTCCAACAACTCAGATCCTGTTGGATCCTACCACAGAGAGATAAACTCTCCAGCCTCAGGCTATTAAGCCTTCCAACAACTCAGATCTAGGAAACCTGAATCTTACAGTAAAATGGTTACAAGTTATAAGATGAAAAACAAAACAAAAATAACTCAGAGATTAAATCTCTAAGTTTGCTCTATTAGATTGAGCAAATATCAGTCCAGCTAATTTACTGTAGAAGGGATGAGTCTTCTTCTACAACTATCTTCTCTCTTGCTGCATAGGTAAGCAGCTATTTACTATTGAGTGGATCAACCAGCTTGCTTTGTTCTTGAGAGAACCAACTTGCTGAGTAGGAAGTGCTCCAGCTATCTTCTTCTTGCCCTTTGGCTATCTTGGCTGGACTTCAGCTTTCGAGCTTGATCGGAATAAATATCCAACTGCCTCTTTCAGTTTCTCTTTCTATTTCTTGGATTTGTTAACCCTAAACCTTTTTTATTTCCCCTTTTATATGCATTGATTTGAATCAATGGCAACATAGTATGTGAGCCCACCAAGGATTGGTGAGCGCCAACTCCATCAGAAAGCGAGAAAATGTCTTTCAGCGATGTAGCAGCTTTCCCACAATGGCTTCCTGTAGATTTGACTTTGATGACGTCAGCAGTGTTCATCACTATCTGGACTTAGAAAAATTTCCTGAATCCCATCAAGCGTTGAGTGATGTTGAGACACTCAACGCCATCAGCCTTGGCTCTCAGCGCTTCTGAACTTAGCAAATTTCCTGGCTTTGTCTCAGCAATTTTGTCTCAGCTCTTTCCTCTTATCTGTTTTCTCAGCGGTTTTTGTACTTTAACTGTCTCAGCGGTCTCAACGGTTTTTCATTTATCAGCTGAGATAATTCTTGGTATCAGTGTTTTCCTCTTAATTAGAAGCATTGAGTGAACCTGCTTCACTCAATGCTTCTGAACTTAGAAAAATTCCAGCTAATGTTCTTCTCAGTTGTTTACCTCTTGACTGTCTCAACACTTCCTGCTTTATTTAGAAGCATTGGATGAGCTTGCTTCACTCAATGCTTCTGGACTTAGAAAGTTTCCATCTTACCTTGTCTATGATATCTCAGCTCTCTCAACGCCATCTTCTCAGCTGTCTCAGCTGTAAGACCCCCTCCCCCTTACCAAGGAGGGCTACTGGATCTTATGCCCAAAACCGTCGTCTTACGATGACACTAACACACGAGTTAGTCGACATCGCAACACGCCGATTCTGCCGGCTAACACGATCATTTAACCTGTAGGACAATATGAGAAATAGATGTAATGCAGTATATCAAATCCACTAGTCCACAATTCACAGAGTACATATCATATATATGAAATGAAAAGTACAAAACATAGTCAACAAAGAGTACAAAAATGAAAGAGTAATAATGGCTTATGCTCAGTACATCATATCAACTCTCTCTCTCAAATCAAAGCGAAAGCTAATCTCATACATCAACACTCATCCCACTTAAGGACGCGCAGTAGTAGTAGCCAGCGGTAACGGTATCTGCTCCTCAAGTCCTGTCTCCTCGTCGTGTTGGTGCTCCATCTCCACGAGCTCCTAAAAATAGTATGGTCACCGACCATTAGTCAAAAAGACTAAGCCGTTACCTCCGCACCTCGCCCCGCAGCTCCTAGGCACCGAGCGGAAGGACGAAGAGGAGGACAACAAGGGGTAGCAAAAGTGGAAGCAGGTGATAAGAACTAACTAGCAGCGGTAATAGTTATTATTATTCTACTCTAGCAGTTCTAAGTATATAGTACGAGTAAGTAAAGTGAAGTACTAGTAAAGGAAGTAAAGAACAGTAAGTAAGCGCATGGAAATAAAACTAGGCTACTACTATACTACTATCACAAAAGTACCCTAACTTATATAAATGCCCATAAAAATATATAAGTTAGGATTTCCAGGAAATTTAACTTATCATATAAAAGAGCCCATACTAATTTATATGATAAGGATCTATGAAGCGTATGATCTAATATGAATGAATGTTATGATGTAATTTTATGCACAAGCAAGTGCAACTCACACACAACGACTCTGTGATCACAGACCTTTAGTTCCCACTTTTTGAGAGCTAGCATCACTCTCGGGTACCACCGTTGTGGCTACGACAGCAGCGGAGCGGGCATCTCCACTTCTAGGTCGGTATGCACACTACCAAACCTTAGACCCCTCTCATACGCCTCTGTACACGTCCAAGGTGCATTACAGAGTCTCTGTATACGTACTTTGCTGACAACCCGTCAGTCTTGTTGGGTCGGATGTGCGTTATCGGGGATCGTCCTCCAGACCATAGTGAAAAACAACCCACTGGCCCCTCTAACCCTCACAACCACCTGGTGCACCGTACTGCGATCGGTGTGACGAACGGCTAGTACCGCATGTCCCGCCACTATATTTATGCACATGCAAGTATTTCATCCCAAGCCTTCAGCTCGCAGGACCAACCCGTCCTGAATCCCTCAAACCCTACACGGGCGAGCATTTATCACAAGTCTCCCTCCAACCCATCATGGGTGAGAATGAACAAAAATCCCTCCAACCCATCACGGGTGAGAATAAATCACAATCCCTCCAACCCTACACGGGTGAGAATGAACCACAATCCTTAACCTATTAGACTAATCTTGTCTACAGGTTATTATACTTAGTGATTTAAGGTTAATCCCAGGACTGCCCAGGGTATACCCGGTGAAGGGCACTCGGGGGCACTAGGAACTACGATGGGATTACGCTCAAAGTTCCCTTTCTCAAGTATAATTACTTTTATTAGTGTCTACCCAGGATTTATACCCCAACTCTCATATTACTTTAGAAAGACCCTAAAGACTTAAGGTGTTATTAGGAGCGCGGCGGTCCTCCACCGGTCCTTGTTATTGTTGCTGCCACGGGACTTGCACTCTTCCACACATGGTTAAGGAATCCTCTAGGAGATCAACCAGGGTTAATTCCTTTACTAAGATCCTCATTTTACTAGTTATTCAGATTCCTCCCCTAGTGGCCCTACTAGTACGAACATCGGCGCTAGACCCTTACCCATGTCCTGATACCACCCACAAATGTGACCTTCTAATTCCTCTGACCATATGTCTCAAATTATTTATCCTTGGATGGTATGGACCTACATGATGACTAGGATGAATTTCCATAATTTTCCAATTACTTACATCATTAAATTAATTTCTTTAAATGAGATTCCTAGTCGATTTGCACATGAAGTATTGTCAATATTAAACCTACTGTCCTAGGGTTTCTTCCAGGTATATAATATGACAATTAATGGGGCCTACCAAAATTTCATGCCTTTTCAATTCAGATTTATAATTAATTCCTATTTAATACTATATCCACAAATCTAGCATTTTCCAAATGAAGTACATAAAATATTAACTCAAAAATTATAAGTAAATTACAGAGCCTTGATAATAATGAAATAATGCTATGTCCAGATTTTCATTTACATCTAGGTTAAAATGGTATATCCATGATCAATTTGAGTTATTTACCAAAATATCATTATGGGGCCTAAGTACATTATTTTTCACTCCAAAAATTCTGAAATAATTACACAAGGTATAAAACATACAATTACAGCAATATCAAATTTCTCAGATTTTTCAAAGGAATATATTCATCATTGCTACACAAAATTCCATAAGGGTAAAATGGTCATTTTGTTCCTTAAACTACTTAAACTTCATCGAACAGGGCTATAAATTATTTCTAGTGTTTATTATGTTACTCCTTAGTCCTCAACAGAAATTTAGCATTTTATGATAAGGTTAATCCTATTTTAAAGTTATTTCCTAAAAACGGCCAAATTTCCAAAATTCAAAATAATGGGATTTTTGTTCCCAAAAATTCAGCCATTACCATGAGAGGTGTATTACACCTTCATATATCTCCATAATGAAAATAATGATTTTTAAATATTCCAAGTTTGCTGAATACACATTAATTCATTTTAGGCTAAATGCACACCAAGCCTAATACAAGCCAACACATGCAAGTGGTTTAACCCATCATGCACTACTCCAAATTGGCTGAAATTTTAAATATACACTTATAATGTCACTAAAGATATTCCACCAAATTTGGGGGCCATTTGGAGTCCAACAACTCCAAATATTTCATTTAATTCATTTTGGGTATTTTGCATAAAACTATAGAAAGCGTTTTCCCAAAAAATCTCAATTTTTGGCAGGGGCTAACTAAGCCCTAAATATGCATTCACCCAAAATTTTGGGTCATTTGGATGAGTGGATTGACTTGGGCATCATTTTGAATTTCTGCCCTAGCTTAGGACCAGTCCTAGGAGAATTGACCTACAGGACAGTATACTGCTCCAAATTATATTATTATGGTTTCAAATTAAATTTAATCCATTAGTCTACAATTTTCATTTAAGGTTCAGGTTCTGGAAATGCCTCTAAGAGGCCTAAAACATTCATGCAAAAGCACTGAATAAGTGTGTCATATATCATAATGTTATAGTATTAAATTGACTTAATTTCATGATTCAGCACGAATACTAAAGCACAATTGACGGCATCCATTTATCTTCCCCAAGCGTCCAACGGCTGAGATGGAGCCGACCTGGGGGATATTGCGGGGCCATTTCCGGCCACCTGAGGCGGCACCACCCCCGGCCAACGGTGTCATCACCTTCACGGTGGTGGTGGCTATCTTTTGCCGGTGATGAGGCGGCGGAAGATGGCGGCAGAAGCGATCCCGAGTGGTAAGAAGAAGCTTGAAAAATCTCACATTTCTCTCGTGTCATCGAGCTCAATTGAGCCCGATATCTCCCCTAGTTGATCTAGGATTCTAGTACGAGTAGAGGGACGGTGAAACGGACCTGAATGGCGGCACGACGGCGAGGTTGGCGACGGTTGGCCATGGTTGTACAACTCCGGCGATCTCCTGCTCAAAATCCTGATTCTCCACCGTTTTCTTCGATCCATTAGTCGATTTCCACTCCTCTCCTCTCTCTGAAGCTAATGGTGGGGTTGGATTTGGCTGAGAGGGGGTGTATAGAAAGATAATCCCAAGTGGGGAGGTCGGGTTGAGCTTTTGTTGCTCCACCCATGGTGACAAGTGGTCACCATGCTCCAAATTCCTCTGGAATTATTTGAGGAGGCCGGCCAGCAAGCTTAGGCAGCTGAATAGCATCTGAATGAGTGGCCATGTGGCCATCCTTCCTCTTCATTCCCACTTCTCTCTCCTCTTCCTCTACAAATTCCTTTTCTACCCCTTTGTATGTACTCTCTCTCCTGATTTTTTGGGTTAGGAGTTGTCTTTGACCATTTGGGTTGGCCTTGGGCTGAGTTGGATGGGCTTAGCCCAATGAAAATGGGCTTGGGTTCATTTCTCCCTTCTTTAGGCCTCATGTTGACCAATTAGACCTTTTGAGTTGACTTGGTCAATATGATGAGTGAGCTGACCCCACTTAGTGGTCATGAGCCTAGTGGCACCACCCAACTTGCGTTGGGCCAAGGGGGTGCCCCACGTAGGCTAATTGGGCCTATAGGTATAGGTTTGACCAAATTAGGACCATGGTTGACTTTGGTCAACTAGGGTCAAAGGGTTGACCTAATGGCCTTCCCTAGGGTCCACTTAGATTGTTTTAGGGCTAGGGCAATGTGGTGGGGTCATGGTATTGTTAGGGTTCCTATTTAGGCTAGTTTGACCTAGTTTGACTTTGGCCCCTTAGTGGGCCCCACATGGCTATAATCCATTACCTAGGGTCAAGCCTAGCTAAATCCCCTATCACCCACCCCATGCCTAACCCAATCTAAGTGAAGGGGGCCTAGAAGTAACATGGGATGTTACAAATCTCAATAAACAAGAAAATAATTTCGTCCCCAAAATTTAAGTTTGGGTGTACGGGGTTCTACTTACAAGAATTATAAGAAATTTTCAATGTATAAACTAAAGTATACCTGAAGTGAACAGCTCCGGGTGTCGCTCCAGCATTAGATCCCTTGGCTCCCAGGTGTGCTCCTCCTGTCCATGATTGGACCACAACACCTTCACGAGAGGGACCTTCTTCTTCCGCAACACCCTGACATCTGTATCGTCAATCCGAATCGGCTCCAGTCTGACGGATCTATCTGGCGCTATCGGACCGGCTGGAGTAGTAACATACTACTCCGGCCATAGGAGAGCTCTTCACAAGGAATAGACATGGAAAACGTCGTGTAGGGCACCCAACTCCGGTGGCAGCTGCAGTCAGTAAGCTAAGGGGTCGATCCGCTCTAGGATCAAGTATGGCCCCATATATCGAGGACTGAGCTTCTTGTGCCTCCGCACCCGAGAGACACTGTGTACCGGACGTATCTTCAAGTAAACCCTATCTCCAACCTGGAACTCCACCTTCCGGTGCTGAGAATCATAATACTTCGCCTGTCTGCTCTGGGCCTCTAGTAGCCGATCCCTGATCAAATTTACATAAGCCTCAGTATCCTTCATATAATCAGATCCAAGAGCCTTGGTATCCACATCCTGAACCCATGACATCGGTGTCTGGCATTTCCTCCCATAAAGTGCCTCATAAGGAGCCATCCTGATACTAGCCTGGTGGATGTTATTGTAGGAGAACTCGATCACTGGTAGTAGCCTCTCCCAACGCTTCCCCGTATCCAATATGCACAGTCGAAGTAGATCCTCCATGGTTCGGATGGTCCGCTTGATCTGTCCGTCGGTCTGCGGGTGGAAGGCGGTATTAAAAGTAAGCCGAGAGCCCAAGTAAGCATGTACGGCCCTCTACTCGATCGAAGTGAATCGACCATCACGGTCCGAAACAATCGTCCTAGGAATGTCATGGTATCTGACAAACTGCTCCACGAATAGTCTCAGCAAAACTTCAACTAGAGCATCCTTCCGGACTGGAATAAAGCGCGCTACCTTAGTCAGTCTGTCTACTATGACCCATACAGAATCATTACCAGAGTGGGAGCGAGGAAGCCCGTGCACAAAATCCATAGCAATGTCCTTGAACTTCCACTATGGGACTGGCAGTGGCTGTAGTAAACCTCCTGGGCTCTGACATTCCGCCTTCACGCGCTGACAAGTCTCGCAATGTGTCATAAAATAGGTGATCTCCCTCTTCATCCCAGGATAGTACATGGTTCTCCATAAATCTGCCCACATCTTGGTGATGCCGGGATGCACTGAATATTTGGAGCAATGAGCCTCTCTGAGTATGTCATCCCGGATACTGTCCCCTGCTGGTATGTAAATGCGTCCACGGAATCGAAGGAGATCATCCTGCAGCGTGTAGTCCTCGACTTTGCCCCTTTCCAGGGCACTGAAAATCGGCTCTAATGCAACATCCAGCCTCTGATGTGTTCGGATGCACTCCCGTATATCATCACCACTGATCACTGAGCTCGAGTACTCTCGATATACCACTGGTTCAGTGTCAGATACCATGGTAATATGCATTTCTTCCATCATCCGTAACAGCTCTATAGACATCAACTGAGGCTCCGGTCTAGAAGTGCTGACCCTCCTACTCAAAGCATCTACTACTGTGTTTGCTTTCCATGGATGATAGTGGATCTTATAATCATAGTCACAAAGGAATTCCAGCCATCTCCTCTATCGCAGGTTCAAGTCCTTCTGCGTATTGATATATTTAAGATTCTTGTGATCTGAATAGATATCACAATGAATCTCGTATAAGTAATATCTCCACATATTTAGGGCGAATACCACAACCCCGAGCTATAAGTCATGTACTGGATAGTTATGCTCATGCTTCTTCAACTGTCTTGAAGCATAAGCAATAACATGTCCATGCTGCATCAGGACAACACCCATACCCTGGTAAGAGGCATCTGTGTAGATCTAAAATCCTTCACTCCTGGATGGGAGTGCAATAGTAGGGGATGAGGTGAGTCGGTCCTTCAGCTCCTGAAAAGCTATCTCGCACTGCTCTGACCAAACAAAATCTGCATCCTTCTTCATCAAGGACGTGAGGGGGAGGCCTAACCTCGAGAATCCCTCCACGAACTTACGGTAATAACCTGCTAGACCCAAGAAACCGTGAATATCGGATGCTGTCTTCGGCCGTGGACAATCCCTCGCTGTCTCTATCTTGGCTGGGTCCACTGCTAATCCAGCCCTACTAATAGTGTGCCCCAGGAAAGCCACCTCCTGTAGCCAGAACTGGCACTTTAAAAACTTTGCATACATCTGGGACTCCCTCAGCCTCTGCAAGACCTGTGTCAAATGCTTTGTATGCTCCTCCTGAGTCTGGGAATAGATCAAAATGTCATTGATGAATACAATAACGAAGCGGTCTAAGAAGGGCTCGAATACATGGTTCATTAGGGTCATGAATGCGGCAGGGGAATTCAAGAGCCCAAAAGGCATCACCGTGAACTCGTATAACCCATAGCGTGAACTGAATGTTGTCTTCGGTATGTCCTCTTCCAGGATGCGGAGCTGGTAGTAACCGGATCACAAATCTAGCTTAAAGAACCAGAAGGCTCCCTGCAGCTGATCAAATAGCTCGTCTATCCGAGGCAGTGGATAGGTATTGCTGACCGTTAACCGGTTCAGCTCCCGGTAATCAATACATAGTCGTAACGACCCATCCTTCTTCTTCACAAAGAGAACTGGCGCTCCCCACGGCGATGAACTGGGCCGCACAAATCCCGACTCAACTAGCTCCTGAAGTTGAGTCCTGAACTCTGCCAACTCTCTAGGAGCCATCCTGTAAGGTGCCCGGAACACTGGCCTAGCTCCCGGTACCAGCTGAATCCTGAAATCCAAGTCCCTGGCTGGTGGTAGCCCGAGCAATTTCCCCGGGAACAAGTTGGAGAAATTTAGCAATAGGTGGGAGATGGGTCTAATACCTTCTATGATGACATGGGAGTCGCCATGCCTTAGTGTGATCCTCCTTGATGGGCAATCTATCTGGGCATGGTTCCGATGTAACCATGTCATGCCCAAAATCAAATCGAAGTCCTGCAGCTTCAGAATAGTTGATGGCGCCTCAAATGCCTTGCCGCCAATCTCGGCCTCCATATCGCAATGGGCAGTGGTCCGCAGTTCTGACCCATCGGGTAGATGCACCCTCATCTCTAGTCCCGAAAATATTTCCACGCCTTCAAGTCCGTCTATAAAGGCCTCAGATATGAATGAGTGCAAGGCACCCATGTCGAAGAGGGTATGAGCGGGCTATCCACAGGTCATAACTATGCCTGAGATTTATTTGAGGTATACAGATGTTATTTCTATGGTTTTAAAGGCACTTCTAAGGTTGAAATTTCTAAATTAAAATAATTTAAGTACCTGTAATCACCTCCTCGGGGTTCCTCTACTCCGTGAGGTCCAAGGCATATATCTGCTCCTGATTGTGTCCCCTGTCGTGATATCCCCGACCTCGGCCTCTTCCTCGGCCTTGGCCTCGGCCTCTACCATGTTGTACTAGGGCTACTGGAGGTGGAGGAGGAGGAGGATGGAATCGATGCGGACACTCCGATCTAATGTGACCGGGCTGGCGGCATCCGTAACAAACTACCTGCCGGTTGTCATGGTTTTCCTGTCTCCTCGGATCATGCACCTATAGAGGTGGGGGAGCTAATGCTGGATGAGTCCCCTACTCCTGCCTGAAGTTGGGACGACGACGTCCCCCACCCCTCTTGTACCCAATAGTCATGCCTCTCTGAGATCCCCTGCTGCTCTCTCCTGATGTCGACCAATTATACAGTCTCTTTCCTCTGCCTTGCACCATCAGCTGGTCAGCCTCCAGCTTCTTTTCCATCTCGATGATCTGTCTTGAGGTGCCATGAGAAATGAACAACAAGGCCTGCCTCAAATCGTCCTTGAGGTCCCGGTAGAACCTCTTGGCATACCTCCTATCATCAGTATCCTGTATCCCTGCAAACCTGGCCAGATGAGAGAACTCTCTCTGATACTCGATCACTGATCTAGTCCCCTGCCTGAGGTTCAGAAACCTCTCCTCCAAAGCATCTCTGTTTGTAGTAGAGACAAAGTGATCCAAAAATATATTGCCAAACTCCTCCCAAGAAATGTCTGACAGCTCCCAGTCCGCATATGTAGACTCCCACACTAATTTCCACCATCTCTGTGCATGAGCCTCTAGTGTAGAGGTGGCTAGAGGTACTTCCTCGCCGACCGGGCAGCTGATACATGCCAAAATCTTGTGTATGACCTCCAGCCATTCCTCCGTCTTTACCGCATCCTCTGTCCCACGGTACATCGGTGAGGACAGGCTCTTGAAGTCACTTAGCCAGCTCGACCCCGGATTTGGCTGTGGAGCCGGGACTTGCTGGGATTTTGAAGGCATCCAGGATCGCCGTCAAAGTCTGCCCCATCTCCGTCTGTAGGAATGGAGTGGCAGCTGGAGGGGGAGGAGCCACATTTTGTGGCGCGGCGACCTGTGGAGGTTGCATAAAGGTAAGGTTAAAAATAGAACTGGCCTAACTCATTGTACTTAGTGGATTATTTTATGTGACTTTTTACACATGGGCACACAATTGCTTCCGCTGCATAGTTTGTCCGCAAACTAATGCTCGCGCGGGGTGGTCCAGTGTTGTGGACTTCTTTCTCATATGATTGTTTGTTCAAGTGATACCAGTTTGTAAGTCCCCCCCCCCCCTCACCCTTACCAAGGAGGGCTACTAGATCTTATGCCCAGAACCGTCGTCTTACGGTGACACTAACACACGAGTTAGTCGACACCGCAACACGCCGATTCTGTCGGCTAACACGATCATTTAACCTGTAGGACAATATGAGAAATAGATGTAATGCAGTATATCAAATCCACTAGTGCACAAGTCACAGAGTACATATCATATATATGAAATGAAAAGTACAAAATATAGTCCACAAAGAGTACAAAAATGAAAGAGTAATAAGGGATTATTCCCAGTACATCATATCAACTCTCTCTCTCAAATCAAAGCGGAAGCTAATCTCATACATCAACACTCATCCCACCTGAGGACGCGCAGTAGTAGTAGTAGCCTGCGGTAGCGGTATCTGCTCCTCAAGTCCCGTCTCCTCGTCTTGCTGGTACTCCATCTCCACGAGCTCCTAAAAATAGTATGGTCACCGACCATTAGTCAAAAAGACTAAGTCGTTTCCTTCGCACCTCACCCCGCAGCTCCCAGGCACCGAGCGGAAGGACGAAGCGGAGGACAACAAGGGGTAGCAAAAGTGGAAGCAGGTGACAAGAACTAACTAGCAGTGGTAATAGTTATTATTATTCTACTCTAGCAGTTCTAAGTATATAGTACGAGTAAGTAAAGTGCAGTACTAGTAAAGGAAGTAATGAACAGTAAGTAAGAACATGGAAATAAAACTAGGCTACCACTATACTACTATCACAAAAGTACCCTAACTTATATAAATGCCCATACAAATATATAAGTTAGGATTTCCAGGAAATTCAACTTATCATATAAAAGAGTCCATACTAATTTAAGGATTTAAGAATACTCTATTCACCCCCCCCCCCCCCTCCCTCTAGAGTATTTCAGATCTAACACATAACTTTCATCTTAGTTTGGTGAAGGTAGACTCAGGAAATAAATTTTTGTAGTCAATATTGGGCTGAGTCTATCTCAGTCAAGAAGCTTGACACAGAGAAATATCTCTTGTGTAAAGAATATCCATCAACCCACCTTCATCCTATAGGATTCAGTTTACCTGAATCTGAGTTGTATGTGACTATTTAGTCACTGAGCTGTAGGTGCCCTACTGGGGTACTAAGGTAGGATCCAAGTGTGGATCTGAGGTGTAGGGCTTAATTGCCTGAGGTAGGAGAGTGCTGCTCTCTGAGTTTAGGGTCTTTGTGCCTGAGGTAGGTGATAAGTTTGTCACTGAGCTGTAGGTGCCTGGAGGGGCATAGAGGTAGGTACCTAGAGTGGTACTGAGTTGTAGGAGTACTGCAGCACTCTGAGAGTAGGGCCTTGTGCCTGAAGTTGTAGGGTTGAAAAGCCAGAGCTGTAGGCCTTAGAGATAAGGCTGAGTTAGGTGGCTTGCAGGTCACTGAGTGTAGGAGCACTACAAAGCTCTGAGGTAGAATCCTTTGTGGATCTGAGGTAGGGATGTCCTCCCAGCCTGAGTGTAGGCTTAATAGCTTGAGGTAGGTGGTCTACTGACCACTAAGTGTAGGCCTTTATGGCTGAGAAGTGTGTCTTGGAGGAGACTTGGAGATCCTGCGGGATCTGTGGTGTAAGCTCTTAGGAGCAGTTTGGAGGAGTTTGTGTCTAGTACAACAAGTTAGTTGGATAGGTGGGAGGGAAAGCGGATGTACCCAATTGGGGAAGCACTATAAATCTCTGTGTGATTTTCTGTGGTCATTTTTCTTTTCTTTTTTATAGGTGTTAAGAACAAGCTCTAGATCACCCTAAGCTGAAAGATCAAAGAAAACAATAAGATATTATAAAGAAAACAAAAGATAGTCTCAAAGAGACCCATAACATATTCAACCCCCCCCCCCCCCCACCCTCCCTCTCTAGGTAATTTATTTATCCTTGAAGCATAGACTTTCAAGTGGTATCAGAGGGAGGTTACTCAAAAAAGAACTTAATAGTCTGAGTAGACCTCAAAGGATAGCTAAAAGGTTTGCATTGGTGGGTTCAAAGGAGAACTATATGGAGTGGAGCTCAATGAAGTTTCAAGTCTGCAGTGAGAGCAAGGACCACATTGTACTGTTGGTAGCTCTTGTAGATGATGATGACTACACTCATGCAATAATGGAGATCAGGGCCCCTCTGTCACACTCAGATAGTGACTCAGAGGTGGATGAAGCCGAGGAAGTTGAATGCAGTTGTTATGGGCTGATTGCTACACTAAAAGAAGAAGAATTTAGCCAGGATCAGCCTGGTCCAGATCAGGTACAATCTCTGTCTAGTGCTTCTTATTGCACAGGTTATGAGTCCAGCTCAGAATCTGATGCTTCCTCATCAAGTGATGATGAGGGTCCTTTGATAGATGATGATATCAATCAATTGATTGACAATCATTTTGTCCTTCTGAAAGCTTTAAGGAAAGCAGGCTGCTTGTTAAGAAACAAGCAGAGGAAATTGCCTCCCTCCAGCTAGCTGCTTCCCAACAAAATGAGACTTCATCCTTGCTATCTCAGAAAGAGAGGGAAGTTGCTCATCTAAAGATCATGGTGGATATCCATGTTGAGTCTATCAAATATAAGGACTCTATGATCAAGGTTCTTGAAGAGAAACTTGAAAGGGAGAAGAGGATAGTGGCCAATTTCTCTAAGATAGATGCTATCAAGAGAAAATCTGAATCTGAGTGGATTACAAAAGTTATCCAATCTCAGAGGAGAGGCCAAGCTCCTGTTGTGCCACAGTCAACCTTTCACAAGGTAATCCTCCCTTCCCATAGGTATGACCAAGGCTGCATGTATGGTCACTGGGAGAATGAGAATTCTTTTTGGAAGAGTACAAGAGTATCTTCCAATTGAAGAAGAAAGGGTAGGGGAATGAGTGCCTTTAAGGCTCCTCATAAAAAAGTACAAATGGCCCATTGTGGACCATTTATATTTGGTGCCTCAGCCCCAACTCACAAGGAAAAGGCAGTGGCTTTCACTCAAGCCCATCCAGCAAGGAATCAGACCAAGGGTCAGTCTACCAATAGGCCTAACTTGGCTTGTTCTGATGATATAAAGAACTTATCTTCTACAAAGAAGATAGATATAAATATCATTTAGGGCAATCAAAGTATGCCTGCTTGAAGAATGACCTTCAGTCAGATCCTTGCTGAAAGGAACCTAAAGAAAGTTGCTGCTCATCTTTCTTCTGTTCAGTCAGCAGTTAACCACACTGCAAGACCTACTCAGAAAAGAAGATATAATATTCATGAGTGTTGGTGTTGTGATAAGGTGGGGCATTTTGCCCTATATTGCTGGCATAATTCTTCTGTGTCTAGAGCCACAGTTAGCCTACCTGTCAGAAATTTTGAATGTAGGCAAGTCAGATTTCAGGCTAACAGGAACCTATGACCCAATACCTATTGGGGCCCTAAGGTAAGATAATTCTATTTTGCAGGTTAGTCTAAGTGCCCATCCCCCATGTGGCACTTGGACAGAAGATGTTCCAGAACTTGGACTAGAACAAGGGAGTTATCCTAATAGAAGGATAAGTTGTCCAAGTCAGTGAGCTTTAAGGATAGGATCTGTGCAAATGCTGATGGGGAGCATGTTCAATCAAGGTTGTTGGACAAGATTGAATCATACCCAAAGTTCCGCCAGCTCAAAATAGATCAGCATTATTGCTGAGGATCAGCATGTCACCATGGACATTGCAGAAGCTGAGAGAAAAACCAGCCAAGTGATGGCACCTACTGGAAGAAGGCAAGCCACATTCAGCCTCATGAGATGAGAAAGCTGGCAGCTGCACCAATGGTATCATCTACAATCAGCTAGGGGGAGAAGAGAATCATAGAAGACCAGCTCTTCCCTATCTATTCAGAAACCAAGAAGGGATTGATCAAGTGGTGATCAAGAGTGGAGATCAATGTAATGATCAAGATAGTACTAAGTGGGCTGAACACTCTTATACTGCTAATCAGAAAGCAGAAACCAAAGGCAAGTCAGATGCTAAAGAAGGGGAGAAGATCTGGCTCAGTAAAACGAAACTATGCAAGGTGCTAGGGAGTTGCTAAGCATCAACATGGATGAAGCTCGATGAAATAACCTTCTTTTGTCAAACGAATCTCGACGAAATCAGAAGAATTCATTGAACGGATCTCGATGAAATCTAAATAATTCATCGAACTCAATATTGTCAACCAGAAATCTGGCAAAGGATGCCTCAGTTGAGGGGAAACAAGCAGTTGTTGCAGTAGATCAGCTGTCAATACAGCTGATCAGTTTTTCTTAAGGACAATGCAAATACCAAGGGGGAGAATATAAGAAGAGAGACAACCAGCAGCCAACTCAAGTGGATCCATGGCTCACTCAAGTACAACTATGTTAGTAACTAGTTAAAATGTTGTAGTGTTGTGTTGTATTATTGTATCAACAGAGAAGGTATGACTCCTAATCTTGCAGACTGATCACTAGGATGATTTCCTTGGTAGTATCAATATAGTACTTTGTCTAGGATCATGAGATAATCTCTCCCATGATATTTTCTACTCAATCAATAGATATACCTATTGAAGAAGATAGAAAGGGGGAGATATGTGTGGCAATACATAAGGGGCAATGTTTCTAGTGGTGCTCCACTTAAGTATTAAGTGATATAAAGGAGAGTTCATATTAATTGAGTAATTGCTCAAGTAGTATGAGGGTGCATTGACTTAACTTATTAAGTCAATACAATTAATTTGAGCACACTGTATTAATATAGCATAAGCTTACAGTTGTAGCAGATTATAAACTACAGCTGCATGAATTTAGAAGCATATTATGATAATGCCTCTTAGTGCTTGCTTGGTGTTCTGCCTTCTTCAAATAGGGGGAGATTGTTGGGTCCATTTCTCATAATGTTCCCTAGATTGGATTTGAAGAGGCATCACCATCAAGACTAAGAGCATAGTTGTATTTGATATTGTTTAAGCTCATCATGTGCAGGATGTTCCATGGAACAAGTCTAGTGATATGACAGGTGGTCAAAGGCAGAAATGTGGACACCAAAGGAGGATGCTGGGAGGTAGGAAGTAGCCTAAGTGGCCAAGTCAGGATATTCCATGGAACAACTCTAGACAGGTTTTCTAAGTGATGTGACAGCTGGTCATAAAGTGAATATGCTGGAAAGGTAGGAAGTAGCCTAAGTGGCCAAGTCAGGTAAACTCTTACCTATGATGTGAGCTGATAGAAATCTGTCTAAGTCCACAGGATTTGAGTGATGAATACACACTCAACGCCATACAGCAAAAGGCTGTGAGTAGAACTCAGTTCAGGAATTCGTCAAACTGAGTTCAGAGTTCGTCGAGCTGAGCTCACCATTCATCGAGCTAAGTTCAGAGTTTGAGACTCTGAGTTCGTCGAACGTAGTTCAGAGATTTCATCGAACTGAGTTCATAGTTTGTCGAGGTGAGCTTGCCATTCATCGAACTCAGTTCAGTTAGTTGAACTAAATTGCAAAAAGTTTTTTCTAAGGCAAAAAGCGTTGAGTGATGAAGACACACTCAATGCTCTCAATGCCAGAGAAGCAGGAAGATTTTACCTAAGGCAAAAGCATCGAGACAGCTGAGAAGAAACTGCTGAGATAGAAAATAGTCTTATCTGTGAAGAAAGAACCACTGAGACAAGTGTTGTCTCAACATAACAGCTGAGACAAGTGTTGGTCTCAGCAAAACCGCTGAGACAGGAGTTGGTCTCAGCAAAATCACTGATATAGGAGTTGGTTTCAGCAAAAACTGCTGAGATAGGAGTTAGTCTCAAGGCAAAAGCACTGAGAGAAATGTTGGTATCAGCAAAACCGCTGAGACAGGAGTTGGTCTTAGAAAAACAACTGAGATAGGAGTTGGTCTCAGCAAAACCGTCGAGACAGGAGTTGGTCTCAGCATAACCACTGAGACAAGTTGAAAGTTATTTAATTGAAGGTTAGCGAATCACCTAGAGGGGGGTAAATAGGTCTTTGAAATTTATAGCTTCTTTTGCAGTTTTTTTACTACACTATCTAGAGCTTATCCTTATGTCCTATAATAAGAAAGTAAAACAAGCGCACACAGCAAGAACACAAGTATTTATAGTGGTTCCCCAATTGGGTACATCCACTTGCCCTCCCACCTTTCCAACTTACTTGTTGGATAAGGCACAAACTCCAGCACTAAGCTCTTTAGATCTTACACCTTAGGCCCACAACCTTACTCTCGGTGTGAGAATCACACCTACACTCAGTACCCCTCCAGGTACCTACAGCTCAGCCTCCTCCAAGGCCTACAACTCATTGACAAGTTTGTCAGCTATAGCTCAGTGGCTCTACAACCACCTACCTCAGGAACAAATCCCTACACTCAGGCTGGGAGGACAGCCCTACCTCAGATCCACACTTGGATCCTACCACAGAGAGATAAACTCTCCAGCCTCAGGCAATTAAGCCTTAAAGCAACTCAAATCCACTTGGATCCTACCTCAGAAAGATAAAGTCTCCAGCCTCGGGCTATTAAGCCTTCCAACAACTAAGATCTAGTTGGATCCTACCATAGAGAGATAAACTCTCCAGCATCATGCTATTAGGCCTTCCAGCAACTTAGATCCAGTTGGATCCTACCACGGAGAGATAAACTCTCCAGCCTTAGGCTATTAAGCCTTCCAGCAACTCAGATCCAGTTGGATCCTACCATGAAGAGATAAACTCTCCAGGCTCAGGCTACTAAGCCTTCCAGTAACTCAGATCCAGGAAACTTGAATCCTACAGTAAAATGGTTACAAATTATAAGATGAAAAATAAAACAAAAATAACTCAGAGATTAAATCTCTGAGTTTGCTCAGCTTGATTGAGCAGATATCAGTCCAGCTAACTTGCTGTAGAAGGGATGAGTCTTCTGTTGGGTCAGGCGTTCGTTCACTTGATCTGTGGCGCTCTGCTACTTATTTAAGAAATTAAGTAGCACCCTTTCCAACTGCCCGGGCTTTTGGAATAGTTGGGTATGTGTTTGATGCTATATCTTTTTCTACAGCGATATTCTCTCTTGCTGCACAGGTGAGCAGCTATCTGTTATTGAGTGGATCAACCAGCTTGCTTGTTATTTAGAGAACCAACTTGCTGAGCAGGAAGTGCTCCAACTATCTTCTTCTTGCCCTTTGGCTATCTTGGCTGGACTTCAGCTTTCGAGCTTGATCGGAATAAATGTTCAGCCGCCTCTTTCAGTTTCTCTTTTTGTTTCTTAGATTCGTTAGCCCTAAACCTTTTCTGTTTCCCTTTTATATGCGTTGATTTGAATCAGCGACAACATAGTATGTGGGCCCACCAAGGATTGGTGAGCGCCAACTCCATCAGAAAGCGACAAAACATCTTTCGGCACTGTACAGCTTTCTCGTGATGGCTTCCTGCAGATTTGACTTTGATGACGTCAACAGTGGTCATCAACATCTGGACTTAGAAAATTTTCATGAATCTCATCAAGCGTTAAGCGATGTTGAGGCATTGAACGGCATCAGCCTTAGCTCTCAGCGCTTCTGGACTTAGAAAATTTCCTGTCTTTAACTCAGTGATTTTGTCTCAGTGTTTTCCTCTTATCTGTTATTTCAACGGTTTTTGTACTTTAACTGTCTCATCGGATTTATCTCAGCGGTCTCAGCGGTTTTTCATTTATCGGCTGAGACAATTCTTGGTATTAGCATTTTCCTCTTCATTAGAAGCGTTGAATGAACCTGCTTCACTCAACGCTTCTGGCCTTAGAAAAAATTCCAGTTAATGTTGTTCTCAGCTGTTTACCTCTTGACTGTCTTGGCGATTCCTACTTTATTTAGAAGCGTTGAGTGAGCTACTTCACTCAATGCTTCTGGACTTAGAAAGTTTCCACCTGACCTTGTCTATGTTGTCTCAGCTATCTCAACGCCATCTTCTCAGCTATCTCAGCTGTCTCAACGCCATCTTCTCAACTGACTTCAGCAGTATCAGCGGTCTCAACGCCTTCTTCTCAGCAGTCTCAGCGCTTATGACTTAAATAGATTTTTTAGCTTTATCTTGATAAGCTTTGAGCTGAGCTCGACGAACCGCAAATTGAGCTCGATGAATTTTGATCTTCTCAGCGATCTCAGCGCTTTTTGCCTTAGTTGATTTTTCTCTTGCATCAGCTTGACAAGCATTGGGCTGAGCCCGACGAACTATAACTTGAGCTCGACGAACTTCGATCTGAGTTCGACAAAATTTGTGTCCTGATTTCTTGAGCTTATGCTGAGTTGCGCTCGATGATCATCAAGCTGATTTCGACGAACTCTGAGCTGAGTTCGACGAAATTTTAGTTTACTGATTTCTTTACTTGTCCAATCATGGACAACCTGCATGTATAAACTAAATCACACATTAAATACAACATATGGGTATGTCACTGACCCATTTGACTTCTTACAAATCTGGGATATTGGGATCAATAAACACAACAATCTACCCCTATATGAAGAAGTCAAAACAATACAGGTCATTGACAACACAACATCATAACAAAATTTTAATAAAATAAGTAGAAGTGTTACCATTTCTACAGCTTGTGGAGAATTACTTACTCCCCCTGGCATGCTGACATCCTTACAGTTCCACTTGGTTGAGCTTCTCAGCCCTTGACATCTTTCCTCCCCCTTTTTAACTTCTACAATAGGGAGCTTACTGATAGGTTGTTCTCCCCCTATCTATCTCAGCTGTTGGGCTAGCTCCCCCTCAACAATTGCATACCTTCTTCAGTATCTAGAGGAAGAGCTTGTTCTACCTGCAAAATAAGCAATGCAGCATATGGTAGAGGAGAGAGTTGAAGCTACACAAGATTCAACATGCCCAATTCAAATTTGAAGGTGTTGAACTTAGCTTCATCTAGTGGCTTAGTGAAGATATCAGCCACTTGCTTGTCTGTGGAAACATACTCAAGGGAGATGTCTTCCCTTTCCACATGTTCTCTAATGAAACGATACCTAATTTCTATACGCTTAGTCCTGCTATGAGAGATAAGATTCCTAGCTATAGAATTTACACTTGTAGAATCACAAAAGAGTGGAGTTCTACTTATCTGAACATTGTAGACTTGAAGTTGATGCTGAATCCACAGCAACTGAGCACTGCAGCTTCCAGCTAAAATATACTTTGACTCTGTTGTTGAGATTGCTACACTTGTCTGTTTCTTGCAGCTCCAAGAGACAAACCTTCCACCTAGAATTTGATAGGAGCTTGAAGTGCTATTCCTATCCTCCTTGCAGCCTGCAAAATCTGCTTCTGAATATCCAGTTAGTTCAAATTCTCCATTCCCGGGGTACCATAGGCCATGATTTGTGGTGCCCTTAAGATATCTCAATATTATTTTCACAGCAGTATAGTAAGACTCTTTAGGCCAGGTCTGATACCAAGCACAAACACATGTTGCATACATAATGTCAGGCCTACTTGCTGTGAGGTAGAGAAGGGAGCCAACTATACCTCTATACAGAGTTTGATCAACAGGCTTCCCAGGATCATCTTTGCCTATACGCATACATGAGCTCATGGGAGTTCTTATGGTGGAAGCATTCTCCATGCCATATTTCCTGCTTATCTCCCTGGTGAATTTTGACTGGGATATGGATAGTCCATCATCAGTCTGTTTTACTTGGAGTCATAAGAAAAACTTCAATTCACCCATACTACTCATCTCAAACTTGCCCTGCATAAGTTTTGCAAACTTCCTGCAGAGGTTGTCATCAGTAAAGCCAAATATTATGTAATTAACATAAATCTGGACTAGGATGATCTTGCCCTTAGATTTCCTTAGGAATAGGGTCTTGCCTATCTTCCCCCTTGAGAATTTGTTCTCAATGAGGAAGGTAGACAATGTCTCATACCATGCTATTGGGGCTTGCTTAAGCCCATAAAGAGCCTTCCTAAGTCTATATACAGTAGAGGGAGAGTTAGAATCAATAAAACCTGGAGGCTGCTCTACATAAACTTCTTCCTTCAAGTCTCCATTCAGGAAAGCTGAATTGACATCCATCTGGAATACGTTGAATCCCTGGAAGGTTACAAATGCAATGAACAGTCTAATTGCTTCCAACCTTGCAACTGGGGCAAAGGATTGATCATAATCAATCCCTTCTTCTTGTTTATACCCTTTGGCCACCAGTCTGGCTTTATTCTTGATTACAATATCATTTTCATCAAGTTTATTCCTGAAAATCCACTTGACTTCAATGACATTTAGTCCATTTGGTCTGGGAAGCAGCTTCCAGACCTTTTACACCTTTTGAATTTTTTCAGTTCTTCCTGCATTGCAACAATCCAGAATGGATCTTAATTTGCATCTTCAAATTTCTTGGGCTCTTCTTGTGACAGAAAGCTGAAATAGAGTGTTGTGTTGAGACTCCTGCTTATGGTCTGTACACCTTGGCTAGCCTCACCAATTATCTGCTCTGGAGGATGATCTCTTAGATATTTGACTGTTGGGGGCAGTCAGACTGCTTCCTACTGATTATCATTTTCTGTGGCAGGTTGGTTTTCATTTCCATCTTGACTGCCCTGTGCTTCCTCTGGACAGCATACCTCACCACAATCTTCTTACAAAGCTGGGTCTTTATCTTTGATGGAGAGCTATTCCATCATGACTCACGTTCCTGCAGAGCTAGGCAAAGAGCTTGATAGCTCACTGTCAATCATGCATGACTCATCAAATACTATATGGACAGACTCTTCTACCACTTGTTTTGTCAAGTTATAGACTCTATATGCCCTACTATTGTTGTTGTACCCAACAAATATCCCCTCATGGGATTTGGCAGCAAACTTCGTCATTCTTGACTTACCATTGTCCAGGATGAACACTTGCAATCAAAGATTCTGAAGTAGGAAATGTTTGGTTTTCTGCCCTTCAAGATCTCATAGGGAGTCTTCTTATGGCCTTTGGTGAAGCCCTATTGAGCACATGACATGTAGTGTTAACTACCTCAGCCCAAAAATATTCATGGAGAGAAGTGTCACTCAATAGTGTTCTCCCAGCTTCTATGAGAGTCCTATTTTTCCTCTCTGCTAAACAATTTTTGTTGGGGAGTTCTTGGAGAGGAGAACTCTTGATGAATCCCTTCCTCTTCACACAATGTAGTCATAGTAGTAGACTAAAACTCAGTTCTATGGTCACTTCCCATTCTGACCACAGAGCAAGCAAGCTCATTTTGAATTTGCCTGACAAAATTGGTGAAGACTTTAAGGGTTTCATCCTTTCTTCTAAGGAAGAACAACACCCAAGTAAATCTGGAATAGTAGTCAACAACCACAAGGGTGTAGACCTTCCTACCTAGACTATGAATAGGCATAGGACCAAATAAGTACATATGCAGGAGATACAAGCATCTCACAGAGTCCTTAGTCTCAATGCTCTTGAAAGAGGTCTTAGTCTGCTTCCCCTTTGGGCAAGTAGCACAGATACCCTCCTTAGAGCATTTTATTTTGGGACTATTTCTAACAAGTTCATCACTAAAGAGCTGACCAATGGTCTTATAATTCAGATGAGCTAGTCTCTTGTGCCACTAGACACAATATGAGACTTTCTCATCTGTAACTAGGCATATAAGTGAACTATTTTCTAAGAAAGAAAAATTCAATCAATAAACATTCCCACTCCTAGTTCCTGTTAAGATGACACTTTGGTCACTTAACCTCTTGATATGGCACTTATCCTTATGGAAGGAAATGTCATAACCAAGATCACATAGTTGGATTATGCTTATGAGGTTGTGTTGTAATACCTCCACATAAGCAACCTTTGTGATGGTGATTATGTCATTTGAGATATTATCATAGCCTCGGGTTATCCCCTTGTCTAAGCCTCCAAAAATGACCTTAGGTCCATTCTTCACTGGAGTGTACTCCTTCAATAGCTCCTTTGTTCCAGTCATGTATCTGGAGCACCCACTATCCAAGTACCATTTAGGGGATTTGGTACTTGAACTAACCTGAAAAGAATGAAAGTGTCCTTACCTTAGGACCCAATTTCTGTTGGGTCCTAGGTTCACGTTAGCTTTGAAATAATCTTTCCTTCCTACAGAATTCCTGACAGGTTGGCAACCTCTAGACACTGAGGGACTGTGCCAGCAATGCACAGCATAGTGGCCCACTTTGCCACAGCATCAGCACTCATAGATATTCTTTCTCCTTTTTCTGTTTGGGACCAGCATTTGACTGTACTGCTTCCTGAATAGTGGGGAGATGTGATGCACTATACTTCTGCCTTCTTTCAGCAGCAATTTGACTGAAAGACAGTCTTTCAGCTGGCTGTATTGGCCTTCTCTAAGAACCACCAGCTGCATGTCTCTTTTCAGCTAACATTCATCTGATAGCATCTGAGATGGTCATTCCAGCCCTGCTAGAAGACTCTCCTTGAGTCACAACTTTAGTTGAATGATTCAGATTTTTAGCAGCAGCAACATCTTTGAGTTTTGGGACTGGGGCACCAAAAATAAATGGTCCAGGTTGGGCCATTTGGATTTCCTCATGTGCATCCTTAAAGGCTTTCATATGCTTGTACCTTCCACCATGTCTAGGGCCACATTGGTCCATACCAGTGGATCTGTCGTTCTCCCAGTGACCATAACAACTTTCATGGTCATACCTGTTACAAGGCAACAATACTCTTTGAAAAGAAATTTGAGGCATTGAGGCTAAAGGCACAACAGGTGCCTTCCCTTTTCCCTTTCCTCTTGGATTGGAAGGTCTACCAGGTCCCTTAAATCCCAACCCTTTCTTACCAGCTTGGGTAAGGTGGTTATCAATTAAGGGTAGCACGGTGCTTGGCTTAGAAAATTTTGTCACCAACAATTTCTCATTTAAGAGATCTTTTTCAAGTTTCTGGATAAGTTTCTCATTTGAGACTCTTACCACAGACTCACGATTAATGATTTCCTTGAGCTAGCCTGCATGTGCAGCCATGTTAGTGAGGGCCTTTTCTTGGACTTCAAACTTGCTTTTAAGAATAAGAATCTCTTTTGCCTGCCTCTTTAATAGTAGCTTGCATATCTTGAAGGCCTCAAGAAGTTCTCCATACTTGGCAATTATGGAGTTTACATCATCCTCAAAGTCTGAATCCCCTTCATCTCTTGATGATTGATGTTCAGACACTGAGTCAGCCACATGACTAGAAATAAAAGAGTGTGGTTTATCATGTAACGCCTCGAAACTCAAAAGAGAGACGAGAGGCATTTTGAGCCAAATTTGGTTTTTGGCAGGGGGCACACGGCCGGGGACACGGGCATGTCCCAGGGCGTGTCAGGCTCGACTCGACGATTTGGCCACGGTGTCGACGAAATTTGGAGTCGACGATAGTCGAGCAGCGAACACAGCCTGAGACATGGGCATGTCTCAGGGCGTGTCGAGCCCGTGTCGACGATCGGCCCGGGGAGTCGACATTTTCACTCGACGATGTGTCGAGAAAGGGAACACGGCCTAGGACACGGGCGTATCCAAGGTCGTGTCGGTGGTGGACGAACTTCGCTCGACAAAGTGTCGAGACAGTGAACACGGCCTGGAGCCCAGGCATATTCGGGTTTGACACGAGCGTGTCAAATAGGACACGGGCGTGTCCAAGACCCATGTGAGTCTCGGGTTGTTTTCAGGGCTGTGTCGATGGGGGCACACGGCCAACCACATGTCCGTGTCAGTTGGAACACGGGCGTGTCAAGTTAAACACGGGTGTGTCGGGACCCGTGTAATTTTCATAACACGTTGATTTTGAAGGCGAGTGAGGGACACGGCCCTGGACACGGGCGTGTTGCAAGCCGTGTTCGGCCCAGGTTTTACTTTTCAGCAACGAATCATAGCCATTCGTTTCCTTATTTTGGGATCCGACGGTTGGGCGTTGTTCCTACTGGGATATACCCGAGATTGGACCTTTGAAACCCTCATTTCACTTGAGTGGTTCTCTTTCTATGTCAAGAGAGAGGGGAGAGAAAAGGAGGAAGAAGAAGCCTAGATCCGGTCACCGACGGAGCTTCGGAGCTCCAAATCGCGAACCGACTTCGGATCTACGGAGGCAAGGAGAGTGTGGTGTGTTTCATCCGCTTACATTTCCATGGCGGCAAGGAAGAATGCTAGGGTAACGATTCTCTGCTTGAGCATGTGAAGTTCTACTTCTTTTACATAGGGAAGTCCGCTCTCGCGAGTTTGCGGTGAGTTTGAGGCGTTCCTTTGGGTAGACATGAATAGTCCCCATTGTGTACATGTAGAGTCCGTAACCGAGAACGGATATAGGCATGATGTGTGAAACCTACCCGGACAAGTTGGTCTGGATCTATGATGTTGCATTGCATAAATGGCCGGAGAAGACTTCGTGAGATTGGTTGTTTTTCGGGTTTTCTACGTGGTAGATTGGAGCAGGGAGCCTTGGGGATTAACTCCAAGGTGCGCCCGGAAAACTGGGCAGTTACGTAATTCTGCCAACATGGTGGCCCGGGAGCCAACTTGAACATAACCGGGTTATGTGAAGTGTATGACGGAAACGACACTCGGGAGAAGTTTGACCTGCGTATATGGCTTAAATTGTCGTTGCGATATGAGCACGGGTTAGACGGAACCGTACTCGTTCTATGTCGTTCGATTGGAACCATTGGCATAGATGAGGGTCTTCGGCGGTCTATGGCTTAAATTGACGTGACCCATGTCGGGAAGACAAAATGCTCATAGATTGGCCGTCAAAGTGGCGGTGGTGAGACCGGGGTGTCTATGGCTTAAATTGACGTGATATTGATCGGTTCACCGAGAATGTGCCCTGAGTGCACGGGGCGTGTGTCCATGCGTGCCAACGCCTATGATGCAATGTATATATATATACTGCTTGGTTATGCTAATAAACTATAGGGAAGGAGCATCGCCGCCCCGAATTGGGGGCGGGATCGTTATAATTTGGTCAGCATGGCTGACCGTTGCTTTGTTTTGCCACCGTTGCGGTGGATTGTGCTTGCAGGTGCTGCGGAGCCGAGCAGTAAATAGCGGGCTAAAGCCCAAGTTGCTGAGCCGGCCCTCAAAGGCCTAATTTTTGATTGTTTTCTTTTATTCATGTATGGCCGGCCTGCGTGCCGAGGTCTGAAGACATGTAATTTGAGAAAAATAATTGTAAGGCCATAAGGCCAGTACTTGTGTATTTGTACTTCATTCCTTTTGGCGTTTTAGTGGACATTCATGCTAGTGTTGTGTTCTTTATTAATGCAACAATTTTAATTGCTTCCGCTAGAATGATCTCTGTATGACGTTGGATTGGTTGGATGGTTTCCATTGAGTAACAACCCGGTCTGTCTGTGGTATATGGCATCGGGCCCCGGCCGGACCTAATGCTATATACTATGCGACGGATAGGGGGTGTTATAATTTGGTATCAGAGGGAGGTTTCGATCCTCTGACCTGTGCGTTATGGGCCCACCACGCTTCCATTGCGCCACTCTGATCGGTGTAGATATCAATATTCACACCGTACAAATAATGTCTCCACGGCTTCAAAGCAAAAATCACGGCCGCTAACTCCAAGTCATGGACCGGATAGTTCCTATCGTGCACCTTCAGCTGTCCCGAGCCAAATGTTATAATGCTTCCATGCTGTAACAGCACACAACCCAAACCACTGCCTGAAGCATCGCTATAAATCTCAAAACCTTCGATCCCACTCGGCGAACTCAACACAGGCGCTGTGGTCAACCGACATTTCAACTCCTCAAAAGCTCGCGCGCACTCCGGCGTCCAAACGAACTTCTGCTCCTTCATCGTCAAAGTAGTGAGAGGTAATGATATCCGCTAGAAGTTCTCTACGAAGCGCCTATAATAGCCGGCAAGCCCCAGAAAGCTCCAGACTTCCGCTACTGTAGAAAGCTCAGGCCACTCTCGTATAGCAATAATCTTTGCCGGATCCACTGCAATACATTCCCCACTCACTATATGACCGAGGAACGCCACTGAGGACAACCAAAACTCGCACTTCGAGAACTTAGCGTAAAATTGATTCCGCTTTAGTGTCTCCAAAACCAAATGAAGATGCCTGAAGTAATCTTCCTCACTCTGCGAGTACAACAAAATATCGTCGATGAAGACGATCGCAAAATGGTCCAAGTACTCAATTCACCCGGGGAGCACGAAGATGTATCGCGATGTTAAGAAATTGTTCTGGTGGCCAGGACTGAAGAAGGATGTGGCGATGTACGTGGCGAAGTGCCAAACTTGCGCATTGGTGAAGGCGGAGTGCCAAAAACCGGGGGGATTCTTGAAATCCTTGCCTATTCCGGAGTGGAAGTTCGACGACATTACTATGGACTTTATGCACGGGTTGCCAAGGTCGTAAAAGGGGAACGATGCCATTTGGGTGGTCGTAGATTGTCTAACGAAGGTGTCGTATTTCATTCCGCATAGGAAGGATAATCTGGTTGAGAAATTGGCAAAGTTATATGTGGATAATATTGTACGACTTCATGGTGTGCCCCGCAGCATCGTGAGTGACCGAGATGGGCGGTTGATGTCCAATGATTGGAGGCTGGTGCAGCAGATGTTGGGAACAAAGCTGAGTTTTAGCACATCCTTTCATCCGCAAACAGATGGGCAGACCGAGAGGGTCAATAGGACAATGGAAGACATGCTTCGCATGTGTGTCCTGAACTTTGGAAAGCAATGGGAAGATCACCTATACTTGGTGGAATTCGATTACAACAATAGCTACCAGGCGAGCATTCAAATGACGCCCTTCGAGGCCCTTTATGGTATAAAATGTTGCACGTCAATTTCCTGGTTGGAAACGGGTGAATCAAAGTTGTATAAGCGATTAGAGGTGGAGGATGCTACTTCTTTGGTGAGAACCATTCGGGAGAGGTTGCTAATCGCTCAGGACCGCCGGGCTAAGTACTATAATGCCAAGCACAGGAACGTGGAGTTCGCTGTTGGCGATTGGGTGTACTTGAAGATCAAGCCGTTCAAGGGTGTCTCGCGGGTGCGGCGCTTGAAGAAGCTAAGCCCGAGGTACCTTGGACCGTTTGAGGTTCTGGAGCGGATTGGTGAAGCAACGTACCGGTTGAAGCTGTCAGTGGAGCTTAGTGGTCTACGTGATGTATTCCATATATCGGTGCTACGAAAGGCGATGCAAGAGCCTACGCAAGTGATCGCGGTCGATCAAGTGCGGTCGCTCTTTTGAGTTTCGGGGCGTTACAACTCTCCCCCTCTTAAAAGAATTTCGTCCTCAAAATTTCATAAAGGAAAGAAACATGAAACTTAAATGGTACCTAAGTGAAACAACTCTAGGTACTCCTCAAGCATTGTATGCTCCCGCTCCCAAGAGAGCTCCTCTCGACCGCAATTGTCCCAGGCTACCACTCGGAAGTCAAGCGGCTACGCAATAAAGAGATCAGGATGGTCAAGGTCCGTTGGGACAATTACGGTCGAGAGGAGCTCTCTTGGGAGCGAGAGCAGACTATGCTTGAGGAGTACCCGGAGTTGTTTCACTTAGGTACCATTTAAGTCTTATGTTTCTTTCCTTTATGAAATTTCGAGGACGAAATTCTTTTAAGAGGGGGAGAGTTGTAACACCCCGAAACTCAAAAGAGCGACCGGAGGCGTTTTGAGCCAAATCTGGTATTTGGCAGGGGGCACACGGCCTGGGACACGGGCGTGTCCCCGGGCATCTCAGGCTCGAGTCGATGATTTGGCTGCGATGTCGACGAAATTTGGAGTCGACGATCGTCGAGGAGCAAACATGGCCTGAGACACGGGCGTGTCTCAGGGCATGTCGAGCCCGTGTCGACGATCGGCCCGGGGATTCGATATTTTCGCTCGACGATGTGTCGAGACAGGGAAAACGACCTAGGACACGGGCGTGTCCAAGGCCGTGTCGGGTGGTCGACGAATTTCGCGTGACGAAGTGTCGAGACAGTGAACACGGCCTGGAGCCCAGGAGTGTTTGGGTTTGACACGGGCGTGTCAAATAGGACACGGGCGTGTCCAAGACCCGTGTGAGTCTAGGGTTATTTTCAGGGCTATGTCGATGGGGGCACACGGCCAACCATACGGCCGTGTCAGTTGGAATACGGTGTGTCAGGTTAAACACGGGCGTGTCGAGACCCGTGTTATTTTCGTAACGCGTTGATTTTGACGGTGAGTGAGGGACATGGCCCTGGACACGGGCGTGACACAGGCCGTGTTCGGCCCAGGTTTTACTTTTCAGCTACGAATCGTAGCCATTCGTTTCGTTATTTTGGGATCCGACGGTTGGGGGTTGTTCCTACTAGGATATACCTGGGATTGGGCCTTTGAAACCCTCATTTCACTTGAGTGGTTCTCTTTCTAAGTCAAGAGAGAGGGGAGAGCAAAGAAGGAAGAAGAAGCCTAGATCTGGTCACCGGCGGAGCTTCGGATCTCCAAATTGCGAACCGACTTCGGATCTACGGAGGCAAGGAGAGTGCGGTACTTTTCATCAGCTTACATTTCCATGGTGCCAAGGAAGAACGCTAGGCTAACGATTCTCTACTTGAGCATGTGAAGCTCTACTTCTTTTGCATAGGGAAGCCCGCTCTCGCGAGTTTGCGGTGAGTTTGAGGCGTTCCTTCGGGTAGACATGAATAGTCCCTATTGTGTACATGTAGAGTTCGTAACCGAGAACGGATATAGGCATGATGTGTGAAACCTACCCGGACAAGTTGGTCTGGATCGGTGATGTTGCATTGTATAAATGGCCGGAGAAGACTCTGTGAGATTTGTTGTTTTTCGGGTTTTCTACGTGGTAGATTGTAGCAGGGAGCCTTGAGGATTAACTCCAAAGTGCACCCGGAAAACTGGGCAGATACGTAATTCTGCCAACATGGTGGCCTGGGAGCCAACTTGAACATAACCGGGTTATGTGAAGTATGTGACGGAAACAAGACTCGGGAGAATTTTGACCCGCGTATATGTCTTAAATTATCGTTACGATGTGAGCACGGGTTAGACGGAACCGTACTCGTTCTATGTCGTTCGGTTGGAACCATTGGCATAGATAAGGGTCTTCGGCAGTCTATGGCTTAAATTGACGTGACCCGTACCGGGAAGACAAAATGCTCATAGTTTGGCCGTCAAAGTGGCGGTGGTGAGACCGGGGTGTCTATAGCTTAAATTGACGTTACATTGACCGGTTCACCGAGAATGTGCCCTAAGTGCATGGGACGTGTGGTCGTGCATGCAAACGCCTGTGATGCAATGTATATATATATATATATATATATATATATACTGCTTGGTTATGCTAATAAACTGCAGGGAAGGAGCATCGTCGCCTCGAATTGGGGGCGGGATCGTTATAATTTGGTCAGCATGGACGACCGTTGCTTTGTTTTGCCACCGTTGTGGTGGATTGTGCTTGCAGGTGTTGCGGAGCCGAGCGGTAAATAGTGGGCTAAAGCCCAAGTTGCTGAGCCGGCCCTCGAAGGTCTAATTTTTGAGTGTTTTCTTTTATTCATGTATGGCCGGCCTGCTTGCCGAGGTCTGAAGACATGTAATTTGAGAAAAATAATTGTAAGGCCATAAGGCCAGTACTTGTGTATTTGTACTTCATTCCTTTGGGCATTTTAGTGGACAATCATGCTAGTGTTGGGTTCTTTATTAATGCAACAATTTTAATTGCTTCCGCTAGAATGCTCTGTGTAGGACGTTGGATTGGTTGGATGGTTTCCATTGAGTAACCACCCGATCTGTCTGTGGTATATGGCGTCGGGCCCCGGCCGGACCTACTGTTATATGCTATGCGACGGATAGGGGGTGTTACATAGCATGTACTTGAGACTGACCAGGCTGAACCTGGCTGCTTTCTTCATTTGTCATTGCCATTAGTCCATGGTACTGAGCATCTCCTTCTTCATCTACCTCTGAGTCACTATATGGGTGTGACAGAGGGGCCCTGATCCCTATTCTAGCAATAGGGAACTCTTCTTCAGCAACAGCAATAAGCCCAATGTAGGCTTCATCTTCTTCACTGTCTGACTCAGAGGAAGAGTCATATCAGGTCTTCTCTTTCTTATCCACTGGGGACTTCTCTTTCATCTTTCCCTTGTGGTGCTTCTTCACTCTTTCTTCTTTCCTCTTTTCTGGGTAGTCAGCAATTACATGCCCAGGTTTGCTACAGCAAAAACAAATAATGTTAGAGGAAGATTGTTTATTAGAGTTAGGAGCATACATGTCCTCCTTACAGGATTTCCTTTTGTGCTGAGAGGAGGAAGAAGCCCTTCTGTTCTTCCAATTCCCCTTCTTCATGAATTTCTAAAACTGTCTATAGAAGGCAGCAAGGTCCTTATCAAATCTCAAATTCTGACACAACAGTTCTCCTCACTGGAGAGATCTTCCTTCTTCTCCCGGTTGAACTATCAGCTTTGAAAGCCACAGATTTCTCCATGCTCTGTGACTTATTGGTCTTTTCTTCCTCTTCCTTCCTTGTAGCAAGATGTATCTCACATGATATCTGCTTTCCAAACAGGGTTGGAGGTACTGTCTGCTAGTCTGCCCATCTCCCTGATGGCACAGATCTTTGTGTCCCAATCTTTGGTGAGGGACCTGAGAAACTTGTCATTCAGCTCATAGGTGCTGAAGACTCTTCCATAAGTTCTCAGTTCATTAACAGTTCTGAAAACTCTTTCAAAACATTCAGCAATGCCCTCAAACTTTCCTTGTCTGAAGGCCTCATTCTCCTGGTTGAGCATGGATTTCCTATCATCACTCATCTCTTCTGAACCCTCCATGAACACCACTAGGGTGTCCCATATCTCCTTGGAGGTCTTGCAGTGCACCAAATTCTGGAATGTAGGATCATCTACTGCACTAGCAATGATGTTTTGAGCTCTCTTGTCCATGGAGGTAAGGAGGAGCTCATCCTTGTTCATTTCTTCATATGATTTAGTAGTCTGGATGTTGGCATCCAAAACTGAGATCTTCATGGGGATGATGGGTCTCTCTTTGACTGTGATGAAGATCCTAGGGTCAGCAGCTTCCATGAACATCCTGACCCTTTCCTTCCAAAACCCAAATCCTTCCTTTCTGCAGATTGGCAACTTCATGGCTCCTAATTCCTTATAGTTTACACCAGATCCCATTTCTTATCTTTTAGCTAACCTTGGAGGTATACTCATATAGTTAAATCCTTTTTGAGTAAACTCACTCCGATACCACTTGAAAGTTATTTAATTGAAGGTTAGCTAATCACCTAGAGGGGGGGGGTGAATAGGTCTTTGAAATTTATAGCTTCTTTTGTTGTTTTCTTACTACACTTTCTAGAGCTTGTCATTATATCCTGCAAAAAGAAAGTAAAACAAACACACACAGCAAGCACACAAGTATTTATAGTGGTTCCCCAATCGGGTACATCCACTTTCCCTCCCACCTTTCCAACTTACTTGTTGGACAAGGCACAAACTCCAGCACTATGCTATTTAGAGCTTACACCTCAGGCCTACAGCCTTACTCTCAGTATGAAGCAGCACACCTATACTCAATACCCCTCCAGGTACCTACAACTTAGCCTTCTCCAAGTCCTACAACTCAGTAACAAGTTTGTCACCTATAGCTCAGTGGCTCTACGTCCACCTACCTCAAGCACAAAGCCATACAATCAGGCTGGGAGGACATCCCTACCTCAGATGCACACTTGGATCCTACCACAGAGAGATAAACTCTCCTGCCTCAGGCAATTAAGCCTTCTAGAAACTCAGATCCACTTGGATCCTACCTCATAGAGATAAACTCTCCAGCATCAGGCTATTAATCCTTCCAGCAACTTAGATCTAGTTGGATCCTACCACAGAGGGATAAACTCTCCAGCCTCAGGCTATTAAGCCTTCCAGCAACTCAGATCCAGTTGGATCCTACCACAAAGAGATAAACTTTTCAGCCTCAGACTATTAAGCCTTCCAACAACTCAGATCCTGTTGGATCCTACCACAGAGAGATAAACTCTCCAGCCTCAGGCTATTAAGCCTTCCAACAACTCAGATCTAGGAAACCTGAATCTTACAGTAAAATGGTTACAAGTTATAAGATGAAAAACAAAACAAAAATAACTCAGAGATTAAATCTCTAAGTTTGCTCTATTAGATTGAGCAAATATCAGTCCAGCTAATTTACTGTAGAAGGGATGAGTCTTCTTCTACAACTATCTTCTCTCTTGCTGCATAGGTAAGCAGCTATTTACTATTGAGTGGATCAACCAGCTTGCTTTGTTCTTGAGAGAACCAACTTGCTGAGTAGGAAGTGCTCCAGCTATCTTCTTCTTGCCCTTTGGCTATCTTGGCTGGACTTCAGCTTTCGAGCTTGATCGGAATAAATATCCAACTGCCTCTTTCAGTTTCTCTTTCTATTTCTTGGATTTGTTAACCCTAAACCTTTTTTATTTCCCCTTTTATATGCATTGATTTGAATCAATGGCAACATAGTATGTGAGCCCACCAAGGATTGGTGAGCGCCAACTCCATCAGAAAGCGAGAAAACGTCTTTCAGCGATGTAGCAGCTTTCCCACAATGGCTTCCTGTAGATTTGACTTTGATGACGTCAGCAGTGTTCATCACTATCTGGACTTAGAAAAATTTCCTGAATCCCATCAAGCGTTGAGTGATGTTGAGACACTCAACGCCAGCAGCCTTGGCTCTCAGCGCTTCTGAACTTAGCAAATTTCTTGGCTTTGTCTCAGCAATTTTGTCTCAGCTCTTTCCTCTTATCTGTTTTCTCAGCGGTTTTTGTACTTTAACTGTCTCAGCGGTCTCAACGGTTTTTCATTTATCAGCTGAGATAATTCTTGGTATCAGTGTTTTCCTCTTAATTAGAAGCATTGAGTGAACCTGCTTCACTCAATGCTTCTGAACTTAGAAAAATTCCAGCTAATGTTCTTCTCAGTTGTTTACCTCTTGACTGTCTCAACACTTCCTGCTTTATTTAGAAGCATTGGATGAGCTTGCTTCACTCAATGCTTCTGGACTTAGAAAGTTTCCATCTTACCTTGTCTATGATATCTCAGCTCTCTCAACGCCATCTTCTCAGCTGTCTCAGTTGTAAGACCCCCTCCCCCTTACCAAGGAGGGCTACTGGATCTTATGCCCAAAACCGTCGTCTTACGATGACACTAACACACGAGTTAGTCGACATCGCAACACGCCGATTCTGCCAGCTAACACGATCATTTAACCTGTAGGACAATATGAGAAATAGATGTAATGCAGTATATCAAATCCACTAGTCCACAATTCATAGAGTACATATCATATATATGAAATGAAAAGTACAAAACATAGTCAACAAAGAGTACAAAAATGAAAGAGTAATAATGGCTTATGCTCAGTACATCATATCAACTCTCTCTCTCAAATCAAAGCGAAAGTTAATATCATACATCAACACTCATCCCACTTAAGGACGCGCAGTAGTAGTAGCCAGCGGTAACGGTATCTGCTCCTCAAGTCCTGTCTCCTCGTTGTGTTGGTGCTCCATATCCACGAGCTCCTAAAAATAGTATGGTCACCGACCATTAGTCAAAAAGACTAAGCCGTTACCTCCGCACCTCGCCCCGCAGCTCCTAGGCACCGAGCGGAAGACGAAGAGGAGGACAACAAGGGGTAGCAAAAGTGGAAGCAGGTGATAAGAACTAACTAGCAGCGGTAATAGTTATTATTATTCTACTCTAGCAGTTCTAAGTATATAGTACGAGTAAGTAAAGTGAAGTACTAGTAAAGGAAGTAAAGAACAGTAAGTAAGCGCATGGAAATAAAACTAGGCTACTACTATACTACTATCACAAAAGTACCCTAACTTATATAAATGCCCATAAAAATATATAAGTTAGGATTTCCAGGAAATTTAACTTATCATATAAAAGAGCCCATACTAATTTATATGATAAGGATCTATGAAGCGTATGATCTAATATGAATGAATGTTATGATGCAATTTTATGCACAAGCAAGTGCAACTCACACACAACGACTCTGTGATCACAGACCTTTAGTTCCCACTTTTTGAGAGCTAGCATCACTCTCGGGTACCACCGTTGTGGCTACGACAGCAGCGGAGCGGGCATCTCCACTTCTAGGTCGGTATGCACACTACCAAACCTTAGACCCCTCTCATACGCCTCTGTACACGTCCAAGGTGCATTACAGAGTCTCTGTATACGTACTTTGCTGACAACCCGTCAGTCTTGTTGGGTCGGATGTGCGTTATCGGGGATCGTCCTCCAGACCATAGTGAAAAACAACCCACTGGCCCCTTTAACCCTCACAACCACCTGGTGCACCGTACTGCCATCGGTGTGATGAACGGCTAGTACCACATGTTCCGCCACTATATTTATGCACATGCAAGTATTTCATCCCAAGCCTTCAGCTCGCAGGACCAACCCGTCCTGAATCCCTCAAACCCTACACGGGCGAGCATTTATCACAAGTCTCCCTCCAACCCATCATGGGTGAGAATGAACAAAAATCCCTCCAACCCATCACGGGTGAGAATAAATCACAATCCCTCCAACCCTACACGGGTGAGAATGAACCACAATCCTTAACCTATTAGACTAATCTTGTCTACGGGTTATTATACTTAGTGATTTAAGGTTAATCCCAGGACTGCCCAGGGTATACCCGGTGAAGGGCACTCGGGGGCACTAGGAACTACGATGGGATTACGCTCAAAGTTCCCTTTCTCAAATATAATTACTTTTATTAGTGTCTACCCAGGATTTATACCCCAACTCTCATATTACTTTAGAAAGACCCTAAAGACTTAAGGTGTTATTAGGAGCGCGGCGGTCCTCCACCGGTCCTTGTTATTGTTGCTGCCACGGGACTTGCACTCTTCCACACATGGTTAAGGAATCCTCTAGGAGATCAACCAGGGTTAATTCCTTTACTAAGATCCTCATTTTACTAGTTATTCAGATTCCTCCCCTGGTGGCCCTACTAGTACGAACATCGGCGCTAGACCCTTACCCATGTCCCGATACCACCCACAAATGTGACCTTCTAATTCCTCTGACCATATGTCTCAAATTATTTATCCTTGGATGGTATGGACCTACATGATGACTAGGATGAATTTCCATAATTTTCCAATTACTTACATCATTAAATTAATTTCTTTAAATGAGATTCCTAGTCGATTTGCACATGAAGTATTGTCAATATTAAACCTACTGTCCTAGGGTTTCTTCCAGGTATATAATATGACAATTAATGGGGCCTACCAAAATTTCATGCCTTTTCAATTCAGATTTATAATTAATTCCTATTTAATACTATATCCACAAATCTAGCATTTTCCAAATGAAGTACATAAAATATTAACTCAAAAATTATAAGTAAATTACAGAGCCTTGATAATAATGAAATAATGCTATGTCCATATTTTCATTTACATCTAGGTTAAAATGGTATATCCATGATCAATTTGAGTTATTTACCAAAATATCATTATGGGGCCTAAGTACATTATTTTTCACTCCAAAAATTCTGAAATAATTACACAAGGTATAAAACATACAATTATAGCAATATCAAATTTCTCAGATTTTTCAAAGGAATATATTCATCATTGCTACACAAAATTCCATAAGGGTAAAATGGTCATTTTGTTCCTTAAACTACTTAAACTTCATCGAACAGGGCTATAAATTATTTCTAGTGTTTATTATGTTACTCCTTAGTCCTCAACAGAAATTTAGCATTTTATGATAAGGTTAATCCTATTTTAAAGTTATTTCCTAAAAACGGCCAAATTTCCAAAATTCAAAATAATGGGATTTTTGTTCCCAAAAATTCAGCCATTACCATGAGAGGTGTATTACACCTTCATATATCTCCATAATGAAAATAATGATTTTTAAATATTCCAAGTTTGCTGAATACACATTAATTCATTTTAGGCTAAATGCACACCAAGCCTAATACAAGCCAACACATGCAAGTGGTTTAACCCATCATGCACTACTCCAAATTGGCTGAAATTTTAAATATACACTTATAATGTCACTAAAGATATTCCACCAAATTTGGGGGCCATTTGGAGTCCTACAACTCCAAATATTCCATTTATTTCATTTTGGGTATTTTGCATAAAACTATAGAAAGCGTTTTCCCAAAAAATCTCAATTTTTGGCAGGGGCTAACTAAGCCCTAAATATGCATTCACCCAAAATTTTGGGTCATTTGGATGAGTGGATTGACTTGGGCATCATTTTGAATTTCTGCCCTAGCTTAGGACCAGTCCTAGGAGAATTGACCTACAGGACAGTATACTGCTCCAAATTATATTATTATGGTTTCAAATTAAATTTAAGCCATTAGTCTACAATTTTCATTTAAGGTTCAGGTTCTGGAAATGCCTCTAAGAGGCCTAAAACATTCATGCAAAAGCACTGAATAAGTGTGTCAAATATCATAATGTTATAGTATTAAATTGACTTAATTTCATGATTCAGCACGAATACTAAAGCACAATTGACGGCATCCATTTATCTTCCCCAAGCGTCCAACGGCTGAGATGGAGCCGACCTGGGGGATATTGCGGGGCCATTTCCGGCCACCTGAGGCGGCACCACCCCCGGCCAACGGTGTCATCACCTTCACGGTGGTGGTGGCTATCTTTTGCCGGTGATGAGGCGGCGGAAGATGGCGGCAGAAGCGATCCCGAGTGGTAAGAAGAAGCTTGAAAAATCTCACATTTCTCCCGTGTCATCGAGCTCAATTGAGCCCGATATCTCCCCTAGTTGATCTAGGATTCTAGTACGAGTAGAGGGACGGTGAAACAGACCTGAATGGCGGCACGACGGCGAGGTTGGCGGCGGTTGGCCATGGTTGTACAACTCTGGCGATCTCCTGCTCAAAATCCTGATTCTCCACCGTTTTCTTCGATCCATTAGTCGATTTCCACTCCTCTCCTCTCTCTGAAGCTAATGGTGGGGTTGGATTTGGCTGAGAGGGGGTGTATAGAAAGATAATCCCAAGTGGGGAGGTCGGGTTGAGCTTTTGTTGCTCCACCCATAGTGACAAGTGGTCACCATGCTCCAAATTCCTCTGGAATTATTTGAGGAGGCCGGCCAGCAAGCTTAGGCAGCTGAATAGCATCTGAATGAGTGGCCATGTGGCCATCCTTCCTCTTCATTCCCACTTCTCTCTCCTCTTCCTCTACAAATTCCTTTTCTACCCCTTTGTATGTACTCTCTCTCCTAATTTTTTGGGTTAGGAGTTGTCTTTGACCATTTGGGTTGGCCTTGGGCTGAGTTGGATGGGCTTAGCCCAATGAAAATGGGCTTGGGTTCATTTCTCCCTTCTTTAGGCCTCATGTTGACCAATTAGACCTTTTGAGTTGACTTGGTCAATATGATGAGTAAGCTGACCCCACTTAGTGGTCATGAGCCTAGTGGCACCACCCAACTTGCGTTGGGCCAAGGGGGTGCCCCACGTAGGCTAATTGGGCCTATAGGTATAGGTTTGACCAAATTAGGACCATGGTTGACTTTGGTCAACTAGGGTCAAAGGGTTGACCTAATGGCCTTCCCTAGGGTCCACTTAGATTGTTTTAGGGCTAGGGCAATGTGGTGGGGTCATGGTATTGTTAGGGTTCCTATTTAGGCTAGTTTGACCTAGTTTGACTTTGGCCCCTTAGTGGGCCCCACATGGCTATAATCCATTACCTAGGGTCAAGCCTAGCTAAATCCCCTATCACCCACCCCATGCCTAACCCAATCTAAGTGAAGGGGGCCTAGAAGTAACATGGGATGTTACAAATCTCAATAAACAAGAAAATAATTTCGTCCCCAAAATTTAAGTTTGGGTGTACGGGGTTCTACTTACAAGAATTATAAGAAATTTTCAATGTATAAACTAAAGTATACCTGAAGTGAACAGCTCCGGGTGTCGCTCCAGCATTAGATCCCTTGGCTCCCAGGTGTGCTCCTCCTGTCCATGATTGGACCACAACACCTTCACGAGAGGGACCTTCTTCTTCCGCAACACCCTGACATCTGTATCGTCAATCCGAATCGGCTCCAGTCTGACGGATCTATCTGGCGCTATCGGACCGGCTGGAGTAGTAACATACTACTCCGGCCATAGGAGAGCTCTTCACAAGGAAGAGACATGGAAAACGTCGTGTAGGGCACCCAACTCCGGTGGCAGCTGCAGTCAGTAAGCTAAGGGGTCGATCCGCTCTAGGATCAAGTATGGCCCCATGTATCGAGGACTGAGCTTCTTGTGCCTCCGCACCCGAGAGACACTGTGTACCGGACGTATCTTCAAGTAAACCCTATCTCCAACCTGGAACTCCACCTTCCGGTGCTGAGAATCATAATACTTCGCATGTCTGCTCTGGGCCTCTAGTAGCCGATCCCTGATCAAATTTACATAAGCCTCAGTATCCTTCATATAATCAGATCCAAGAGCCTTGGTATCCATATCCTGAACCCATGACATCGGTGTCTGGCATTTCCTCCCATAAAGTGCCTCATAAGGAGCCATCCTGATACTAGCCTGGTGGATGTTATTGTAGGAGAACTCGATCACTGGTAGTAGCCTCTCCCAACGCTTCCCCGTATCCAATATGCACAGTTGAAGTAGATCCTCCATGCTTCGGATGGTCCGCTTGATCTGTCCGTCGGTCTGCGGGTGGAAGGCGGTATTAAAAGTAAGCCGAGAGCCCAAGTAAGCATGTACGGCCCTCCACTCGATCGAAGTGAATCGACCATCACGGTCCGAAACAATCGTCCTAGGAATGTCATGGTATCTGACAAACTGCTCCACGAATAGTCTCAGCAAAACTTCAACTGGAGCATCCTTCCGGACTGGAATAAAGCGCGCTACCTTGGTCAGTCTGTCTACTATGACCCATACAGAATCATTACCAGAGTGGGAGCGAGGAAGCCCGTGCACAAAATCCATAGCAATGTCCTTGAACATCCACTATGGGACTGGCAGTGGTTGTAGTAAACCTCCTGGGCTCTGACATTCCGCCTTCACGCGCTGACAAGTCTCGCAATGTGTCAGAAAATAGGTGATCTCCCTCTTCATCCCAGGATAGTACATGGTTCTCCATAAATCTGCCCACATCTTGGTGATGCCGGGATGCACTGAATATTTGGAGCAATGAGCCTCTCTGAGTATGTCATCCCGGATACTGTCCCCTGCTGGTATGTAAATGCGTCCACGGAATCGAAGGAGATCATCCTGCAGCGTGTAGTCCTCGACTTTGCCCCTTTCCAGGGCACTGAAAATCGGCTCTAATGCAACATCCAGCCTCTGATGTGTTCGGATGCACTCCCGTATATCATCACCACTGATCACTGAGCTCGAGTACTCTCGATATACCACTGGTTCAGTGTCAGATACCATGGTAATATGCATTTCTTCCATCATCCGTAACAGCTCTATAGACATCAACCGAGGCTCCGGTCTAGAAGTGCCGACCCTCCTACTCAAAGCATCTACTACTGTGTTTGCTTTCCCTGGATGATAGTGGATCTTATAATCATAGTCACAAAGTAATTCCAGCCATCTCCTCTATCGCAGGTTCAAGTCCTTCTGCGTATTGATATATTTAAGATTCTTGTGATCTGAATAGATATCACAATGAATCCCGTATAAGTAATATCTCCACATATTTAGGGCGAATACCACAACCCCGAGCTATAAGTCATGTACTGGATAGTTATGCTCATGCTTCTTCAACTGTCTTGAAGCATAAGCAATAACATGTCCATGCTGCATCAGTACAACACCCATACCCTGGTAAGAGGCATCTGTGTAGATCTAAAATCCTTCACTCCCGGATGGGAGTGCAATAGTAGGGGATGAGGTGAGTCGGTCCTTCAGCTCCTGAAAAGCTATCTCGCACTGCTCTGACCAAACAAAATCTGCATCCTTCTTCATCAAGGACGTGAGGGGGAGGCCTAACCTCGAGAATCCCTCCACGAACTTACGGTAATAACCTGCTAGACCCAAGAAACCGTGAATATCGGATGCTGTCTTCGGCCGTGGACAATCCCTCGCTGTCTCTATCTTGGCTGGGTCCACTGCTAATCCAGCCCTACTGATAGTGTGCCCCAGGAAAGCCACCTCCTGTAGCCAGAACTGGCACTTTAAAAACTTTGCATACATCTGGGACTCCCTCAGCCTCTGCAAGACCTGTGTCAAATGCTTTGTATGCTCCTCCTGAGTCTGGGAATAGATCAAAATGTCATTGATGAATACAATCACGAAGCGGTCTAAGAAGGGCTCGAATACACGGTTCATTAGGGTCATGAATGCGGCAGGGGAATTCAAGAGCCCAAAAGGCATCACCGTGAACTCGTATAACCCATAGCGTGAACTGAATGTTGTCTTCGGTATGTCCTCTTCCAGGATGCGGAGCTGGTAGTAACCGGATCGCAAATCTAGCTTAAAGAACCAGAAGGCTCCCTGCAGCTGATCAAATAGCTCGTCTATCCGAGGCAGTGGATAGGTATTGCTGACCGTTAACCGGTTCAGCTCCCGGTAATCAATACATAGTCGTAACGACCCATCCTTCTTCTTCACAAAGAGAACTGGCGCTCCCCACGACGATGAACTGGGCCGCACAAATCCCGACTCAACTAGCTCCTGAAGTTGAGTCCTGAACTCTGCCAACTCTCTAGGAGCCATCCTGTAAGGTGCCCGGAACACTGGCCTAGCTCCCGGTACCAGCTGAATCCTAAAATCCAAGTCCCTGGCTGGTGGTAGCCCGAGCAATTTCCCCGGGAACAAGTTGGAGAAATTTAGCAATAGGTGGGAGATGGGTCTAATACCTTCTATGATGACATGGGAGTCGCCATGCCTTAGTGTGATCCTCCTTGATGGGCAATCTATCTGGGCATGGTTCCGATGTAACCATGTCATTCCCAAAATCAAATCGAAGTCCTGCAGCTTCAGAATAGTTGATGGCGCCTCAAATGCCTTGCCGCCAATCTCGGCCTCCATATCGCAATGGGCAGTGGTCCGCAGTTCTGACCCATCGGGTAGATGCACCCTCATCTCTAGTCCAGAAAATATTTCCACGCCTTCAAGTCCGTCTATAAAGGCCTCAGATATGAATGAGTGCAAGGCACCCATGTCGAAGAGGGTATGAGCGGGCTAGCCACAGGTCATAACTATGCCTGAGATTTATTTGAGGTATACAGATGTTATTTCTATGGTTTTAAAGGCACTTCTAAGGTTGAAATTTCTAAATTAAAATAATTTAAGTACCTGTAATCACCTCCTCGGGGTTCCTCTACTCCGTGAGGTCCAAGGCATATATCTGCTCCTGATTGTGTCCCCTGTCGTGATATCCCCGACCTCGGCCTCTTCCTCGGCCTTGGCCTCGGCCTCTACCATGTTGTACTAGGGCTACTGGAGGTGGAGGAGGAGGAGGTTGGAATCGATGCGGACACTCCGATCTAATGTGACCGGGCTGGCGGCATTCGTAACAAACTACCTGCCGGTTGTCATGGTTTTCCTGTCTCCTCGGATCATGCACCTATAGAGGTGGGGGAGCTAATGCTGGATGAGTCCCCTACTCCTGCCTGAAGTTGGGACGACGACGTCCCCCACCCCTCTTGTACCCAATAGTCATGCCTCTCTGAGATCCCCTGCTGCTCTCTCCTGATGTCGACCAATTATACAGTCTCTTTCCTCTGCCTTGCACCATCAGCTGGTCAGCGTCCAGCTTCTTTTCCATCTCGATGATCTGTCTTGAGGTGCCATGAGAAATGAACAACAAGGCCTGCCTCAAATCGTCCTTGAGGTCCCGGTAGAACCTCTTGGCATACCTCCTATCATCAGTGTCCTGTATCCCTGCAAACCTGGCCAGATGAGAGAACTCTCTCTGATACTCGATCACTGATCTAGTCCCCTGCCTGAGGTTCAGAAACCTCTCCTCCAAAGCATCTCTGTTTGTAGTAGAGACAAAGTGATCCAAAAATATATTGCCAAACTCCTCCCAAGAAATGTCTGACAGCTCCCAGTCCGCATATGTAGACTCCCACACTAATTTCCACCATCTCTGTGCATGAGCCTCTAGTGTAGAGGTGGCTAGAGGTACTTCCTCGCCGACCGGGCAGCTGATACATGCCAAAATCTTGTGTATGACCTCCAGCCATTCCTCCGTCTTTACCGCATCCTCTGTCCCACGGTACATCGGTGAGGACAGGCTCTTGAAGTCACTTAGCCAGCTCGACCCCGGATTTGGCTGTGGAGCCGGGACTTGCTGGGATTTTGAAGGCATCCAGGATCGCCGTCAAAGTCTGCCTCATCTCCGTCTGTAGGAATGGAGTGGCAGCTGGAGGGGGAGGAGCCACATTTTGTGGCGCGGCGACCTGTGGAGGTTGCATAAAGGTAAGGTTAAAAATAGAACTGGCCTAACTCATTGTACTTAGTGGATTATTTTATGTGACTTTTTACACATGGGCACACAATTGCTTCCGCTGCATAGTTTGTCCGCAAACTAATGCTCGCGCGGGGTGGTCCAGTGTTGTGGACTTCTTTCTCATATGATTGTTTGTTCAAGTGATACCAGTTTGTAAGTCCCCCCCCCCCCCCCTCACCCTTACCAAGGAGGGCTACTAGATCTTATGCCCAGAACCGTCGTCTTACGGTGACACTAACACACGAGTTAGTCGACACCGCAACACGCCGATTCTGTCGGCTAACACGATCATTTAACCTGTAGGCCAATATGAGAAATAGATGTAATGCAATATATCAAATCCACTAGTGCACAAGTCACAGAGTACATATCATATATATGAAATGAAAAGTACAAAATATAGTCCACAAAGAGTACAAAAATGAAAGAGTAATAAGGGATTATTCCCAGTACATCATATCAACTCTCTCTCTCAAATCAAAGCGGAAGCTAATCTCATACATCAACACTCATCCCACCTGAGGACGCGCAGTAGTAGTAGTAGCCTGCGGTAGCGGTATCTGCTCCTCAAGTCCCGTCTCCTCGTCGTGCTGGTACTCCATCTCCACGAGCTCCTAAAAATAGTATGGTCACCGACCATTAGTCAAAAAGACTAAGTCGTTTCCTCCGCACCTCACCCCGCAGCTCCCAGGCACCGAGCGGAAGGACGAAGCGGAGGACAACAAGGGGTAGCAAAAGTGGAAGCAGGTGACAAGAACTAACTAGCAGTGGTAATAGTTATTATTATTCTACTCTAGCAGTTCTAAGTATATAGTACGAGTAAGTAAAGTGCAGTACTAGTAAAGGAAGTAATGAACAGTAAGTAAGAACATGGAAATAAAACTAGGCTACCACTATACTACTATCACAAAAGTACCCTAACTTATATAAATGCCCATACAAATATATAAGTTAGGATTTCCAGGAAATTCAACTTATCATATAAAAGAGTCCATATTAATTTATATGATAAGGATCTATGAAGCGTATGATCTAATATGAATGAATGTTATGATGCAATTTTATGCACAAGCAAGTGCAACTCACACACAACGACTCTGTGATCACAGACCTTTAGTTCCCACTTTTTGAGAGCTAGCATCACTCTCGGGTACCACCGTTGTGGCTACGGCAGCAGCGGAGCGGGCGTCTCCACTTCTAGGCCGGTATGCACACTACCAAACCTTAGACCCCTCTCATATGCCTCTGTACACGTCCAAGGTGCACTCTAGATTCTCGGTGTACGTACTTTGCTGACAACCCGTCAGTCTTGTTGGGTCGGATGTGCATTATCGGGGATCGTCCTCCAGACCGCAGTGAAAAACAACCCACTGGCCCCTCTAACCCTCACAACCGCCTAGTGCACCGTACTGCCATCAGTGTGACGAATGGTCAGTACTGCATGCCCCGCCACTATATTTATACACATGCAAGTATTTCATCCCGAGCCTTCAGCTCGCAGGACCAACCCGTCCTGAATCCCTCAAACCCTACACGGGCGAGCATTTATCACAAGTCTCCCTCCAACCCATCACGTGTGAGAATGAACCAAAATCCCTCCAACCCATCACGGGTGAGAATAAATCACAATCCCTCCAACCCTACATGGGTGAGAATGAACCACAATCCTTAACCTATTAGACTACTCTTGTCTACGGGTTATTATACTTAGTGATTTAAGGTTAATCCCAGGACTGCCTAGGGTATATCCGGTGAAGGGCTCTCGGGGGCACTAGGAACTACGATGGGATTACTCCCAAAGTTCCATTTCTCAAGGATAATTACTTTTATTAGTATCTACCCGGGATTTATACCCCAACTCTCGTATTACTTTAGAACGACCCTAAAGACTTAAGGTGTTATTAGGAGCGCGACGGTCTTCCGCCGGTCCTCGTTATTGTTGCTGCCACGAGACTTGCACTCTTCCACACATGGTTAAGGAATCCTCTCGGAGACCAACCAGGGTTAATTCCTTTACTAAGATCCTCATTTTACTAGTTATTCAGATTCTTCCCCTGGTGGCCCTACTTGTACGAACATCGGTGCTAGACCCTTACCTATGTCCCAATACCACCCACAAATGTGACCTTCTAATTCCTCTGATCATATGCCTCAAATTATTTATCCTAGGATGGTATGGACCTACATGATGACTAGGATGAATTTCCATAATTTTCCAATTACTTACACCATTAAATTAATTTCTTTAAATGAGATTCCTAGTCGATTTTGTAACGACCCCAGGCCCGAGCTCAGAGGCCCATGGGCTTGTCTCGTTCTGGACATCGCTACCAGGCTGCAGCCCAAGCACCCCAAAGCCTCTTCGTGCCTGTTTCTCGGCTGCGGTGCATTGTTGAGGCCAGGTCTCGAACCCGCAACCCCCTTGATAGGCAACCTTCAACAGTTCCTATCACCAACTGAGTTGCAGCTCAGTTGGTGATAGGAACTGTTGAAGGTTGCCTATCAATGGGGTTGCAGGTTCGAGACCTGGACTCAACAATGCACCGCGGCCGAGAAACAGGCGTGGAGAGGCTTTGGGGTGCTTGGGCTGCAGCCCGGTAGAGATGTCTAGAACGAGACAAGCCCATGGGCCTCTGAGCTCGGGCCTGGGGTCGTTACATAAAAAGTGCACTTTTTATTGTAATGACCCGCGGCCCGAGCTGAGAGGCCCACAGGCTTGTCTCGTTCAAGACATCGTTACCGGGCTACAGCCCAAGCACCCCAAAGCCTCTCCGCGCCTGTTTCTCGGTCGCGGTGCATTGTTGAGGCCAGGTCTCGAACCCGCAACCCCCTTGATAGGCAACCTTCAATAATTCCTATCAACAACTGAGCTGCATGTAACGCCCCGAAACTCAAAAGAGCGACGGGAGGCGTTTTGGGCCAAATCTGGTATTTGGTAGGGGGCACACGACCTGGGACAAGGGCGTGACCCAGGGCGTGTCAGGCTCGAGTCGACGATTTGGCCACGATGTCGACGAAATTTGGAGTCGACGATCATCGAGCAGCGAACACGGCCTGAGACACGGGCGTGTCCCAGGGCATGTCGAGCTCGTGTCGACGATTAGCCGGGGAGTCGACATTTTCGCTCGACGAGGTATCTAGACAAGACACACGGCCGAGGACACGGGCGTGTCCAAGGCCGTGTCGGGTGGTCGCCGAACTTCGCTCGACGAAGTGTTGAGACCGTGAACACGGCCTGGAGCCCAGGCGTGTTCGGGTGTGGCACGGGCGTGTCACATAGGACACGGGCGTGTCCAAGACCTGTGTGAGTCTCGGGTTATTTTCGGGGTTGTGTCGATGGAGGCACACGGCCGACCACATGGCAGTGTCAGTTGGAATACCGGCGTGTCAGGTCGAACACGGGCGTGTCGGATGCCCGTGTGTTTTTCAAGACACGTCGATTTTGACAGCGAATGAGGGACATGGCCCTGGATACGGGCATGTCGCAGGCCGTATTCGGCCCAGTTTTACTTTTCAGCTACGAATCGTAGCCATTCGTTTCCTTATTTTGGGATCCGACTGTTGTGGGTTGTTCCTACTGTGATATACCCACGATTGGGCCTTTGAAACCCTCATTTCACTTTAGAGGTTCTCTTTCTAAAGTATAGTGAGAGAGGAGAGCAAAGGAGGAAGAAGAAGTTTAGATCTGGTCTTTGGAGGAGCTTCGGAGCTCCAAATCGCGAATCGACTTCGGATCTACGGAGGCAAAGAGAGTGCGGTGCTTTTCGTCCGCTTACATTTCCATGGCGCCAAGGAAGAATGCTAGGGTAACGATTCTCTTCTTGAGCATGTGAAGCTCTACTTCTTTGCATAGGAAGCCCGCTCTCGCGAGTTTGCGGTGAGTTGGAGGCATTCCTTCGGGTAGATATGTAAAGTCCCCGTTGTTTAGAGTCCGTATTCGAGAACGGATATAGGCATGATGTGTGAAGCCTACCCGGACATGTTGGTCCGGATCGGTGATGTTGAATTGCATAAATGCCGGAGAAGACTCCGTGCGATTGTTTGTTTTTCGGGTTTTCTACGTGGTAGATTGCAACAGGGAGCCTTGGGTATTAACCCAAAAGTGCACCCGGAAAACTGGGTAGATTTGTGATCTTGCCAACTTGGAGGCCTGGGAGCCAACTTAAACATAACCGGGTTATGTGATTTTGTGATGGAAACGAGACTCGGGAGGTGTTTGACCTGCGCATATGGTTTAAATTACCGCGGCGATGTGAGCCCGAGTTAGATGGAACCGTACCCATTCTATGTCATTCGGATTAGAGCCGTTGGCATAGATGAGGGTCTTCGGCAGTCTATGGTTTTAATTACCGTGACCCTTGTCGGGAAGACAAATTGCTCATTGTTGGGCCGTCCTGGGGATGGTGGTGAGTCGGCGGGCTTTGACTGTGTTCACCGAGAATGTGCCCTGAGTGCACGGGGTGTGTGGCTGTGTGATCCTACGCCTATGATGAAATGTATATTTATACACCACTTGGTTATGCTAATAAGTGCATGGAAGGAGCATCGCCGCCCCGAATTGGGGGCGGGATCATTATAATTTGGTCAGCATTGCTGATCGTTGCTTTTGTTTGCCACCGTGCGGTGGTTTGTTGCTTGCAGGTGCTGCTGGACCAAGCGGTCAATAGCGGGCTAAAGCCCAAATTGTGAAGTCGGCCCTTGAAGGCCTAATTGAAGTGTTTACTTACTTTTATTCATGTATGACCGGCCTGCGTGCCGTGGTTAGTGAAACATGTAATTTGAAGTAAACCATTTGAAAGGCCTTAAGTCCAGTGCTTGTGTATGTACTACATTCCTATTTGGTGTATTAGTGGACATTCATGCTTGGTGCTGGGTTGTTTTAATTACAACTTACAAAGCTGCTTCCGCTAGAATGCTCTGTGTAGGTCGTTGGATTGGTTGGATGGTTTCCATTGAGTAAACACCCAGTCTTTCTGTGGTATATGGCATTAGGCCCCGGCCAGACCTATTACTATATGCTATGCGACGGATAGGGGGTGTTACAATTTGGTATCAGACTACTGGTTTTGGTCGAGCTTAAGATGAATTCGTGGCCGAATTCTTTTTAAGGGGTGGTGAGCACATGTATATGCGTCATCGTTATAACAACAAAAGAACCCATGAATGTCCACTTAGGAATGAAAATACACGTGTTTGGGGAACCTGCGTGTTCCTATAATTGTTGTTTGCAATTTTATTTGGTCGCTTAACGGTGTTTTGTACCACTATAGGTCACCAGAAGTGGTGCTGGGCCGTCGGAACGTCAAGTTTCTGAGGCTAGCAGTGCACCTAATGAAGCTCCTACAAAACCTCCATCGGCTGGGACCATACGATTGGTGGCCGAAGAAGTGTTTGCCATGATTAATACGCAGCCTGCAAGGCAAATGTAGTAGCCTGCTCCTGCGTTGGACCAGGTACCGCTGCAAGCGGCTGAGCAGAGAAGAGTGGAGCAGGTAGTAGTGGAACCGTTGGTGCCAAGGAGGGCAACCGAGAGACAGCTCAAGCATGTCATGAGCTTTAATCCTCCGGTATTCTCAGGGTTGGGAACCCCATCTCAAGCTGAAGACTAGATTTCCAGAGTGAAGAGAGTCATGACAGCAACAGAGACGGAGGAGTGGCAAATGACCACCATTGCTACGTTCCTTCTGAACGGTGAAGCAAAATTGTGGTGGGAATGTTTGGAGCTGCATCTATTGAGAGGTAAGCAACTTGTTGATGTCTCGATGGAGGAGTTCTCGAGACTATTCTTGGCTAGATACCTCCCTTCGGCACAGAGGATAACGTTGGAGAATGAGTTCCTGAAGTTGGTTTAAGGGGACAGTAGAGTGGATGAATATCTCCACGAGTTTACTCGTTTGAGTCGATATTCTAGCTCCACCATTGCGGATGAGGAGCGCAAGACGAATCGATTCTACGAACGGTTGAGAGATGATTTGAGGCTACTACTCTCAGGGTGGATGACGCAGGGTTTCTTGACATTGGTCAACACGGCTCAGTCCTTGGAGAAGGACATGAAGAATGTTCAAGCGAAGAAGAGCGTTGGTGATAAGAAGTCTGGGTTCAAAGTGCCGACTACTTCAAAGTCTGGCTATCAAAGATTCTTCAAGAAGCATAGGAATTCGGGTCCAGATCCCTCTTCGGTTGCTTCTAGGGCGACTACGGGTCGGACCCCGGGTGCGTGTTTTACTTGTGGGAAGCCGGGACACTTTGTCCGTGATTGTTGGAGCGGACGTCCCAAGTCCGAAAGAAAGCCGGGAGAAACTTATGAAGAGAAGGGCTAGGCGGTGGAGTCAACCGCATCTCATTATGCTCCGGCCCAACCGAGGGTGTACAATCTTGGCCAACAGGAGGCCATCAAACAGGCGGATGTGGTGACAGGTAAAATTTAAATTTATAGCTAGTTAATCTTTTAAATACTTGATATGTGCTTGTTACCTTATCACTGCTTGTTTATGCTTTGTGTTAATTTGTGAAAATCCGGCAAGAGCACTCTTCGATACGGGAGCTTCACACTCCTTCTTGTCCGAAGGATTTATATCATGCATCAGAGTACCTTCTTCGATGGCGAAAGACAAGTTGGATGTGTTGTTACCCAATGGGTGTTCAATGCGCGCGGATAAAATCTGTGGTGTTAAGATTCGCATTGGGAATCAAGAGTTCGATCTGCAGGCGTCGTTACTACCGTTGGTGGAGTTCGACATTATATTTGGCATGGACTGGCTCTCGGAGCAGCAAGCCTATATTGATTGTGGTCGCAAGGAAGTCAAGTTGGGAGCAAGTCGTGAGATGACTTTTATGGGCTTGAAGGTGTCGAGCAAGACCTTGATGTCTGCTCTTCAGGTGGTGAAGGCGGTTCGTGCCGGTGCAGAACTGTTCTTTACGCTAGTGGAGGTTGCAAAGCCGAAGGCCGCGTTGGATAGTATATCAGTGGTATCGGAGTACCCTGATGTGTTCCCTAGAGATCTCCCTGGAGCCCCGCCTCAACGGGAGATAGATTTTACGATAGAGCTCGTACCAGGTGCAAAGCCTGTGTCACACTCTCCATATTGGCTAGCGCCTAAGGAAATGGCGGAGCTAAAGGTTCAACTGCAAGAGTTGTTGGAGCAAGGGTATGTGCGCCCAAGTTCTTCGCCTTGGAGCGCATCGGTCCTCTTTGTTAAGAACAAGGACGGAAGCTTAAGGCTATGTATTGATTATCGGGGGCTCAACAAGTTGACGGAAAAGAACAAGTACCCGATCCCCCGGATCGATGATCTTTTTGATCAGTTGGTCGGGTCGACGGTGTACTCAAAGTTGGACCTTAAGTCCGGGTACTATCAGCTGCGAATAATGGAGAGTGATATCTAGAAGACAGCGTTTAGTACGAGATACGGGCATTACGAGTTTACGGTCATGCCGTTTGGGCTGACTAATGCGCCGTCAGTGTTCATGGATTTGATGAACAGGACCTTCAGGGAGTACTTGGACCATTTTGTGATCGTCTTCATCGACGATATTTTGGTGTACTCGCAGAGTGAGGAAGATCACTTCAACCATCTTCATTTGGTTTTGGAGACGCTAAGGAGGAATTAATTGTACGCCAAGTTCTCAAAGTGCGAGTTTTGGTTGTCCTCGGTGGCGTTCCTCGGTCATATAGTGAGTGGAGAAGGTATTGCAGTGGATCCGGCGAAGATTGTTGCGATACGGGAGTGGCCTGAGCTTTCTACGGTAGCGGAAGTCCGGAGCTTTCTAGGGCTTGTCGGATATTATAGGCGCTTCGTAGAGAACTTCTCGCGGATAGCGTTACCTCTCACTACTTTGATGAGGAAGGAGCAGAAGTTCGTTTGGACACCGGAGTGCGCGCGAGCTTTTGAGGAGTTGAAATGTCGGTTGACCACGGCGCCTGTGCTGAGTTCGCCGAGTGGGACCGAAGGTTATGAGATTTATAGCGATGCTTCGGGCAGCGGTATGGGTTACGTGCTACTGCAACACGGAAGTGTGATAGCTTATGGCTCGAGACAGCAGAAAGTGCATGAGGGGAATTATCCGGTCCATGACTTGCAGTTAGCGGCCGTGATTTTTGTCTTGAAGCTGTGGAGACATTATTTGTATGGTGTGAAGATTGATATCTACACCGATCATAAGAGTCTGAAGTATTTGATTGATCAGAAAGATCTGAATATGTGGCAGCGTAGATGGATGGAGTTCCTGGGGGAATATACATTTAAGATCCACTACATGTCTGGTAAGGGTAATTCGGTTGCAGACACGTTGAGTCGCCGAACCCCAGCTCAAGCCAATTAGCTATCAGTGCATGATGAGCGGTTGGTTCGGGAGTTGGAGGCGTTGGAGATTTCTTGCGTGGATAAGCAAGCAAGTGCTGAAGCACTCTTAAATTGGACTGAAGTTCAATATGACCTGGCTGATCGGATTCGGCAGGCTTTGGATATGGATGTCCATATGAAGCAGTTCATGGTAGAGGCTCTGGATGGGCAAATTCCCAATTCGTTGTGGAGGACGGATTACTTTGGAAAGACGGTCGTCTGTGCGTCCCAAGTGTGGGCAATTTGCGGTTGGAATTGTTGTATGAGGCACACCATACTAAATACTCAATTCACCTGTGGAGCACAAAGACGTACCGCGATGTCAAGAAACTGTTTTGGTGGCCGGATTTGAAGAAGGATGTGGCACTCTACGTGGCGAAGTGCCAAACTTGCGCCTTGGTGAAGGCGGAATGCCAAAAGCCGGGAGGATTTCTGAAGTCCTTGCCTATTCCGGAGTGGAAATTCGACGACATCACTATGGACTTTGTGCACGGTTTGCCAAGGTCGCAAAAGGGGAACGACGCCATCTGGGTGGTCGTAGAACGGCTAACGAAGGTGTCACATTTAATTCCGCATAGGAAGGATGATCCGGTGGAGAAGTTGGCAAAACTATATGTGGATAATATAGTACGACTTCACTGTGTGCCCCGCAGCATCGTGAGTGACCGATATGGGCGGTTCACGTCCAATGATTGGAGGCTAGTGCAGCAAATGTTGGGAACAAATTTAAAATTTAACACAGCCTTCCATCCGCAAACGGATGGGCAGACCGAGAGGGTCAATAGAACTATGGAAGACATGCTCCGCATGTGTGTCTTGGACTTTGTAAAGCAATGGGAATACCATCTTTATTTGGTGGAGTTTGCGTACAATAATAGCTACCAGACGAGTATTCAAATGGCCCCCTTCGAGACCCTTATGGTAGAAAATGTCACACGTCGTTGTCTTGGTTAGAAACGAGTTAGTCAAAGTTATACAAGAACCAAGAGGTGGAGGATGCTACTTCTTTGGCGAGAACCGTTCGGGAGAGGCTGCAAATCACTCAGGACCGTCAGACAAAGTACTATAATGCTAAGCACCGGAACGTGGAGTTCGCTGTGGGCAACTGGGTGTACTTAAAGATCAAGCCGTTCAAGGGTGTCTCACGGGTGCGGCGATTGAAAAAGCTAAGCCTGAGGTACCTTGGGCCGTTTGAGATTCTGGAGCGGGTTGGTGAAGCAGCCTATCGGTTGAAACTTTCAGTGGAGCTTAGTGGTTTACATGATGTATTCCATATATCGGTGCTACGGAAGGCGGTGCAAGAACCTTCGCAAGTGATCGCGGTCGATCAAGTGCCGGTGGATAGTGAGTTGACGACAAAAGTCAAGCTCGTGCGGATTGAGGACTCGGAGGTCAAGCGGCTACGAAATAAAGAGATCAGGATGGTCAAGGTCCGATGGGACAATTGCGGTCGAGAGGAGCTCTCTGGGGAACGAGAGCAGACTATACATGACGAGTATCCGGAGTTGTTCTACTCAGGTAAAAATTTTGGTTTTGTACGTATCTTTCTTTATGTAATTTTGTGGACGAAATTCTTTTAAAAGGGGGAGAGTTGTAACGCCCCGAAACTCAAAAGAGCGACGGGAGGCATTTTGGGCCAAATCTGGTATTTGGCAGGGGGCACACGGCCTGGGACACGGGCGTGTCCCAGGGCGTGTCAGGCTCGAGTCGACGATTTGGCCGCGATGTCGACGAAATTTGGAGTCGACGATCGTCGAGCAGCGAACACGGCCTGACACACGGGCGTGTCGAGCCCATGTCGACGATCGGCCCGGGAGTCGACATTTTCGCTCGACAATGTGTTGAGATGAGGCACACGGCCTAGGACACGGGCGTGTCCAAGGCCGTGTTGGGTGGTCGACGAACTTCGCTCGACGAAGTGTCGAGATCGTGAACACGGCCTGGAGCCCAGGCATGTTCGGGTGTGAAACGGGCGTGTCACGTAGGACACGGGCGTGTCCAAGACCCGTGTGAGTCTTGGGTTGTTTTCGGGGTTGTGTCGATGGAGCCACACGGCCGACCATATGGCCGTGTCAGTTGGAACACGGTCGTGTCAGGTCGAACACGAGCGTGTCGGATGCCCGTGTGTTTTTCGAGACGCGTCGATTTTGACGGCGAATGAGGGACACGGCCCTGGACATGGGCGTGTCGCATGCCGTGTTCGACACATGTTTTACTTTTCATCTACGAATCGTAGCCATTCGTTTCCTTATTTTGGGATCCGACGGTTGGGGGTTGTCCCTACTGGGATATACCCGGGATTGGGCCTTTTGAAAGATATTGTACATAAACACCTAGAGGGGGGGTGAATATGTGACTTGAATCTTTTTAACTTTTATGGCAGAAAACAGAATCTAACACAGAATTTTAGCTACTTTATCACAGCAATCACACAGCTATCACAGAATATCACAGCACACAGTGGACACAGTTTTATAGTGGTTCCCCAAGGTTTGGGTACATCCACTTTCCCCCTTCGCCTATCTAGTAGTGTACTAGATTCGGCCAAACTCCTCCACTATCTCAGAACCCAAAACAGGCTCCTACACCTCAGGCCCAAGGCCCTACAACTCTGCTTCTTCACAAAGCCTACACTCAGCCACAAAGACCTACACTCAGCCACCAAGGCCTACACTTAGCCACCAAGGCCTACACTCAGCCACCAAGGCCTACACTCAGAGATTTAAATCCCCTACACTCATGCACTCAAGCCCTACACTCAGCCTTTATAATTACAGGGTTACAAGACTCAGATCCAAAGGATCCTACAAGATAAAAATGAATACAAAATTGTGACTCAACAACTCAGAGAAAAGAGAGAGAAGATTTGTGAGTTTCTTGATGAGTTCTTGGAAGAACTCAGCTGAAATCAATCTGACTTGGCTTTCTTCAAAGCTTCTTGAATGTAGAACTCAATAAGATTGACTCCTTCTGCAGTTGATCCTTGATCTCTGCTACTTAAGATTCAGAATAAATCTGAACCCTTCTTCTCAGTCTGGTTCCAACAACTGATTTCTTGGATGGAGCTCTCTCTCTCCAACTTCATAGATCTGCACTTGATTCTTCAAGGAATAGCTAGATCTTCTTTGTTAAATACTTGATCAATAATCTGAACAACCTCTTCTGTAGACAGTGTAAGCCTATTTATAGGCCTTCTTCATGGTAACCGGCTGGTCCGGTTCATAACTGAATTCTGACAACTCTGACAGGTGCAGTAGACCGGCTGGAATGGCAGCTGTCAAGTCATCCAGTCAGTTCTTGAAAACTCTGTAACTGTCTGAAAGTGTCGAGACTTTCTGTCTTTGAGTGTCGACACTTATAGCCCAAGTTTCGACACATGTTGTCTAAGTGTCGACACTAGCCTACAAGGTGTCGACACAACTCCTTGTGTTGTAGATTTTATATCTCGACACTACTTCTTCTTCATGTGTCGACACTGAAATTGAGTGTCGACACAAGTACTTGTACTTCAGTATTTTGCTGAATTCTTCTAAGTGTCGACACAACACCTTTGTGTCGACACATCTTCATATGTTGAATCTGTTAAGTGTCGACACTGCTTCTTGGTGTCGACACATGTCTTCAGTGATGATACTTACTGAGTGTCGACACATTGATCTGGGTGTCGACACATTCTTCTTCTGTCGAGACTCTGGCTGAGTGTCGACATATTCCCTTAGTGTCGACACTTGTACTTAGAATATTTTTGTTGAACTTTGCTGATCTTTACTAAGTGTCGACACAGCTCCTTGTATCGACACTTTCTTCAAGTGTTGAGTCTTCAGTTGAGTGTCGACACATTGTTCTGGGTGTCGACACTTACTTCAAGTGTTGACTCTTCTGATGTGTGTCGACACATTGCTCTGGGTGTCGAGACTTATACTTAGTCTCTGCTGACTTTTGCTGAGTGTCGACACAGCTCCTTGTGTCGACACTTTCTTATGTTGACACTGTTCTTCTAGGTGTCGACACTGCTGTTAAGTGTCGACACTGCTTCACTGCACTTTTCTTCACTGAGTGTCGACATAGCTCCTTGTGTCGACACTTTCTGTCTGGTGTCGACTCAGCATCCCTGGTGTCGACACAATGACTCCAAGTGTCGACACTGCTTGCCTAGGTGTCGACACAAGTCTTTTTAAGTGTCGACACTTTCCCTCGGGGTGTCGACACATGGACTTAGAAACTTTTTCTTCTTTCCTGCAAATACTTAACCTGCACAAGTAAACTCAAAACACATCAAATACATTTTGATGTATATCATTGAGTTGGGTGAGGCTTCTTCAAATCAGGTACATTTAAACCAATGTACCCAATAATCTCCCCATATTTGGAGAAGTCATAACCCTTAGTCAATGATATACATCATTCATAATAAAATTACAAAATGATATAAAGCAGGATTCTATATTGCAGGGCAATCATAAACATGTATCAATCAAACATGTATACATAGACATCATCACAGAACAAATATGAAATAGATTTAACATATAACACATTGTTCTAATATCTGTCATATTCATTTTCAAAAGTTTACAGAATGTTTTACATCAAAAAGATTACATAGTAAACTTTAAGAAAATTCTAATTCTATTTCTGTTCAGGCTCCTTGATCACTATTCCTTTTCCAGCTTGTACTTTGGCTTGAACATGAGCTTCAGCAACTTCAGCATCAGCAGGCTTCTTGCCTTTCAGATCTTTCTTTTTTAGCTCTTCTGCTTTAATCTGTTGCCTCTCAAAATAATGATATGGCTTGGGAAAGTACTTGCTAGGCTCCTAGGCAGTAGGAGGTAGCTTTCCCATCTTGGCCTTTCTTCTGTATTGGACTATAGCCTCCTGCCTTGTCTCATGCTTTCTCCATTCAGCCTCAGAAAATCACTTGTTCCTGTCTTGAATGTTATCTTTTGCAGCTTTCCATGCAGTCAAGATAATGTTCCTAGAGGTGGGGCTCCACTGCTCAAAGTCTGGTCTCTGTTCAGCTTGCTCCCTAAACCTCTTTTTAGACAATCTGGTCACTTCTTCTTTCTGCATAGCTTCTTGCATAGCTTCAGAGACTGGCTGAACAACTTTTTCTATAATAACATTGTCCTTGCCCCCAGGTGGGCTATACATGGACTGTATATCAGCATGTATCATGTCAAAATCTGGTGGAGGATAGATAACTTGAGATACTTCAGGTTGCTCACCTCCAAGATATGCAGGATGTATGCCAGATTCTGCAACATTATCATCATCACAAAGAGGAGGATAACCAAGAGTTGCTCTGATATAATTTGATATCCACTTGGCATGATCAGAGCTGGCTTTGACTAAAACCCTCTCCCCCTTTATGACTTCTCTTTCTATATGATCTCTGACATCATCTTTTTGAAATCTCACTTGATTATCCAAATAATTAACTCCATATTTAAAGAAAGGTTTTAACCTTTGGATTTTGTCAGTTATCAACTTTTGAGAATCTTGAATGGCAGTCTTAACAGCTGTTAGTTCTTCTAGGAATACTTTGTCAAATTCTGCTTTAGCAGCAGCAGTAGAAGTAGGCAAGCCAGCAGCTATGTTCTTCATCTCTGTAATAATTGCATTATGGGAAGCAGTTAAGTTATCATTCATCCTAATTTGATTTTCAAGTACATACCCTTGCTTCTGTGCAATGTCATCTACTTGAACTTTAATCTTTTCTTGATGTGTAGCTAAGTACACCACTGCATTCCCCCCTTTGTGGAAGCAGTCTGTCATTTCCTTCTTATTAAGATTCATCTCAAATCTTATTGACTTGATATCCTGGGCAAGATCAAATTGTAGTGATTTGTGCCCCTCATCCACATAAGTTTCAATAGCTTTCCTGTGTTCATCCAGTTTAATCTGCATAGCAACCATCAGTGCACTATAATCAACAGTTGGTGCTGGCTGTGATACAGGCTTTGGAGTAACAGTTTGGAGAGCCTTCTTATAACTTTGGCTCCTTCTTCTAAATACTTGAAATTTTCTTTGCTTAGCCCTTGTAGCTTCTTCATCTTCAGAGGCTGAAGTACTTGCTATCTCTACCCTCTCCTTAGGTAGATCCACAACAGCTTGGGGCTTTTCTGGTTCTTGCCTTATAGGTTCTTCATGAATTGGCACTTGCTCCCCCTCAAGTGGAGCATTCTCCCCCTCAGCAGCAGCAGTTTCCTTGTCAAAATCTGCTTGATCCAGATTTAGAAATAAATCTTCCATGGTATACTCTTGTGGAGAATGAGCTGGAGAAACTCTGGGCTCATCTACCACTGGATCAGATACAACTTCAACCTCAACAGATGTGTCTTTCATGACAACATTTGGGACTTGACTATCAGTCTGTGGTTGCTGATAAACATCAGACAAATCAGTATCCTCTATAGGAAAAACTAAAGCATTAAGCTCAGTGATTACCACAAGAATTGTGTTTTTAGCTTGCTCACTCTCAAGAGGAGTGGGTTCTTCCACAACTAGTGGCTCCCCCTGGATTTGTTCCTGTTGTAAGGGCCTAGCTGGTGGTAGCTCCCCCTGCCTCTCAGCAACTTCTTGTTGAGCAGTAGACTTCTCAACAGTCTCTTCTTCATTCTCATCAGGTGAGAAAACAACTTGCTCTTCACTTTCAGAGCTGCTAGTTGGATCTTGAGCCACTGGAACAGACTTCTTCTTCTTCTTCAATGGAGTTTCCTTCTCAGGAGTGATCTTCTCAGGGGTTGGCATCTCCTTAGACAACACCCTGTCCCATCTAGAGAATATCCTCATATCCATTTTCCTCATATGATTTATTTTTGTTCCAGCAGCTTGACTCATTACCTCTGGAATACTTCCAGCAAGGTATAGACTTAAGATCCTGCCCAAGTTGGGCTTCTTCGGGCTTTCCTTGATCTTCTCAAAGATCACTACAGACAAGTCAGTTTTCAGATTAAAGATTATCCTGGTCATAATGCTGAACATATGGGCAGATACCCTATCATGCCCTCCAGGTTTGCTTAAAATCACTTTGCCAACAATTTCTGACATGAATTTACCCTGGCTATTCATCCCTTTCCTATTGAAGACAGATCCAATTTTCATTTTAGAATCTAGTCCACACCAAGTTAGAGCTTCTCTAGTCTTTGAAGCAGTAACTTCATCTTCTTCTTTAGTTCTTGGCAACTGAAGTACCTTTCTCAGACTTTTTGGTGAAACCTTGACCTTTGCACCATGAACTCTGGATTTGATCTTGAGTCCAGAGTCGTCTACCTTAGCTCCATTTAGGAATTCTAAGACTTCCTTCTTCCAGATTTTAGTTGGCTCGGAAACAAGATATTCTAACCCTGAATCTGCAACTAGGGTTACTACAGTCCTGATTTCTTGGTCTGCATCACCAAATGCGTCGCGCACCAGTTAATACCCTTCGTTGACGTTCTCCTCAAGCTTTGGCGCCATTGGGGTTTGAAGAATTTGACTGGAGAAGAGAGGTGTCGGCACAAACGTTTGGTCTCGAAACTTTTGAAAGCATGTCGACAAACTAAGGTAAAATCCTATTTATACCTTTCTAGGTTTGAAGATGAAAAGGTGGGCAGCTAACTTAAATTTTGTCGACACTGGCGATAAGTGTCGACACTGACTTATAATGTCTCGACACATATGTGTCGACACAAGTTTAGTCGACAGATAATATGTGTCGACACTTATTTATGTGTCGACACCACATAACTCGACATTTAGTCGATACTTTACTTAGATAATTCTGAGTAAAACCTAAGTGTCGACACCACCTTCGATGTGTCGACACCTACTTGTCATGTGTCGACACTAATATTCTGAAGTGTCGACACCAATTTCCTAGATGTGTCGACACCTTTTTCCTGAAGTGTCGACACCACTTTTCTGTGTCGACACAGATATCTCTGTGTGTCGACACCTTTTTACTTGGCCATTTTTATAAACTTATTCTAAGTTTATCATTTCTAGTTCAATTTTAAACCTATTGAACTTAGTTTCTTCTAGGGGCTTAGTATACATATCAGCTAGTTGATTATCTGTTTTAACATATTCTAGTAAAATATCTTCTTTCTCTACATGCTCCCTAAGAAAATGATATTTTATCTCAATATGTTTAGTTCTACTATGGGAAACATGATTATGTGTAATTGATATAGCACTAGTAGAATCACAAAAGAGTGGAGTTCTACTTACCTGGAATCCATAATCATCAAGCTGATGTTGTATCCACAGAAGTTGAGCACAGCAACTTCCTGCAGCCACATATTCTGACTCTGCAGTGGAGATAGCCACACTTGTTTGCTTTTTGCTACTCCAAGAAATCAGTCTTCCACATAGGAATTGACAGGTTCCAGTTGTGCTTTTTCTGTCTTCTTTGCATCCTGTAAAGTCTGCATCTGAATAACCTGTTAGTTCAAAATCTCCATTCCTAGGGTACCAGAGGCCTAGATAAGGAGTGCCCTTTAGATATCTCAATATTCTTTTGACTGCTGTCAAATGAGACTCTTTAGGGCAGGCTTGATACCTTGCACAGACACATGTAGTATACATGATATATGGTCTACTTGCAGTTAAATATAATAGGGAGCCAACTATCCCTCTATACAAAGACTCATCTACAGGTTTCCCTGCTTCATCCTTGCTAAGAGACATACTTGACCCCATAGGAGTCTTCATGGTACTGGATGAATCCATACCATACTTCCTTATGAGTTCTAGGGTGAACTTAGACTGGCATATGGATAAACCATTCTCAGTCTGTCTTACTTGGAGACCCAAGAAGAACTTAAGCTCTCTCATACTACTCATCTCAAATTGACCTTGCATTAGTTTTGCAAACTTTTTGCAAAGGCTACTTTCAGTAGACCCAAATATAATGTCATCTACATATATTTGGACTAGTATTACTTTGCCTCTAGATTCCATAAGGAATAGAGTCTTGTCTATTTTCCCCCTTGTGAACTTATTCTCAATGAGGAAACTAGACAGGGTTTCATACCAAGCCCTAGGGGCTTGCTTTAACCCATATAAAGCTTTCCTAAGTCTATAGACATGATTAGGTAGAGTTGAATCAACAAAACCTGATGGTTGTTCCACATAGACTTCCTCTTTAAGCTTACCATTCAGAAATGCTGACTTGACATCCATTTGGTAATCTTTGAATCCATGAAAGGTTGCATAGGCTAGGAACATTCTTATGGCTTCCAGTCTGGCTACTGGAGCAAAGGTTTGATCAAAATCAATACCTTCTCCCTGCCTATATCCTTTAGCAACCAATCTTGCTTTGTTCTTAATGATGACTCCTTGTTCATCCATCTTGTTCCTATAGATCCACTTGGTTCCAATTATATTGTGGTCTTTAGGTTTAGGAACAAGCTCCCAGACCTTGCAGCTCTTGAACTGATTCAGCTCCTCTTGCATTGCCTCAATCCAAAGAGGGTCTAGGATGGCTTCTTCAAACTTCTTTGGTTCAACTTGGGATAGGAAACTGGAGTAGATTACTGCATTCAGATTTCTGCTCCTTGTTTGTACCCCTTGTCTTGGATTACCAATGATTTGTTCTGCTAGATGATCTCTTAGATGCCTATTGGCTGGAGGCATCCTGACTTCAGGTTGAACTTCTTCAACTTCTTCATCTTGCTGTACTCCTTGTACTTCTTCTGCATTAGGTACATGTAGTACTCCCCCTGGACCACAGCCACTGTCTTCTACTTGCTGTCTTGCAGTAGGTCTTACTTCTATAGTGAGCTTGTCCAACTTCTCAGTTATACATGTGGGGTTGCATACACTACTAGACAACTCATTGTTAATAAGTCTAGTTTCATCAAATACTACATGTACAGTCTCCTCTACAACTTGAGATGACAAGTTGTAGACTCTATAAGCCTTACTATTATTGTTGTACCCAACAAAAATTCCCTCTTGGGACTTGGCAGCAAACTTGGTTAAGTAAGACTTTCCATTGTTAAGTATAAAGCACTTACAACCAAAGATCATGAAGTAGGATAGGTTTGGTTTCCTGCCTTTCACAACCTCATAGGGGGTCTTGTTGTGACTTTTAGTTATAGTAGCCCTATTAATAACATGGCATGCAGTATTGACTGCTTCAGCCCAGAAATATTCTGGTAGTGATGTATCACTTAATAAGGTCCTACCAGCCTCAATCAAGGTTTTATTCTTCCTCTCAGCAATGTCATTTTGCTGAGGTGTTCTTGGTGAAGAAAACTCTTGAAATATCCCAAATTCTTCACATAGTTTTGTCATGCTATCAGATTGAAACTCAGTACCATGGTCACTTCTTATTTTGACCACTGTACTATTTAGTTCATTCTGAATCTGTTTGACAAAGCTATAGAAGACATTGGGTGTTTCAGATTTCTGTCTAAGGAAGAACACCCAGGAAAACCTTGAGTAGTCATCTACAACTACAAAGGTATAGACCTTCCTACCTAAGCTGTGAACTGGCATTGGACCAAAGAGATCCATATGCAAGAGGTATAAGCACCTCACAGCATCTTTGTTTTCAATGCTTCTAAAGGTGGATCTAGTCTGCTTGCCCTTTTGACAAGCTGAGCAAATACAATCTTTAACACACTTAACTTGAGGACCATTCCTCACTAACTCTTTGCTAAAGAGTTTGCCAATTGTCTTGTAGTTTAGATGGGCTAGCCTCTTGTGCCATTTGACACAATGGGAGACTGTCTCATCAGCTACAAGACATACTTGAGAACCATTGGTCTCACACATAATGTCTAGGCAGTAGACATTCCTCTTTCTATAACCTGTCAAAATGATCTCTTGATCATTTGATCTCTTGATATGACAACCATCCTTAACAAATGAGATGTCATATCCTACATCACTTAATTGACTTATACTAATTAGGTTGTGTTTCAAACCTTTAACATAAGCCACTTGAGTAATGGTAACTAAGTTACTAGAAATGTTACCAAACCCTTTGATGATTCCTTTTTCAGAACCACCAAAGGTAACTTTAGGACCATCTTTGATTGGAGTGTAGTCCTTTAGCAATTCCCTTGTTCCAGTCATATGTCTGGAACATCCACTGTCCAAGTACCATATAGGGGCATGTCCACTTGGACTCACCTGCAAAATAGATTAGTGAACCTTAGAACCCAAAGAATTCTTGGGTCCTTGGTACTTGTTAGTTTACATCCTAACAAGGCTACCTGCTGGTTTTCCAACAGGCAGTTTGCTACTCACTTTGGCACTAGCATTGTGCCAACAGTCCATTGCAAAGTGACCTACCTTGCCACAGCACCAACACTCAAACTTATTGTACCTTTGCTTAGGTACTGTCTTTGCTGTTTCATCTATAGCTGACTTGTTGAGAGTTGGGGCTTTGCCCTTGGACTTGGACTTGGACTGAACAGTCCTTGCAGGTCTAGTAAATCCCAGTCCAGCTTTACCTTTGTGATGAACAAATTCATCAATTAAGGGTAGAACTGACTTAGGTTTAGAAAACCTAGCAACTAAGTCCTTCTCCTTTTGAAGATTAATCTCCAGACTCTTGATTTGATCATTCTTAAATGATATAGTTCCCATCTGAATCACAGTTATGTGCTTCAGTCTGGCTATCTCATTAGGCTTTTGATCAAATAACTTCTCAAAATCAGTTGCAGCAGCTTTGAGATTAGTAATTTCCTTTGCCTGACTTTTGGCTAGGGACTTGCTCTTCTTATAAGCTTGCAACAGAACTTTATATTCATCTATCAACTGATGAATATCTTCTTCAGACTCAGATGCACTCTCATCATTTGATGATGATGAATCTGATTCTGTACTGGCACAAGAAACTGAACTTAAAGTTGAACTTTGTACCTTACTAGGTCCTGGCTGCTCCAGGATTTTGTCACTTTCTGTCAATGCCATTAGTCCTTGGCACTGACTGTCTTCTTGTTCATATATAGAGTTCATGATCTGAATGAACTTTTCTTCTTCTTCCTCAGCAAACAGTCCTATATATGCCTCAGCATCTGACTCAGTTTCTGATGAAGATAAATCTGACAGGCTCTTGTACTTTTTGGCAACAAAAGACTTTTCTTTCTTGCCCTTGTATTGAGTCTTTTTCTTGTCACTAGACTCCTTCCTTTTTTCTGGACAATCTGCAACAACATGACCTTGTCTATTACAGCAATAGCAAACTTTTTTTGAAAGAGTTGTCTTGCCAGACTTAGTCTTTTTCCTGTCTTTCTTTGAAGACTTTTTATTCTGATAATAGTCTTCTTTTCTTTGTGAAGTAGATGGCCTTGTCCTCCACTATTTCTTTTTTCAGAATTTCTGAAAATGTCTTGTGAAGGCAGCAAAGTCCTCATCACTTTCACTGCTTTCAGATTTTCTGCTGACTGACTCATCTGACTCAGATTCTGCTGCTTTTGGACGTGGAGTTGGTGACTTACTTCTGTACTTTCTGGGGGCTTCTGTTTTGAAGGCCACTGTCCTTTCCTTGTGTTCACTTCTTGTTGATTTCTCCTCTTCTTTCCTCACCATTAACTGCATTTCATAGGACAGTAGTTTGCCAAATAGTGTTGGTGGAGGAATTTCTGCCAACTTAGCCATTTCTCTAATGGCACAGATCTTGGTGTCCCAATATTTTGTTAGGGACCTTAGAAACTTATCATTGAGTTCATAATTACTGAACTCTCTGCCATAGGACATGAGCTCATTCACAATCCTGTAGAACTTTTTATAGCATTCAGTTATGCTATCAGCTTTTCCTTGTCTAAAACTTTCATATTCTTGATTGAGCAAGGATTTTCTGTCTTGCCTGACTTCTTCAGAACCCTCCATATACACAATAAGAGTATCCCAAATTTCTTTAGCTGTCTTACAGTGTATCAGATTCTGAAATGTTGCATCATCTATAGCACTCACTATAATGTTTTGAGCCCTTTGGTCCATGGTGGCTAGAACAATCTCATCATTTGTCATTTCAGAGAAATCCTTTGGTGTTCTCTGATTTGCATCTAATACTGACACCTTCATGGGCACATATGGCCCTTCCTTCACTGTGATATAAATCCTAGGGTCTGAGGCTTCCATAAAGAGTCTCACCCTTTCCTTCTAGATACCAAAGATCTCTTTCCTACATATGGGTAGCATCATGGATCCCAATTCCTTGTGATTTTCAGTGGAACCCATGGTTCTTGATTTTCTTGATTCTATAATTTGACTTAGACTGAATCTGCCAACAGGATCTACTCAGATAGTTATGTCCCTTTTTGAGTAACCTCCCTCTGATACCACTTGAAAGATATTGTACCTAAACACCTAGAGGGGGGGTGAATAGGTGACTTGAATCTTTTTAACTTTTATGGCAGAATACAGAATCTAACACAGAATTTTAGCTACTTTATCACAGCAATCACACAGCTATCACAGAATATCACAGCACACAGTAGACACACAGTTTTATAGTGGTTCCCCAAGGTTTGGGTACATCCACTTTCCCCCTTCGCCTATCTAGCAGTGTACTAGATTCGGTCAAACTCCTCCACTATCTCAGAACCCAAAACAGGCTCCTACACCTCAGGCCCAAGGCCCTAAAACTCTGCTTCTTCACAAAGCCTACACTCAGCCACAAAGGCCTACACTCAGCCACCAAGTCCTACACTCAGCCACCAAGGCCTACACTCAGCCACCAATGCCTACACTCAGAGATTTAAATCTCCTACACTCAGGCACTCAAGCCCTACACTCAGCCTTTATAATTACAGGCTTACAAGACTCAGATCCAAAGGATCCTACAAGATAAAAATGAATACAAAATTGTGACTCAACAACTCAGAGAAAAGAGAGAGAAGAGTTGTGAGTTTCTTGATGAGTTCTTGGAAGAACTCAGTTGAAATCAATCTGACTTGGCTTTCTTCAAAACTTCTTGAATGTAGAACTCAATAAAATTGACTCCTTCTGCAGTTGATCCTTGATATCTGCTACTTAAGATTCAGAATAAATCTGAACCCTTCTTCTCAGTCTGGTTCCAACAACTGATTTCTTGGATGGCGCTCTCTCTCTCCAACTTCTTAGATCTGCACTTGATTCTTCAAGGAATAGCTAGATCTTCTTTGTTAAATACTTGATCAATAATCTGAACAACCTCTTCTGTAGACAGTGTAAGCCTATTTATAGGCCTTCTTCATGGTAACCGGCTGGTCCGGTTCATAACTGAATTCTGATAACTCTGACAGGTGCAGTAGACCGGCTGGAATGGCAGTTGTCAAGTCATCCAGTCAGTTCTTGAAAACTCTGTAACTGTCTGAAAGTGTCGAGACTTTCTGTCTTTGAGTGTCGACACTAATAGACCAAGTGTCGACACATGTTGTCTAAGTGTCGACACTAGCCTACAAGGTGTCGACACAACTCCTTGTGTTGTAGATTTTATATCTCGACACTACTTCTTCTTCATGTGTCGACACTGAAATTGAGTGTCGACACAAGTACTTGTACTTCAGTATTTTGCTGAATTCTTCTAAGTGTCGACACAACACCTTTGTGTCGACACATCTTCATATGTTGAATCTGTTAAGTGTCGACACTGCTTCTTGGTGTCGACACATGTCTTCAGTGATGATACTTGCTGAGTGTCGACACATTGCTCTGGGTGTCGACACATTCTTCTTTTGTCGAGACTCTAGCTGAGTGTCGACACATTCCCTTAGTGTCGACACTTGTACTTAGAATATTTTTGTTGAACTTTGGTGATCTTTACTAAGTGTCGACATAGCTCCTTGTGTCGACACTTTCTGCAAGTGTTGAGTCTTCAGTTGAGTGTCGACACATTGTTCTGGGTGTCGACACTTACTTCAAGTGTTGACTCTTCTGCTGTGTGTCGACACATTGCTCTGGGTGTCGAGACTTATACTTAGTCTCTGCTGACTTTTGCTGAGTGTCGACACAGCTCCTTGTGTCAACACTTTCTTATGTAGACACAGTTCTTCTAGTTGTCGACACTGCTGTTAAGTGTCGACACTGCTTCACTGCACTTTTCTTCACTGAGTGTCGACACATCTCCTTGTGTCGACACTTTCTGTCTGGTGTCGACTCAGCATCCCTGGTGTCGACACAATGACTCCAAGTGTCGACACTGCTTGCCTGGGTGTCGACACAAGTCTTCTTAAGTGTCGACACTTTCCCTCTGGGTGTCGACACATGAACTTAGAAACCTTTTCTTCTTTCCTGCAAATACTTAACCTGCACAAGTAAACTCAAAATACATCAAATACATTTTGATGTATATCATTGAGTTGGGTGAGGCTTCTTCAAATCAGGTACATTTAAACCAATGTACCCAACACCTTTGAAACCCTCATTTCACTTGAGAGGTTCTCTTTCTAAAGTATAGTGAGAGAGGAGAGCAAAGGAGGAGGAAGAAGCTTAGATCCGGTCTTTGGAGGAGCTTCGGAGCTCAAAATCGTGAATCGACTTCGGATCTACGGAGGCAAATAGAGTGCGGTGCTTTTCGTCCGCTTACATTTCCATGGCGCCAAGGAAGAACGCTAGGGTAACAATTCTCTTCTTGAGCATGTGAAGCTCTCCTTCTTTGCATAGGAAGCCCGCTCTCGCGAGTTTGTGGTGAGTTGGAAGTGTTCCTTCGGGTAGATATGTAAAGTCCCCGTTGTTTAGAGTGCGTATTCGAGAACGGACATAGGCATGATGTGTGAATCCTACCCAGACATGTTGGTCCGGATCGGTGATGTTGCATTGCATAAATGCCGGAGAAGACTCCGTGCGATTGTTTGTTTTTCGGGTTTTCTACGTGGTAGATAACAGCAGGGAGCCTTGGGGATTAACCCAAAGGTGCACCCGGAAAACTGGGCAGATGCGTGATCTTGCTAACTTGGAGGCCTAGGAGCCAACTTGAACATAACCGGGTTATGTGATTTTGTGATGGAAACAGGACTCGGGAGAAGTTTGACCTGCGCATATGGTTTAAATTACCGCTGCGATGTGAGCACGGGTTAGATGGAACCGTACCCGTTCTATGTCGTTCGGATTAGAGCCGTTGGCATAGATGAGGGTCTTCGGCGGTCTATGGTTTTAATTACCATGACCCATGCCGGGAAGACAAATTGCTCATTGTTGGGCCGTCCTGGGGACGGTGGTGAGTCGGCGGGCTCTGACCGTGTTCACCGAGAATGTGCCCTGAGTGCACGGGGTGTGTGGCCGTGTGAGCCTACGCCTGTGATGAAATGTATATTTATACACTGCTTGGTTATGCTAATAAGTGCAGGGAAGGAGCATCTCCACCCCGAATTGGGGGCGGGATCGTTATAATTGGGTCAGCATTGCTGACCGTTGCTTTTGTTTGCCACTGTGCGGTGGTTTGTTGTTTGCAGGTGGTGCTGCTGGACCAAGCGGTCAATAGCGGGCTAAAGCCCAAATTGCGAAGCCGGCCCTTGAAGGCCTAATTGAAGTGTTCACTTGCTTTTATTCATGTATGACCGGCCTGCGTGTCGTGGTTTGTAAAACATGTAATTTGAAGTAAACCATTTGTAAGGCCTTAAGGACAGTGCTTGTGTATGTACTACATTCCTATTTGGTGTATTAGTGGACATTCATGCTTGGTGTTGGGTTCTTTTAATTGCAACTTATAAAACTGCTTCCGCTAGAATGCTCTGTGTAGGTCGTTGGATTGGTTGGATGGTTTCCATTGAGTAACCACCCGGTCTGTTTGTGGTATATGGCGTCGGGCCCCGGCCGGATCTACTACTATATGCTATGCGACGGATAGTGGGTGTTACAGATTTGCACATGAAGTATTGTCAATATTAAACCTACTATCCTAGGGATTCTACCAGGTATATAATATGACAATTAATGGGGCCTACCAAAATTTCATGTCTTTTCAATTCAGATTTATAATTAATTCCTATTTAATACTATATTCACAAATCTAGCATTTTCCAAATGAAGTACATAAAATATTAACTCAAAATTTCTAAGTAAATTACAGAGCCTTGGTAATAATGAAATAATGCTATGTCCAGATTTCCATTTACATCTAGGTTAAAATGGCCTATCCATGATCAATTTGAGTTATTAACCAAAATGCCATTATGGGGCCTAAGTACATTATTTGTCACTCCAAAAATTCTAAAATAATTACACAAGGTATAAAACATACAATTACAACAATATGAAATTTCTCAGAGTTTTCAAAGGAATATATCCATCATTTCTACACAAAATTCCATAAGGGTAAAATGGTCATTTTGTTCCTTAAACTACTTAAACTTCATCCAACAGGGCTATAAATTATTTCTAGTGTTTATTATGTCGCTCCTTAGTCCTCAACAGAAATATAACATTTTATGATAAGTTTAAGACTATTTTAAATTTATTTCCTAAAAAGGGCCAAATTTCCAAAATTCAAAATAATGTGATTTTTGTTCCCAAAACTTCAACCATTAACATGAGAGGTGTATTACACCTTCATGTATCTCCATAATGAAAATCATGATTTTTAAATATTCCAAGTTTGCTGAATACACATTATTTTATTTTAGGCTAAATGCACACCAAGCCTAATACAAGCCAACACATGCAAGTGGGTTAACCCATCATGCAATGGTCCAAATTGGCTGAAATTTTAAATATACACTTATAATCCCTAAGGATATGCCACCAAAATTTGGGGCCATTTGGAGTCCTACAACTCCAAATATTTCATTTATTTCATTTTGGGTATTTTGAATAAAACTATAGAAAATGTTTTCCCAAAAATTCTCAATTTTTGGCAAGGGCTAACTAAGCCCTAAACATGCATGCACCCAAAATTTTGAGTCATTTGGATGAACAGATTGACTTGGGCATCATTTTGAATTTCTGCCCTAGCTACGGACCAGTCCTAGGAGAATTGACCTACAGGACAGTATACTGCTCCAAATTATATTATTATGGTGGCAAATTAAAGTTAAGCCATTAATCTATAATTTTCATTTAAGGTTCAGGTTCTGGAAATGTCTCTAAGAGGCCTAAAACATTCATGCAAAAGCACTGAATAAGTGTGACAAATATCATAATGCTATAGTATTAAATTGACTTAATTTCATGATCCAGCACGAATCCTAAAGCACAATTGACGGCATCCATTTATCTTCCCCAAGCGTCCAACGACTGAGATCGAGCTGACCTGGGGGATATTACGGTGCCATTTCCGGCCACCTGAGGCAGCGCCACCCCCGGCCAACGGTGTCATCACCTTCACGGTGGTGGTGGCTATCTTTTGTCGGTGATGAGGTGGCGGAAGACGGCGGCGGCAGTGATCCCGAGCGGTAAGAAGAAGCTTGAAAAATCTCACATTTCTCACATGGCATCGGACTCAATTGAGCCCGATATCTCCCCTAGTTGATCTAGGATTCTAGTACGGGTAGAGGGATGGTGAAACTGATCTAAATGGCGGCACGACGGCGAGGTTGGCGGCGGTTGGCCATGGTTGTACAGCTCCGGCGATCTCCTGCTCAAAATCCCGATTCTCCACCGTTTTCTTCGATCCAGTAGTCGATTTCCACTCCTCTCCTCTCTCTGATGCTAATGGTGGGGCTGGATTTGGCTGAGAGGGGGTGTATGGAAAGATAATCCCAAGGGGGGTCGGGTTGAGCTTTGGTTGCTCCACCCATGGTGCCAAGTGATCACCATGCTCCAAATTCCTCTGGAATTATCTGAGGAGGCCGGCCAGCAAGCTTAGGCAGCTGAATGAGTGGCCATGTGGCCATCCTTCCTCTTCATTCCCCCTTCTCTCTCCTCTTCCTCTCCAAATTCCTTTTCTACCCCTTTGCATGTACTCTCTCTCCTGATTTTGGGGGTTAGGAGTTGTCTTTGACCATTTGGGTTGGCCTTGGGCTGAGTTGGATGGGCTTAGCCTAATGGAAATGGGCTTGGGTTCATTTCTCCCTTCTTTAGGCCTCATGTTGACCAATTTGACTTTTTGAGTTGACTTGGTCAACATGATGAGTGGGCTGACCCCACTTAGTGGTCATGAGCCTAGTGGCACCACCCAACTTGGGTTGGGCCAAGGGGGGTGCCCCACTTAGGCTAATTGGTCCTATAGGTATAGGTTTGACCAAATTAGGGTCATGGTTGACTTTGGTCAACTAGGGTCAAAGGGTTGACCTAATGGCATGCCCTAGGGTCCACTTAGATTGTTTTAGGGTTAGGGCAATGTGGTGGGGTCATGGTGTGGTTAGGGTTCCTATTTAGGCTAGTTTGACCTAGTTTGACTTTGGCCCCTTAGTGGGCCCCATATGGCTATAATCCATTACCTAGGGTCAAGCCTAGCTAAATCCCCAATCACCCACCCCATGCCTAACCCAATCTAAGTGATGGGGGCCTAGAAGTAACATAGGATGTTACATCAGATGTCTCAACACCATCTTCTCAGCTGACTTCAGCTGTCTCAGCGGTCTCAATGTCTTCTTCTCAACGGTCTCAACGCTTATGCCTTAGATAGATTTTCTGGCTTTAACTTGATAAGTTTTGAGCTGAGCTCGACGAACCTCAAACTGAGCTAGACGAATTTTGATCTTCTCAGCGCTCTCAGTGCTTTTTGCCTTAGTTAATTTTTCTCTTGCATCATCTTGACAAGCATTGGGATGAGCTCGACGAACTTCGATCTGAGTTCGACAAATTTTGTATCCTAATTTCTTAAGCTTATACAGAGTTGAGCTCGACGATCAGTAAGGTGATTTCGACGAACTCTGAGCTGAGTTTGACAAAATTTGAGTTTACTGATTTCTTTACTTGTACAATCATGGACAATCTGCATGCATGAATTAAAACGCACATTAAATACATTACTTGTGTATGTCATTGACCTGTTTGATTTCTTACAAATCTGTGATATTGGGATCAATAGACCCAACACAAGTGTTTGTCTCGGCTGAGAATAAGAAAGCGCTGAGACAAGTTAAGCAGAAAAATGGTTAAGGCAAAATGCGTTGAGTGATGGTTGCTCCCTCAACGCTGTCGACGCCTAGGGAAGACAGAATCTTGTCTAAGGAGTTTGGTATTGAGTGATGCTCACACACTCAATGTCAAGCAGCAGATTGCTGAATAAGCAAGTTGGCATTGAGTGAAGCTGATTCACTAAACATCTAGAAACTGTTTTATATTCTTAGTAGTTTAGCGGTGAGTGAAGGTTACTCACTCAACGCCATGAGACAGTAAATCTGTCTAAGTGTTTTGGCGTTGAGTGATGCTTACTCACTCAACTCCTATGCTAATGGTGCTTGATTTTTGGACAAGTCCACAGCTGATGACTGCAACAAGTCAACAAGTCAACAAAATTCAAATTAGTGGTGGGATGGATACAGTATGCAACAAATGTTGTCGCGGACCTACTGTACGACAGTTGACATTAAAGCAAGTTGCTGCTGGCCATTAATTTTGTGGAGCCCACTGCTCAATAGCCGTTGGATCAAAAATTAATAAAAGAAAAGAGGCGTACAGAGAAAAATAGACTCGAGGGAAAAAGAAATCAAGTTAGTTTTTCTCCGCCATTGTTATTGAGCTGAAGAACAGGAAGCTCAAGTCACACGACAGAGAGCAAGTTAGTTGTTGGATCAAGACCTTCAACAGCACGATTGTTGGTGTCATTCTCACCTGCACCAGCAAGCTAGTTTAGAGTATTTTCTCTGAGGTAAAAGGTAGTAGCCAAGGGCCAACCCTTGCTGCAGGTTCTTCACAATTCCAGCAACACAAGCACCTGAAGATCTTTATCTGGAAGCTGTGAAGAGAAGAAAGCTTGGAGAATCTGAAGGAAGACTCGGGGGAATATTCCTCAGGAGTCAAAGCTAGGGCTGAATCACCTCAGCCCAGGAAAGGGGCAAGAGTCAGAGCTACTCTAGTATGCAAAGTTAGAGTTGTGATTTTCTCAGCTCAGGTAGTAGCAGTTAACTGCAGTAACTTCACTGACCAGAAGGAAAATACCTAGTGCTGTGAAGAAGTAGTTAGGGCTGAGCTTCAGTCTTAGTTCAGGAAGTGGCAGAATATTGCTCTGCAAGTAACTTCCAGCACAAGTAATTACTTGTTGCTGTGGAAGTAGTTAGGACTAAGTATATCTTAGTACAGTGAAGGTAGACTCGAGAAAAAAATTTTTGTAATCATTATTGGGCAGAGTCTATCTCAGTCAAGAAGCTTGACACAGAGAAATATCTCTTGCGTCAAGAATATCCATTATCCCACCTTCATCCTGTAGGATTCAGTTTACCTGAATCTGAGTTGTAGGTGACTATTTAGTCACTGAGCTGTAGGTACCCTGCTGGGGTACTGAGGTACGATCCATGTGTGGATCTGAGTTGTAGGGCTTAATTGCCTGAGGTAGGAGAGTGCTGCTCTCTGAGTGTAGGGCCTTTGTACCTGAGGTAGGTGACAAGTTTGTCACTGAGCTGTAGGTTCCTGGAGTGGCACTGAGGTAGGTACCTGGAGGGATACTGAGTTGTAGGAGTGCTGCAACGCTCTTAGATTAGGGCCTTGTGCCTGAAGTTGTAGGGCTGAAAAGCCTGAGCTGTAGGCCTTATAGATAAGGCTGAGGTAGGTGTCTTGCGGGTCACTGAGTGTAGGAGCATTGCAGAGCTCTAAAGTAGGATCCTTTGTAGATCTGAGGTAGGGTTGTCCTTCCAGCCCGAGTGTAAGGCTTAACAGCCTGAGTTAGGTGGTCTGCTGACCACTGAGTGTAGGCCTTTGTGGCTGAGAAGTGAGTGTTGGAGGAGACTTGGAGATCCTACGGGATCTGTGGTGTAAGCTCTTAGGAGCAGTTTGGAGGAGTTTGTGCCTAGTCCAACAAGTTAGTTTGATAGGTGGGAGGGAAAGTGGATGTACCCAATTGGGGAAAAACAATAAATCTCTGTATGCTTTTCTGTGATTCTTTTTTCTTATTTACAGGTGTTAAAGACAAGCTCTAGATCACCGTAAGCTGAAAGATCAAAGAAAATAACACGATATTATCAAGAAAGCAAAAGATAGTCTCAAAGAGACCAATAACTTATTCACCCCTCCCCCTCTAGGTGATTTAGCTATCCTTAAAACATATACTTTCATATTAGATATTTTAAATTATAAAAGTGTTACTTCTATCTCATGCATATCATTTTCTAAAATATAAAGTCACTATATCTTATTGAACGTACAAACTAATTTCTATACTTATACTAAATCTAGAGTCTTGCATACCATGTGTTGTCTTATATGTATGTTTTTGCTCATGTATGATATCAAATAATATAAACAAACTAATTTTCGCAGCATATAATTATAATTTCACTTGTGGACTAGTTGATCCACTGAGCCGACAGATATGGCCATCCAAAACTTAACTTAAAACATGATTTTCTCACATCATAACTTAGTATTTTCATAAACTGTATTAGGATTGGTGTTTCTTGAACATCTGCAGTTATCCCCTGCACAGTGTGGCATCACGACATGTGTTTTCTCTTACTCTGATTTACATATGAATTCAGAGAAAATGAGGGTTGTGATAGTTGGTATGATAATAAGGGACACAGTCTGGATCTCTTGCGTTCTATTGAGCACGGGGTTTGGTTTGATATGAAGGGACTCGGTAGGAGCCCTTAGATGTTTGATGGCATGACTAAGTATAATTGCATGCGTTGTGTGTTGATAGGCGGTGTCATAATCCTGGGTTAAGGATAGAGTGGCAGGTCTACGGGCTCTCCATTCATCACACTGATGTGAGTTGACAGATAGACCTTGGGCGGTTATGCTTGGCCCTCGGTGCTCACTCCTGAGGCTCCTGCTGTGTTATTGAACGGTTGGGTTTGGTCCTTTTGTGATACGCTATAGTCTCCTTCTGGGCCATGATGATAGGCCTATTTAGGCTGTGTTCTTGGTGCACATCTACCTGAGACCCCTCTGAGTCGTAGTATGCAGAGGCTCTGTTGTTGTGTTTTTAACGTTGATGCATATGGAGGCTTAGGCCTGGTAGTGTGGATACCCACCTAGTAGTGGAAACGCCCGCTCTACCGTCATCGTTTGGCCACGACGGATGACGCCTGAGAGGTTAGCTACTTGCTCGAAATGTTGGAACTAAAGGACTATGACAACATAGCAAAACAGAGTGCGTGAGTTGCATGGATGCATCATAAATCATTGCATTGCATTGCATCACACAAGACCCTCATCATATAAATTTGTATTGGCACTTTTATATGATGGGTTACATTCTGTTAAGCCGATCCTTAACTTATAAATTTGTATGAGCATTTTTATAAGTTAAGTTCTATTAATGTTGTAGAATTATATGTTGTGGTTGAATGTTCTTGCACTTATAGAATTGCTAGTGTAGAATGCTGTTATTACTTGTTATACATTGTTATTGCTACTCTGATGATGAATATAAATATACCACATGCGATGGCGGGCTTCGCCGGCCCACCGGCTCGAAGCCTGCCCCAGCCCTCCCAGCCCAGCCTTTTTGGGAGTCAAGATGGTCTCAAAATGAAAAGTGATCAACACAGAAGTTGTAGATCTCGGCGTGACGAACAACTTTCATGTTGATCAATTTTTGATTTGGAATAGTTTTGGCTTCCAATTTGGGTCTCGCCATTGGGGGCGACGAGAGGCTTTAGTAGCACTCTCGCCGCCTCCGATTTCGAAACCCAAATCGGAAGTCAAGACGGCTCTAAATCAAAAATTGATCAACATGAAAGTTGTAGACCTCGGCGAGACTAACAACTTTCATGGGGATCATATTTTTGATTTGGAGCCGTCTTGGCTTCCGATTTGGGCCTTGAAATCAGGGGCGTCAAGAGGCTGTACTGTAGCACTCTCGCCGCCCCCGATTTCGAGGCCCAAATCGGAAGCCAAAACGGCTCCAAATCAAAACGTGACCAACATGAAAGTTGTTCGTATCGCCGATATCTACAACTTTAATGTTGATTATGTTTTGTTTTGAGACAATCTTAACCACCAAATAGTCTCGCCCCTTAGTTTTTAAAAAACATTTGTGCTTCGTTTAGTCCCACACCGTGGAATGGTCAATAGGTTTTTGAATATAAATACTATAATGAGCCTTCAATATTTAAAATTGGAAAGTGCAGCATGGCTATGCCGAGTCAGTTCTAGTATAGCGGGCGAGTTACACCGAGCTTGCGGGTTGCTGGAGGTCGGGTGGGCGTTTGCGGCTCCGCTAGTTGGTTTTGCTAACTCAATTTTAAAATCATTTCACATAGGTTTAGGATTTTCCTAGAGTAGGTTTAGGAAATCTACAAAAAAGTCTGGAGAGAGGGTTGGTTTGATTTTACGACTGCTGAATATTGCATCAAGATCGGACGGCCGAAATATTTTCTGTGAATTTCAAACTCATGTTATTTGCAGACCTCAGTATTTCTTTATAATACGGTATATATATATATATATATATATATATATATATATATATATATATATATATATATATATATATATATATGTACCTTTTCTCCTTTCTCCTGCTCGGTGCCTAAGAGTCGCTGGGGCGAGCAGATGTGATAGTCACTTAGTCTTTATGACTAACAGTTGCTACGTATATTATTTTAGGAGGAAACCAAGCGGATAGAGCAGCAACAGCAACAACAGGCTATGCAGGAGGGCAGCCAGGTCAGGGGGACAGGGCCTGATACGATGAAACCATCACTGTCTTCGGTGTCCGATGTGATTTTGAGCGTTATGGTTTAGCCTTCGTGCAATTTTTGTTGTACTATGATATTAAAGAAACTGATGTAGTTTCTTAATATTCATGTACTGAGTTTGGGCATCTACTTATTGTGATACTATAACTTCTGTGCATTTTTTTGGTTGGGTTGAAATGGATGATATTTGTGAGAGCCGGCAAGATAGGCGTCTTGTAGTACTGGTCAACCCGTGTGTTGTCGCTACCGCAAGGCGGCTTATCTAGGCATAAGACTCCACTCGATCATGTGTTGTGTTCGGGAGGGCGGTCTTACAGCTTTTGCAATTAGCTTTGAAGCGATGGTGAGAAAATTGGTTATTATATGATTCTGTCAGATTTACTTTTGGAATATGGTCTTTGGAAATTTTAGAATTTTTACTCTTATGTTCCTCCTCCATGCGGATTGCATTTTGAATTTAAATATAAGATTGGATTGGTCATTCCTGAGTCTGGTGCTAAAGTTTGACCAAGAATCAGGAAGAGAATCGATGAGACATGTCACTAGATCGTTTTCAAAAAAGATTGAGTCATCAGCTCAGATCTTGACAACGTCTCATCTAGTTGATAGAGTTGAGGATTGATGGGCTTTTAAGCATCAATCTTAAATTTGTGCAGGTTGAAAACATTGTTGCTTTCTATACCCGCATTGTCGAGGTTATAGTGCACTTCAAGAGCAAATTACAAATCCATTGACGTGCGATATTGAAGGAAAACATCATAAAGGTTGTCGGACAAGACACTAAGAATACGATTTCGGCAATGATACTCTAGGTCTACTGAATCTATATAAGGAACACGTCTAACATACGTTCTATTAGTTTTTGCAATAGAAGATGAAGATGATGGAAGAGAAGAGATGACTGTAGTTACATCACTGAGGTTTTTGGTTTCAACGAAGAGGCATCAAAAATGGCAGATAAAAGACCGAGGGTATTAAATCAATGTTCTACTTATGATTGCCAACGACGAAAATCATTTTCGTTAAATTTCTCGAGTTTAATCCCTGCAGAATCCTCAAATTTAGAAGACATTACAGATTTCTGAAATTTAAAATACAAACAATAAATTACGATACATAGAAAAGTAAAAGAAAAGATAATCATTTTGATTATTTGATTTTATTTACCATGTTATTTTTGGACTTTCCAAACAATACCCAGTGACGAGTTCTCACTGATATTAGACGGTTTGTGGAATGATAGCGCAATACGGCCCTTTCGCAAGATATTGTATGATGTGTGTTGAAAGCGAAAATTTGGTCTCTGTGGAGTTCGACCCTTGGGGAAGGCGTGATCGCACACTTACTTCTCTCTCACAAGCTAAACAACCAAAGACTTAGCACAAGAGACAGAAGACACTGAATGCACACGGCTCCACCTAACGCCAAGGAGCAGAAGGCACTGAGTGCACGCGGCGAACACCAGAAGGGTCTCGCTCCTGGGGATCTCGCGAAGCAAAGGTCCCCTGGGGGAGGGGGGAGAAGACCTACTCATCAAATACTGGGTTGTACAATGTGCGTCTACAATTTCTTTAGATTGCAAGAATATTTTACATATATATTACAAAATAATATATATTTTTGATTTTGAATACAGTTAATGATAATAATAATAATAATAATAATAAGCATATCTTGAAAACAAGATTTTAAAACTTGTATAACCAGAAGAGGTGAAAAATTAAATTCAGAATAATAAAGGTTTAGAATCGAGCGTGGGTAAGACGTATGATCACTGCCCTACAGCAGTTGTATCACTCTCAGGTAGGGCTTTCAACCGATACTTACTTCTCCAAGGTATAATACCCGACAAGATCCCAAAACTCTGATGTGTGAGGACATCGAAGAAGCACAGAACACCCGAACTTCCACTTGATGAAGCAAGCGTAAAGAAAATGAAATCTCGATGAAGATCGTCGTAGAGCTAGAAAGGAAGAGCAACATAATGTTTTTTCCCAGAGCATTAAACAAATCAAAAAATTCTCCTAAATAAGAGTCTCAAAAACAGCAAGAAAATAACCACGTAATAAATCTCAACAGTTATAATTAGAAACTTTAATCAAGCTGGAGAACGTTGGAGTTAATGGCGAGAAACGCTTAACTGAAAACAGTGCACAAAAAAACTGCAGACAAACAAGTCGACGCAAGTTGCGTCAACTTCTTATCGACTTGCGTCAACTTCTATTCGACCCAGATGAGGTCGAAGCAAGACTGGCGAGTTCAAATCGCAACGTCGAGACAAAAATAGAGCGTCGAGTATAATGTGACGCATCGTCGAGTACATTTCAGCGTAGACAACGCAAGGGAAAAATATTGCGTGTTCTTGTCGACGCAAGCGTCGAATCTCTATCGACGCAACTTAAAATCTTTGGATTTAAAAGTGCAAATCTATTTAGAACAAAAATTACAATTCAATTCAAATGTTCCCCAAATCACAAATCCGGATACGGTCCGGTACGTGCGTGCGCGTGTGTGGTTCATAAATCCTCCTTATCTTCCTTTGAACAAATTAGGAGTGAAACATATTATATACTCACTAGTATGATACTAAAAGGACAAGGTGAGATTAAATGTTTTATCCTTTCTTTCATGAAAGTTTCGCTTCAAAATTTTGATTTACCTCCATTTTGATTTTGGAGTTTGTCATCAAAAGTTTGAAGTTCAACACCAAACATCAAATAATTCTAATAAAACATTTAATTTATAATGTCTTGTGTATCAAATTTCTATCAAAAAACACTCAAAACAAACACACCCTAACCGAACTCAGTTGGCGTGATAGAGAGACCCTTGTTCACTTGAGTTTGATCATCCTATTTTACAGCGGAGCGCCAAAGTACAATATACTAATCATGAAGATGCCATGAAGTTGTTAATGCGCGGGCAAATTTCATTTTATTCAGAAACGTGGATTAAAACTTCCTGATACAAAGTTCTAGCTAGTACTATTCAGTAAGTTCGACGTGATGAACACTTGTGGACACAGCAAAAGATGGATTAATTAGCCCTCCTCCTAGATTCTTCGAATCCATGGCTTCTACTTTTGCCTCGTCTCTACTCTAACACTGAACTATTTTTACTGCAGGCACCGTGCCCATAGATAAACTTAGCAGTCCCTTCAGTGTACACCTGTGTCTCCATATCCAGCCTGACAACAAGTCCAGTTACAAAAGTATTAAGATTGATGATGACAATAAAAAGTGCCAAGGAAATTTTGCCCGATTCTTACGATTTCCTAACAGCTTTGCTGAGAAGGGAGGCGGAAACGAAGGTCTTTCCGTCAAGGTATCTATTCTCGCCATTAATCCTTTGCCTGATCCTCGAGTCTGATTCCTCGTAGTCCAGGGTGAAAGGTGAATCGGACGCCTGTAAAAAATTCCCATTATAACATGATGTTCCATCATATGATTTTAATGTTGTTTAATTCTCTCTGGAAGGAGAATGCACTGATCAGAAGCTTACCATGATCCACCCCCAAGTATCAGCATATGAAGGGATGTGAGCCGAGTAAGGCACAACATCTATAGAAAAAAAAAACGATTTCTTAAATAAAAAATTGAATACAGTAGTAAGCCGTCAAAAATCCATTTGATCCAAAAAAAAAAAGATATTGGATATGATCACATACATTTAAAGACCAGCCTTAGTGTATTGTAGATGCAGGAAAATACCTCCGTATGGCTAAACACTCCAGCTGGGCCAGCCTGGAAGATAAAATTGTGAACTCACCTAACCAAAATCCTTGATAAGATCTTTTAGTTTTTATACCTGCGTCACAAAAATTCCATCCTCTTTAAGTCTGGGTTTCAGAATCGATTCGTAGAAGGATTTGGTGTAGAGCTGGTAGCACGGTCCATCTTCAATCGGATCCGCCAAGTCTCCTACGATAACATCAAACGTTTCATCCGCCTTTTCTAGCTCAGCTCTGTAAGATTATGGCGATTAAACGTTCGTTTTCATCTTAATGGAATTGTTCAATCGGTTTAGCAAAAATTTGAATGTTACCGGGCATCGTTAATGACAAGCTGGAGTCTTGAATCGAAGAAGGCCTCCGTGTTCGCAACCAAGTATGACTTGCAGAAATCTACAACTTCCTGCAACACAAATACATATAAAATAACTACAAGAGTACTGCAAACTGTGTAGATTAATTAAAAATCACGCGCACCTCGTCGATATCGCACATGACTACCCTGTCCACGGTCTTGTGCCGAAAAATTTCTCGTGCGGTGGATCCCTCTCCTCCTCCCATTATGAATATTGTTCTAGGACTGCCGTTAACAAAACAAGGAGTGAGATTGAATTCAATTATCTGTGAGAAACATAGACTTTTGGTGCTCGGCAGCATCATATATACTTGTGGTGGTTTAGAAGGGCGGGATGAACAAGACATTCATGGTAGATGAACTCGTCTATCTCTGTGCTCTGAAGTTTCCCATCAATGACTAAGGCCTGCGTGGAAGAAGAGGGTATCGATGAGACGATGACTGAGGCCTGCAGTGCATCATTTTCTTACTATCATTTTGTTTTATATGCCTAGTTTTTATACCTTTCCAAATGGCTTTGTGTCCAGTAAAACGATGTCTTGATATCGAGACTCTCCGGTGTGCAGAATTCTAATAGAAAAAGAAGCACAATCAAAACATATTTAAATTCTCTTACAAAAATAAATCAATTTTTAGTTCTGTTAGCTACAGTGGTGGCGGTTTAATCATGCATTTGTTAACCCCCATCTAAACAATTTCATCCACTTTTATGTTCAAACGGATGATGTTTGTTAGGTGATTCTTAACGAATGACGGTTTAATCATGCATTTACGACCGTCACCATCGTGCCAAAATGATCTCAAGCGGTTACATTTTTTTAGGGGATTGTTAACCTCAACCCGTTAATGGCTAGTCGCACCCCAAAACCTCATCTTTTCACGTCTTTTCAAAATACGCCTTGTACATGCAATTTTAGGAAAAACGCTCAACACGAAAGTTATAGATCTTAACGAGATCTACAACTTTCGTGGTGAGCACTTTTATAAAAATGCATGTACAATGCATACTATGGAAATATGCCGAGGTTTTGCGCCTTTCAGAAATATGCTTGTACATGCAATTTCAGGAAAAGTGTTCAGCACGAAAGTTGTAGATCTCGTCGAGATCTACAACTTTCGTGCTGAACACTTTTCCTGAAATTGCATGTACAAGGCGTTTCGAAAAGACGCGAAAAATTAGAAGATTTTGGAGTGCGACTAGCCAATAACGAGTTGCGGTTAACAATCGGCTTTTTAAAAAAGAAAATATAAAAACTGGAAAAAACTGAAACCGCTTCTTTATTACTCCACGACCTGCAAACCCCCACTCATTTTGGGATCCGGATCCTCTCCATTTCAAATGAAATGGAGGGGATACATTTCATCCTTTAATGATCAAGATCAGTCCAAATAATATTCCGTGGATGAGATATTTTAGAATAAAAAAAATATAAAAAGCTAGAAATGACCGAACCCGTTGGATCAAGATGCAAGCATCATGACCATGAACTGAAACCTCTCCATTTTCTGACGAAATGGAGAGAATCCTGATTTCTCATTTTGTTACTCCTCTATTTATTACAATACCTCTTATCTTTTCTCTCCTCCATATCACTCTCTTTCTATATCTGTAACTCTAATTGTTTAGCTCTCCCACCATTTCTACTTCTACTATATAAATATATGAGTATCTCTCATTCACTCTAGTACTGTCCTCTCTCTCTCTCACACACTCTCTCACTCACTTACTCTCTCTCTCTCTCTCCCTCTAATTAATTACCTAACTACTCGAGCAAAAGTGAACACAAGTTAATGTTCGGTTAACTTAAACACTAGATAAGATAAGGAGTTAAGGGAACGGAAACGTAGAAGAGTAAAGGAATTGAAATGGAAAGAGACAAACCCATTAAGAGCATAGCACCATCTTAGGTCCCGCTCGATCTCCTCCTCAAACCAGCAGCTCTTCCTTCGACCCACCTGCCCAGTAACAGAGCCGCCATTCACATTACACCCGGACGAGATGTCGCCCATTTTTTATTGGACCCAAGAAACTACAGAGAGGACAGTAAAAAGGAGTACTAGGAAGGAGGAGAGGGGAAGAAAAGCTTCTTCCCTTTAAGCCAGCGGGAAGGCAGAGAAAGCAGAGCCCTGTGTCTAAGATGGGTAGGAAAAAAGGAGGACGAGGTGCCAAAACTATATAGCTAGAGATGGTACTGAAGAACAACTCTCGGTTCTGCGCTTCTTTATATAAAGCTAGCATACTCCTCTGGATTTGGAGTTCCCAGTGCAACCCACGGCACGCCGAGCGAGAGAGAGAGAGAGAGAATAGAGATATTTGGTATTTTAATTGGCATGGTGGAGAGTTTCCACTCCTATTGTCTCATAATAGTGGCGCACTTTGGAGCTCGAGTACTTTGTGCTCGACTCCTCAAGCGTGCCTCAAGTGTCCAACCTAAGCCTCTTTTCAGAGCGAAAATGTTTTTTTTTGGGTCCGATAGCCTCATATGCTTGCCACGTGGCAATTTGAATAAAAAAATAATCAACAACGCCAATCGCCTTTCAAAGTGGATCTCACTGATTCAAAAAGGGAATGTTAATGGCATATCATTTTAGGCTTGGTTTTAACTTAAAAGCATCGCATGTACCCCGAGAAGGCCTAATCGTAGACCCCACCTCCCACCCTCGCGCGTGAAAAACAGCCTCCTTGGTAGAAAAAGATCCTCTATGTTTCACTACAAATTCATAGCATTCATTCTGCAGTCAAGCTTTTACATAAATTAATGGTTTAATAATTTCAATTTCTTTTATATTTTTCATATGTCCAAAAAATTCCACACCCTTTAAAAAGTGAAAATAGACCTAAATCATGAAATGGACAAATGATAGGGAATCAAATGAAGAGGATCATGATCCCTCCTGATTCTAATTCCCTGCTAGTCGCCCTCCTACACCTGCACGACCGATCGTTCCCTTCGATCCCTCTAGCACAGGGTCGATCCATACATGGGCACCGGTGCAGTTTGAGTTGTACTCCAAAGGTAATGCACTCTGATTTCCATTTCTCCTCCTATCTCACTATTTATTTGGATTTTATTATGTTGGTGGTAGAATTTTGAATTGGTTTAAATTATTTAAATTTAAGTTATATTATATATGTTCTCACAAAATAAGTAGAGTAGAATACAAAACGATTTTAACGTGAAAAAAATCCTCAATTGGGTAAAAAATCACGTAACCTGTATGATGCCAATCAAAATTCACTATTGACAGCAATTTACAAATTGTCAAGGGAATCGATGGCAATAGGTCGCTTCTCGTTACAACTTGGAAGTGAGAGAGATTGTAGGTGCGCTCGGTGGGCGACAAGCCACCTCATACGATACTTGTTTTCAATCACTTTCTGGTGGTGGCGGATGCTCTTGGACGCCACTCGGATGTTGAGCACTGCAGTACGATAGCACGACATGTAGAGATGTGTTGGCGTTGACTTGTGGAATACTGCATACGTGCGAGATTTCTTGGAGTGGTTGACAGGCGATAGCCTTCTTCCTCGGTGAGCTGTGCACTTAGACGAATACTTGGGCTGCTAATGGGAGATGGCGGCTAGTAGGAGGATTTTGACAGAGCTTCGGTCTGAGAAAGAAAAAAAACTAGGAGGAGAGAGGGTTGGGAATGAGAGATCTGGAGGACATTTTATAGGCTTAACAAGGTGATTACAGTTGTTATGCTATTATCCTCACACCATAACCACCCATATCACTGTGTGCAGACCACATTTTGCATAGTTTCGAATGTATATCATTTACATAATATTTGTTATATGCATGTCGTTAATTTATATTCTCTACTAACCAAGGTGGTTACGTGGGTGGTTACCCACGTAACGGGAGGCGACGATCGTGATGGGATGATCAGACGTCTGCAGTTAAAGTAGTCTGACCAGGAGAATCTGGCTGGAGAAGATCGATCGGGCGGCCAGCCAGGCGAGAGTTGCCCGACACTAGCCTCCCCGTCGCTGGTCGTGCTAGGTGTAATACCTCCCATGTAATGTCCGTATAATATGTGTCTGGTCGGGGCCCCACAAAATGTTGAGGTATATTTATTTAAGTGTTAATGGGCTCCTTAACGGGTCGGTTAGGATCCGATACGCATCCAAACCCGTAGTCGGGGATTTAGGGTTTCACTTATAAATACCCTTGCTGGGGGCAACGGGGAGGCCATTCCAAACTTGATGGTCACGCGGATGCTTCGAGCACTCCAACATTCTCGAAGATTTTTCGTTTGTCCTAGCCTTTCACCCCCGTGACCGATCCCTCGCTCTCGCATCCGACTTTTCCCCCTTCACGATTTTCTGCATCGTCGTTGCAGATCGAGACCCGGCCGCTGTGGTTTTATTCCGGTGAAGCCATCGACGCTGCCGATCGTGACATAGCGAAGAAAGACGCTGCCGCCTATCCCTGTCGTCGATCGGGATCCATTCCTGTGCGAAATCACGATACCTGTGCCTGGATCTCGCCCTAGCCGATCAGAGGAGCATCCAGTGCCGCCGCTGTTCGCCACCGTCGCTGCTCTCGTCCGATCGCTTGATCGATTGAGAGGAATAGGTCCCCGTCCAGATCGGTCGCCGTCCAGATCGTCTTTCCCGATTCTCGGTGTTCCTCTCCGCCTGGAGGAGGAAGGTCGGTCGCTGATCGCGGCTTTGTTTTCTAATCTTTCTTGGTGTCTCTCCAGATTTTCTTGCCGGATCCATATTGTCGGTTGGTTTTCATCAGAGAAATCGTGATCCAGCAAAAGCTCTTGATCTAATAATTGGTAGAAGCTCTCGATCTGTTGTCGGAGAGGAGCAAAATTTTTATCTGGATTGGATCCTGTTGGGTATTGTATCCACAATGTACCTGATTTGAAGAAGCCCCTGGACAAGCTAAGGTCAATAGACAATGTATTTGATAAAATCTTTTAAGTTGTACTTGCAGGTCTTCCACGCTAAGTGCACACCAATGTAAGGGTGCAGTAGGTCAATATACACGGGTCTGCACGACGTAATCCCTCGTTGAGCAGATAAGTGTGTTGGCCTACGTGTACTCTCTCTATTGGAGTGCACTTACTTTCAAGTACAGGGCCGTGTTTATGCAAGAGAAGACAAGGAGCACGGATGGGTCGAGGAGCAGCTCTTGGGTGGAAAGACGAAAATTCGTCTCAGTGTAAATCTACGAGAATCACCAAGTGATTCTCGCCGATTCGGCGAGAATCACAAAGGGATTCTCGCCGATTCGTCGAGAATCAGTGGTTGATTCTCGCCGAACTCGTTCCAGCCTCTTCTAAGCGAGCACCTCTGCTTCTAAGTAAGAATCGACGAGAATCACTGATTCTCGCCGATTCGGCGAGAATCACTAGTGATTCTCGTCGAATCGTCGAGAATCACTGGTTGATTCTCACCGTCTCGACCTGGCCTAAAGCAGTGCGTGCAACCAAGACAAATTCGACGAGAATCATCTTTGATTCTCGCCGAATCGTCGAGAATCACCTTTGATTCTCGGCGACTCGGCGATAATCACTTTCGATTCTCACCGATTTTGACTTGGGTGTTTTTCTGGAACTTCCTGAATCGGATTCTGCCGCTGTTAAGGTTCTGGACCGGGACTTAAGGATTCTGCTTGTGGGTCACACAACGGTCATTTTTGAAGGCGTCTCCAGTATATATATACGGGTATTTTGAACGGAATACCTAGACAGAAAGAAGCCGAGCAAGAGTAAACCCTAAAATCGCGAAATCGCTCCGCCGCATCCGTCGCCGCTCGCGCTAGTCAGTCGCCGCTACTGATTGCTTTTCTTCCCGATCTTCGGCGACAGAAGCTTAGCCAAGCTTAGAGTCTCACGCGTCTATCAAGAGATCTCTTGTCTCTCGATTTGTTGATCGGGAAGAACTTCCCCGTCCGAATCGATCGAGACGACCGATCCTCGTGTGACCGTTGGAAGACCAAGCTAGCTTCGCTACGAAGATTGGATCTCTAAGTTCAGCAGCCGCTCATCATCATAGCCGCCGATCCCGAAGCAAGCCGCCGCTCGTCTTGACGCCGCCGGTTCCGGGGAGATCCTTTCCAAGAAAGACCAAGGTTGTAGACTCTTCGTTGACTTCACGAACACGTCGTCGAACGAAGAGGAACACCGTAGTCTCCAAACGAAGTTTGTATCTCGTGTACATTATATTTTACTTTTGTTGTAAAGGAACGATTGTTCCGTGTTGTAAGGGTTGGGTGCAACCCAGTTTGTGGGAGTGTTGACTCCTACGTGTGGAAGGGTTCCTTCCGATAGTGCAAGGATTGGATTTCAATCCTGTTGGAGAAGTGACCGAGTCGTCCCTTGTTGGGAGATAGGTCGAAGGGGGAAAGTGGATGTACCCAAGTCGGGGAACCACTATAAATTGCCTGTGTATTCTGTGTGCTGTGCTTTTTATTTTTATTGTGCAGGTACCGTCGTAAATTCCGCAAAAGCATTGCACGTCACCTATTCCACCCCCATAGGTGAACTTTGTTGACACTAGGTGTACTTTCAAGTGGTATCAGAGCCAAGTTACTCATCAAAAAGGTTAACACCTTGAGTTGAATCCTGCCCCTAGTGTCAAGAAGAAGACAAACATCTACTATGGACGGGCTCAAGTTCTCCGGCAAGATCCCAGTGTGCACCAGGCTTAACTTTCCTATCTGGAAGGAAAGGATCAGGTTCTACATGGAAGCAGTTGATCCTCGACTCTTCATGATCGTGGAGGAGGGACCTTATGTCCCCACTAAGGCCTCCACCATTGATCCCACCAAGAAGGTGCCGAACACACTTTCTGAAATGGACAAGGACGAGATGGTGCTAGTGGGACTTGACAAGAAGGCATGAAACATTCTGGTCAGCACAGTTGATGACTCAATGATGAAAAACTTCAGTAACTGCAGGACAGCACAGGAGATCTGGCAGTGCCTGATCATCCTAATGGAGGGCACGGATGAAGTGAGGGATGATCGGAGATCCCTCCTGAACCAAAAATATGAGGCCTTCAGACAAGGGCCTAAGGAAGAGATCAGAGTCACCTACGAGAACTTCCTAAAGATTGTCAACGCCCTCAAGGGCTACGGAAGAGTGTTCACTAATGGTGAACTCAATGACAAATTTCTTAGGTCCCTTACTAAGGAATGGGACACAAAGATCTGCGCCATCAGAGAATTTGACAGACTAGCAGAAAATGATCCACAAATTCTGTTTGGGAAGCTGATGTCCTATGAGCTTCAGCTGAACACCAGAAAAGCAGAAGAAGAGGCAGAGAAGGAGGCAGCCAAAGAAAAGACTGTGGCTCTAAAAGCCAGTCACTCCAGAAAAGGCAAGGGTGCGGTTTCATACCGTGCCAGGAAAAAGGATGAGGAGGAGGACTCCGAGCCATGCTCCTCCAGCTCAGAGCTGTCGGAGGAGGATTTCTCCCTCATCACTCGAGAGTTCAAGAAGTTCCTCAAGATGAGGAATCAAAGAAAGAGAGACGGCTCCTCCTCCAAGCATCAGAAGAAAAATTATTCTTCTGACAGGTATGCATCTAGACCGAACAAACATCGCTCCGCTGACATTATTTGCTTTGGATGCAATAAGCCATGACACGTCGTGGCCGACTGCTATCAAGGCAAGAGAGAAAAAGGGAAAGAAGAAGAGCACAAATCCTCTAGAGATAAGAAGAAGGAGCGGAGCTACATCGCCAAAAGGCCAAAGACACTGAGTGAGTCTGATTCCTCAGACTCCAGTGATGATGAGGAATCCTACTTCGGGCTGGTGGGTCGCTCTGACTCAGAAGGAGAATGCCCCCCGTTTACTGGGAAGGTAAAAGCTCACACCCCTCTCTCCGACTCCGACTCTGATCCAGAGTCTTAGGATGATGAACCTGAGGATAGCCTTTCGGCCCGTGAAGCTGAGCTCCTCGAGAAGTATGAGCTTCTGCTCAACACTTTCGAGGAGTGCCGAAAGAGATTGAAGGCTGAGAAAAAGGAAGTAAAATTCCTTAAGGGTGAGTGTGTTTCCCTAAGGGAAGAGGTCACCAGTTTGATCTCTCTCCGACAGGAGCACCTTGACCTGACCTCAAAGCATTCAGAGTCTCTGAAGCTCCTTGATCTTAAGCAGGAGGAAGTCGACAAGTTGGAAGAACAACTTGCGGTAGAAAGGAAGATCGTCAAGAGCTTCTCTATGCCAAAAACAGTTCTTCCAGTTGTTGATACCTTCTCTGCTCAGGCCAAAGGAGCTGGCTTGGGGCATGTAGGGGTATCTGGTTCCTCCTCCAGGAGAAACAGGAACCAGAGGAAGAATAAGGCCTCCAAGAAGGCCTCTGCTGATGAAAAAGGAAAGGCTCCGCTTAGTCCTGTTGCATTCAGAAAGTGTAACGGCCCGGCTTTTTGTTGTGATTACGTACGCATGACGGGCGTTACGTTGGCTTTGACTGTTGTTCGAGCATGGTTTTCCCGCGGGCCTGCGAGTGGCTGTTTTGGTAGCCGAGTTGCACGATTCCCCAGCAAACCGGAGTCCAAATAAGGGACTCGGTGAGGCCTCTTAGGGAATGGTTGCACTTTTCGCGCCTGGGAAATGTTGCTCAAAGCAAGTTGCTGGTCCAGGAAAACCAAAAAAAAAGGGTAAAAAGTGCTTAAGGCAAAAATGGTCTAGGACGAGACAGAAACATTTTTCAAAACATGAATTTTTTGGGTGACACGGCCTGGGACACGGGTGTGTCCCAGGGCGTGTCAGTTGACACGGCCTGCGACACGGCCGTGTCATAGGGCGTGTCGAGGTTGTGTCGACGATCGGGTTTTGTCTCGACGAAATTTTTTTTTTTTGCGCTCGACGATGTGTCGAGAGGAGGCACACGGCCAAGGACACGGCCGTGTCCAAGGCCGTGTCGTGTACTCGGCGACTTTTACTCGACGATCGTCGAGACTGGGTGTCGAGTGTCGAGAAGTTGCACACGGCCTGTGACACGGGCGTGTCACAGGGCGTGTCCTGGGCACATGGCCTGGGACACGGGCGTGTCCAAGGCCGTGTGAAGTCTCGGGATGTTTTGGGATTTTTTTTTCACCAGGCACACGGCCACAGACACGGGCGTGTCTGAGGGCGTGTTGGTGACACGGCCCATGACACGGGCGTGTCCCATGGGCGTGTCACTGGTTTGGATAAGTCGGTTGACCACCGCTTGAGGCACACGGCCTGGCATACGGCCGTGTCAGAGGCAGTGTCGAGTCAAATTTAGTGTTTTTGGCCGAATCGTGGCCGTCTATTCCTTCAGCTGGGATCCAAGGGCTGAAGCTTCTTCTTCCTTTTCTTATAGGCCGAAATCAAAGCAAGGATTCCTCCTTTTCATTTTCCTCTTCTTCTTCATCTTCTTCTTCATTCTCTTTGAGAAAACAAGGGAGAAAGGCTCAAGAAAGGCAAGGAAAGAAAGAGCAGCCGTCGCGGCACCGCCTCGGTTCAGGCAAGCGGTGTTCTCCACCCTTGCCAATCTTCATTTTTGATTCAATTTTCCTAGCTTTCGACCTTGTGTTGAATTCTTCCTTATTAGCCTTAGTATTGCTCTTTCAATTCCCCTATGCTAGTTTGTTCTTCTTGATTCAAATTATGATGCCTCCTTTTGTTTGTTCTATGCTAGATTCCCTAGGCTAAATTCAAATTAGCTAAGTCCCTATGCTAAAATCCCCTATGCTAAATTCAAAGTAGCTAATTCCTTACATTAATTATGCTAAACGACTTTGCTCTCCCATGTTTAGGTTTGTGATTCATGTACTTATCAATTTGCCCTATGCGAGCTTAATTCATGTGCCCTATCAAGAGAGGTGATTTCCCTTGATCAAAAGCATATGATTGTGTTCCAAATATGTGGTCTATGTACTCATGTTAATCAAATCCTATCATGTGATTTTATTTTGATACAAAGCATGTGATTTATGTACTTATCATACTATACGTTGGAAATTGGTAGTCGTGTGTAAGGGCGATGAAAGGAAACGTGTTACCTTGAGATATGGGGCGTTTTGCGAGGCGAATTTGTGAACCATGGCGGGAGCGTTTGTGTGAGAATTTTGCAAGGGGTGGTGTGGTTTCAGCCTGTGGCCACCGGGTTTTGTTTTTGTGGTTAGAGAGACCACTTTGGCCCCAATTTGGGCTGGTTTTCTTTGGTGCGTTCCACTTTAGGGCCGCCACCGGTAAGACCCTTGCGAAATTGAACTTAACCGCTGCTTATGCTTCACTAGTATCGTCATTTCTTGGCCTATGAATGATGGAATGGACATGTGTTTTGCCTTTTGCTCCTGCGGTTTGAGCAGGACATGATGAACTTGTACGCACTTGGTGCGTTTGGCATGGATTGTGGTGTGTTTTCCACTTGTTTTGTTCACTCATGTTACTTGATGAAACATCTCTGTGGGGTCGGTAAGCCCCTTCGTTAAAACTTATGCCATGTATGCTCTCTTTTTGTATAGCTTGGTTGATTGCTGAGATATTCTTTCTTGAATGCCTCAGGTGCAGGTTGTAGCCGGTTGAGCAGCTAGGTTGGTTGGAGGCTTTTCTTGGGAGCTAACCGAGCTTACTACATAGCGAGGTAGTTCTTCTTTTGTTGTACAGACATACATATGCCCCAATGAGTTCGTGTCAGCTTGTTGGCGCCCATTTGGTGGGTTTTCTTTTATGTAAATATGAACTAGACTGCTACTGTAAGTCATTTGGATGGAACGATATGTACTTGCTTTTGGGATGGTTTTCTAGTAGGTTGCATTAGCTATTTTGACTAATGATATGTACTATTGTATATCATGCATCCATGTTTTGTTTAACGAAAACATATGTTCCAAATGACGTAAACAAAGAGGAGTTCTTATAGTAGTATCACTATAGACTGCATATAGGAGCTCATCGTAAGTAAACTAACCTATTTTCCACAGCGTACAAAGACAATTTTACTATCTAAGGCCGAGGGATACGGCCATTTAATCCAAAAGTTTTCCTGCATGTAACGGTTGAATTTCATCTTATAATGTGAGCGTCAAGAGTTGCCTGAGCGTGTGCAGTTATCCCCTGCACGACGTGGCATCATAACCCGTAATTCCTCTTGCTCTGATACGATGTACTCGTTGAGGAAATGCGGGTTGTGACAGAAAGTCTGGCTTTCCTTGCAACCAACATGACTTTGAGTCAATATTTGGCCATCATTTCCGGCCCTCGGTTGCAAAGCCAAAGAGACGATATGACGGTTGGACCTTTCCCCGGAACTTCGGTGAGAGTGCCTTCAAGGCACCTTATGAGGAAATCCACATGGGAAATTATGGTCCGTTCTCTAGCGGACATAATGGAAAGCAGGCACCAAAAGCCAAGCCTGTTATACAGAAGGTGACGAAGTCATGTGACTGCTATCACCATGAGGCCTCCTCCTCCAGATCCAAGGCCCCAGCTGTACCCACCGTTCCCAGGGTAAGGCAGGAGCCTAGGAAGAGGTACAACAGATTCGACTGTTGGTGCTGTGGTAAAGTCGGTCACTTTGCCGTGGATTGTTGGTTTAATCCAAGGCATTACGAGACTCCCCATGTTAGCAATGCGAGGCCGACCACTCGTAGGGTTAACCAACCGAGGGGGAGTGTGCTAACCAGGAATCTAGGACCCAAGTTCGATTGGGTTCCTAAGGCAAATTAATTTTGTTTTGCAGGTATGTCCAAAGGCCACCAAAACGCCGATCTGGTATTTGGACAGTGGATGCTCCCGGCATATGACTGGGACAAGAAGCCTACTGCGTGATTACACTCCAGTCGAGAATGGACCCAAAGTCATCTTTGGAGGGTCAGATCGAGGAGTCACCAGAGGTTACGGTATGATTTCCAACGGTATAATCACTATCACCGACGTGGCTTATGTTGAAGGGTTAAACCATAACTTGATCAGTGTAAGTCAGTTATGTGATAAAGGTTATGACGTTAAGTTCTGCAAGGATAAATGTCTGATAATTTCACGTACCTCTTCTGAGACGGTATTATCAGGCATTAGGAGCAGAAATATCTTCTGCTTAGATTTTCTCAGTTTAGATTCCTCTACCCCCGTATGCCTTGTGGCAACAGGCAGTGCATCTCTGTGTGAACAATGGCACAAGAGATTAGCACATATTAATTTCAAGACAATTAGTATGCTGTTTTCTAAGAACTTAGTAAGGGATGCTCCCAGTATCAAGTGCATCAAAGATAGCCCCTATCCTGCATGTCAGATGGGCAAATAGACTCGGGCTACCTTTAAGAGCATTGCAGACAAAGACTCTTCCCGATGTCTTTACCTTTTACATATGGACTTGTTTGGTCCAATGCAAGTTCATAGCTTGGGAGGCAAGTCCTATACGCTAGTGATAGTTGATGATCATTCTCGGTTTACTTGGGTGTTCTTTTTGAAACGAAAGTCAGATACGTTTGACATCTTCACTAGTTTTGTCAAGCAGGTTCAAAACGAATTTAACTGCTCTGTGGTCAAAATCAGAAGTGACCACGGAACAGAATTCGAATCTGGTGCTATGACAGAGTTTTGTGAAGAACAAGGTATCTTTCATGAGTTTTACTCCCCGCGCACTCCTCAGCAAAATGGAGTTGCAGAGAGGCGAAATAGAACTCTCATTGAAGCTTGCACGACAATGTTGAAAGACGCTTCTCTCCCGGAATACTTCTGGGCAGAGGCTGTCAATACAGCTTGTCATGTACAAAACCGAGCATTGATCAACAAGCATCATCGTAAGACGCCTTACGAGCTACTGAAAGGCAGGAAACCAACCATGTCCTACTTGAGGATTTTTGGTTGCAGATGCTATGTACTGAATAATGGGAAGTACCCGCGTACTAAATTTGGTGAAAAATGCTTCGAAGGCATATTCATGGGCTATAGTTCCCACAGTCGGGCATATAGGGTCTTCAATAAGAAAACCCTAGTGGTAGAAGAATCAATAAATGTTGTATTTGATGAAGGAAGTTTTCTTAACAGCAACTCTTCCAGTGGTATTCTTGAAGATGCAGGTGCACGACTGGAACAGCTGAGTTTGGATGAGACCGCTAAAGATGACACTCCTAAGTACGTCAAAGTCTCCACCTCCATGTCATCTGAAAATGTTGAAGATCAAAATGGAACAAATCTCTTGGAAGAAAGAGAAGCCCAAGAAGTAGTTGAAGCTCCAGACGCCAGACTTCTAGAGCTCCGGCACGTGAGGGATCATCCTAGAGATCAGATCATCGGAGATCCTCGTGTCGGTGTCAGAACTCGAAGAGGTACTATTAACGAAGTATTGCATCTTAGCTTCCTGTCACAGGTTGAGCCAAAGAAGTTCGACGAGGCGAACAAGGATGCGGCATGGATTCTGGCCATGCAAGATGAACTACATCAATTCGAACGTTGCAACGTTTGGACGCTAGTTCCCAGACCATACAAGCAGAATGTGATTGGCACCAAGTGGATCTTCAGAAACAAGCTGGATGAACATGGTGTCATCATAAAGAACAAGGCAAGGCTGGTGGCTCAAGGTTACAGACAGGAGGAGGGGATTGACTTCGACCAGACCTTCGCACCAGTAGCAAGGCTCGAGGCAATCAGATTGTTCCTGGCGTATGCTTCACACAAAGGATTCACAGTCTATCAAATGGATGTGAAATCAGCATTCTTGAACGGAGACCTGAAAGAGGAAGTATACGTCGCTCAACCCCCAGGTTTTGTCGATCCTACTTATCCTAATCATGTTTATTTTCTTAATAAAGCCTTATATGGGTTGAAACAAGCTCCACGAGCTTGGTATGAGACTTTATCTAGTTTTCTTCTTGAGAACAAGTTCTCTAGAGGTAAAATAGATAAAACATTGTTTCTCAGGGAAGTCAAAGGCAAGATTTTACTGGTGCAAATCTATGTCGATGACATAATATTCGGCTCAACGGACAACAATCTTTGCAAAAAGTTTTCTAAACTTATGCAAGGAAAGTTTGAAATGAGTAGTATGAGAGAGCTCAAGTATTTCTTAGGACTTCAAGTGAAACAGTCTGAGGATGGAATCTTCATCTCTTAGACGAAGTTCACAAATGAACTCCTTAAGAAATTCGGTATGGAGAGTGCAACCTCTATGAGGACTCCAATGGGATCCACCATGTCTCTGGATAAGGATGAGAAAGGTAAACCTTTCGATGAAACCAAATACAGAAGCATCATTGGATCCCTGCTCTACCTTACTGCCAGTAGACCGGATATCATGTTCTCCACATATGTCTGTGCCAGATATCAGGTGAACACTAAGGAATCTCACTATGTCGCTGCAAAGCGAATTCTAAGATACCTTAAAGGTACTCCCAATCTTGGCTTGTGGTACCCGAGAAACAATGATGTCGAGCTAATAGGTTTTTCAGATGCTGATTTTGCAGGAAGTAGGGATGACAGGAAAAGCACCTCCGGGACGTGTCAATTCCTCGGCAGGAGACTTATCTCTTGGAACAGCAAGAAACAGAATTGTGTAGCTACCTCCACAGCAGAGTCTGAGTACATTTCAGCAGGAAGCTGTGGCGCACAACTACTATGGATCAGAAACCAGTTAGCCGACTACGACCTTCAGTTCAAGGAAGTTCCAATGTACTGCGAGTCCTCCAGTATAATTGCAATTGCCAACAATCCTGTATCGCACAGCATAACGAAGCATATTGAAGTGCGCTACCACTTCATTCGAGAGCACGTGGAGAACAAGGACATCTCTCTCTGTTATGTCCGCACGGACAAGCAGATTGCTGATATATTCACAAAGCCCTTAGACGAGGCCAAGTTCAATCTTTTCAAGACTGAATTGGGGATGCTCAATTATGAGGAATGAAGACTACAGAAGCTCCAGGCTCGTGCACGATCTGAGGGGGAGAGGGGAACTCAAGTGTGAGCACAGACGCAAGAACTAAGGGGGAGCAAGGGGTCAAATGCTACCGACCCCGATTTGCAGAAGCCGAAAAGGGGGAGATTACCCTCTCGGCTAAGGCTAAGGTGGCTCCAAGCTTGCTTCCAAGAAATTGGTATTTGTAATGGATAACCCACTCAACTGACTTTTAAGTTTATGGTTTTCATTCCCATTTGCTCTATTCACCTTAGCTTGTAGGGTTTAGGATTCTTCAAATAGGGGGAGATTGTTGGGTATTGTATCCACAATGTACTTGATTTGAAGAAGCCCCTGGACAAGCTAAGGTCAATAGACAATGTATTTGATAAAATCTTTTAAGTTGTGCTTGCAGTTCTTCCACGCATAGTGCACACCAATGTCAGGGTGCAGTAGGTCAATATACACGGGCCTGCACGACGTAATCCCTCGTTGAGCAGATCAGTGTGTTGGCCTACGTGTACTCTCTCTATTGGAGTGCACTTACTTTCAAGTACAGAGCCGTGTTTATGCAAGAGAAGACAAGGAGCACGGATGGGTCGAGGAGCAGCTCTTGGGTGGAAAGACGAAAATTCGTCTAAGTGTAAATCGACGAGAATCACCAAGTGATTCTCGCCGATTCGGCGAGAATCATAAAGGGATTCTCCCCGATTCGTCGAGAATCAGTGGTTGATTCTCGTCGAACTCGTTCCAGCCTCTTCTAAGCGAGCACCTCTGCTTCTAAGTAAGAATCGACGAGAATCACCAAGTGATTCTCGCCGATTCGGCGAGAATCACCAAGTGATTCTCGCCGATTCGGCGAGAATCACTAGTGATTCTCGTCGAATCGTCGAGAATCACTGGTTGATTCTCACCGTCTCAACCTGGCCTAAAGCAGTGCGTGCAACCAAGGCAAATTCGACGAGAATCATCTTTGATTCTCGCCGAATCGTCGAGAATCACCTTTGATTCTCGGCGACTCGGCGAGAATCACTTTCGATTCTCACCGATTTTGACTTGGGCGTTTTTCTGGAACTTCCTGAACCGGATTCTGCCGCTGTTAAGGTTCTGGACCGGGACTTAGGGATTCTGCTTGTGGGTCCCACAACGGTCATTTTTGAAGGCGTCTACAGTATATATATCCGAGTATTTTGAACGGAATACCTAGATAGAAAGAAGCCGAGCAAGAGTAAACCCTAAAATCGCGAAATTGCTCCGCCGCATCCGTCGCCGCTCGCGCTAGTTAGTCGCCGCTACTGATCGCTTTTCTTCCCGATCTCCGGCGACAGAAGCTTAGCCAAGCTTAGAGTCTCACGCGTCTATCAAGAGATCTCTTGTCTCTCGATTTGTTGATCAGGAAGAACTTCCCCGTCCGAATCGATCGAGACGACCGATCCTCGTGTGACCGTTGGAAGACCAAGCTAGCTTCGCTACGAAGATTGGATCTCTAAGTTCAGCAGCCGCTCATCATCATAGCCGCCGATCCCGAAGCAAGCCGCCACTCGTCTTGACGCCGCCGGTTCCGGGGAGATCCTTTCCAAGAAAGACCAAGGTTGTAGACTCGTTCGTTGACTTCACGAACACGTCGTCGAACGAAGAGGAACACCGTAGTCTCCAAACGAAGTTTGTATCTCGTGTACATTCTATTTTACTTTTGTTGTAAAGGAACGATTGTTCCGTGTTGTAAGGGTTGGGTGCAACCCGGTTTGTGGGAGTGTTGACTCCTACGTGTGGAAGGGTTCCTTCCGATAGTGCAAGGATTGGATTTCAATCCTGTTGGAGAAGTGACCGAGTCGTCCCTTGTTGGGAGATAGGTCGAAGGGAGAAAGTGGATGTACCCAAGTCGGGGAACCACTATAAATTGCCTGTGTATTCTGTGTGCTGTGCTTTTTATTTTTATTGTGCAGGTACCGTCATAAATTCTGCAAAAGCGTTGCACGTCACCTATCCCCCCCCATAAGTGAACTTTGTTGACACTAGGTGGACTTTCAGATCCGAAGACCGTCATCGTCTCGCTCAGGTGATATCTTTCCAGTATTTTCTGCTTGTGATTTAGGTTGCTAGTAGAATACTATCGTTTGAAAAGAAATACAAAATGTCAAAGGCGATCAATCACTCCTCTCCCGTGCCAATGATCAAGCTAGAGAAATTCTCCAACGCCGAGTTCAGTGCCTGGAAGCGCAACACTCAGTTCGGCATGAAATACCTGAACATCTTCTACACAGTACAGACTGGTTTTGAAGAATTCAAAGGAAGCAAAGTTGAAGATCAATGGGTCAACGACGAAGACTTCTGCAGAGACTACATCCTGAATTGCCTCTCCAGCAGGCTTGCAGAGACGTACAGCAAGATGCAAAGGGCCAAGGAGATCTGGGAAGCCTTAGAGGAGCAATTCAAGGAGGAGGAGAATATGTCCAAGACGCACCTGGTGGACAAGTTTATGGAATTTGTAACGCCCCCACTCGTCACATGGCATATAACGGTGGGTCCGGCCGGGGCCCCACGCTATAGGTCACAGACAAGTGACGGAATTACTTGTGGTGATCAAATTCTATTCGTGTCCTTAACCCAATCCAAAATTCCTTGCGGTGATCAAATTCTATTCGTGTCCTTAACCCAATCCATTCTAGCGCAACATATTTACGTTGCATGAACTCAATACCATGAATGTACACTAATACATAAATTCCACATTTATAAATACAAAACCAGGAATGTATACAACTCACACACACATGGCCTTAAGGCCTTACAAGTTTCTCTTTTTACACATATACAAGTTCGTACATCGGCACGCAGGCCGGCCACACATGAAATCCCACCACGATTTACTTGGCCTTCAAGGGTCTTAACAGCATGCTGGCAATCTGCTCATTTCATTTCAAGCCGCAGCACCTGCAAGTAGACATCCACCAAAGAGTGGCAAACAAAGTAACGGTCAGCTATAGCTGACCAATTATAACGACCCTACCACATCCCCGGGGCAGCGGTTCTTTCCCTGTATGCATTTGCAAGTAGAATAGCTAACAATCACAATCACACACAGCAAAGCACAAACGCCGACCGCAGCCAGATGCTTCGTGCACTCAGGGCACCTTACGGTGTACCGGAAACCCGTGGTAACACCACCAATCGCACGGTAATTAACTTGTTGGCTGGCCAGTCCTACTCACCCCAACACGCATGCTGGTTGCATTCTGCCCAAACCAAGAAGAGGTACGTACCGTATGGTAAACATGAGCATTCATCCAACAGATCGACCAGCTTTTATTTTGGTGTAGCAAGTCGGGCTATCGCACGCTCCAGAACACTGCCACCAATCGATCTCTCCATCATGCCCAGGTACAGGTTAGCCTTTCCCGTGCTCACATCGTCACTGGCGCACCGTGAAGCGGGTCGGCCTTCCCTTCCTGGGTAGCCGCAGCTTCCCGCTCTCGCAGAGCAAACCACAAGGAGCTTCGCAAAGCGTCCAAGATCATATCCATGGCTAGCCCACGCATGAGCATACCATCCACACATAACATTCATTCATCCAATACATAACGCATATCGTTGCAAATCCACGGAGTCTTCTCCGGTTTAACCATGATCATCACCAATCCAGACTAACGGTCCAGATGGGCTTCACACAGCATGCCTATGCGGTACTCCACATTTCCGGCGCTAGATGCAGACTCAACAGAGGAATCACTTCCGCAAATCCACCTATTGGTGGAGGATTCCACGCATATGAATAAAGAAAGGACTTCGATGTCCAAGAAGGAGATCGTTACTCTCGAAGATCGCTTTGGTGCCATGAAGTAGCCAGACGGAAGTCACCGCCTTGACGTAGCCTTCACGAATCCGCTCTCGGATCTTCGTTCCGCACTCCGCAGCTCCTCCAGCAGCTGGCTTTCTCTTCCTCCTTCCTTCCCTTGCACTCCCCTCTTCTTGCTCTCTCTTTAAATGAGAAGAAGAAGAAGATAATGAAGAGGAAGGGTTTAAATCCCCTTTTCCCCAGCCTTAGCAACACCTGGCCAGAGCCTATCCATGGGATCTAGGATTAGGGAATCAAACGACTCAGAATTGACCAGAAAAGCATGAACAAGGCCTGACAGGCCCTGTGACACGCCCGTGTCACAGGCCGTGTCACTTAAGCGGCAGACAACCGACTGAAAGCCAACCAGTACACGGCCGTGGGACACGCCCATGCCACGGGCCGTGTCCCCTGACACGCCCTCAGACATGCCCGTGTCTATGGCTATGTTCATCATCTGCACAACCTCAAAATCACCCGAGACTCACACGGCCCTGGGACACGCCCGTGTTCCAGGCCGTGTGCACCTGGACATACCCGTGTCCCGCAAACACGCCCTGGCTCAAAACGTCAGGCTGCGTTCGTCGACCACATTGACATGCCTTATGACACGCCCGTGTCACAAGCCGTGTCCTCACTCGACACTCGACACTTGACAATCGTCGAGCAAAATTCGTCGACCGCATGACCTGACACAACCCAAGCACGACACGCCCTGGGACACGCCCGTGTCCCAGGCCGTGTGACCCATGCCTGAACCCAAATCAACCAAAATTGATTTTAGGGTGTTACAGCATTCACCTTCACTGAGGAAAGGGAAATCCTTCCACAAGTAGCTGATTTTGAAAATCTGGTGGACAAGCTGAATAGTGAGAACATCCCTCTGCCAGATGGATTTGTTGCAGGGGCGATCATTTTTAAATTGCCCACGGCCTTATATGCCTTCAAGACTAAGATGTACCCGAAGAAGACGCAGGTGAGTCTTAAAGACCTCAAGCACTTCATCTGCATTGAGGATGAGAACCCGACTAGGCACGTTATAGAGACGATCAGCAAGCAGTCCTCTACTACTAACATGATCACGCATCCCACGAGGAAGCCTAAGCCTGGAAAGACTCGCCCACCGACCAGTGCACCCGCAGTTGCTGCCACCAGAAAACAAATAAATAAGAAATTCAAAGGCAAGTGCTACAACTGCAATAAGTGGGGTCACTGCGCTTCCGAGTTACGACAGCCCAAACAGGGCAAATCTAGCACACCAAGGACTGATAATCAAGCCAACATGATTTATCAGACTGCGCCTACCTACTTTGTTGCCATGGTCAGTAACGGGACAACAAGTTCAGAGTGATGGATCGACTCACGTGCTACCTGCCACATCTGCCACAATCTAAAGCTTCTGGAGGATGCAAAAGTGGTAGGAGACACTGTCACTATTACGAATGGACCTGTAGCTGACGTGCTGACGGTCGGCAATGCTACCCTGACTCTCTCGTCAGGTAAGACTCTAACATTGAAAAATGTTAAATTTATACCGACATTAGATGCTAATTTAATTTCGATTAGTCTGTTGTGTGATGCGGGTATGTCTTTTAACATTAGTGGTGGTCGGGTAACCCTAATGATTCACTCACATTACTTTGGATGCGCATATATCTTTAACAGGATATATAGGCTGAGTCTAGCACACGAAGTAGTAAATCAGATTAGCTCAATCTGATAGATCCTAAGACTTTACATGCAATACTAGGACACGTCAATTATAGAAAACTTCTCCTGCTAGCTACAACTCACAACATACCCCTCGACACAAAAACCAAATTTTAAAAATGTGAAATTTGTGCTCAAACTAAGATAACTAGAACACCTTTTAGTCAGGTTTCTAGGAGCACACAATTGCTAGAGTTAATACATTCTGATATTTGTGACTACAAACGCTTTGTTACAAGAAGAGGTCGGAAGTATTTGATAACATTTATCGACGATTACTCAAGATTTAGCCACATTTACCTTCTTAAATCCAACGATGAAGCTTTTGAAAAATTCTGTATTTTCAAAAATAGGGCTGAAAATCAACTTTACATGAAAATAAAAAGGCTAAGAAGTGATAGAGGAGGAGAATACGTCTTGGGGGAGTTCAGAGACTTCCTTGCCAGCAATGACATAATCTTTGAAACCACCGCTCCATATTCCCCACAATCCAATGACATCGCTGAAAGGAAAAAACAGAACTTTAACAGAAATGTTGAATTCTATGTTGCTGACTGCTGGCATGCCTGTGGCCTATTGGGGTGAAGCCGTGCTCACGTTAAATCACATTCTTAATAAAGTTCCCGATGCAAAGTTGACTAAGACACCCTACGAGCTTTGGTTTAAGAGGTCTCCTAGTTTTGACAATCTTAAAACCTAGGGTTGTATCGCTTATGTTAGGATACCAGACTCTAGGAGAGCTAAGATTGGACTCAGGACTAATACCTGCGTCTACCTAGGATGCGCAGATGATAGTGCTGCAGACAGGTTTCTGGATCTCTCCACTAATACTGTAATAGAATCAAGAGATGCTATCTTCTTTGAGGATAAGTTCCTTAAGGACAAGAACCTGACACTGTCAGGTCTGCCAGCCACTAGTACTAAGCCTTTAGTTGAGCCAGGACAACGTAACTCTAACACTGAGCCTGTAGACACGAGTGGTTTAGATACCAGAAGACTATCTAGTAGAGAGAAAATGCCTAAAAGCTTCGGTACAGACTTCGTGACTTACCAAGTTGAAGCTGATCCATCCACTTATAAGGAAGCGATGTGATCTAGAGACTCTCTATTATGGAAAGAAGCCATAGACGAAAAGATGAACTCTCTTATGCAGAACAACACACGGACTTTGGTCGATTTGCCCAAAGGGGATAAAAGCATTGACAATAAGTGGGTTCTGAGGAAGAAGCTAAATCCTGATGGGAGTATCGCAAAATACAAAGCACGTCTAGTTGCCAAAGGCTTCACTCAAGTGAGTGGTGTAGACTACTTTAATATATACTCACATGTATGTCACTATGCGATAATTAGGATTCTTCTCGCACTAGCATCTATTGAACACTACACTGTTCATCGCAAGATCCAAAACTTGCTTTTGTTGTGAACTACTACAAGAGTATCCAACGACATTAAGGAATTACAACATTCACAAGTCCAAATACTGAAATATTACATCAACGTATCAATGTGATTTAACACACCTCAGCTACCGCGACATGCAAGCCGGTTCACGGTTCATGAAATAAAGCATTCAACAAAACATCAGTAAAACAAGAGAGTTCACTTCATGAGGCTTAGGCCTTTTTGGCCAGCGAACTAGCGCCCCCTTATGATCCTTGCCTTGTAAAAAATGGTTGTAAGTGGATCAGCAAAGGCTGCCCTCAACTGTGTTACCAACACATCTCCTCCCGGCTATCCCTAGCGGACCCCGGGGCACTCCATCACCATACAGGTTGCACTTCGTATGCAAATATACATTACATATAAAGTAGCAAAACAGGTTGGATGTCTCACACAACAAACATGTTTTTATGTTGAGTATATAATAAAATGGGGTCTACTATGCAGCACGTATGCAAACCTAGGATTCACTCAAGGAACCCTATAGCGCATGAATCTAACACATCATCACGCATCAACAATCAGGTTCTTATAATTTCCCCTTCGACGTTCATGCCACAAACACATGGGTACTTCCAATTTCACCTAAAGACATACAAGTCGCCATACAGAACTTTTGTCAAGGCCCCACCCACTCGTGGGTCCTAAAACCTGGGCTTGCTTGCAATCTCTGACTTCTCACATTAAGATTCTGTCTCATAATCCACGAAATGATGTTAAGAACCTTTGCTAGGCCCCACCTGCTCATGATGACCCATGCTGGGCTCCAAATCGGGACCAAGTCCACCGAAGGAGACCCAGCAGGACCCACCTAGCATCGTCCGGTCTTGTCCAAACCTTGGCATTCTCGTCAGTTTCACAGAAGCGGACTTGTCTCACCGGAACACTCTCCACACGTGACTTTGCAACGTCACGGGCTAGCCAGCCGACAATAGAGACAAAGTCGCCCCGTAGCACATCACAATCAAAAGCCTTTCCTACCGTAATCCACCATACGTACTCATACGAAAACAAGGGGGAAACCACATCACAAATGACATCTTGCCGCAAACGGATTTCTAGCAAAATCATTAAGGCCTGTTTTACAACATCACCGAGTCGAACTAACGGTCGTGACAACGGCTTCACCCATAATGCCTAATCCACTAGCGGAGTGGATTCCTAATGCAACATCATGACGGGGACCGACACAATTGACGCGGTGGCTCCTCTTGAACCATGGAAACCCGAACCCCTCTCATTTGAGAGATCTGGTGCCTAAATGCTTGAAAGAAAGCAAGAACAACAGGAATTCCATGCACACATCATAAAGACCGAGAGGAGACGTGTCGTAACCTTATGACTCTTCTTCTTTGCCATGAAATTCTCGACTTGTACAGATGAAAATATGCGCCTTCTAGTCCTCTCCATGGATCTGGCCTCGGATCGATGATCGGAGCCTCGAAGCTTCGTCAATGGTGGAGAAAGACCTTCTTCTTCCTCCTCCATACTCTTTCTTTCAACCCAAACTTCCACTTCAAAAGAGAAGAGAATGAAGGTTTAGAATGTTTCAGGCCTTATATGACCTTTGCGTGGAGCATCCTGAGCCATAAGATTATATCCTAAGAGAAAACAGATGGCCATGGTGCCAAACGACAGAACTGCTCCTGCATGCTACCACCAAGCGGTAACTACCTACTGCACTATGGTACGTTCCTACGCCGACGGTCCCGTTGGGAAGAAAAATCCTATCATCAGAGTTTGCCTTACCGCCGCGTGATAGCCACTCAACGCTTCACGACCTACCGCCGCGCGGTACCACTCAATGCTCTTAACGACTAGATACTCAGCGCTCTTAATGCCTGGATTAGACAAAACAAGGATATCCCCGGCCGATAATAACCTGTCGTCGCGTGGTAACTTCTAGAGGCTCAATATCTGGAAAAATGAGGGTGTTACAACTCCTCCCCCCTTAGAAATATTTCATCCTCGAAATTAAGTCTGCACTCAAACAAAAGCTTACCTGAAGCGAAAAGTTTCAGAAACTCCTCCTGCATTGCTTGCTCACGCTCCCATGAGAATTAGTCTCGCCTGCAGTTATCCCAACGCAGTTTCACGAGCTTAACTTCTTTGCTCCACAACTGCCGAACTTCTGAATCCACTATGCCAACAGGATGGGATTTCGTCCTCAAATCCAATTCTACCAACACCGCTGCCGACTCGACACAATGCTCTTCTCCATCAAGGCTTTCCTCAAAACTGAGACATGGAAGACATCGTGTAATCCACCAAGCTCTGTGGATAATGTCAATCGGTAGGCTGCTTCTTGAAAGTTATTTAACTTTAGGTTAGCTCATCACCTAGAGGGGCGGGGGAGGGTGAATAGGTCTTTGAGCTTGTAATAAATCTTTTGCTGTTTTCAACTTGTTCTATCTAGAGCTTGTCCTTAAGTCCTGCAATCACAAAGAAAAACAAGCACACACAACAAACACCAGAATTTATAGTGGTTCCCCAATTGGGTACATCCATATTCTCTCTCCATCTATCCAACTTATTTGTTGGACTCGGCACAAACTCCTCCACTTATGCTCCTCAGAGCTTACACCTCAGGCCCTCAGCCTTACACACAGATTCTTCTCAGAATCCAACTCAGAACCACAAGGTTTCCTACCTCAAAGCTCTGCATAACTCCTACAGCTCAGTGATCCACTGATCACCTACCTCAGCATAATTTCTAATTCCTACACTCAGGCTCTTCAGCCCTACAGATTTAGGCACACGACCCTACTCTCAGAGTGCTGCAACACTCCTACAACTTAGTTCTCTTTCAGGTACCTACATATTAGCCTCCTCCAAGGCCTACAATCTTAGTGACAAACTTGTCACCTATTGTTGGGTACATTGGTCAAATGTACCTGATTTGAAGAAGCCTCACCCAACTCAATGATATACATCATAATGTATTTGATGTATGTTTGAGTTACTTGTGCAGGTTAAGAAATCACTGGACTGAAGCAAAAAGTTTCTAAGTCCATGTGTCGACACCCAGAGGGAAAGTGTCGACACTTAAGAAAGCTTGTGTCGACACCCAGACAAGCAGTGTCGACACTTGGAGTCATTGTGTCGACACCTGGGATGCAGAGTCGACACCAGACTGAAAGTGTCGACACTTGGAGCTGTGTCGACACTCAGTGAAGAAAAGTGCAGACAGAAAGTGTCGACACAAGGAGCTGTGTCGACACCCAGTGAAGCTGTGTCTACACCAGAAAGTGTCGACACTTGGAGCTGTGTCGACACTCAGCAAAAGTCTGCAGAGTCTAAGTACAAGTGTCGACACTCAACACAATGTGTCGACACTATGCAGAAGAGTCAGCACTTGAAGTAAGTGTCGACACTCAACACAATGTGTCGACACTCAACAGAAGAGTCAACATTTGAAGTATGTGTCGACACCCAGAACAATGTGTCGACACACAGCTGAAGACTCAACACTTGAAGAAAGTGTCGACACAAGGAGCTGTGTCGACACTTAGCAAAGAAAAGAATTATCAACAAAATATTCTAAGTACAAGTGTCGACACTAAGGGAATGTGTCGACACTCAGCTGAAGTCTCAACAACAAGAAGGTGTGTCGACACAAGGAGCTGTGTCGACACTCAGCAAGATTCAACATAGAAGACTATGTGTCGACACCAAGAAGCAGTGTCGACACTTGACAGATTCAACACAAGAAGTTGTGTCGACACAAAGGAGATGTGTTGACACATAGAAGAATTCTGCAAAAGCTAGAAGAACAAGTACTTGTGTCGACACTCAATTTCAGTGTCGACATATGCAGAAGAATCTGTGTCGAGACATACAAGGAGTTGTGTCGACACCTTGTAGACTTGTGTCGAAACTTACACAACATGTGTCGACACTTGGACTATAAGTGTCGACACTTAAAGACAGAAAGTCTCGACATTTACAGACAGTTAGAGATTTTCAAGAAGTGACTGGATGACTTGACAGCTGCCGTTCCAGCCGGTCTACAGCAACTGTCAGAGATGTCAGAAGTCAGTTATGAATTGGTCCAGCCGGTTACCATGAAGAAGGCCTATAAATAGACACCTACAGTTTACAGAAACTGTTGTTGAAAGTGGTTCAAAGTTGTTCAAAGTTGTTGAAGTTGTTTATCAGATTATTGTTGAAGTAATTATAGTGGTACAAAGAGAATCAACACAAGAAGATATAGCATTTCAAGTGCAGATCTAAGAAGTTGGAGAGAGAGGGCTCTATCCAAGAAATCAGCCTCTGGAACTAGGCTGAGAAGAAGGATTCAGATTCAATTCTGGATCTTAAGTGGCAGAGGTCAAGGAACAACTGCAGAGGATTCAGTCTTATTCAGTTCTACTCAAGAAGCTTTGAAGAAAGCTAAGTTAGGGTGAATCCAGCTGAGTTCTTCCAAGAACTCATCAAGAATCTCTCAACTCCCCTCCTTTAATTCTGAGTTGTAGAGTTATCATTTGTATTACATTTTTAACTTGTAGGATCCATTGGATCTGAGTGAATTGTAAGCCTGTATTTATAAAGGCTGAGGGTAGGGCTTGTTAGCCTGAGTGTAGGAGATAGAGATCTCTGAGTGTAGGCCTTGTTGGCTGAGTGTAGGCCTTGGTTGGCTGAGTGTAGGCCTTGATTGGCTGAGTGTAGGCTTTGGGATAAAGCTGAGTTGTAAGGCTTTGGGCCTGAGGTAGGAACCAATTTGGGTTCTGAGACAGTGGAGAAGTTTGGCCGAATCTAGTACACTGCTAGATAGGCGAAGGGGGAAAGTGGATGTACCCATATCTTGGGGAACCACTATAAAACAATGTGTGCTGTGCTGTGTTTGTGCTGTGGATTAGCTGTGTATGTTTTGTTATTGCTATTTGCTGTGCAAAAGTAGTTAGAAATCTGTGATATAACTGTTTGGCTGCCAACAAAGTTAAAAAAGGATTAGGTCACCTCTTCACCCCCCCCTCTAGGTGTTTAGGTACCATATCTTTCAAGTGGTATCAGAGGGTGGTTCCTCAAAACAAGGACTAACAGTCTGAGGAGATCCTGTTTGGCAGATTCAGTGTTGGCAAAACACAGATTCAAGAAATTCAAGAAAATCAAGAAACATGGGTTCCTATGAGAATCACAAGGAATTGGGTTCCATGAAATTACCCATATGCAGAAAGGAGATCTTTGGGATCTGGAAAGAAAGGGTAAGGCTATTTATGGAAGCCTCAGACCTTAGAATCTACATCACAGTAAAGGAAGGGCCTTATGTGCCTATGAAGATTTCAGTTCTAGATGCAAACCAGAGAACTCCAAAGGATTTCTCTGAGATGACTAAGGATGAAATTGTCCTGGCCACCATGGACAAGAGGGCAAAAAACATAATAGTGAGTGCCATTGATGATGCAACTTTTCAGAACTTAATTCACTGTAAAACAGCAAAAGAGATGTGAGATACTCTCATTGTCTATATGGAAGGTTCTGAAGAAGTTAGGCAAGATAGGAAGTCATTGCTAAATCAGGAGTATGAAAGCTTTAGGCAAGGAAAGGGTGATAGCATCACTGAGTGCTATAAGAAATTTTACAGAATAGTTAATGAACTCATGTCTTATGGAAGAGAGTTCAGTAACTATGAACTAAATGACAAGTTCTTAAGGTCCCTAACCAAAGATTGGGACACCAAGATCTGTGCCATAAGAGAAATGGCTAAGTTGGGGGAAATTCCTCCTCCCACACTGTTTGGCAAGCTATTGTCTTATGAAATGCAGTTAACAGTGAGAAAAGAGGAGGAGAAATCAACAAGGACTGAGCACAAAGAAAGAACTGTTGCTTTCAAGACAGAAGTTCCCAGAAAGTGCAGGAATAAGTCTTCAACTCCACCTCCAGAGGTAGTTGAATCAGAGTCTGATGAGTCTGTCAGCACAAAGTCTAAGAGCAGTGAAAGTGATGAAGACTTTGTTGCTTTCACTAGACACTTTCAGAAGTTTTTGAAAAAGAAACAGTGGAGGTCAAGGCCTTCTACATCACAAGGAAAGGAATACTCTTATCAGAAAAAGAGGTCTTCAAAGAATGACAAGAAAATGACAAAATCAAGCAAGGCAACTGGTTCAAAGATTGTTTGCTATTGCTGTAATAGACAGGGCCATGTTATTGCAGATTGTCCAGAGAAGAGAAAGGAATCTGGTGACAGGAAAAAGACTCACTTCAAAGGGAAGAAAGAAAAGTCTTTTGTTGCTAAGAAGGAGAAGACTCTATCAGATATCTCTTCTTCAGAAACTGAGTCTGAGGCTGAAGCCTACATAGGGCTGTTTGCTGAAGAAGAAGAGGAAGAATTCATGCAGATCTTGGAGTCAATTTATGAACAAGAAGACAGTCATTGCCAAGGGCTAATGGCTTTGACAGACAGTGCCAAAATCCTGGAGCAGCCAGGACCCAGTCAGGTACAAAGTTCAAGTTTAAATTCAGTCTCTTGTTCTAGTTCAGATTCAGATTCTCCTTCAACAAGTGATGAGAATGTATCTGAGTCTGAGGATGATATTCATCAACTTATAGATGAATATAGAGTGCTGTTGCAAGCTTACAAGAAAAGCAAGTCCCTTGCCAAAAGTCAGGCAAATGAAATTATTGATCTTAAAGCTGCTGCAACAGATTTTGAGAAGCAATTTGATCAAAAAATGAATGAGATAGTCAGGCTGAAACACATAACAGTGATTCAGATGGGAACTATCACTTTTAAGAATGATCAAATTAAGTGTCTGGAGAACAATCTTCAGAAGGAGAAGGACTTGGTTGATAGGTTTTCTAAACCTAAGTCAGTGTTACCCATAATTGATGAATTTGTTCATCACAAGGGTAAAGCTGGACTGGGCTTTGTTAGACCTGCAGGGACTTAGCAGTCCAAGTATAAGTCAAAGGGCAAAGCCCCAACATTCAACAAGCCTGCTGTAGTCAAGACAGCCAAGGCAGTACCTAAGCAAAGGTACAATAAATTTGAATGTTGGTGTTGTTGCAAAGTTGGCCATTTTGCAGTAGACTGTTGGCACAATGTGTGTGCCAAAGTGAGTTCCAAACTACCTGTTGGAAAGCCATTAGGTAGGTTTGTCAAATTGCAAACTAACAATCACCAAGGACCCAAGAATACTTTGGGTTCTAAGGTTCATTAATTTGTTTTGCAGGTGAGTCCAAGTGGCCATACCCCTACATGGTACTTGGACAGTGGATGTTCCAGACATATGACTGGAACTAGGGGACTACTGAAGGACTACATTCCAATCAAAAATGGTCCTAAAGTGACCTTTGGTGGTTCTGAAAAAGGAATCATCAAAGGATTTGGTAACATTTCTTCAAACTTAGTTACCATTACTCAAGTGGCTTATGTTAAAGGGTTGAAACACAACCTAATAAGTATAAGTCAATTAAGTGATGTAGGGTATGACATCTCATTTGTTAAAAATGGTTGTCATATCAAGAGGTCAAGTGATCAAGAGATTATTTTGACAGGTTATAGGAAGAGGAATGTCTACTGCCTAGACATTATGATTGAGAACAATGGTTCTCCAGTTTGTCTTGTAGCTGATGAGACAGTCTCTCATTGTGTCAAATGGCACAAGAGGCTAGCCCATCTTAACTACAAGACTATTAGCAAACTCTTTAGCAAAGAGTTAGTGAGGAATGGTCCTCAAGTTAAGTGTGTTAAAGATGGCATTTGCTCAGCTTGTCAGAAGGGCAAGCAGACTAAATCCACCTTTAGAAGCATAGATAACAAAGATGCTGTGAGGTGTTTGTACCTCTTGCATTTGGATCTCTTTGGTCCAATGCCAGTTCACAGCTTAGGTAGGAAGGTCTATACCCTTGTAGTTGTAGATGACTACTCAAGGATTTCCTGGGTGTTCTTCTTAAGACAGAAATCTGAAACACCTAGTGTCTTCTACAGCTTTGTCAAGCAAATTCAGAATGAACTAAATAGTACTGTGGTCAGAATTAGAAGTGACCATGGTACTGAATTTCAGTCTGATTGCATGACAAAACTGTGTGAAGACTTTGGGATATTTCAAGAATTCTCTTCACCTAGAACACCTCAGCAAAATGACATTGCTGAAAGAAAAAATAGGACCTTGATAGAGGCTGGTAGAACCCTACTAAGTGATACATCACTGCTAGAGTATTTCTGGGCTGAAGCAGTTAACACTGCATGCCATGTTATAAATAGGGCTACCATCACTAAAGGGCTAAACAAGACCCCCTATGAGGTTGTAAAAGGCAGGAAACCAAACCTATCCTACTTCAGGATCTTTGGTTGCAAATGCTTCATACTTAACAATGGGAAGTCTTACTTAACTAAGTTTGCTGCCAAGTCCCAAGAGGGAATTTTTGTTGGGTACAGCAATAATAGTAAGGCTTATAGAGTCTACAACTTGACTACACAAGTTGTAGAAGAATCAGTGCATGTAGTTTTTGATGAGACTAAACTTATTAATAATGAGTTATCTAGCAATGTATGCAGCCCCACAGGTTTGACAAAGAGAATGGACAAGCTTACTATAGAAGAAGTGTCTGCTGCAAGACATCAAGGAGAGGAGAGTAGCTGTTGTCCAGGGGGAGAACTACATGTGCCAGTTGCTGAAGAAATCCAAGGTATACAACATGATGCAGATGCTGAAGTGGTTCAACCTGAAGTGAGGATGCCTCCAGCCTACAGGCATCTTAGAGATCATCCAGTAGAGCTGATTATTGGAGATCCAAGACAAGGAGTTCAAACAAGGAGCAGAAATCAGAATGCTGCAATCTATTCCAGCTTTCTGTCACAAGTTGAACCTAAGAAGTTTGAAGAAGCAATACAAGATCCACAATGGACTGAAGCAATGCAAGAAGAGCTTAATCAGTTCAAGAGGTGCAAGGTTTGGGAACTTGTTCCTAAACCTAAAGACCACAATGTAATAGGAGTTAAGTGGATCTACAGGAATAAGATGGATGAACAAGGTGTCATCATTAAGAATAAAGCTAGACTGGTTGCTAAAGGATATAAGCAAGAAGAAGGTATTGATTTTGATCAAACCTTTGCTCCAGTAGCTAGACTGGAAGCCATAAGAATGTTCTTGGCCTATGCAACCTATCAAGAATTCAAGGTATACCAAATGGATGTCAAGTCAGCATTCCTAAATGGTAATTTGAAAGAAGAAGTCTATGTGGAGCAGCCTTCAGGTTTTGTTGATCCAACTCTACCTCATTATGTCTATAGACTTAGGAAAGCTTTATATGGGTTAAAGCAAGCCCCTAGGGCTTGGTATGAAACCCTATATAGTTTCCTCATTGAGAACAAGTTCTCAAGGGGGAAAATAGATAAGACTCTATTCCTTAGGGAATCTAGAGGCAAAGTCATACTAGTCCAAATATATGTAGATGACATTATATTTGGGTCTACTGAAAGCAGCCTTTGCAAAAAGTTTGCAAAACTTATGCAAGGTCAGTTTGAAATGAGTAGTATGGGAGAGCTAAAGTTTTTCTTGGGTCTCCAAGTTAAACAGACTGAAAATGGTTTATCCATATGTCAGTCAAACTTCACCCTAGAACTCATAAGGAAGTATGGTATGGATTAATCCAGTACCATGAAGACTCCTATGGGGTCAAGTATGTCTCTTAGCAAGGATGATGCAGGGAAACCTGTAGATGAAACCTTGTATAGAGGGATAGTTGGCTCCCTATTATACTTGACTGCTAGTAGACCAGACATCATGTATGCTACATGTGTTTGTGCAAGGTATCAAGCCTGCCCTAAAGAGTCTCATTTGACTGCAGTCAAAAGAATATTGAGATATCTAAAGGGCACTCCCTATCTAGGCCTCTGGTACCCTAGGAATGGAGACTTTGATCTAACAGGTTATTCAGATGCAGACTTTGCAGGATGCAAAGAGGATAGAAAGAGCACTACTGGAACCTGTCAATTCCTAGGGGGAAGACTAATTTCATGGAGCAACAAAAAGCAAACCAGTGTGGCTATCTCCACAGCTGAGTCAGAGTATGTGGCTGCAGGAAGTTGCTGTGCTCAACTTCTGTGGATTCAACATCAGTTAGAGGACTATGGATTTCAGGTAAGTAGAACTCCACTTTTTTGTGATTCTACTAGTGCTATTTCAATAGCTAATAACCCTGTATCCCATAGTAGGACAAAACATATTGAGATTAAATATCATTTTCTTAGGGAGCATGTAGAAAGAGAAGATATTTTATTAGAATATGTTAAAACAGATGAACAAGTAGCTGATATGTTTACTAAGCCACTAGAAAAAGCTAAGTTCAATAGATTCAAAATTGAACTAGGAATGATAAACTTAGACTAAGTTTACAGAATAGAAAATTGGCTAAGTAAAAAGGTGTCGACACATAGACAAGTCTATGTCGACACAGAATAGTGGTGTCGACACTTCAGGAGAAAGGTGTCGACACATCTAGGATGTTGGTGTCGACACTTCAGAATGTTAGTGTCGACACATGTCCAGTAGGTGTCGACACATCCTATGTGGTGTCGACACTTAAGTTTTACTCAGAATTTTTCTAAGTAAAGTCTCGACAATGTGTCGAGTTATGTTGTGTCGACACATAACCAAGTGTCGACACATAATATCTGTTGACTAAACTTGTGTCGACACATATGTGTCGAGACATTATAAGTCAGTGTCGACACTTATTGCCAGTGTCGACACATGTTAAGCTAGCTGTCTCGCCTGTTCATCTTCAAAATTAGACAGGTATAAATAGGGTTCAGTCTTTGTTTGTCGACACGCTTTCAAAGTTTCGAGACCAAAACTACTGTGTCGACATCTCTCTTTTCTAAAGACTAATTCTCCAAACCCTAATGGCTCCTAAGCTTGAGGAGAATGTTAACGAGGGCTATGAGCTAGTGCGAGGCGCGTTCGATAAAGCTGATCAAGAAATCAAGTCGGTGGTAACCCTAGTCGTCGATTCTGGATTGGAATACTTAGTTTCAGAACCAACAAAGATTTGGAAAAAGGAAGTTCTTGAATTCCTTAATGGAGCTGCTGTAGATGAATCTGGATACAGAATCAAATCCAGAGTTCATGGATCTAAGGTCAAGATTTCACCAAAAAGTCTGAGGAAGGTACTCCAGCTACCTAAAACACAAGATGAAGAAGAAGTAACTGCTTCAAAGACCAGGGAAGCTTTAACCTGGTGTGGTCTTGATCCTAAGATGAAGATAGGATCTGTATTCAACAGGAAAGACATGAATAACCAAGGAAAGTTCATGTCTGAGATAGTAGGAAAAGTCTTACTCAGCAAGACTGGAGGGCATGACAGAGTGTCTGCCTACATGTTTGAAATCATGACTAGAATAATCTTCACTCTGAAAACAGATTGGTCTCAAGTGGTGTATGAGAAAATCAAGGAGAGTCTGAAGAAGCCCAACCTGGGCAGAATACTTAGTCTCTACCTAGCTGGTACCATACCAGACGTAATGAATACAGCTGCAGGAAGTAAGATAAACCACATGAGGAAGATGGATCTAAGGATCTTTTCCAGATGGGACAGGGTATTGTCCAAGGAAATGCCAACTCCAGAGAAGCCAGTTACTAAGAAAGATTCTCCTCCAAGGAAGAAAAGGAAGACAGCTCCTGTGACACAGGAGTCCTCCAGCAGTTCAGGGAGTGAAGAACAAGTTGTTTTCACTCCTGATGATCAAGAGGAAGTGGCTGCAGAGAAGACCCCTACTGCTCAAGATGTAGCTGAAATCCAGGGGGAGCTGCCTCAAGCTAGCCCCATTCATAGGGATCACAGCCAGGGGGAGCTCCCAGTTGTAGAGGAACCATCTACACTGGACAGTGAGCAAGCCACCATCATTATCCAAGAGGTACTCACTGACCTAAAAACTTTAGAATATCTTATAGAAGATGCTGATTTGTCTGATGTTCCTCAGCAAACTCAGCTGCCTAGCCAAGAACCAGATGTTGTTATCCAAGACACATCTGTTGTACTAGAAGTGGTTCCTGATCAAGTAGTTGAAGAACCAAGAACTTCTCCAGCTCCTTCATCACAAGAATTCACAATGGAAGACTTGTTCCTAAATCTGGATCAAGCAGATTTTGACAAAGAAATTGATGCTGCTGAAGAACAGACTGCTGCTGCTGAGGGGGAGCAAGTACAAGATCTGGAAGAGCCTATTAGGCTGGAAACTGAGCAAGCACCTGATGTGCAAACTGAGAAGCCTCAAAGCCCTAAGGACAGGGTTGATATTGCCAGCACTTCTGCCTCTGAAGATGAGGAGAGTGCTAGGGCCAAGAAGAAGAAACTCTATGTCTTCAAGAGGAGAAGCCAGAGTTATAAGAAGGCTTTGCAATCCATTGCCCCACAACCTATAGTTCAGCAAGCTCCAACTGCTGATTATAGTTCTTTAATGGTTGCCCTATAGATAAAATTGGATGAGCAAAGACAGGCCATAGAGAAGTATGTAGATGAAGGACAAAAGTCATTACAGTTTGATCTTGCTCAAGATATAAAGTCAATAAGGTTTGAGATGAACCTGAACAAGAAGGAGTTGACTGACTGCTTCCACAAGGGTGGGAATGCAGTGGTCTATCTAGCAACACACCAAGAGAAGATCAAAGCCCAGGTAGATGATATAGTATTGAAGCAAGGGTATGTACTGGAAACTCAGTTAAGGATGAATGACAACTTGACTGCTTCACACAATGCTATAGTCACTGAATTGAAGAATAAGACTGCTGAACCTTCTACATCTGCTGCTGCAGTTAAGGCTGACTTTGATAAAGTATTTCAAGCTGAGATTACTGCTGTTAAGTCTGCTATTAAAGATTCCCAGAAAGTCATCTCTGAACAACTTACAAAGCTGAAACCATTCTTTAAAGAGGGAATCAGGTATTTGGATAGTCAAATAAGATTTCAAAAGGATGATGTCAGAGACCATATGGCTAAAGAAGTCATAAAGGGGAGAGAGTATTAGTCAAAGCTAGCTCTGACCATGCCAAATGGATATCTAACTCCATCAGAGCTACACTGGGCTATCCTCCACTCTGTGATGATGATAATGTTGCTGAATCAGGGATTCAAACTGCCTATCTTGGAGGTGAGCAACCAGAGGTAGCTCAAGTGATTTATCCACCTCCAGATTTTGACATGGTTCAAGCAGATGTAAGCACAATGTATAGCCCACCTGAGGGCAAGGACACAGTTCATATTGAGAAAGTAGTTCAACCTATTTCTGCAGCTATGCAAGAGGCATTAGAGAAAGAAGAAGAGGCAAGGTTGTCAAAGAAGAGGTTTAGGGAACAAGCAGAACAAAGGCCAGATTTTGAACAGTGGAGCCCTACCTCTAGGAATATAATTTTAACTGCCTGGAAAGCTGCCAAGGACAATGCTCATGAAAGGAACAAGTGGTTCTCTGAAGCAGAATGGAGGAAACATGAAATAAGACAGGAGGCCATTGTTCAATATAGAAGAAAGGCAAAGATGGGAAAGCTACCTCCTACTGCAGTGGAGCCTAGCAAGTACTTCCCCAAGCCATACCACTATTTTGAAAGGCAGAAAATCAAAGCAGAAGAGCTGAAGAAGAAGGACTTAAAAGGCAAGAAGCCTGCTGTTGCTGAAACTGCTGAAGCCACTGTCAAAGCTCAAGTCCAATCTGGCAAAGGCATTGTTATCAAAGAACCAGACCAGAAATAGATTAGGAATTGACTTGAAGATTGTTGTAATCTTTTGAATGAAATACATTTTTGTAAACCATTGAAGATGTATTAGAAAAATGTTAGAACAATATATGATAAATATATTTCATGATTGTTCTGAGAATATGTCTATTTCTTGTTTGTTCTGCAATGTTGAATGTGTATACATGTGTGAAATATTACATGTTTATGTTTACCCTGCTGATTATAATCTGCTTTACATCATTCTACAATTTTTAATTATGAATGGTGTATATCATTGACTAAGGGTTATGACTTCTCCAAATATGGGGAGATTGTTGGGAACATTGGTCAAATGTACCTGATTTGAAGAAGCCTCACCCAACTCAATGATATACATCATAATGTATTTGATGTATGTTTGAGTTACTTGTGTAGGTTAAGAAATCACTGGACTGAAGCAAAAAGTTTCTAAGTTCATGTGTCGACACCCAGAGGGAAAGTGTCGACACTTAAGAAAGCTTGTGTCGATACCCAGACAAGCAGTGTCGACACTTGGAGTCATTGTGTCGACACCTGGGATGTAGAGTCGACACCAGACAGAAAGTGTCGACACTTGGAGCTGTGTCGACACTCAGTGAAGAAAAGTGCAGACAGAAAGTGTCGACACAAGGAGCTGTGTCGACACCCAGTGAAGCTGTGTCTACACCAGAAAGTGTCGACACTTGGAGCTGTGTCGACACTCAGCAAAAGTCTGCAGAGTCTAAGTACAAGTGTCGACACTCAACACAATGTGTCGACACTATGCAGAAGAGTCAGCACTTGAAGTAAGTGTCGACACTCAACACAATGTGTCGACACTCAACAGAAGAGTCAACATTTGAAGTATGTGTCGACACCCAGAACAATGTGTCGACACACAGCTGAAGACTCAACACTTGAAGAAAGTGTCGACACAAGGAGCTGTGTCAACACTTAGCAAAGAAAAGAATTATCAACAAAATATTCTAAGTACAAGTTTCGACACTAAGGGAATGTGTCGACATTCAGCTGAAGTCTCAACAACAAGAAGGTGTGTCGACACAAGGAGTTGTGTCGACACTCAGCAAGATTCAACATAGAAGACTATGTGTCGACACCAAGAAGCAGTGTCGACACTTGACAGATTCAACACAAAAAGTTGTGTCGACACAAAGGAGATGTGTCGACACATAGAAGAATTCAGCAAAAGCTAGAAGAACAAGTACTTGTGTCGACACTCAATTTCAGTGTCGACACATGTAGAAGAATCTGTGTCGAGACATACAAGGAGTTGTGTCGACACCTTGTAGACTTGTGTCGACACTTACACAACATGTGTCGACACTTGGACTATAAGTGTCGACACTTAAAGATAGAAAGTCTCGACACTTACAGACAGTTAGAGATTTTCAAGAAGTGACTGGATGACTTGACAGCTGCCGTTCCAGCCGGTCTACAGCAACTGTCAGAGATGTCAGAAGTCAGTTATGAACCGGTCCAGCCGGTTACCATGAAGAAGGCCTATAAATAGGCACCTACAGTTTATAGAAACTGTTGTTGAAAGTGGTTCAAAGTTGTTCAAAGTTGTTGAAGTTGTTTATCAGATTATTGTTGAAGTAATTATAGTGGTACAAAGAGAATCAACACAAGAAGATCTAGCATTTCAAGTGCAGATCTAAGAAGTTGGAGAGAGAGGGCTCCATCCAAGAAATCAGCCTCTGGAACTAGGCTGAGAAGAAGGATTCAGATTCAATTCTGGATCTTAAGTGGCAGAGGTCAAGGAACAACTGCAGAGGATTCAGTCTTATTCAGTTCTACTCAAGAAGCTTTGAAGAAAGCTAAGTCAGGGTGAATCCAGCTGAGTTCTTCCAAGAACTCATCAAGAATCTCTCAACTCCCCTCCTTTAATTCTGAGTTGTAGAGTTATCATTTGTATTACATTTTTAACTTGTAGGATCCATTGGATCTGAGTGAATTGTAAGCCTGTATTTATAAAGGTTGAGGGTAGGGCTTGTTAGCCTGAGTGTAGGAGATAGAGATCTCTGAGTGTAGGCCTTGTTGGCTGAGTGTAGGCCTTGGTTGGCTGAGTGTAGGCCTTGATTGGCTGAGTGTAGGATTTGGGATAATGCTGAGTTGTAAGGCTTTGGGCCTGAGGTAGGAACCAATTTGGGTTCTAAGACAGTGGAGAAGTTTGGCCGAATCTAGCACACTGCTAGATAGGCGAAGGGGGAAAGTGGATGTACCCATATCTTGGGGAACCACTATAAAACACTGTGTGCTGTGCTGTGTTTGTGCTGTGGATTAGCTGTGTATGTTTTGTTATTGCTGTTTGCTGTGCAAAAGTAGTTAGAAATCTGTGATATAACTGTTTGGCTGCCAACAAAGTTAAAAAAGGATTAGGTCACCTATTCACCCCCCCCCTCTAGGTGTTTAAGTACCATATCTTTCACCTATAGCTCAGTGACTCTTCAGTCACCTACCTCAGACACAAGTCCCTACACTCAGGCTGGGAGGACAGCCCTTTCTCAGATCCACACTTGGATCCTACCTCAGAGAACAACACTCTCCTACCTCAGGCAATTAAGCCCTACAGCTCAGATACTCACTTGGATCCTACCTCAGTTCACCAACAAGACACCTACATTAGTGATAAATTTTTCACCTACCTCAGGCACAAAGTGCCCTACACTTAGATTCGGGAAACCTGAATCCTACATTAAATAAAACAGTAAGTGAAGAAAATAAAATAACTGACTCAGTGAAATAACTCTGAGTCAACTTTATTGCACTGAGTAGATTTCAGTCCAGCTCACTTACTGTAGAAGGAATCAGCCTTCTTCTACAGCTATCACTTTTTACTACTGCACTGATGAGCAGCTTCCACCTTGTTGATGAGATGAACCAGCTAAACTATTTTGTAGAGAACAACCTTGCTGATCTTGAAGACCTTCAACTATCCTTCTTTGCCTTCATGCTATCTTCGCTGGACTTCAGCTTTCAAGCTTAATCGAAAGTAAAATGTTCAACCGCCTTTATCAATTTCTCTTTCTGTTTGTTTGATAGTTAACCCTAATCTCTTTTTTGTTTCCCCTTTTATATGCTTTGATTTGAATCAACGACACTATAGTATGTGGGCCCACCAAGGGTTGGTGAGCGCCAACTCCATCAAAATGGGACAAAATATCTTTCGGCACTGTAACAGCTTTCCCGCAACGGCTTCCTACAATTTTGACTTTGATGATGTCAGTAGTGGTCATCAACATCTGGACTTAGAAAATATTCCAAAATCCCATCAAGCGTTGAGTGATGTTAAGACACTCAATGCCATCAGCCTTGGCTCTCAGCACTTCTGAACTTAGAAATTTTCCTGGCTTTGTCTCAGCGGTCTCAACGGTTTTTCATTATCAGCTGAGATAAGCCTTTGTCTCAGCGCTTTCTTCTTATCTGATGTCTCAACGGTTTTTGCACTTAGTTGTCTCAGTGGTTTTATCTCAGCAGTCTCAGCGGTTTTTCATTTATCAGCTGAGACAAGCCTTTGTTTCAACGTTTCCTTCTTCATTAGATGCGTTGAGTGAACCTGCTTCACTCAACACTTCTGGACTTAGAAAAAGTCCAACTAACTTTATCTCATCTGTTTTCCTCTTAATTGTCTCAGCGTTTCCTACATTATTAGAAGGGTTGAGTGAACCTGCTTCACTCAACACTTCTGGACTTAAAAAATTTCCAATTAATTTTGTCTCTGATGTCTCAACTATCTAAACGCCATCTTCTTAGCTATCTCAGCTATCTCAGCAACCTCAACGCTAACTTCTCAGTTGTCTTCAGCTGTCTCAACACTATCTTCCCAGCTGTCTCAGCTGCCTCAGCAGTCTTAATGTCTTCTTCTCAGTGGTCTCAGCGCTTTTTCCTTACACAGATTTTCTTACTTTAGCTTGACAAGCTTGGAGCTGAGCTCGACGAACCGTAAACTGAGCTCGACGAACTTTGATCTTCTCATCAGTCTCAGCGCTTTTTGCCTCGGTCAATTTTTCTCTTGCTTTAGCTTGACAAACATTGGGCTGAGCTCGACGAACTGTAAGCTGAGCTCGATGAACTTCAACCTGATCTCGACGAAAGTTGAAACTTGAACGCTTGTGCTTATTCCACTGTATGTTGAGTTGTGCTCGATGATCAGTGAGCTGAGTTCGACGAACTTTGAGCTGAGTTCCACGAATTTTGAGTTTATTGTCCAACTCATTTTCCTTCACTTGTCCAATCATGGACTACCTGCATTCATGAACTAAAGCACACATCAAATACATTATGTGTGTATGTCATTAACCCGTTTGACTTCTTGCAAATCTAGGATATTAGGATCAATAGACCCAACAATCTCCCCTATCTGAAAAAGTCAAAATAATACAGGTCATTGACAACAAACATTTCGTCATAATAAAATTTAACATTTGGGAGCATACTAAGAATTGTTACCATTTCTCTAGCCTGTGGAGAATTACTTACTCCCCCTGACATGTTGTTATCCTTACTGTTCCACTTGGTTGTACTTCTCAACCCTTGACTTCTTTCCTCCCCCTTTTGACTTCTACAATAGGGAGCATACTGATAGGTTGTTCTCCCCTTATCTATCTCAGCTGTTGGGCTAGCTCCCCGTAAACAATTGCACACCATCTTCAGTATCTGGAAGAAGAGCTTGTTCTAGCTGCAAAATAAACAATGTAGCATATGGTAGAAGAGAGAATTGAAGCTACACAAGATTCAACATGCCCAATTCAAATTTGAAGGTGTTGAACTTAGCTTCATCTAGTGGTTTAGTGAAGATATCAGCCACTTGCTTGTCTGTGGAGACAAACTCAAGGGAGATGTCTTCCCTTTCCACATGTTCTCTAATGAAATGATACCTAATTTCTATATGTTTAGTCTTGCTATGAGATACATGATTCCTAGCTATAGAAATTGCACTAGTAGAATCACAAAAGAGTGGAACTTATCTGAACATTATAGTCCAAAAGTTGATGCTGGATCCATAACAATAGAGCACAACAACTTCTAGCTGAAATATACTCTGACTCTAATGTTGAGATTGCAACACTTGTCTGTTTCTTGCTGCTCCAAGAGATAAACCTTCCACCTAGATATTGACAGGAGCTTGATGTGCTCTTCCTATCCTCCTCGCAGCCTGCAAAATCTGCATCTGAATAGCCAGTTAGTTCAAATTCCCTATTCCTGGGGTATGATAGGCCAAGATCTGGTTTGCCCTTAAGATATCTCAAGATTCTTTTCACAGCAGTATAGTGAGACTCTTTAGGGCAGGCCTGATACCTAGTATAGACACATGTTGCATACATAATATCAAGACTACTTGCTGTGAGGTAGAGAAGAGAACCAACTATACCTCTATACAGAGTTTGACTAACAGGATTCCCTGGATCATCTTTGACTAGAGGCATACTTGAGCTCATGGGAGTTCTGATGGTGGAAGCATTCTCCATGCCATATTTCTTGATAATCTCCCTGGTGAATTTTGACTAGGATATGGATAGACCATCATCAGTCTGTTTTACATGGAGTCCCAAGAAAAACTTCAATTCACCCATACTACTCATCTCAAACTTCCCCTGCATAAGTTTTGCAAACTTCATACAGAGGTTGTCATCAATAGAGCCAAATATTATATCATCAACATAAATCTGGACTAGGATGATCTTGCCCTTAGATTCCCTTAGGAATAAGGTCTTGTCTATCTTCACCCTTGAGAATTTGTTCTCAATGAGGAAGGTAGACAATGTATCATACCATGCTTTTGGGGCTCGCTTAAGCCTATTAAGAGCTTTCCTAAGTCTATATATAGCAGAAGGAGAGTTAGAATCAATACAACTTGGAGGTTGCTCTACATAAATCTCTTCGTTTAAGTCTCCATTCAGAAAGGCTATCTTGAAATCCATTTGGAATACCTTGAATCCCTGGAAGGCTGCAAATGCAAGGAAGAGTATGATTGCTTCCAACCTTGCAACTGGGGTAAAGGTTTGATCATAATCAATCTTTTCTTCCTGTCTATACCTTTTGGACACCAGTCTAGCTTTATTCTTGATTACAATGCCATTTTCATCAAGTTTATTTCTAAAAATTCACTTGACTCCAATGACATTGTGTCTATCTGGTTTGGGAACCAGCTTCCAGACCTTGCACCTTTTGAACTGGTTCAGTTATTCCTGCATTGCACCAATCCAGAATTGGTCTCTATTTGCATCTTCAAATTTTTTGGGCTCTTCTTATGACAGGAAGCTGGAATAGAGTGCTCTGTTGAAACTCCTACTTCTGGTATATACACCTTGAATAGCCTCACCTATTAACTACTCTAGAGGATGATCTCTAAGATATCTGACTGCAGGGGGCAGTCTGACTGCTTCCTACTGATTATTATTTTCTTCAGTAGGTTGGTCTTCATTTCCAGCTTGACTGCCCTGTGCTTCCTCTAGACAGCATCCCTCTCCACAATATTCTTGCAAAGTTGGGTCTTTATCCTTGATGGAGAGCTTTTCCATCATGACATCTGTTCTTATAGAGCTAGACAAAGAGCTTGACATCTCACTATCAATCATGCATGACTCATCAAACACTACATGGACAGACTCTTCTACAACTTGATTTGTCAGGTTGTAGACTCTATATGCCCTACTATTATTGCTGTTCCCAACAAATATCCCCTCATAGGACTTGGCATCAAATTTAGTCATTTTTAACTTACCATTGTCTAGGATGAAACACTTGCAACTAAAGATCCTGAAATAGGATATTTTTGGTTTTCTGCCCTTCAAGATCTCATAGGGAGTCTTATTGTGGCCTTTGGTGATAGAAGCCCTATTAAGCACATAACTTGCAGTGTTAACTACCACAACCTAGAAATATTCAGGGAGAGAAGTGTCACTCAATAGTGTTCTCCCAGCTTCTATGAGAGTCCTATTTTTCCTCTCAGCTAACCAATTTTGTTGGGGTATTCTTGGAGAGGAGAACTCTTGATGAATCCCTTGATCTTCATAAAATGTAGTCATAGCAGCAGACTGAAACTCATCTCCATGGTCACTTCTCCTTCTGACCACAGAGCATGCAAGCTCATTCTGAATTTGCCCGACAAAATTTGTGAAGACCTCAAGGGTGAAAGTGAAGGTTAGATCTGAAATACTATAGAGGGGGGGGGGGTGAATAGAGTATTGTGGTCTCTTAAAAAATCTTTACAACTTTTGCTGTAAAGCTAGGTGAGCAGGTTAGAAAATAAAGTAATAAGCACAACAACCTAATAAATCACAGAACACAGCCAAGAAAAAAGAAAAGTGCAGCCAGACGACACAAGAAATTATAGTGGTTCCCCAACCTGGGTACATCCACTCTTCTACCACCCTCGTAGGAATCCACTTAGATTTTTGATCAGGTTCCTGACACCAATGAGCTTTTATTTAGGTGCTCAAAAACCAAAAACTCAAGTCTTTTGGTAGGAGACTTGCAACCAGGAATAATTTTGAAGGTACTTAAAACCCTATATAGAGGATGAAAAAGGTGATGATGTCTTCTCTTTCTCAATAACAATTGAGAAGACTAGTGGATTGATTTCAGCAGATTGCTCCCCCTGAGATCTTGAAGGGATCAGGAAATCTGGAGCACTGCTTTAGGGTGACAGGTCTTCAAAAACTTGATTGCCTTGACCAGAGATTGCTTCAGGAACTTCTTTGACAGATAGAGTTTTTGTTGTCCTTCTGAAGTTGTCCTGTAGAGTTGAAAGAAGAAGACTCTTGATAGAGATTGTATGTTCTTCTTCTTCTTGATGATGATGTTCTCTGGCCTAGGCTGATTGCAGTGTGTGTAGACTTTTTGATTTTTGTAAGACATCTTTGAATGTGATCTGTGTGTCAGTAGGACTGCTTGATCTTTTCTTTTCTTGAAACTGACTGAAGAACACACTCGAAATTTGAATGCTTGAGCAGTAAATGCAGTCGTCCTGGGAAGGAAGCGACAATCAATGAATTCCCTAACTGTCCCATGGAAAAACGACATGTAATAATCCATGATCAATGCTCGTTCTAACGGTAACATTCCGAGAATATTGGGTATCACTGACTCAGCAATCATCGCCAAGAAAAGGGACAAAAAACTGGAGAAGACCTAGTCTGGAATCGTTGAACGAATAACGAAAATTGTCGAGCTGAGTTCACAGTTCATCAAGCTGAGCTGATGAGTTCGTCGACCAGACAATAGCAATTAGTCTTCAAGGGAAACTTGTCAATTATGCTACAATCTTCGTCGAACTAACAATCATCATTCATCGAACAGACAATCATCATTCGTCGAACAGAGATCCAAATTCGTCGACCGAAGAATGATTGTGGACTTAGAATCTGAGAAGTCTCTGGCTGAGAAGGATTCAAATTAGTAGACCAGAGTTCGTCGACCATAGAATGTGGTTCGTTGAGCTGAGATCAATGAACGTCGAACAGATTTCCTTGAGCTAAAAATATCTCTAAGTCTTGAGTTTCTCTGGCAGTCTGGAGGATGGCTGGTCCACAGGATGATGTTCTAAGGACAAACCCTAGACTCTAGGAGACAACCAATGACCCTGACTATACAAGGTGGGTCAAAGGCATCCTAACTCAGTGAACCTAGCCCAAATCCAAAGTAGGGATCCAACAATCTCCCCCTATTTTGGTGAGGTCACTAAGTGAAGACACAGACTAAATCAAAACAAAGCAGTAAAAGCATATATCTGACAGAGAATTTATAACACATGTAGCAGATATATAAAAGCTTTGTCCAGAAACATAACCAGAGAGTTGTAAAAGCAAAAACAGGAAAAGAAAGAAAAATTTAGATCATATCTTGCTCTTCTTGGATTTGTCTTTGTCTTTATCTTTGCTGCTGCTGCTGCTAGCTCCAGGCTTTGAGAATTTGATCTCTGTGTTTAGATTAGCTGCCTGAGCCATAGTCATTATCATATCAGCTATACCAAGCATATTCTGAGTAGAGGCTCTGGGAACAACAGCCTCTGGATGGAGTTTCATATAGTCATCAACATTGAAAAGTTTGTTTGCTTTGCCAAACCTTTTAAGTTCTTCTTTTCTATATTTTGACATGGTTGAGTATCCTGAAATGTCATTTCCTTCAGCTTTTGCTTTATTAATCAATGAGAGGCCAATCAGTTCCTGGAATTTGGCCATTTTAGCAGCGTTAGCTGTTTCAGGATCCTCAAAAGGAATAAGAGGTGATTCTGGTCTTTTGGGACTATCAGCCTTCTGTTCTACAGATACATTTTGTTATTGCTGCTGAGGTTGTTGCTGTTGATGTTGATTTCCTAAAGAATGATGCCCTTGCTGACTGCTTCCAGAAGATCTCCCAAGATTTCTCTGATAAGTTTGCATAGGGGCAGATCTCTGAGAGCTAGAGCCAGTGGCAACCAGCTGCTGGAGGAGGTGGAGGAGGTGGATCTCTTCTGTATATCTGAACTGGTAGAGGAGAATATCTCCTACTTCTTTTCCTCTCCTTTTGTTGATACTTTGACAGCCACATCCAAGCTAACATTCCTTTATAAGGAGTAACATTATGCAAGATGTAGTAGGGAGTGTCAGCTATTGGATTGGGCTTAGGAGCAGGAGGAGGAGGGGCTTTCCTTTTCTTTGATAGCAATTGCTTTTTCTTCTTGGAAGCTTCTTCATCTGAATCATCTTCATCATCATCACCTGTGGAACCCTGAGGATTGTCATACATAGCATCCAATGCCTTCAAGGCTCTAACAGAAATAGCAGGCTTTTCTATAGAAGGAGCAGAAGATTCAAAAGCTGGAGTTGGAGAGCTGATTAAGACTGAGCACTCCTCTTGAGCTTTATTCTCTTCCTCAATGTCTGATAGAATTAATGCATCCAGGTCAGGCATTGGGGAATCATCCTTAACAAAAATAGGGGCAGAAATCTCTTCTGGGGGGGGGGGGAAGAGATGACTTGCTCTGGAACAGAAAAACTATCACTAAGTTGCTTAGCAACTGTAGGACTTACTGGGGAGGTGACATGAATAATAGCCAAGGATGGCTTAGTAGAAGAGAACTGTACATAAATTATATCAAAATTTCTCAACAAACTAGCCAAATCAACTGTGGGATTCAAATGGAAATCACCAATAGTTTTGATCTACTCTGGAACTGACTCATCTAGTTCAATGTCAGTATCCATGAAATGAATTAATTCAATCAAATCTGAATCAAATTCTGTCAAACTTGCTGCTGCTCCAGCATCTGAGACTACTGTAGGAGAAACTGCTGCTGCATTTGAAACTGCTGCTATATCTACTACTGCTTCATCACAAAGCATCTCCCCCTGCCTGGTTTCAGGAGAACCTGGAGCCAGGCCCCTGAATGAAGAGGGGCAGCAGAAAGAAGAGATACTTGGGTAGATAAAGAATTGATAGAATTTACAAGAGGTGTAATGGCCTCTGTGATTAGGGATTTGAGGAGGGGAGTGAGTAGGGTTATGATGGTAGATACATTGGGGGGGTCCAAAGATGAAGAGGTAGTTGGTGAGGGTAGAGAAGTAGATGAAGTGAGGGGAATAGATGGAGGAGATACATGTGGAATGGCATCTATCATGGTGGTGTCTGGTGGAGGTGGAGAAGGGGATGGTATATGAAAATGTGGAATGTTAGACATATGAGGTCGAGGAGGTGATGCTGGAGGAGTTGGGTGTGGATTCTCTTGAAGGGGGGTAGATGGACTATCAGTTATGTCAAGTGGTAGACATGGAGGAGGAGTAGGGATATGAGAATGTTGTTGTGATTGGGGTGCTGGAGGAGATGGAAGACTGGTTGAAGATGAAAGATGGGTTACTGGAAGAGGTTGAGGATATAGGATTATCTCTACTGCAGGGTGGGCAGTGGCCTTCACGGCCTTTGTGCTCTCAGAAGCTGGGATGGAAGAGGAGGAAGCCTTGGAGGGCTTAGAGATCGTCCTCTCCCATCTGCCAAACAAAGCGCATGTGAGGCGCTTGCTGGCATTGATGAATATGGTCGGGGAGACCATGAATTCACCAGCTTTTGCTTGAAGGCAAATCCCCAGGAACCTTCCAAAGCAAACCTCTTTCTTATTGTTTATCTTCTTTATCAAATACAAAAAGATCTTGCCCCAATCAACGTGACTCTTATTGACCACCGCGCATATGACAAGGAATTGATATCTTGTTATATAATCATGCGCGAAGTGCTTGCCCATCAACACTTTTCCCACAACATCCGCCAAGAACTGATAGGCAGCAGAAAGGTGTTTCTTTAACAGCTTGTTAGGGTTACTCCCAGTAAACCCCATCAGCTTCAGCATCGAACTAATCTCATCAGAATCTATATCCAAATCTTCTTCTCCATTGACCAACTCAAAAATTTCAGAAATATCGGCAGGGGACAAAGAAATAACATGACCCCTGATATTCCCTGTCAAGATGTTGTCCTCAGAAGCAGAAGAAGTATATACCCATTCTTTAATCTCCATTGCATGCAGTTTGATTCTCCTGGTCATAAAATCCTTGAGACCCTGCTCTTCTAGAAGTTCCAGAATGTTAAGAAATATAGGATCTGAATACTAAAATGAATCGAAGTCCATGTCAAAGCCTGTATCTAATTTCATTGCAGCCAGGGTGCTCGCTGGAATCTCCATTGATTACCTGCAAGAGAAACAAACAGCGATCAAGTGCAACAAGAACTGAAAGCGCGAGACGGAGGTCAAAGAAAACTTAGATATAGAGTTTTCCTGAATATGAATCGACAAACTCCGTTCCACGAAAAAAACAGTTCTCCGAACTGAGGTCGACGAAATAAATTATAGATAAATAATTCGTCAATCTCATCCAGAAGAAATAAAAACAGTTCGTCGAACTCCGTTCGACGAAATATCTTCTGAAGCAAAGTTTGTCGATCTCCAGTCAACAAAAATTGTTTCCACACAGAGAATTCGTCGATCTCCGTTCGACGAGCATCTCTTAAACTTTCCCTAATTCGTCGAACTCCGTTCGACGAACTCTGGAAAATTCATCGAGTGCAGACAGAAACTAATTAAACTCTTCTCCATTGATCATTCCCAGTTGATTTATAAAGAACAGATGATTTTTCTCATGCAAGGGTTTGGTGAAAATGTCTGCTCTCTGTAAATCAGTAGGAATATGGATTAGGTTAATTTTCTCTTTGTCTATACTATCTCTAATGAAATGATGCCTTATATATATGTTTAGTCCTACTGTGGTGCACTGGATTCTGTGCTATAGCAATAGCACTAGTGTTATCACAAAATAATGTTAAATAATTTAAGTTGACACCATAGTCTAGGAGTTGGTTTTATATATATAACATTTGTGAACAGCAGATGCCAGCAGCCATATATTCTGCTTCTGTAGTTGATGTAGACACAGATGTTTACTTTTTACAAAACCAAGAGACAAGTCTCATACCCAGGAACTGGCAAGTTCCAGAGGTACTTTTCCTGTCCACTCTACATCAAGCATAGTCAGCATCTGAGTATCCAGTTAACTCAAACTCTGACTCTACAGGATACCAGAGTCCTAGATTAGGACAACTTTTTATATATCTCAAAATTCTTTTTATGAAAATAAGGTGAGATTCTTTGGGGTTCACTTGGAATCTAGCACAAAGGTATGTGACAAACATGATATCAGGCCCGCTAGCTGTTAGGTATAATAGGGATCCAATAATTATCCTATAATGCTTCTGATCTACAGGTTTCCCTGCTGCATCAGAATCCACAACAGCATTGGTAGCCATAGGTATTTTCATTCCTGAAGCATCACCCATCCCAAACTTCTTAATAAGCTCTTTAGCATACTTAGCTTGGGAGAGGAAGATACCATCAGGGAGCTGTTTCACTTGGAGACCAAGGAAGTAGGAAAGCTCACCCATGCTACTCATCTCAAATTTGGAATGCATGAGGTCAGCAAACCTCTTGCATAATTTGGGATCAGTAGACCCAAAGATGATTTCATCCACATAGATTTGCACTAACAATATTTGGTCCTTATGATGTCTAGTGAAAAGGGTTTTATCTATGATTCCTCTTGTAAATTTATGCTCTAAAAGAAAGCTTGCTAAGGTCTCACACCAAGTTCTTGGAGCTTGCTTTAAAACATAGAGAGCTTTATGCAATTTAAACACAAAAGAGGGTTGAGTTAGAGAGATAAAACCTGGAGGTTGTTCCATATAAACCTCTTCTTGAAGCACTCCATTCAAAAATTAACTCTTGACATCCATTTGGAAAACTTTGAATCTCCTGTGAGCTGCATTGGCAAGGAATACTCTTATGGCCTCTAACCTTGCAATAGGGGCAAAGGTTTGGTCATAGTCAATTCCTTCCTCTTGCCTATAGCCCTGAGCAACAAGCCTAGCATTATTTCTCACAATGTTTCCTTGAGCATCCAGCTTGTTTCTGTAGACCCATTTGGTTCCAATAACTGGGTAGTTATGAGGTCTTGGAACCAAATCCCAAACTCTACATCTCTCAAACTGATTTAATTCCTCTTGCATTGCAATGATCCAGTGGGGATCTTGCTCAGCTTCATGGATGGAGAGATGTTCAATCTAAGAGAGAAAACATGCATGCATCAAGTCTTGGTTGAGTTGATGCCTTATATGTACACCTGCTGAAATGTCTCCAATCACTTGAGATCTGGGGTGATCTCTATGTGTGACAAGATCAGTGGTTGGAGTTTGTTCAGCAACAGCTTCTATAATTAATTCCTCTTTAGGAATGTTATTAGCTATTGAGGGAAGTTCAGCCACTTCCACTTGATTTTCTTCTTCACTGTCTTCAGCAACCTGTGGAGAAGGATGGGTTGACACATTTTGGATAAGATTTAGTCCATCCATAGACTCACACAATTGTGGAACCTGCAAAGAGCTTTTGGTAGAAATCTCTTTCTCCTTATAAGACATGTTAGCTTCATCAAAAGATACATGGACTGACTCTTCAATTTTAAGAGAGGATTTATTAAAAACCCTATAGGCCTTGCTTACTTGGGAGTATCCTAGAAAAATCCCTTCTTCAGCCTTACCCTCAAAGTTTCTAATGTATCTTTTGTTGTTTGTGTGAATATAACATATACAACCAAAAACTTTAAAATATGTGATTTTAGGTTTCTTTCCTTTAAGCAATTAATAGGGGTCTTATTTTTCAGCTTATGTATGAGGCTTCTATTCAGGACATAGTTAGCAGTGTTTACATCTTCTGCCCAAAAGGATAGAGATATGTAAGCATCTGCCAATAATGTACCTGCAGTTTCAATGAGTGTCCTATTTTTCCTTTCAGCTACCCCATTTTGTTGGGGAAGTTCTAGGGGCTGAGAAGCACTGCCTGATACCTTCCTTCTCACAGAACTCATGCATAAGAAGAGACTCAAACTCTGTGCCATGATCACTTCTGATCAATGCAACATGAGTAGAGCACTCAATCTGTATGGTCCTGAGAAAATCTGTAAGAACCTTGAATGTATCTGACTTGGTTCTCAGAAAGGCCACCCAACTGAATCTGGAGAAGTCATCAACAATTACTAAAGTGTAAGACTTCCCTCCTAGGCTTTGTACTACAATGGGTCCAAATAGGTCCACATGAAGCAAATATAAAATCCTAGGTGAATCACTCTTATTAATAGATTTGAAACTAGTTTTAGTTTGCTTGCCTAATTGACAAGCCCTGCATAAGTTTTCCTTCTTGTAGGGACCAGAAGGTAAGTCTCTAACAAGGTTGTCTTTAGATAACCTAGCTATATTTTTAAGGTTTACATGACCTAATCTTTTATGCCATAACTTATTTTGGTTACTAGTGATATTGAGTAAACAAACATCAGTTTTGACAGAAATAAAATCTACTAGATATATGTTACCTTGTCTAGTTCCAATTAAAATAGTTTTGTTTTCATTATTAGCAATAGAACAGGAGGTAGAGTTAAAGTGTACCGGATAACCTTCATCGCATAATTGGCTTATGGATTTTAGGTTATGTTTGAGTCCTCTTACATATGTTACTCTCTTGAAAGTAAATGTTCCAATCTTTACTGCTCCATATCCTTCAGACTGACCACTATTTGAATCACCAAAGATCACCTTTGGTCCTAGCTTGGACTTGTAATTGGATAGATTGTCCTTGCTACCTGTCATATGCTTAGAGCAACCACTGTCCAAGTACCAGGTCTAACCCACCCTTGGACAGCTCTTCACATATAATGAAAAACAAAAATTAATTGTTCTTGATCCAGGTCACCTTGGGTCCTTTATTTGGTCAAAATGAAAAGCTGGATATAACTTACAAAGTAGATTGAGATTTATAACCTAAGGGGTGATATCTCCTAGGTGGAATAACTCAATCAACTACTGGAGTGAATGGTTTATTAGCTGGCTTAGAATTTCTGTAAGAGAAATGATTTATGTTTGGTCCTTCTGGGTTCGACGAGTTTCTGTAAGTTCGTCGACCAGAGTTCGACGAATAGGGCTGAGATCGTCGATCTCTGCTCAGAGAATGACAATAGTCATTTTCTGTGCCCCATGTTCGTCGACCTCTGCTCGACAAACCATACAAAGTTCGTCGATCGCAGTTAGACGAATTGTTATTACTAAAGTTTGCGTCCAGTGTTCGTCGATCTAGGTTCGACGAACGGGCCACATTTCGTCGATCTGAGTTCGACGAATGCTGCTGAATCTTGTTTTTATTAGCTGTTTTCTGATTTTTATTTCTCTTGTCTATGGGTTTTGGATTGTTCTCAGACATTGGTTTGTTTATTATCTTCTCTTTTCCCTTGGCAGAAACAAATTTAATGGGTGTTGTAAGGATATTTTTCTTAATTATGGGGGGCAAACCTGATGATGCACTCAAGCCCAGCTTGCCATTTAATCTGGCATTTACTGTGCTTGTTATGTCCATCAGCTTGAGACTTCTTCCATTGAGAGATTGCTCAAGTTGTTTAGCCTCACATAAATCAGATTTTAATTTAATTATCTCCTCATTTGCTAAAGTTAGTTGATCTTTTAGTTTAAGATTTTCTTAGTTAACAAATTCAAGGTTTCCTAGTTTTTCTCTAAGGGTTTTTATTTCTTTCTCTAAACTAATTAAATCTAAACACATAGTCTTGAATTCAATTTTAAATGAATCAGAATTAAAATCAAAACTTGAAAGAACCTGATCTGCCTCTGAGTCTGAGACTGCCTCATCTTCAAATTCACTTTCTGATCCTGAACTGCTCCTGGAAGCATCAATTGTCATAAGGCAAACCTCGTTGTTTCTTGCTTCTTCCTCTTCTTCACTTGAGATGGAAGAGGATGATTCTTCTTCAGTGTCACTCCATGTTTCAGCAACAAAGCCTTTGTCTCTCTTTTTATACTTGCTGGAGGAGGGTCTGCTGTTGTGTTTTCTCCTATAGTCTTTTTCTCTACTTTTCTCCTTCTTCTGGCTTTCTGGACATTCAGAGATGTAATGTCCAGGCTTTCAACATCCAAAGCACATAACCTCCTTGGTTGGTGTCTTGTCATATTTGGGCTTATCATCCTGCATGGATGATTTTCTTCTGAAGTCCTTTCTAGCCATCTTATAAAATCTTTTTTCAAAGAGGCTCATTTGTTCTTCATTGGATGTTGAGGTCTCACTTTCCTCTGATGCCTTGAAAGCTATACTGTGATCTTTTCTCACTAGAGTTGTTGATTTTTTTTCAGCTGCTTCTCTTGATTTATTCAACTGCTCATAAGATTTTAGTTTGCCTAGCAGAGATTCAGTTGATATCTCATTTAGTCTTCTGGCTTCTTTGATAGGCCAGATTCTTGAGTCCCAAGAGTTAGGGAAGCACATCAAGATTTTGTCATTCACCTCTGTAAGGGTGATATCTTTATCCAAGGTTTTAAGCTCATTGATGATTGAGCTCAACCTATTGTACATTTCAGCAACTGATTCAGCCTCATCCTTCTTAAAATTCTCATACAGGGATATGAGATTTGATCTCTTGTCTTTCCTTTCATCAGCTGAACCAGCTACCATTTGGTTGAGGGAGTCCCGAATGGCCTTGGCTGAGGTACACTCAGCCACTTTCTGAAATATATCATCTGACATAGTCTGAGCTAAGATGTTCATTGCTTTTGCATCTACAATTTTGGCTTTCCTCTAGGCTTCAGTCCATTTAAGTGGTGACACTACTGTTGTGCTTGAAGATGTTGTAGAAAATGTGAAGACTTGGGGAGGACCTGTCAAAATAGAATTGTAGATATCTTCATCAATAGAGTTCATATACAATTTGATTCTTGCCTTCCACATGGCAAATCTGTTAAGATTGCATACTGGAGGTCTGATGCTTGCATAATCTTTGTTTTGAGCCATTCTGTGAAGAAATAAATCTAATAAAGGAAACAAAACAATCAAATCTAACAAGAGGGATCTTTATGGTTCAGGTGTTAGCCTGTGCAACCAATCAATAACTAACCTGGTATGGTGTGTAGTTTAACCAACCTGGCTTTGATACCAATTGAAAGTGAAGGTTAGATCCGAAATACTCTAGAGGCAGGGGGGTGAATAGAGTATTGTGGTCTCTTAAAAAATCTTTACAACTTTTGCCCTAAAGATAGGTGAGCAGGTTAGCAAACAAAGTAATAAGCACAACTACCTAATAAATCCAAGAACACAGCCAAAACAAAAGAAAAGTGTAGCCAGATGACACAAGAAATTATAGTGGTTCCCCAACCTGGGTACATCCACTCTTCTACCACCCTGGTAGGAATCCACTCAGATTTTTGATCAGGTGCCTGACACCAATGAGCTTTTGTTCAGGTGCTCAAAAACCAAAACCTCAAGTCTTTTGGTAGGAGACTTACAAGCAGGAATAATTTTGAAGGGACTTAAAACCCTGTACAGAGGATGAAAAAGGTGATGGTGTCTTCTCTTTCTCAATAACAACTGAGAATTCTAGTGGATTGATTTCAGCAGATTGCTCCCCCTGAGATCTTGAAGGGATCAGGAAATCTGGAGCACTGCTTCAGGGTGACAGGTCTTCAAAAACTTGATTGCCTTGACCAGAGATTGCTTCAGGAACTTCTTTGACAGATAGAGTTTTTGTTGTCCTTCTGATGTTGTCCTGTAGAGTTGAAAGAAGAAGACTCTTGATAGAGATTGTATGTTCTTCTTCTTCTTGATGATGATGTTCTCTGGCCTAGGCTGATTGCAGTGTGTGTAGACATTTTGATTTCTGTAAGACTTCCTTGAATGTGATCTGTGTGTCAGCAGGACTGCTTGATCTTTTCTTTTCTTGAAACTGACTGAAGAACACACTCGAAATTTGAATGCTTGAGCAGTAAATGCAGTCGGCCTGGGAAGGAAGCGACAGCCAATGAATTCCCTAACTGTCCCATGGAAAAATGACATGTAATAATCCATGATAATTGCTCGTTCTAACGGTAACATTCCGAGAATATTGGGCATTAATTACTCAGGAATCATCGCTAAGAAAAAGGACGGAAAACTGGAGAAGACCTAGTCTGGAATCGTTGAATGAAGAACGGAAATCGTCGAGCTAAGTTCACAGTTCATCGAGCTGAGCTGATGAGTTCGTCGACCAGACAATAACAATTAGTATTCAAGGGAAACTTTTCAATTCTGCTACAATCTTCGTCGAACTGACAATCATCATTCGTCGAACAGAGACCCAAATTCGTCGACCGAAGAATGATTGTGGACTTAGAATCTGAGAAGTCTCTGCCTGAGAAGGATTCAAATTAGTAGACTAGAGTTCGTCGACCATAGATTGTGGTTCGTTGAGCTGAGATCAACGAACGTCGAACAGATTTCCTTGAGCTGAAAATATCTCTAAGTCTTGAGTTTCTCTAGCAGCCTGGAGGATGGCTGGTCTATAGGATGATGTTCTAAGGACAAACCCTACACTCTAGGACACAACCAATGACCCTGACTATACAAGGTGGGTCAAAAGCATCCTAACTCAGTGAACATAGCCCAAATCCAAAGTAGGGATCCAACAATCTCCCCCTATTTTGGTGAGGTCACTAAGTGAAGACACAGACTGAATCAAAACAAAGCAGTAAAAGCATATATCTGACAGAGAATTTATAACACATGTAGTAGATATATAAAAGCTTTGTCCAGAAACACAACCAGAGAGTTGTAAAAGCAAAAACAGGAAAAGAAAGAAAAACTTAGATCATATCTTACTCTTCTTGGATTTGTCTGTCTTTCTCTCTGCTGCTGCTGCTAGCTTCAGGCTTTGAGAATTTGATCTCTCTGTTTGGATTAGCTGCCTGAGCTATAGTCATTGTCATATCAGCTATACCAAGCATATTCTGAGTAGAGGTTCTGGGAACAATAGCCTCTAGATGGAGTTTCATATAGTCATCAACATTGAAAAGTTTGTTTGCTTTGTCAAACCTTTTAAGTTCTTCTTTTCTATATTTTGACATGGTTGAGTATCCTGAAATGTCCTTTCCTTCAGCTTTTGCTTTATTAATCAATGAGAGGCCAATCAGTTCCTGGAATCTGGCCATTTTAGCAGTGTTAGCTATTTCAGGGTCCTCAAAAGGAATTGGAGGTGATTCTGGTCTTTTGGGACTGTCAGCCTTCTGTTCTACAGATAAATTTTGTTGTTGCTGCTTAGGTTGTTGCTATTGATGTTGATTTCCTGAAGAATGATTCCCTTGCTGACTGCTTCCAGAAGATCTCCCTAGATTTCTCTGATAAGTTTGCATAGGGGCAGATCTCTGAGAGCTAGAGCCAGTGGCACCAGCTGCTGGAGGAGGTGGATCTCTTCTATATATCTGAACTGGTGGAGGAGAATATCTCCTACTTCTTTTCCTCTCCTTTTGTTGATTCTTTGACAGCCACATCCAAGCTGACATTCCTTTATAAGGAGTAACATTATGCAAGATGTAGTAGGGAGTGTCAGCTGTTGGATTGGACTTAGGAGCAGCAGGAGGAGGGGTTTTCCTTTTCTTTGACAGCAATTGCTTTTTCTTCTTGGCAGCTTCTTCATCTGAATCATCTTCATCATCATCTTCATCATCATCACTTGTAGAACCTTGAGGATTGTCATACATAGCATCCAATGCCTTCAAGGCTCTATCAGAAATAACAGGCTTTTCTATTGAAGGAGCAGAAGATTCAAAAGCTGAAGTTGGAGAGCTGATTAAGACTAAGCACTCTTCTTGAGCTTTATTCTCTTCCTCAATGTCTGCCAGAATTAATGCATCCAGGTCAGGCATTGGGGAATCATCCATAACAAAAATAGGGGCAGAAATCTCTTCTTGGGGGGGGGGGGGCTTCTGGGGGGGGGGGGGAAGAGATGACTTGCTCTGGAACAACAAAACTGTCACTAAGTTGCTTAGCAACTGTAGGACTTATTGAAGAGGTGACATGAATAATAGCCAAGGATGGCTTAGTAGAAGGGAACTGTACATAAATTATATCAAAATTTCTCGACAAACTAGCCAAATCAACTGTGGGATTCAAATGGAAATCACCAACAGTTTTGATCTGCTCTGGAACTGACTCATCTAATTCAATGTCAGTATCCATGAAATGAATCAATTCAATCAAATCTAAATCAAATTCTGTCAAACTTGTTGCTGCTTCAGCATCTGAGACTGTTGTAGGAGAAACTACTGCTGCATCTGAAACTGCTGCTATATCTGCTGCTTCTTCATCACAGAGCATCTCCCCCTGCCTGGTTTCAGGAGAACCTGGAGCCATGCCCCTGAATGAAGAGGGGGCAGGAGAAAGAAGAGATACTTGGGCAGATAAAGAATTGATAGAATTTACAAGAGGTGTAATGGCCTCTGTGATTAGGGATTTGAGGAGGGGAGTGAGTAGGGTTATGATGGTAGATACATTGGGGGGGGGGGTCCAAAGATGGAGAGGTAGTTGGCGAGGGTAGAGAAGTAGATGAAGTGAGGGGAATAGATGGAGGAGATACATGTGGAATGACATCTGTCATGGTGGTGTCTGGTGGAGGTGGTGAAGGGGATGGTATATGAAAATGTGGAATGTTAGACAGATGAGGTGGAGGAGGTGATGCTGGGGGAGTTGGGTGTGGATTCTCTTAAAGGGGGGTAGATGGACTATCAGTGATGTCAAGTGGTAGAGATGGAGGAGGAGTAGGGACATGAGAATTTTGTTGTGATTGGCGTGCTGGAGGAGATGGAAGTCTGGTTGAAGATGAAAGATGGGTAGTTTGAAGAGGTTGAGGAGATTTGATTACCTCTTCTACAGGGTGGGGAGTGGCCTTCACGGCCCTTGTGCTCTCAAAAGCTGGGATGGAAGAGGAGGAAGCCTTGGAGGGCTTAGAGATCGTCCTCTCCCATCTGCCAAACAAAGCGCATGTGAGGTGCTTGCTGGCATTGACGAATATGGTCGGGGAGACCATGAATTCACCAGCTTTTGCTTGAAGGCAAATCCCCAGGATCCTTCCAAAGCAAACCTCTTTCTTACTGTTTATCTTCTTTATCAAATCAAAGAAGATCTTGCCCCAATCAACGTGACTCTTGTTGACCACCGCGCACATGACAAGGAATTGATATCTTGTTATGTAATCGTGCCCGGAGTGCTTGCCCATCAACACTTTTCCCACAACATCCGCCAAGAACTGGTAGGCAGCAAAAAGCTATTTCTTTAACAGCTTGTTAGGGTTACTACCAGTAAACCCCATCAGCTTCAGCATTGAACTAAACCCATCAGAATCTATATCCAAATCTTCTTCTCCATTGACCAACTCAAAAATTTCAGAAATAACGGCGGGGGACAAAGAAACAACATGACCCCGGATATTCCCTGTCAAGATATTGTCCTCAAAAGCAGAAGAAGTATATACCCATTCTTTAATCTCCATTGCATGAAGTTTGATTCTCCTGGTCATAAAATCCTTGAGACCCTGCTTTTCTAGAAGTTCCAGAATGTAAATAAATATAGGATCTGAATACTAAAATGAATCAAAGTCCATGTCAAAGCCTGTATTGAATTTCATTGCAGCCAGGGTGCTCGCTGGAATCGCCATTGATTACCTGCAAGAGAAACAAACAACGATCAAGTGTAACAGGAATTGAAAGTGCGGGACGGAGGTCAAAGAAAACCTAGATATAGGGTTTTCCTGAATATGAATCGACAAACTCCCTTCCACGAAAAAAAACAGTTCTCCGAACTGAGGTCGACGAAATAAATTATAGATAAATAATTCATCGATCTCATCCAGAAGAAACAAAAACAGTTCGTCGAACTCCATTCGACGAAATATCTTCTGAAGCAAAGTTCGTCGATCTCCAGTCAACGAAAATTGTTTCCACACAGAGAATTCGCCGATCTCCGTTCGACGAGCATCTCTCAAACTTTCCCTAATTCATCGAACTCCGTTCGACGAACTCTGGAAAATTCGTCGAGTGCAGACAAAAACTAATTAAACTCTTCTCCATTGATCATTCTCAGTTGATTTATAAAGAATAGATGATTTTTCTCATCCAAGGGTTTGGTGAAATTGTCTGCTCTCTGTAAATCAGTAGGAATATGGATTAGGTTAATTTTCTTTTTGTCTATAATATCTCTAATGAAATGATGCCTTATATCAATATGTTTAGTCCTACTATGGTGAACTGGATTCTGTGCTATAGCAATAGCACTAGTGTTATCACAAAATAATATTAAATAATTTAAGTTGACAGCATAGTCTAGGAGTTGGTTTTGTATACATAATATTTGTGAACAGCAGCTGCCAGCAGCCATATATTGTGCTTCTGCAGTTGATGTAGACACAGATGTTTGCTTTTTACAAAACCAAGAGACAAGTCTCATACCCAGGAACTGGCAAGTTCCAGAGGTACTTTTCCTGTCCACTCTACATCCAGCATAGTCAGCATCTGAGTATCCAGTTAACTCAAACTCTGACTCTACAGGATACCAGAGTCCTAGATTAGGACAACTCTTTATATATCTCAAAATTCTTTTTAAGAAAATAAGGTGAGATTATTTGGGGTTCACTTGGAACCTAGCACAAAGGCATGTGACAAACATGATATCAAGACAGCTAGCTGTTAGGTATAATAGGGATCCAATAATTATCCTATAATGCTTTTGATCTACAGGTTTCCCTGCTGCATCAGAATCCACAACAACATTGGTAGCCATAGGTGTTTTCATTCCTGAAGCACCACCCATCCCAAACTTCTTAATAATCTCTTTAGCATACCTAGCTTGGGAGAGGAAGATACCATCAGTGAGCTGCTTCACTTGGAGACCAAGGAAGTAGGAAAGCTCACCCATGCTACTCATCTCAAATTTGGAATGCATGAGGTCAGCAAACCTCTTGCATAATTTGGGATCAGTAGACCCAAAGATGATGTCATCCACATAGATTTGCACTAATAATATTTGATCCTTATGATGTCTAGTGAAAAGGGTTTTATCTATGGTTCCTCTTGTAAATTTATGCTCTAAAATAAAGCTTGTTGAGGTCTCATACCAAGCTCTTGGAGCTTGCTTTAAACCATAGAGGGCTTTATGCAATTTAAACACAAAAGATGGTTGAGTTAGAGAGATAAAACCTGGAGGTTGTTCCACATAAACCTCTTCTTGAAGAATTCCATTCAAAAATTCACTCTTGACATCCATTTGGAAAACTTTGAATCTCCTGTGAGCTGCATAGGAAAGGAATACTCTTATGACCTCTAACCTTGCAACAGTGGTATAGGTTTGGTCATAGTTAATTCCTTCCTCTTGCCTATAGCCCTGAGCAACAAGCCTAGCCTTGTTTCTCACAATGTTTCCTTGAGCATCCAGCTTGTTTCTGTAGACCCATTTGGTTCCAATAACTGGGTAGTTATGAGTTCTTGGAAACAAATCCCAAACTCTACATCTCTCAAACTGATTTAGTTCCTCTTGCATTTCAATGATCCAGTGGGGATCTTGCTCAGCTTCATGGATGGAGAGATGTTCAATCTGAGAGAGAAAACAGGCATGCATCAAGTCTTGGTTGAGTTGATGCCTTGTATGTACACCTGCTGAAATATCTCCAATCACTTGAGATCTGGGGTGATCTCTAAGTGTGACAAGATCAGTGGTTGGAGTTTGTTCAGCAATAGCTTCTATAATTAATTCTTCTTGAGGAATGTTATTAGCTGTTGAGGGAAGTTCAGCCACTTCCACTTGATTTTCTTCTTCACTGTCTTGAGCAACCTATGGAGAAGGATGTGTTGACACCTTTTGGGTAAGATTTAGTCCATCCATAGACTCACACTATTGTGGAACCTGCAAAGAGCTTTTGGTAGAAATCTCTTTCTCCTTATAAGACATGTTAGCTTCATCAAAAGATACATGGACTGACTCTTCAATTTTAAGAGAGGATTTATTAAAAACCCTATAGGCCTTGCTTACTTGGGAGTATCCTAGAAAAATCCCTTCTTCAGCCTTAGCCTCAAACTTTCTAATATATCTTTTGTTTTTTGTGTGAATATAACATATACAACCAAAAACTTTAAAATATGTGATTTTAGGTTTCTTTCCTTTAAGCAATTCATAGGGGGTCTTATTTTTCAGCTTATGTATGAGGCTTCTTTTCAGGACATAGGTAGCAGTGTTTACAGCTTCTGCCCAAAAGGATAGAGGCATGTAAGCATCTGCCAATAATATACCTGCAGTTTCAATGAGTGTCCTATTTTTCCTTTCAACTACCCCATTTTGTTTGGGAGTTCTAGGGGTTGAGAAGCACTGCCTGATACCTTCCTTCTCACAGAACTCATGCATAAGAAAAGACTCAAACTCTGTGCCATTATCACTTCTGATCAATGCAACATGAGTAGAGCACTCAATCTGTATGGTCCTGAGAAAATCTGTAAGAACCTTGAATGTATCTGACTTGGTTCTCAGAAAGGCCACCCAACTGAATCTGGAGAAGTCATCAACAATTACTAAAGTGTAAGACTTCCCTCCTAGGCTTTGTACTACAATGGGTCCAAATAGGTCCACATGAAGCAAATACAAAATCCTAGGTGAATCACTCTTATTAATAGATTTGAAACTAGTTTTAGTTTGCTTGCCTAATTGACAAGCCCTGCATAAGTTTTCCTTCTTGTAGGGACCAGAAGATAAGCCTCTAACAAGGTTGTCTTTAGATAACCTAGCTATATTTTTAAGGTTTACATGACCTAATCTTTTATGCCATAACTTATTTTGGTTACTAGTGATATTGAGTAAACAAACATCAGTTTTGGCAGAAATAAAATCTACTAGATATATGTTACCTTGTCTAGTTCCAATTAAAATAGTTTTGTTTTCATTATTAGCAATAGAACAGGAGGTAGAGTTAAAGTGTACCGGATAACCTTCATCGCATAATTGGCTTATGGATTTTAGGTTATGTTTGAGTCCTCTTACATATGTTACTCTCTTGAAAGTAAATGTTCCAATCTTTACTGCTCCATATCCTTCAGACTGGCCACTATTTGAATCACCAAAGATCACCTTTGGTCCTAGCTTGGACTTGTAATTGGATAGATTGTCCTTGCTACCTATCATATGCTTAGAGTAACCACTCTCCAAGTAACAGGTCTAACCCACCCTTGGACAGCTCTTCACCTGTAATGAAAAACAAAAATTAATTGTTCTTGACCCAGGTCACCTTGGGTCCTTTATTTGGTTGAAATGAAAAGCTGGATATAACTGACAAAGTAGGTTGAGATTTATAACCTAATGGGTGATATCTCCTAGGTGGAATAACCCAATCAACTACTGGAGTCAATGGTTTATTAGCTGGCTTAGAATTTCTGTAAGAGAAATGATTTATGTTTGGTCCTTCTGGGTTCGACGAGTTTCTGTAAGTTCGTCGACCAGAGTTCGACGAATAGGGCTGAGATCATCGATCTCTGCTCAGAGAATGACAATAGTCATTTTCTGCGCCCCATGTTTGTCGACCTCTGCTCGACAAACCATACAAAGTTCGTCGATCGTAGTTAGACGAATTGTTATTACTAAAGTTTACGTCCAGTGTTCGTCGATCTAGGTTCGACGAACGGGCCACATTTCGTCGATCTGAGTTCGATGAATGCTGCTGAATCTTATTTTTATTAGCTGTTTTCTGATTTTTATTTCTCTTATCTATGGGTTTTGAATTGTTCTCAGACATTGGTTTGTTTATTATCTTCTCTTTTCCCTTGGCAGAAACAAATTTAATGGGTGTTGTAAGGATATTTCTCTTAATTATGGGGGGCAAACCTGATGATGCACCCAAGCCCAGCTTGCCATTTAATCTGGCATTTACTGTGCTTGTTATGTCCATCAGCTTGAGACTTCTTCCATTGAGAGATTGCTCAAATTGTTTAGCCTCACATAAATCAGATTTTAATTTAATTATCTGCTCATTTGCTAAAGTTAGTTGATCTTTTAGTTTAAGATTTTCTGAGTTAACAGATTCAAGGTTTCCTAATTTTTCTCTAAGGGTTTTTATTTCTTTCTCTGAACTAATTAAATCTAAACACATAGTCTTGAATTCAATTTTAAATGAATCAGAATTAAAATCAAAACTTGAAAGAACCTGATCTGCCTCTGACTCTGAGGCTGCCTCATCTTCAAATTCACTTTCTGATCCTGATCTGCTCCTGGATGCATCAATTGCCATAAGACAAACCTCGTTGTTTCTTGCTTCTTCCTCTTCTTCACTTGAGATCGAAGAGGATGATTCTTCTTCAATGTCACTCCATGTTTCAGCAACAAAGCCTTTGTCTCTCTTTTTGTACTTACTGGAGGAGGGTCTGCTGCTGTGTTTTCTCCTGGAGTCTTTTTCTCTGCTTTTCTCCCTCTTCTGGCTTTCTGGACATTCAGAGATGCAATGTCCAGGCTTTCTACATCCAAAACACACAACCTCCTTGGTTGGTGTCTTGTCATATTTGGGCTTATCATCTGCCTGGATGATTTTCTTCTGAAGTCCTTTCTAGCCATCTTATAAAATCTTTTTGCAATGAGGCTCATTTGTTCTTCATTGGATGTTAAGGTCTCACTTTCCTCTAATGCCTTGAAAGTTATACTGTGATCTTTTCTCACTGGAGTTGTTGATTTTTGTTCAGCTGTTTCTCTTGATTTAATCAACTGCTCATAAGATTTTAGTTTTCCTAGCAGAGATTCAGTTGATATCTCATTTAGGCTTCTGGCTTCTTTGATAGGCAAGATTCTTGAGTCCCAAGAGTTAGGGAAGCACATCAAGATTTTGTCATTCACCTCTGTAAGGGTGATATCTTTATCCAAGGTTTTAAGCTCATTGATGATTGAGCTCAACATATTGTACATTTCAGCAACTGATTCAGCCTCATCCTTCTTAAAATTCTCATACAGGGATATGAGATTTGATCTCCTGTCTTTCCTTTCATCAGCTGAACCAACTACCATTTGGTTGAGGGAGTCCCAAATGGCCTTGGCTGAGGTACACTCAGCCACCTTCTGAAATATATCATCTGACATAGTCTGAGCTAAGATGTTCATTGCTTTTGCATCTGCAATTTTGGCTTTCCTCTGGGCTTCAGTCCATTCAGGTGGTGGCACTGTTGTTGTGCTTGAAGATGTTGCAAAAAATGTGAAGACTTGGGGAGGACCTGTCAAAATAGAATTGTAGATAGCTTCATCAATAGAGTTCCTATACAATTTGATTCTTGCCTTCCAGATGGAAAATCTGTTAAGATTGTATACTGGAGGTCTGATGCTTGCATAATCTTTGTTTTGAGCCATTCTGTGAAGAAATAAATCTAATAAAGGAAACAAAACAATCAAATCTAACAAGAGGGATCTTTATGTTTCAGGTGTTAGCCTGTGCAACCAATCAATAAATAACCTGGTAAGGTGTGGTAGTTTAACCAACCTGTCTTTGATACCAATTGAAAGTGAAGGTTAGATCTGAAATACTCTAGAGGGGGGGGGGTGAATAGAGTATTGTGGTCTCTTAAAAAATCTTTACAACTTTTGCTGTAAATCTAGGTGAGCAGGTTAGCAAACAAAGTTATTAGCACAACATCCTAATAAATCACAGAACATAGCCAAAACAAAAAAAAGGGCAGCCAGACGACACAAGAAATTATAGTGGTTCCCCAACCTGGGTACATCCACTCTTCTACCACCCTGGTAGGAATCCACTCAGATTTTTGATCAGGTGCCTGACACCAATGAGCTTTTGTTCATGTGCTCAAAAACCAAAACCTCAAGTCTTTTGGTAGGAGACTTGCAAGCAGGAATAATTTTGAAGGGAGTTAAAACCCTGTACAGAGGATGAAAAAGGTGATGGTGTCTTCTGTTTCTCAATAACAACTGAGAAGACTAGTGGATTGATTTCAGCAGATTGCTCCCCCTGAGATCTTGAAGGGATCAGGAAATCTAGAGCACTGCTTCAGGGTGACAGGTCTTCAAAAACTTGATTGCCTTGACCTGAGATTGCTTCAAGAACTTCTTTGACAGATAGAGTTTTTGTTGTCCTTCTGATGTTGTCCTGTAGAGTTGTAAGAAGAAGAATCTTGATAGAGATTGTATGTTGTTGTTCTTTTTGATGATTATGTTCTCTGGCCTAGGCAGATTGCAGTGTGTGTAGACTTTTTGATTTCTGTAAGACTTATTTGAATGTGATCTGTGTGTCAGCAGGACTGCTTGATCTTTTCTTTTCTTGAAACTGACTGAAGAACACACTCGAAATTTAAATGCTTGAGCAGTAAATGCAGTCGGCCTGGGAAGGAAGCGACAATCAATGAATTCCCTAACTGTACCATGGAAAAACGGCATGTAATAATCCATGATCAATACTCGTTGTAACGGTAACATTCCGAGAAGATTGGGCATTAATTACTCAAGAATCATCGCCAAGAAAAGGGACGGAAAACTGGAGAAGACCTAGTCTGGAATCGTTGAACGAAGAACGGAAATAGTCGAGCTGAGTTCATAGTTCGTCGAGCTTAGCTGATGAGTTCGTCGACCAGACAATAACAATTAGTCTTCAAGGGAAACTTGTCAATTCTGCTACAATCTTCGTCGAACTGACAATCATCATTCGTCGAATAGACAATCATCATTCGTCGAACAGAGATCCAAATTCGTCGACCGAAGAATGATTGTGGACTTAGAATTTGAGAAGTCTCTGGCTGAGAAGGATTCAAATTAGTAGACCAGAGTTCGTCAACCATAGAATGTGATTCGTTGAGCTGAGATCGACGAACGTCGAACAGATTTCCTTGAGTTAAAAATATCTCTAAGTCTTGAGTTTCTCTAGCAGTCTGGAGGACGGTTGGTCCACAGGATGATGTTCTAAGGACAAACCCTAGACTCTAGGACACAACCGATGACCCTGACTATACAAGGTGGGTCAAAGAAATCCTAACTCAGTGAACCTAGCCCAAATCCAAACTAGGGATCCAACAAAGGGTTTCATCCTTTCTTCTAAGGAAGAAAACCCAAGTAAACCTGGAATAATCATCAAACACCACATGGGTGTAGACCTTCCTACCTAGACTATGAACAAGCATATGACCAAATAAGTCCATTTATAGGAGATACAAGCATCTCACAGAGTCCTTGGCCCCAATGCTCTTGAAAGAGCTCTTAGTGTTCTTACCCTTTTGAGGGATGGTAAAAGCTTTACCACTTGAGGAGATAGATTTATTTAACTCTAGAGGGGGGGGGGGGGGGGTGAATAGAGTATTTAAAAAACTTAATAGGTTTTTATAGTGGAATTAAAAATAGTGATATATATATCTTAAGAAAGTGCAGGAATGAAAAACTAGCTAACACAGCACACAACACACAACAATAAGAAAACATCAAACAACCAGATGACACAAAAAATTTATAGTGGTTTCCCTAAACTTGGGTACATCCACTCTTCTACCACCATGGTCGGAATTCACTACAGGTTTTTGAACAGGTGCCCTATCACGAACAGGTTTTTGCTCAGGTGCCCTATCACCACAAGATCTATTTAAAAGGAGATCTCACAACCCTTTAGGCTTTTAATTAGGTGCCCAAAAACCAAGCTAAGTCTTCTGTCAAGGAGACTTAAGAACCAGGTGGTTAACTTTTGAAGGGAGTTAAAACCTTATGTACAGGGGGGTGGAAAATGTGATATTGTCTTCTCTTTCTCAAACAGCTGAGAAGACTTTAGTGGATTGCTTGATGATGTCAAAGCTACCCCGAGATGATTATTGTTCAGGAAATTGCTGGAAGCTTTGCAGGGTGCAGGTCTTCTTTAATGAACTCCAGAAGCTTTTAGACTGATTGTGTTTTGATGTCTCTTGAAAGCTTGGTGAAGAGTTGCAGATTGATGAAGACTGTATGAGTATGCAGACTGAATATGTTTGTTCTATGTCTGCTTGTAAGCCTTAGTTAATTCTTTTCTTCTTTTTAAAACTCCTTTATATTTCCTGCAGAAATTCTGTCTCTGAATTTGAATTCTACTCCATGATTAACTGCTGAAATCTTGGAACTTGGACAAACGGCTTGAAGGGCAATAAATTGATTCCTTAACTGTCCAAGTTATTAAGCCGAATATTAACTCTGTGAAATCAAGTAATTAATACTGCCAATGAACAGCTATATTCATAAGAATATATGCAATTAGTTACTCAGAGCAATATAAACAATAATATATTATATAAACCTCGGTCAATCTGGAAATAAACTCCAGAGAGTAGAAAAAGATGAACTGACAGATTTTGTCGATCAGAGATCCAAGATCGTCGAACTCAATCCTCTCTTTCATCGAGCAGAGCCCCAAGAACTTTGAACTGAGTTAATGTTGTCCATTCTGGGCTACAAGTTCGTCGAACTGAGATAGTTGTTCTTCGAACTCAACAACTGATAGGAGATCAGAGTTTATCGAACTCAGTTAAGCTTTTGTCGATCTCAACTTCAGAGAAAAAACTTTGAGATCGTCGAGCTGAGAATGAAGATCATCGAACTCCATTCAGATTACATCAAACGACTTCTTCAACATAGAAAAATTTGTCTTGTTCTGAAATATTCAGTCTTCTAAGTCTTCTGAGGGATTGGTCCAATCAAATTGACTTGTTGACCTACCCTAAGATCCAATAAAGACCTATGACCCTAGACTATACATTGTGGGTCAATCTATGCAATCCTAATAGTGAACCTAGCCCAAATCAATCCTGAAACAAGTGGGGTTCCAACAATCTCCTCCTATTTGGGTGAGGTCACTATGTACAATGCATTAAACAATAAAATACAATCACAAAGCATAACAATACATATCTGGTAGAAAGTAAAAAGTCTAACAGATATATATACAATAAGTGCTTTATGCCAAATTAACCAAAACAGATAGTTCAGAGGAAAAATAAGCTAATTAAAAAACAATTTAGACTTCTTAGACTTGTCTTTCTCTGATGGTTGCCTGAAAATGATTTCCCTGTTGGGATTTTCTGCTTCTCTTTTAGACAGTCATATCTGCTGCTCCAATGATATTGCCTGAAGTTTCTCTTGAAACAACTACCTCTTGATGTAAGCTTATATAAGAATCAACATTGAAAAAGTGTTTAGCTTTGTCATACCTTTTCAATTCTTCTCTTCTGTAAGAAGACATTGTAGTATGTTGAGAAGCATCTTTGCCTTCTTCTTTAGCTTTATTTATCTGAGAAAGTCCAACCATGTAATGTCCCGGGTTTAGGCCCACTGGGCCGCCCCACGGCGTCGCCGGCCTACCAGCAGCCCGGGTTTGGAGCTTAGAGGCCCACCGCACCCTTACCTAGGCCGGCGGCTTGTCTCGCCCCACGACATCACTAGTAGTAAGCCTAAACATCAAGGCCTGCAGGTCCATTACACCCCAACCAAATCTCTGCAGCTGTTTATCAGCAGCGGTAGGTTGTTTCCACGGGGTCTCGAACTCGCAACCTTGATAAGAGAGTCTTAATACCACTCCTCATTGCAGCTCAGTTGGTGATGACGAGTGGTATTAAGACTCTCTTATCAAGGTTGCGGGTTCGAGACCCCATTAAAACAATCTACCGCTGCTGATAAACAGCCGCAGAGATTTGGTTGGGGTGCAATGGGCCTGCAGGCCTTGATGTTTAGGCTTACTACCAGTGGTGTCGTGGGGCGAGACAAGCCGCCGGCCCAGGCAAGGGTGCAGTGGGCCTCTGAGCTCTAAACCCGGGCTGCTGGTAGGTCGGCGACGCCGTGGGGCGGCCCAGTGGGCCTAAACCAGGGTAGTTACAAAAAAGTGCACTTTTAATGTAACGACCTGTCCTACGACACGCTCGCGACCCCAAGCGACGTTACAGGGCTGCAGCCCATGCCACCCAAACCCACCGCTGGCCTGTTTCACAGCACGGCGGTTTTTTGAGAATGCTAGGATTTGAACCCAGCACCTCCTTAACAAGGCACCTTCAACAGCCCTCATCACCAACTGAGCTGCAACTCAATTGGTGATGAGGGCTGTTGAAGGTGCCTTGTTAAGGAGGTGCTGGGTTAGAAACCTGGCATGCTAAAAACCTACCGTACTGAGAAATAGGCCGGGGAGGGGTTTGGGTGCCTGGGCTGCAGCCCTGTAGCAGGCCTACGGGTGAGACAAGCTATTCGGCCCATGATGGGGTGCGGTAGCCTCTGAGCTCTAGGCCAGGCCGTTACATAAAAAGTACACTTTTTTGTAACGACCCGACCCTTTAGACCAAGCGTCGTCGGCCTACCAGCAGCCCGGGTTTAGAGCTCAGAGGCCCACCGCACCCTTCATGGGCCTGTGGCTTGTCTCGCCCCACGGCACCACTGGTAGTAAGTCTAAACATCAAGCCCTGCAGGCCCAATGCACCCCAACCAAATCTCCGCAGATCAGTTGGTGATGAGGAGGGGTAATAAGACTCTCTTATCAAGGTTGCGGGTTCGAGACCCCGTGGCAACAACCTACTGCTGCTGATAAACAGACACAGAGATTTGGTTGGGGTGCATTGGGACTGCAGGCCTTGATGTTTAGGTTTACTACCAGTGGTGCCGTGGGGCGATACAAGCCACCGGCCCATGAAGGGTGCAGTGGGCCTCTGAGCTCTAAACTCGGGCTGCTGGTAGGCCGTCGACGCTTGGTCTAAAGGGCCGGGTCTTTACAAACCAGCTCTTGAAATCTAGCCATTTTAGAAATGTTTTCCTGTTCTGGATCAACAAAAGGAACTAGTGGAGAGCAAGGTCTTTCCTTATATTCAGATTTAGAAGATTGTTGTTGTGGCTGCTTCTGTAGTCACTCTTGGCAGATTTGTCATGATTCTGATAAGACGATTGACTTGAGTGCTGAGAAGATGTGGTTCTTGAGGCTAGATTTCCTGAAGCACCTACAGCTGGTGGAGGAGGAGGTGGTGGATCCTTTCTGAATTTCTTAGTGGGAGCAGATCCAAACTTCTTCTTATTCTTTTGTGCTTTCATCTGATTCTTTGAAAGCTTCATCCAGTGGGGAGTAGTTGGAGTTAGAGGAATATTATGCAAGATATAATATGGAATATCATTCTTGGGATTAGGTGGTTGCCCTGTTATTGCCTGAGAAACTGCCTTCTTTTTCTGAAAATTTCTCTTCTTATACTTAGTATCCTCTGAATCATCAGAATCATCTGATTCATATTCACTGGATTCACTTACATGATTATCATACAAAGCATTAATCATCTTAAGTTGATCTGCAGACAGGGTCTCTCCGAGAGATACACTCTAAACTGGAACTTCCTCTAAAACTTGAACTTTAGCTTCTGGCATTGGAAGAACCTCTGCCTCTGTAATCATATCTTCCTAAAAAGATAATCCAAATTTGGAAGAGGAGATTCTGCCCAACCAAAAGTTGGAGGAGAGAAAGCCTTGGCTTATCCTCTAGTCTTGAAGGGGAAACTGAAAGTTCTGTAAAACAGCATCTAATTTGATCTATAGTCTCTGAACTGATAGGGGCAGTATAACATACTATACCCTTAGAGAAAATTTGCTCATGAATAGAAAGAGAATGATAAAGAATATCAAAATATTTTAACAAATTAGCTAAGTCCATAGAAGGGGCTAGGAAAAAGAATGGTGCAGCCTAAGGCTCTATAATCTCAATATCAAACTCTGAAAAAGTCATCTCAAGAAAAGATAACAACTCTGTATCTGTATTTACAAGCTCTGTAACTGCTATATACATATATAATACTGCTGCTGCTGCTTCACAAACTGCAGCTGCTGCTGGAGAGGGGACCTCATCATAGAACATCTCCCCCTTCCTGGTATCAGGAATTCCTGAGGCCAGGCCCCTGAATGAGGAGGGACTAGTAGAGGTAGCAAGTTGAGAAGAGAGATCATTGATGGAAGAAATTAGAGGTGCAATGGCAGCTTTTATAAGAGATTTGATGGTAGGAGTTAGTAGAGAAATGATGGTGGATGTGGAATCCGATGATGATGATGGAAAAGTGGTGGTTGTGTTACCACAAGAAGTGCATATGTTGAAGGTGGTAGATGGAGTTGGAGGTACAAATGGTGGTAAGAAAGGTGTGGTGATGACTGGAGGGATATCAATTGGAATGTCATCATGATGTGGAGATGGTGGTAGAGTGTGGGTTGGAGATGGAGATGGTGTAGGTGTTGGGATAAGAGTGAAAAAGGGTGATATCTGGGTGGAAATAGATGTTATAGATGGAAGTTCAATTGAAGGGATTTAAATGGTAGAAGTAGGTACTGTGGTAGTGGGTGTGGAGGTGGGTTCCTGAACTGGAGAGAGATGTGGAGATGGTTGAGGAGGAGACAATAGATTGAAAGTAGGCTGTGAGGAGGTAGATGGAATGTTAGATACATGAGTTTGAGGAGGAGGGACTGGAGCATCAACAACATGTTGGGGAGTGACTGTTTCAGTCCTTGTGTCCTCAGAGGTCCTGGAGGAAGAGGAGGCCCTAAAAGGCTAGACAATGGTCCTCTCCCATTTGCCAAAGAGGGCTGATGTTAACCTGTTTGAAGCATTAATAAAAATGGTCGGGGAGACCAACAGCTGAGGGCACTTTTCGTGGAGGAAAAGCCCTAGTACCTGTCCAAAACTCACTTCTCTTTTAGAATTCTTCTTCTATATCAAATCAAATAACAAACTACTCTGGTTGACTGATGTTTTATTCACTAACGCACTCATCACAAGAAACTGATGCCTTGTGTGATATAATCATGTGTAGTATGCCTGCCCAACAAGACTTTACCAACAATATCAGCAAGGAACTTATATTCAACAGAAAAGTCCTTCTTCAATAGCTTGCTCGGGTTTCCAGGGAGTGACCCATTGCTGTCAACATATTGGAAAATTCATCACTGTTCATCTCTATGTCATCTTCTCCATTATTAAAACCAAAAATTTCAGAAAACATTGTAGGGGTGAGAGTGACCTGTTGTCCAGTAATGGTGCCGATGAGGGTTTGGGCGTCAGGAGACGAAGACGAATAAACCCATTCCTTGATCTCGAGCACTAGAAGTTTGATTCGAGTTGTCATGAATTTCTGTAAATGCGGCTCCTCAAATAATTTCACGATATCTTGGAAGACTTGATCAGTGTGATAGAATGATTCCAAATCGATATCAAAACATGTATCAAATTTCATTGCGGAGAGAACGGCCGTCAGAATCGCCATGGAGGTTTTCCTGCAAAGAAAGAAACAACGATCAAGTGCAAAGGGAACTGAAAGAGAGGGATAGATTTCATCAAAAAACCTAGTAATAAGGTTTTTAGAAGATGAAAAAATGATTTAAGTCCAACGAAAAAGGAAAATCTTCGATCTGCGTTCGATGAAATATTTTATTAATAAATGAGTTCGTCGATCATAGTCTGAAGAATGAAAATAAATCATCGATCACCGTTCGACAAGGTACTCACAGAAGCAGGGATCATCGATCTCCGTTCGAAGAAATCTGTTTCACTAAGAAGTGTTCGTCGATCTCCGTTCGACGAAATCTTCACGAAGATTTCACAGATCGTCGATCTCCATTTGACGAACTATGCCAAATCGTCGACCATAGACAAAAATTAAGTCGAATCTTCCCCATTTATCATACCTAGCTATTTAATAAGAACAAATGTTTCTTCTCATCTAATGGCTTGGTGAATATGTCTGCTCTTTGTAAATCAGTAGTGATAAAGACAAGATTAATTTTCTTTTTGTCTACACAATCTCTAATGAAATGGTGTCTAATGTCTATATGCTTGGTACTGCTATGATGCACTGGATTTTGTGCAATAGATATTGCACTTGTACTATCATAAAATATAGTTGCATTATTTAAGTTGAAATCATAATCCAGCAATTGATTTTGTATCCACAAAATCTGTGAACAGCAGCTTCTTGCAGCTATGTATTCAGCTTCAGTAGTTGATGTGGCACAGAGGTTTGCTTCTTACAAAACCAGGACACAAGCCTATCACTAAGAAATTGGCAAGTTCCTGATGTGCTCTTCCTGTCCATCCTACATCCAGCATAATCAGCATCAAAAAATCCAGTTAAATCAAATTCCGACTCTGATGGATATAGGAGTCCTATATTTGCACAACCCTTTATATATCTCAAAATCCTTTTTAATAAAATATAGTGAGATTCTTTATGGTTCACTTGGAACCTAGTACAAATACATGTGGCAAACATTATGTCAGACATACTTACTGTGATATATAATAGAGTCCCAACAATAGCCCTATAAGTTTTCTGATCAGCAGGCTTGCCATGTTCATCATAATCAATCACAACATTAGCAGCCATAGGTGTTTTCATTGCTGAGGCATCACACATCCCAATGCTTTTAATATGCTCCTTAGCATACTTGTATTGGGAGATGAAGACACCATCAGGTGATTGCTTCAGTTGGAGACCAAGGAAGTATGAAAGTTCACCCATGCTACTCATCTCAATCTTTGAATGCATTAGATTAGAAATTTTTTTGCATAGTTTGTGATCAATATAGCCAAAAATAATATCATATACATATATTTGAACTAACAAAATTTTGTTTTTATGATGCCTAATAAAAAGAGTCCTATCTACTATGCCCCAAGAAAACTTATGTTCTAAAAGAAAGCTAGCTAATGTCTCATATCAAGCTCTTGGAGCTTGCTTTAAACTATAGAGAGCTTTATGAAATCTAAAGACATAAGAAGGATGAGTTGGCGAGATAAAACCTGGTGGTTGCTCCACATACACTTTCTCTTTTAATTCTCCATTTAGGAAAGCACTCTTTACATCCATCTGGTAGACTTTGAATCTTTTATAGGCTGCAAAGGCTAAGAAAATCCTTATAGCCTCAAGCCTTGCCACTAGAGCAAAGGTCTGATCATAGTCTATTCCTTCCTCCTATGAATAACCTTGAGCTACTAGCCTTGCTTTGTTCCTTATAATATTTCTTTCAGAATCCAGTTAGTTTCTGAAGATCCATTTGGTTCCAATAACTGGATAGTCTTTGGGTCTAAGAACCAAATCCCAAACTCTGCACCTCTAAAACTGATTGAGCTCCTCTTGCATTGCAATGATCTAGTGGGGATCTTGCTCTGTATATTTGATGGAGTGGGGCTCAAGTTGAGAAATGAAACAAGCATGCATCACATCATTGTTGAGTTGATACCTTGTTTGCACACCAACTAAAATGTCTCCAATCACTTGAGATATAGGGTGATATCTAAGTGAGACAAGATCAGTGGGAGGAGTTAGTTGAGCAACAACTTGTGGATTTAATTCCTTTTGTGGAATTATATTAGTTGTTGGAGGAAGTTTAGCCACTTCCAAGCTTTCTTCTTCACTTTCTTCTTCAACTTGTGGGGAAGGATGTCATGGAACATCTTGGGTGAGGTTTAGATCATCCATTCTCTCACAAAAGTGAGGTACCTGCAAAATGTTATTGGTAGAAACTTCTTTCTCCTTGTAAAACATGTTAGCCTCATCAAAAGTAACATGAATAGATTCCTCAATTTTTAAAGTGAATTTGTTAAACACCCTATAAGCTTTGCTGACTTGGGAATATCCTAGAAAAATTCCCTCCGCAGCTTTTGCTTCAAACTTTCTTGTGTATTTCTTGTTATTATTGTGAATATAACAAAGACATCCAAATACTTTAATATAGTTGATTTTAGGTTTCTTCCATTTAAGTAACTCATAAGGAGTCTTATTCTTAAGCTTGTGTATCAGATTTCTGTTCAGTACATAGTTTGTCGTGCTCACAGCCTCTGCCCAAAAAGATAGGGGCATGTAAGCATCTGCAAGTAATGTCCCTGCAGATTTAATTAGGGTTCTATTTTTCCTTTCAGCAACCCCATTTTGTTGAGGAGTTCTAGGAGCTAAGAAGCAGTGCCTGATACCTTCCTTCTCAAAAAAGTCTTGCATAAGAAGAGACTCAAACTCAGTACCATGATCACTTCTGATCAATGCAACTGGAGTAGAGTACTCAATCTTATGTTTTGAGAAAATCTGTAAGAACCTTGAAGTTATGTGACTTAGATCTCAAAAAGAATACCCAAGTGAATCTTGAGAAGTCTTCTACAATCACTAAAGTATAACATTTCCCTCCTATGCTTTGTACAACAATAACGCCAAAAGGTCCATATGTAGCAAGTACAATATCCTAGGTGAGCCACTTTTATTTACATATTTAAAGCTATTTTTAGTTTGCTTGCTTAACTGACAAGCCCTACAGTGGCCTTCCTTCTTGTAGGGGCCAGAAGGCAATCCTCTAATAAGATTGTCCCTAGATAACTTAGCAATATTTTTAAGATTTTCATGTTTTAATCTCTTATGCCAAAGTTCATTATGATTGCTAACCTGATTAAATAAACAAAGTTCTGAACTAGCTGATTGAAAATTTACTACATATATGTTGCCTTGTCTAAGTCCAGTTAAAACAGGTTTATTTTTTTACAAGAAATAATACAGGAAGATGAGTTAAATGATGCATGATAACCTTCATCATATAATTGACTTATGGATATTAGGTTATGCTTTAAGCCACTTACATAAGTAACTTTCCTGAAGTTGACTGCTCCAACTTTAACATCTCCATAGCCTTTAGTTTGGCCACAGTTGGAGTCACCAAAGATCACCTTTGGACCTAGCTTGGACATGTAGTTTGTTAGATTGTCCTTACAGCCAGTCATTTGCTTTGAGCATCCACTGTCCAGATACCATTGTTTATTAAATACTGGACAGTCCTACACCTTCATAGAAAGGAATTATGTGTTCTTGACCTCGGTTACCTTGGTTCCTTTTTTCTTTTGATAAGAGAAACTGGAAATAACAAAAAATTCTGGTTCATTTTTATATCCTATGGGATGATATCTTTTATGTGGTATTTCCCATTGAGTAAAATGATTAATAGATTCTCTGAATTGATTGAAGTTTCTAACAGAGTTATAGTTTTTATTAAACCTGACTGGGTTCGACGAATTATTATAAGTTCGTCAATCTGCATTCGACGAATAGGGATGAGTTCGTCGAACTCCGCTCAGAGAATGAACATAGTCATTTTCTGTGCCCCAAGTTCGTCGATCGCTATTCGAAGAACCATATACAGTTCGTCGATCGCAATAAGATGTATTATTATAGTTATAATTGGCATTCATAGATCGTCAATCTGGGTTCGACGAGCTATACACATTTCATCAATCTGAGTTCGACGAAATCCGTTGAACATAGTTTTTTTTTCAGATTCTTATTCTTTTTCTTCTTATTTACAGATTTTTGAGAGACATTTGGTTGAGTAGTCTCTCCCATTTTCTCTTTGCCTTTTTCAGAGATAAATTTAATTGGTGTTGAAAGAATATTTTTCTTTAATATGAGGGGTAAGCTTGATGAAGCACCTAAGCCTAGCTTGCCATTTAACCTGACATTGAATGTGATTGTGATGTCCATCAGCTTAAGCCTTCTCCCACTGAGAGATTCCTCAAGTTTCTTTGCCTCACATAATTCAGTTTTTAGTGAAATAATTTTTTCATTAGCTAAGTCTAAATCATTTTTCAGTATGATATTTTCAGCAGATAGATTATCAAATTCAAACTATCTATCTGTAAGAATTTTTATTTCCTTATCTGACTTGAGTAAATCTTTGCACAAAGATTTAAATTCAATTTTAAAATCTTCTGAATTGAAATCAAATGAAGAAATTACCTGATCTTCTTCAGATTCAGATTCCTCTTCTGATTCTTCAACTTGTTCCTCAACATCAGATTTGCTGCTGGAGGCATTAATAGCCATAAGGAAAACTTCCCTTGCCTTTGTCTCCTCTTCATCTTCACTAGAGCTGGAAGATGAGGATGCTTCATCTGTGTCACTCCAGGTCTCAACAATGAAACTTTTCTTCTTTCTCTTGTGTTTGCTGGTGGAGTGCATGCTATAGTGCTTGCTTGATTACCTTTTATTCTAATTTTCTTTTCTTATATCTTTCTTCTGTGCCTCTGGCATTCAGGTAGAATGTGACTAAGTTTTATGGATCCAAAACAAACAATCTCCTTGGTAGGAGTCGTGTCATATCTTGGCTTGTCATCATTCTTGGATGACCTTCTAAAGTCTTTCTTGGCCATTTTATAAAATCTTTTAGCCAATAAGCTCAGTAGTTCTTCATTGTTAGCCCCAAAGTCTGAAATAGGTCCAAGGTCCCAGGCACATTAGCGGCAGACTCGGTTTAGCAGTCCACCCAGATCGGCAAAGCGTCGACATTCAACAAGTCCCAATGTTAATCCCCTTCGGCAGCGGACTCGGTGCTCAGTCCGCCTAGCTCGGCATGCCCCAGGTGATCTACCAGGATATCTCTTCAGGCGGACTCAAAGATAAGTCCGCCCAGGCCGCCATCCTCCAGCAGGATCGCGCCTAGCAGCAACAAATGGAAGCTCCAGCCTGCGAGCCCAGTCAGCCCCTTTTGCGCGGACTGGCGTGTTCTTTCTTTTTTGCTTCCCGTCACCGTTGCCATGTTCTCCTGTACCCCGAGCAACCAGTTATTTTAGCCCTGCCCGTTTGGGCAGGCCCCCATACTATAAATAGGGGGGAGGTGGTGCACCCAGAGCACGCTGACTCGAGTCTAGAGGCCCATTTAGTGAAAGCTGCGGACTCGGATCTCGGACTTTGCGGTCTCGAATCTGTCCTGATCATCCTTTTTCTTTGGTCTATTAGTAAACGGTTTCTTGCAGTTTCCTTCTCTCTTTTTCCCCTTTTTACCGGAATTTGAGGGCGCATTTTCTGCATCAACATCAACACGTGACCTTCAGATCCAAGCTATCGTTGAAACTCACAGACCGAGATGTCAGATCGCCGATCATCTCATTACCATGCCCATTCAGGTCGCTCGAGCACCTCCGATGACCTACGGGACACGCTCGACCGATGCTGGAGAGAGGCCGAACAGTCCCGGAGAGAGACCGACCAGCGCCTCAATGCAATCAACCAGTCCCTGGTCTAACTTACTCAGCGACTCGATCAGCCTAGAGTTCCCTTCGCGGATGAGGCAGTACACCAAATGCCAGTCCGCCAAGCGCCTGCTGTGATGCCACCGCCAGCCAGCGTGCCCATCCAGCCCACAGTTCCACCGAGGCCGCAGACCGACGAGCTCGCTCCACTTATGGAGTTTTTCCGCGAAGTAGCCAGAGGGACTCCAGCTCGCAGACTTAACTTTACTGAGGATGACCAGGTCGAGCGGCCTCCTGTGATTTCTGCTGTAGCTCAAGCCGGGGAGTCCCCTTTTGTTGATAAGATCCGTTAGGAGTAGGCTCCTAATAACTTCAGAGAACCTCGCATCCCATTTTACACTGGAGAAACAGACTCGATCGCTCATCTCCAGGCCTTCGAAGATGCTGTAGCAATGAGGTGCTTGTCAGATGGTTTGAAGTGCAAGTTCTTATTAACCACATTCGACGGCCAGGCTCGAGAATGGTTTCATGAACTATATACCGTATCCATTGCCAGTTTTGCCGAGCTACGCCAAGAGCTCCTGCTAAGGTTTGCCACTTCCAGGAAGAGGAAGAGCGGACCAGCTGCCCTCTTCAAGATCCAGCAAGTAGACAATGATTCGGTAGCACAATTTGTGGATCGCTTACAGAAGGAGAAACTGGGGGTCAAGAATGTGGATCCCGAGTTCTATAAGATCGCCATAATCAATGGACACAAGGAAGGGCCGTTGAAGTTTGAAGCAACCACCAAAGATCCGGCCACCTTCCAGGATCTGATAGCCTTGGCTAACACCTTCATTGAAGGAGAGAGTGCCAACCCTTCATATATATCCAACTTAACATCGAAGGCCGAAAGGAGGGACACCACAAATTCCTCTGCAAGTGATCGAACATGCAGACCCCCTTTACCAGAGTATCAGCCTCCGGCACACGGGGGAATAAATTTCCGGCACAAGCGGCCTTATCAAAATCATCAACAGTTTCATGAGCAGAAACCACCGCTGGCCGGTACCCCTGCTCCTGTGGCCCCTCTGATCCTGCCTGTCCTTTAAATTCAGGATGAATCATTCTCATATGATCAACAAAGCCAAGGTCCTTGTGGAAGAGCTCGCTGCTATGGGCCTGACAGTAGATGAAGTTCTCCAGATCCTGCAGAAAAAGACTGAGTTAAAGAAAGAATTCCAGAAGGCAGAAGGAAAGACTAGAAACTCGGATCTTTTTTGTGCATTCCACAAAAAGAAAGGGCACCCAACTGAGGATTGCAGAGCTCTCTGACATCTTGTGGAGCGACTACTTGCCGCAGGGAAAATGAAGGGTCTCAGAGTAAAAGAGGCCTCATCAAAGCCGTCCACCTCTAAAGGAAAGGAGGTGGCCGAAGTCTTCTGGGAGAATGAAGACATTGAGAGAGTGGGATACTATGACAACATCAAGATTGGTGAAAGCGTCGATGCAGACGGCGTAGGCGTCCTCGGTGATCTCTTTTGCATCCACAGAGGAGTGGGTGCAGAATTAAGCAGGAAGTCTTCTTTGGCAAAGATCTCACAGATTGAAGTAGCTATGAATTCCACAGCTCCACCAATGGGAATCGTAACTTTTGGTCCAGACGATCTCCCGAAGACGGCCAACCCGTTCAACGACATTGTCGTAATCTGAGCAATCATTGAGAACTACACAGTTCCGAGAATTTTGGTTGACACCGGAAGTTCGGTCAATCTTATATTCAAAAGTGCTTATGAGGCCCTAAGGTCTGGAAAGACTTTGCTCTCCACCGAAGGGCCACTGTATGGCTTCGCGGGCGAGAAGAAGGAAGTTGAAGGAAGCGTTACACTCTCAGTAACGCTCGGGGGGGGGGGGGGGTGACAAAGCTTATGACATTTGTAATAGTTGATGCAGCCAGCAGTTATTGCGCCATCTTTGGAGGACCCCTCAATGAATATCAGGCAATAGTTTCCACCTATCATTTGGCAAACAAGTTCACAGCAGGAGGAAAGAAATACCGGCTTAGAAGCAACCCAAGGGAGGCGCGAGAGTGCTATGTCAAAACAGTCAACATGATCGATCAAATGCCTCCCCAGGCGACTCTAGTCGCCGCCTCAGAAGAAAAGGCTCCCCAAGAAGAGGCCGAAGATCAGGAAGAAATCCAGGAGGGGGTTCACTTGGAGCCTGCTCAAGCAACCCAAGGAATCTCAATTGGCGCGGATGAAGAGAAAAGACTTACAATCAACTCAGAGCTCCCCGAAGAAGAAAAAGAAGAGTTGATCGCTTGCTTATTGAAGAACCTGGATGTTTTCGCCTGGGCTGCGGAAGACATGCCAGGAGTGGATCCTGATGTAGCCTTCCATCACCTCAACATTGCTCCCGACTTCAAACCTGTTAAACAAACGAAGCGGGAGGTGGTGACGAAGCTAGACGAGACAATCAAGGAAGAGGTTGCGAAGCTTCTAAAGGCTATGTTCATTCGTGAAATCCAATACCCTGATTGGGTATCAAACGTTGTAATGGTAAGGAAGCCGGGAGGAAAATGGAGGATGTGTGTTGACTTTACCAAGTTAAATAAAGCATGCCCCAAAGATTGCTATCCGCTGCCTCGAATAAATGCTTTAGTAGATTCTGCGGTTGGATATCCTTTTATGAGTTTTTAGATGCATTTTCTAGTTATCACTAGATTAGGATGCATAAGCCCGATATCCCCCATACGTCTTTTATCACAGACAATGGTTGTTATAGTTATCTAGTAATGCCCTTCGGATTAAAAAACGCAGGCGCTACCTATCAACGCATGATGGACTTTGTGTTTAAAAAACAAAAAAGGAAAGAATCTTGAAGTATATGTCGATGACCTCCTTATTAAAAGGAAAACCTTTGCTTTGCATTTGCAAGACCTCACAGAAACATTCACTACTTTACGAAGGTGTAACATGAGGTTAAATCCGTTGAAATGTATCTTTGGAGCAAATAAAGGAAAATTTCCCGGTCATCTCCTTACCCCCGAAGGTCTCGCCACTAACCCAGATAAGGTTAAAGCAATCCTCAACATGCCATCACCTCGCTCCCCTAAAGAAGTTCAACAATTAGGGGGAAGGCTAGCAGGCCTTGGAAGATTTATTTTCAGAGTAGGGGATAAGAGTGCCTCGTTCTTCAAGACTCTTCGTGGAGGGTCCAAATTTGAATGGACCAAAGAGTGCGAAGAAGCTTTTAAGCAACCAAAAAAGTAGCTCACCTCTGCTCCTTTACTTCAAAGTCCTCGTACTGGAGAAATGCTATTTATCTATTTAGGAGTGGGCTCGGAAGTAATAAGCTCAGCCCTTGTTAGAGAGGAAGGGAGAAGGCAATATCCGATATATTATGTCAGCCACATATTGAAGAATGCTGAAACCAGGTATCCAATCCTTGAGAAGCTCGCACTAGCATTAGTAATGTCTGCCAGAAGGCTTCGATCATACTTCTAAGCGCACTCAATCAGGGTGATTACAGATCAGCCATTAAAAAGTATCCTTGAAAAATCGGAGCACTCTGGAAGACTAGCCAAAATGGGCAATTGAACTCAGTGAGTTTGATATTTCATATGTACCTCGAATGAGTATCAAAGCGCAAGTATTAGCAGATTTTTTAATAGACACAACTGAGTCTAATGCTAAACAAGCCGATCAATCCCCGCTAGCATGGACAATCTACATCGATGGTGCTTCAGGAAAAAACTCCTCGGGAGCGGGTGTAGTCCTCATTAACCCCAACGGGGTCAAATTAAAGCAGGCCATAAGATTCTCTTTCCCAACCACCAATAACCAAGCAGAATATGAAGCACTTTTAGCAGGCCTGCGGTTTGCAAAAGAGTTGGGAATGGACTATGCGCATGTTAAAACCGACTCGCTAGTAATGACATCCCAAGTATTGGGAAATTTTGAAACCAAAGAACCTACCCCGAAGAAATACTTAATGCTGGTGAAGGCGGAGATTGGAAAGTTTAAGAGGTTCGCTATTAAGTATGTTTCAAGAGAATACAATGCAGAGGCAAACGAGCTAGCAAAGTTCGGCCTCCCATCGGGAGAGACAACTTCAGAGCTTTTTTACCCCGCTACGAAAGAAGGGGAATTGATGCAAATAGAACAACGACCCTCTTGGATGGACTCATTCAAATCATATCTCTCGATAGGAGAATTGCCGCAGGCTTTGAAAGATAAGAGAAGATTCAGAATGAAAGCAGCCAATTACAAGCTTATCTCCGAAATTCTCTGTAGAAAGACTTTCCTCTCTCCAATGGCGAGATGCGTATCTGAAGAAGAAGTTCCTGTGGTGCTCCGAGAAATTCACTCTGGAGAGTGTGGAAGCCATTCAGGGGCCAGAACTTTGGAGAGAAGAATATTGCGGAAAGGATACTTCTGGCCCACAATGAGAAAAGATTCTGAATCCTATGCAAAGAAGTGTGCCCAATGCCAAAATTTGCTCTGCTTCAACTCCAATCATCGCAGCGACTTGTGTCAATCCCCACGCCCTGGCCTTTCGCAGTTTGGGGAATGGACCTCCTCGGGCCATTTCCATGGCGAGCGTACAGCAACGCTTTATCTTGGTTATGATTGATTACTTCAGCAAATGGATTGAAGCCAAGGCACTAGCAAAGACAACAACCCAGGTGATAAAACATTTTTTGTGGGGGGGGGGAGATAATTTGCAGGCATGGGATCCCGATTGCAATAATTACGGATAATGGGCCGCAGTTCAACAATGAAGAGATGAAGAACTTTTGCAAACACGTCGGCATAGAGCCGCGGTTCTCGTCAGTTCATCATTCCAGAAGCAATGGCCAGGTAGAAGTTGCGAAAAAAAAGATACATAAATTGCCAAAAAAGACAGTGTAGAATCTGAGGGGCAACTGGCCAGAGGAGGTTCCTTCAGTTCTGTGGACCCTCAGAACAACTCCTACCACAACTACCGGAGAAACTCCTTTCAAGCTATCTCACGGTTCAGAGGCTCTCATCCCAGTGGAATTTGAGGTTCCGACTCCTAGGGTCTTATGGCCAGGCAAAGTTGGGAAGACTGGCTTTAGATTAACAACGAGAATATGAGACATAACTTGGATCAAATTGAAGAAATGCGAGATGAAGCCACCATCAGGCAAGAGGAACTCAAGCAAAGAATGGCCAGATATTTTGATAAGAATATCAGGATCAAGCATTTTTCAGTGGGAGATCTCGTCCAGAAAAAATTAGATGCAGCCGCAAGAACTGGTTCAGTGTGCAAGCTGAACCCGAATTGGAATGGACGATTCATCATTAAGAAAGTCCCGAGGAATGGGGCATATCAACTACAAACCTATGACGGAGAAGATGTCCCCCATACTTGGAATAGCGATGATTTAAAGCAGTTTTATGCTTAAGCAAAAACTTATCATCTGTGTTCATTTCAATGATTATGATAATAAGAATTTCTGGCTAATAATTTTTTCGTACAGGGCACAATCACTTTCTCCTATATATAATGCAAAGTAAAAAATCACTACACCGGGAGACATCGCCAAGTCCAGCTTGGACCCCCCAAGAATTGTTGTCATTAGCGTAACACCACGATGACCACGTGTTGCGGGGAAATTTCGCACCGTGTAGTGGGAACTTGCAGATTCTTGCGTGGTGGGCTACTGGATTTTGGATCCCAGCTAGTACCTGACTCCACCTCTGCATTTTTGGAGGGACAAGGTGGTTGACAACTCTACTATGCTTACAAGGGATAGCATACACCTTGATGATCTCTTTGAGGAAAGCAATGCAATACGACACCTGCCCATAGATCATCCAAGTTTGTACCCTCGAATACTCTCTGGTACCCACAAGCGGTGGCTGTAGGAGACCCACAGCCTTGTTGATCTCAGAGGAAAGCAATGCCGCTTTGGTCGCACCTGCATGAAAGATCAATTTAGGCTGTACTCCAGGCAAGAGAGCGGTAAACCTTTCCGTTGAGCTTACAACTTCTATGACCCCGTGAGGAAAGCAATGCCACTCTGGCCGCACCTACCCACTTGGTCGCACAGGCCTGTAGCTCATTCTTCACAGGAAATTGACAAGGCGCGGACTGCAAAATTTAAGTCTGCTCAGTCCGCCAATACCTTGGGTTGATCGTAAAGCCTCTGTGACCTAGCGAGGAAAGCAATGTCGCTCCGGCCACACCTGCCCGCTTGGTCACCTAGTGCTGTGAATCATTTCAATCTCTATTACGGACCGCACTATGGTGTTCGCGTAGTCCGCCAACTATTTCCAAATTTCCTGTATCTGACCTTGCGAAGAAAGCAATGCATTATGCACCTGCCCGCTTGGTTAGGTTTGGAATTTTTATCCTCGAGAACTGTACTTGGTTATCCGCGCAGTCCGCCGTTTATGCCAGAATCTTGTAACTGACCTTGCGAGGAAAGAAATGCATTATGCACCTGCCCGCTGGTTTAGGTTGTGCATCATGTCTTGGAGAGGACTGTATGTTAGTATCCATATAGTCCCCAAGTTCTGATTGATCTTGAAGTTTTTGTGGCCCAACTATGAGAAAAGCAATGCTACATGCACCTACCTGCTCGGATTAATCTTTCTTAACTCGCCAAAACGTTTTTAATTAATTTACATGTGGACTGGAATTGGTATCCGTCAGAGTCCGCCAGTTATGTCTTTTGACAAGTTATAAGGACTTGGCGAGCTGCAAATAAAATATCGCGGCCTGGATTATTGTCAGCCTTAGTTATCGTCAAGCTATAAATCATTTCTATTAAAATGTGTGCGAACTGTGAAATCATAGCCGCCTAGTACACAGGATTGGTCACCGGTTGGTCTTTTCAGCTCACAGTTTGACAGTAAATATGAGGCCGCAATGTTTATTATCATTAAGCTTAAATGGTTTGTTGACAAAGAGAATCACGGACTATTATTGGAACTCGTCAGAGTCCGCATGATCTTTTACTTCGGAAACCAACTAATCTTTCGTATCATTATTTTTGCGGTGAACAGTGGTCAAATTATTTAATAAAGTTTCCTAATTAGCAAGTCAGAAACTTATACAGTGCGGACGATATTTGCATTGCGCGGACTGCTACATGGAGATCACACTTAACTACGTCAATACATTTCAATAATAGAAAACAGAGAACATTGCAGAAAACACACTGATACCGGAATATCCTTTTCTATTTAATCAAAAATAAAGTTACATCTTTCGTGTATTCAGCGGACTCCAAACTTAAGTCCGCTCTCTTTACAAAAATGTTAAAAACAAAAAGTACATTATTCTGCTTCGACAATCTTCTGTTTCTTCTCTGCAGGAGGGCTTAGGCTTTTGACACCAATCTCTGGAGAATAGCCCTCTGAGCCACTTCCACTACTGCCATCTGAACCGGTGCTGGCCGCGGACTCGCTATACGATCTCTCGCCAGCAGAGGAAGATGCAGAGGCGTCGGACTCGGCGGACTGATCTCCGTCTTGCTGGCTTGAACCAGTGTCATCAGCAATTGTCTTGGCTTCTCCGCCTTCTCCGTTTTCTTCTTCTTCTTCTCCATCTTCTTCTTCTTCTTCTTCTCCTTCTACTCCGTCTTCTTCTTCCTCAACAATGACATCTTTTCCTTTGGCAGTCCACTCCATTGCTATAACCTGCTCTTTCAACACGGGGAAGAGCTGCAGGAAAGGGACGTCCTCCACCCCTTCTTTTGCGAAGCCACCGCGGATAAATTGCTTGATAGCGATCTCAACGGTTTCTTTCACAAAGGGGAGCATGGAGGACTGGAAGCTATCATTTTCCAAGTTATAGGCGACCTGCGAGAAACAAAAGGCACAAACATCAGTTCGCGGCGGACTTCAAAGTGAGACCGCTGCAAATATAACTTGCCGCCAGCTCTTCTTTCTGCTGAGCGACCTTTAACCCTAGCCACACGTTTCTCTCCCTTATCACCCTTTTTTCTTCCGGAAGTTTCTCGTTTTGTCTGCGCAGGTCTCTGGCCAGGGAACAAACAAAATGGTTTGTCACCACGCTGTTCGCGCTTGCCTAGGAGGCCAGCAGAGGGAGGTCGGCAGCAGCAACCTTCTTCAAATCGCTCAAGTTGCGTTTCCCATAGAGCGCGGAGATCGCGACATGAGCGTGGCGGGTTATCTTCGAACTCTTCCATGATGGAAGCGCTGTCGACAGGCGGATATGCTTGTTCTTACTATGCCAGTGGATCATCGGGTTCCCCCTTAGATCCTTCTAGTGGTTGCCAAAGCCCTGCATCGCAAAGCTTTCAGAAGAGGAGCAGTCCGCCACCGGATCCCCCTCTTCTTTCCTTTTTCTTGCGACTTCCTGCTTTCTCTCCCTCTGTGTAGGGGTAAACCCTCTTGGCGTTTGTGGCAGGTTTGCGGGCACGACCAAGGTCGCTGGAAGAAAAAGAACATGTTAGCGCGCAGGTCGCGGCGGATACAAGAGTGAGTCCGCAGAAGCTTACTTTCTTCGTGATTTACATCACCCAAGCTCGCTAGTAGCGGGATGTAGTGCTCTATGTCCAGCCTAGCTCCAGCAAGGAACTCGACAATGGTGAGCTCCACCGCATCAAGCCGGACAATCTTTAAGGCGGAGTCCACGCGCTCCTGCAGATAGGTTTGAACAAACCCGAGGTCGCCCTCGAAGATCAAAAACCTTGAGGTCCAGTTATGGATCTTGTTGGGTAGACCCATGACCTTCATTCCTCTGCAGTAGAAATAGATCACCCCTTTGTAATGGCGGCCTCCAGACGGAGTTATTGAGTGAACTGAGAAGATCTTGCGGAAGATGTTAAGGGAGAAAGTGATCTTCTCAGACCGCAGGTAAGAAAGGAAGATATAAATGGCAGCGAGGGTGTTGGGTGTTAAAATTTTCTCAACGTGGTCAGCAAGATAGCACAAACGCCAAATTAATATCTTCAGAACTACCCAGTTCTCATGTTGAACCAGTGGAAACCAAGGACCAAAGGTTAATCCCAACAAACAATGGAAGCACAAGCAGGTATTTTATACATTCACTTCTTTACAACACGAGGCATACATAGCGAGACATGATTTCACTAGTATAACAACTGTAAACAGAAAGCACCAAAAAACAAGCCGGGCGGACAGCACCGGAGTCCGACGAGACCGCGAGGTCGCCGAGGTCGCCGAGTCCGCTGAGATCGCCCGAGCTAAGCTGCAATCCGCCGAATAGACACGGAGTCCGCCGAAGCCGCGAGGCCGCGCAGACACACCGTTATTCGCCTCCTGCTGAACCTGAACTGAGGAACACCCCTACCCGCCTGAAGCCGGCGGACAGGTTATTGAAGCTGGCAAAGATGAAACAGAACTGACAAGCCGCAGAGCGATCTCCTGCTGAGTCCGCAGACACCGCACACTTCTAAGTACTTGACCGAAGTCACAACCAAACTCCTGGCTCCTTGAAGCTACCCGCGCGACCTGCATGTAAGACCCCCCCCTCCCCGGATCCCAAAACACGGCACGAAGGGGGAGTCTTATGCCCGGAACAGCCACCTTGCGGTAGCATTAGCATACGGGCTAACCTGTACCACAAGACGCCTATTCCGCCGGCTACAACAATATCAATATATCATGCCAACCCAACCAAATAAATAGACATCCAGAAGTCAAAATCCACACTAAGTTATAATGTCCAAATACTTCAATAATGAGAAGCTAAAACATGCTTCTACAATATATCAGAGTACAGCTAAACAATGCCCAAACGGGCTACATCAGAGTAAGCAAAACACTAACATCGGTAACAGACGGTATCGACGGCACCGTCACGTCAGGCCCTGTCGTCCTGGCCTGGCTGTCCTGCGGCGTAGTCTGCGGCTGCTCTACCTGCGGCGTGACCTCCTAAAAAGGAAGACGTAGCAACCGTTAGTCGAAACGACTAAGTGGTTTCACATCCGCTCCCCCGGCGACTCCTCGACACCGGGCGGAGAAAAGGAACAAGAGTATAGTATATAACAAGTAGGCAAGTAAAGGAAGTACAATCAAGTGGCAGTAGTGTAAGAGTAACAGCATCATAGTCAGCATATATGAAAGAGCTACACTAAACTAGCAAGTATAAGTAACAGCAGGAAAGTAACTTAACTTATAAGAATGCCCATACAAACTTATAAGTTAAGGATCGGGTTACATAAAAGTAACTCATCGTATAAGAGTGCCCATACAAACTTATACAATGAGGATCTTGTTGTGCAATGTTATGAAATGCTATGAATGCTATGCAATGACTCACCCATGCACACCCATGCAATTGCTATGTCGACACAGACTATAGTTCCCACTTTTCGAGCAGGTAGCTAACCTCTCAGCCATCAGCCGCCGTGGCCAGGCGGTGACAGTAGAACGGGCACTTCTACTACTAGGCGGGTATCACACTACTTCACCTAGGCCTCCGTACGCCTCAACGCTAAGAACACAACAGCGGAGCCCATGCGTACTATGGCCCAGCGGGGTCTTGGGTAGATGTGCACCAAGAACACAGCCCGAACTGGCCTTGCGTGACCCGGAAGGGGCCTCGGAAGAAAGCACGAGGACACAGCCTAACCGTTCACATGGCCGGAGGGGCCTCGGGACGTGAACACCGAGGACACAGCCCAAACCGACCAAGTCTAACTGCCAACTCCCGTCGGTGTGACGACTGGCGAGCCCGTAGACCTGCCACACTATCCTTAACCCGGGATTACGACACCGCGTGTCGACTCACACCACATGCAAATTCCACATCAACATATCATGGAAGGGGCCTCGGAAGTAAACACGAGGACACAGCCCAACCATCCATCCACACCTCATCTCAACACAACCAAAACAAGTGGCGGTCAACACCGCACTTACAAACTCACACAACACTACTCATAGGAAGACGACACTCTAAGTATTGGACTACCAAATTCAATCCACTATTCAACATTCACATGGCCATGAGGTATCCTTCTATATGTCATATCAGGTGATTTCAACACAATATATCAAGATGCACATGTATAAAAATCTACTAACTTCTAACCAGTCAAATCATTCAAGTATACTATCTTACAATTCTATCACATGAAATCCGATTAATAATCTTCATCATTTATGCAACTGAATTAATTATTCATAAGAGTTTATCCAAGCCTCAAGGTTACCTGTAATATTAGTTTCACCGAATCCAAATCCAAATATTATAAACCCAGATTTTTAAGTGCAGGAATAGTCTGGACAGCAACTTCGACCGGAGATTCCAGAGGCTACAGGAATCCGGTGAAGTCGTGTAACCCCTCGATGGAAAGGTATTTCCATAGACTACATCTTTCATATTCAGAGCTCAACCCAGATTTGACATTATCCTATTTGAAATCGGACTTGAAGTCCGCTGCGTACAGAACACAGTTTCTGCATACGAGGTTTATTGAACACCATTTTCGTTTAGACTTTCCCGTGGCTACAGACTTCGCCAGAAGTAGTGCAACCATTCGTTGGAAAGATATTTGCAAGGGCTTCAACTTTCGTGTTAAGCCAAAAGCCCAGATCTGGCCATAGCATACATAAAAATGGCCACGAAGTTCGCTGCGCGCAGAATACAGATTCTGCACGCTTCTTAAAGAAAAATGGACGGCATCGGTCCGTCTTCTTCCTCAAGCGATCCTTCCTAAATTTTCCAGAAATGTCCTCCTCCCTTATTCAACCTCAAAGGCCAAAACTCCTCACGAAACCATTCACCCATCGTCGTATTGAAGAAAAGGGGAAGGGTTGAAGAGATCTAAAGTCTAGGATTCAAATCCTAGCATGGCCGAACCTAGAAATCTTCTCCTCTCCATCAAGACTCTCTTGAGCCGATGTCTCTCCTAGGAAAATAACTATAGATCTAGCACCAAGGGAGAGGGTAGGAAACTCACATTGGCTCCAGCAGTACCACCATTTCTAGCCATGGATCTCGTAGTTCTCCTTGGCGGCATCTTCTCTTTCACGGCGATGGCGGATCTCCTTTGGTAAAACTTGCTTCTGCAGTTTTCCCTCTCACAGGAGTTCTCACAGGAATTAGGGGATGAAAAGAGCATGAAAACGGCTAGGGTTTTCTCTCCCCTTTATATATAAAATGTGACACGGGTAGGGACACGGCCGTGTCCTTACCCGTGTCCTTCCTGGCGAAGCGGCAACGACAGTTTCCATGTCGGTTCAATACTTGACACGGGTAGGGACACGCCCGTGTCCCGACCCGTGTCCACATGACACGGCCGTGTGCATAGTCGTGTCCTTGGCCGTGTACTTCTCGGGTTGCGTCTCGACACTTCTCGTCGAGCTCAACTCGACGCACACGGGTAGGGACACGGCCGTGTCACTACCCGTGTCACTTGGTGTCGACACAGCTCGACGATCTCGACACGGGTCGTCGAGCTCAACTCGACGCACACGGGTAGGCACACGGCCGTGTCCCTACCCGTGTCCATTGGTGTCGACACAGCTCGACGATCTCGACACGGGTCGTCGAGCTCAACTCGACGCACACGGGTAGGCACACGGCCGTGTCCCTACCCGTGTCCCTTGGTGTCGACACAGCTCGACGATCTCGACACAGCTCGTCGAGCTCAACTCGACGCACACGGGTAGGCACACGGCCGTGTCCCTACCCGTGTCCCTTGGTGTCGACACAGCTCGACGATCTCGACACAGCTCGTCGAGCTCAACTCGACGCACACGGGTAGGCACACGGCCGTGTCCCTACCCGTGTCACTTCCTTTTTACACTGATTCTCCACTTCTCCACAAGTGCAGTCCAATTCCCTGCACTCTCAGGACTCAAGTCAACTCTCCTGACTCAAAACACACACACTAGGGGCCTAGAGCGATTCGGGACGTTACAAATCCTATAAACAAAATAAAAGATTTCGTCCCCGAAATCAGGCTTAGGCTGTGGGGAGGGAAGCATGACAGGAAATTTAACACTTGCTTTTAAATAGAATTACCTTGAGCAAACAACTCCGGGTAGCGTTGCTGCATTAAATCCAATGGCTCCCATGTGTACTCCTCCTTCCCATGATTCAACCATAGCACCTTTACTAAGGGAACACTTTTGCGGCGCAAAGTCCTTGTCTCGCTGTCAACAATCCGCACCGGCTCTAGTCGCACAGACCTATCTGATGCCACTGCACCATCAGTAGTGGGAATATACTGGTCGGGCCGCAACAGTGCTTTTCGAAGCGACGACACATGGAACACGTCGTGGAGATTTTCTAGTTCTGGTGGTAACTCCAACTGATAGGCCAACGAGCCAATCCTTTCCAATATAGTATAAGGCCCAACATAACTTGGGCTGAGCTTTTTCACTCCACGCACCCGCGACACTCCATGCATCGGCCGAATCTTGAGGAACACTTTTTCTCCCACCTGGAACTCCACCATCCGATGCTTTTTATTATAATATTTCGCCTGTCGACTTTGAGCCTCCAACATGCGATCCCGTATCAATCTGACCGCCGCATCAGTATCATCTATATATTCGTTCCCCAATGCCTTCGGATCTTCATCTTGCACCCAAGACAAGGGAGTCCTGCACCTTCTTCCGTAAAGGGCTTCATGGGGCGCCATGCCGATGCTTGCATGATGGCTATTATTATAGGAGAATTCCACTAGTGGCAAGAGCCTTTCCCATGGCTCTCCTCTGTCCAACACACATAACCTCAATAAATCCTCCAGTGTTCTGATGGTCCGCTCTGACTGCCCGTCCGTCTGTGGATGAAATGCGGTACTAAAGGTTAGGCGTGAGCCCAAATACGCCTGTACCGCCTTCCACTCATTGGATGTAAACCGACCATCCCGATCTGAAACAATTGTCTTGGGCACGCCATGATACCGTACAAATTGCTCCACGAAAAGGCGTACCAAAACATCCACGTGTGCTTCCTTCTTCATTGGAATGAACCGGGCCACCTTTGTCAGTCGATCCACAATAACCCATACTGAATCATTCCCGGAGCGGGAACGAGGTAACCCATGAACAAAGTCCATGGAGATATCCTCGAACTTCCATTCGGGGATGGGCAATGACTGCAACAAACCACCGGGACTCCTGCATTCAGCCTTCACTCTTTGGCAAGCTTCGCAATGTGTAACATAGTAGCGAACATCTTTCTTCATTCCCGGCCAACACATGGTCTTCTGCAATCCGGCGTACATCTTAGCAATACCAGGGTGCACTGAATATTGAGAGGAATGTGCCTCTCTCAAGATATCTTCCCGAATTTTGCCGCCCTTGGGAATATAGAGTCGGCCACGAAAATAAATGAGGCCGTCTTTGAGTGTGTACTCATCGGTGGTCCCATCTTCAATTGCCTTGATTGCCGGGGCCAAGGCCGCATCCATTCCTTGCTCCACCCGAATCCGGTCTCGGATATCACAAACTATGCTCATGTTGGCCAAATACTCCGCATACTCTGCCGAAGGATCCTTGAATACTAAAGTAATTTCCATCTCCTCGATCATCCGAGCCCACTCCATGCTCATCAGCCGAGACTCTGGGCTAGAGCCTGGCACTTTTCTACTCAAGGCATCGGCTACCGAGTTCGCTTTCCCGGGGTGGTAGTTCATGGTGAACTCGTAGTCGCATAGAAATTCCAACCACCGCCGTTGTCTCAGGTTCAACTCCTTCTGAGTGTGAACATACTTCAAGTTTTTGTGATCGGAAAAGATCTCGCAGTGCACGCCATATAAATAATGCCTCCAGACTTTCAAAGCGAACACCACTGCTCCCAACTCCAAATCATGAACCGGGTAATTGATTTCATGTTTCTTTAACTGCCTTGAAGCATAAGCGATCACGTGCCCGTGCTGCATCAGCACCGCTCCCATCCCTTGATATGATGCGTCCGTGTAAACTTGGAATCCTTCCTTCCCAGACGGAAGTGCAAGGATGGGGGCGGAGGTAAGCCTATCTTTCAATTCTTGAAATGCCTCTTCACATTGAGGTGTCCACTCAAATGGCACACCCTTCTTCGTCAAGGAGGTAAGAGGAAGGGCAATCTTGGAAAAACCTTTCACGAACTTGCGGTAGTAGCCAGCAAGTCCAAGAAAGCTTCGTACATCAGCCGCCGACTTCAAGGGCGACCACTCCTTCACGGCCCGCACCTTTGCTGGATCCACTGCTAACCCTGCTCCACTGATCACATGCCCCCAAGAAGGCAACCTCCTTAAGCCAGAATTCACACTTGCTAAACTTGGCATACAAGGCGTGCTCCTTCAATTTCTTCAAAACCAAGGTCAGGTGCTCGACATGCTCCTCCTCCGTCTTTGAGTAGACCAAGATGTCGTCGATGAACACAATGACGAAGATGTCCAGATACGGTTCAAACACCTTATTCATCAAGCTCATGAAGGCCGAAGGGGCATTTGTGAGCCCAAATGGCATTACTGTGAACTCATACAAACCATATCTCGAACTGAAGGCCGTTTTCTGGATGTCGCCTTCTTGTATCCTCAACTGATAGTATCCGGAGCGCAAATCCAATTTAGAAAACCAATGCGCTCCCACTAGTTGATCGAACAACTCATCGATCCGCGGTAGCGGATAAGTGTTCCGCACCGTCAACCGATTGAGTTCCCGATAATCTATGCACAATCGCAGTGTTCCATCCTTCTTCTTCACGAACAGCACAGGGGCTCCCCATGGTGATGAACTGGGGCGAACGAACCCTGAATCCACCAATTCTTGCAATTGAACTCTAAACTCCGCGAGTTCTTTCGGAGCCATTCTGTATGGAGCCTTGGATACAGGCTTGGCACCTGGTACTAGATTGATCTGGAAGTTAACCTCTCTATGCGGAGGTAATCCTGGTAGCTTCTCAGGAAATACCTCAGGAAAATCCCGCACTACCCGTACATCCTTTAATTCCAGCGCTGCTTCCTTCAACTCGAACCAGATCATGAAGACCTCATCCCCCTTCATATGAGCCTTTACAGCCTGGATAGAAGATAATATCATACGTGGCGCGAAGCCAATACCTTGGAAGATGACGTCAGAGTCTCCATGCCTCAAATAGATCCTCTTCTCCGCGCAGTCGATCCTCGCGAAGTGCCAGTCCAGCCATGCCATGCCCAAAATGATGTCAAACTCCGGCATTCTCAGAACCGTGGCCGGCGTATCAAAGGCCTTCCCATCAATAAATAACTCCAACTCGCACTTGGCGGTCGCGATCATCTCCGAGCTGTCCGGAAGGCGTACACGTCGAGCTATGCCAGTGAAGTACTGTACATCCCCCATGTCTTTTATGAAATCCTCGGACACAAAGGAGTGTGAGGCACCGGTATCGAACAGCGCATAGGCTGTCTTCCCGCCAATAATCACGGTGCCTACGTACCAACAGCCAAAACTTATTGCTATTGGCTAGTAAGTTCTAATCAATTCAAGCTAGATCATGCAAATATGTAAATTAATTAAATCATACCTGCAATCAGATCTTGTGGGTTCCTTTCCTGCGCCAGGTCAAGCGCGTACACCTGATCCCGGACCGGTCTGGGGTTTCCTCTTGGCGGTCCTCGTCCTCGACCGCGCATATATCCCCGCCCTCGTGGAGCGGCTGGAGGGAGAGCAGGAGGGAGAGCAGGAGGGAGAGCAGGAGGGGCGTTCCCATATAGCTGCGGGCAAAAACGCCGGATGTGGCCCGGCTGGTTGCATTCAAAGCACACCAGACCACGACGCCCTTCAAGTTGTTGAAATCGCTGATGCTGTGGGGGTGGAGGCAACGCAGGCGGCTGCGGAACTAGATGCTCCACCCTATAGTTTAGGTGGACACGCCCTCCACCTCTTTGATAACCTCTTCCTCCTCTGAAGTCCCGTCTCCTTCTATTACTTGGGCCGGCTTCCATCACTTCCTCCGCAGGCCTCTTACTACATCCCAGGTGGTCCGCCTCCAATCTTTTCGCCATATCAATGATCTCCGCCAAGCTACCATCCGCTATAAACAAAAGGGACTGCCTTAGGGGATCTCGCAGCCCTTTATAGAAGCGCTTGGCATAACCTCTGTCATCCAACTCATAAGAATCCGCAAACCTTGCGAGATGTTGGAACTCCCGCTGGTATTCCGTAACCGACTTTGATCCTTGCTTTAGTAGAAGGAACCTCTGCTCAAGCTCATCTCGGGCCGATGTAGGGATAAAGTGCTCCAAGAAAACACCCGAGAATTCACTCCAACTTATCTCTGTGTAGATCCGGCCTTGGAAGGTAGAGCCCATAAGGGACTTCCACCACCTCTTCGCATGTAAGTCCAAGACAAACACTGCCAATGTCACTGCCATGTTGGCTGGGCAACGGATACCGGCCAACAACTCCTGTATCGTGTCTAGCCATTCCTCTGTACGTACGGCTGACTCTGTCCCAAGGTAGACGGGAGGGGAGAGAGCCCGGAAGGTGCTCAGCCAGTTGGAGCTCGGGGCCTGTTGTTGCACTGGAGTCTGCTGTGCCTTAAAAGCATTAAGAATGGCGGTGAGCGTCTGCCCCAACTCAGATTGTTCGAACTGAGTGGGTATGGGAGGGGTAGGAGTACCCCCCATCGGCTCAACATGCAGTGGAACCTACACATACACGACAAATTTGTGGTCAGGTTGGCTAAACTTAAGGTCAAAGTTGGACAAACTTAATGTGAATTACATATGGGCACACCACTGCTTCCGCTAAGTCAGTTTGTCCCCAAACTGACTAACCAAACGGGGGTGGCACCATTGTTGAATGACTTCTTAGTTGAGGATCGTGGCAATCTGATACCATTTGTAAGACCCCCCCTCCCCGGATCCCAAAACACGGCACGAAGGGGGAGTCTTATGCCCGGAACAGCCACCTTGCGGTAGCATTAGCACACGGGCTAATCTGTACCACAAGATGCCTATTCCGCCGGCTACAACAATATCAATATATCATGCCAACCCAACCAAATAAATAGACATCCAGAAGTCAAAATCCACACTAAGTTATAATGTCCAAATACATCAATAATGAGAAGCTAAAACATGCTTCTACAATATATCAGAGTACAGCTAAACAATGCCCAAACGGGCTACATCAGAGTAAGCAAAACACTAACATCGGTAACAGACGGTATCGACGGCACCGTCACGTCAGGCCCTGTCGTCCTGGCCTAGCTGTCCTGCGGCGTAGTCTGCGGCTGCTCTACCTGCGGCGTGACCTCCTAAAAAGGAAGATGTAGCAACCGTTAGTCGAAACGACTAAGTGGTTTCACATCCGCTCCCCCGGCGACTCCTCGGCACCGGGCGGAGAAAAGGAACAAGAGTATAGTATATAACAAGTAGGCAAGTAAAGGAAGTACAATCAAGTGGCAGTAGTGTAAGAGTAACAGCATCATAGTCAGCATATATGAAAGAGCTACACTAAACTAGCAAGTATAAGTAACAGCAGAAAAGTAACTTAACTTATAAGAATGCCCATACAAACTTATAAGTTAAGGATCGGGTTACATAAAAGTAACTCATCGTATAAGAGGGAGTCTTATGCCCGGAACAGCCACCTTGCGGTAGCATTAGCACACGGGCTAACCTGTACCACAAGACGCCTATTCCGCCGGCTACAACAATATCAATATATCATGCCAACCCAACCAAATAAATAGACATCCAGAAGTCAAAATCCACACTAAGTTATAATGTCCAAATACATCAATAATGAGAAGCTAAAACATGCTTCTACAATATATCAGAGTACAGCTAAACAATGCCCAAACGGGCTACATCAGAGTAAGCAAAACACTAACATCGGTAACAGACGGTATCGACGGCACCGTCACGTCAGGCCCTGTCGTCCTGGCCTGGCTGTCCTGCGGCGTAGTCTGCGGCTGCTCTACCTGCGGCGTGACCTCCTAAAAAGGAAGACGTAGCAACCGTTAGTCGAAACGACTAAGTGGTTTCACATCCGCTCCCCCGGCGACTCCTCGGCACCGGGCGGAGAAAAGGAACAAGAGTATAGTATATAACAAGTAGGCAAGTAAAGGAAGTACAATCAAGTGGCAGTAGTGTAAGAGTAACAACATCATAGTCAGCATATATGAAAGAGCTACACTAAACTAGCAAGTATAAGTAACAGCAGGAAAGTAACTTAACTTATAAGAATGCCCATACAAACTTATAAGTTAAGGATCGGGTTACATAAAAGTAACTCATCGTATAAGAGTGCCCATACAAACTTATACAATGAGGATCTTGTTGTGCAATGTTATGAAATGCTATGAATGCTATGCAATGACTCACCCATGCACACCCATGCAATTGCTATGTCGACACAGACTATAGTTCCCACTTTTCGAGCAGGTAGCTAACCTCTCAGGCATCAGCCGCCGTGGCCAGGCGGTGACAGTAGAACGGGCACTTCTACTACTAGGCGGGTATCACACTACTTCACCTAGGCCTCCGTACGCCTCAACGCTAAGAACACAACAGCGGAGCCCATGCGTACTATGGCCCAGCGGGGTCTTGGGTAGATGTGCACCAAGAACACAGCCCGAACTGGCCTTGCGTGACCCGGAAGGGGCCTCGGAAGAAAGCACGAGGACACAGCCCAACCGTTCACATGGCCGGAGGGGCCTCAGGACGTGAACACCGATGACACAGCCCAAACCGACCAAGTCTAACTGCCAACTCCCGTCGGTGTGACGACTGGCGAGCCCGTAGACCTGCCACACTATCCTTAACCCGGGATTACGACACCGCGTGTCGACTCACACCACATGCAAATTCCACATCAACATATCATGGAAGGGGCCTCGGAAGTAAACACGAGGACACAGCCCAACCATCCATCCACACCTCATCTCAACACAACCAAAACAAGTGGCGGTCAACACCGCACTTACAAACTCACACAACACTACTCATAGGAAGACGACACTCTAAGTATTGGACTACCAAATTCAATCCACTATTCAACATTCACATGGCCATGAGTTATCCTTCTATATGTCATATCAGGTGATTTCAACACAATATATCAAGATGCACATGTATAAAAATCTACTAACTTCTAACCAGTCAAATCATTCAAGTATACTATCTTACAATTCTATCACATGAAATCCGATTAATAATCTTCATCATTTATGCAACTGAATTAATTATTCATAAGAGTTTATCCAAGCCTCAAGGTTACCTGTAATATTAGTTTCACCGAATCCAAATCCAAATATTATAAACCCAGATTTTTAAGTGCAGGAATAGTCTGGACAGCAACTTCGACCGGAGATTCCCGAGGCTACAGGAATCCGGTGAAGTCGTGTAACCCCTCGATGGAAAGGTATTTCCATAGACTACATCTTTCATATTCAGAGCTCAACCCAGATTTGACATTATCATATTTGAAATCGGACTTGAAGTCCGCTGCGTACAGAACACAGTTTCTGCATACGAGGTTTATTGAACACCATTTTCGTTTAGACTTTCCCGTGGCTACAGACTTCGCCAGAAGTAGTGCAACCATTCGTTGGAAAGATATTTTCAAGGGCTTCAACTTTTGTGTTAAGCCGAAAGCCCAGATCTGGCCATAGCATACATAAAAATGGCCACGAAGTTCGCTGCGCGCAGAATACAGATTCTGCACGCTTCTTAAAGAAAAATGGACGGCATCGGTCCGTCTTCTTCCTCAAGCGATCCTTCCTAAATTTTCCAGAAATGTCCTCCTCCCTTATTCAACCTCAAAGGCCAAAACTCCTCACGAAACCTTTCACCCATCGTCGTATTGAACAAAAGGGGAAGGGTTGAAGAGATCTAAAGTCTAGGATTCAAATCCTAGCATGGCCGAACCTAGAAATCTTCTCCTCTCCATCAAGACTCTCTTGAGCCGATGTCTCTCCTAGGAAAATAACTATAGATCTAGCACCAAGGGAGAGGGTAGGAAACTCACATTGGCTCCAGCGGTACCACCATTTCTAGCCATGGATCTCGTAGTTCTCCTTGGCGGCATCTTCTCTTTCACGGCGATGGCGGATCTCCTTTGGTAAAACTTGCTTCTGCAGTTTTCCCTCTCACAGGAGTTCTCACAGGAATTAGGGGATGAAAAGAGCATGAAAACGGCTAGGGTTTTCTCTCCCCTTTATATATAAAATGTGACACAGGTAGGGACACGGCCGTGTCCTTACCCGTGTCCTTCCTGGCGAAGCGGCAACGACAGTTTCCATGTCGGTTCAATACTTGACACGGGTAGGGACACGCCCGTGTCCCGACCCGTGTCCACATGACACGGCCGTGTGCATAGCCGTGTCCTTGGCCGTGTACTTCTCGGGTTGCGTCTCGACACTTCTCGTCGAGCTCAACTCGACGCACACGGGTAGGGACACGGCCGTGTCACTACCCGTGTCACTTGGTGTCGACACAGCTCGACGATCTCGACACGGGTCGTCGAGCTCAACTCGACGCACACGGGTAGGCACACGGCCGTGTCCCTACCCGTGTCCCTTGGTGTCGACACAGCTCGACGATCTCGACACGGGTCGTCGAGCTCAACTCGACGCACACGGGTAGGCACACGGCCGTGTCCCTACCCGTGTCCCTTGGTGTCGACACAGCTCGACGATCTCGACACAGCTCGTCGAGCTCAACTCGACGCACACGGGTAGGCACACGGCCGTGTCCCTACCCGTGTCCCTTGGTGTCGACACAGCTCGACGATCTCGACACAGCTCGTCGAGCTCAACTCGACGCACACGGGTAGGCACACGGCCGTGTCCCTACCCGTGTCACTTCCTTTTTACACTGATTCTCCACTTCTCCACAAGTGCAGTCCAATTCCCTGCACTCTCAGGACTCAAGTCAACCCTCCTGACTCAAAACACACACACTAGGGGCCTAGAGCGATTCGGGACGTTACACTGCACACAGCAAACGTCAGCACTGAAACAATCCGCACGGACTGACAAACACAGACCGCAGCTCCTTGCCCAACCCAACTTACTGTTCGCTCAAGTTACTTAGGTTACTGTAGATGTGCCAGGGGGGTCCTATTTATAGGCAAGGTGAGGAGTGTGGTCACTGCCCAAGAGATAGCGACACTGCCCCAGCCCGCGCGATAGCAAAACTCCGTCCGCCGAGTCCGCAAGGACTTAGCCGGATACCAAGGAAAAACCGCCAGGAGCAAGGCAACATTGGCGAACTCTCACCAGTCCGCACAAGCGATGCGGACAAGGCATCAGCCCGCAAAGCTCCAACCACTGCAGGACAGCAAACCCCTTCAATGGCAGTCCACACCAACCTGAGGCAGTCCGCAAGACTCACACCTCAATCCTCCACAAGTCCACGACCAAGGGAAGACAGTAACAGTCCGCCCGGTCACAGCAGACTTGGCGGATACCGCAGACACTATGGTCTTGACACAGTGTGACCAACACCAAAACCATCAAAGGCCAATGCGAGCATGGCGGACACAAACTCTCATCCGCCAAACACCCTAGCACAGACTGCCATCAGTCCCCGAGCTCCTCGCACTCTTGTCCAACGCAGCAGCCATCCCCGGACTCCAATACCAGTACGCCAACTGATCTCCAAAGCAAAACACCTGCTGTGCCACCAGAGCTCGACAAGGCCTCAGCCAAGCTCTAAGCCCAGTCCGCAACAGCCCACACTGCGGACACACCAGTCCGCAAGCTTCCCGCAGACATGAGCCAACCTGCCTATCAGCACAAGCTTGCACCCGCGGCCATTGAGCAATGCACCAGTCCGCAAGCCTCCATCCGCTCAGGCCGCTCCTTAGCAAAGCCAATTTAGCAAACCCCCTATCCGCCGAAACCAGGCCGCATAGTCCGCGGACTCCATGCAACAACCCACTCAGAAGACAGCCGGCTTCCACTAGACTTTCCACCAGGCCGCACATCACAGTCTGCCCAGTCTGCCAATGCTGTCCGCCCCAGGCCGCCCGGCCTGTCCCGTCAACCACTTCCACTTCACAAATTTCAACACTCCCCCTTAAAGTGGGAAGTGGTGACCAAGCCCAGCAAGATGCGCAAGCGTTCAAAGGGCCTCTTCGACAGTGGCTTCGTGAAGATGTCAGCAAGATTATCTTCACTCTAAACATGCCTGACCAGCAGAGACCCCTCCAACACCTTCTCCCTGATGAAGTGGTGATCAATCTCTATATGCTTGGTTCTGGCGTGACACACTAGATTGTTAACTAGTATGAGAGCACTCTCATTGTCACCCCGGTGTAAAGTAGGCTCTTGCACTTCTTCATGAACATCATCTATAAGCCTCCTCAACCAAACGGCTTCCCGAGCAGCCAAGGCCGAAGCCTTATACTCCGCCTCCGTGGTTGAAACTGACACCGAGTCCTGCTTCTTGCTACACCACGAGATGCTAGCTGAACCGCAAGTGAACACATAACCTAAAGTAGACCTTCGATCATCCGAATCACCGATATAGTCAGCATCCGTGTACCCAAGCAACGCAAACTCCGAGTCCCTTCTATAGAGGAGTCCCATATCAGAAGAAGCCTTGACATACTTCAGAATTCCCTTTGCCGCCACTAGATGAGATTGCCTTGGTTCAGCCATATACCGACTTACTCGGCCAACAGCATAAGCAATATTGTTGGGTACATTGGTCAAATGTACCTGATTTGAAGAAGCCTCACCTAACTCAATGATATGCATCATAGTGTATTTGATGTTTGTTTGAGTTACTTGTGCAGGTTAGGAATACACTGGACTGAAGCTAAAAATTCTAAGTCCATGTGTCGACACCCAGAGGGAAAGAGTCAACACTTGAGAAAGCTTGTGTCGACACCCAGACAAACAGTGTCGACACTTGTAGTCATTGTGTCGACACCTGGGAAGAAGAGTCGACACCAGTCAGAAAGTATCGACACTTGGAGCTGTGTCGACACTCAGTGTAGAAGAATGCAGAAAAGCTGTGTCGACACTTAGCAGAAGTGTCGACACCTAGAAGAGCTGAGTCAACACCAGAAAGTGTCGACACTTGAAGTAAGTGTCGACACTCAGCAAAAGTCTGCAGAATCTAAGTACAAGTGTCGACACCCAGCACAATGTGTCGACACTTAGCTAAAGTCTCAGTATTTGAAGTAAGTGTCGACACTCAGCACAATGTGTCGACACACAACCAGAGGAGTCAACACTTGAAGAAAGTGTCGACACTCAGCACAATGTGTCGACACTTAGTTGAAGACTCTACACTTGAAGAAAGTGTCGACACTCAGCACAATGTGTCGACACACAACCAGAGGAGTCAACACTTGAAGAAAGTGTCGACACTCAGCACAATGTGTCGACACTTAGTTGAAGACTCTACACTTGAAGAAAGTGTCGACACAAGGAGCTGTGTCGACACTTAGCAAAGAACAGAAAAGTTACAAAATATTCTAAGTACAAGTGTCGACACTAAAGGAATGTGTCGACACTCAGCTGAAGAAACAAGATTGAAGACTTGTGTCGACACCAAGAAGCAATGTCGACACTTGACAGTTTCTACACATGAAGATGTGTCGACACAAAGGAGATGTGTCGACACTTAGAAGAATACAGTTGCAGAATGAAGTACAAGTACTTGTGTCGACACTCAATTTCAGTGTCGACACATGCAGAAGAAACTGTGTCGAGACATACAAGGAATTGTGTCGACACCTTGTAGACTTGTGTCGACACTTACACAACATGTGTCGACACTTGGTCTATAAGTGTCGACACTTAAGAACAGAAAGTCTCGACACTATCTGACAGTTAGAGGAATTTCAAGAAGTGACTGGTTGACAAGACAGCTGCCGATCCAGCCGGTCTACATCAACTGTTAGTGATATCAGAAGTCTGTTATGAACCGGACCAGCCGGTTACCATAAAGGAAGCCTATAAATAGGCATCCATAGTTTACAGAAACTGTTGTTAAAAAAAAGGATTGTTGAGATAATATAGAAGTGGTTGAAAAGGTTTTTACAGAGAGAGTTCAGATCTTTGTAAAAGTGGTATATTGAGTATCAACACAAGAAGATCTTGCTGTGCATCAGCAGATCTAAGAAGTTGGAGAGAGAGAGCTCCAACCAAGTATTCAGTCTTTGGAACTAGGCTGAGAAGAAGAATTCAGAGTCATCTGGATTTCAAGAAGCAGAGGTTAAGGAACAACTGCAGAAGATTCAGACTAATTCAGTTCTAATCAAGAAGCTTTGAAGGAAGCTAAGTCAGTTTGGATCTAACTGAGTTCTTCCAAGAACTCTTCAAGAATCTCTCAACTCCTCTCCTATTTTATGAGTTGTAGAGTTAACTATTGTACTTTCTATTTTAACTTGTAGGATCCATTGGATCTGAGAGAATTGTAAGCCTATTTTATAAAGGCTGAGGGTAGGGCTTGGTTGCCTGAGTGTAGGAGTTGAAGAACTCTGAGTGTAGGCCTTAATTGGCTGAGTGTAGGCCTTTTGGCTGAGTGTAAGGCTTTGGGCCTGAGGTAGGAACCTAGTTTGGTTCTGAGTTAGTGGAGAAGTTTGGCCGAATCTAGTACACTGCTAGATAGGCGAAGGGGGAAAGTGGATGTACCCAAAGATTGGGGAACCACTATAAATTAGTGTGTCTGCTGTGGTGTGCTGTGCTGTGCTGTGGATTACTTGTTTGATTTCTGTAATTGCTGTTAGCTGTAATAATTGTTGTGCTGCCAACAAAGTTTTAAAAAGGTTTAGGTCACCTATTCACCCCCCCCCCTCTAGGTGTTTAGGTACCATATCTTTCAAGTGGTATCAGAGCCAGGTTACTCAAAAAGGACTAACTGTCTGAGGAGATCCAGTTTGGCAGATTCAGTATAAGTCAGGAAACAGTTTCAAGAAAATCAAGAAACATGGGGTCTTCAGAGAATCACAAGGAATTGGGTTCAATGAAACTGCCCATTTGCAGAAAGGAGATTTTTGGAATCTGGAAAGAAAGGGTAAGGCTGTTCATGGAGGCCTCTGACCCTAGGATCTACATCACAGTCAAGGAAGGGCCTTATGTGCCCATGAAGATTTCAGTCTTGGATGCTACACAGAGAACTCCAAAGGATTTTTCTGAGATGACCAAGGATGAGATTGTCCTAGCTACAATGGACAAAAGGGCACAGAACATCATAGTTAGTGCAATTGATGATGCCACCTTCCAGAACCTTATTCACTGTAAAACAGCAAAAGAAATGTGGGATACCCTCATTGTCTACATGGAAGGTTCTGAAGAAGTAAGACAAGATAGGAAATCCTTGCTTAATCAAGAATATGAGAGCTTTAGGCAAGGAAGAGGAGATAGCATCACTGAATGCTACAAAAAGTTCTACAGAATTGTTAATGAACTCATGTCCTATGGAAGGGAGTTCACAAACTATGAATTGAATGATAAGTTCTTGAGGTCCCTAACCAAAGAGTGGGACACTAAGATCTGTTCCATCAGAGAAATGGCAAAGTTTGGAGAAATTCCTCCTCCCACACTGTTTGGCAAGTTGTTATCTTATGAGATGCAATTGTCAGTAAGAAAAGAGGAGGAAAAGTCAACAAGGACTGAACACAGGGAAAGGACTGTTGCCTTTAAGTCAGAAGTACCTAGAAAGAACAGGACTAAGTCATCAACTCCTCCTCCAGAGGTAGTTGAATCAGATTCTGATGAGTCTTTTAGCACTAAATCAACAAGCATTGAAAGTGATGAAGACTTTGCTGCATTTACCAGACATTTTCAGAAATTCCTGAAGAAGAAACAGTGGAAGTCCAGACCTTCTTTTTCCAAAGGGAAAGAAGTTCAGTATCAGGAGAAGAAGCCTTCAAAGAAGGACAAGCAAAGGACAAAGACTAGCAAGGCAACTGGGTCTAAGATTGTGTGTTACTGCTGCAATAGACAGGGTCATGTAATTGCAGATTGTCCTGAAAGAAGGAAAGAATCCAGTGACAAAAAGAAGACTCACTTCAAAGGAAAGAAGGAGAAGTCCTTTGTTGCAAAGAATGAGAAGACTCTTTCAGATATTTCTTCTTCAGACACTGAGACAGATGCTGAAGCCTATATAGGGCTATTTGCTGAAGAAGAAGAAGAGTTTATGCAGATCATGGAATCAATCTATGAACAAGAAGAGGTTCAGTGCCAAGGACTAATGGCATTGACTGAAAGTACCAAAATCCTGGAGCAGCCAGGACCTAGTCAGGTACAAAGTCCAACTCCAAGTTCAGATTCCAGTTCTAGTTCAGAGTCAGAATCATCTTCATCAAGTGATGGAAGTGATTCTGAATCTGAGGGAGATATTCATCAGCTCTTAGATGAATACCAAGTACTGTTGCAAGCCTATAAGAAAAGCAAGATCCTAGCCAAAAGTCAGGCAAAGGAGATTGCTGATCTTAAGGCAGCTGCAACAGATTTTGAGAAGGAGTATGATCAAAAACTGAATGAAGTAGCCAGGCTGAAACACATTACTGTGATTCAGATGGGTACTATTGCATTTAAAAATGATCAAATTAAGTTGCTGGAGATCAATCTCCAGAAGGAGAAAGAGCTAGTTGCTAGGTTTTCAAAACCTAAATCAGTGCTACCCTTGATTGATGAATTTGTTCATCATAAAGGAAAGGCTGGATTGGGTTTTGTTAAGCCTGTGAGGACTGTTCAGGATCAGTCCAAGTCCAAGGGCAAAGCCCCAACATTCAACAAGGCTGCTGTGGTCAAGACAGCAAAGGTTGTACCTAAGCAAAGGTACAACAAGTTTGAATGATGGTGTTGTGGCAAGGTTGGCCACTTTGCCTTGGATTGTTGGCACAATGCCAGTGCCAAGTTGAGTAGCAAGTTACCTGTTGGAAAGCCAGCAGGTAGCTATGTCAAATTGCAAACTAACAATCACCAAGGACCCAAGTTTACTTTGGGTTCTAAGGTTCATTAATTTGTTTTGCAGGTGAATCCAAGTGGCCATACCCCTACATGGTACTTGGATAGTGGATGTTCCAGACACATGACTGGAACTAGGGGACTACTGAAGGACTACATCCCAATCAAAAATGGTCCAAAGGTGACCTTTGGTGGTTCTGAAAAAGGAATCATCAAAGGGTTTGGTAACATTTCTTCTAACCTTGTTACCATTACTCAAGTGGCTTATGTTAAAGGTTTGAAACACAACCTCATTAGTATAAGTCAATTAAGTGATGTAGGGTATGACATCTCATTTGTTAAAAATGGTTGTCATATCAAGAGGTCAAGTGATCAAGAGATCATTTTGACTGGATATAGAAAGAGAAATGTCTATTGTTTAGACATTATGGTTGAGAACAATAGTTCTCCAGTTTGTCTTGTAGCTGATGAGATAGTCTTTCAATGTGTCAAATGGCACAAGAGGCTTGCTCATCTTAATTACAAGACTATTGGCAAACTCTTTAGTAAAGAGTTAGTGAGGAATGGTCCTCAAGTTAAGTGTGTCAAAGATGGCATTTGCTCAGCTTGTCAAAAGGGCAAGCAGACTAAATCCACCTTTAGAAGCTTAGACAACAAGGATGCTGTGAGGTGTCTATACCTCTTGCATATGGATCTATTTGGTCCAATGCCAGTTCACAGCTTAGGTAGGAAGGTCTACACCTTTGTAGTTGTTGATGACTACTCAAGGTTTTCCTGGGTGTTCTTCTTGAAGCAGAAATCTGAGACACCTAGTGTCTTCTATAGTTTTGTTAAGCAAATTCAGAATGAATTGAACTGTACAGTGGTCAAAATTAGAAGTGACCATGGTATAGAGTTTCAGTCTGAAAGCATGACAAAGCTGTGTGAAGATTATGGGATATTTCAAGAATTCTCTTCACCTAGAACACCTCAGCAAAATGGCATTGCTGAAAGGAAAAATAGAACCTTGATAGAGGCTGGTAGAACCTTATTAAGTGATTCATCACTGCCAGAATATTTCTGGGCTGAAGCAGTTAACACTGCATGCCATGTGATAAATAGGGCTACCATCACTAAAAGGTTAAACAAGACCCCCTATGAAGTAGTGAAAGGCAGGAAACCAAATCTGTCCTATTTTAGGATCTTTGGTTGTAAATGCTTCATACTTAACAATGGGAAGTCTTACTTAACTAAGTTTGCTGCCAAGTCCCAAGAGGGAGTGTTTGTTGGGTACAGCAATAATAGTAAGGCTTATAGAGTCTACAACTTGACCACACAAGTTGTAGAGGAGTCTGTGCATGTAGTTTTTGATGAAACACAACTAATTAACAATGAATTGTCTAGTAGTGTGTGCAGCCCTACAGGTCTTACTAAGAAGATGGACAAGCTAACCATAGAAGATGTACCTGCTGCAAGACAGCAAGTAGAAGAAGATGGTTTATGTCCAGGGGGAGAACTACATGTGCAAGGAGCTGTAGAAGTACAAGGAACTCAGCTTGATGAAGATGCTGAAGAAGTTCAACCAGAAGTAAGGATGCCTCCAGCCAACAGGCATCTAAGAGATCATCCAGTAGAGCTGATCATTGGAGATCCAAGACAAGGTGTTCAGACAAGGAGCAGAAATCAGAATGCTATAGTATATTCAAGTTTTCTGTCTCAAATAGAACCAAAGAAATTTGAAGAAGCTATACAAGATCCACAGTGGACTGAAGCAATGCAGGAGGAGCTTAATCAGTTCAAAAGGTGCAAGGTTTGGGATCTGGTTCCTAAGCCTAAAGATCACAATGTGATAGGAACAAAGTGGATCTACAGGAACAAGTTAGATGAACAAGGTGTCATCATTAAGAATAAGGCAAGACTGGTTGCAAAAGGATATAGGCAAGAAGAAGGTATTGATTTTGATCAAACCTTTGCTCCAGTAGCCAGACTGGAAGCCATAAGGATGTTCTTGGCCTATGCAACCTATCAAGGATTCAAAGTATACCAAATGGATGTGAAGTCAGCATTCCTTAATGGTAATTTAAAAGAAGAAGTATATGTGGAGCAGCCTTCAGGTTTTGTTGATCCTACTCTTCCACATTATGTCTATAGACTTAGGAAAGCATTGTATGGGTTAAAGAAAGCTCCTAGAGCTTGGTATGAAACCCTATCTAGTTTCCTCATTGAGAACAAGTTCACAAGGGGGAAAATAGATAAGACTCTATTCCTTAGGGAATCTAGAGGCAAAGTAATACTTGTCCAAATATATGTAGATGACATTATATTTGGGTCTACTGAAAGTAGCCTTTGCAAAAAGTTTGCAAAGCTTATGCAGAGTCAATTTGAAATGAGTAGTATGGGAGAACTGAAGTTTTTCTTGGGTCTCCAAGTTAAACAGACTGAAAGTGGTCTATCCATATGTCAGTCTAAGTTCACCCTAGAACTCATAAGGAAATATGGTATGGATTCCTCCAGTACCATGAAGACTCCTATGGGGTCAAGTATGTCTCTAAGCAAGGATGATGCAGGGAAACCTGTAGATGAAACCTTGTATAGAGGGATAGTTGGCTCCCTACTATACTTGACTGCAAGTAGGCCTGACATTATGTATGCTACATGTGTTTGTGCCAGGTATCAAGCCTGCCCCAAAGAATCTCACTTGACTGCAATCAAAAGAATCTTGAGATATCTAAAGGGCACACCCTATCTAGGCCTCTGGTACCCTAGGAATGGAGATTTTGATCTAACAGGCTATTCAGATGCAGACTTTGCAGGATGCAAAGAAGATAGAAAGAGCACAACTGGATCCTGTCAGTTCCTAGGTGGAAGACTCATTTCATGGAGTAGTAAGAAGCAAACCAGTGTGGCCATCTCCACAGCTGAGTCAGAATATGTAGCTGCAGGAAGTTGCTGTGCTCAACTTCTGTGGATTCAACATCAGCTAGAAGACTATGGATGTCAGGTAAGTAGAACTCCACTTTATTGTGATTCTACTAGTGCTATTTCAATAGCTAATAACCCTGTATCACATAGTAGAACTAAACATATTGAGATTAAATATCACTTTCTTAGGGAGCATGTAGAAAGAAATGATATTGCACTTGAATATGTTAGAACTGATAATCAGATAGCTGATATGTTCACTAAGCCCTTAGATGAAGCTAAGTTTAATAGGTTCAAAATTGAACTAGGTATGATAAACTTAGATTAAGTATACAGAACAAAAATTGGCTAAGTAAAAAGGTGTCGACACATAGACAAGTCTATGTCGACACAGAATAGTAAGTGTCGACACTTCAGGAAAATGGTGTCGACACATCTAGGAAGTTAGTGTCGACACTTCAGAATGTTAGTGTCGACACATGTCGAGTAGGTGTCGACACATCCAATGTAGTGTCGACACTTAAGTTTTACTCAGAATTTTTCTAAGTAAAGTCTCGACTACATGTCGAGTAGTGTGGTGTCGACACTTAACCAAGTGTCGACACATAAAATCTGTTGACTAAATTTGTGTCGACACATGAGTGTCGAGACATTATAAGTCAGTGTCGACACTTAATGTCAGTGTCGACACATGTTTAGCTCGCTATCCCGCCTGTTCATCTTCAAAACTCAACAAGTATAAATAGAGTTCTGTTTGTGTTTGTCGACACGCTTTCAGAGTTTCGAGACTAAACTCCTGTGTCGACATTTCTCTTCTCTAAAGACTAATTCTCAAAACCCTAATGGCTCCCAAGCTGGAAGAGAACGTAAACGAAGGCTATGAGCTCGTGCGAGGCGCATTCGACGACGGAGATCGTGAAATCAAATCAGTGATAACCCTAGTCAGCAATTCAGGATTGGAGTTCTTGGTTTCAGAACCAACCAAGATATGGAAGAAAGAAGTGCTTGAATTTCTTACTGGAGCGTCTGTAGATGACTCAGGCTACAAAATTAAGTCAAGGGTGCATGGCACCAAGGTCAAAGTATCACCCAAAAGTCTGAGAAAGGTACTTCAGCTACCTAAAGTTCAGGAAGAAGAGGAAGTCACAACATCTAAGACCAAAGAAGCTTTAGTCTGGTGCGGCCTTGATCCTAAGATGAAAATAGGATCAGTTTTCAACAGGAAGGGGATGAATAATCAAGGCAAATTCCTGTCTGAAGTTGTAGGCAAGGTTATTCTAAGCAAACCAGGAGGGCATGACAGGGTGTCAGCCTCTATGTTCAGTATCATGACCAGAATCATCTTCAACCTTAAGACAGACTGGTCTATGATTGTATTTGATAAAGTGAAGGAAAGTCTGAAGAAGCCCAATCTGGGCAGGATAATAAGTCTCTACCTGGCTGGATCAATTCCAGAGGTAATGAGCTCTGCTGCAGGAACAAAAATCAATCACATGAGGAGAATGGACTCAAGGATATTCTCTCGATGGGAAAGGGTGCTGTCAAAGGAATTGACCACCCCTGAGAAACAAGCTTCTAAGAAAGACTCTCCTCCCAGGAAGAAGAGGAAGACTGCTGCTGTGCCTCAAGAGTCCTCCAGCAGCTCAGGCAGTGAAGAACATGTGGTCTTCACTCCTGATAGTCCAATGGATAAGGCTGCAGAAAAGTCACCTGCTCCTCAGGAGCCAGCTGACATTCAGGGGGAGCTTCCAGGTGTAGCAGAACCATCTACACTGGAGAGTGAGCAAGCCACCCTCCTCATTCAAGAGGTACTTGTTGACCTTAATACTTTGAATTTTTCTATAATAAATTCTGATTTGTCTGATGACCATCAGCAAAATCAGCCAGCAACTCAAGAACCAGATGTTGTTCTCCAAGACACATCTGTTGTGATACCTGATAAAGTGGTTGAAGAACCAAGTACATCTCCTGCACAGTCACCCCCAGAATATACAATGGAAGATCTATTTCTGAATTTAGATCAAGATGATTTTGATATGGAAAAGAATGCTGCTGATGCAGTGAAGGATGCTGCTGCTGAGGGGGAGAATTTGGATATTCAAGAAGAGCCTATAAGGCTAGATACTGAGAAGGCATAAGATGTGCACACTGAAAAACCATCCAGCCCTAAGGATAGGGTGGATATAGCCAGTACATCAGAATCTGAAGATGATGAAGCTGAGCAAGCTAAGAAAAAGCAGTTCTTTGTTTTCAAAAGAAGGAGCCAGAGCTACAAGAAGGCTCTCCAAACTGTTGCTCAACACTCACTGGTTCAACAAGCTCCATCAACTGATTACAGTGCTCTACTGCTTGCCATGCAAATCAAGATGGATGAACAAAGGAAGGCTTTAGAAACTTATGTTGATGAAGGGCACAAGGCACTACAATCTGCTCTGGGACAGGAAATCAAGTCAATAAGGTTTGAAATGAACCTTAATAAAAAGGAGATGACTGATTGTTTTACAAAGGGTGCTCATGCAGTGGTCTATCTGGCTAAACATCAAGAAACCATAAAAGAGAAGGTAGACGATATTGCACTAAAGCAAGGATATGTGTTGGAAAATCAATTGAGGATGAATGATAATTTGACTGCATCTCACAATGCAATAGTCACTGAAATCAAGAATAAGTCTACTGAACCATCAACCTCCTCTGCTGCTGCCAAAGCTGATTTTGATAAACTCTTTCAAGCTGAACTAACTGCTGTCAAGACTGCCATCAAGGATTCCCAGAAGGTCATTTCTGCACAGCTTACCAAGCTTAGACCTTTCTTTAAAGAGGGCATACGATATTTGGACAGCCAAATCAGGTTCCAGAAAGATGATGTGAGAGATCATGTGGAACAAGAAGTCATAAAGGGGGAGAGGGTGTTAGTCAAAGCCAGTTCTGACCATGCAAAATGGATATCCAATTCCATCAGGGCTACACTGGGCTATCCTCCCCTGTGTGATGATGACAATGTAGCTGAATCTGGTATTCAAGGAACATATCTTGGAGGTGAGCAACAGGCAGTGGCTGATGTAATCTATCCACCTCCAGATTTTGAAATGGTTCATGCTGATGTAAGCACAATGTATAGTCCAACTGCTGGCAAGCCCAATGTTATTCTGGAAAAGGTTGTTCAACCTATCACAGCTGCTATGCAAGAGGCTTTGGACAAAGAAGAAGAGACTAGGCTATCAAAGAAGAAGTTCAGGGAACTTGCTGAACAAAAACCAGATTTTGAACAGTGGAGCCCTACTTCTAGGAACATCATTCTCACAGCCTGGAAAGCAGCCAAGGACAATGCCCATGAGAGGAACAAGTGGTTCTCAGAGGCTGAATGGAGGAAACATGAAAGTAGGCAGGAAGCCATTGTCCAACATAGAAGGAAGGCTAAGTTAGGAAAGCTACCTCCTACAGCTGTGGAGCCTAGCAAGTACTTTCCTAAGCCCTATCATTATTTTGAAAGGCAAAAGATCAAGGCTGAAGAACAGAAGAAGAAGGACTCCAAAGGGAAGAAGACTGCTGAAGCTGAGCCTGCTGCTGCTGCTGCTGTGAAAGCCAAAGTGCAAGCTGGAAAAGGCATAGTCATTAAAGAACCAGAGCAGAATTAGATTAAGATTAAACTGAAGAATGTTGTAATCTGTTACATCAAACATTTTGTGTAAATCATTGAAAATGTATTAAATGTATGAACAATTTTTGTTAAACAAATTTCATGATTGTTCTGATAAATGTGTCTAATTCTTGTTTGTTCTGTAATGCTGAATGAGTATACATGTGTGCTTTATTACATGTTTAAGTTTAACTCTGTTGTCATATATCTGTTTTACTTCATTTTATAATTTTTAATTATGAGTGATGTATATCATTGACTAAGGGTTATGACTTCTCCAAATAGGGGGAGATTGTTGGGTACATTGGTCAAATGTACCTGATTTGAAGAAGCCTCACCTAACTCAATGATATGCATCATAGTGTATTTGATGTTTGTTTGAGTTACTTGTGCAGGTTAGGAATACACTGGACTGAAGCTAAAAATTCTAAGTCCATGTGTCGACACCCAGAGGGAAAGAGTCGACACTTGAGAAAGCTTGTGTCGACACCCAGACAAACAGTGTCGACACTTGGAGTCATTGTGTCGACACCTGGGAAGAAGAGTCGACACCAGTCAGAAAGTATCGACACTTGGAGCTGTGTCGACACTCAGTGTAGAAGAATGCAGAAAAGCTGTGTCGACACTTAGCAGAAGTGTCGACACCTAGAAGAGCTGAGTCAACACCAGAAAGTGTCGACACTTGAAGTAAGTGTCGACACTCAGCAAAAGTCTGCAGAATCTAAGTACAAGTGTCGACACCCAGCACAATGTGTCGACACTTAGCTAAAGACTCAGTATTTGAAGTAAGTGTCGACACTCAGCACAATGTGTCGACACACAACCAGAGGAGTCAACACTTGAAGAAAGTGTCGACACTCAGCACAATGTGTCGACACTTAGTTGAAGACTCTACACTTGAAGAAAGTGTCGACACTCAGCACAATGTGTCGACACACAACCAGAGGAGTCAACACTTGAAGAAAGTGTCGACACTCAGCACAATGTGTCGACACTTAGTTGAAGACTCTACACTTGAAGAAAGTGTCGACACAAGGAGCTGTGTCGACACTTAGCAAAGAACAGAAAAGTTACAAAATATTCTAAGTACAAGTGTCGACACTAAAGGAATGTGTCGACACTCAGCTGAAGAAACAAGATTGAAGACTTGTGTCGACACCAAGAAGCAATGTCGACACTTGACAGTTTCTACACATGAAGATGTGTCGACACAAAGGAGATGTGTCGACACTTAGAAGAATACAGTTGCAGAATGAAGTACAAGTACTTGTGTCGACACTCAATTTCAGTGTCGACACATGCAGAAGAAACTGTGTCGAGACATACAAGGAATTGTGTCGACACCTTGTAGACTTGTGTCGACACTTACACAACATGTGTCGACACTTGGTCTATAAGTGTCGACACTTAAGAACAGAAAGTCTCGACACTATCTGACAGTTAGAGGAATTTCAAGAAGTGACTGGTTGACAAGACAGCTGCCGATCCAGCCGGTCTACATCAACTGTTAGTGATATCAGAAGTCTGTTATGAACCGGACCAGCCGGTTACCATAAAGGAAGCCTATAAATAGGCATCCATAGTTTACAGAAACTGTTGTTAAAAAAAGGATTGTTGAGATAATATAGAAGTGGTTGAAAAAGTTTTTACAGAGAGAGTTCAGATCTTTGTAAAAGTGGTATATTGAGTATCAACACAAGAAGATCTTGCTGTGCATCAGCAGATCTAAGAAGTTGGAGAGAGAGAGCTCCAACCAAGTATTCAGTCTTTGGAACTAGGCTGAGAAGAAGAATTCAGAGTCATCTGGATTTCAAGAAGCAGAGGTTAAGGAACAACTGCAGAAGATTCAGACTAATTCAGTTCTAATCAAGAAGCTTTGAAGGAAGCTAAGTCAGTTTGGATCTAACTGAGTTCTTCCAAGAACTCTTCAAGAATCTCTCAACTCCTCTCCTATTTTCTGAGTTGTAGAGTTAACTATTGTACTTTCTATTTTAACTTGTAGGATCCATTGGATCTGAGAGAATTGTAAGCCTATTTTATAAAGGCTGAGGGTAGGGCTTGGTTGCCTGAGTGTAGGAGTTGAAGAACTCTGAGTGTAGGCCTTAATTGGCTGAGTGTAGGCCTTTTGGCTGAGTGTAAGGCTTTGGGCCTGAGGTAGGAACCTAGTTTGGTTCTGAGTTAGTGGAGAAGTTTGGCCGAATCTAGTACACTGCTAGATAGGCGAAGGGGGAAAGTGGATGTACCCAAAGATTGGGGAACCACTATAAATTAGTGTGTCTGCTGTGGTGTGCTGTGCTGTGCTGTGGATTACTTGTTTGATTTCTGTAATTGCTGTTAGCTGTAATAATTATTGTGCTGCCAACAAAGTTTTAAAAAGGTTTAGGTCACCTATTCACCCCCCCCTCTAGGTGTTTAGGTACCATATCTTTCAAATATCCGACCTTGTAATCGTCAGGTAAATCAAGCTCCCCACAAGAGCCCTGAAAACCAAGGGATCAGGAAGAACCCTTCCCTTATCTCGTCGAAGCTTCATCACAGATTCCAGTGGAGTAGAGCACTTCTTCCCTTTGCCCATGCCGAACTGCTTCACAATGCGATCAGCATACCCTTTCTGGCTAATGAGAACCCCGCACTCCTTCCTCTCCACTTCAAGACCGAGAAAGTGATGCAACTCTCCCAAGTCATTCATCTCGAAGCGTATAGCAAGCTCAACCCTAGGCCTTGCTACTTCCCCCTCCGAGTTCCCTGTGATGATCATGTCATCCACATACAGCAGGATCAAGACTTGTAGCTCCCCCTTCTTCTTGACGAACAAGCTTGAATCCGAGTTAGAAGCAAGGTATCCACAGTATTGCAAGTACTCTGCAATCTTCCCATACCAAGCTCTAGGAGCTTGCTTCAACCCATAGAGAGCCTTTCTGAGTTTACAGACATAGTCCGGATGCTTTTCAGAGACAAAACCAAGCGGCTGATCCATGAAGATGTCCTTGTCAATCTCTCCATAAAGAAAGACATTCTTCACATCGAGTTGCCACAACCTCCATCCCTTGCTAGCAGCCAAGGCGATCACCACTCTTATTGAAGTCATCTTCGCAACTGGACTGAATGTGTAACGCCCCGAAACTCGAAGGAGCAAAGGGGGACGTTTTGGGCTAGTTTGGGTTTTGGCAGAAGTCACACGGCCTGGGACATGGGCGTGTCAACCGTGTGTCGACACTTAGCCGCGAAGTCGTCGAGTTATACTCGACGATTCGTCGAGAATGGGCACACGGCCTGCGACACGGGCGTGTCGCAGGGCGTGTCAACCCGTGTCGACACTTAGCCGTGAAGTCGTCGAGTTATACTCGACGATTCGTCGAAGATGGGCACACGGCCTGCGACACGGGCGTGTCGACCCGTGTCGACGATCGTCCCGGGGAGTCGTCGAGATTCACTCGACGATCGTCGAGACAAGGAACACGGCCTAGGACACGGGCGTGTCCAAGGCCGTGTCATCAAGTCGTCGTTCTTCCCTCGACGAAATGTCCCGTGTACACGGCCTGGGGTCCAGGCGTGTCAATGTGATACGGGCAAGGACACGGGCGTGTCCTAGAACCTGTGCAGTGCTCGGGTTGAAAATGGGGGAAAAATCATGGTGTACACGGCCGGCTACACGGCCGTGTCAGGTGGAACACGGGCGTGTCAGCTCGAATACGGGCGTGTTCGAGACTCGTGTGAGGTTCCAGGTGATTCGATTTTGACGGCGAATGCGGCACACGACCCTGGACACGGGCGTGTGCCAGGCTGTGTTCGGCCCAGATTGGGCATTTCAGCCCCGAATCAAAGCCGTTCGTTTCCTTAGGTTGAGATCCGACGGCTGGGGGATGTTCCTGAAGGGATATACCCGTGAGTTGACTTAGAAATCCATCACTTTCCTCACTTGTTCTCTTTCTAAATCCTTGGAGAGAGGAGAGCTAAGGCAAGAAGAAAAAGAGCTAGATCCGCCATTGGAGGAGCTTCGGAGCTCCGAATCGCAAGCCGACTTCGGATCCACGGAGGCAACGCAAGTGCGGTGATTTCTATCCCATTACTTTTCGATGGCGCCAAAGAGGAACTCAAGGGTAACGATCCTCATCTTGAGCATGAATAGCTCTCTTTCTTAGCATAGGAAGCCCGCTCTCGCGAGTTTGCGGAGAGTTGGAGGCATTCCTTCGGGTAGATATGTAAAGTCCCCGTCGTTTAGAGTCCTTATGCGAGAACGGACGTAGGCATGATGTGTGAAGCCTACCCGGACATGTTGGTCTGGATCGGTGATGTTGCATTGCATAAGGCCGGAGAATACTCCGTGCTATTGGTTGTTTTTCGGGTTTTCTACGCGGTAGATTGCAGCAGGGAGCCTTGGGGACTAACCCAAAGGTGCACCCGGAAAACTGGGCGGATACGAGATCTTGCCAACTTGGTGGCCTGAGAGCCAACTTGAACATAACGGGGTTATGTGACTTGCGGTAGAATGGGACTCGGCGAAAGTTTGACCCGCGCAAATGGCTTAAAGTGTCGTTGTGATGTGAGCATGGGTTAGATGGAACCGTACCCGCTTTATGTCGTTCGGTTAGAGAGACCTAAGGTTACGTGTCACTCGCCGTTGGCATAGATGAGGGTCTTCGGCGGTCAATGGCTTAAACTGTCGTGACCCAGGCCAGGAAGACAAATTGCTCATAGGTTTGGCCGTCTAAGTGGCGGTGGTGAGTCCGGAATGTTAATGGCTTTAATTGACGTGACATCGACCGGTTCACCGAGAATGTGCCCTGAGTGCACGGGGCGTGTGGCCGTGCGAGCCAACGCCTGTGATGAAATGGCTTTGGTTATATAAATTGCTCGCTTATGCTAATGAAATGCAGGGAAGGAGCATCGCCGCCCCGAGTTGGGGGCGGGATCGTTATAATTTGGCCAGCATTGCTGACCGTTGCCTTGTTTTGCCACCGTGCGGTGGTTTGTTGCTTGCAGGTGCAGCTGGACCAAGTGGTCAATAGCGGGCTAAAGCCCTTTTTGCGAAGCTGGCCCTCGAAGGCCCAAGTAGAAATGTTTCTGTTTTATTCATGTATGACCGGCCTGCGTGCCGAGGTTTGTAAATCATGTATTATTCAAGTGAAACACTCTGTAAGGCCTTAAGGCCGATTTTGGGTATTTTTGTATAACATTCTTAATTTTGTAATAGTGGACATTCGTGCTCCAATGCTGGGTTCTTGTTTACAACTTATATAAACTGCTTCCGCTAGAATGCTCTGTGTAGGACGTTGAGATTGGTTGGATGGTTTCCATACGTAACCACCCGGTCTGTCTGTGGTATATGGCGTCGGGCCCCGACCGGGCCTACTGCTATATACTATGCGACGGATAGGGGGTGTTACAATTTGGTATCAGACTACTGGTTTTGGTCGGGCTTAAACTGAATTCGTGGCAGAATTCTTTTTAAGGGGTGGTGAGCACATTGCGTGCGTCATCGTTATAAGGGTAAAAGAACCCATGAATGTCCACTTAGGAATGAAAATACTCGTGTTTGAGGAACCTGCGTGTTCCTATAATTGCTGTTTGCAATACTATTTGGTCGCTTAACGGTGTTTTGTACCACTATAGGTGACCAGAAGTGGTGTTGGGCCGTCAGAACGCCGAGTTTCTGAGGCTAGTAGTGCACCGGATGTTGCTCCTGCAACACCTCTATCGGCTGAAAAAATACGATTGGTGGCTGAAGCGGTGTTGGCCGTGATTAATGCGCAGCCTGGAAGGCAAGCGCAGCAGCCCGCTCCCGTGATGGAGCAAGAACCTCTGCGAGAGGCTGAGCCGAGGAGGGTGGCGCAAGTGGTTTTGGAACCGGTAGTGCCAAGGAGGGCAACTGAGAGGCAGCTAAAGCATGTAATGAGCTTTAACCCTCCGTTATTCTCGGGGTTGGGAACCCCATCTCAGGCTGAATACTGGCTCTCTAGGGTGAAGAGAGTCATGACGGCGACGGAGACGGAGGAGTGGCAAATGACCACCATCGCTACGTTCCTGCTGGACGGTGAAGCGAGTATGTGGTGGGAAGGATTGGAGCTGCATCATTTGAGAGGTAGACAACTGATAGACGTTCCGATGGAAGAGTTCTCGGGATTGTTCTTAGCAAGATACCTCCCTTCTACTCAGAGGATTTCAATGGAGAATGAGTTCCTGAAGTTGGTGCAGGGTGAGAGGAGCGTGGATGAATATCTCCACGAGTTTACGCGGTTGAGTCGTTATGCTAGCTCCACCATCATGGATGAGGAGCGCAAGACTAATCGTTTTTATGAAGGCTTGAGGGATGAGTTGAGACTGCTACTGTCGGGGCCAATGACGCAGGGTTTCTTAACCTTGGTCAATACTGCCCGGTCCTTGGAGAAGGACATGAAGAATGTACAAGCGAAGAAAAGCTTGGGTGAAAAGAAATCTGAGTTCAGAGTGCCGACTACTTCAAAGTCCGGCTATCGGAGGTCTTTCAAGAAGCATAGGACTTCGGGTCCAGCTCCTTCTGGCGCTTCTGGGGCGACTACGAGTCGGACCCCGGGCGCGTGCTTTACATGTGGAAAGATGGGGCATTTCGCCCGTGATTGCTGGAGCGAACGTCCTAAGTCCGAGAGGAGGCCGGGAGCCACTTATGAAGAGAAGGGAAAGGCAGTGGAGTCGACCGCATCCCACTATGCTCCGGCCCAACCAAGGGTCTATAATCTTGGCCAACAGGAGGCCATTAAACAAGCTGATGTGGTGACAGGTACGGTTTAATTTATAGCAAGTCAATTTCTTTAAATGCTTGTTATGCGCATGTTACCTTACCACTACTTGTTTAGGATTTGTATTGATTTGTGAAAATCCGGCACGAGCACTCTTCGATACGGGAGCTTCACACTCCTTCTTGTCCGAAGGATTTATATCATGCATCGGAGTCCCTTCTTCGATGGCGAAGGATAAGTTGGATGTGTTGTTGCCCAATGGGTGTTCGATGCGAGCGGATAGGATCTGCAATGTTAAGATTCGTATTGGGGAGCAGGAGTTCGACCTGCGAGCGTCTTTACTTCCGTTAGTGGAGTTCGACGTCATATTTGGCATGGACTGGCTCTCGGAGCAGCAGGCCCATATAGATTGCGGTAGCAAGGAAGTCAAGCTGGGAGTGAGTCGTGAGACGACTTTTACGGGCTTAAAGGGGTCGAGCAAGACATTGATGTCTGCTCTTCAGGTGGTGAAGGCGGTTCGTGCTGGTGCAGAACTATTCTTTACACTAGTGGAGGTTGCAAAGCCGAAGCCCGCTTTGGATTGTATTTCAGTGGTATCGGAATACCCTGATGTGTTCCCCGCAGATCTTCCTGGAGCCCCGCCTCAACGGGAGATAGATTTTACGATCGAGCTAGTGCCAGGTGCAAAGCCTGTGTCACGATCTCCGTATCGGCTAGTGCCTAAGGAAATGGCGGAGCTGAAAGTTCAACTGCAAGAGTTGTTGGAGCAAGGGTATGTGCGCCCGAGTTCTTCGCCTTGGAGCGCACCGGTCCTCTTTGTTAAGAAGAAGGACGGAAGCTTGAGGCTATGTATTGATTATCGGGAGCTAAACAAGCTGACGGAGAAGAACAAGTACCCGATCCCCCGGATTGATGATCTCTTCGATCAGTTAGTCGGGTCGACGGTGTACTCGAAGTTGGATCTCAAGGCTGGGTACTATCAGCTGCGGATAAGGGAGAGTGATATCCCGAAGACAGCGTTTAGTACGAGGTACGGGCATTATGAGTTTACGGTCATGCCGTTTGGGCTGACTAATGCGCCGTCAGTATTCATGGATTTGATGAACATGACGTTCAGGGAGTACTTGGACCATTTTGTGATCGTCTTCATCGACGATATTTTGGTGTACTCGCAAAGTGAGGAAGATCACTTCAAGCATCTTCATTTGGTGTTGGAGACGCTAAGGAGAAATCAGTTGTATGCCAAGTTCTCGAAGTGCGAGTTTTGGCTATCCTCAGTGGCGTTCCTCGGGCATATAGTGAGTGGAGAGGGTATTGCGGTGGATCCGGCGAAGATTGTTGCGATACGGGAGTGGCCTGAGCTTGCTACGGTAGCAGAAGTCCGGAGCTTTTTGGGGCTTGCCGGTTATTATAGGCACTTCGTAGAGAACTTCTCGCGGATAGCGCTACCTCTCACTACTTTGACGAGGAAGGAGCATAAGTTCGTTTGGACGCCGGAGTGCGCGCGAGCTTTTGAGGAATTGAAGTGTCGGTTGACCACGGCGCCTGTGCTGAGTTCGCCATGTGGAACCGAAGGCTATGAGATATATAGCGATGCTTCGGGCAGCGATTTGGGTTGCGTGCTACTACAGCACGGAAGCGTGATAGCTTATGGCTCGAGACAGCTAAAAGTGCACGAGAGGAATTATCCGGTCCATGACTTGGAGTTAGCGGCCGTGATTTTTGCCTTGAAGCTGTGGAGACACTATTTGTACGGTGTGAAGATTGATATCTACACCGATCACAAGAGCCTAAAGTATCTAATTGATCAGAAGGATCTGAATATGCGGCAGCGTAGGTGGATGGAGTTCCTGGGGGACTATACATTCAAGATCCACTACGTGCCTGGCAAAGGGAATGCGGTTGCGGACGCGTTGAGTCGCCGAGCCCCAGCTCAAGCCAATTGGCTATCAGTGCATGATGAGCGGTTGGTGCGGGAGTTGGAGGCGTTGGAGATTGTTTGCGTGGATAGACAATCTAGTGTTAAAGCAGTTCTGAATTGGACTGAAGTCCAATATGACCTGGCTGATCGGATTCGACAGGCTTTGGATATGGATGCTCATATGAAGCAGTTCATGATAGAGGCTCTGGATGGGTCAAATTCCCAATTCGTCGTGGAGGACGGATTGCTTTGGAAAGACGGTCGTTTGTGCGTCCCAAGTGTGGGCAATTTATGGGTGGAGTTGTTGTACGAGGCGCACCATACCAAGTACTCAATTCAGCCGGGGAGCACGAAGATGTACCGTGATATAAAGAAACTATTTTGGTGGCCAGGTTTGAAAAAGGATGTGGCGCTATACGTAGCGAAGTGCCAAACCTGCGCCTTGGTAAAGGCGGAGTGCCAAAAGCCGGGAGGATTTCTTAAGTCCTTGCCTATTCCGGAGTGGAAATTTGACGACATCTCTATGGACTTTGTGCACGGTTTGCCAAGGTCGCAAAAGGGGAACGACGCCATTTGGGTGGTTGTTGATCGACTAACGAAGGTGTCGCATTTTATTCCGCATAGGAAGGACGATCCGGTGGAGAAGCTGGCAAAGCTTTATGTGGATAATATAGTACGGCTTCATGGTGTGCCCCGCAGCATCGTGAGTGACCGAGATGGGCGGTTCACGTCCAATGATTGGAGGCTGGTGCAGCAAATGTTGGGAACTAAGTTGAAGTTCAGCACAGCCTTCCATCCGCAAACGGATGGGCAGACCGAGAGGGTCAATAGAACCATGGAAGACATGCTTCGCATGTGTGTCTTGGATTTCGGAAAGCAATGGGAAGACCACCTTTATTTGGTGGAGTTCGCATACAACAACAGCTACCAAGCAAGTATTCAGATGGCGCCTTTCGAGGCCCTATATGGTAGAAGATGTCGCACGCCGTTGTCTTGGATAGAAACGGATGAGTCAAAGTTGTATAAGCGATCGGAAGTATAGGGTGCTACTTCTTTGGTGAGAACCATTCGGGAGAGGTTGCTTATTGCTCAGGACCGGCAAGCAAAGTACTATAATGCCAAACACAGGAACGTGGAGTTCGCTGTGGGCGATTATGTATACTTAAAGATCAAGCCGTTCAAGGGTGTCTCGCGGGTGCGGCGATTGAAAAAGCTAAGCCCGAGATACCTTGGACCGTTTGAGGTTCTGGAGCGAGTTGGAGAAGCGGCCTATAGGCTGAAGCTTTCAGTGGAGCTAAGTGGTTTACATGATGTATTCCACATTTCGGTGCTTCGGAAGGCGGTGCAAGAGCCTACGCATGTGATCGCGGTCGATCAAGTGCCGGTGGATAGTGGGCTAACGACAAAGTTCAAGCCCGTGCGGATTGAGGACTCGGAGGTCAAGCGGCTACGCAATAAAGAGATCAGGATGGTGAAGGTCCGGTGGGACAATTGCGGTCGTGAGGAGCTCTCCTGGGAGAGAGAGCAGACTATGCTTGACGAATATTCGGAGTTGTTCCGCTCAGGTACAAATTTTGGTTTTGTATGTCTTTCCTTTATTTAATTTCGTGGGCGAAATTCTTTTAAGAGGGGGAGAGTTGTAACGCCCCGAAACTCGAAGGAGCAAAGGGGGACGTTTTGGGCCAGTTTGGGTTTTGGCAGAAGGCACACGGCCTGGGACACGGGCGTGTCCCAGGGCGTGTCAAGCGTGTGTCGACACTTAGCCGCGAAGTCGTCGAGTTATACTCGACGATTCGTCGAAGATGGGGGCAGGGCGTACGGCCACTGCGAAGTCAGTTATACGACGGTCGTGGGCATCGCACACGGGCGTGTCGACGTGTCCCCGTGTCGACGATCGTCCCGGGGAGTCGTCGAGATTCAATCGACGATCGTCGAGACAAGGAACACGGCCTAGGACACGGGCGTGTCCAAGGCCGTGTCATCAAGTCATCGTTCTTCCCTCGACGAAATGTCCCGTGTACACGGCCTGGGGTCCAGGCGTGTCAATGTGACACGGGCAAGGACACGGGCGTGTCCTAGAACCCGTGCAGTGCTCGGGTTGAAAATGGGGGAAAAAGCATGGTGTACACGGCCGGCTACACGGCCGTGTCAGGTGGAACACGGGCGTGTCAGCTCGAACACGGGCGTGTTCGAGACCCGTGTGAGGTTCCAGGTGATTCGATTTTGACGGCGAATGCGGCACACGGCCCTGGACACGGGCGTTTGCCAGGCCGTGTTCGGCCCAGATTGGGCATTTCAGCCCCGAATCAAAGCCGTTCGTTTCCTTAGGTTGAGATCCGACGGCTGGGGGATGTTCCTGAAGGGATATACCCGTGAGTTGACTTAGAAATCCATCACTTTCCTCACTTGTTCTCTTTCTAAATCCTTGGAGAGAGGAGAGCTAAGGCAAGAAGAAGAAGAGCTAGATCCGCCATTGGAGGAGCTTCGGAGCTCCGAATCGCAAGCCGACTCCGGATCCACGGATGCAACGCAAGTGCGGTGATTTCTATCCGATTACTTTTCGATGGCGCCAAAGAGGAACTCAAGGGTAACGATCCTCATCTTGAGCATGAATAACTCTCTTTCTTAGCATAGGAAGCCCGCTCTCGCGAGTTTGCGGAGAGTTGGAGGCGTTCCTTCGGGTAGATATGTAAAGTCCCCGTCGTTTAGAGTCCGTATGCGGGAACGGACGTAGGCATGATGTGTGAAGCCTACCCGGACATGTTGGTCTGGATTGGTGATGTTGCATTGCATAAGGCCGGAGAAGACTCCGTGCTATTGGTTGTTTTTCGGGTTTTCTACGCGGTAGATTGCAGCAGGGAGCCTTGGGGACTAACCCAAAGGTGCACCCGGAAAACTGGGCGGATACGAGATCTTGCCAACTTGGTGGCCTGAGAGCCAACTTGAACATAACGGGGTTATGTGACTTGCGGTAGAATGGGACTCGGCGAAAGTTTGACCCGCGCAAATGGCTTAAAGTGTCGTTGCGATGTGAGCACGGGTTAGATGGAACCGTACCCGCTTTATGTCGTTCGGTTAGAGAGACCTAAGGTTACGTGGCACTCGCCGTTGGCATAGATGAGGGTCTTCGGCGGTCAATGGCTTAAACTGTCGTGACCCAGGCCAGGAAGACAAATTGCTCATAGGTTTGGCCATCTAAGTGGCGGTGGTGAGTCCGGAATGTTAATGGCTTTAATTGACGTGACATCGACCGGTTCACCGAGAATGTGCCCTGAGTGCACGGGGCGTGTGCCCGTGCGAGCCAACGCCTGTGATGAAATGGCTTTGGTTATATAAATTGCTCGCTTATGCTAATGAAATGCAGGGAAGGAGCATCGCCGCCCCGAGTTGGGGGCGGGATCGTTATAATTTGGTCAGCATTGCTGACCGTTGCCTTGTTTTGCCATCGTGCGGTGGTTTGTTGCTTGCAGCTGCAGCTGGACCAAGTGGTCAATAGCAGGCTAAAGCCCTTTTTGCGAAGCTGGCCCTCGAAGGCCCAAGTAGAAATGTTTCTGTTTTATTCATGTATGACCGGCCTGCGTGCCGAGGTTTGTAAATCATGTATTATTCAAGTGAAACACTCTGTACGGCCTTAAGGCCGATTTTGGGTATTTTTGTATAACATTCCTAATTTTGTAATAGTGGACATTCGTGCTCCAATGCTGGGTTCTTGTTTACATCTTATATAAACTACTTCCGCTAGAATGCTCTGTGTAGGACGTTGAGATTGGTTGGATGGTTTCCATACGTAACCACCCGGTCTGTCTGTGGTATATGGCGTCGGGCCCCGGCCGGACCTACTGCTATATACTATGCGACGGATAGCGGGTGTTACAGAATGTCTCCTCATAGTCTTCTCCATACTGCTGTGAGAATCCTCTAGCGACCAGGCGAGCTTTGAACCGATCAATGCTCCCATCAGCCTTCTTCTTCAATTTGTACACCCACTTGCAAGTAACCGGAGTAATGCCATCAACCTTGGGCATAAGATCCCAGGTTTCATTCTTCTTCAGAGCATCAATCTCTTCTTTCATGGCATCTTCACACTCCTTCACTCCAGTGGCCTCGTTGAAGTTTGCAGGCTCTCGCTCATCCAGAGGACCTGCAAAGAAGCAGGAGAAAAGCTCACTGTATTCCCATCACAGTACCGAGCCGGTGGCTTAACCACCCTCTTCGATCTCCGAAGACATGGCTCCTTGCTCATGGCTTCCATTGCTTCTTCGGGCTCCACTCCTACCTGGGCAAAGCATTGAGCAGTGCTCCCCCTGCTTCCTGAGCCAGAAGGCTCAGCCTCGGAGTTAGAAGCAACAGGAGCTGCTGGTGAAACAACAAGCTCCTCTTACAAGCCTTCAGCAGCCGCCACCGGTGCTTCATCAACCTTGCTACTTCCGATTAGCTCAACCGAGCCACCTCCATATGACGTCAGCTCGTCAAAGACAACGTCTCTTGATACCACGAACTTCTTCGTCACAGGGTCCATGCATTTCCATCCCTTCTTCCGCTCATCATAGCGAACAAAGACAAGCTTCCTTGCCTTTGCATCCAACTTTGTCCGTGAAGCATCCGGGACATGCACGTAGCAAGTTGAACCGAACACCCTAAGGTGTCCAACATTCGGCTTCTCCTTCAGCAACAGCTCAATAGGAGTCTTCATGTTGATAGGGCTGAGTAGCATCCGGTTGATAACATCAGCAGCACAAGACATCCCCTCCGCCCAAAAGGACCTTGGGATATCTTTCGCATGAAGCCAGCATTTGCAGGTTTCCGTCAAATTACGGATCTTCCGCTCCGCTACCCCATTTTGTTGTGGAGTGTGAGCACAAGTAAGCTCCCGTTGGATCTCGTGCTTCCTGCAGAAGTTAGAAAACTCGGAGGAGACAAATTCACCCCTGTTATCAGTTCTAAGCTTCTTAATCCGCAAGCCAAGCCGGCCTTCTACCAACTCCTTAAACTCCACAAACAAACGGAAGGCTTCCGACTTCTCCTTTAAGAAGTACACCCAAGTATACCTTGAGTAGTCATCAACCAAGACAAGCATGTATCTGCTTCCACCAAGGCTGGCAGTAACCGTCGGTCCCATCAGGTCGCCGTGAATGCACTCCAATGGTTTCTTGCTCCCTGTTTGTGATTTATCAAACGGAAGGCGATGTGCCTTACCGTATTTACAGCCCGCGCAAACATGCCTATCACCAAAGGAAGATAACTTCGGCAACCCCCTCACCAGACTTCTACTAGCCATCGCCTTCAGCTTGTCCATGCCAACGTGCCCCAGCCTCTCATGCCAGATAGCAGCGCTATCATTGGCCCTCATCCTATCAACATAGGCATTGGTGGAAAGAACAAACAAGTTCTTCACCCTCCTCCCAACATGAGCAACATTAGCCTTCACCGCTGATATGTTGCGAAGGAATCTCACATCTGTTGGCCCAAACAGAATGTGATAACCATTGTCCACCGCATTGGTCACCGAGAAGAGGTTCTTCTTAATTCCCGGCACGTGATACACACTCCTTAACGTGAGTGGCCCCTGATCACTACCCAAAGACACGACCCCCTCTTTCTCTATTGCATAAACAATATTATCAGCAGTGATAATAGCTTCATTACTTGAATAAGCCTGCATGGAGGTGAACTTCGATTTGTCTCCGGTGAGGTGATGACCACACCCGGAGTCCACGATCCACTCGCTGTTGAAGTCCTCAGCAGACAAGGCCCGGACACAAGCGCCCGTCATGAAAGCTCCGCCCCATTCTGCTTCTTCACTTCTCGAGCAAGCTTCCTCCTTTCCCGCAGCATGCCCAGGCTGCAGTTTGACCTTGCAGTCCCGCTTGAAGTGCCCTCGCTGATGACACCGGTAGCACTTCAAGTTCTTCTTCCAGTACTTAGGAGCATTGCTCCTCTCCGGTGGATATGAAGTTGAAGTCTCCTTCTCACCAGCGGCCTGCACCTTCTTCTTCTTCCCTTCCCATCCTTTCTTCTTGCCTGAGAAGAGAGCTTCGCTGCCTTCCTGATTCAGGTTCACTCCAGCCATCTGCCTTGCTAAGCTCTCCGGCGAGGCAAGCAGATTCTCCAGCTCCAGCAACGACGGCTGAGTAGCCCACCCTTGAACAGATGTTACAAAGGCCACATACTCCTTCCGCAAGCCGCGGATAATATGCCTTTTCATCTTGGCCTCAGAGATAGGCTCATCAGGATCCAATGCCGATAGCTCAGCACACAAGCTCTTCATCTTTAAGAAGTACTTGGAGATGGAAAGGTCTCCCTGAGTTGCCCTGGCCAACTCATTTTCCAGGAACTGAAGCCGCGCCACATTCTTCCTATTGAACAACTCATCAATGGTTGTCCAAATATCAGCAGCCGACTCACATCCAACGATGTGATCAAACAGTTCCGGAGACACAGCTCTCTTCAGAATGAACTCCGCCTTAGCATTAGTTCTTCTCCAGAGCCTAACCTGCTCAGTAGTACCGAAAGCAGCAGTGACTTCCTGCCTGTCGTCACAATCGACGACTTCCCACAGCTCCTCGTCAAGAAGATAACTCTTCATGCACGACTTCCACTTCTTAAAGTTAGTCGGCGTTAAGAGTTCAATGCCCAGACCTCTTGCAAAGCTCCCTTCCATTGCAACACATGTTGGCAACCTTTCAGAAGCTCCGAGCAACAACACAGGTTGATCACCACTCAGTCAAGGAGTAACAACACTGGCTGACTTCTGCTCACGCAACTGAATCTTGCTCTGATACCATGTTAAAATTTTCTCAACGTGGTCAGCAAGATAGCCCAAACGCCAAATTAATATCTTCGGAACTACCCAGTTCTCACGTTGAACCAGCGGAAACCAAGGACCAAAGGTTAATCCCAACAAACAATGGGAGCACAAGCAGGTATTTTATACATTCACTTCTTTACAACACGAGGCATACATAGCGAGACATGATTTCACTAGTATAACAGCTGTAAACAGAAAGCACCAAAAAACAAGCCGGGAGGACAACACCGGAGTACGACGAGACCGCGAGGTCTCTGAGGTCGCCGAGTCCGCTGAGATCGCCCGAGCTAAGCTGCAATCCACCGAATAGACACGGAGTTCGTCGAAGCCGCGAGGCCGCACGGACACACCATTATTCGCATCCTGCTGAACCTGAACTGAGGAACACCCTTACCCGCCTGAAGCCGGCGGACAGGTCATTGAAGCTGGCAAAGATGAAACAGAACTGACAAGCCGCAGAGCGATCTCCTGCTGAGTCCGCAGAGACTGCACACTTCCAAGTACTTGACCGAAGTCACAGCCAAACTCATGGCTCCTTGAAGCTACCCGCGCGACCTGCACACAGCAAATGTCCGCACTGAAATAATCCGCGCGGACTGACAAACACAGACTGCAGCTCCTTGCCCAACCCAACTTACTGTTCACTCAAGTTACTTAGGTTACTGTATGTAACACCCCCTATCCGTCGCATAGTATATATCAGTAGGTCCGGCCGGGGCCCGACGCCATATACCACAGACAGACCGGGTGGTTACGTATGGAAACCATCCAACCAATCTCAACGTCCTACACAGAGCATTCTAGCGGAAGCAGTTTATATAAGTTGTAAACAAGAACCCAGCATTAGAGCACGAATGTCCACTATTACAATAATTAGGAATGTATACAAAACACCAAAAAATCGGCCTTAAGGCCTTACAAAGTGTTTCACTTGAAAATTACATGTTTTACAAACCACGGCACGCAGGCCGGTCATACATGAATAAAGCAGTAAACACTTCTACTTGGTCCTTCGAGGGCCAGCTTCGCAAAAAGGGCTTTAGCCCGCTATTGACCGCTTGGTCCAGCTGCACCTGCAAGCAACAATCCACCGCACGGTGGCAAAACAAGGCAACGGTCAGCAATGCTGACCAAATTATAACGATCCCGCCCCCAACTCGGGGCGGCGATGCTCCTTCCCTGCATTTCCTTAGCATAAGCGAGTAATATAAAACCATAGCCATAACATCACAGACGTTGGCTCGTAAGGCCACACGCCCCGTGCACTCAGGGCACATTCTCAGTGAACCGGTCGATGTCACGTCAATTAAAGCCATTAACATTCCGGACTCACCACCGCCACTAAGACGGCCAAACCTATGAGCAATTTGTCTTCTTGGTATTGGTCACGTCAATTTAAGCCATTGACCACCGAAGACTCCCATCTATGCCAACGGCGAGTTCCACGTAACCTTAGGTCGCTCTAACCGGACGACATAAAGCGGGTACGGCTCCATCTAACCCGTTCTCACTTCGCAACGACAATTTAAGCCATTTGCGCGGGTCAAACTTTCACCGAGTCCCATTCTACCGCAAGTCACATAACTCAGTTATGTTCGAGTTGGCTCTCAGGCCTCCAAGTTGGCAAGATCTCGTATCCGCCCAGTTTTCCGGGTGCACCTTTGGGTTAGTCACCAAGGCTCCCTGCTGTAATCTACCGCGTAGAAAACCCGAAAACAACCAATAGCACGGAGTCTTCTCCGTCCTTATGCAATGCAACATCACCGATCCGAACTAACATGTCCGGGTAGGCTTCAACCAAAATGCCTATGTCCGTTCTCGCATACGGACTCTAAACAATGGGGACTTTACATATCTACCCGAAGGAACGCCTCCAACTCTCCGCAAACTCGCGAGAGCGGGCTTCCTATGCTAAGAAAGAGAGCTATTAGTGCTCATGGTGAGGATCGTTACCCTTGAGTTCCTCTTTGGCGCCATCGAAAAGTAATCGGATAGAAATCACCGCACTTGCGTTGCCTCCGTGGATCCGAAGTCGGCTTGCGATTCGGAGCTCCGAAGCTCCTCCAATGGCGGATCTAGCTCTTCTTCCTCCAATGGCTTTCCTCTTTCTCCAAGGGTTTGGAGAGATGATCAAGTGAAGAAAAATGATGGATTTCAAGTCAACTCCCGGGTATATCCTCTCAGGAACAACCCCCAGCCGTTGGATCTTCAATCAAGGAAACGAACGGCTTCGATTCGGGGCTGAAATGCCCAATCTGGACCGAACACGGCCTGGCACACGCCCGTGTCCAGGGCCGTGTGCCGCATTCGCCGTCAAAATCGAATCTCCTGGACCCTCACACGGGTATCGAACACGCCCGTGTTCGAGCTGACACGCCCGTGTTCCAGCTGACACGGCCGTGTAGCCGGCCGTGTACCCCATGATTTTCCCCCGTTTTCAACCCGAGCACTGCACGGGTTCTAGGACACGCCCGTATCCTTGCCCGTGTCACCTTGATACGCCTGGGCCCCAGGCCGTGTACAAGGTCTCGACATTTCGTCGCGTGCAGTTCGACGACTGGATGACACGGCCTTGGACACGCCCGTGTCCTAGGCCGTGTGCCTTGTCTCGACGAACATCGAGTGAATCTCGACGACTCCCCGGGACGATCGTCGACACGGGTCGACATGCCCTGCAACACGCCCGTGTCGCAGGCCGTGTGCCCATTCTCGACGAATCATCGAGTATATCTCGACGATTTCACGGCTAAGTGTCGACACGGGTCGACACGCCCTGCGACACGCTCGTGTCGCAGGCCGTGTGCCCATTCTCGACGAATCGTCGAGTATAACTCGACGACTTCGCGACTAAGTGTCGGCACACACTTGACACGCCCTGGGACACGCCCGTGTCCCAGGCCGTGTGCCTTCTGCCAGAACCCAAACTGGCCCAAAACGTCCCCCTTTTGGTCCTTTGAGTTTCGGGGCGTTACAACTCTCCCCCTCTTAAAAGAATTTCGCCCACGAAATTACATAAAGGAAAGGCATACAAAACAAAACTTGTACCTGAGCGGAACAACTCCGAATACTTGTCAAGCATAGTCTGCTCTCGCTCCAAAGAGAGCTCCTCACGACCGCAATTGTCCCACCGGACCTTCACCATCCTGATCTCTTTATTGCGTAGCCGCTTGACCTCCGAGTCCTCAATCCGCACGGGCTTGAACTTTGTCGTTAACCCACTATCCACCGGCACTTGATCGACCGCGATCACATGCGTAGGCTCTTGCACCGCCTTCCGAAGCACCGAAATGTGGAATACATCGTGTAAACCACTTAGCTCCACTGAAAGCTTCAGCCTATAGGCCGCTTCTCCAACTCGCTCCAGAACCTCAAACGGTCCAAGGTATCTCGGGCTTAGCTTTTTCAATCGCCGCACCCGCGAGACACCCTTGAACGGCTTGATCTTTAAGTATACATAATCGCCCACAGCGAACTCCACGTTCCTGTGTTTGGCATTATAGTACTTTGCTTGCCAGTCCTGAGCAATAAGCAACCTCTCCCGAATGGTTCTCACCAAAGAAGTAGCACCCTATACTTCCGATCGCTTATACAACTTTGACTCATCCGTTTCTATCCAAGACAACGGCGTGCGACATCTTCTACCATATAGGGCCTCGAAAGGCGCCATCTGAATACTTGCTTGGTAGCTGTTGTTGTATGCGAACTCCACCAAATAAAGGTGGTCTTCCCATTGCTTTCCGAAATCCAAGATACACATGCGAAGCATGTCTTCCATGGTTCTATTGACCCTCTCGGTCTGCCCATCCGTTTGTGGATGGAAGGCTGTGCTGAACTTCAACTTAGTTCCCAACATTTGCTGCACCAGCCTCCAATCATTGGACGTGAACCGCCCATCTCGGTCACTCACGATGCTGCGGGGCACACCATGACGCCGTACTATGTTATCCACATAAAAACGTTGCTAACTTCTCCACCGGATCATCCTTCCTATGCGGAATAAAATGCGACACCTTCGTTAATCGATCCACGACCACCCAAATGGCATCGTTTTCCCCTTTTGCGACCTTGGAAAACCGTGCACAAAGTCCATAGAGATGTCGTCGAATTTCCATTCCGGAATGGGCAAGGACTTAAGAACTCCTCACGGCTTTTGGCACTCCGCCTTCACCAAGGCGCAAGTTTGGCACTTCACTACGTAGAGCGCCACATCCTTCTTTAAACCCGGCCACCAAAATAGTTTCTTCACATCAATGTACAACTTCGTGCTCCCCGGGTGAATCGAGTACTTGGTATGGTATGCCTCGTACAACAACTCCACCCGCAAATTGCCCACACCTGGGACGCACAAAAGGCCGTCTCTCCAAAGCAATTCGTCCTCCACGACGAATTGGGAATTTGGCCCATTCAGAGCCTCTACCATGAACTGCTTCAGTACTTGATTGCTTGTCCATACAAACGATCCCCAACGCCACCAACTCTCGCACCAACCGCTCATCATGCACCGATAGCCAATGGGCTCGAGCTGGGGCTTGGCGACTCACCGCGTCAGCAACCGCATTCCCTTTATCAGGCGCGTAGTGGATCTTGAATGTATAGTCTCCCAAGAACTCCATCCATCTACACTGTCGTATATTCAGATCCTTCTGATCAATCAGATGCTTCACGCTCTTGTGACCGGCGTAGAGATCCACTCTCACACCGTATACAGTTATGCCTCCATAGCTTCAAGACAAAACTCACGGCCATACGCTATTACGCTTCCGTGTTGCAGTAGCGCGCAACCCAAACTGCTGCCCTACGCATCATTAAAAATCTCATTGCCTTCGGTTCCACTTGGCGAAGTCAGCACAGGCGTCGTAGTCAACCGACATTATAACTCCTCAAAAGCTCGCACGCACTCCGGCGTCCAAAAGAACTTATGCTCCTTCCTCGTCATAGTAGTGAGAGGTAACGCTATCCGCGAGAAGTTCTCCACGAAGCGCCTATCGTAGCCGGCAAGCTCCAGCAAACTCCGGACTTCCGCTATCGTAACAAGCTCAGGCCACTCCCGTATCGCAACAATCTTCGCCGGATCCACAGCAATACCCTCTCCACTCACTATATGACCGAGGAACGCCACTGAGGATAGCCAAAACTCGCACTTCAAGAACTTGGCATACAACTGGTTTCTCCTTAGCGTCTCCAACACCAAATGAAGATGCTTGAAGTGATCTTCCTCACTTTGCGAGTACACCAAAATATCGTCGATGAAGACGATCACGAAATGGTCCAAGTACTCCCTGAACGTCTTGTTCATCAAATCCATGAACACTGACGGCGTATTTGTCAGCCCAAACGGCCTGACCCTAAACTCGTAGCGCCCGTGTCCTGTACTGGACGTTATCTTAGGGATATCACTCTCCCTTGGCTACTTTAGAGTACGGCGTTGGCCCGACCAACTGATCACAAAGGTCATCGATCCTTGGGATCGGGTTCTTGTTCTTTGACGTTACCTTGTTGAGCTCCCGATAATTAATACATAGCCCCAAGCTTCCGTTCTTCTTCTTACGAAAGAGGGTTGGTGCACTCCAAGACAAAGGACTTGGACGCACATACCCTTGCTCCAACAACTTTTAGAAGTTGCACTTTCAGCTCCGCCATTTCCGTAGGCGCTAGCCGAAAAGGAGAGCGTGACACAGGCCTTGCACCTGGTACAAGCTCAAACATGGAATCTATCTCCTATCGAGGCGGGGCTCCAGGAAGATCTCTAGGGAGCACATCAGGGTACTTCGATACCACTGAAATACAATCCAAAGTGGGCTTCGGCTTTGCAACCTCCACTAGTGTAAAGAACAGTTCTGCTCCGGCACGAACCGTCTTCACCACCTGAAGAGCAATCGCCAACATCTTGCTCGACCTCTTCGAGCCCGTAAAGGTCATCTCACGACTTGCTCCCGGCTTGACTTCCTTGCTACCGCATCTATATTGGCTTGCTGCTCCGAGAGCCAGTCCATACCAAATATAACGTCGAACTCCTGATTCCCAATCCAAAACTAAGCGCAACAACGTCTACCCGCGCACAATGAGCACCATTGGACTATAACACATCCAATTCGTATTTTACCATCGAAGGAGGTACTCTGACGCACAATATAATTCCTAATAAAGGAATGCGAAGCTCCCTAAACGAACGGTGCTCTCGCAGATAAAGAAAGTCATAACAAGGCTTAACACTAGTAGTTCTAAGCCAACATGCACAAGAACGACAAGTATTTAGGACAAAACTATCTTTAAACCATACCTGTCGTCACGGTGGCGTGCTTCCTCCAGGGCTTTAGGTACTCACGAGCATAATGCCCCGGCTCGCCACAGTTGAAACATGTGCCCGGGGTCTGACCCGTAGTCGTCCCAGAAGCACCAGAATGAGCTTGACCCGAAGTCCTATGCTTCTTATACCATTTTCGATATGCCGACTTTGAGGTGTGCGGCACTTTGAATGTCGCAGGCCGTGTGCCCATTCTCGACGAATCGTCGAGTATATCTCGACGATTTCACGGCTAAGTGTCGACACGGGTCGACACGCCCTGCGACACGCCCGTGTCGCAGGCCGTGTGCCCATTCTCGACGAATCGTCGAGTATAACTCGACGACTTCGCGACTAAGTGTCGGCACACGCTTGACACGCCCTGGGACACGCCCGTGTCCCAGGCCGTGTGCCTTCTGCCAGAACCCAAACTGGCCCAAAACGTCCCTTTTGGTCCTTTGAGTTTCGGGGCGTTACACTGTAGATGTGCCAGGGGGGGTCCTATTTATAGGCAAGGTGAGGAGTGTGGTCACCGCCCAAGAGATAGCGACACTTCCCCAGCCCGCGCGATAGCAAAACTCCATCCGCCGAGTCCGCAAGGACTTAGCCGGATACCAAGGAAAAACTGTCAGGAGCAAGGCAACATTGGCGAACTCTCACCAGTCCGCACAAGCGATGCGGACAAGGCATCAGCCCGCAAAACTCCAACCACTGCAGGACAACAAACCCCTTCAATGGCAGTCCGCACCAACCCGAGGCAGTCCACAAGACTTACACCTCAATCCGCCACAAGTCCACGACCAAGGGAAGACAGTAACAGTCCGCCCGGTCACAGCGGACTTGGCGGATACCGCGGACACTATGGTCTTGACACAGTGTGACCAAGACCAAAACCATCAAAGGCCAATGCGAGCATGGTGAACACAAACTCCCGTCCTCCAAACACCCTAGCACAGACCGCAATCAGTCCGCGCGCTCCTCGCACTCCTGTCCAACGCAGCAGCCATCCCTGGACTCCAAAACCAGTCCGCCAACCGATCTCCACAGCAAAACACCTGCTGTGCCACCAGAGCTCGACAAGGCCTCAGCCAAGCTCTAAGCCCAGTCCGCAACAGCCCACACAGCGGACACACCAGTCCGCAAGCTTCCCGCGGACATGAGCCAACCCGCCTATCAGCACAAGATTGCACCCGCGGCCACTGAGCAATGCACCAGTCCGCAAGCCTCCATCCGCTCAGGCTGCTCCTTGGCAAAGCCAATTTAGCAAACCCCCTATCCGCAGAAACCAGGCCGCATATTCCGCGGACTCCATGCAACAACCCGCTCAGAAGACAGCCGGCTTCCACTAGAATTTCCACCAGGCCGCACATCACAGTCCGCCCAGTCCGCCTAGTCCGCCAATGCTGTCCGCCCCAGGCCGCCCGGCCTGTCCCGTCAACCACTTCCACTTCACAAATTTCAACATTGGGCGCGAGCTGGCCTGACACCATCCCGTAGTATTCATATATCTCTACCATCTCCCATAGCAGTGGGAATCTGAATCCGCTATCGAAGTGGTCGATAGGCACAGCGATCTGAGTCGCTGTCAAAATGTTTAATCTTTCTTCATGCACAGGAAGGCGGACAAGCAGAGTTGAGTCCGCCATATGTCTCTCAATGAAGGCCTCAAGGTCGGCCTCCATCAAAGTGCATTTCCTGTGATCGACAGCGTGGAAAGCAACCGCGGCATCAGTTTTGGCGGACACCATGTCTACAGGCCGCATGATCCTCTGTTACAGCTGATTTACTGCATAGAAGAGACAACAGAGCAGTATTTATAGTAGCGAATGCCTGACAGCTTTTTGGCCAGGCCGCGCAGCTCGACTATCAAGTCCGTAAAGTTCGCACCACATCTTTTCATGCAGCAAAAGTAAAAACAACGAGGACACAAAACTCAAGTCCACTCTCTTTGCTATTTCCAGTCTCCGGAATACCTGCCAAGTTGAAAGCATAGAATAAAGCAGACATAGTTTCAGTCCGCCCATCTCGCGATACTTCCCACCTGCAGACTAATTCATAAGTTAAATTCTGAGAAGCGGACACAGCATTAGTCCACATAGTTCGTCACAGATCACAGCACAAGCACAAATTAGCAATAGAATGTGTGGATATCTTATTTAGTTCGCATAAAGCACAGTACAATTCATCACAAGCCACAACATAGAGCATTGTTTAAAGCACAAATAATTATACATCAATAAATCAAATAGTTCGCAGTTTTGCGGACTCAGCGGTCCCTATTTTCAATTCGTGCTGACCTCTCCATCCTGTCCCTACACAAGTGCGCTGTCTGGTCACTTATCTGAAGAACTTCTCTATACAAGCGACAGATGTGATGATGAATGGAGTTAATGGTCCAATGCATGTGAGCGGCCTCCCGGTCTACCCGGCTCAGGGGAATCATCGGCTCCATTGCCGGCCTCAGCTCCTCGTCCGCGGCATGCTAACTACCCTCTACTGGTGTTGTTGCCACTGGAGCGACGCGATCTGGCAATCGTGATCTCTGCTCGGCAACCTCGGCAGCCCTCTTCCATTTCTCTTCCCGTACCATCGCCAAGTGCTTTCCTTTGTAGAAGCGGACATCATCAGCAAGTCTTTTCTTCTCTCTATCAGACCTCTCCAGCACCCTTGAGATGCTGGCGATCTGGTCTTTAAGGCTTTCTCGCGCTCCGCTGATACCTTCTCGCGCTCTTCTGCGTTCCTTAACTCCATTCTAATTTTTTGAATTTTGGCTTGAAACTTCTTTTCTAACTCTGTAATGTTATCCAGGCAGGGCTGCTCGCCTCTTGTGGACTCATCATGCGAGCTCGCGTCAACTCCGGTATTTGGTGTAGTCACAATCTCCCCACTCTCGATAGAGCCCGGTGGAGACTTTCTACCTGCAACAAAGAAGGTCAATTTCACATTCAAATACAGTCCGCGGCGGACTCAAACTATCAAGACAAACGATCACTTTTGGCAAAAGCTGCAGCGAGTTGCCGACTATCGAAGATAGGCTGCCTTTCCCGCTCCGGGTCAAAGGCGCTTAACGGTTTCTTCGATTTGTGATGGACTTTGATTCTCTTTTCAGCCGCAGATCTTGTGGAAACAACAATGTCATCGGTGTCGGTGACGATCTTGATTTGCCTCGACTTCCGCTGCGGCGACCTGTAAAGCCACTGACGCTTAAAGTATTTAGGCGCCGGTTGGAGGTTACCTGTCTGCAGCAGCTCTGCAAATCTTCAGCTTCTTCATCCGCCGCGGCGTTCTTCGAGGCCGCCTCAACCATAGCCACATGGGCGGCGATCTGCTTCTTCTGTTCCTCTATCTTCTCTTTCTGTTTTTCCTTCTCTTTTTCCTCAGCAGTGGATAAAGAAGGTAGCTCGCCGATCTTTACTCCCAAGATTTCTACCCCAGGATGCAGCACATCCAGCAAGGATTTGCTGATGAGATCAAGTTGTTCGACGTCTACAGAATTTAGTATATCTTCAGTGGACAAACTGATCGTGGAGAAGGAATTGTCTCCCTGAACTTGTGTAAGACCCCCCCCCCCCTACGGAGGAGGTTCCGGTCTTATGCCCAAAACCGCCGTCTTATGGTGGCACTAACGCACGGGTTAGTCGACACCGCAACACGCCGATTCTGCCGGCTAGTACGATTATAAACCTGTAGGACAATATGAGCAAAGAAGTAATACTAAGCAGAGTACATCACAGCTAGTCCACAGTCACAGCACATATATATAAATATATGAAAGGAAAACATCAGTCCAAATGAGTACAGAAATAAAATGAAGAGTAATAAGGGCTTATGCCCAGTACATCAAATCAAATCTCTCTCTCTCTCAACTCTAAACAGCGGAAGATATCTATCAACACCAAGTCATCATACCCGAGGCAACTCTGCAGTGGTAGTAGTAGTAGGTGGTGGTATCAGCTCCTCACGTCGTGTCACCTTATCCTGCCTGTCGTGCTGGTGCTCCATCTCCTAGAGCTCCTAAAAATAGTTTGGTCACCGACCATTAGTCAAAAAAACTAAGTCGTGTCCTCCACACCTCACCCCACAACTCCTAGGCACCGTGCGGGAGGACGAAGCGGAGGACAATAAGGGGTATCAAGAGTAAACAAGTGGCAATGACACTATACTAACAAGTATTTGAGGAGTAATGTTAGTTCTACTCTAGCAGTTCTATGTAAGAAGTACAAGTGCAGTAAGTAAAGTATAAAACTGAAATAAGTAAGACAAGTGCAGTACAGTAAAGTAAGTAAAGAACTGAAAGTAAGTGCAGGAAAGTAAAACTATGCTACCACTACTCTACCATCACAGATCGTACCTTAACTTATAAAAATGCCCATACAAATTTATAAGTTATGGTTTTCAGGAAATTTAACTTATCATATAAAAGAGCTCATATTAATTTATATGATAAGGATCTATGAAGCGTATGACCTAATATGAATGAATGTTTATGATGCAATTTATGTACAGGCAAGTGCAACTCACACACAACGACTCTGTGATCACAGATCTTTAGTTCCCACTTTTTGAGAGCTAGCTTCACTCTCGGGTACCACCGCTGTGGCTACGACAGCAGCAGAGCGAGCTTCTCCACTTTTAGGCTGGTATGCACACTACCAAACCTTAGACCCCTCTCATACGACTCTGTACACGTCCAAGGTGCACTATAGAGTCTATGCGTACGTACTTTGCTGACAACCCATTAGTATTGTTGGGTCGGGTGTGCGTTATCGGGGATCGTCCTCCAGACCGCAGTGTAAAACAACCCACTGGCCCCTCAAACCCTCACACCCGCCTGGTGCACCATTCTGCCGTCGGTGTGATGAACGGCCAGTACCGCATACCCCGCCACTAAATTTGTGCACATGGAAGTATTTCATCTCGAGCCTTCAGCTCGTAGGACCAACCTGTCCTGAATCCCTCAAACCCTACACCGGTGAGCATTTATCACAATCCCTCCAACCCTACATGGGTGAGAACGCACAATAGTGCTTTTTTTCCAAATCCCTCAAACTCATCATGGGCGAGAATGAACCACAATGTCCTAACCTGTTAGACTACTATTGTCTACGGATTATTATACTTAGTGATTTAAGGTTAATCCCAGGACTGCCCAGGGTATACCCGGTGAAGGGCTCTCGGGGGCACTAGGTACTACGATGAGATTACGCCCAAAGCTCCCTTTCTCAAGGATATTTACTTTAGTTGATGGCTATCCAAAATTCACCCGCAGCTCTCGTTATTACTCTTGAGTGATCCTAATGACTTAAGGTGTTCTTCGAAGGGCGACAGTCTTCCGCCGCCCTCCACTCCAATTGCTATCCAAGGGCTTGCACTTTACTCTCATCACTAAGACAACTCTACCCACCAGCGGCATATTCCAATTAAAGTCTCTAGCTTATTTATTGATCTATCCCCCGGTGGTCCTTATAACATGACCTACTTACACTATGCGCAACCCATGACCTAATACCACCCCGAAATGGAACTTCCAATTCCTTGGGCCACCTACCCCTAATTATTTATCCTAGGATGGTATGGACTAATGAAGTGAGCCTATAGATTTTCATAATTTTCTTAAGTCATTAATGGCTCTAATTAAATCATTTAATTAATCCCCTAGGTCATTTAATACATGAAGTATCACAATTTATAATCCACTGACCAAAGGAATTTTTCCTGAGTTATATGTTGGTACAATATTGCTGTCTACCAAAATTTAAAATTTTCCTTTAATTATTTATATTTATTCCTTAATTAATACAAAATTCACACAATTGTCATTTTGCAAATGAAGTATAAGGAATATGTTACTAAAAATTCTAAGAAATTTACAAAGCATATATATCATTAGTTTAAGACTAATGACAGAGTTTCATCAACTTATATAATGTAATGGCCTACCAAATTCAATTATTTACAATTTAGCAAAATGCTATTATAATGTTTTAAAAATTACTGATTCATCCAAAAATGCTGAGAAAATTATACAAGATTATTCATACCCATATGTACCACCAAGAAAGTTTCCAAAACTTTCTACTAAGTATGTTCACCAATTTGCTAATTAAGTAAAATGAGGGTAAAAAGGTAATTTCCACATATCTCCTATCAAAATTCTTCAAACAAAGACATAAAAATTTTCAGGAGTTAAATCTAACATTATATTGACCTTGACAAAAATTGGGGATTTTATCTCAATGATAAGCCTATTTTTACATTTATTTTTCAAAAGTTCTATTATTCAAAAACAAATTCCAAATAATGAGATTTTTGCTTCCAAAAATCTCATTATTACAATGTGGGGTATAAGTCACCCTAATGAGCCTCTGAAATCAATATCATGATTTTTTGGATGTTCTAAATAGGCTTAATACACAATATTTCAAAATTGGCTATTTGCATCCCAAGCCTATATATAATCTACACATGCAAGTGAGTTTACCCAACATACAGTGGTCCAAATGTGCTGAAATTTTTACCATGCACATGAATAGTCCTCAAGGACATGCCACCAAACTTTGGGGCCATTTGGAGCCATAACCCTCCAAATATTTCATTTAGTTAATTTTGGGTATTATGAATAAAACTATAGAAAATATTCCCAAAAATTCTCAATTTTTGGCAGGGGCTAAATATGCCCTAAACATTCATGCACCCAAAATTTTGGGTCATGTTGACTAATGCTTTGGCTTGGGCATTAGTTTTAATTTCTGCCCTACATTAGGACCAGTCCTAGGAAAACTGACCTACAGGGCAGTATACTGCACCAAATTACAAGATTATGGTGCCAAATTAAAGTTAAGCGGCTAAGCTACAACTTTTATTTAAGGTTCAGGTCCTGGAAATGCCTCTAAGAGGCCTACAATAGCCATGCAATGATACTGAAATAGTGTGACAAATATACAAAATACTATAGTTTTTATTTGATTTAATATAACTGATATGCACGAATCTTAAAGCCTAATCAACGAGATCTGGTCATCGTCCCCAAACAGCCAACAGTCCAGATTGATTCTGGCTGGGCCATCTTTCCCGGCTATTTCCGGCCAGTAAAGCCACCACCACCGCCGGCGGATGTCGCCACCACCTTCACTGAGGTGGTGGCTAGCGGTTTCCGGCGATGAGGCCGCCGGAATTGGCTCCTCCGGCGAACCCGAGCAAGAAGTAAAACTCGGAAAAATTGCAATTTACTCAAATGGTATCGGGCTCAATTGAGCCCGATGTCTCTCCCTAAAGATCTAGAAAGCTAGTACGAGTAGAGGGGAGACGAAACGGACCCGAATGGCGGCACGACGACGAGGTTGGCGGCGGTTGGCCATGGTTGAGCTGCTCCGACGATCTCCTGCTCAAAATCCCGATTCTCCACCAAAAGATTTGCTCCAGGACTCATCCTCCACTCGATTCTACCCTTTGAAGATGATGGTGTGGTCGGTTTGAGCTGGAAGTGGCTGTATAGGGAGATACAACCAAGGTGAGCTCGGTTTGGGGCTTTGGAGGCTTCACCCTTGGTGCCAAGTGGCCCCCATGCTGCCAAATTCTCTGGAAATCCTTGGGTGGCCGGCCAGCAAGCTTTTGGGCTGATAGAGCCAAGGCCAAGTGGCCTCCACCTCTTTAAACTCATCTTCCCTCTCCTCTTTTCGGTGATTTCTCCAAAATGCCCCTTTGCATGTGTCCTCTCTCCAAAACCAGAGGGGTAGGGCTGGTCTTTGTCCATTTGGGCTGGCCATGGATCGGGTTTGGTGGGCTTGGTCCAAGGGAAGTGAGCTTAGCCCTCAATTTCTCCTTTAGGTCAATTAGGTTGACTAGGTTGACTTGAGTTGACTTAGTCAACCATGATGAGTGGCCTGATCCCACTTGGTGGTCATGGGTCTAATGGCACCACCCAACTTGGGTTGGGTCAATGTGGTGCCCTACTTGGGCTAATTGGGCCTATAGGTATAGGTTTGACCAGACTAGGGCCATGGTTGACTTTGGTCAATTAGGGTCAAATGGTTGACCTAATGACATGCCCTAGGGTCCACTTAGATTATTTTAGGGTTAGGGCAATATGGTGGGGTCATGGTGTGGCTAGGGTTCCTATTTAGGCTAGTTTGACCTAGTTTGACTTTGGCCCCTTAGTGGGGCCCACATGGCTACAACCCACTACTTAGGGTCAAACCTAGCTAAATTCCCTATCACCCACCCCATGCCTAACCCAATCTAAGTTGAGGGTGTAACATCCAAAATTTTCTCAGTAGGCAATTTTTGGGTGACACGGCCTGGGACACGGGCGTGTCCCAGGGCGTGTCAAGCTGGGGTTGACGATTTGGCCGCGAGGTCGACGGTCGTTGATCAGCAGACACGGCCTGCGACACGGGCATGTCGCAGGGCGTGTCGAGGCCGTGTCGACAATCGGCCTGAGTGTCGATGTTTTTCATTCGACGGTGTGTTCGAGAGAAGGCACACGGCCCCGGACACGGGCGTGTCCCCGGACGTGTCGTGTGCTCGACGACTTTTGCTCGACGATCGTCGAGTGTCGAGATGTGGAACACGGCCTGTGACACGGGCGTGTCACAGGGCGTGTCAGTTTGGGTCGACGAACTCAGCACGACGAAAAGTTTCGACAGGGCGTGTCTTCATGCCGTGTGTTGGCACACGGCCTGGGACACGGGCATGTCACAGGCCGTGTGAAGTCTCGGGTTGTTTTGCGATTATTTTCGCAGATGCACAAGGCCACAGACACGGGCGTGTCTGGAGGCGTGTTGGGTGACACGGCCCATGACACAGGCGTGTCCCATGGGCGTGTCACTGGTTTGGATGAGTCGGTTGACCACCGCTTGAGGCATATGGCCTGGGACACGGGCGTGTCACAGGCCGTGTCAGGGCAAATTCATCTTTTCTGGCATTTTTGTGGCCATCCGTTCCTTCAGCTGGGATCCAAAGGCTAAGCTTCTTTCCTCTTTTTCCTAAAGGGAGAAAACTGAGAACTTATTCTCATTTGGCTTAGCCTTCATCTTTTTACAAGTTAAAGAGAGAAAAGGAAAGGAAGAAGGAGGAGGAGGAAAGGGGGCTGATTGCTGGTGGTGCTGTGATTTACTGACAAGAGATTCAAAGCCGGCGTTGCGGAGGAAAAGTTCTTGTGAGCCATTCAAGCTAGCTTTGAGGTCATGGCACCGAAGCGGTCGTCAAGGGTAACGACTTTTCTTCCTAGCCATGTGAAGGCTTCCTTTTGGCATATATTTGTGATTCCCCCACCAAGAGGTGACTATTTTTGGAGTCTTTTGGGTGATTCATGAAATCCCCTTTGTTGGCATATAGATCCGAAAATGGAGTACGGAATAGACATGCTGTGTGAAGCCCATCTGGACTGGTTGGTCTGGATTGGTGATGTTGCATACGAACCAGAGAAGACTCCGTGATAAACGTATAATTTAAGGAGTCAGTGGGTTATGCCTTCGAAAAGGAGTAGCAGGAAGTACTGGAGTGGTAACCCAGGAAAATATCCGTGTTATGTTTTTGGGTCTGACCTGTGAATGAGGCACGGGAAGTACTGGTGTGACCAGGAAAGGCCCTTTGTGATGCTTGATGTCGTAGGGCGTCCACCTGTGAAGCGAGTAACAGGAAGTACTGGCATGGTAGCCAGGAAAGACCCCTGAAATTTGTGATTTTGCAGTGTCCACCTGTGAAGAGAGTCACAGGAAGTACCGGGAGGACCAGGAAAGACACGCTATTGTGCTAAGGAAAATGGGTATCGAGAAATACCCAGGCTTGAATGCCAAGAACAGGATTGGTGAGACCGACCCGCGCCTTTGATATAGCCATGAGTACGCTGTACTCGGAGAAGGCAAGGCAATTTGAGCAACGGGGGGGGGGGGGGGGGGGGGGATGGAGGATCCGACCTGCGCTATGTCCGTCCGACGTGAGACCAAAAGGTGCGGTCTGGTGGAGCGCATAACAAGAGTCTTCGGCCTGCGCGCCATGACACAATGGGGGGCTACGAGCCATCCTGGTGTAGGAAGACTAACTCCGGCTGCACGCCATGGAGTAAATGCTCAAGAGATTTACCGTTGGGTTGTGACCCTCATACGGTGGTGGGCAAGAGATTTACCAGAACACCAAGAATGTGCCCTGAGTGCACAGACCGTTAGGCCGGGTGGCGAACGGTTGTGATGGCATGTGTGCGTAAAAGCACATTATATGATATATATTGCCTTATTTGTGATATGATATGCCTGCAGGGAAGAATACCACTGCCCCGAGAAAAGGGGTAGGGTTGTTATAATTTGGTCAGCTGAACGCTGACCGTTGCTTTTGTTTGCCACCGTTGGGTGGCTTGTCCCTGTACATGTGCTGGAGAGCCGAGCGGCATGCATAAAGGTTGATGTTCCTGATGCTGTTGCTGCTGCTGCTAGCTAGCCCTCGAAGTCTATAGGTGTTCCATGTTCTTATGTTTTCTTTTTTTGTGGCCGGCCTGCACGCCCATAGTTGAAGTCACTGTGTGACAGCCATGTAAGGCCATAAGGCCAACTCTTTTTACTTGTTGTAAGACATTCCTATATCGTATAAAATGTGGAGTTTTATATTTGGACATTCATGAGGAGTTCACGTTGTAGGATAGGCTTCCGTTAGAATGCTTTGTGATAGGTGCGATGCGCTACTCTGATATCATCCTGTACCTTCACCGTCTGTTTTGTGATATATACTGTGGGGCCCCGACCGGACCTTATAGAATATACCATATGAACGGATGGGGTTGTTACATTTTTGGTATCAGTTGTCTTGGTCTTTCCCTCTCGAAGTCGTGGCCGACTTCTTTTGTGGGGTGGCGAGCACGTGTTTGTGCAAACCAAAGTCTACGAATGAACTCCTGAATGTCCATGATAGGAATGCAAACTGGTGTGTTTGAGGAACCTGCGTGTTCTTATTTTGTGTTGTTTGCTTTGGTACGACCGCTAATGTGTGTGTCTTGTCCACCTTTAGGTGACACGAAGTGGAGCTGGGCCATCTGAGCCCCAGCGTTCTGATGAAAGTATGACACCAGCCGAGGTGCCTACACCTCCACCATCTGCGGAACATGTCCGTTTAGTTGCGGAAGCTTTATTTACTATGATCCAAGGCCAGCCACTTAGGCAGGAACAAGCGGCTGTAAGTCCAGAACAGGTGGCGACAAGGCCTGAACCTGCAGTGGATGTGGCTTCTGGAGCGGCTGAGAAGCAGCTAACGCGGTTTATGAGTTTCCATCTGCCTACATTCTCGGGCGCGGGAACTAAGACGCAGGCTGACGATTGGCTCTCACGCATCAAGCGAGTGATGACGGCGATTGGAACGTCGGAGCATCAGAAAGTTACCATAACTACCTTCTTGCTTGAAGGAGAAGCTAGATTGTGGTGGGATGAGATGGAGTTGCATCACTTGGCGGGTCGTCCTTTAACCCAAGTATCCATGGAAGAATTCTCCCGACTCTTCCTAGCAAAGCACCTTCCCGCGGCTCAGCGGATAGCCATGGAAACTGAATTCCAAAGGCTAACACAAGGTGATGGCAGTGTTGACGCGTACCTGCATGAATTTACTCTATTGGGGCGGTATGCGGGTTCTATATTTGCGGATGAGCAGAGGAAGACCAATCGGTTCTATGAAGGACTGAGGGACGAGCTGAGGTTCCTTGTGTCAAGTTCGGTGAACCAAGGTTTCCAAGCATTGGTGGACACTGCGAGCGCACTGGAGAAGGATATGAAGAGAGTGCAGGGGAAGAAAGCGTTGGCTGTGACGCAACAGGAGTGGAAGGCGCCCTGATCTGGGAAACCATTTTATAAAACGTGTTGGAGCAAAAAGTCCAAGACAAGTGGACAAGCTCCTTCATCAGTTGCAACGGGAGAAATATCAGGGGATACCTCCAAGCTAGATACTCGTATCTGCTTCAATTGTGGCCGGATGGGGCATATTGCGCGTGATTGTCGGATGCCGCCAAAGAGTGAAAAGAAGGCGGGAGCATATTATGCGGAAAAAGGGAAGGCGGTGGTGGATTCCTCTGCCTCGCAGTCACAACCCCGAGTCTATAATCTTGGACTGCAAGAGGCCATCAAGCAGAGTGACGTGGTCACAGGTATGAGTTTAGTTTTGCATATGCTATTGTTTGTATGCTTTGCTTAGTACCCCTATGTTTGCGGTTTGTGTATGTGACATGTTTGTCACAGGCTTTGTGCTGATTCGGGACACGCTGGCGCGAGCACTGTTTGATACGGGTGCATCACATTCTTTTCTGTCTAGCGAGTTTATAACGCGGCTTGGGATACCCAGTCGTGCAAAGACAGATAGCGTCAGAGTCGTGTTGCCGAATGGATGTTGGATGCTTGCGGATCAAGCTTGCGATGTGGCGGTTCAGTTAGGAAGTCGGGATTTCAATTTAACTGCATTTGTTGTGCCAATATCAGAATTCAGCGTGATTTTTGGGATGGATTGGCTTGCGGAGCAGCATGCTATGATTGATTGCCAGTCCAAAGAAATCACGTTGGGCCAGAATACCGAACAAGAGACAAAGTTCGCGGGTATGTGAGGAGTAGGCGGGACATTGATGTCTGCACTCCAGGTAGTCAAGGCTATTCGGAAGGGTGCGGAGTGTTACTTTGCACTAATTCAGGCTGTTGAGCCTAAGGCCAGTGTGTGCGAGGTTCCGATTGTGGCGGAATTTACAGATGTGTTTCCCACGGATCTCCCTGGGCTACCACCTCAACGAGAGATTGACTTCACGATCGAGTTGGTGCCAGATGCGAAACCTGTGGCCCGCTCGCCATATCGCGTCGCGCCAAAAGAGATGGCAGAGTTGAAGGTTCAACTACAAGAAATGTTGGAGCAAGGTTATATATGCCCAAGCATGTCACCTTGGAGCGCGCCTGTGCTTTTTGTAAAGAAGAAAGATGGTGGGTTGCGATTGTGTATTGATTACCGTGAACTGAATAAGCTGACCGAGAAGAATAAGTATCTAATACCTCAGATTGATGAGTTGTTCGATCAGCTGGTGGGCTCGACCGTCTATTCGAAGTTGGACCTGAAGTCTGGGTATTACCAGTTG